>CM048749.1:192876827-194201827 GCA_026315105.1 Locusta migratoria
TTACTGTGTTAGTTAACTTTATAGGGTGGTAGTAAATATTAAAGGTAAATATTAAAGTAGATGTCGTGCAGATAGAAGGTGCGAGTCATTCGTCACATAATTATGAGTCAGGTTTGGGAAGGATTCATCTTCAGAAGGCCCCTGTTTGCACTAAGATACAAAGTAATTGAAGCGTACGCAGCTGAAGGAAGCTTTACTATTTTTGGAGTGTCAAGGAAAGAGAAAATGCAAGTTCAAACGTATGTAAATTTAAGGGACATAACGTCTGTGGTTATCAGTCCCTAGACATACAAACTACTTAAACTAACTTGTGTTAAGGACAACACATACCTATGCATCTGCAGCGAGCTGCCTTAGAGCGCTCGGACACTCCACCGCGGCAAGGTAAGGAAGGCAGTGTTATTAGCATACTGAAAGAAGTGGTCTGGATGCGATGGTTAGGGCATATAAGCATTGTCGAGAAGATAAAGGAGAGAGAGGACAATCTCCTGTGTCATTCCTGCAGCAATATGCAAAATACAGGAGTTTGTATCGTTAATTGTGCCAAGGGAGGAGCGATCGCAGAGGAAGGATGCAGTAAGACGAACACAGTTAAATGGAAGTGCAGACCCTCAATTATTTTAATCCACGGAACGTTCCACAGCGCGTGCGGTCGTTGATGCATACGCGTCAGAGACCTAGATCGACGGCATAGAAGTCCATTATATGTATGAATTACGTCCACGTCTGGGCGGTCGATCCTCGGGGTCAGTGTCTATTTACTACTGTGAAATGTTCTGGGGTGACGGCTTTCTAAATCGACCAAAGAAATTGGTGGATTCCATAATCTATCCAAGCTGAAATATCTTTGAACCCAACTCTTCGGAAGCTGAGTGTGGCGTTGTGATGCACCGTGCGGCTTCTGGGCACTCCACGATGTACGAAAAGGGCGGAATTTTTCCTCAGTTTCATCATCCTGTTACAACTAATACCGTCTTCATTCTATGTAATAACGTGCATCCAAGTAAACTGTTGAAATGGCCGTATATACCGATTTACTTAATAATTACCAGATCCTGACATAACACACGTTTATTTAGAATCTGTGAATAAACGTGTGTTAATTCAGGATCTGGGAATTATTAAGTAAACCGATATATACGGCCATTGCAAAAGTTTGCTTGGGTGTATGTTATGACATAGCCTGAAGATGTATTAGTGTGATACCGAAAACGGTCGTTCAAAAAACAACATAAATTTTACGGCTGTTGGTGAATACATTGCCTACTTGGAATTAAAACTAAACAAGTCGCAGTCCCAATTCCAATATAACATGGAACTACATCGATTAATCATTCTCGATGCCGCCTAAGTCTTGCTGGCCGCATGTTCTGTGGTGCGGCCCGCGGATTACAAAGACAGTGTAAGGACAACATCTTCAGTTGTTGGCCATACTTTTAACATTGCTCGACGTTACGCAGGCCAAAAATTCGAAGAAGCAAAACATATATGGATGAATGTCCAAAATACTACCGTTCAGAAAAGATAATATCTGTAAGAAAGCTGGACGGATGTGTATCGTGAGCAAAAACTCCACTTCCACAAATCTACCATCAAATCTACAGTCACATCTGGCGTTCCCAAGAGAAGCGTTATAAGTCCCCTACTCTTCCTTGTGTTTATAAACGATTTATGAGACAATCTGTATAGCTCCCTTAAAATTTTCGCTGAAGATGGTGTCATTAATCGGTTAGTGTAGTCAACAGAGGATCAAAAGCAACTGCAACGATTTAGACAAAATTTCTACATGGTGCGAAAATTGGCAATTGACACTAAACCGCGGCGGAGTGGCCAAGCCCATTGAGGCGCTATGCTGCGATGCGCGAGGCAGTTCCCCGTCGTGGGTTCGAATCCCCCCTCAGGCATGGATGTATGTGTCGTCTTTAGTATAAGGTAGTTCTTAATTAGTTTTTAAGTTTAGGGACTGATGACCACGTAGTTAAGTCCCTTAAGCTTAATAAACATTTGAATTAACACTAAATAATGAAGAGTGTGAAGTAATACACATGAGCACTAAAATAAGTCCGCTGAACTTCGATTACACGATTATTCAGTCAAGGTCGTAAATTCTACCAAATACCTAGACTGGACAGAACTCATAGAAAATATTGTGGGGAACGCGAACCAAAGGTTACGTTTCATTGGCAAGAGACTGCCGACATCAGACTTGTGCGTCCTCTCCTGGAGTTCTGTTGCAAAGTGTGGGACCCTCATCAGGTGGGACTGGCGGAGGACATTGAGAAGGGCAGCTCGTTTTGTTTTATTACGTTACAGGGTAGAAAGCTCCACGGAAATGTTGCTCGATTTTAGGAGGAACGCATTAAAAGAATGACGTTATTCGTTGCGGCGAGATGTATTTGCGAAATTTCAATCACCGACTTTTGGTAGCGCCCACCTATATAGGGAGACATGACCATCCCAATAAAATAAGAGAGATCGAAAATGGAAGGATTTAGGTGTTCTTTCTTCCGGCGCGCTATTAGAGAATGGAACTGGAGAGAAAGGTTGTGAAGGTGATTAATGAACCCTCTGCCCTTCAGTTAAGTGTCACTTCCAGAGTATCTATGTAGATATAGATGTAACTCGATCGATATCTGACCAGACTGTCGGCCGTTGTCGACAGCTAACCTCTGGCGAGTGCTTCTGACAACTGTTTGACGGTGTCACTGTGAACACGGCTTTAGGGTCGCCAAAAAAGAAACGATTTGCGACTGCCATACTTCCTTTATTGAATGTGTAGAGCTAAGACTTTTCCCAGTCGTGAACCACATGGCCAGCCCTCAGGACAAAGAGAGTGGGCATAAATAAAATAATTCTAAAATTTCAGACGACGGATTCCAATCTAATGAAAAATTACGAATCGTTTGAAGTATTACAATGTTAGTTCGCATTAATATTCAAGAAGTTGGTAAAATTAATCGCCAATCAAATCATATAAAACTAATTTTCTCCGACAATCTAAAATTATCGTTTGCTTGCCTGACCAGAAGTTCATCGTATCGTGGGGGCGAAATTATTTTCCGTGCCCTGTATTAATTAATATATTAAATTGGAAAGATGGAGATCAGCCACAAAGGCTTGATCACCTTCGAATAGAAATATCATTATAGAATCGTGTTCACAAACTGCTTCCCTGCATTTACTTTTTATTTCTTTTGCATCCATGTACGTACATTAATCCAGACTTATGCCCCTTTTTAATCCAAATGCGTATTGTCTTGCATGATGTAACAGGCTACCTCGTAATTCTATATGGTACTATCAGAATACAAAGATTATTTCAATGAACGGTCCTACTTCTTGTCTGTAGCCTTTACCTGTTGCTATCATTTTTATTCACTTACAAATTAATAGAAACCCCTGCTAGAGGAGAGGAGGTCCGATGCAGGCAGCGGTCACAGCAACATAACAGGTAAGTCACCTGTTAATTGGGAAGCGGAAGTCAGGTAGATTGATTTTAGTCATAATCTCAATTCTTTCTTCCCAAAGTTGAAATAATCAGTTCACATAATTTAGATGAGACAATTAATTCTTCTATATGGGGAGTTATCAAAAATGGTGTCCCACAAGGTTCGGTCTTGGGTCCTTTACTGTTCTTAATATATATTAATGACTTGCCATTCTACATTCACGAAGATGCTAAGCTAGTACTTTTTGCTGATGATACAAGTATAGCTATCACAACCTGACACACAGGAATTAATTGATAAAATTGTAAATAATATCTCCCAGAAAGTTATTAAGTGGTTCTCTACAAATGGACACTCATTAAACTTTGATAAAACCCAGTATATACAGTTTCATACAGTAAATGGCATGACACCATTAATAAATTTAGACTTTGAATATAAATCTGTAACTAAGGTAGAATATTCAAAAATTTTAGGTGTTTGCATTGACGAGGGACTGAATGGAAAGAAACATATTGAAGAGCTCCTGAAACGTCTGAGTTCAGCTACTTATGCTATCAGAGTCATTGCAAAATTTGGTGATATACATCTCTGTAAATTAGCTTACTACACCTATTTTAATTCACTGCCTTTATATGGGATCATATTCTGGGGCAATTCAACATTGAGTAAGAAAGTATTCATTGTACAAAAGCGTGTAATCAGAATAATTGCTGGAGCCCACCCAAGAGCATCCTGCAGACATTTATTTAGGGATCTAGGGATACTCACTGTAGCTTCACAATATATATATATTCACTCATGAAATTTGTTATTAAAAATCCGACCCAATTCAAAAGTAATAGCAGTGTGCATAGCTACAACACTAGGAGAAAGGATGGTATTCACTATTAAAGGTTAAATCTAACTTTGTCTCTGAAAGGGGTGAATTATGCTGCCACAAAAGTCTTTGGCCACTTACCAAGTAGCATCAAAAGTCTGACAGATAGCAGCCTAGTATTTAAAAAGAAATTAAAGGAATTTCTGAATGGCAACTCCTTCTACAATGTAGATGAATTTTTAGATAAAACTTAAAAAAAAATTAAAAAAAACTTATTTTATTGATTGTCAAGTATAGACAACATTTACTAAACTGACACATTCCACATCATTACGAAATGTCGTATATATATATGATCTATGGAACAAGTATTAATCTAATCTAATCTAATCAAGCTACCACAGGAAGAGACAGGCGCTACAAATGTTTTGTTTTGTAACACAGTGGTTTTAGTGTTCTGCACTTAAAATGAGATAAAATGTTTTCCTTTTTGCAGCTAAGTAGGTAAAAACGTTAAAAGAACCGGCCTCTGGTGCACAGCGGTAACGTATTGTGATGCACGTCCGTCGGAGATGACACAGACGGCGGCTGGGAGCAGACTACGGCGCGGCTTGGCGGCTGTCTCCTCCTCTGGTCTGCGGCGGGCGGTCAGACTGGATCTGACAGCCTTATTTCCTTTCAGATGCGGCGGACGTCGGTGTGCGCTCGCCGTTCAATGTCTGCCAAAGACACATCAGCGATTCCATTAACTGCAGTAACGGTATCGCGCTCTGTGGCACTGCCACAATCAAACAAATGCAACGAATCCGTAATAACGTTTTCCGCTGCGCACATGAATGTACGCCACCGTTACAATTTCTGTGCAAACCAAACGAAATTGTAGAAATGCATGTAGGTTGTTTTTTGACAGGAAGCCAATAAAGTCTGCAGTGTTCAACACACGTTGTTCATCTATATCTGTAAATGTGAATGTTTGTTCGGTGCACGTTTATCACGTAGGAACCACAAGACATAAAAAGCTAAACATTTGTACAGTTACTAACGTCTACCCGGGGAAGGCCTTAGGCACGGTTTTATGGCGATCGGATAGCTATTTATCTATATATATTAATGTGAATGTCTTTTCGGTATACGCTTATCACGTCTGAACGACAAGAGGCAGAGACTTAAATATTTGTACAGCTACTAATTTATACCTGAGGAAGGTTTTAGGCACAGTTTTATAGCGATCTGATAGATATTTCGTAATTAGAAGAATATAACGCGAAATGCGGAATGATAATTAGTCTTTGAAAATTATATTTACTCTTTGAAAATGGTTTTATTGGTTGCATTGTTGCTTTAGGGTTGATAATGATAAAAGTGTGGAGTATATTGGGATGGAAAGTTATCAGTGTATATAAAATTCTACGTGTGTGTGAGTGTTAATATTTCGCTCTGCAGCTAAAACTACAGAACGCAAACGAATGGTCTGGGTGTAATTGTTGTCCGCAGTCTCCCGTTGTACACCGTAGCAGTTCCATGCTGATAGCCTATCCCGGAAAGACATTATTAACTGTACAAATTTTTAGCTCTTTGCGTCTTGTGGTTCAGACGTGATAAACGTACACCGAACAGACATTCACATTCATAGTTATAGGTAAAGAGAAGCGTTGTTACCCATAGGACCGAAAAGGTTTTCACCTTTTTACTTCTTATTTGGACGATACTGCAAAAAAGAAAAAAGTTTGACGGACATTGTACTGTAAATTTTACTCTATACTCTCGTGACCATTCAGACATATCATTCGAACCTAACAGTAACGAACCTAACTACTCGCCTCAGAACTGCTTTATACTTATGAACACGAAGTGTCTTGAAAATTAGTTAACCGACTTACTTCAAAGTTTTAAAATTAACGAACATCGAGATGAAAAAAGGCAAAGATTTCGTTTTATTGCAATCACTTTCAGCTATAGTAGCAGGGCATGTAACCAATCACACACATTCTTTCTACAAGACATACTATAATTTTAAACAAAAATATTGCATTTATTAATGTACTGTTTTTTGTATTCTTCTTGGTAGTGCGTTTTTAAATAGGAAATTGGTGTTTATGCCTTATTTATCATCACTGAAATAGTGCACCGAAGTCGTTGGGTCGTGTGCGACTTTGTAATTAAACGACAGTCACAATTTCATTTCGTTAAAGCATCTCCATGTGTTGCTAACAATAAGAATGAAGGTATCAGAATGACAAGAGTAGATATTACAATCACATCATGAAATACCAAATCCTATTCAGCGTAGTGAATATGTGATCAAACTGTTTTGATGAAATGTTGTAGTGCCTATGATATACAATCCACCTGGGTGCAGTGATTGATGTATTGATGAAAGTATCAACAAGTTTTATCTATGTTTGTGTTAAAAATAAGTGTCATTTAATTTCTGTTTTATATTTTGGGAAAACATCAAAAGTTATGAGATATTTTACTGTTTCGAAATGGAACTGAAATTTACAAATATCTCCCTGCATTTTTTTAAAATCACAAACCTTATTCAGTACATTGTCACAATATTTCTATGATGGCGCTAAGTCCTTTCTTTTTCTTTCCGTGTATATTTTTGCAAAATTAAATGATTTCCACTAATTCCAAGAGCATACATTCTGCTCATATTGTATTTAGTATATCAGTATGTAACCTCTCAAAACTCTGTAGACACAACCAAATATTTATTGACCAAATAAAGAAGCAGAAAACTGAAAATATATTCAGTAGCTAATAAATGAGGCCAAGTTTCGCATTAGGAAATTTAGAAGTACCAGTATACTTCTGAATGATATGGAGTCAAGGCGTAAGAAAAATATCTTATTCTATTTCAAACAACCTTTGGCTTACTGCAAGTGCTCTACGTTGTAAGCTTTGTAGGTTATTGACATTAAATTGTCAAATGCTTAATAATGGAAGACAGATACGCATTTGGATTAAGAAGGGCCTAAGTCTGGATTAATGTACACGGATGCAAAAGAAATAAAAAGTAAAATGCAGGGAACCAGTTAGTAAACACGATTCTATAATGACATTCCTATTCGAAGGTGATCAAGTCGTAGGTGAATCAATATGAATAAATATGGGCCATGGCTTTCGGTGGGAAACATCCAGTATGGACGCAGACAGTGACAAAACACAAGCTGTAGAAGAAGTACATCAAATTTCTACAAAACGTGATATCGTATAGAAGTGACCTTGATCAAAAAGAATAGGTAGATAAGTTCAACAATTCAAATTGCTCTATCAGGACTTTTATCCAAAGTAAGAACAGAAACACAGCTTAAATTTAATAAAGTGAAATCGGTATTAACAATTTTGAATGGAAGTGAACCATGGGTAACTAAATGGAAGCATAAGACAAGCTAACAGCCCAATGAAATGAAAGTCCTCAGGAACGTAGCAGGATACACAAAGTACAATAGAAAATTACAGGTATTTGGAAAAAAAATGAAATGTATAATATCAACAGTAAGGTTTCAGAATATAGACAAAAAAGTGTAATCCATCGGCTGCGAAGAGAAGAGTCAAAGTAACATCTACATTCCGGAAGGTAAAAGATGTATGGAATACCTGCAAAAACGTGGAAGGGTTAACTGTGGCTGCAACAGGCTAAGGAGACGACTAATGCACGACAGCAGCAGTAGCAGAAGAAGAAGAGAAATGTATTAAGAACCCCCAGCGGCAAGTGTTACCGCAACTAAACAGTGAAGTCTTTTTAAAAAACCATGCGCCATTTGCACTATGATGAGGGACTGATGACCTAGATGTTTAGTCCCCACAAAACAACAACAAAAACACTATGATGATGGTAAACAGGTTTCCTTTAAATATGCGCCGTAATGGTAGTGACATATTTATCTTTATAGTGGTGTTAGAGTGTTTATGTTATTCAAGAACGCCTATAAGACGACGAATACATAATTACACATAGCTCAACGAGATTAAATGAGGTTGTGTAGTGTGGATACGAGGAGCTGGATGGTATCAGCACGATTGCAGCAAGACTTGGTTGGAATGCAGTCACATAACACGATGAACGGCCGTGGCGGTTACGGAAAGACACGAACGCACAAACATTCGGCGTCACTTAAAAAAACGTGTTGAAGTATGGCTGTGTTTAATGTATCTGCAACAGCAAATGGAACAGCCGTTGGTACTAACTTGCACAATCGAGGTTTGAGTGTTCAGCTGTGTTACGCGAGAGCTCACTGAAGGGCGGAGTGGAGATCCATTGAGATTTCCTCTGTACGCCTGTTGGAGCACGGTGCCAAGGCAGTGTGTTGGTCAGGAGTGGGTCAGTTGAGCTGCTGACACCAACTTGACTGCGGGGGTAGACACACAATTACGTGGGAAGTTGTAAGACGTGGCGCGATTTTATATGACAGCATCAACGCTCCAGCGGTTATCCCACGTGGCCTGGTTTAAAATCTTACGGCTGTCTGGCGATACGACCTGCTGCGCTTCCATTCCAGAACATCTGTATGAGGGGTAATTACCATAGGAGAACGTTCGCCCAGATATAGCTTTAGGAACCCAACATGGTCTACAAATAGAGCACATGTTGCTTTGGCCCGCTTGATCACCAGATTTGAAACAATACGGGACGACAACTCAAAGTGTCATCCACAAGCAGCATTAAAAATTCTTGACCGACAAAGTGCAACAGGCTCACAACTACAGTCTGACATATACAGTAGCGAAACTAACTGCTGCGGAAGTTGTTACCGACAGTTGCAACGACACTACTATCTGCCGTAAAAGTAACGTTTTTAGTAACTATTTTTCTTCGTAACCAATTAGTCACTATAATTTTTGTGTAATAAGCATTTGTAAAATATCAAGAGCAATTCTTAACGGCGAAATTAAGGCGAAACATTCGAATACCACTGATTCAGTGATATAAAGAACACCTTATACAAGAATAAATACTTACGGCTATGTGTATATTTGCATCTTATGCACTGAAAATAACTATTATATAAACATAAGTTAAACATAACTATTATGGTCTGTTCCTTCTATGACAGACATTAAAATAATACGCGTATTATAACCGTATGCAGTCAAATGAGTAATGATTCACGCAGTTTTAAATTTCACTTGTATTTCTTATACACATATATACTTTTGAATTTAATTTACGTTTCCCTAAAAAGCCAATATCTAAAAGATTCCTGTGGTTCACCTGCAGCAACGATTGTGGCATTGGTTACTTCCTCGTTGGAAAAATGTTTGAATGCTTTTCAAGATTTATTGGCACGTATGTGACGTTTATTCTTCAACTACAGCTGTCTTGGATGATTGGGTACATTAAATACCATAGGTTTTGCAATCCTTATATGTTCCCAACCTTCCACACTCAACGAATTTACTGGAATTGTGATGAAGAAAACTTAACGTTACTGTGTAGAAAAACGACGGTTTACGGGCAGGCTTTCCAGTGTTTAAAAGCATTCACTTTCAGTTTTAATAGAAAATAAAATTCTTCACTAAAACAAATAGGTTACAAGAGAATTGTAAATGAACTGTCATGTAATGTATCATTTCTTACCTTGGCACGGGTTATGAAACGAAATAAAGATAAATGTGTGAGATATTTCTAAATTACTGTCGATTTTTATGCCACTATATACGATTCCTATTGTAAAATGTATGTTAAAATGGACATAAACAATACTATTCGCACTCATCCAATATAGTATGCAGAAATGCAGCTTTCCGGTCGTTTGGAACGCTGTTGTCGCAGTGTATACCAGATATCAGTGGGACTCATAACTCTGTCACCAAAGCCGACTCTCGTAGAATGCCACATTTGACAGAGTTTAATATTCTCTCGGTTGCACTGGTTATTCATGTACGAGAGACGTTTAAATGAATAGGTACGAACCGTCTTCACAACCAAACCGGTTGAAATTTGATTATGTCGGTTTGGGGTAACATCTATCAACGCGAAGTGGTACGTCGTCACCTCCCCCTAAAAAACTAAAGACACTGCCCTCAGAGGCAAGGTGATGCTTACCGACTTTATAGACGTCCGAAACTCGGAACCCATGAATTCTTCGCGCACGGAAAAACCATTAAAAGTGACTTGTATTCTGAGACACTTCGTCTCCTACGCAAGTCCATCAAGAGCAACGGTCTGGGCTGCTCGCCGGCCGCGGTGGCCGAGGAGACTGAGGCGCTCCAGTCACGGTCTGCACGGCCACTACGGTCGGGGGTTCGAATCCCCCCCTCGGGCATGGATATTTGTGCCGTACTAGTTCGTAAGTAATTCATAAGTAGTTTGTAAGTTTAGGGACTGGTGACCCCGTAGACTATACAAAGATTTGAACATTTTGAACTGGGCTGCTCAAGGATGGAAAGATTATGCCCTATAATAACGCGCGTCCAAACATCTCCAGGGTCCAGGACCATCGCGAGGTTGTAGCGGCTGTTGCGGTCACTACAGAACTCGCGTTTGGAGCGGCCTCGAGTTGCAGCGGTATTAGGCCAAATTGTGAAGATTGGTGCAGTACAAAGCAAGTTAAATTTCATGAATGCAGAGAAATGGTTCAAACGAATTTTTACTTGCTCTGTGGTGCTAAGCAAGTTTGTCTGTTCTCATCGTGAATGTAGTACTACTCGTATATTATCCCTTGCATCATTATGTCGGGTGTTACAGTTCCAGCCATAGTCGAAAAATTTATTCAGATTTAGTAGTGAGAGACTGAAGGACTGACAAAGGTTTTAACAGAACTGCTGGAAGAAAAGAATTTAAACAAAATGGATTGTCGAGGCTAAGGATATGATAATGGAGCCAATATGATAGGAAAGTCCTCGGGAGTACAGCTCGAGTTTTTTAGATCAGCTGGCCGCGGTGGCCGAGGGGATTGAGGCGCTCCAGTCAAGGTCTGCACGGCCACTACGGTTGGGGTTCTAATCCCCCTCGGTAATATAAGGTAGTTGATAAGTAGTTTGTAAGTTTAGGGACTGATGCTTCCATATGCTTAACAAACATTTGAACTTTTTTTTCAGATCAACAAGAGGGCAATGTTTACACTTTGTGTTACTCACAGCCTGAACTTGATCCTTGGACACATTGCCAAATGTAGTAAGAAAGCAATGACCTTTTCGACACAATACAGCGATTGTACACTCAATTTTCGGCATCTACAGAAATGTGGAATATTCTCACTGAGATTTGTTATGAACTAATCTTAAATGTTGTTAGATGCCAGATACCAGCTGAGGAAAAGGCTGCCGAAACAACAAAGGATTCATCTGTGCGATGTGAAGCAATGTCTTTAGTAAATCCTTCCCTCGGCTCTTTCAAATGCATTTTACATCTTATCATATGGTACGACCTGTTGCATGCCATCAATGAGGTCAGTAAAACTCTTCAAGCTCAATATATGCAGTTAGACGTCGCCCTACAAGAAATAAGTGGATTGAGTGGCTTTCTCAAAAGCTACAGGGAGACAAGGTTCACATCCGTTATGCTAACTGCAAAAGAATTGATGGCAGGTTTGGGATGGGATGCAAAATTTTCAACTCGTTGCCAAGAGAAGCGCAAAAGATTTTTCGACGAGACTGAGGAAGATACAGACATTGACGCCTATGAGAGCCAAAAGCAGTACAAAGCCGAAGAAAGATTTAGAATCGAATACCTATTGGTATTCCTCGATGAAGCTTTAAGTGGCATGAGCTCAAAGTTCAAAGAGCTGACTAATTATTCCGAATACTTTGGATTTCTCTTTCACCCGTTCAAACTAGGTGACGTGCAAAATGATGAGAATGAAACGTGTTGTCAGAAATTAGCGACTTTTCTGCAAGATGGAGAACTGGTGGATGCATTCGAATCTGACTTCATCTTAGAAGTAAAATTGCTGCGGTTTGCGATTCCTCCTATAGTGAAGACAGCGTTGGACTCACTGAAGTACTTAGGCCCACCCAAGGAATGATATGACAATATCACCACTGCGTATCGCATTTTGCTGACGCTTCCTGGCACCGTGGCGTCTGGAGAAAGAAGTTTTTCAAAATTAAAACTTATTAAGAATTATCTGGGATCTACCATGGCACAGGACCGCTATTCTCTCAATAGAAAGAGACGAGCGCTTCAGCTGAAGAAAGCAGACATGATTTCAGAGTTTGCTTTGCACAAGGCAAGCAAACTTCCGTGTTTTTCAGCATACACAGGGACAATTGCTTAGTTTCCGGCTGTGAACGTTTGCTATGCTGATTGACAAATATTGTACATACTTTACTAGATCCCGTGATTGCCGCCATATTACTGGGATTTTAAGATGCAATTATTGATATTGACAAGAGTTCCACATACGTATCATTAAAAAGTATTACGACGGTACGGTACGCAGAAATAATGGCACAGTTTCCGTCTGTGTTGTTTAACTTTCTGTTACGAAACACTTTACAAACGTGTTGCTATGTTTTGAAATTTTGAATGTTTAAAAGTGGGATCGGAAGTAGCAATATTTGTTAATAAGCTGCTTGTTTACCAGATAGAGCTTAAACTCTCTAATGCTCGAACAATCAACGGAACAATTTGCCATTCTCAATGCTCTTGAGTTAATAACCAATCTCTCGAATATTGACAGAACTGCAGTAATTCACACTGATAGCAGGATAACTTTGAACTCGTTACGAATTCCGAAGAACCACATCTTCTTGATTGAAGATATACGATGTAAAATCAAAAGGTTGCAGACACACAACTGGCTGATGTATTTCGAGTGGGTTAAAGCACATCGAGGGATATGGGGAAATGAACTAGCTAACAATCTCACTAAAAGAGCAGCTCGATCACGACAATCGATACGCTACAACAAAATACCTACAAGTGCCGTAAAGAAGAAACTTCGAGAAGAGTTCAGGAAAAAATGGGAAGTTGTGTTCCAAAGAACAAATACGGGAAAAGCACTAAACCGTATTTTCCTACGATCCGACAACGTTTAAAGATTAAACTCCCAATATCTCCAAATTTTCCAGCAATCTTAACACGTCATGGGAAACTGAAAGCATATTATCAACGGTTCAGAATAACTGAAGACGGAACATGCACATGTAACAGAGCTGTACAATCTATTGAGCACCAGCTTTTCGACTGCCGAAGGTTACTGAAACACAGGAACCAACTCAGGAACAAAATAGCCGACAAAGGAGGAGGATGGCATGTCAGTAAATCTGATTTGGTACATAAATTCACTACAAACTTTTACAATTTCTGTGGTTCAATAAGATTTCCTGATGTGTAAAATCATTTGCTTTGCTCATGTAGAGCGACAAATAAAGTGTAGACAAAACGCTAAATTTTGTAAATCCCGTCAACTTATGTACTGTACTATGTTTGCTAAAATACCTGATGTAACCCCTGAATTAAACCATCAAACATGTAATATTACTATGTAATGGGGCATGTCAAATAAATAATAATAATAATAATAAGAAGAAGAATACGAATATGAAAAATAAGTGTTTAAAGTATGGTAATCAGTATTTTATTTGAAGTTGTGTTTAATTTTGTTAATAAAAAGACGAGCTGATTTAAAGCAAGTTTCTTTGTTTTTTCGCTTCAGCCCCTACCATACCCAACTTGCCATGCGCCCTCGCGCTTGGCTTCGCTTCAGGACACGTATTTCCTTACGACGGGCCTGCCAAAGTCGCACAAAGTGCACTGGCCACCAGCTTTATCATCCATCCTACAAGACGGGCATATTGCCCTGTGGCTTCCATCTGTTTGGCTAAATTTTCCAATGTTTGTAAAGCTTATGAGACTTAACTGTGGGGTCATCAGTCCCTAAACTTATAAACTAGAATGAAACTTTCACTCTGCAGAGGAGTGAGCGCTGATATGAAACTTCCTGGCAGATTAAAATTGTGTGCCGGAATCGGGACTCGGCCCTGAGACCTTTGCCTTTCGCGGACAAGCGCTCAACCGACTGGCAAAGGTCTCAGGTTCGAGTTTCGGTTCCGGCACACAATTTTAATCTGCCAGGAAATTTCATATCAGCGCTCACTCCGCTGTAGAGTGAAGTTTCATTCTGGAAACGTCCCTTAGGCTGTGGCTAAGCCATGTCTCCACCATATCCTTACTTCCAGGAGTGCTAGTCTTGCATGGTTCGCAGGAGAGCTTCTGTGAAGTTTGGAAAGTAGGGGACGGGGTACTGGCTGAAGTAAAGTTGTGAGGTGGCATCGTGAGTCGTGTCGGGATAGCTCAGTCGGTAAAGTGCTTTCCCGCGTAAAGCAAATATAATAGGTTCGAGTTCCGGTTTTGGCACACAATTGTAATACGCCAGGAAGTTACTTATGAACTAACTTGCACTAAAGTCAACACAATCATCCATGTCCTAGAGATGTTTCGAACCTCCGACGTGGGGGACCGCGCGATACGCAACATGGCTCTCCACACCGCTCGGCTACTCCCGCGCGGCTCTATTTGGCTAAGAAACGTCTCAAAGTGAAGCGCTTCAACTCGGACACAGTAGAGGACTGGCTCTCGTCATAGCCACTTGATTTCTGAGAACAGGGAACCAATCGATACGTTAAACAGTAGGATACCTGTGCTCAGGCCTCCAGTGAGTAGTTTTGACTAAAGGCTTCAATTATACCCACAGTGTCGCTTCGTGGCTGTTCCTATGGACACCCCTCGTATTAAAGTACAACTTTCATATTTGAAACGTCGCACTTACGCCAAATTGTGGATTTTCCGATATTAATTGTTTAGATACTTTATTTGCTAATTATTTCCATTTCTATTCCTATTATTTGGGATTATGTTTCCGTTATAGTCTTACTGAAATGTCCAATGTTCAAATGATTGTAAATCTGTGGGATTTAACTGCTTTGGTCATTAGTCCCTAGGCTTACAAACTACTTAAACTAATTTATGCTATCGACAACAAATACACACATGCCCCAAGGAGGACTCGAACCTCCAACAGTAAGCACAGGCGCGCTCCGCCGGTAGGCGGCTTCAGACGCTCGGACACTCCACCTTAAACTAACTTATGCTATGGACAACAAATACACCCATGCCCCAAGGAAGACTCGAACCTCCAACGGAAAACACGCAGTAGGCGGCCTGCAACGCTCGGAGACTCCACGGCGGCTATTTTTCCTCTGCATATCAATCAGTAAATTACATACACAAAAGTGAAAGTATCAAATTAGGATTTACGATGAATTTATATCTACGACAACATAGCGACTTTCTTTGAAAGTGGGAAGGAATTTTACAACTTTTTGAGTGGAATTAATGGTCTTTTACTACAGATTTTGAAGTAAAGTAATGCAAGACGAAATAACATTCAGAAACGGCAATTATTATGTAGAAGCAGAGGGCCACATACTTAAACTACTTGTAACCTAAAAATAAACAAAACTCTTTAAACAGGATGAGGGATATAATTGCTTCCGCGGTCAGAGTCAGATGACATAAAAGGTTTTTTGGGTGTTGTACCGTGTCATGATGTAAGAAGGCTATTATTTTAATAACCGAAGTTTCGGCCAACGTTACAGTGCCGTTCATCTGGCTCTGCAGGAATAGAGGACTACTAAGACAATCAATGAGGTGCCTATTTGTAGTTAAAGAATGTTCCTGTTAATTACTTTGTTGCTGATATAAAATATTAAGATTTTCCATACATGATTGACGAGGAGAGTTATTTATATAGAACAGCAACTAAAAGTAACATCAGAATGTTAAACTATTATCACATTACACCTGTCCATTAGAGTGAGCCGTGTTTGTGTTATTAAAGTGACTCGTAGCCGGTAAAAGACACTGTTGGCAACAACAGAATTAGTTTATCTTTGCAGTCAGTGACGTTCCATCGCTAGAGGCCAGTGCACGTGCTCTGATTTAGTCAGTAGTGTTTACCAAAGTTCGGATTTTTAAGTTTTTCTATTATTGCATATTGTATGTTTCAGGTGGCATCCAGACATACACTGCACTGTCAGATCAATTAATTCTCTACGTCAGGTCATCACTAACAGTGGTTCCTTTTCCTCCACTGATATAATTAAGATAAGTTTTTTTAATGATTATTGTTTTAGTTAGAAGAATGTGTGCCTTATTTCTGTTCCGACCTTGACGATCTTGCTCCATGCCAATGACAAGTAACACAGGAAAGTTTTTTTTGTGACTTAGATATCTCAGATCTGTAGTCTATAAGATATCACTATTTTAGTAAATATAAAGCGGAAAGAGAAATTTGTTGTTAACTATAGGTGATATCCTTGGAAAAGTAGCTATACAGGTTGTAAATCATTATTGATGTGATATTATTATGATTTTACAATATCATTGCACATTTATGCTTGTTGCTCGTTATGTTTTTTTCTGATTGTCTATCGAACAGAGAGGACTCGTGTGAGTTTGTGTCAGTGCAGATGACAATAATTAGAGTAATTTAAAATAACTTTGTCCATTGTGTGTCAAATCTTGTATTTGGGGATGATGTCTTTCTGTGATTGTGCAGCCGTGTACATTTGCATATAATCTGTGCGCAGAGCCAGTCCTTAAAAATGTTTTATAAAGAGGAGAGCAACAGTAATTTAACTGTGATCGCATTACAGTACGCGTTTTAATTACACGTGCTAATTAGATCAAAGTTTTTTTCAAGATAATATTACTCATATGCAGTGAATCTGTGTTCTTTCGTAGTGATATTTTATGTATGATTTTCCGTTTACAGTCTATTATATTTCACATGCTGATTAAAGAAACAGTATATATATTTTTTTCCAAATGAAAACATTGACACTCAGAATTGATGTCTGTCACGCATAGTAAACAGTTGTACCAAACTCAAGTAATGAGACACCAAACGAAATCAAATTTCAGACTCACACACATACACAGAATTCACACCATCATAATCAATATTTTCGATGCACTTGTTAATTGGTTTCCTACAAAAATAAACATAATTGATATTACTACACTGCAATGTTGAGAAGAGTAGGATGCTAAAAGTTTATTGAACGATATCATTTCTTTCTGTGACTCTATTTTAATGCAATTAGGCCGCTATGTTACCCAACGCTATACCTGTGAATACCCCAGAGAATTTGCTTGATAGTTTTTGAGCATCCCATGATGAAACATAATAACGAAAAAAAGCGATTTTAGTATTGTTACTAGTATAGAGGGATATCTGGTTTAAGCAAAACTTTCTAAAGTGTTCACCTTCTATAAAATATATACAGTTTCCTCTTATTATTAGTGCAACAATGTAAATATAAATATTCTTCAGCTCATATTCTACTTGCTAACGTTTTGGAAAATTTACCAAATTGCTACTGGAGTCTAGACTCTTCTCATCTTCCTTGTTGACAATCCAGTTTTGCGGCCATAGAACGGTGCTGGTATAACCTTATCAAAATTTAGCACAGTGGCTTGGTGGACATTTCTCCACACTGTTCTGGGTATTTATCCAGAGAAATTGTTAAATAGGTCTAAATTGTTCTGAAATTTGTTGTTTGCTCCATATGTAAAACTCCTCCGTAAATATTTAATTTTGTTTCACTAGCTTACAGACCTGCTGATCAATTTCAATCTGAACACGTGTGCCCTGCTGTTTTAAGGGTGTCATTATTTTTGTCTTTTTAATGGAGATACTGAGATTGTAATAGATCTTTCACTTAATTTGAAGACAGCTTCTTGTATGTTTTTTTCATTCATCACAACAATCAACAATTACTTGGTCGTCAACAAAATGTAGTGTACTAACACCCACATGGTTGATCACACCATTCACTGCAGTGAACCGTATTAGTATGTACAAAACTACAGCGTACCACATTGCAATTTTTTAGAGACCCATATCTTGAATTACATTGAGCAAAGAGATAGTCCTTGACCTACTGAGTAATTTTATATCCTGTTTATCCGAAACATTACCATGCTTTAGCTGTCCTATAGTAGAGCGTCACCATTTCAATATGACACACTTCCTATAGCGCAGCCAAATAGAGTAAATTGGTTGGTCTTTCTACAGTAAATGCGGTCTTTATACGAATTATGAAAACTATTTTCAAGGGTCATTTCTTAGACAATTACGAAACATATTTTCGAGGAAAAACTACAAATTTTGGGAATGGCAACATCTTTTTCTTTTATTCATTGAAAAATCGTAAACATTTTACCGTATGTTTTAGTACAATATTCAGAAACACCATTTTCATTTTTTAGTATTTAACCATTGCCGAAATCCCTAGACTCTACGTTACTATAGTCAAGAGTGTAATTACAAAACATGAATTTTAGGTGTTTTTGGACCGTGGAACTCTAACATTTAAGAAACAAACCATAATAACTGGCTCCTGTTTCAAATGGCTTACGTTTTTACACTTTTTTCTCAATACATTTGTCTAGAAACGACATAGTACCATTTACAACAAATCTTTTGGTTATACACCCAAAAACTAATAGGTTTGAGCACCAAAAGTGTGAAGTGCACTGAACGACAGCGTTGAGGTCGCTATGAAACTCACCCCCAAGTTTAATAACATCAAATGTGGGGGGCAAAAAAACTACCTATCTTTCAGTTTTGTATCTTCGACCCATAACGGTTTGATTTGATATTCTTTACACTTACTGTGTATCCTAAAATTACATTGAGTATTGAATCTTACTTCTGAGAGTTTTCGGAAGTATAGTGCACGCAGGATAAATTGGCTGGTAGATGTGCAGACTGCTGGGCAAGTGTGGGTTAGCGGTAGTGGTGGGGATATCGCCCAGAGCAGTGAGGGGAAGTGACCAGCGCTGGAGTGTAAGTGCCGCTGAAGCATACACTCCACTACCTGACGGATTATAAGCAACAGATGCTCGTGTATAAAGAAAAAAGAAGAGAACTAGCAGAAAAATGTTCCTGTTGGAGCACGTAAAAGGCAAATATGTTGCTGTTTAAAAGACTGAGACAGGAAGGTTGGAACATTTTTAAATTTTTTTAATTCTTTATTTTAGAGAGAGAGAGTAGCAAAAGATACCATTGGTAATTAGAGAAGAGAGAGAGAGAGAGAGAGAGAGAGAGAGAGAGAGAGAGAGTGAAAGAGAGGCTGTGGGAATAGATAAATCGTTGGAGATGGTAGTAGTGGTTGCAAAGGGCAATGTAATGGTGAATATAGATAACCGTACATACGCTTTGAGGGATTGGATCTTCCTGTCCGGCAACAAGGAAAATTTTGTGCACTTTTACCCAGTCCTTATATCCATGCGTGAAAGCTTCTCGGAATAGGGTTTACAAGCCTAACCACTCCATCCGCAAACACATGTGTAGGGAGCAGAAAATGGTGACTAAAAAGACAGACAGAAGACTGTGATAAGGAAAGCGACAGTGACAGTGTCCGCCAGGCGAACAGAGAAAGTGTAGGAGACAGTGGAAGGGAAGATCGATAGAGAGAGTGGAAGAGACAGACAGCAGGAGGTTTCTGTGGAAGAAATAGCACATTGTGGGAGGGACATATGTAGGCAGTGACATTGGAAGAGCGACGTTGTGTATGTAAACGTCGTTACATGGAGAGAGAAACTGTTTAGCCTACTTCTGTGTTAAAAGACCGCATGCTAAAATATTTGGTAAGAAAGACAGAATGACGACAGAAGGGCTTTTCCTCAGTCTTATGTATCTTTGAAAATGGAACATATCTGTAATTTTGTAAAGATTGAAATACACAATTTTGTGTTTGTTCTACGGTTTTATTTTTGAATCGATTTTCGGCTTATTAGGCCATTATCAGACATTTACTGAAGTTCAGTAAAATAACTTATGTTTTCAGTAAAACAGAAGATATGTTACATACAGAAGAGTAAACTAACGTCTTTGATGAAGCAGTTACAGTGTACATAAATATTTGAATGAAATCTGTAAATTAATAGTACTGAAAAAAGGAAACATAAATACGATACATAGAGAAACAGTGCAAACATAAATTCTTACAACATGACTACAGTGAAAAAAAAATCAAACAACAATCTGATGTTTAAAGGGTTGTTCAAAACACAAGGTGATGCAAATATTAGAAATATTAGAAACCTGAGACAATATTATAACTAAATAAACAGATAGCCAAAAATATAGTGGTTGTATAGGAGGGTTTAGGTGGGGTGCATTGAAGAATTCAGAAGCTTAACAAATTGGAGATATGCACTCAACAGAAAAATTGTGAAGATAAACCTATTCATTCATACCGTTCACAATTAAATAAATAATTACTGTGAGGACAGAGTACAGAATAATTTGGAATATTAGAACTAACAAAGAAAGATACAAAGCTGGTGTGATACAATGGGTAGCTAGACTGGTATTAACACAGAAAGTAGATGAACAGTGGTTGTACAAAAATTAAAATAGATATACTACTTCATATCAGTAAAGTATTTTTGTTTCGATAATCAGCATTTTTGCCTGGTTTAAAACTGTTTTATTGTTGTATCAAGTTTTTGTTACATCATCAATATAAATATTGAAGAGAGTCGGTGAAGAGGGCCACTCTTGTCTCACTCCTTGGTTTACTGCAGCCATATTAACCCCTTAATTCCGAATTTGGAAAAATAAGTGTTTTTGAGGACCAGTGTCGTTTGAAGGGATTCTGCACGAACGGCACCAGTGCGTGTGAGAAGTGCTGTCGACTGCTGAGTGCTGACTGACTTTTGTACGATGACCTTCGTTTATCGCGTGCGCGGTTTGTACAAATATTCATTATTTCATGAAATATAACGAAATACGTAGGTTAGTTTCATTTTGAAAATTGTGTATTTTGTTTTGCTGATTTCTGTAGGGTGTTGAAATATATTTATATGTGATAAAGTAGGTACAATTTCCAGTGAAGACATAAATATTGTTTCCTAAAATACGTATCATCAGACACTTAGGGATATATATGGGCACATGCATGAAGTGAAGTATAATGGAGAAAGAGAGAAGAGACGCTAATTTCCGTTCTTCTTTTGCGCTAACCTGCTTCCTTACTAAATTGTTTATGCGACTGACATTTATTGCAGTTTTATTTATAACAGTGATCGATGGATTCATGTGGTCTGTCAGTTTCAATACGATATTGGTAGATTAAACTTCGCCAGTGGTGTGCTGTGGTAGTTCTAATGAATTATTATCACTCTACAGCTTTTTTACCGATGTTATGTGTACGAAATGTAAGCTTTACCTTTGCCTAAACAGAAACTCAATTTATTTTAGGCAACTTCATGAGTCAGGTACACTAATCACTTGCATTAAGTTTGGACATCAACACAAATGTATTCAAGCCTATGTAAATAACATTTTATTTATAAAAAAGTTCAATAAAAAAATTCTCTCCGTGATCAGTTGGAAGCCTTTTATTTCTCAAACGACTGTTGTCGTAAATTTGAGACGTACGTAATTGTATCAAGTACGTATAATATTTCCAAAGTTTGACATCATAAATGAACTAACATGCCAACACTGAGCACAAAATATTATTTTTTTTCATTTTTTTTTTTTTATGAAGTAGAAGTTAATTCATGCACTAAAGGGTTAAGTCTTCTGCCTGCTTCATTTATTTGTATATAGACCATTTATATCTTCTATGAGACGACATACCTATGCTTCTTACGTTTTCCCAAATGATGACATGCGAGCTCACTTGAGAATGAGGCACCAAAGTAGCATAATACAATGATGGAAGGAATAATGACTAAATGCGTAAATTAGTATAAACCAAGAGCAAGAACAATGAAGAGGTGAAACTTCCTGGCAGATTAAAATTGTGTGCCGGAACCGAGACTCGAACCTGAGATCTTTGCCTTTGAAAGGCAAAGGTCTCAGGTTCGAGTCCCGGTTCCGGCACACAATTTTAATTTGCCAGGAAGTTTCATATCAGCGCAAACTCCGCTTCAGAGTGAAAGTTTCATTCGGGAATGAAGAGATGGGATGACCAGTTCTGAGGGGATGGACAGGACCAAAACGTACATTCACTCCAGGATGATGATAGCAATGGAGTATATACAAGCATCTTGACAGAATGAGACCCACGTGAAAGGAAAAATTGGAACTGCACACAGCTTCGTAATACTTTCCTGAGGAACGGAAAGCTTCCGCTTGTCTGCTACAGTGGATTCAACGCCTTACCGCGCCGTGATTTGCCCCTGGGTGATATGCGACACTGCAGCACACGACAGCCTGTCTTCCATTTTCGCAGAAAGCGCAAGCCTTGGTGTCCACCATTTTCGTTCCTTCGGTTCGCTGCACGTTGTTAGAACAGAGCAGACTTTCCAAAACGCTGTAAAATAAAAAGAAAACTTGTTCAGCATTCTTTAAAAATTAGATGCTTTGGCCTTAAAAATTGCATTTCTAGTCAATCCACAAAGTGTTATGCATCAAAATGTGGAGGCAATGTATAGAAATATGTAATTTTAAGTGCATATAACATCAAAATTAAGATTTCTTCGTTCTTAATAAATATGTAAACACTCGCATTGTAATGAGAAATTATATTGTTACATGGATAATTCAAATATCTCGTATTTATAAATCTTTTACCGAGTCCTAATTTATCACGGTGATTTACTTCCATATCTGGTGCATTAAACAAGCATTTTATATGAATGCTGGAAAGAACTCCCAAAACAAGTAGCGACCTTGGAGTACATACTCGAGCAAATTTGTCGCATTCGAAAACGAAGAGTTGAAAAAAAAATGTTCAAATGTTTGTAAAGTCTATGGGACTTAATTACGGTGTCATCAGCCCCAAAACTTACAAACTACTTATGAACTGGCTAATCCTAAGGACGGCACAAATATCCATGCCCGAGGGGGATTCGAACCCCCAACCGTAGTGGCCGTGCAGACCGTGACTGGAGCGGCTCAGTCCCCTCGGCCACCGCGGCCGGCACGAAGAGTTCCTCCACGTCAGCGCAGCTTTGGTAAAGCATCCGGCATCCCAAAAAAGTGATCTGTCAAATGGGAAATAGTTACTCACAATACATACCCTGTTGGGCAAATTAGAGAAAACATATTTAATGACTTTTCAAACCATATTAAAATAATTTGTTACGACAAGATTAATTTTTAATATAAACATTTCTTTTTCTTTTTAGATATGTATTAGAAATGAAGCAAGCGGTATTTCGAAGCAATACCAGCAAAGAAACCTCCGCCTTTCACGTGTTCACGCTATCAGCACTTGGAACAAAAATGGCGGAGGAAGCTGCTACTACAGCAGAAGTTTATGCGCATGCCCATCTATATCCACGTATCTAACAAAATGTAATTTGATATGGAATGAAAAAATATACCGTGTTTGAGATGGAACAATAACAATATGCATTAATTTAGAATAAACTAAGAGAAAGAGCAATAAAGAGATGGGTTGACCAGTTATGTAGAAGACGGACGAGACCAAAATATCCAAACGCTTATGTTCATGGTGATGATAGCAACTGAGTCACAGGCTGACGCGTCCTCACATAATGACACACAACGTATAAGGCAAAATTGTAAATGCACAAAGCTTCGTAATACTTTCCTGAAGAACGGAAAGCTTCCGCCTGTCTGCTAAAGCGGATTCAACGCCTTACGGTGCCATGCTGTGCCCCTGGGGGATATGCGACACCGCAGCACACGACAGCCTGTCTTCCATTCTCGCGGAAAGCGCGCGCCTATGACGTCACAGCTAACGTACACACGGCTCAGCCGGCGTGGCGGAGCACTGTGCGTCGGGACAGATTACTGTGCAGCGGATCTTCCCCTAGCGGGGGTGGGGAGGGTGCGCTCCGAGCGGCACACGAGGGTGGCGGAGGAGGCGGGGGCGGCAAGGAGGCGCCGGGTGCGACGGAGGTCGGGTCGCCAGCAAGGCCGGTATAATAAAAAAAGGAGGAAAAAGGAGGAGCAAAAGGCAGAATGCAAACGCAACGGGGCGGCCCATCCAGCTTTAATGGGAGTGCCTTTTGAAACTTTACTCCTGCAGCCGTCTCCAAACAGTGCCTTATCCAAACAAACGCTCCGCCTTTTAATACCCGCCGGCACCGGAGCCCCACACAGAATAGCGGTCGCCGCTTATTGCGACGCTAAAATATCAGCAGTTTTCGGCACGCGGGGATTACCGCCGGTTCGTCGCCGAACGGCCCCGGGGCCGGCCGGCTCTTTTTTCTCCGAGACGCGGCGGGATTTCCCGTATTTGCCCGGAATGTAATAAACAGCGGCGTATCCGCCAATTTTCTGTATCCGTTTCTTTGGCGTTCTTTGTTTCCTCTCTTTTTTATAATTTCCTGGTTATGGAGATAGTACGAAAGCCGATACTGCAATGCCTGGAATCCTGCGCAGGATCTGATATTGAAACTCATCGTGATGGCTCTCAGTTGTACCAAAAACATGCGGCTAGTGTCACTGACTCTCTTTTATAATACGTGACTCGCAAGGAAAGTACATGGGCTCCAACGAAGAAAAAAAAAGTTCAAATGTTTGTTAAGCTTATGGGACTTAACTACGGGGTCATCAGTCCCTAAACTTACAAACTACTTATCAACTACCTTATACTAAAGAAGGCACAAATATCCATGCCCGAGGGGGGATTGGAACCCCCGACCGTAGTGGCCGTGCAGACCGTGACTGTAGCGCCTCAGTCTCCTCGTCGAACGAAGAAACATATCTGTATGTGATAGGACTGCTATTATTTTCTATCTATATAATTGATCTGATGGACAGAGTAAGTTGTAATTTGCGGGTGTTTGCTGATGATGCTGTGGTGTATGGGAGAGTGTCGTCTGTAACTGACTGCAATAGCATACAGGATAACTTAGACAAAATTTCTAGTTGGTGCGAAGAATGGCAGCTAGCTCTCATTGTAGAAAAATGTAAGGTGATGCGCATGAGTAGAAAAAGCAGTCCCATAATATTCGAATACAGCATTAGTATTGAGCTTCTTGATGCTGTCGCGTCGATCAAATATCAAGGCGTAACACTGCAGAGCGATATGAAATGGAACGAGCATGTAAGGACAGTTGTGAGTAAGGCGGACAGCCGACTTCGGTTTATTGGGAGAATTTTGGGAAGATGTACTTCACCTGCAAAGGAGACCGCGTATAAAACGCTTGTGCGACCACGTCTTGAGTATTGCTCAAGTGTTTTGGACCCGCAGCAGATCAGTTTAAAGGAAGACATAGAGGCGGTTCAGAGGCGAGCAGCTAGATTTGTTACCGGTAGGTTCGACCGATGCGCGAGTGTCACGGAAATGCTCCGGCAACTCAATTGGGGATCGCTGGAAGAAAGACGACGTTCTTTTTGTGAATTTCTGTGAAGTAAATTTAGAGGGCAGGAATTTGAAGCTGAGTGTAGTACGATCTTGCTGCCGCCTACTTACATATCGCGTAAAGATCACAAAGACAAGATAAGAGAAATTAGGGCTCGTAGGGAGTCATATAGGCAATCTTTTTTCCTCGTTCAATTTGGGAGTGGAATAGGAAAGGAAATGCCTCGTAGTGGTACAGGGTACCCTCCGCCACGCACCTTACGGTGAATTGCGGAGTATGTATGTAGATGTAGATGTAGAATGTTTCGTTACAGGATCTCTACGTACACTTCAATGAGCTGTCGTTTTTCTGCAAAGCTCTGCAACCATGCTCTAGATAGCACTGTAGATGTAATTGTAGACACTATACGTAATGCAGATATCTTAACTATAACTTATGTAATAATCATCGTACGTGCTCTCTAGTGAATTGTCATCAAAAGCCGTGATGATAGTTGCAAAATATTCAAATTCAAAAATGTTCAATGTTTGTAGAACTTATGGGACTTAACTACGGGGTCATCAGTCCCTAAGCTTATAAACTTCTTATGAACTAGCTAAGACTAAAGACGGCACAAATATCCATGCCCGAGGGGGGATTCGAACCCCCGACCGTAGTGGCCGTGCCGACCGTGACTGAAGCGCCTCAGTCACCTCGGCCACCGCGGCCGGCGTTGCAACTTTAACCTTCTTCCCGAAAGACAGTTAGTATTCAGTGCCACTGCTCCCATCGCCTCTTCAAAAAAAAAAAAAAAAAAAAAAAAAAAAAATGTTCATATGTTTGTATAGTTTATGGGACTTAACTACGGGGTCATCAGTCCCTAAACTTACAAACTACTTATGAACTACTTACGAACTAGGACGGCACAAATATCCATGCCCGAGGGGGGATTCGAACCCCCGACCGTAGTGGCCGTGCAGACCGTGACTGGGGCGCCTCAGTTCCTTCGGCCACCGCGGCCCATCGTCTCTTCCCGCACTTACCATAGCACTACCGCTTGCAATGAGTTGTTCGTCATTATCATCCGTATTATCCTTATTATGAGTTTGTAACAACTGTATCTAAATTATGCTCATATTTCTGTACCATAACAGATACGAGAAAGCATGCAAATGATTCATCTTCTACACTAATATCATCTTCACGAAGAAGGATTCTTCGTAACTTCATCTCAACTAACCGCAATACTTCAGCATGATGGATTAGCAATCCTCGTCCCATCTGACGCTTCCCCACACAAATAGCATCACAAAACGCAATTTCGTAGGCACACTGCACGGTCCCTACTGGCGATCCGACAGGTTCAATGCGGCATGGCACACGCAGAGGCCTCTAACGGACTACTGCAGAGTTTTTCAGAAGCGGGAGTGTCACTAGTGAAATAAGGGATCTTTACATTATCTCTCATACGATTTTGGTGTATATGCCCAAGTACTTTCCTTGTCAGTGTAACCACATCGCAGGAGCATTATGTAATCTGAACGTTGCAGCGACAGAAGGAAACGTGTTGTGAACACCTCCAGACCCGGATGCTGACCTGAATTGTCCGAGTCACACACACGACATAAAGAACATTACTGAACAGTTTGAGGTAAGGAACCGAGGGTCGTAGACTCCGGGAGGCAACAGGAATACAATCACATTACTGTGTACGTTATTATTTACATGACTTACAGTTAATTACAAATACCATTATGTACTCAATTAACGTACTGTTTACACTATACCTTACTAAAGTGCTGCAGCTATATTATCTGCAAAGCAAGCATGACATTTGTAAACAATCCTTGGCGTGTATCGACTCGCATCACAAACAGCTACAATTCTGTAATTAATTCCACCACCATGTCTACTGGGGTGTCATACAGAACATACGTATCTCCACAGGAAATAATCAAGGGGATTCAGGTCAGGATACCTTGCAGGCCATGCAGTAGCACTAGATAGACAATAAATAATGCCTACATCATGAATTGCTGAAAATCAGGTTCATCGGTGTTCACTTGCAGGAAATAAAGTGTTCCTTCAATCATAGTCTCTTTTTAAATATATTAAGCTGGAAAATAGTAACGCAAATCAGTATATTAATTTATTCCCGATTTCAAGTTAATTACATCAAATTGTTCAATGGGGCACTCTATATGTCCTGTTAATGTTTTGTACGGTCTGGCGGAAAAACAAAGTTTGTCAATACTTTTCCCACATAGTTTACTAAGACTAATTTTCTTGAAGAGCCACGCTCCACAATATTACCAAGCACTCTCAGGCGATTAACATTTCTCGTATAAAGTTTTTAAGAAATAGAATACTATGGTTCAAAATATTTATCCTTATACTTTACGAACTACTAATTAATTAACAGATAAATCTTTTATTGCGTATCTCTTTGCATTCAGTAATATGCATGAAATGTGCAAATGACTTATAAGTCCCGACGGTATTATACAGGCTTAGTATATTGAGAGATTGAAAAGGCACAAAGTAATCATACTTCGGAGATTATTGGTTTTAGTCGTAATATTGAAAACAATTTCATTAATCATTAATGCACGAAAATATTGCATTCTGTAAACCACGAATGTGGACTGGATTCAACTTTAGGTCATCATTAAAGGTCGTATATGCATCTTAAATTATTATTATTATTTTGCGTGACATTCTGCATTCAGAAAACGTACGTCGATTGATACCGAAAATTCTGCCTACCTTGTAAGTAGAAAGAGAAGACTTATTATTTCTTCGGCTCCGTCCCAGTTTTATATGTTTGTTCCATTGCATTTACCAAATGAAATGCCATATTGTCCTCTACAATGATATGTTTATACTTATGAAAGGTCCTGACAGTAGCCGGCCGCGGTGGCCGAGGGGACTGAGGCGCTCCAGTCACGGTCTGCACGGCCACTACGGTCGGGATTTCGAATCCCCCCTTGGGCATGGATATTTATGCCGTCCTTAGTGTAAGGTAGTTGATAAGTAGTTTGTAAGTTTAGGGACTGATGACCCCGTAGTTAAGTCCCATAAGCTTAACAAACATTTGAACATTTTTTGAACCTGACAGTAAAGCGCTATGATTGTCGAAGCAAATCAGTCAAAACAGTGAACCTGTAATTGTAAAGTCACTGCTCCGAACCTATCTGGGCTAATGAGCGTTTTACGTTATAATGGGAGGCCTCAGGGGTACTTATCTTTTCCAAATTAACAGTAGTATGTGTAAAGAAAACGTAAAATAAATTACCGCTTATCAGTCAAAAAATTATGAGTACGTACGTAATAGGCACTATGTATACCTTTGGTACGGTTAATACCTGATATGCATCTTGAAATGTAAGCAATCGTGGTATGTCGGTGGTGGGAGATTGCGCCACATCTGCCTACACAACCGACCCAATTCTCGTATAATCCCAAGAGGAACCGATGAGCCATGATATCAATTGCACTCTCATACCAGATCTCTTCGGTCGGGTTAGAATCTGGTGACTTTTGTGGTCGACAGGTTAATTGTAACTCGTAACTCTTGACCTTCTGACATGACGTATTAGCTTGGTTAAAGGTGCCACTGCCGCTGAGAACAACGATCGTTGCGAAATCTTTGTTTGTAAATATAGCCGACTCAACTGCTGTGTTATTAGTCCATAGCTTGCGAACTACTTAAAATAAGGTAAACTGACCTAAGGACAACACAAACACCCTTGCCCGACGGAGGACCCGAACCCCCGAAGGCGAACGGCCGCAGCACGGCGCCCCAGTGCGCTGCGGCCGTTACGAAATGGTGTGTCAATAGCCTGTGTCCTCACGGTATCTGGCACAAGTTGAACTGGACTTACAAATGCCAAGGTGACTGTCCCTCAGTGCCTAATTGAACTGCCGCTAGAATGTCTCGAACCCGCAGTACAGGAATCAAGGATCTATTCCCCTGGTAGGTAACGGATTCGCACCCTTCCATCGGCATGATGAAGGCATCGGGATTCATCAGGCAATGTAACATTCTGCAACTGCTTCAGAGTACAATCCGGCGTTCACATGCCCATTTCATGGTTAGGGATGTCGTGGTGTCTACATTGACACATGCACTTGCCAGCCTTGGTTCCATGATGGAATATCTGCTCCACGACTGTATTTGGCTTGTGGGATTTTTTCAGCAATCAGTCATGAAGTATTTATTTACTGGAAGATCCGGATTTCGACCAATGTGTGGTCATTACCATTATTAAAAAAACGATTAAAATACTGTAAACATCTCGACCTCCATGTTGGAGGTTGCAGTACGAACGCAACCGCCAACATGGGGGTCGAAATGTTTCCAGTATTTTAATCGTTTTTTAGCATTGATAATGACCACACAGTGGTCGAAATCTGGATCTGCCAGTAAATAAATATTTTACGATTGGTTGCTGAAAAATTCCAACATGCACTTCCGTTCAGATGCGGAGGCCCATCGTTACGGGTGTTTCGTGACCTGTAAATTCAAGCTCATTTATATTATGCGCAGAATAAAAGCTAGTCTTTAGTTCTGCCACAGTACGCAGAGTGTCCTGTTCTACCAGTTTTCTTACGCTACGACGTCAGACTTCTGAAATTAGGGGAGCCAATTGTTGAAAACAATCACAACAGCTTTTTTCGAATACGGGCCAAATCGTGCATTTTCAGAAGGGTTCATGATGAACTTCCGGGCGATCACAATGTACACTCGGTCAGATAGATGGCGTGCCTTCCTTATTCTACACACAGACAACACGCTCACTTATATTACGTTCACCGTGCAAGTGTCTGACTAGAACTAGGGATGGAATATACCGACTGTTTATAACCGATATCGGTATTTTAGTTCTGAATAAGTCTTTTGGGAATTTATATGGTGTCGTTTAAAACGAATTTTTAGTTACTGCCAAAATCTGGTAAAACCACCGCGATAGCTACATTATTTGGGCCCGGTGGTCTTGGGATAAAGTGCTCCACTGGAACCCGAAGGGTCGCGGGTTCAATTCCCGGTCGGACCCCAGATTATTTCATTCTGTACTTTAAACTATCTGTCACCTCTCGACGATGTGAGGAGTCGCCAGAAACGACACGTGGTTCGGATTCCACGTTAAGCTGGAGGTCCCCTTTCCCCGGTTGGATAACTGGCGTGGGCAACACGCAAGTTGACGAAGTGGCGTCACATTGAAAGACTTGCACCAGGGCAATGAGCCACGCGAATTTATTATTACTATATTCTGGTTCTATTCTTTTTATTTTTCGTCTTTAAGCGATTTTTCGTCTTTAAGCGATTAAAAAATATAAGCTATGCGTCTTGGCAGCACAGTGGTAGAGAGCCAGTCTATGAATCCAAAGATCTCGGGTTAAATCCCTGCAGGGTCCTGTGATTTAAGTCTGCCACTTTCCACTTCTTTCACCTCTAGCAATGTTGCTGATATTAAAAATTGCCGAGTAGCACCGATGTTGACAATCCAAGTTAAATTTTAGATCCCCCGAGACTGGCAAGGTAAGTCAGGTCGAAGGTCGGAGGAAGGCAACCTTACCTAGTAAAGTATTGTGATGTTCAAACAAAACTTGAGGTTGTTGACTGCTTTACCTTGCCATAAACTAGCAATATTTATTCCCAAAATGTCCCCTGTTGAGAGACATTAGGTTATCTTAGAAACTAGTAAATGCGATGGGTGATAACGTAAGAAAAAGGAGCAATAAACCCATTGTACAACTGTTTTTGAGACATCAGTGCACCTCGTACGCCACGGTGGACTGGCCGAGAGCTCTAAGGCGCATAGCTGCGGAACCGCGCGTTCCTCGCCGTCGAAGGTACGAGTCTTCCATTCGGCATGTATGTGTCAGTGTTGGCCTTACACGAAATTGCTCCAAGTAGGAACTGCAGATGGCCAAGCGTTTAGGAAATAAAAGGAAGTTTGATACGAATCAACTGTCCCCCTGACGGCGTGTTTGGGAAGCAGTGTTTGGCTCAGCGGTAAAAAGATTGGTTTCATATTGAGAGGTCGCGGGCTCACCCGCCGGCAAATTCCTTTCTGCTTCTTGGCATTGCGTGCACCTAGAAATTGTTCCCGTAGGGATCGTGAGCACAAGGTTAGATTAATTACAGCACGCACGGAGGCATTTAAAGAATCATTCTTCCCACTCTCAATACGCGAATGGAATAGGAAAAAACCTAATAACTAGTATTGTGGGACATACTCTCTGCCATGCACTTCACAGTGGTTTTCAGAGTATTGATATAGATGTAGACTGACGTCACAATTAACCGCAACATCATATAGATTATTTGAATAAAGCAAAAAAATAAAGGGCATAGGATGAAATTCGGGACTACAGACATTTAAAATGAGACTGTAGTCAACGCGTACTTGGAGACGTTTTGTATGTAAATCGATAGTTCCATTCTTTTATAATTGATCAATTACATTTACCGGGGTGATATTCACCGAAGAAACAGAGGATACTATAGTTTTGACTGCATTTGCGCACGTTATGATCGCCGCCCTTTTGCAGTTACATGGTTTCTTAAGGTCTCCATAGAAAAACCAACTTGATTGACATTCTGAAAACAATGAAATATTTGCCGCCAGGCGGAATCGATCCCACGAACCTTTCAATAAACAGTTCGATCTGTTGCCGCAGAGCCAAACAGCGCTTTGTAAACAAACTGTCTTTCGGGAAGTTGATAAGGTGCATATTTGATAGATCCGTATCAAAATTCCTTTTATTTCCGAAACGTTTAGCTATCCGGAGTTCCAACTTGGTGCACTTTCATATCACACCACGCCCTACATGTACCATAAATTTGGACGAATTCGGCGATGACGAGCAGGCGTCCTCTCCTTGTTAGCATAAATAAGTTTAATTTTTTTAAGGGACCTGGTCTTTAGAATGACTGAATATTGGAAAATAACATCTCCTCCAGTAGTAAGACAAATTTCTAAAAATCTATGTTTATTTACTTTCAAATAGTTATACAGTCTTAAACGCTCTTTGAACAAATGTCTGCACACCGGCCGCGCTGTTGCTTCAGCCAAGGAATATCAAGATAAACATTCCATGCCTGCCACGGTCATGAAAACAATAAGGCCGATATACAGGGACCTTGTAGATGTAAAATTACTTTGCAAATGTGTACATGTCCGTACACAAAATCGTAATGATAATTTCAACAGCTGCGTGTGGCAACGAGTACCGAAAGCAGTGTCTGTTGGATTGATAGTACTCAAAATAGGTGCGATGAATGCTGCTGTTATCTGCTTCAATGATGGTGTAATTAGCAGGACAAAAGTAACGCACAAATTAGGCATTCAAACAGGAAGTAGTACCATAGCTGCACTGACTTCCATAGATCGTCAGCGACTAGTAGAAGATGAAAGGGCTGCGGAAGCTACCACTAACCAGTCCAGAGTAAGGAAAAGGCTCCTGAAAAAGTCTGCGTAGGATATAGAATCAGATGGCCAGCAAGATCATGCCACTGCAATGTTCTGAAAGAGGCATATGGTGAGTCAGAAACACTGTGAACGTTCTTTAATTTTCTCGAAACTACAATTTCAGAATATGAGGCACATACATCTTCACTAACTGCAAGTTCCCGGCTTTGCCCGATTAAAATAAGGTTTTCTGTAAAAACGTACAAAACCGTTTATTTGAATGAAATAAAAGGGTACATATATTACAGCAATGTTATAAACAGCGTTTTTGGCAGTTCCATTTGGAGTATGTAAGCAAAGTACTCTCCCCCATGCAGCGAACGAAATTTTATGTAGACAGTAACCTTCATCTTGTTTTCAAGATCAAGTGTACAAATTTTCATCAAGATCGGAGCAAAACATTGGAATTTGGCGGAATCGCTGATTCGAAACTGAACGAAAATTTAAGTAGGCAGTGCCTTTCCTATTGTTTTGAAGGTCAAATTGTGCAAAATTTCATCAAGATCAGTGCGAAGATATAGATTTATACGGACACATTGAAAACGCACTTTCACTTTTTCTCAAATTTTCCGATTCATTTTCCAAAAAATGGAACGAAACCTGTTTACGAACCTTCCCCATGTAATTTTGTGTACGTGTACAAAATTTCACGTTATTTGGTTGTCTGAATCTTGAGTTATATCAGACAGACAACAAATGCGTCTTATAAGTATAGAGGTCTTCATAATAGCTTTGTATTATGCCTAACAAATTGCAAAAATGATCTATGTTTGTAATTCCGTATATAATGTTAACGGCAGTTTCTCGATAAAATAGTAATGTGTAATATCGGCTTTTTCTATTTCCTCAGATATATTCCAAACTACAATACAGTGGAGGCGCTGTGCTCAAATGCGCGGGGTCGCTCCCCGTCGGGGGTTCTTGTCCTCCCTCGGGCATGGGGCATGGATGTTTGTGCTGTCTTTAGTATAAGGTAGTTCATAAGCAGTCTGTACGTTTAGGGACTGATGACTGCGCATGTGTCCCATAATCTTAAAATAAAAAATAAAAAAATAAAATAAAAAATATATTGAAAACAAGAGGCATAATGTGTTCCTACAAATGTTCATAGGAGCCTGCCACAGTCCAAATGCAATTAGATTGACGATGCACCAGAAAATGCTTTCAGAATGCGAACCTGTATAATAAAAACCTCCATTAGGCAAAAATTATAATTCTTAAATTGTAACAGATATTTCAATATATTTTCTAATACAACTTAATGTCATTCAGTGTCGGTACTAAATCGCGACTTCCTCCGTACTGTGGATCAACAGTAATGTGCACTGAAAAGAAGGTATGAAAATGCAGCCCTTTCACGTCCAGGTTCCCTTAAGTAAATTGTAAGCCTAGGGACTGATAACCGCAGCAGTTACGTCCCTTGGATTTACAAACAATTGGACATTTTTTGCACCTACTGCCTTGTGTTATCACCAATGTGTAGTGCAGAACACTTTCCTCCTGTTCATATAGCAGTTCCTCGCTGTCGCCGCCGGTTGTGTTTTAATTGTCACCATCCCGAGTCTGGAAGTACTTTACAAAGTGCGGTAGCAGTGAGGTGAGGTTCAACTCCCCATTTGCTTTAAAAGACTAAAGTACTGCAAGCAGGTGCCATCATTAGAAGGAGAGAGCGTCAACTGTTCGTTGAAAAAGAAGTAAAATTTGATTCATTTTAATGAGATTTTGTTGATGTACTATAAGCTTGGAAAAATAACCAAGTTATTAATTTTGTGGTTTCTTCATGGTGTAAAAGTGGTAACATCTGAAAGTGATGATGTAGGACCATCGCCATCGCCATGGCCTCGCCCATCTACTCCACCTTCGCTATTTTTGCTGGAAACTGCGATACCGATTTCCATAACAGCCTCACCTCAATTTTCATCGAGATCGCCTACTCTTCCTTCTACATCTACATCTACATCTACATCTACATCTACATAGATACTCTGCAAATCACATTTAAGTGCCTGGCAGAGGGTTCATTAACCACTTTCATAACTTTACCGTTCCATTCTCTAATAGCGCGCGGGAAGAAAGAACACGTAAATCGTTTTATTGGGATGGTCATGTTTCCCTAAGTAGGTGGGTGCTAGCAAAATATTTTCGCATTTAGAAGTAAAAGTCGGTGATTGAAACTTCGCAAACAGCTCACGCCTTTCTTTTAATGATTTCCACCCCAATTCTTGCAACATTTCCATGACACTTCCCCCCCCCCCCGTAACGTGATAAAACAAAACGAGCTGCCCTTCTCTGAACCTTCTCAATGTCTTCCGTCAGTCCCACTTGGTGAGGGTCCCACAAGGGTCAACAGTACTCCAGGAGAGGACGCACAAGTGTGATGTAGGCAGTCTCTTTGGTGGAGCTGGTGCATCTTCGAAGCTTTCTGCCAATGAAACGTAACCTTTGGTTCCCCTTCCCCACAATATTTTCTATGTGTTCTCTCCAGTCAAAGTTGTTCGTAATTGTAACTCCTAGGTATTTGGTAGAATTTACGACCTTAAGGTTTGACTGATTTATCGCCTAATTGAAGTTCAGCGGATTTCTTTTAGTGGTCATGTGCATGACTTCACACTTTTCTTTATTTAGTGTCAATTGCCAATTTTCGCACCATGCAGAAATTTTGTCTAAATCGCTTTGCAGTTGCTTTTGATCCTTTGTTGACTTCTCTAACCGATAAACGACAGCATCATCCGCGAAAAGTTTAAGGGAACTATTCAGATTGCCTCCTAAATCGTTTATAAACACGAGGAAGAATAGGGGACCTATAACGCTTACCTGTGGAATGCCAGATATCACTTCTGTTTTACTCGATGACTTACCGTCAATTACAACGAACTGTGTTCTTTCTGATAGGAAATCGTGAATCCAACCGCACTTTTGGGGAGATATTCCATAAGCACGCAATTTCATAAGAAGCCGCTTGTGGGGTACAGTGTCAAAAGCCTTCCTGAAATCCAGAAATATGGAATCGATTTGAGATCCCTTGTCAACGGCACTTAACACTTCATGTGAATAAAAAGCAATCTGTGTTTCGCAAGAGTGTTACTTTCTGAATCCGTGTTGACTATTGGTTAATAGGTCGTTCTCTTTGAGGTAATTCATAATATTCGAACAAAGCATATGTCCCAAAATCCTACTGCAAGTCGACGTCAATGAGATTGGCCTGTAAATTTGGGCAACACTCCTATTGCCTTTCTTGAATATTGGAGTAACTTGGCCAACTTTCCAGTCTTTGGGTACGGATCTTTCGCTGAGTGGTCGGTTGTAAATTATAGCTAAGGACGGAGCTATTGCATCAGCATACACTGAGAGGAATCTAGTTGGTATACAATCTGGCCCGGAAGATTTATTTTTGTTTAGTGACTTAAGTTGTTTTACTACTCCAGGAACATCTACTTCTAAGTTTCGCATGCTGGCAGCTGTTCTTGGATTGAATACTGGAGTGTTCACTTCTTCTTCTTTGTTGAACGAATTTCGGAAAGCTGTGTTTAGTAATTCTGCCTTAGCAGTACTGTCATAGGTAGTATTACCATTGCTATCGCGTAGTGAAGGTTTTGTTTGTGTATTTCACATATGACCAGAATTTCTTTGGATTTTCTGCACGATTACGAGACAGGATTTCGTTGTGGTAACTACTACTATAGGCTTCACGCATTGAAGTCCGCGCTAGGTTGCGAGTTTCAGTTAAAGATTGCCAGCCTTGTGGATTCTGTGTCTTTTTAAATTTTGCATGCGTTTTTCTTTGTTTCTGCAACAGTGATCTGACCTGTTTTGTGTACCACGGGGGGTCAGCCCCCTCTTTTATTAATTTATTTGGTATAAATCTCTCGATTGCTACTGATATTATGTCTTTGAAAGTAAGCCACAACTGATCTACAATCGCATTTTTAGTTTTGAAAGACTGGAGACTATCACTCAGGAAAGCGTGAAGCGAATTTTTATCTGCTGTTTTGAATAGATATATTTTTCGTTTATTTTTGGTGCATTTGGGAATTTCGACATTCAGTCTCGCTACTACAACTCGATGTTCGCTAATCCCTGTATCTGTTTTGATGCTCTTTACTATCTCCGGATTATTTGTTGCTAGGAGATCAAGGGTATTTTCGCAACCACTTACTATTCTAGTGGGTTCATGAACTAACTGTTCGTAGTAGTTTTCAGAAAAAGCATTCAGGACTAGTTCGGACGATGTTTTATATTTGCGGCCGGTTTGGTTACGTAATTATGCCAACATATCAAGGGTAAATTAAAGTCCCCACCGATTATAACACTATGCTTCGGATACCTATTTGAAATGTGATTCAATCTTTCTTTGAACATTTCGGCAACCGCATCGTCTGAGTCAGGGGGCCGATAAAAAGATCCAATTATTAATTTATTCCGGTTGTCAGGTATAACCTCCACCCAGACCAACTCAAAGGAAGTATCTGTCTCAATTTCGATGCAGGATAAACCGTTAGTAACAGCAATAAACACCTCATCCCCTTTTTATTTATTCTATCCTTTCTGAAGACCATTTGGCCCTTTGAAAAAATTTCGGACGAGCGTATCTCAGGCGTCAGTCAGCTTTCAGAACCTATAACGATTTGTGCCTCAGTACTTTCTATCAGCGCTTGGAGCTCTGGAACTTTCCCAATTCAGCTACGACAATTTACAACTGTTATACCAATGGTTTCTAGATTGCTTTCTTCCTGTGTCTGACCTGGCCCCTTTGAGACTGAAACCCATTTTGTGTATTCCCGAGGCCCTCTAACCAAAAAAACCGCCCAGTCCACGCCATACAGCCCCCGCTACCCGTGTATCCGCTTCCTGAGTGTAGTGAACTCCTATTTATCGGAACCCGAAAACCCACCACCCTTTGTTGCAAGTCGAGGAATCTGCAGCCCACACGGTCGCAGTACCGTCTGAACCTCTGATTTAGACCCTCCACTCGGCTCTGAGGTCCGCAGTCAGTCCTGTCGACAATACTGCAGATGGTGATCTCTGCTTTCATCTTGCAAGCAAGACTGGCAGTCTGTACCACTTCTGATAGCCGCTCAGAACCAGAGAGGATCTCTTCCGTTCCAAAGCGACACACATCATTGGTCCCGACATGAGCCACCACCTGCAGCTGGCTGCACCCTGTGCTCCTCGTGGCATCCGGAAGGATGCACACGGAGGGCACATAGGACTTCTTCCCTTCTTTAGCAGCCATTTTCCTAAGGGGCTCCATCACCCGCCTAACGTTGGAGCTCCCAACTACTAACATACGCACCCTCTGTGAGTGCCCGGATCTTGAAGGCAGAGGGTCGAGTACAGGACAAGCGACACCATCTGCGTCAGGAACACCCTCTGCCACAGACAACGCCTCGAATCTGTTGGCAAGACTAACCGGGGTGGCCTCCACTTCGGTCCCACGGGAAGCCTTACGCCGCCTGACACGCGCTGAGGAGACCTCCCAATCCACCACGGATTGCGAGGCGACCTCCTCGTGGGCACTGAGCGGGCTGGCCACAGCCGCACGCCGATCGGAGGGCACAACAAACTTACAGGGCGTCTGCTGCACCCCCGCGAGCGGCCCACAACAGCGGCGCCCACCCACCGCAGTCTCAAGCGTTGCCAGCGAAGCCAACGCCGCTGAAGCTGCGAGCGAAAAGTCACCAACTTTGCCTCCATCCGTTCGCAGCAATCACAGTTCCTAGCCATTCTAAAAATATCTGTATCTTCCAAGTAAGTACGTCTGAGGACACAGAAGTTTGATAAACAGTGAGCTTAGAAACATATGAATCTAACACTAAACTGTTTATCAACGGCGAATCTGAAAAATATATACACGAGCTAATAAATCAAAATAACAACTGAACTGACAACTAAACGCGATTCTTAGTAAATAAACCCCGAGCACACTAAAGATTTAAGAACTGTAAAAGAAAGCACGCACGAAATGAAAATAAGTCGCTTCTATTAAGAAGCCGGTTATCTTACAATGGAGAGGATCTGCTGCTGCTGCTGTCGCGTGTGCACTGGCCGGCGGTCACTGAACAACTCGTTCTGCATTAAGGCAGATGACTTTGTTGGAACAGCAAGAAAGAACATCTAGCAACCAGAGTAAATCATTTAATTTAAAAAAAAAATGTTCAAATGTTTGTAGAACTTATGGGACTTAACTACGGGGTCATCAATCCATAAACTTACAAACTACTTTTGAACTAGCTAAGACTTTTGATTTCCATATTTGTTCCTGAAAACAATAGCAGTGAAAAACGGTTATTTGAAATCCATTTTTCTTGAGAGGTTTATACAGTAAGCTGAAACTGGAATGAAGAGATCGGTATATCGGTAAATCGGTTCCGGCACGCAATTTTAATCTGCCAGGATGTTTCATATAAGCGCACACACCGCTGCAGAATGAGAGTTTCATTCTCGAAAAGAAGTTTTTTCACGATAACCGCTATCCCCTAAATAGCCTGTGATGCTGCCATCGACTGGGCAGGTTTATATAGATAGTAGGCAGGTGGACCTGATGTTCTGACTTATTTATTTACTTACCATTACAGTGTTGTATCCCTCTCCAAGCGGCCATTTAGAATGCTGCAGTTCATGTTCAAGGCTGATCTATATACAAATTATTGGGATTCACGTGATGCTGATATCCGTGTAGAAGCAGAAAGTGTGCCCATAACGTTCTAGTGCTGATGCGTTATTTCAGCTAGTAGTAGAATTCGTTAAAATAATTTTCTTTTCAAAATTTTAAAATATACTGTAACTTAATAGAAAATAAATTACCACCCATTTCAACTTGATATTGAATAAGTGTGTTATGGAGTACGAATAATAGTCATGCTGTGGATCCAACTACTTGAGACACCCAGAGGGGAAATAAACGATAATAATAAATTAATTAATAATTAGTGAGTCAGTAAATTTTACTATTTTCCTGTAACAAATAATACAGTAAAAGCGTGAAACCCTTCGTCACTTATATAACTGATTGATAAGGCCTTTTGCTCATTTACTAATTAATATGTAACAATAGATTGATGACTTTCGTAACCACGTTGTCGTAAACGACATTTATATAGCAGAGAAACCATTCAAGGCCAAATGGATTGGGTTGTCGAATTAGAAAATGGAGCAACAAAATTAAACGAGCTAGATCAAAGCCGTCTGCAGTGGCCGAGCGGTCTGCGGCGTGCGAATCAAAGTCTGCACGGCCGCTGTGTTCGGGAGTTCGATGGATGTTTTTGCCGTCATTAGTATAAGCTAGTTCATAATTAGTTTGTAAGTTTAGGGACTGATGACGTCGTAGTTAAGTCCCATAAGTTCTGCAAACATTTGAACATTTAGATAGATCAAGAGACGTAGTGCATCAATTAAGTTGGCCTCATTTCCGGGATTAGTTATTGTTTCATTTTAAATGATATAAATAAGACATGTAATATTCTACATTTTAAATTTCACTACCCGGTTTTCGGACACCATGAGGTACAGCCTACAAGGATATAATCATATGGCTGCGAAAGTTTAGGTTCAACGATCGTAAGTAGTTCATAGAGAGTACCTGAATCTATTTTTCGCGATGACAAGTATTATAGGTGTAGAACTAAACGGAGAGAAAATATTGCATTTAACCTATGGGGCTCAGGAAGTATAAAAAATTATAACGCTTGTATTAAAGAAAATTATAATTTGAAACAGTAAAACAATCTTGTTTATTAAACATCTGAATCAGGTTGCAGTTAATTCGGTAATATGTTGTCACCCTAATGTGTTAATTTCCCGAAAACGCTAAATAAAACAAATTAAGTGCAACTGGTTGCTGTTATTTTAAGAACCAAGAAAATAACGGTTGCTGTAGTGTGCAACATACTAAAGAAAATCATTTATTTATTTTTTATTTTTTCGTCACAGTTTTCTATATATATCCAGTTGCTCATCCTTCACGATCAATTTTCATAACATACTAAAGAACCTAAATCGAAATATTGAAAGAAATAAGCGATAAAGTTGAAAAATTCTGCTGGACCAGGATTCGAACACAGATTTAGCGCTTCAGGTCAGCGATCACCATAACCAATGTCTTTTTTCTGTTCCTTACCGTCGCTGAACGGTTTTGTTTGAAATGTTCTTGGCTTAGCTTTTTAATGCAGAGGGCGTTGAGCCCTCTGACCAGACGCGCAGAGCCAAGGAGCCCGGCAGTTAGGTTATCCAGTCACGCTTCCCTTCCAATCCAAATTCCCAAATTATAGGTTTGTTGGTTGGTTTTATGTTTTAGGGGGACAAAACTGCGAAGGTCAGCAGTCGCTCTTCAACTTATAGCCCCTGCCCATTTATACCACTTGCCCGCAGCATATACTGGATTCCCGCAGACGCCATATCAATAATTGTAAATATGTCCACAATTTCAAGGCGGACACATTAAAAAGCTTGATTCCTTGTGGGTATCCAATACACTCCGTCCGCGGTGGCCGAGGGGACTGAGGCGCTCCAGTCACGGTCTGCACGGCCACTACGATCGGGGGTTCGAATCCCCCCTCGGGCATGGATATTTGTGCCGTCCTTAGGATAAGCTAGTTGATAAGTAGTTTGTAAGTTTAGGGACTGATGACCCCGTAGTTAAGTCCCATAAGCTTAACAAACATTTGAAACATTTTATCCAATACACGCTGCGAGCAAGAGGTATCAAGGAGCAGAGAGCTGTAAGTTTAGATTTAGGGTTGGACGAGAAGCGTGTGTGGATAGCCTAATTGTGTAAGGCGAAGGCTGGTACGGGTTTGAATCCCGGTCTAGCACTAATTTTTAACTTTGTCGCTGAATTTCCATCATCGCCCGGAAACTGTGAAAATGTTTCATGATTTCTATTTTGTAAATTTACTGCCGTTACTCTCATCAAATGGTGTCTGATCTTAGCGGACATTTGGAAAAGAACAGACACCTTATCAATAATAGTAAATAATGAGGACATGTTTTGTATAAATAGGCTGGTTGCTGTGTGAAAATTGATGGAGCATCACAGTATATCGAATACTCTTAATGGGAAAAGTGAAAACTATATCGTAAGAAGGGCGCAGAAGAAGAGGAGAGGTTACTTTTCCGTGACAAATTAATGGATAAAAATTGTTGTGTATTCTTATACGTAGAACTTATTTAGTGAGACTCAACGGGAAATTATTTTTCACTAAGTACTTTCACTTGTGTTTTAATCTGTGCGCTGCTACTGCTCCAACAGATAATCAGAACAGAAATAACACAGAGGCTCCAGCTTTTTCTCAGGTGGGATCATAATCTGCATATAATCGTCTCAGAGCTGGGGGTAATAAAAGCTTGCGGCCAGCAATGCCGCAATAAAAACTTGAGCGCAGTGAACAGGGGCCTCGATAAGAGGTAGCTTCTACCAGCGTTGCCAGAGGGGGAGACACACAACGACTTTAAAAGCCGAAAATGGGCGCGCTGATTGCTGGCAAAACGAAATGCAGTCCGGCACAACGCGTCCCCGGGATTTCGTTACGCACGCACTCGGGACGAAATGCGTCAAAACAGCGGCGCGTCGAGGAGCGAGCCTATTACACTTGGAAACTACGCGGACTGAAATTAGTGCTTTCCCTTAATAGGCAATTTTCCGCTTCATTGCTGGCGAGGGCGGCGGGCCAGAGCTTTGTGCGGGGTAACAGAGTTAGCCGGCTGGGCGGGGCCGCGCCGGGGCCCCAGCGGACGCCGGAGGCGGTCGGGGGCGGCGGGGGCGGCGCGCTGGGGGCGGCGGGGGCGGCGTCCTGCGGGCTGTAATCACGGCAACAGGCGTCAGCCGCCCGCGCTGTGTATACCCCAGAGGGCGGCCGCTGCGCGCATGCGCACCGCGCCGCACACCAAACCAGCGCTGCGCTCACAACTCATGTCTGCTGCGCTCCCCAGTTCTGTTTCGGGCAGGGTACGAAAGGGACATCTACATCCACATACACTGATTTCATGTGATTGATTTGATTTTCACAGCGAACACAAACCAATCTTGGTCCAATCCGCCACTGCCCGCACCGAAACTAAGATTATTGTGCGGTTTCGCTCCCTGTATATCTAGTAAAGCCAACCAATGCCCTTGAACAGTGCAAGGAGTCCCTTTACCAGTTCTTTATTAGACACAATTTCTTCGGGTCTGGTTGTCCCAATTGTCCTGTGCCTTTTACTCTCCAATTCTATGCATTCGATGATTAGATGTGATGCAGTTTCATCACCGTCATCACAGACCCTACATTTAGGGTCCTCTTCTGTTATTCCCATTGTATGTAGGTGTTTTTTGAAATTCCCATGGCCTGCCAGCAATCCAACCATGAGTCTAATCTCTCTCCTGTTCAGGCCCAGGATTGCAGAGCTTCTTTTATAACATGGCTTTTGCATCATTACCTTGCCATGTTTTTGTTGACAGACTTTGGTCCAATATTCTACGTGCTGCCTTCTGAGCCAGTTACGTAGCTCCAGTTTGATCATTGCTTTGGTGATTGTCAGGACAGGTTCTGGTCCAATAAATGGAGTCTCTGCCCCCATCCTGGCTAATCTTTCGGCATGTTTGTTGCCACTGATCCCCGATTGGCCAGGGACCCACAATAGGTTGACTCTACTTTCCAATAGCTCCACCAGAACCCTGTGACATTCTGCAGCAATTTTAGACCTTGTTGCAGGAACTGCTCGGAATCAAATCAAGTCACTGTGCTAATCGGAATTGCTGGCTCAGGCAAAATTTGAGTTGCACCAACAGAATCAAACTAGTTAGACCTTTTAAAACACTAAACCTGAATGCACAACACACTTACGCCACCCTGAAGGGATGCCAAACATATTCTGCTCTACTAAAACTTGAACAGTTTCACACACCTTGCAAATGATAGCCGAAAAGTTAAATTATAAATACTGTCCATCCGAGTCTTACAAACTTTTAAAAACACATATTTACAAATAATTACAGGGGAAGTTTACGTAACGTAATGTGTTCTACTGGTGTACTCAAGGATCTGCCGAAAATTCCAGGACCGCTTGGCCTCTGCTTCTCGTGCCTGTGTGCACGTAAGCGTTGTTTCTGCGCCCTCACAGTTGACAGCATGCACGTGTGCACCAACACCCAACAGCCTCGTGCTGCAACAGACTAAAGGCGCATCTAAGCATGCAGTTCATCACTCGGACGCACCCCCTTTTCTGGCACCAAATCCAGTATGTTTCGACATGGAGCCCACAACAGTGCTAAAGTCCAACTCCAGTACTGACTAGTTCTCCATACAACTCGGAAGCTAACTAGACCCAAAGTAGCACACCAAGAGCCTCGTGCTGCCACAGAGCACGTGAATCCATCCGAGTCGTCACGCCCAGACGGTTGCAATTGGCGCGTGAAGTCACGTCCCCACAGTACGGACACAGTCCTCGGAACCTTCCTGTGGGGCTACCATAACCAAAGCTTCCTCCCAAACCAAAACCGTAGGCCCAGCTGCACGGCGCTCGCGTGGCGCCTCCTGCAATACGCGCGCCACCACCGAAAGGAGCGCGCCAAACGAATGAACGCTCCGTCAAACAGAGGCGCGGCGGTAGATTCAAAAGCCGGCACGGCTCGGGTGCAATGTGCTGCCACCTACTGCCAGATTCTCCATATCAGCGGCCTCAGTAGTCATTAGACATCGAGAAAGAGCAGAACGGGGCCCTACGCGGAACTCACGTACTTCGAACGCGGTCAGGTGATTGTGTGTCACTTGTGTCAGACGTCTGTACGCGAGATTTCCACACTCATAAATATCCCTAGGTCCACTGTTTCTGATGTAATAGTGAACTGTAAAACTGTAAACGTGAGTAGACACGTACAGCCAGTGACGGGCCTAGGCTCTCGGCGACCCGGGGCGGCGGCAAAACAAAATGAGGCCTCCCGCTGCATTTGGAAATACACGTTTTACTATACAAAAAAGTAACTTTTGAGAGCCGACTTCGTCTGTTGAGTGACATATGCCGCCGGCAGTTGAAGAGTGTCGTGTAGTGCAATAGGCAGGCATATATCCAGACCGTCACACAGGAATTCCAAACTGTATCAAGGTCCGCTCCAAGTACTGTGACAATCAAGAGGTGAGATAACGTGGATTTAATGGTTGAGTAGCTGTCCATAAATCACACATCACGCAGGTCAATGCCAAACAACGTGTCGCTTAGTGTAAGGACCTTAAACATTCTACAGTGTAAAAACGTTGAGTCGAGAGAAGAATCACGGTATACAAAGTGGTGATCCGATGGCAGAGTGTGGTTATGACGAATAGCCGGTGAAGATCATCTGCCAACGTGTGCAGTGCAAATAGTAAAATTGGCAGGCGTTGGTGTTAGGGTGTGGTCGTGTTTTTCATGCAGGGGCTTGTTCTTTTGCGTTGCACTTACAGAGTACAGAGTTTGGAGATGAGAAAAGTATTCCCTTTTATGAAACAATCGTTTTTTTCGGATTATTTCTTCTTACTGAACTAGGTCAATGAAATACTTATTCACTCTAAGTAGTTCATTGAATGACTAAAAAAAAATAAAGAAATTAACTTTTATCCGCCACTTCACCACCTCACAAATTAAATGACCAAAACTTTTGAAATAATAATATTTTTATTTCTGATTAAGAAACCATATACTAATATTCGTACTTCCAGCTTCAATTTTGCCTGTATAGGGAAGTATTTTCAGATAGATTTTGACTCCCTTAGGGTATAAATTTAGAAAATTCACTTCTTAATCGATAACGCTGTAATAACATCAACATCAAGATCCTTACCAAATTTCACGTTCCTGTCCTGAGCGGTTTCGTTTCGGCGATCGTGAGTCATATATCACCCCCTAAGGGGTTGAATTTCCAAAACACGTATTTATTTTCAACCTAGAAGTGAAATTCCATAATTAATTGACGTAACTTTAAAAATGCTTCCGAACTACTTTAATCATTTATTTTCAGAAAAAAACGTTCACCTATTATTTCTCCCCCTTGCACGTTGACTTTCCTAATTCTTTTAAGTAGGTATTGTTTATGTCTAACTGAAAAACCATACGTAATTTTTCTTAGTTCTAGATAAAGAATTGCGTTAATAACATACCATCTCAACCCATTTACAATGAAGATTAATAAAAATATCCGACTGACGTACTCTCTTTCTGTAAGTCAACTAACAGAACTCGGTGTGACGTAGTTCGCCTAGTTCTGTTAACTATTTGAATATTTTGATGCAACTGAATTCGCGTATTTTGGAACTAGTTCAGCTACTGAATTAAGTGAACTAACGGAACTATTTCGGTCTGTTGATACGACTTAGTTCATGCTGTTCGGAACTGGTTAATTAACGGAACTAAGGAAATTACGCAGTTCTGAAATAAATACCTTTAGGTACTGGGGGTGGGTTGTAATCATTATCGAGGAAAGGGATATTTGGACATTCGCCTTCTTCGCGAAAGCAAGGAGTAAAATAACAGTAGTTCACCAAAATAAACTAATAAGAACTATAGTTCATTTCACGCAATAATTCATTTGAACTAGTTCGTTCACGATCTAAACATCATTAGCACAGGCCTACATTGAAGTTTTAAGAAACTTATTTCTTCCCTATGTTGAAGAGCAATTCGAGAATAGAGAATGCATCTTTCAACACGATCAAGCTCCTGCTCATAATGACGCACGGCTTGTGGCTGAGTGGTTACACGACAATAACATACCTCTACTGAACTGGCCTGCACAGAGTCCAGACTTAATTTCTTATAAATATTTTGAAACGCCGACTTCGTGCCAGGCTTCACTGATCTACATCGATACCTCTCCTCAGTGCAGCACTCACAAGGAAAGTACTTGGGCTCGAACAAACATATCTGTATGAACGTTTGGTGGGTGTCGTTTTTATGCAAAACTGTGCAATCAGGCTCTAGATAGCACTGTAGATGTAATTGTAGACGACATACGTAATGCACATATCTGAACTATAACTTATGTAATAATCGTCGTAAATGTTCTCTAGCATATTGTCATCAAAAGCCGTGATGATAGTTGCAACTTTATCCTTCTTGTCGGAAGACTGTTAGTATTCACTGCCACTGCTTCCATCGCCTCTTCCCGCACATACCGTAGCACTACCGATAGCGCCGGCCGCGGGGACTGAGGCGCTCCAGTCGCGGTCTGCACGGCCACTACGGTCGGGGGCTCGAATCCCCCCTCGGGCATGGATATTTGTGCCGTTCTTAGTATAAGGTAGTTCGTAGGTAGTTTGTAAGTTTAGGGACTGATGACCCCGTAGTTAAGTCCCATAAGCTTAACAAGCATTTGAACATTTTTTGAACTACCGCTAGCAATGAGTTCTTCGTCATTATCATCCCTATTATCATCGTTATGTGTTAGTGTTACAACAGTATCTAACTTATGCTCATATTTCTGAACCATAACAGATACGAGAAAGCATGCGAATGATTCATCTTCTACACTAAGCAGAATGGTTCTTCGTAACTTCATCTCAACTAATCGCAATACCTTAGCTTCACCACACGCTTCACCACACAAATGTCACAAAACGCAACTTCGGAGGCACACTGCACCGTCCCTACTGGCGAACCTACAGGTCAAAGTGCAATGCGGCATGGCACAGGCAGAGGCATCTAACGCACGGCTGCAGAGTTTTGCAGATGCGGGAGTGTCACTAGTTCAATAACTGATCTTTACATTATGTCTCGTACCATTTTGATGTATGTGTGTTTGTTCGAGCCCAAGTACTTTCCTTGTCAGTGAAGAATGGACTGCCATACTCAAAGAAACCTTCCAGCACCTTTTTGAACGTATGCCCGCGAAAGTTGAAACTGTCATCAAGGTTAAGGGTGGGCCGACACCATATTGAATTCCAGCATTACCAATGGAGAGTGCCACGAACTTGTAAGTTTTTTCATCAAGGTGGACGGATACTTTTCATCGCATAGTGTACTCAAATGTCTCCATTTGATTTTTGGAGTACGATATCTTGTACCAATACAAGTCATTACATTCTCTGAACCATTCCCAGAAAGAGTGATTGAAAACCGAACGCTTTTACAAACGTAAAATTCTCTTACCATTGTGGTCGTTAAGCGAACAACATTATCGTTCTACAGAAAGCTTCATGTAACTTCTCTTCATGTAAGCCTACTTGTTTATCGAACCATAGCTAGCTAGTGAGCACTAAAAGCCTCAGCACTCTTTACCTGCGCTTTTACACTGTGTAGTAGGCCTGTCGCCGCAGAGCGCTGTCTACCGTCTACTGTGGGCCGGTACTGAATGGAGCACTTCTGGGGTTAAACGTGCAGATACTTTCGTTGCAGTAATGTAGAGTTAAACAACTTCCGTTAGTTGTATATTTCTGAAGCAAATGAAGATATATGCTTGATTGTAACTGCTAAGAAATGTTGCACACAAGAGCGCTAACAAGTACTGGTTGCTTTTCCTCATAGCGTTTATTGACCAAAATACTGTAGTTGTTGCTCAGTTGGCATCTCACCAACTATATAGCATTGATAAGTAGCTGCTTTTACCAATATGACTGTTTCTTGTGACTATCACCAACAAAATAAGGACGATTACGGCTACTGAGCAATCGGAAAAAAATCTGTGTCATATATGAAACCTTTCAGCAAGCAACATTGCCAAATTACGCACTGTTGTATTACTTGCACACTCTAGCGATGTGATTTGTATCAGTTCTAGCAATATTTCCATTTCAGGCATATTACTGTCACCTGATATTACTGAACAAAGATTTTGTCACACAGACAGCACGCGTATTGCACGTTCTTGGCTCCTTAGTTTTCTGTCGAGTCACCATCTTTTAGTTTCTTGTGACAGCTCTTTTTCCAACTCTTTTAGGTGTAAATCATCTCGTCTTCTAATTTCACTCCAGCTTCAATAACTGTATTTAATGCCACAATTGTTTCAGTGTCTTCGTTAGAGTTTGCACTTCATTTACGTTTACGACTCATCTGAATACGTGTGGTCTATTTTCCAATTTGACGCCTAGATACTGCTGTTACTGGAATTTCTTGGCGGGAATAATTTGGGAATCTGACGGGAATGATACTTACTTTGAAAATATTTTTCTGGGCATTGGTAAAGTGTTGACTACAATAACTGATGAATTTCAGTGTATTTGACATGAAAAATTCTCTATAAATCACAGTTAAGCTCGTATTTCTTAGGATAATATCAACCGAAAATTTGCGGTAACTAATGCCGCTTAATTTGTTTTCGGTTCTTACCTAACAACACATAACAGTGAGTCATCTATGAGCAATAAGGAATGTACTTCAGATTATGGAGCTATATGGTCGCAGAACCGTAGTATGATACCAGTGAAAGTCGTTTTACAATATCTGTCGTTGTTCCAGAGATAGTTTGGGTGAGCAAGGTAGCTGGGACACTCTGTATGTGTGCATTATTTGACATGATGGGATCACTAGATCTAGTATAAAGGTTCAACTTTTCTTTATCTGTGTAGTAACTTACTTTCTCTTGCCCATTGTAGACAACGATCATCACTTTGAGTCATACACGTATTTTACTTGGATGTATACATTTCGGTTCAGATTCACATGTAGACTTTTGGGTTGCATATTACATTCTTTGCGTATCAATAAGAACGAAGCACTCTTCATCTTTCGTTTATATTTTTGAAACGCAGTAGGTGCTCAGAGTAACGTAAATGACCGTAGTATCAGGGCCACGTGAAAATCTCACATGCCAATGGTTTCTGCTGCTAGGTAATATTTTTTTTACATTAATTTCAACATCAGGTTTATTACATTACACTTTTGAATTTGGTACTGTTATGTGTCTATTGGTTAATGTCAATGTTAGCCATCGTTTCACTCCAGTGCCCCACGATGTGAGTAATAAGTAATCTCACGTTAATTATTTGATGTAATAAGTGAATAATTATATAAATTTATTTCATCGTCTAGAAAATTAATTTTTAAATATCTAAAGACCCACATACCGGTCTGTTCATTGTTGGTATACACACAATAACAGAAAGAGAATTAATTTTTTAGACTTCACAGTGTAATTAATTTCCTAAAATACTTTATTGCTGCCGAATTTTGTCCAAGTAGACTTTGTCAGTAGATTACGTTGAATGTACAAAGTCTCTACGTTGTCTACAATCAACCCATTTAAGCGAATAACCTTTCTTGGATCTTAGTGGAAGTAGTAAAAAAGTTCCTTTAGATCCTTTAGTACGATTTTCTCTCATCGAAGTGTTTATCATTTCTGCTTAAATATTTCTTCATTTTCAATTCATACTCTCTACCTAAGACATATTAGGCAATATTTGAACAAAATATGAAGGCGAAGTGAGATATTCTTCGAATATATTTCATTCAAATGTTTTCTTAACTTTTCACAACACGGAAATACAGAGGCGTGACTTGTCTATAGTCATACGCGAGTAATCATATCGCTACAGATCTGTTGTAAACTTACATTGAGATCAGACAGCTATTTCTACGCCAAGATTAATATCCCAGCAGTGTTCTTTGACAACGGTAGGTGTTAAAACCATTGCATTTATTCCTCGCCTTCGCTATAAACAGCAGTTATTGACAGGTTGTTGAGGCTACAATTTACACGACAAGTACTTCCTCGTACTACCCGGATTTCAGTCCTTGCGACTTTGATTTCATTCCGAAGATGAAGAAACCACTTCTTGGCATTCGTTTCAAATCTGCTCCAGAGATTCCACAGGCAGCACAACGTTCCATTCCCACCATAAAAAAGAAGATACTCTTTTAAAGGTATACTACGCCTTCCACAACGCTGAAAACGGGTTCTACAAAACGCAGGTGACTACTTTGAATGTAACTGGTGGCCGAGCGCATTGAGGTAGTATGCTCGGATGCGCGAGGCCACTCCCCATCTGGGGTTCGAATCCACCGTCGAGCATGAACGTTTGTATTTTCTTTAGTATAAGGTAGTTTATAAGTAGTTTTTAAGTTTAGGGACTGATGACAAGCGGTAAGTCCCATAAGCTTAACTGACATTTGAAAATTTTGAACTGATGCAAACATGTAACACTTTTGTATCTGTTCTGAATAAGTAGTTGCCACTATTTAAGTTCCAACCCTTGTATGTTGGACTCTGAAGCAAAATGTCTTGGGTTAAAGACCCATAATGTTTGTAGTTTTTAATTTGAATATACGATTTCAGTCCTTCTAAATATGTTTAGATATAATGCTTCAGAGGTTTGTGTAAGTTTGTATGTGCTGTGTATACCTTTTGCAGGCGTTAGTTCATTCTGTTCTCTTGTACGAATGTGATATGAGGTAAAAAAATCATTACTGAATTTAAAACAGTGTCATTTAATAAATTATGTACGTTCTACAAAGCACTAGGTAGTACTATAACAATTATTCTTTTAATAATTGTAGCATTCAGTGACTACCGACAAACACTGACAATATTTACAATCATTTCGTAACACTTTTCGCATTTGGACACAAGTCATAAAAACGGAAGTTTATCACAATTACGGTATTAATTTTAATGAAGGAACCCAATCAGTCGCGAAAACTGTGGTTTACGCTTAACCCATTATACAGTTATAATTCCTGTATGAACGCTGTAAAATCAGCGAGTCGGTTTAGTTCTGAGCTTTACATCAAGCTATACACGCAGTCAAATCTAATCACTATTGTAATTGTTGCACTGCATTGGAGGAGCATGTGGCTAAGTGGCTATACACTTTTATTGTTTCCCTTTGTTGTTGAAGGACTTCGTCTCCGGATTCGGCTTGGGCTTTACACGTATACTGGTTTCCTGCAACAGCAACTTGTTTATTTTGTGATACGTCTAAAAGTTTTCTATCAACTAACACGTAATTTTGATAAAGGTGTACCCTAAAGTTCCATGCGGAGGGCTTGGATCCGATTACCAGTACTGCGGAAGTCTTTCCCTCGGTGTTTGGATAGCTGTCGGGAGCACACAGCCTCTAGGTGTCAGTTGAGTAGCTACTTGACGGAGTTGCTGCGGCCTTATAGTCTGGAAAGTGTGCGAAAGTGCCGCGAGGGCGCTTCGCTCAACTTACGTGTTTCCACCCCGCTCAACTTACATGTTTCCACCCCTCCTCACCTTTCCTTTTCCTTTACCCCGAGCCTAATCCCGCACGACGCACTGCCCTTAAGAGGAGATGTTTGCTTCTTCCAGTCACTTGCCTTTGGAATTCCTCTGTAGCATTGCATTTAACTACTCATCCTATCTTCACTGTTAATCAAATAGGTTTCGCTTTCTAAAAAGCCTGCACTCACATAGAAATTCAAATAAAATTCAGTTGCGCCATGTCTGAAAGATCATCCCTTGAAAATGGCTCGACCGATTTCGTCGATTTGTTGTGTTCGTAATTGTCATGATAACGTTTCTGTGAAAGAAGAACTTTAGAAACGTTGCCCGAAATATAGGAAATTCTGGAAGGCTGCTATAGGAGTCTTGCATGAACCCAATACCACAATGCAACATTCAAACTATATGAAACTTCCTGGCAGATTAAAATTGTGTGCCGGAACCGGGACTCGAACCTGGGACCTTTGCCTTTCGCGAGCAAGCACACTACCGACTGTGCTATCCCGACACGACTCACGATGCCGCCTCACAACTTTACTTCCGCCAGTACCTCGCCTCCTTCTTTTGCTTGATCATTATGATCCCAGTAAATCTTTTCAGGAAAACGAAATTCGGGACAATTACTAACTGAAATTGGAAAATTCTGACAAACAGGATAAGTTTTGTTTTAAATGTAGTTTGGGTTATAATTATAGGGAGGAAAGATATTTCAAAGATCACCGTGATGTTTGACACGCACAAGTATTTTTCGTGGAAACTGTTTTTTTTTTTTTTTTTTTTTTTTTTTTTTTTGTTTCTCCGTAAGCCAATGTATCGTGCATGGCAGATTGTACCTTTGACAGCAATTGACTTATCAATATCAAATTTTGTCAATATTCTTCATTTAACATAGACTCGAGGAGATGGAAGGGAGAGAAGCAGGACAGTGACAGAAAGAGCGTGAAAAAATAGGGAGAGCAGGTGGTGGACAAGTAAGAGGAAGAGATGAAAAGAGAGAGGGCGAAGAGTAGATGGACAAATGATTACAAAGAAACACATATTATGGAGGTGGGTGGGTAGTTGGTGATCAGAGTACAGGGGGGGCACCGATGGAGTAGTCGGAGGTTGGAGTTCATACATCTTATAAAATAGGCTGTACGTGTGTATGCATATTCCACATCTCTTACTAAACTACTACACATGTTCCTTACTATCAGGAAACAATCGCTGTCGGGGTAAGAACCACCTACGACACATACGTAAGGAGATATGACGTCATAAACAATGACAATCATGGAAAACGGCTGCATCATGCGATAATATTTTACATCTGCTCCTAAAATAATGAACCGATTTCAACCAAATTTGGTATAAATATCATTTAAGGTCAGGAATCATTTACTACGGTAACGAAAACCACTTATGATACATAGCTCATACGATATGACATTATACACAGCGAAAACTGCCCTAACTTGCAGCGCGTGCTAGCGTGATTTTATTCCGCAAATATTTGAGAATGAGAGCACTTACCGACTTGCAATCAACTTTAAATACAATTTCAAGTCTTTACGAAACTTTTTCTCGGTGACAACCCCAACGAAATTATGAAACGAAAATTTTTTATCGCTTACTACTTTCCCGATGTTCATGACGTTACAAGTTATTACTTCTACACTGTAAATTGTATTCGCGAGACAATTTACAGGCAGTACACATACATACCACTGAAAGTTACTTCTAAACTATATCAAAGTTCGACATATAATTCATGAGACATGAAGTCATAAACAATTTGGTTTCTTGAAAAACCTCATCATTATGCTTGAGGTTTCGATTTATTACGTCCTTACTACTAACACCAATCAAGACATATTTTGCAGGCATTAGCCACATATACCACTGAATGTACCTTCAAATTTATATGTTAGTGCAAGACATATTTCAGAAGGTATGGCATAAAAAAATGAAATTTAGGAACAATTGCTACATCATGCGCTATTTTCCCCACATCTCCTCCTAAAATAAATGACCCATTTCAACTAAACTTGGTACTTATATTGCTTACTGTCAGACAACAATCGCTGTGGGGTTAAAAGCTACATACGACACATAGTTCGAGATATATATATTGTCGTAAACAATGAGTCACAACAACTTTCCCATCAGGCGACGCGTGATTTACGAGACTTCATTCACCCACTTTTTATTCGTCGTAGACAGTTTCCTAAGATTACATTCTACAACTGTGAAAAATTATATGATTATAGGGCACATAGTCAATGATATATGTTGTCGTAAGTATTGATCTCCATGAAAACAAAGCTTAAATGGACTGATTGTAAGATGAACTAAATTTTGTTTATGATAAAGTTTTGAATTACTGTTATACATCATTTGTATTTTATTACTATTTTTCTTTCTTTGGATACTGTACTTATAATTTTGTACATAATGCATATTTCATTGTTAAACTGTTTCAAAATTTCTAAGCTGTTTTCATGAAAACATGAAGATGAAATGTTTTCCAAATATTTATTTGCGTTTCTAATATGACTGGAAAAATGGGCCGTGGCGGATTAGCCGTGCGTACTGGAGCGCCGTGTTGCGGTGCGTGCGGCAGTTCGCCGTCAGATGTTCGAATCCCCCCCCTCGGCCATGGATGTTTGTGTCGTCTTTAGTATAAGCTAGTTCATAATTAATTTGTAAGTTTAAGGTTCAAAATATTCAAATGTTTGTAAATCTATCGGAACAAACTGCGTCATCATCAGTCCGTAGCTTACAAAGTACTTAAACTAAGGTAAACTAACCTACGGACAACACACACACACCCATGCCCCAGGGAGGACTCGAACCTCACACGGCGAGCAACCGCGCGCTCTGCAACGAGGCGCCTTAGTCCGCTCGGCTACTCCACCGCGGCTAAATTTTGGGGGCTGATGACCCCTTAGTTAAGTCCCATAAGCTCTTTGAACTTTTGGAAAAATGGTTATATACCCTGGAAATACCACGTCATCAGTTAGTAGATACATGATGTACTATACACTGCTCAAAAAAAATTTAAGGGATCAAGTGAGATATCATACACACTACACCTTTAGGTAACGTGTTTTATTCAGATATTGGTTACAACGGTAATTTTTATTTGATACAGTAGGATATTTTGCTATCTCAGCTCTTTGTTTATGTTTACATCGCATTTACTTAGAGCGACACAATGAGGGGCTGCCATAACAGTGACAAACAGATTTTCTTCATTTAAAACTTCCGGGCTCATAAGCCGTGGTCGATTTGTAAAACTTTCCCTTAACGTTTCTTTTCGGCTGCGGAAGACATCTTTTGAGGTAGAGGGGCGAACTGCCACTCTACCTCGGAATACGTCTTCCGCAGCCGACGATGAAACGTTAATGGAAAGTTTTACAAATCGACCACGGCTTATGAGCCCGGAAGTTTTAAATGAAGTTGACGCAGGCCGTGAAAGCTTACATTGCATGATCAAAGAGATTTTCGTTGCCTCTAATATGGCGTGGCATCACCTCGGACGGTCAGTACTGTAGGACATCTGCGTGTCATAAAGAGGTTATCATTCAGTTCATTCTCGATATTTGGCCATTCTGACATTGAAATGTCCAGCTGGTCTGGCAGCAATTCGTCTCCGAAGTGCATCCAGATATACTCAAACGAGTTTAAGTCCGCTCCATTCTGAGCTTCAAACATACTGCCCACCAGTGCCGCTGTATGGAGACGAGCGTTATCGTCCACCAAAACGAACCAATCTCCTATGGCACTAACGAAGGGTACAACAAAAAGCCGAAGGATCTCGTCTCTATACCTCAGAGCAGTCAAAGCACCATAGGTAACGACATTGCGATCCGTAAATCCGACAAAACTGACCCCTGCCAATAGGAATCGTGCACCACCATGTTATGGTGATATTTCATGAATATGACCAGGATTGTTCCGAATTCCATGTTCTTTCCAGACGAGGGAATAACGATTGTCCGGCTAATGGGACACGCACCATATGCCTCCGTGCGTAGAGGCCACAATAGAGAAGGCGATTTCGGACTGATTGTGTCCTGTTTCTTCCTGTTCAGAATGTTCAAATGATTATAAATGTATCGGACTCAACTACTGGGTTATTAGTCCGTAGCTTACAAACTATTTAATCTAAGATAGCCGCGCGAGAGTAGTCGAGCCGTTTAGAGCGCTACATTACGGGTCGCGCGGTTTCCTGCGTGAATCGTGTGTGACGAAAGTAATACGTTCATGTGCAAACGAATGGAGAAGAATGCTTTCGCTGCCGTTGTCATGTCAGTAAAATTATTCTGGGCGTTGAACAGATCGAGAATGTATTAAAATCCACCGCCGTTTCTGGCACTATTCAAGCGAATTTATTCTGGTTGTCGTGTTTACTGCTGTAGCGTTTGATATTATAGGCACCAAAGAAACCTTGGAGTATTTCTTTGATCATAAGGCTAATAAGAAGGAATCAAATGTGGAAACGGGAACTGGTCCCATAGCTACTTTGCAGCGGAAACTTACTCTAGTGTTGCTTTTAATGAGACAAGGAACTTCGCTCAATTAATACGGACGCGTTTGTTCCTTCTTTCTGCTCATGTCGCAACTTTTGTATTCAGGTCTGTATGTTGTTGCCAAAATTTGTTAAAACTCATTTCTCAGTCCTAATATGAGATGCCTTTTCAATTTCATGTAAAAATCCCCCTGAACTTACTAGTTATCGTTTTAAATAATATTGTATTAGCAATATCATTGTTAATGAGAGCTAGATTATCAATAATGAAGCTGAATCATCTTTACATTTATCATTACAAGTGTCCGTTATTAATTTTCGGTACAGAATTGCCTTTCTGAAGTTCGATTCCGCCGCACTACAATACTAATTACAGTGCATAGTAATGCATTGCATGAAATTAACGGTGTAATCAGCTAAGCTGGCCTTCATAATAACATTGTCACTCTCTATTCCATGGAGAAATTAATTATTAAAGTACTGGAGCTAATTAATACTTTAATAGACAAAATTTAAAGTACTGCATAAGGTAATGTACACATCGTTCCCTCGTCAAATATAGTGCTGCATGATCGCCTAATCTGCAAACTACAAAAGTAAGTTGAGTAATTCAGGACACCATTTTAATAGATTTTTTTCTCCATATTTTGGTGTTGAAGCACATTTCCACAAAGACAGTAATAGTTGTGCGAACACATTTACTCATACAATTCACGTTTCCGTAATAAAACGCAAACTTACTGGCATTCAAGTGTTGTAGCTACTACTGAATGAGGAGGAAATGAGGAACTTACACATTTGTGGTTGTAACTGTAGTCACAATCTGTATGGATAGAACGGATATGGAAAAAGGTGCCGGCCGCGGTGGCCGAGGGGACTAAGGCGCTACAGTCACGGTCCGCACGGCCACTACGGTCGGGGGTTCGAATCCCCCCTCGGGCATGGATATTTGTGCCGTCCTAGTTCGTAAGTAGTTCATAAGTAGTTTGTAAGTTTAGGGACTGATGACCCCGTAGTTAAGTCCAATAGACTATACAAACATTTGGAAAAAGGTAGTTGCACTTTATTTGCGATATATTTTTCCTCTTAACTTACATACGACATATTTGTATCTAAATACTAGTATCTTAGTAAGCCATGATATCGTTTATGCTCACTCATTTGGTTATTAGAATGCTCCCATTTCGTTTACTGTGTGTTGATAGGATAAATATTCTTACTCAGAAGTAACCCATGCTCCGCGTGTTGCTACCTGGCATCGTAATGAAGCTATTTCCATATCATACTGCAGATTGAGGGTTCACGTTTTTTGATCTGGTAAACTGCTGTTTAGCATTATCGTGTGAATGGGTAGATTTTTTTAAGATAAATAAATTGATTTAACTCTCTGATTTTAATTGGAATATTTCCAGTTCGGCATGATCTTTATTATGTAAAGGAGCGTTGCGGCTGTTTCCGACCCTGTTATAATAACTGTACAATTTTAAGTACCATTTTTCTTTCGTTCAGTGCCGATTTTGAAGAAATTAATCCTGTCACTGAAATATTCGCTGTAACTCAGTTACTAAGAAAGCTCCTTCTGTTACACCATATTTCTGATGCTTTGCGTAACTTATCAAATACAAAAATTGCATTTACATTATGAAAAAATTCTAGTTTTCCTTACACATTGAGACCCGTGAAAATTCACTATCTGAATTCTAAGATTTTTCCATTTAACTCTTTTTCCAATACATTTTAGAAAGTTGTCTACCCTTTGTCTGTCCCGTACGAATGTATGCCTTGGGACAATCCCGTGTCAGTAACTGACTGTCTTCCAGCCCACACTGTACGTAAACAGGTTGGAAAGCAGCTTTGTTCCATGTTCCCATGTTTGGCATACAGTGAAGCACTGGCAAACTCACTGTGAGTTACCCTTTTCCTAGCTTAAGATAACTTCTTTTGTTCCAACTGTTGTCTGGTTTCTTTGGTGTATTTTTCAAGGCATATGGAAAACTGTTACATGTTCCATGGTTTAGTGTAGTACCAAATCAAATGTTCAAATGTTTGTAGAACTTTTGGAACTTAACAACGGGGTCATCAGTCCCTAAGCTTACAAACTACTTATCAACTAGCTAAGACTAAGGACGGCACAAATATCCATGCCCGAGGTGGGATTCGAACCCCCGACCGTAGTGGTCGTACAGACCGTAGTGTAGTACCACCATCAAAAATATGAAATGTGTTGTGTCTAGTCATATAGTTCAGCAATGGTCTGAGGCTTTACAGAAGAAACAGAGACCTTAATACTGCTAAAATTTTCCGGGCTATTATGCGGTGGTCTTGTTGATTTGTTAATAAAACCCAACGTTACGTCCTCATCTATGGAGGACATTCTCCACGGCGATCGGAACTCTTTTGAACATCCGATACACACCCTGGATCGATACTGACTGTAGCGGAATTCCGTTTACGCGTGCTCGCGTTGTGTACTTCCGATGTTTGGATAGGCACACGCTATTCACCGTTGCCGATTGCCGTTGCCCGCTGTTAATGTCGTCCCATAGTGGAAGACAGTTCACCTTCAACGCCGGAATCCAGATATCATTGTTTCACGTTCTCCTCCATCCTACTGAAATTGTTGAGGTGCTTTACAATTTGTGTAGCCTCTCTGCACAATCTTTCGTGATATCCGTTTGTGGGTGCCAAAACCTGAGTCTTAGAGGAAGCGTGTCTGCATAGCCCCATTGGCTAAGGCGACCACTGGCCCGAAGTGGGAGATGCTTGTTTGAATCCCGGTGGAGCACATTTTTCAACTTCAACATTGAATTTATTTCAATGCACTGCAACGGCAGAGATATGTGAGTATTTCAAACTCATGGAATTGGCCTTACCAGATCTCAGAGTAGTAATGAATAGGTTTCTGTTTGTCAAGTATCAGTTCGCAAAAGTGAAGATGTCCATCTGAACGATCTTCAAGTGACTAATGTGGTTAGTGTAGAACGTAGAACGTAATCTTATTGTTTTGAACGTACTTTGTATACCCTTCGTGATATTTCAAGTATTTAAATCAGCAACATCGAAGCTTGCGACAAAAATATTAAATGTCTCTCTGTTGTTGATTGTTGTTGTGGTCTTCACTTGAGAGACTGGTTTGATGCAGCTCTCCACCCTACTCTAGCCTGAGCAAGCATCTTCAGCTCCTCAAAAAACGGCAACCTACATCCGTTTGAATCTGCTTACTGTATTCATATCAACGTTTCCATTTCCAGTTTTTACCCCAAACACTTCTCTCCAATATTACATTCACGACGCCTTGGTGACTAAAAATGTGTCTTACCAAACGATCCCTTCTTTTAGTCAAGGTATGCCACGCGTTCCTTTTCTCCCCTAACTGTTCAGTACCTCCTGATTAGTTACACGATCAAACCACCTAATCTTCAGCATTCTTATGTAGCATCACATTTCCGAAGCCTCTATTCTGTTCCTCGTTTATCGTCCAAGTTTCACTTCCATACAAGGAAACACTCTACACAAATGTCTTCAGAAATGACTTCCTTGCGCTTAAATTAAATTTAGATGTCAACAAATTTCACTCTTTCGAAAACGCTTTTCTTCCCATTGCCATTCTGCATTTTATATCCTCTATGCTGCGACCATCATTTGTTATTTTACTGTCTAAGTAACCTTTATTGTTTCGTTACCTAATCTAATTCCTTCAGAATGGCCTTATTTCCGTAGACTACATTCCATTACCTTATGTTTGCTCTTGTTAAGGTTCATCTTATGCGCACCTTTCAACACACCGTCCATTACGTTCAACTGCTCTTCCAGGTTGCTGTCTCTGATAGAATTACAATATCAACGGCAAAACGCAATGATTTTATTTCTTCGCCCTGAACTTTAATTCCTTCCCCAAATGTCTCCTTTCATTCCTTTATAGCTTGTTCAATGTACACATTGAATAACATTTGAGAAAGGCTACAACTCTGTCTTACTCCCTTCCAACCACTGCATCCTGTTTACGCTTTTCAAATTCTGACAACTGCCGTCTGGTCTTTGTACAAGTTGTAAATAACCTTCCGTTCCATGTAGTTTACTCCTGCTTGCTTCAGAATTTGAAAGTGTGTACTCCAGTCAATATTGTCAGACGCTTTCAAGAAATCTACAAAAGCTAGAAATGAAGGTTTGCATTTCCTTAATCAATCTTCTAAGATAAGCCGTAAAGTGAGGATTGCCTTCCGTTATCCTACATTTCTCCTGTTTCTCTATGTGTGAGAATTACATCAAGTAATGTGCGAGCAGTCAAGTTAAGTAGGCAGTGTGTGGCAATGGCGAATACATTTCTTGTACATACAAGCAATTCATGTTTCTCAGTTGTGGAGCAAACATAAAAATTGCATTTTCTTCAATTCTATCTCGTACGTTGTGCAGTGTTTGTCTTGATCTACATTTCTTTCTTTTGTTGAGAGTACAGTAGCGTCACTTTCTATGAAATATTATCAGTGACAAAATAGTTTTTGTGTACGTTAAAATCGTGTCATTGGAAAACACTTCTTTCAGAACACACAATCCGCATGTCAGTAGTTTGTATTTATTCTGTTTGGCTTTCTGCTGTGCATGAGGTTGGCATGCCGTAATTGTCACCATTTGATAATAACATTTTATTAGGCCAAACTTCATGCTTTACTACTTCTTCTTGTTACCAGGTATCCAGTGCTCCGTAAGTAAATACTGCAACCCCAAGGAAAACTCATTTCACTGTGCAGTAAGCAGAACACGCAGTTGATGGTTCATTAAATGAGCCACATTTATACCTCACATAACCAACCGTATCCTACAGTATACAACACCCACAAGCTAATGGTGTGTCAAATATGACAAAAATAGGAAGCTAAAATATCGAATACCTGTACCTGATATTTAGCGAAACATGCGGAACCCTTAATTCTCTGAATTACGTACGCGCTAGCCCAATGCTTCGGTTTACAAAGTACGTACATCCAGATAACACTCGTAGGCCGCTATCGTAATGGTAATCGAAAAAATTCAAATAAGGGTTCCCAACGCTTAGCGAGAGTCTGCGTGTAGCGGCGTGTGGGAGTGGGGAGGATTTGGCCATGCAAATTTGCCCATTCCCACGCCTGATTCGTTTGCATTACTCAGTCAGCTAAAGGGTCGATAAAGCTCTACTCAGCATTTCCGCGGGAGATAACGGGTCAGATGCAGACTGTGGACACTCCAAATTAATCGTATGGTTAAACAAGCATTACAGTTTTTCTTGTACAACGATTGGATCGATACCTTGATGAATATGTAATCTACTATGCGTTCTCGTTTCGATTCTTGATATTGGTTTCCGGAAGGGACAGTTTAATTTTGATGTAGTTATGTTTAAAAGGAACTATGAACGTAGAGCACAGGCTGTATAAATTTCTATAGCGATATACTGCTTGCGTTTTTTTGGGAGGATAATTAAAACACGTAAAAGCAAGACTCCAATTTACTATTTGCTGAAAACCTGGCGTCACCCGAGTATATACTTATTACAGTCTCTAGTCCATCTGTCCTTCCCTTGTCACTTTGCATCTTCTCTTTCCTTCTGTTCCTCACTACCACCCCCTCTCCTCCGTGTCTTCCTGTTCATCTCTTCATCTTTATTCCCTTCTGATTTCACCTCTCTCTGTAACTCTTCTCCCACCGCTCTCTGCCCATCTCCACCTTCCGCTTTCTCTGCCAAACATACCCTCATCTGTCAGACTCCACCTCCACCTCCTCCTACAATTGCCTCCCCATTGTGTGATGTTTGTGTTATCTTTCGTTGTGATCAGTAAAGTGGTGTCTAATTTTATTGCAAGTTACCCTCAGTCACGCAGCAAATGAAACCTTAGGTAGATGATGATGTTCCTCTTGTGTTAAAGTTTATGTGTGCACAGTTTCATCAACATCGAAATGAAACCATAGATTTTGTCGACGTTCATAGATAAAGTACCCTCTGCCACGCACGATACAAAATTTTACATAGGCAGTAACGTTACTCTTGTTTTGAAGATGAGGTGTGCAAAGTTTCATGCTATCGGATGAACGGTACTGCAGCTCATAAAATACGAACAAACATACAAACAGATATTCAGTTTCATATATTAGACTACTAACGTGCAGCATCTTAGGTTTCTTTGATAAAGTTGTTGACTGTGTACCAACCTTAGTTAGCGGAGATCATGTTGTCATCAACAGGCTAAACTTACTGGTCTAAAATTGTAGTAATTGCTAGTGAAATCTTTACAACCAATGTGTAAAGCAGTGTAATTCCACCAGTGGGTGTGATCACCACGTCGATTCGGTTAGAAATGCAACCCAAAAGGTTGTGCGGATTCGTCACTTCCAGGTTACGCTACTCACTGAGGATGTGATTGCCCAATTCCACAACACTGTTTCGATGTTGATGTCGGCAATTTACCCACTGTCCCAACAAGCGCTACAGATTTTCTGACGGTCAAATCCTGGTGCTTTTACAGGCTACTGGAGATATAATAGAGTCAAAAAGTCTGCAGAGGACCTGTCTATTGTTGTTCCAGTCTGTATCAACATCTCACGAAGCAGATGTTGAAAGAAAATTCCCGTCGCAATGTTTTGTCGCTAACAAGTAGGGACTGACCTTCATTCACAACCATTAACAGTTTCTGCCCTTGACTTCCAATTCATCGTGTGGAGCCGCAGTGGAATAGCCGTGTGCACTGAGTCACCGTCCTGCGATGCGCGCGGCCGTTCTCCGTCGGGGGTTTGAGTCCTCCCTCGAGCATGTGTATGTGTGTGTGTGTGTGTGTGTGTGTGTGTGTGTGTGTTGTCCTTAGGTTAGTTTAACTTAGTACTAAAATTTTGTGATCGTTTTAGGGGACTTCACTTTCATATTGATGAAGTGGTGAAATCAGAGTTTACTTCAGAAACGATATGAAATCCTTTAGGAGAAAATAGTTTTCTGTAAAATAAGACGAACTCGCCTTCAGTCATTCAAATCGTGATTTATTAAATCCGAGGCCTGAGGGCCTATCTTCAAGTGCCTCTTTAGTATTACACATTTTTAAAGGAATCTGTGCTGATTAACGGTGATGCATAATTGGTTCCATATGCGTTGTCTGCTTCGTAGTACATTTCCAGGGATATAAATAAACAATATTACAGACATTTCTTGTTTCCTAGTACATTTGGAAATGTGGTTGTTATGATTTCGCATTGTGCCAGAAGTGACTGTAATGATATTTCTTCATATCCATGGAAATGTACTCTGAAGCAGGCAATGCATATAGCACCAGCATATAGCATGTATATACACGCAGACCAGATTTTTTAAAAGAGTGTGGGCCCTCAGGACATTAAATTCATCATGCATTATTGAATCAAGAATTTACTGACGGAAGGCGAGTATTTACAAAGGTAAAACGGTCACGGAAAAAAAGCACTGACAACAATGCAAGACTTGCAAATTTCGCTGGAGAACTTCTGTGAAGTTTGGAAAGTAGGAGGCAAGGTACTGGTGGAAGTAAATTTGCGAGGACAGACTGTGGATCGTGTCGGAATAGCTCAGTGGTAGAGTGCTTGCCCGCAAAATACAAAAGTCCCAGGTGCGAGTCCCAGTTCGTGCACACAATTTTAATCTGCCAGGAAGTTTCGTATCAGCGCGCAATCCGCTGCAGAGTGAAAGTTTCATTCTCGAAACCATGTATAGAATTAAAACAGCCTTTGTTGCCAGGGCATCTATGTGCAGAAAGAAATACACTGCCTTACGAGAACGTGTGATGCACCAACAAAGTATGGTCTAATAGTTCCCACTTTTTGTATACACGATATCTGGGTGAATTACTAGATGTAAATGAATGAATCTTCGGACCACGTGCCACTGTAAGCAGTTCTCCCTTCTAACCTTACGCATGCGCAAAGGCTGCTCTCCCCCACATCTTTTCAAACAGCTAAATATTTGCAACAACGAAGAGTATAACTGCCATTTCCCCTCAAAATTGTGACACATTATTAAAAAAGTCCAAAGATATGTTCAAATAACAATTCAAAATTCATCTTTGTTCCCATGTCTGTTAGAAAGAATATTGCGTTAAAAACATTTCTTGCAGTGAGTCTCGAAACCACTACCTTCCACACCGCAGCGCGATGGCGCTAACCAAACGGCTATTCTTGCTAGCTGCGAAAGTAATGACTTCATTATTATTCATTGCCGGAACTTCTGTTGATGCGTCTGTAATTGATATCCCACCAAAATTTAAGTCTTTTTGATGAATTTTCAATGTGCTAAAAACAAATATGAAGGGCGGATGTTGCCTTCATGGAGGATCTACCCATGCGCAAGGCGAGGTGCGCAGTAGCTACACTGTGTTTGCTTCGGGACCATTCGTGCGTAGCCGCCAGACCTCGAGTAGACAGGCGCTGGTGTCTCTAGCAGCTCCCTCGCCCCTCTCTGCCGCGGGAGCCCATATACAGTCTCCAGGGGGTTCAGAAGAGAATTTGAACCTCCGCTGCTCGTGCGCATTGCAACACTGCGGCCACTGCCGCCTGTTTTAGGCGGCCGCGTGAAGTCTCGTGCACGTGGTGTGTCAACACCACCTAGAGAGAAGGTCACGTCGCTCTCGTGTGACGTCACGCAGCATAGGCATCGTTCGCGTAACTGACTGGCTGCATGCTACGGCATAGTGGGCCCTGCCACAGTGGCCACCCAGTCAGATACGCGAATCATGCCTACGCTGTGTAACGTCACACGAGAGCGTAGCGGTCTTCTCTCTAGGTGGTGTTAGCTGTCTCCGCAAAGTTTCTCATGCGATGAAAATACTTTGAATGTACATATAAAATTATCTGATAGAAGAAAGGAACGAAGAATAATAGTTAAAAACACTTATATTTTTCTTTTTATTTATTTATTTTTTCACGACGAGCTTTTTCTCCGGGGGTTCACTGAACCAGAGGTCCACATAGGACGCCCTGCCGCTGCTCTCCACCATACAAATCGTGTTGGAAGGTTTTAGATGGAGCCTCTGTCCCATTATCAACTCGCGGAGATACAACTGCAACAACTGCAGACATGTTGACTTCAGGGGAGGTTCCATAGGATGTTTGTCACTACCCCAAACAATATATGGATATGCATTTCCGATAGACGCCGTGTGATATCTTTCAGACTTGGCACCAATGTCCGGTCTGTAACTACCACTGACCTTGTCTCATTCACCACCCCCAACCCCAATCAGTTCGGTAGTCACATGGTTGTTCATCACATTTCTAGCCAGTCCTTCTGTGTGTACTATTTTGTTAGGCAGTGCCGGCCGCGGTGGCCGAGGGGACTAAGGCGCTCCAGTCACGGTCTGCACGGCCACTATGGTCGGGGGTTTGAATCCCCCCTTGGGCATAGATATTTGTGCCGTCCTAGTTCGTAAGTAGTTCATAAGTAGTTTGTAAGCTTAGGGACTGATGACCCCGTAGTTAAGTCCTACGGGGTCACCAGTCACTAAACTTACAAAGTACTTATGAACTAGCTAATCCTAAGGACGGCACAAATATCCATGCCCGAGGGAGGATTCCAACCCCCGACCGTAGTGGCCGTGCAGACCGTGACTGGAGCACCCCAGTCCCCTTGGCCACCGCGGCCGGCTCACATTACTGAAAACGATGCTTAAATAAAGAACAAATTACATTTTGTAAGCAAAACATTGTGAATAACACGCAGAAGGTATCAATCCTGAACTATCAATGACTTTTATTTATGAAACTGTATGAATCACAAATCAATTGTAACAATGCAAATAACATTACAGACACGTCATGGGTCCTCATCTAATGTCTATGACAGCACTACATACATTCTAAATGGAAGTAAATGTAACTAAATTTACGTCACAATGGGCCTACTGTACAAACCCAGTAAAATGAAACATAATGAAACTTATATAAAACAAAATTAAAGGTAGTGATCAGTATTCGCATTCAATTTCGAAGTCACCGTGTACATTGAAACCATCGATATTGTCTTCCACACTGGGATCACTTCGAAACGACCAGTACATTTACCTTGCATCTTCCGGAATAAGCGGCAGAAGAGTTTTCTGGTCTGTCAGCTTTTCTTTAGAAATCAGTTTTTCTCCTGGCCGCAGTGGTATTAAGTTTCCACTCAATTTCAACGGGTGAGAAGAAGGTCGTCCTCTATTTTCCTTTTTCTGAATGTATATTTCAGCTGCAGCCTCCTGGTCAAAGTAGCTTTTCATAAAAATACTTAGAGGTTTGGGCTATCTCATTCCAATTTCTCTAGTCTTCATCCAATTAATTTTGCGGTTTTCTGTGTCACATTTGCGGTTCGTTATTTGTTTTTTCCACCATTTGCGCTCCAACGGTCTCTCTTTTCGACTCTTAACGAGAAAGCATTCTGTTACGACACACTTTCATTATACTCATAATATCATCGACGGTGTACAACCGTTGTTGTAGCTTAAGTACACACTCTATGTCTCTAAAATCACTGTCACGGGGCAAAACTGTGCTCTGGGAGAATATGGCGCAAAGTAATTTTTTCCAACCGAGGATGACTTCCAAAACCGTTTTAAGTAACAGCTGCCAACCAGATGAGCTCCAAGGCCAGCTTCACCCTCAACCCAGACGTAGCAGCGGCCTTTGCCGTGTTTTCCACTGTGAATGCCTAAATTATACACGCACTGGTGCCTTTTGTAATACGCTATGTTGGCAGGAATCTTAGGCATGGGCAACGTCTTCTGTAAATCAAAACACAAGGGTGTACTGTTGCAGAACTATAGTTTGATTTGTCGCATATGGACTTGTGATGCAAAATTGAAAATCAACGATAAGCGAAGTGACACTTAGTATTTTTTTAATATGTCATGGAAGCCGTTGCTATGACGAGAACGGTGATTTTTATCCACATAGATTATGATGTTTCTCAATAGAATTTGCCCAAATCAGATGATATCAATAAATGGCGCTTTGTCTAGCGATGCATAACACCGTCCATGTATTATAAGAAATGGCTTATTAAACCCATCAAATGTTTTATCCGATACCATAGCAACAAATTACTACGCAGTGGAAGTTGCAGAGTACCGAATGGGTGGATGTGATTACTTAACAGGAGTTAATTCCAGAAAAACTCTTTGCAAAGCGAACAAGTCTAGAAGTTGGAAAACATTGCGGGGAAAACAGGGCACCGTCAGTCACAACCGGCGAGCAGCAGTGCACGCCAAACGACGCTTGCGACTCCACTCACGTCCGCTTTATACGCACGCGCACGAGTTGTACAACGTAAGCGGAAGGGAAAGGGAAGAAAAACTGAATGAAATAGAGAGAGAGAGAGAGAAAGAGATAGAGAGGAAGAGAGGGAAACTCGTCGAAGAGCGACGTCAGGCCCTCGGCGCTTAATAAAAACTGTAAACATGTTGACAAAGGAAAGCTGTGCGCTTATATTCAAAGCAGCTTTGAACGAGCAATGCAAATATTACCATTGCAAATGTGGTTTCCACCGTGATAAATACGTCAGTCGCAAATTCGCTAAAAGGCGACTTTTTTATGCTCTCCGATTCCTTCTGTGCGGCGGACTGTTTAAACCGTGTTTGGGGTGCAAAAAAGGGTTTTATCAGCGGTTGAATTTTCGTTCGGAGCTTCATCTGATATGCGTCGTGAGTCTAATAAAAGCCCTTTCATAAAAATCGAAATGTCAGGAAAATTGAGAGGAAATAAACAGCCACCTCATATCTCTCTGAATGGGACAATTGATTTTGGCTTTGCACGTAACTGTCATTAAGATCTCCTCACATTGTTCATGTTACTGCTGATTAAAAAGACATGTGGTTGTACAGAATTCCTTTTTTCTTAGACATATTGGAAATTATTTAGTTTTGTTACGTATAAAAGATTCTGACACGTAACTTGTATAAGGTAACAGTAAGGTAATGTAATTGCACCAGCAGCAAAAATAACTTATTATGAACGCTAAAACCACGCCCCTGTACTAACGACTGTTTTCACTAAAATAGAAACATTTGGGTAGAGGCACATTTGGGTCAATTATAATCAGGTATATTAAACTTTAGGAGAGGCACTGAATTAAAATTTGCATTATGGATGGATTCGAACCCGGGACCTCCTGCAATGGATCTATTCCTTGCGGTCGCTGATAGTGTTCTTGGCTCAGAGGGCGTTCAGCCTTCTGATCGGAAGCGCCAAGGCGCCCTGCCCTTGATGTATACAGCCACCGAATGGACGGTCTTGAGACACGTTTCGCTCCACAACACGAACTTCAATTCTGCCTCATGTTCCCCTTTGTAAATTGGTGTCAAAGTGGACAAGGGTCTCCAACAACGTAATAGAACCCCAGAAATGTACGTCAATGGGTACGATCCTAACTTTGTTCCTTAGGCACAAGTGATACATGTAAATATCAAATAATAAATCATTGATCAGAGACATATTTTGTCACAATGTATATCACAGATATGAAACTGAAGGAGATACAATGCGGCCCCGGTACCGAATTCCGGTTATGACAAAAATATTATTTCAACGCCTCCCATTCAGTTTAATATCTCTGATATGTATTGAGACAAAATGTGTGTCTAATCACAGATTTACTATTTGATATTTACATATATAACTTGTGCGTGAGGAACAAGGCAGGATCTTACCCAATAACTTTCATTGCTGGTGTGCTATTCCGCTATTGGAGAGCATCGGAAAAATTGATACGAATTTACGAAGGGGAACGTGAGGCAGAACTGAGGTTTGTGCTGTGGAGGGAGACGTGCATTAAGACCGTCCAAACGTTCGCCGTATCCGTTAAGTCATGGTGGCTTAGTGGTACCCGGACGAGACATACTATCCCCAAACAAAGACCAATGCAGTAACTTGAATTCGAGGACTGACAGTGCTCTACCTTTTCCGAGAAGGCCCCAAGAACCGACTTGACATTTCGTCATTTCTACAAGAACGTCATTCTACGATCAATAATGTCCATAATACAGACTATGCTATAACTTTCTAGGAAGTGCTATGAGCGATCCCCTGCGCACTGGAGAGTACCGGGTATGAGAACTTAATTTATGTATTTGCCGACTTAGGACTAGAACTGATCAAGACAATGAGGCTTACTTCACAATCTATAGAGAAGACGTGTTCGACTCTGACATGAGGTGCATTGGGGATCGGCGAGGGCAACTTCTTAATTTAGCAGCCAGCCACAGTTCAATACAAGAACAGAGCGTGTTTCAGAGCGTTATTGCTTTCATTTCAATTATGTTTATATGATTTTTATTTATTTATTTATTTTTATTTTTTATTTTATTTATTTATTTATTTATTTATTTATTTATTTATTTTTTTTTTTGAAGAGATTTCACTTTTATTTCTGTGTTTAGAGAAGATAAAATTTTAATTTTACTACTGAGAAGACCAAAAAGGCATTGAAGCCTGACCGAGAAGGCAGAAAATGGCGAGCGGAATGCGGGACTGAAGGGAACGAAGAAGGCTCTAAAATTTAATTTAAAAAATTGTTATAGTGCTATCCTAATAAGCAGGAGGACCTGGGTTCGAAGCCTAACTGTAACACAGTTTTTAATGCAATGACTCTTCCTTCAGTTTAATTTTTCAGCTAGTTTCATACATTTGTATCAGTATGTTCGGGAAGTTATGTAGATTTTTGTAGGTTCCATCCATTGTTAAGATTTTCACGCAGAAAGTAAGTTTGCCTTTTACTATTTTTATTATTATTTTTTAAACAGATCAAGTTAAATGAGAAACTTTGTTGCTAACAGGTGCAACTGGGGCACGAAAAGAATTGACAAACAAGTGATATCTTGGGACCAAATTCTGTATTCTTTTGTCGTAGAATCCGCCGCCTGTGAACCCAACTAGCATGTGCCAGTCCTCTTCAGAACTTCGCCGTTGTCAAAAAGCTGGCCGGAGGCTACGAATTTCTTGAAATGCAAGATGGGAAATGCGGGGAGCAAGACCAGGACTGTACGCTGCACGATCATAGCTTCTGCAAAACGGTTGCATTACGAAGAGCTGTATGGAGGAGAGCCACACGTGCAGTAGCCATTCCACGACCATTGTTCTGAATGGCCTGCTTTAAGGCAACGACGAAGAGCGAAGAGTGAGCCAGCAGGAAGCGGCGCAACTTTCACCTTCAGCACCGCCATCCTACCCGCATCCTCCCGACAGGGGGCAGCCTGGCGAAACTAGACTGATTTTAGGATCTTCCATGTAAATAGCGACAACGGACGAAGGTCAGAAAAAGCCCTTATCAGCAGACACCGGAGGAGTGGTTTTCAAAAAAACAACGACGGCATTGCAGATAACACGTGGACCGTTGCAGACAGAAAGAGGACAAGCAAACCCCTGCAGTGCACATGTGTGAGAGTGGGAGAGAGTCGGGCTTGCAGTGTAGATAATGTGGTTCCACCAAAACAACGTTTCTGGCCAGTGAGAAAGAGTGTGATAAATGGCTTATCAGGCAGGCCTAACACAGACAGCAGCTTCAAAGAACTGTTTTTTTAGAACCAAGAAATAATGCAGAACATGAAGGAAAAACACACTTTACAAGGGGAATGGCGCCAATTTGCGAGTCTCATCTTAACCCGCAGAAAATTTTCACCGGGGACTGAGACGTGTGGTCGTGGAAACGGCGATCAGCTATTGGATGGCATTTCAAAACCAACCGACGAATCACAGAGCCAAAGAGACCCAAAATCCAAGCAGAAGCTGTAGCTGGAGAGCGACAGAGACCTGGTGGGAAACCACCAAAGTGGAGACTTGCTCGACACCGGAGAAGCGAGAAGAGATGTTGGTAACTCCCGCCTGGGCAGACGCGGGTCTTTGACGCCTTCGCTCGTGGGTCGCGCCGCGCCGCACAGCCGCCGAGCCGGGCTGCACAGAATGCCGCCTGCTATGCTGCCGCGACTGCCGACAACGCACTGACACACCGCACCGCGACGATCCATCGCCTGACCCCACGACAATTCGACATTGGTGAGATATGAAATAACCTTCCCCATCCCCGTTCATATTATCAGTCTCCATGCCCAGTCAAATCGGCCCTGAGAGACTATTTTTCGAATCTTTTAATAAATAAAACTAAATTACATGTGGTAATCCTCTGTGTAAACTTATATGTTCTCAAATCAATCCCTTGAATAGAATGTCCCTTCCAGCTTAGTTCCGTAATTAATCATTATATTTTATTTAATTTTGCTGTTGTGTGGGAGTTATTCAGGGAGAGGTTTTCATTTACCACAAGCTGATGTACAGGGGGCTTTCAAGTTATTTTCTGAGAGCAACACAGCGCAATTCTGATGTGGTTTACAAGCACTACATGGAGGCTGTTTCAGGATGGATGGGAAATACTGTAGTGGGTGGAGGTATATGAGAGTTCCACTAAAAACGCCGTAAAAATCTGTTAAGTACCGGGAAACAGCTGTAAGTGTGCAAGCCAAAGAAACAGAAAGGCAATAGACATGTTCACTGGTTTTTCGAAGACTATCATTATAATTTTATTTGTGTTACGCCCACAGTGTCAGAAATGGCTTTTAATGTTATATCAAAGTTTTTAGCGAAAACACTGCTTTTTAATATTGATAGCTTCTATTGGCGCATTATTATTGGCATGCAGAAAGTGAGTTAGCCTTTTTTTAACATAGAAAGTTAAAAGAGAAACTTTGTTGGCAACAGGTGAAACAATATTTGCACTTTTTCCGACTTAGGCACATAAAGAGGTGAGACACGATTGATATCGTGGAACCAACTTCTGCATTCCATTGTCGTAGAATCTGCTAACATACATTTGAAATATACAGAAAAACCACTACTACTGACTGCATCATTCACAGCACATCATGCCACCCAAAATGTCACAAACTAGCTTTCTTGAACACCATGATTATCAGGATAACAATATTGCCCCTAAATGAAAAAGCCATACAAAATGAAATAAATATATTAGTATATATAGCACATAGAAATGGATATAACCCTCTCTTAGTTACAAATCTATAGAACAAGAAAACAAAACCGCTGGCAGTGGTGGCCGAGGGGACTGAGGCGCTCCAGTCACGGTCTGCACGGCCACTACGGTGGGGGGTTCGAATCCCCCCTCGGGCATGGATATTTGTGCCGTCCTTAGTCTTAGATAGTTCATAAGTAGTTTGTAAGCTTAAGGACTGATGACCCCGTAATTAAGTCCCATAAGTTCTACAAACATTTGAACATTTGAAATCCAAACCCAAAGCTGACAACATCCACAAGGAAATAACGCTGACAAGAAACACAATGGAAAATAGAAACACTATGTATGTACCTAACAAATATTTCGGAAATATTTCTAATAAATTCAATACATATTCAAAAACACTAACATCACATTCGCATATAAGAGTAAAAACAGCCTAAAATCAACGATCTAATCTGGAAACACCTAACCACCGTTATACAAGAACCCAGGCATTTATAAAATTCGATGGAATACACGTAATAAATTCACATAGGACAAACAGGCAGGAGTTTCTGTGTTAGATACAAAGAACACACACGAGATAGGGAACACAATCCATCAACATTTTTTGAACATTTAGTAACCGAAGTAGACAAAATCGAAAAATCAATGGACATCCTCCACATATTTCCAAAAAGCCCTGAAATGTACATTATTGAGGAAGCAGAAATATATTTACACTCCCTAAACTACACCCGAAATCTAATAAATGAACAAATAGAACTAAAACTTAAAAACTATATCGAAAACGTTATTCACATTTTCCAGCATGAAAACTGATAAAATTATCAAAGACAATCTATAACAGGATCCATAGCAACATAGATAATACGCAACACAGATAACAGCCTTTGATCTAAACATTTCGTAAGCGTTCAATATCGTTGACACAACTGTCAAATAAAGATCTAGTCATAAATAGACGTAAACACAGATTGATAAAGTAGAACAACATTGTACGACATTTGACAGATCGATATCCAACGATATTTAACGGAATTGAAGGAAATCTCATGTATGTAAAAGTACATGTAAGTCAAAATTAAAATTAGCATAACATATAATTTTATTACCTTCATAAATTATGTGTTATCATAAATGCAGAACACCTGAGGATCGAGTTTAATAGCCGAAATAAGCTTATTGTGCCAATAACAATGTGCCAGTAAAAGCTATCAATATTTAAAAACAGTGTCTTCGCTTATAAATTTAATATGTCATTTAAAAACCACCATTATATTGTAGTAAAAGCATGCGATCTTCAGATCAAGGTGCTGTTTTTTCTTTGTCAATTGGCGAAGGACAAACGCCAACAGACATTCTCCGAAGATGTATAGGTATGAACATTTAAGTGAGAAAAGAAAGCAACAAGAGGCAGGAAAGGGATGACTTGGGCACTGAATTCTCTCACTAGCAAAAACTGAAAATTTCAGTCGGACAGGGATTCGATTTCTCGTTTCCTGCCTCCGTCCTGCTTAGTGGTGAGACATAGACACTGACATAGATTATTAGCATTGCCTCCTACACCACTGTGAGCTACTATTTCCTAAAAAATGTAAAATCATTATAATTTTTGTTGTATTCGAGGTAAATGTTTAATTTATTTATTCTCTTTGAGGACGACATAGAATAATTATAATATTGGTAGTAGACTGAAGATTAAGCCTGTAAAAAATGGAGAAAAGGACGTATCTGGAAATATTTAAAATGAATGTGAGTCTCAGAGAGAGATTAAAGCATAGACTGACTCAAACAGGGGAAAGTAAAATAGTAGATGAAAGCTTTGAGGGATAAAACAGTGAAAGCTGCACTTCATGAAATAGGTAAAATAACAAGGCCTAATAAATATCCTTGGACAGAAAAACTACACCGTTGTAGCAGATTCAGAAACTCAGCAAATGCAGCATGAAAAAGAAAATACAGGTGGAAAAGTAGGAAAGAAGCTGTATGAATTCACGAGCTCGTATGGAATAACAGTACTAGGCAAAGAAGGAAAAATTGAAGAAACACGAATTTGAACGCATCATTGATGAAAGGATTCGACAAATATCAGTTTCACCATCAATCAGTGTGGATTGGTGAAGGGCTATGGGACGACAGATGCTACCCATGCTGCCCGCTGCTTATTGAAAAACACCGCAAGAAGACAAAACATCTACACCTTCCCTTTCTCGAAAATGCCTTCTACCGAGTGTCACAGTGTTGATTTGGTTCGCTCTGCGAGAGCATGGAGTACCTGAAGAGCTTGATCCGAAGAATGGGATACAATCAGCTGCCGGACTATTAGGCGGCTTTCCTATTTCTGTAGAAGTATATCAAGGATCTGCTCTCTCAGCCCTCCTAGTTAACATATCGATACGGTCACAAGACAACTGCAGAAAACTACACCCTGCCCTGGCCAGCACATTCTCCAGATCTCGCACCAGCTGAAAACGTCCGGTCAATGGTGGGCGAGCAACTAGCTCATCAGAATACGCCAGTCACTAGTCTTGATGAACTGTGGTATAGTGTCGAAGCTGGATGGGCATCTGTACCTGTACACGTCATCCAAACACTGTTTGACTCAATGCCCGGGCGTATCAAGGCCGTTATTACGGCCAGAGGTGGTTGTTCTGGGTACTGATTTCTCAGAATCTATGCACCCAAGTTGCGTAAATATGTAATCACATGTTAGTTCTAGTGTAATATATTTGTCCATTGTATACCTGTTTATCATCTGCTTTTCTTCTTGGTATAGCAATTTTAAAGACCTGTGGTGTGTAAATGACCCATTGTCCTCACCCTCACTCTTCAATACCTTGACCTCACCACTGATATTCCCTTCACCAAGACTCCCCAACTCAAGATTATCCAACAAAAAAGCCCATACCGGACTCCATCTGTTTAAACTCCTCTCCGACCACACATGGGGCCTCCAACCTTCCACTACCTTTTGTACCTACCGTTCTCTCATTCGTCCCATCCTTTGCAGCTTCAATCCTGCCAGGATCACCGCCTCTCCTGCCTTCTATAAAGCCCTACAGATTCTAGAACACCACGAACTCCACTTCGCATACCACATTCATCTCCTGTCTCCCACACGATTTCTGTATGATCTGATCGCATTCCCACACCTTCTCCAGTTCCTTGGTGTACACTGTCCTTAAGGATCCCGGGCCGCAGCCAAATCTCCAGCACTGTGTCCCTCCAGCCGTGCATCTTCACACCCTCCATGTCCTGTACCAGGGCAACTTCCGTCACCTTAGCCTCCCAGACGATGCCGTCGTGAAATCTATCCTTCCTAACAAATCCAATTCTTTTTCCTTCCCTTTCATAAATCAGCTCCATCTTCACGCCCCCCCCTCCTCCCCGTTTCTTTCGTCTCGGAGTCCTTGCGCTCCCACTCCCAGACTTCCCCTTCCCGCTATCCCACTATCTGCACTTGTTTCCCCTCCCCCCCCCTCTCCAACACACACACATTCACCTTTCCTGTCAACAGGTCCTCGTCGCCGCAGTGATTGATGCCTTTTAATAGCGTCACTGTGGCGCTTTCGTGATATTGTGCTATGAGAGTGCCTTTTTATGTGGTTTTAACTTAGTGCTCGCCCGTTACGGCAGAATAATCGAGGCGCCCGAGGTCTTTTATAGCCATGTCCCCACAGTTTGTCATCGTGTGTTTTACTTTATCCGTCCCAGTAACAGTGTAATTTTACAATGAGGCTCGTTATAACTTCTGCCTATTGTTTTTATATAGTTTCCTTGTGAATTTTAACTGTCAATCATAAACTGCTCCTTCACTGCATATAAATTCATATATTTTACCAAATGTTCGTCAAACATGTATGTATGTATGGTTGAAGAGAAGCATATTACGCTGCTGCCAACCTGCCTAGTATGGGGATTAAAATAACAATAAAGAAAAATAAACACGATAATATGTTGGTGAGGCTTGCAGTGTTTATGACAGCAACTATCAGAACCTAATGATGTCCTGCAATTGTTACGACGAAATATAATGTGATTTTCACAATGTTATCCGGCGGAAACCCCTCAAATTTATTTGTTACAGATCCGTGACGAAAGCCTTAAAAAGCCACGTTATATTTCTTTCTCCAGACTATACATCCTTCTCAAATTTGTGGTTGCATTCCTTGCTCAAAGTATACATTCACAAACTTTGGCGAAAGGCTACACCCTGTCTTACACTCTTCCCAATTGCTACGTTCCTTTCAAACCTTGCAATCCTTATATTTGATTTCAATTGATATTGGTTGTATATAATTTTTTGTTTCCTACATTTTACCCCTGCGACATTCATAATTTGGAACATTACATTCCAGTTAGGGACGGGACATCGAAAGAAAAATATCGATATTCAATAATATCGCATACTGCTAAAGTAAATGTTTATACCACAGATAAATCGAATGAAAAATATCGATATTTCGATATATCGGTACAAAAATGTTAGTTTTGAAATTAACCTTATATCTCAATGATATCACATGTTATTTGAAACAGTGAGGTATGGATTTTATAAATTCAAAAAAAAAAAAAAAAATAAATAAATAAATAAAAAATAAAAATAAAAAAAAAAAATTAAAAGAAACCAGCATTACTTGCACATTATTTTACAAATTTGGAAATCTTTTAATGCAGCAAAAAAAGAAAAGAAAAAAGCACATAACCAGAAGTTCAAAGTACAGATTTTTGAAAACATGATAAGTTCCAAAATTTGTTTCCAGCGAACTTAAAAATATTAATTTGTTGCCTTGTTGTGCTTTTAATCTACTTCTTTGAGCAGAAATCACTTCACCAGATTCTGAGAATAGGCTTTCTGCTGGAAATGAGGTCCCAACAACAAATAAATACTTTTTTTTTTAAGGAACACATTGTTGAGCCGATCTATAATTGTTTAGTAAGAGGTTTTCAGCGAAGATCGCTTTCTTCTTTTTTCATATAACCGGTTTCGGAGTGCAAGATGCCATCTTCAGACTTGTCGTAATTTTTTACATAGCAGTGATGTAAAAAATTACGAGAAGTCTGAAGATGGCGTCTAGCACGCCGAAACCGGCCATATAATTAAAAGAAGATAGCGATCTTGGCTGAAAACCTTTTAGTAAATACTTTTTTGCTATCTGATACAGGTTGGAATTGGATTAAGACATTTCTCTACATATCGTGAATGGGTTAACTCCTAAACCTCCAGGTGGTGGCATTCGAAAATATACAAATAATTCTGGAGAAGTGTCTTCAATGCCTAGAGTCATTCTCTCTCTCTCTCTCTCTCTCTTTTATTTTTTCAGCTTCCACGTTTCTTGGACCACAGTTTGGTGACAACTCCACAAGGAAAATTCCATATCTAAAAACATAATAATTATTTGTTTCACTATTATTACTGTGCATGTTTTATCACAAATATTATTACATAGGGCCAACTGTATAAACATCATTGACTCGAGATCAATATTGACGTTAGTTCAGAAACGTAACTGTTCATGACGCCGCACCGAAATAGTCGAATGAACTTCGTAACTGCCGCCACATATACTCGTCATGAAACACGCAATCTTATTGGCCAGCAAAGCTCGACTCCTGATTGGCTGCTCTGCCGGTCCTCACCTAGCGAGCGCGAGCGCTAAAAATTCAGTTTAACCAATGAACAAATAAAAAAAGGACTCCAGATGCTACATCGCATCAAAAGTCTCAAAAATGAGTCACTTTCACCGCGGTTTTGTGTCCTACAATGTCGATAAATGCTATTACTGATGTATAAATACGTTATACAATATGTTATATTTTACTTACGGCAGTAGAGGCCTAGTGTCCTAATGGAAGCAACGAAAGGTTTGATTTACGAGGATAATTAATTTAGTGACCGCCCAGACAAGGGTACATGCAAGTGCCTTCAAAAATAGAGCAGGAGTAGCACTTATTGTTTACTTTATGGTCAACAGAAAGGATTATTCCCCTCATTCTATTTGTGATTGGATTTTCGAAAAGCATCCAACGGACATTGCCAACATCAGTACATGATGATGCCGTCACGGATAGTAAAATTTTACCCAGATTTAAGATCAAATTCTTATACAATTGCCCATTAAATATTGTTCTTATTAGAACCTTACCTGTTGAAGAAGCAGCACCTGCCTCTGAATCTGAAGATTCCTTTTCACTATTGGCTTCAGTCAGCATCATATTCAGTTTACTCACAACTTCCGCCTTGGGAACTGGGTTTGAAAAATAGGCATCTCTAAACCATAAGTCCAATAATGTGCTACGAGCAAGGATTGACACCCTTTCCATTTTTTGAAAACGCTTCGACATTTCTCGAAGAACAGCTTAAAAAGAATTTTATCGTTAATTAAAGAAATTAAATACTAATTTCAAGTAAAAAAGATTTACACTCTTACCTTCTTTAAGCTTCTTTGCTAAAGATCTCTCAGGCTGCAACGCTTCCACTTTGTTCCACATATTTTTTTTTTTTTTTTTTTTTTTTTTTTTTACCAAAGGAATTGTTATACTACTCGTTGTATATTTATCTCCTGAAATCTCTCTGGTAGCGTAGTCAAGAGGTCTTAAACAATCCAAGATTTCCGTGAGGTTCTTCAACTTCCATATTGAAACCATATCCAGATTACAACGATGAGTACTGATAATGGCATATAAAATAGGACGCAGTTCCAAGAACCTTTGTATCATGTAATATTTACTATTCCATCTTGTTGGAACGTTTGAAATTAGCTTTGCCTTCGAGATACCTTCTGTAAGCTTCCTCAAACGATCACTACCTGTTACACTATGTTTAAATCAAGTAGTCAGAGCTCTGATTTTGGCGAATATAACTTCAAGTCCTTCTACAGAGGACAAAGCTTTTTCACAAGGTTTAACATGTGAGCGACACAGTGAATTTGCTTTTGCTGAGAAAACGTAGACACTGCTGCCTTGACTATCTTTGGTCCACTGTCTGTAACTACAACTGTGATCTTGTCATGAGGCATTTCAAATTGTTCACAAATCTCTTCCAGAACTTGTGAAATATAGTCGTATGCCGTTCTATAAGCCCAAAAGTCCTAAAGAAACTGAACTTATTTCATCCCTCTCAGGAAGTACATAATGGACTGTAACACCCATAAAACATTTTGTTTGATATGTCTCAGTCAGTATATCAGAGGTTAATGTCAATGTTGTTACCCTATTTAATTCCTGGTTAAACTGCAAACGAAGAATTTAATATTTCTCGTTCGTTAATTGTACAAATGCTTTTCTTGTTGGTATTTTGTACAAAGGAGCTAAAACTTCTAAGAGTTTGACGAAACCTTCTTCCTCCGCAGTATTAAATGGCACACAATGTTTGCAAGTATGAAACAAAATGGCTTCATTTATATTTTGTCGTCGTTCTCCTCCTTCTGCAAATGAAGCAATACCTCCTTGCATACAAGCTGTCGAAGTGGTTGCAACTGATGGAGAACAAGTTGTCGATTTGCTTTCTACATCAGCACTATCAAGGGGTGATTTTAACACTATTTTATTCGTTGAATCGGTAGCCATTCGTTGTTAGGAAACAGATTGCTTTTGGCGTTTTATTGTCACGTCTGTGACGTTTTTCTTTTACAGCTGTAGTGGCTGACTTTGTGTTGAAAGACTGTAATTATATATACCTTTGCCACCTTCCACTCTCACTGATTTTAATGTAATTGTAGTGAAGAAAACTTAACGTCTGAATATAAAAACGACGTCTTCCTGCGAAAGGGAAGGTCTTCTTGTGTTACCTATCGCTTTTTTTACTTTTAATAGAAAATTAAATTCCTGAGTAAAATAGTGTAAAAAAGTGTGGGCAACATGATAATTGTATATATACTGTACTGTAACGTACCGTTTCATACCTTGTTAGGGATCTTAGGAAACCTAAAGAAGTCAAATGTGAAACTATTATTAATACCTATTTTTGTGGATGTACAAAAGTGTATTAAAATCGATATAAACTACAATTTTCGCACTCAGCCGATATCGTATTCACAAATGTAGCTTGCCAGTGCCTTGGAGCGCTACTGTGGAAGTGTATAACAAAAAGTCTGTGGGAATGTCGTGACTGTTGGTTCTGGGGGAGGGAGCTCACTTTTTTAAAATAAAGCCTATTGAATTTATGAATCTATGTCTTACTTTTACACTATTTTTAAACTTATTTTACTAAGAAAATAATTGCGCAAGAAATAAAATGAGTAGATTTGCGTTAATTTGAAAGTGGAAGAGGAGCAACGTGGTGAAAATGCAGTGTATATGTTCAGATCGTAAAATAATTAAGCGCCTTCTGTGTTACTAGCCACAGAGATAGCTATTTAGAGTTTAATTAAAATGAGACTGTATGTGTAAAAATTGAACTAAAATAACACTATTGTTGTTCATAAGATTACATTTGGTGGCGCCGCTGACCTGCTAAGCAGGGGGTCGCCGCATATGAACAATCGAACGTCAGCATAGCAGTAACAATAGCGGCAGCATCAATGCTGGTCGCTTCGGCATTACTTTACTTTACTTTATCGTGTCCGCAAATTTTTTTCTAAGTCTTTCAGCCCAGTATCGGGCCAAGTCCAATGTTTCTCGCTACTCAATCCATAGTTCGTCAAGAATACACCTCGTGGTGCAGATTGAACACTGTAGAAGATGTTCCATATCTTAAACTTCACCGAAGTCGCATTTGTTGTCTCCTTCTTTGAAACCACATTTGACTAGATCTGCTTTGACTAGTGCTACCCCTGTTCTTATACGATTCAATGTTCTCCAGATCTTCCAGCTTGTTGTACTGCCGCTGGGCATTTCTCGTGAAGCAGGGTAGTCATTCGGAGGGTTCATTCAGCTCACTGGCGAGGAATCTCTTGCGGGCTTTAAGTCTGCCATGTCCGCATGAGGAACCATGCAGCGGGTGGCGCTCGTCGAAAGTCTGTTTGAATTTTTCTGTGTACTCTTGAGCAGTTCTCCGGCATTCGGGAGATGAGAATCTAACTGCTTTATATATTTTCCCAAGTGGTGCGGATTTCATGCATCCTGTGGTTAGCCTACATGTTTCATTTAGGGCTGTGGTGACTTTTTTGGCATGTGTGGCTCGGGACCATGCATATTCTGCCGTGGAACAGCAGAGTGCTTGAGCAGTTGTTTGTAATACAGTCGGACTGGCTCCCCATTTACTGCTCGTCAGTTTCCTTAAGATATTGTTGCTGGCAGCAACCTTTTGGCAGGTCTTTTCGCATTAATATTTACATTAAAACCGCTAATAGTAACAGCACCACACATTCTCAGTGGCGGCATCACGTTGGCGACCCACTGTCACATTCACTTATGCTTGGCAAATTATAGTTAGGATTTATTATCTGTGTACTACTTGAAATATCCGCTGCCGACCTGTTTAAAAAAAGAAAAAATGAAAACGATAAAATATCATATCACCATCATCATTAGAGACGGATTATGCCTTTCAGCGTTCAGTCTGGAGCATAGTACCTCTAATAAAGTTCCTCCATGATCCACTATTCAATGCTAACATTGATGCCTCGTCTGATGTTATGCCTTTTCCTTCAAAATCATTCTGCACCGAATCTAAGTAGTTTGTTCTTGGTCTACCTCGACTCCTTTTACCCTCCACTGACGAGCTCATGAGTCTCTTAGGTAACCTTGCTACTCCCATGCGTATAACATGACCCCACCATCTCATTCTGTTTGCTCTAACTGCTTCATCTATGGTGTTCATTCCCAGCTTTTCTTTGATTTCCTCATTATGGACACCCTCCTGCCATTGTTCCCATCTATTGGTGTGGTGTCGCACCAGTCTAAAGTGCGCGCCACGTACTTTCGCCGCGCGCCGCCATGCACGCACGGCGCGGCGTTCTTACGACGTCAGCCACGAGCGCCCTCTGCTGCAACTCCGCTCGTGGCCACCACTGGACTGCATCGTCTACTTGGGACTGAGATAGGAATCAGTTAACACTTGGAAAGCAGATAGGCACCAGTTAAGACTTGGCTATCGGATAGGCACTAGGAATCGTCTGTAGACAGGCCTCTATCTAATCTATGTATCAGCATTCTGCAGTCAAGAACTGTGTAAATGTTAAGTATTAGAACGTTTCTACGAAATATATATCTCGTTCTAATTTACTCTACTGTTTATAGTTTCTGCTGTCCCACTGGCTGGTCACCTCCGTACCTGCACACGCGTGCATCCTATTTTCCTGTTTCGGTCTCTCTCTACTCGGCCACCGACACCCACGGCAGCCGGCGACGAGGATGGGATACAAAAATTGGTACCTGCAATCATTCTTGCTACTTTCATATCTGTAACCTCTATCTTATGAATAAGGTAACCTGTATCCACCCAACTTTCACTCCCATACAACAAAGTTGGTCGAAAGATAGAGCGATTCATTGCTAACTTACTCTTGGTACTTACTTCCTTCTTGCAGAAGAGAGTAGATTTTAGCTGAGCACTCACTGCATTAGCTTTGCTGCACCTCGATTCCAGTTCTATCGCTATGTTGCCATCCTGTGGTACTTGAAACTGTCTACCTGTTCTTTGTTCTTCCTATTTGGCACTCAATGTGTTTGAATCTCTTTCCCACAGACATTACTTTCGTTTTGGAGATGCTGATAAAATTAAAAAATCATTCGGAGGTGCTGTGCGGGGGCTTCAGCTTCATTACCCACGTCCTTCCCCCCCATACCCCCACCCACACTGACTGTACATGTTAGACTGTGATAATACGCATTCTTGTAGTTATTAAACTCCACGTTTTGGAGGAAGCAGCCTCAGAGCGCCGCATGCGCAGCACGTTGGCAGAACATTAGGCAAGGGATTGCGGGGTGTCGTGTTCCTCGAGCAGCCTTCTGCTGCTGCTGCTGGTGCCGCCGCTAGGACCAGAGTTCGCGCGGAATTCTGCCGCAGGTGCGAGCGCCGAAAAAAGCCCAGCTTCCGGGCGGCGCTGGGCCGGGATTACACGCGTAATTTGCATTCTGTGACTTCAAAGATGATTTCCGGCCGCTAAGCCCGCGGCTCGTAATCCCACGGCACCCAACCCCCTGCTTCCTGCGGCTCCAAGACGCCGGGCTACCTGCTCCCGTGGAAGTTACCAACGGCCCAAACGCTGATCTGTACCGAGGAGCTGATGCTGCAGAACGAGATAATTCCGCAATTCTATTATTTGCGCGGTGTGTGGCAAACAACGTCTGCCAGAATTGAATAAATAGAGGGTGGAGCAAATAAAAGTGGCCCAGATTATTTCCGGCAAAGCTGTTCAACAGAAAATGCTTTATAAACTTTCATTTATCATATATTAAATGCAATTAATTTAATCATATTTTAAGGGGTGATCATAAGTCATTAGTACCATATGTTCCAAGATCGCTACTTGATTGATGACTAGTTTCGACAATACAGTTACCATCAACGGATAATCTGTAGAATAGGTGCATGTTTACAATGTGATTTTAACATAATTAAAACAGTTAAGAAAATTACAGCCGGCCGCGGTGGCCGAGGTGACTGAGGCGCTCCAGTCACGGTCAGCACGGCCACTACGGTCGGGGGTTCGAATGCCCCCTCGGGCATGGATATTTGTGGCGTCCTAGTTCGTAAGTAGTTCATAAGTAGTTTGTAAGTTTAGGGACTGATGACCCCGTAGTTAAGTCCCATAAGCTTTACAAACATTTTTTTTTAAGTAAATTACAGAAGTTTTAAAATACAGCACATGTTTCAGACACAATGCACGCAAGTATGCATTTCACTTATGACTTTCACATGTGACGTTCTATCGGTCTGGCTAATCCCTTTGAGCACTATTACGAACTTTGGCGTTTTGGCTCTGGATCATACTGGAAAACAAACATTCATTACCAGTGATAACGCGGCTCAACAGCTGTGTATTGCCGGCCGCGGTGGCCGAGCGTTCTGCGGCGCGCCAATCACAGTCTGCATGACCACTAAGGTCGGGGGTTCGAATCCCCCCTCGGGTATGGATATTTATGCCGTCCTTAGTATAAGCTAGTTCAAAAGTAGTTTGTAAGTTTAGGGACTGATGACCCCGTAGTTAAATCCCATAAGCTCTACAAACAATTGAACATTTTGGAGTTGTGGATTGATTTCCGTTTGCTCTAACAGATCGGCTGCCTCCTTTTTCCGTGTTTCTGTCTATTGTTGTGTGAGATTTTTGGAGACCATTTTTTCAGAAATCTTTCTCATAACAAGATCTTCAGTTATTATTAGACGAGCCTTTCTCGATTGATGTTCAGTTCTCCTGCAATCAGTTTCACGGATAATCTTCGGTGATCCGAGGTCGCGCACTCTGGCGAAGTTGACATCCATCCATGAGGTTTATGGTTGTCCACTGTTGTCTTCAACACTCGATCAACCTTTGCTAAACATTTTATGCGAACGAAAAACTTGAGCTCTTAACGTAACCTCCTCTCCAAATGCCTTCTGAAACTTACTGTAAGTTGTCCTAGCATTTTTGACCAATTTAACGAAAAAGAAATGGCATACCTATGAGCAATATGATGCGGGTCCATTTCCGTAATGAGAGACACAAACACTTTTTAACTTATTACAGCACAACTCACGACTGAGCGGTTGAATCGATGTGCCGCTTGGACTAGAAGCAGCATGTAGACCATGGTCAAAGATATTGTGCCTACACACGCCTGCAGGGTTGCCACATCTCACAAAGAAAATCAGTCTCATTACTCTACTGTTGCACCTCGTATATGCGCACAGTGATTCGAAGAGAAACACCTTAAATCTACATCTTTGCAAATCACATTCTCGAATAGCACGCGGGAAGAATGAATACCTGAATGTCTCCGTTCGGGCTCTGATTTCTCGTATTTTATTCTGATGATCATTTCTACCTACGTAAGTGGGAGTCATCAAAATACTTTCGCATTCGTAGGAGAATGTTGGCGATTGGAGTTTCGTAAGTAGCCCACGACGCAGCGATAACCGTCGTTGTTGTAATGATTCCCATCCCAGATCCTGTATCATTTCCGTAACGCTGTCTCCCGCGTATCGCGACAATACGAAACGAGCTGCTCTTCTTTGGACTCTTTCGATGTCTTTCGTCAAACCCACCTGATGAGGATCCCACACTGGGCAGCAATATTCCATAAAAGGACGGACAAGCGTAGTGTCTGCAGTTTCTTTAGTAATTTTGTTTTGGGTGATACCAGAGATACTTCCCATCCACTGCCCGCGTCAGAAGGTATCGGCAGCGGCACTGTTTCGGTTAAAAGACGCCGCCAGCGCCAGCGCCAGCCCCTGCGGCAGCGCCAGTGGACAGCACACAGCCGCCCGCTGTGCCGTCGGGGGGCGGTCGGCTTTTGGCGCCACCCGCCCTGCCCGTGAGCTGCGCTTTGTGCTCGTGACACGGTAGCCAGCAGCCGGCAGCCTCCTTTGAAGGTAATTACACGTCGTCTGCTGTTTCAAGCGAATACCGCGCCGCGACTCCCCAAAACCCACTGCACTTCTATGCGCCACTGCATCTGCGCGGGGAAAGAGCTGACCAGCGCACAAAGCTGTTGTTTCAAACAAGCTGAGGAGCAAATGACATCCAGCCACAATCTCACGGGAAGCGCAATTTTCGCTCTTCCTCCTCAACTGTTGGATGGTCACTACAATGGAACAGGTGAAACGTAATCCAACGCTGTTTGCGAGGTTGGGTCTTCACGCACTGAACCTTCCAAATCTTAAAAAAATCAATTTTGTAGGAATTGCACGTGAGTTTAAACTTTTACCAGATGCAGGTAAACCACACGAAAATGTGAAACACATATTAGGCAAAATTTCGAAACAGTCTAAGAGTAATCTAGAAGTGAAAAATAGGGAGAACTTCGGAACTCAGTATTGTGAGAAAGCATTTGGAAATTCGTGTTGCGCCTCGAAATCGGATTCACACTTTGCGCGATAGTGCCTTCATACTTTGTCCTTCGGGAAAAAGTCCCCAGCAAACACCAAATTCCAATAGTGCGCTTCGGTTGCACAGTGGTAGAGTACCAGACTGCAAATTCAAAGGTGGCACTTTCCATTTCTTTCACCTCTGGCAGTATTGCTCATTTGAAAAATACCGAGAAGCACCGTGGTTAAACGTTAAACTGTACGTCCCCCTATAACGGCCTGGGTAAGTCATTTCTAAGGTCGGAGGAAGGCAACAGCATACCACCTCCAAACAGGACCGTGCCTAGTAAAGCACTGTGTTGTTCAAACCAATCTTCGGATTGTTGACTGCTTTACCTTACATAACCAGGGCCCTTGTTTTCTCATACGACCTGCATTACAGGTGAGATTAAAAATTCTTATTCTTACAGCTGTAGGTTCCGATCCTTCGAACGTGCATGTCTGCAAAAATATACACGCGGTGGAACGATATAACAAAGGGAATGGAGGCTTTCGTCGAGGTAACTCAACCTGTTCCTTGAGCTAGCTGTGATAAAAAGGTGTATTTATAGAAACGGAATCATATTTCATGAAGGCGAAATAAAAACGCCGTCTAAAACAGCACAGGGCCTGCAATTGACATTGCCCTGAAAGGAGGGAATATGATAAACACCAATAACAACAAAATAAGGGAAATCAATTGGTGAAGAGAAATAGAAGGGGAGCGATAAGTTAATTGCAAGAATGAACGAGGTATTGAATATTGCACACAGGTTGCACTGAATATAAATCTCTGCTAGACGGGATAAATTAAGATGTGCCCCAATAGACTACATCAGTTAAGATACTTTACTAAATTATGACGAAACTGCCTAAGAATAATCGCTTCTATGTAATGCCAGTTATGATCAAGTTAAGAATAATGGCCTCACATTTCATTCATTATTGATAAAAATGATTTTAAATAGTTTATTACCTACGACATAGTATTGTTAATAATCGTTAAATGTTCAAATGTTTGTATAGTGTATGGGACTTAACTACGGGGTGATCAGTCCCTAAACTTACATACTACTTATGAACTACTTACGAACTAGGACGGCACAAATATCCATGCCCGAGGGGGAATTCGAACCCCCGACTGTAGTGGCCGTGCAGACCGTGACTGGAGCGCCTCAGTCTCCTCGGCCACCGCGGCCGGCAATAATCGTTAAAGTAACAACATATTTTAAAGCACAATTAAAATAGCAAGTTTCCATACAACTTCCAAATTAGGGGCCCAATACCTTTTTCGCTAAGAATTGACCACAGTGGGAAAACAATTACCAGTTATCAGTGAAGAAGCAACACATTTTAAAATATCGCACTGTCTACTTTTCCGACCAACTTTAGATTTGCCTGTAGTTTTATGCTTATTTTGCAAACATTTCGGACAAATATATATATTTTTTTAATGTCACCCAAAGTTTTAATACCTTTTTCCGTTTAATATCATCACCTATCTTGCTTGGTAATTTGTTCAAAGTTTTCTTTCTTTGCCTGTATGAATGACTACAACCTGGTAGCAACGTAGCATACATTTGTCATCCGGAAATCATTCACATGATATTCCAGGCTTGAAACCTTGCCCTATAATGTTATTTGCATACGCCATTTTGCGTGTGTATTAGGTGATTTTCTTATTATAACTAAAAACGTTGTCATCAGAAAGCAATGGCGCACTGAAAATTGACAAAAATACGTCGTTCTTAGGGCAATGAATTCTAATAAAATGTCTAAAAATGCCATATTGTCAGATTATCTGCCATCAATGATTCGAGAATTACGGATTACTCTCGCAGCTGTTCGGCAGTGAATTAGTTTGTGATGCACGAACATGTTAGACGGTGGTTCGAAACTTGCTAGGGCGCGGTGGCTCAGCGCGCTCGGTCAGAGGGTTGCTGGCGTGGTAGCTCAGCATGCTCGGACAGAGGGCTCGATGTGATGGCCTCTGTAACGACGAAACAGAGTCAACGACCAACGTCCACAAAGGTTCAATCAAACCGAGGCACCAATGAAAGAGAGAAAAAGAAAGAGTGCTCAACACTGTCTGTAATAAAAAACTGAACAAAATTCTCAACGAACAGCCTAGAATGAACATGAAGAACAAAAAAATATAAATAAAAAAATAATAAAAGAACTTCACTGGCATTTTTTCCCTTTTTTTATCTTGATTCGCGCACTCTTGTTAAATTAACACAACTATATTATGCAATTTCCAGAGTTCTTCAAAGGTAACAGCACTTTCTCTGAAAAGGCTATTTGTTCTGTTTTGTAGACATACCGTGAAATACATACCAAAGAATTGCAGCACAGACTTCCTTTTAAATTTACATAAATGGGGAGACACTATTATAATGCCTGTTGTAAATGACGTACTGATAGTAGTAACTTCGTACATAGATTATGTACTAGAGTTATGCGGAATTCTGTGTTACCACAGTTATTCCGTTTGTTACATCTACATAAGTACTCTGCAAATGAACTTTAAGTGCCTGGCTGAGGGTTTGTTAATATTTTCATAACCTTTCTCTACCGTTCCATTCTCTAATAGCACGCGGGATGAAAGAATCGTTCCGGTACTCTTATTTTATTGGGATGGTCATGGCTCCCTATGTAGGTGGGTGCTAGCAAAATATTTTCAAATTCAGAAGTAAAAACCGGGGATTGAAATTTCGGAAATAGATCTCTCCATTAAGAATAACGTCGTTCTTTTAATGATTGCCACTTCAAATCGTGCAACAATTCCGTGATGCTTTTCCATCTGTAACGTGATAAAACAAAACGAGGTGTCCTTCTCTGAACCCTCTCATTATCGTCCGTCAGTCCCACTTGGTGAGGGTCTCACACTGGGCAACAGTACTCGAGGAGAGCACGCACAAGTGTGATGTGGGCAATCTCTTTGGCGGAGCTGTTGCATCGTCGAAGCGTTCTGCCAATGAAAGTTTTGGTTCGCCTTTCTCACAATATTTTCTATGTGTTCTCTCCAGACTAAGATGTTCGTAATTGTAACTCCTAGGTATTTGGTAGAATTTAAGACCTAAAGTTTAACTGATTTATCGTGTATTTGAAGTTCAGCGGATTTCTTTTAGTCATTATGCAATTATCTTAAAGCTATTAAACCCCACCTGTTCACGTTTCTAAAGGTGATCATTAGTTACAAGGACCGAAGAAAACTTTAGGGCTGTGACATTCAAACACGGAGGTAGCCCTATGGAGCCGGCAAACACTCACCCACGAAGGCTTGCTATCCCGGGGACGCTAGCGGGGTTCCTCATAATAAGTCTACAGTGCCTCGTGACTGGACGATAGCTTGCCCTGGAGAACATCCACTACGAGATGCCATAAAACAGCAACCCCGATTCGGCAGGTAGGAACCACGCTGTGGAAAAAATGTTCAAATGTTTGTAGAGCTTATGGGACTTAACTACGGGGTCATCAGTCCCTAAACTTACAAACTAATTATGAACTAGCTAACACTAAGGACGGCACAAATATCCATGCCCGAAGGGGGATTCGACCCCCCGACCGTAGTGGCCGTGCAGACCGTGACTGAAGCGCCGCAGTCTCCTCGGCCAGCGAGGCCGGCCACGCTGTGGAGAGGAACCAGAGATCATAGTATGGAGTCGTGACGCGAGATATAGTCACACAAGAGCTCATTCATGTGAAGTCAGGTGATGCTAAGGGAAAAAGTTTAAGAAATGAAACTGTGAATATAGTAGAGTTGTTGTCTGGCCGGTAAATCAGCTTATGTTGGGCGGAGTACAAAAGAAGTACAGTGAATACTGGTAAGGTATTTGAATGACGACGATACACAGTTCAGATAAGTAAATGGAAGATCCTTTGAAAATTGGTTCTGCGGTGGTAACCTGAATATTAGAGGGATAGATTATGTATCTAATGAGGAGGTACTGAATGAAATAGGGATGGGAAGAAATTTCTCGTATATCTTGACTAAAAGAAGCGATCTATTGGTAGGACTCATTCTGTAACACAAGGAAAGAGTCAGTTTTGTACTGGAAGGACTTGTAAGGGGTATTACACTCAGGAATTTAAGACGAATGTAATAATCAGGATGGAATGGGATGTGAGTTCCTATTTAGCGATGAAGAAGTGGTTATACAACTGTACATTCCTAAGTACTACTGTGGCAGCTGGTGATGTCCGTAAGCGGACAAAACATTTAACTTTTAGCATATTTTATGTTTAAACGAGATGTAACACAGGACGTAAATAAGACGTTACTAGGAGGAAATTTATAATACTTTTAAGAAATGGATCTTTGCTGAACTTGATTTGCCGTTAGCCACTCCCATGGAGTGGCGCTGTGAGTGAACATCTAATATAAACTGTGTCCCACTCAACTGTTTCACCCCAGATATCTCTGAAACTACAAGAGATATTGAGAAACGACTTTTACGGTCATGAACGTACGACAGCGGGTTATGAAAGTAGGTACTATGAGACACTCTAAAACGTGAAAAAATATTATTTTTAACACAAACTTATTTTTTTTAAATGGATACCCCATATTATTTCTTAATCAATCGACAGAATGATAAAATCACAAAAAATGGCGTTTATTGCATCGCGATACGGCAGTTACATCCGGAGAAACCGCGAAGCTAAGTTGACGTTTGAAATACATGAAGCACGCTGCTAGCGCACGTCCGAGGCTCAAGCGAGCTCACGGTTGAGTCTCGGACACCCGCTAGCAGCGTGCTTCATGTATTTCAAACGTCAACTGCGCAGTTTCTCCGGATGTAATTGACGCATCGTGATGCAACCAACGTCACTCTTTTTTGTGATTGTTTCATCCTATCGATTGCTTAAGAAATAATATGGGGTATCCATTTTTAAAAATTATAAGAATGTGTTGAAAATAATATTTCTTCTCGCTGTAGAGTGTCTCACAGTACCTACTTTCATAAGCCCCTGCCGTAAGTTCATAACCGTGAAAGTGGTTTCTCAATATCTCTTGTAGTTTCAGAGATAACTGGAGTGAAACAGATGAGTGGTACACCCTGTATAATTGTGCTATTTATTTGCACTGACAACTATAATGTCGATCACTACGGTAAGGTCACAAATGCCGTCTTCAATAGGTCATAAATACCAGGTATGTGATTTGCTTATGCAATATGGATATCAAAATTATAGATATCAATATAGGTGGTACATATTTTACGTATTGACCAGGAGATGGTACCTCACCTTGCCGAACACGGTCCTGAAACAAGTTTTGCGATCTTGCGATCTTGGCTAAAAATTAATTTAAATACTTTAATTGTTGGTGTTCGCCCTCCGTACTATAATTTCCTTCCAAATTTTAGAGAAATCGACGATTGAAAAGTTTTGTGGTACCACCAATATAGACAAATCATGTAACAAAAGGTGTCTGTGCATACACTCGTAACAAAGAATAATTATTTTAATGTGTGTTATTATCTTTGTACAATTAAAATAGATAAATATATGTAATCTTAAAAAAGTAATCTGGTTGTATCTTGTCTCTTGTCTGCTCTGATCGATTCCTGTATCGTGACGAGATTGTTTTCTGATAAAAATGGAGGAAACATTGTAATGATGTCTGTAAATGTGTTTGAACACTTTTAAAGTCTTAAAATATATTTATTAATTGAAATAAGTGTACGAACTTTAATTAGTTAGAAATATCCTGATCATTTATATGAAATGATAAAGGACGCCATTAGCATTTGTTTCAGCAAGAAGCTAACGACACAGATTGCATCAACCGCCGCCATTACGTGGCAAATATAGAATTCCTAACTGATAGAGCAAGGGTGGCTGGAAAATAATAAAAATTAAAAACATTCTTTTTCAACTGTGTGAAATCAAACTGGACTTATATAAAAATTACGCCAACTTCTGTGCTAATGTATGGTAAAATGTGGTATCCTACAAAGATCTATAAATTACGAAGTACATAATTATTCAAAGTGATGATTATTATTATTCAGAGTGAGAAGTGAATAATATTTCATTAAATAATTTACTGATAGCCATATCTTAAAAAGTTAAAACAAAGTCTGAATTCAGACTATACGATTTTACTTCAGGCTGAACATTCAATTAAAGTTTGAATGATATACGTAACTGAGAATAATATTCAGAATTTTAATATAACGGATAGGTTCCACATTGACTTCAATAGGAAATATTAATAACATTTGACTTTGTACATTATTTTTATAGCATTTAATGTGGGATTACTTTGTAAGAATACTCGCACCAGTTGAAGACATTCAACAAAAATTTAACCTGAATAATCACGTGCCTGAAAAGGATCATGTTTCATCCATTTACTGAGCTAGCAGGCAAACTAAATAAATCATTACATCAATACGCTAACAAGAAAATTGTGGTACAGATTACTAATTTATTCGTACAATAAGGCCAATGAAAGTTACATAATTCAAAAGATTGTTTATCGTAGATTTCACGCAGCTTCAGGCGTTTATAAGGTTGAATGTGTAGACTGTCCAGCTGAGTATGTGGGACAGACAGAGGGGGCATTCAAAACACGTTTCAGTGAATATTTGTTAACAAAAAAGGGGAAATAACGAAATACTCTCCTTTTGCCGAGTATTTAAAGTCTTCTGGACATCAAGCTCCCACCGTAGTTAATTTAGAAATTTTGTATTATGCCCAAAAAGGACGGAAGTTAAACACCCTGGAAGAATTTGAGATTTCTAATCGGGTTTATTTTAAACACCCGAGACTTCTTAACGATCAGTTGACCTCAAAAGACCAAAATTATTGGACAATTTTACGAAAATTTTGAAGTAATACTCTGTTATACCAGGTATGTCCACAAAGTAAGTTCCGTTTGGTTATATAAAAGAAACGTGTACATAAAAAATATTTATTGTACAAAAATATACAACTATTAAACTACTTTTCTACATAGCTTCCGAAATGTTATAGGCATATGTCATAGCGCGGCAGAAGTCTTTGTATGCCTTCTTCGTAGAAGGTTGCCGCATGTGTATTCAACCATGTGGTAACATGTTCTTTCAGTTCGTCATCATCGCTGAAGTGTTGACCACCATGGACAGGTTTTAGGTGTAAGAACGAAGTCGCTAGTAGCGATACTGTATGGAGGATGATCAAACACGTCCCAGTGAAATTCCCGTAAGAGTTGTTTGGTCCCATTCGCCTTATGAGGTCGAGCAGCAACGTGAAGGGAAGAAGAAGACACCTTTCATCTCTTCTTACACCTAAAAGCTGTCCTTGGTGGTCAACACTTCAACGATGATAAAGAGCTGTTACCATATGCTTGAATACAGAGGCGGCAACCTACTGTGAAGGATACATGCAAAACCTTGTGGCACACTATGACAAGTGCCTACAAAATTTCGGCAGTTATGTGGAAAAGTAGTTTAAGAGTTGTAGAATTTTGTGCAATAAAAATTTCTTCTGTATCTGTATACCATTTTATTTTATTTCCAAAAGGAACTTACTTTCTGGACGCGCCTCATATTACTAGTATTGCCTGTGGTCGAAAATCGACCAATTGTGTTTACAATGGTCACTGGGAGTAAAATTTTACGTATCATGTCGGCGGCCTCGCGTGATTATGTTGGAAACATCAACAATACGATAGAAAATCTTTGCCCGTTTGTTCGAACCACATAGAATGACTCGATTAGCGTATCGTACATACCATGAAGTAAACAAATAATGCTGTTCCTGCTTTATGGTTGACAGGTTCTTGTATGTACCCTCGTCCGCTCAGTAAAAATAATTGCCCCCGTGAAGAGAAGATTCCATGAGAAAACATCAGCGTTGTAAAGCGATTGGCTAAAATGAAACGGGATTCTCACTATTCAGCATCTGTTGCCAACATTATCATAGGAGGCCGTTGGGATATTTGGTACGATTTAACCACCACTGGGAGGTAGGAAACGTTATCTTTTATGTGTTAAGGAAAATTCCTGACACAATAACAACAAATAAAAACGGAAGTATATAGGTTGCTCGTTGTGTGGTAGAATTTGTTCTATATTTGTTCCACAAAGAAAAGACAATTTGTACGTTGGTATTACGGAACAATTTGGCTATATTATAGGTGAAAGGTCCTAGGAACGCAATTGAATTTTTTTCGTCAGCTAATTTCGCGGTCGTGGCATGCCTCTGTTCTTCTGTAAGCCTGACGTGTCCCTATACATCTGGTGGACCACAGATGGGCTGTAACCATTTTTCTGTGCTATATATCAGAGGGTATTAAGATCATTATTTATTGATTCATCGGAAAGGGAGAGCTCTAAAATACGTGTTATAGCAGATATGAAAAAGCTTAGCTTATAGCTTCTAGGATGACAAGATGTCGAATGAATTATTGAAGAACTCGTTGTTGGCTTCCTAAAAATGTTGAACTGTATTTTATTTTTCACCAAGAACAGATGAGAGTGGCTAGGAGAGAGGTCCGAGCTGTATGGAGGATGATCAAACAGGTCCCATTGAAATTTCCGTAAGAATTGTTTGGTCGCATTCGGTGTGTGAGGTCAGGCATTATCGTGAAAAAAAAAAAATCTTTTGACAGTAATCTTCTTCTTACACCTAAAATTTGTCCTTGGTGGAGAACACTTCAACGATGATGACGAGCTGAAAGAACATGTGACCACACAAAATCTTGTGCCATGCCATGACAATTGCCTACAACATTTCGGAAGCTATGTAGAAAAGTACTTTAACAGTTGTAGTTTTTTGTACAATCAGTATTTTTTCTGTATCTGTACCCGTTCGCTTTATATAACCAAACGGAACTTACTTTTTGGACGCGCCTCGTATAAAATAAAAGTCAATATTTTACAATATATTCTTACAAACCTGGCGACTTTCATTTTTTTTCCTTTTTCCCAAACATTATTATTATTTAATATTCGTAGAATATATGACATTAACAGCGATTGGACAAAGCAGAAAATGTGTACCCAGCCGGGATTCGAACCCGGGTCTCCTGTTTTCTAGGCAGTTGCGCTGACCCCTACACCATTGGGGACACAGTGATCGCCCCACCTGCAAGGACTACTTAAGCACGCCTCCCGTCAGATACAAATTCCCAGCTTCGCCCTGCCCACAGTACTCAAACTCGTAGTTGGGAATTTGTATCTGACGGGAGGCGTGCTTAGGTAGTCCTTGCAGGTGCGGTGGTCACTGTCTCTCCAGTTGCCATCACGCATTAGATCTGCGTGGTACATGATCGTCAATGATAAAGTTCCCACGGCCGAAAAGCGCCACAACATCAAGATGTGTCCTTCGGCGGCTTGCACCACATGTGGTTTCGTTGACACTTTACCTCACAGGCTCACCTGTGGAACAACGGGACAGATTATTACAATAATGCGACAACGCCTGGCGATAATAGACCGTACGGTTCCACACACCGTCAACATCAATGAATTACTCAGACCCGACAAGTTACGATATCCACGAAGGAAAAACAACGCTGCAATCTGGATGTTAGGTCACACGGCTGTATACGCTCTTGATAATCGTCACGCCACCCTTGACGATTACCGAGCGTACCTCGAATACGAACACAGTGCCATACAAGGACTCCGGGGCTATAAGGAGACATATGGTAACATGCTGCAAATTATGGTACAAATGTGACGATAGTTCAAGTCAGTAAAACTAAAAAAATAGCACTATAGAAACAGAGGAAAAAAATGTGAAATGTACTACTCATGACCTCGGAAATTTCGGAGCACGGACGCATCAAAGTTAAGAGATGACAAACTGCACACACAACAACACAGGTATGATGTTCTAAGACATACGTATAGAAGACACGGAATATTAACCCACCTTATGGAGAAGACGAGCTTTGAAGCACTGTGCAGACGAAACTACTGTGGGAGAAGGATTTTTATTTTATTCAATTTAACTTTTCTCTTCGGTTTATCTTACGTTTTATTTATTTATGGAGAACTCCAACATTTCTTTTGATTTTCTTATCGGGCAGGAGCCCAATTATTGTCGTCAGAAGTATACGGCCATCTGTTGTGGAAATAAATAAATGCGTTGGAGACGGAACTGTAACAAATCCTTTTGTCCAAATGGAAAACATTTATTTACTTTATATCCAAGGAGATGGATTTCAGTTACAGGCAATGAAGCCTCGCCAATGAAGGCGATCATGCAGAGCGAAAGGCTGGGCTAAAAGGGGAGGTTTGGAGGCCAAAAAAAAAAAAAAAAAAAAAAAAAAAAAAAAAAAAAAAAATTAAATGTGGTGTAGGGGTCAGCGCAACTGCCTAGAAAGCAGGAGACCCGGGTTGGAATCCCTGCTGGGTACACATTTTCAGCTTTGCCCAATCGCAGTTGATGTCATATATTCTGTGAATATTAAATAATAACAGCTGCAGAATCAGAAGTGACTTCTGTCCTTTCGGAACAGACGCCACATGTATATATTATTATTACTTAGGAGTATTCGTGAAAAGTTCGTATGGTATAACAGCGTCAATTTATTCCGCATTGCAGATGAGGGGCGTATTGTCCCCAATTTAAACGTCTCTAAAGTGTTTTGGACCGAATGGACGACCACACAGCGTCGCAGGCCAATTTACGCGCCGCCGCTGGAGGCGCGCCTAATCAGCGGGGACACCACGCCGGGCCGCGCCGTCCCTCACGATCGCCAAGCGTGCTGTCTCCGCCTCCCCTCGCTCATTCGTTCCTCGCCTTCCGAAGTGGCAGCGCGGCAGATTTATCGTGTTTAATTAAAGAAATCCGTCACTGGCGCCGCTCCACTCTTCGCCTTCCGCGCCATCTCCCGCCATTCTTCAGATTCCACACGTTCCCTCTCGGCGTGCAGTCGCATTTGGAAGTATAATGAGCGGTGGGCGCGCGCGCTCGTAACGTCTCCCCCAACTGCCCTGTAATCTACGACGGCTGAAAGAATAGCGCACTCACACACACACGCACACAAAAGTAGAGCCATTTTGATGGGTACGAGAAATGAAACGACATACAGTTGAAAATAGGCAGCTTTATGCTGAAGATAATTATTTGTGGATTTTTGTGAATCTGGAAACCTATATGCCGTACTGATTTATTTTGTATGTAAAATTCATCTATTATATGCTTCGATAGCCTCAGTTGATGTTTGTAACCACTGCACACCATAATATAATATTATTGTAACTGCGATGTAGCCAAGGAGGTTAGAATAAACGGAGGTGGCATTATCTATGCAGAGCACATACGTCAGTTGAAGCCTGTCCGCCACCTTGGTCAGTTCTGGATTGCTATTTTTCCGTTAAAACTATGCGTTAAGTCGACCCTCTTACTGCTAATGCACTGGAATAACAGTCACAGAGAAGTATTAAAAAAAAAAAAAAAAAAAAAAAAAAAAAAAAAAAAAAAAAAAAAAAAAAACAGTTATAAATACAATAAATACTCAGCATATTATATTTGAAAACTTAATTTTTAACGGCTAATTTGCACTCGTTTACATGTTGTAAATCAAAGCAAAACCGTCGTACGGTTATTACTGTTTTAAGTGACAAATAACATTAGCTCTACAATACGAGCACTTCTACAAAACTTAGCAATATGGCGGAGGCAGGCTTCGCTTTTTCAGTCTAAGAGCGTTTTCCTGTATTCTAGCCTCCTTGGATGTAGCATCTGCGCTACAGCAGCATCTTTCACCATTGAGGCGGAAAATGGACAGTAGGCTAGTAGAGAATTTTGTATTAAGATGACGAGAATATTTGTATGGAACGATTTTGTACAAACCCATTGTAATCGCCATTATTAACGAGACAACAACAAAGGTATGTTTCTTTAGCGAAAATAAGTAATTTAATGATTACTAAATTTCTTATGCCAACTCAACCTAGCCTCTCATTTTCCTGATTATGGCATTTCCCTATACTTTTTATTTTTATTTTTATTTTTATTTATTTATTTATTTATTTTTTTTTTTTTTTTTTGGCATGGTACGTGTCACGTTTGAGATTTTCTTTCAATGTAAATGTTCACTTGCCAGCAAAGTAATCAGTCCTTGCCACTGAAATCTAACTTCCTACAGAATGCTCACAGAAGCACAGATTTTTTATAAGTATAAAATTACAGGTGGACCGACGCAGAGTTGCAGCTCCCATTGTTTTTTTTTTTTTTTTTATTTTATTTTTTTTTATTAGAAAATAGTACTAGAGGGACTAATCAATTTTGTACGTTGCGCATTTAATTTTAGAAAGACGTGATTTTACAGAGGGTTTACAGGGCTATAAGTGTTGGTAAGTGGGAAGCAAAGAAATAATTATTTGTTATAAGTTCAGTTTGTGACAATCTCTCACCAGATTCTTTCAGGCAGATTTAATGAGAGCTTTTAAATAGCAACCTTCAAACGAGAAACTTTCACCAATTTTAGATTCAGTCCCAGTTGCTTGATTTAGAAACTTTCCCTTCACTTTAAATTAGAAACTTTCACAGTGAAATAACATAACGACATCGACATGCATACTCCGAAAGCCACCCCACGGTCTGCGGCGGAGGGCACTATCACTTACTCCTCCTACTCCAGTCGTATATGCATCACGGGGAAAACGATTGCCGGATAAGACTTCGTATGGATCATTTCACTAGATTTACTTGGAAGGAAGCAATATATTGGTTGACTTTCTGTAAAATGTATGCTCTCGGAACTTTCCAAGAGGCCCGTACAGCGATACAGAAAGTCTCCCGCAACTTCTACCGCTGGAGTTTCCTCATAATCTCCGTAATATTTTCACACTTACTAGATTAATCTGTGTTGTCCGCAGTTGTATCTTTCCTATGTTATCCATTAGCCCTACCTGGTACGAATCCCACAGTGATGATCAACACTCAAGAGCTGGATGAACGAGAGTTTTGTGACCTACTTCCTTTGTTGACCGATTACTATTCCTGAGGGATCTTTCAATGAATCTCAGGATTAATTTTCTGTGGACGTTCTATTACAAATCTGTCTTTGTGTGTACTCCGCGCGAAGTTATTGAAGTAACTACTTCCAGAGTTTTTCCTGCTATTGAGTAGTTATACAATAAAATATCTTTCTATGTGAATGTAGCAGTCTTGTTCATGGTCAGTCTCAGGTGCCAATCCCAGCACCATGCGTCGATACGCTGCAGATCATCCTGCATTCTGCAATCCTTTTCCAGTGTTATGACTTCTCGATAAACTGCAGCATCATCCACAAAAAAGACCTCAATGAACTTCCGACGTTATCTACGAGGTCATTTACATATACTGTGAAATTCAACGGTTCTATAACACTCCTCTGGGATACACTGGAAATCAGTTCAGTATCTAAAGATACCTTTCATTTCAGAATAACGTGCTCCGTTTTGTTAGCCAGAAAAGCCTTAATATTGTGTCACACTGATGGTCTAATATTCGGTACTCTCGCACTTTGATCATCAGGCGACAGTGCAGAACCGTATCGATTGCCCTGCTCACTATATTTCTCAGAAGCATCAAAGTGGCATAGTTACTTCCTTTGGAAGACCCAATCTTCCAGTGTAGCTCACCCCATTGAGCCAGGCACATTTTAGTAGGGAAATGTCAACTGATTCATTTACTCATTCAAGAAGATTGAGACTGAGGAGTGCAACGAGGAGGATAGGATTATTAGGGCTTACCGTCTAGTCGACATCGTAGTGCCACGTTGAAATGGTTTAACACTCGGGCATTGGTGTATTGGTGTGTGTGTTGTCCTTAGGTTAGATTAAGTAGTTTTTAGGCCCAGGAACTGACAACCGTAGTAGTTAAGCCCGATAAATTTACAAACACTTTTGACATAATAGTCATTACAGACACACCTCAGCGTCAGGAATGGGAGAAGAAACCGGCCGCGCCCTTTAAACAGAACTATCGCTGCATTTATCTGGAATGATTTGGAGTGAGGACAGCACTAACACAGGCCAGTCACTATGGAGCAGGAGCAGTCAGCACCTGTACCTTATCTTGCACAAGTGCAAAGACATCTTTCCCTTCCCAAGTAAGGCGGCCGCGGTGGCCGAGGAGACTGAGGCGCTCCAATCGCGGTCTGCACGGCCACTACGGTTGGGGGTTCGAATCCCCCCTCGGACATGGTTATTTGTGCCGTCCTAGTTCGTAAGTAAGTCCCATAGACTATACAAACATTTGAACATTTGAACTTCCCAAGTAAAATAATGTTTCGCAGTTCTTTCAACTCACAGCAATCTATGATTACCTACTAGGTTGCTGCCTTACCACATGCTCGGGTCGTATTAATTATAGAAATACTCTTAAACTGTGCTATTAAGGATTTTTTTTTTAAATATATAGGTGACATGAGGTGATTGGGCTGTAAGGTAATTTATGCGTTTCGCCACGCGAGAGTAGCCGAGCGGTCTGGAACGCCACATTGCGGATCGCGCGGCCTCCCGCGTAAGAGGTTCGAATCCTCTCTCGGGCATGGATGTTTGTGCTGCCTTCAGTATAAGTTACTTCATAAGTAGTTTGCAAGTTTAGGTACTGATGAAATCCTGTAAGCTTCACAAACATTTTAACTTTTCTTTTTCGAAGCATCATCATCATCATCATCATCATCATCATCATCACAATGCAGACCTGGGGAACAACTTCATACTAAACGAAAGGCGCCATGGCTCTTCTGAACTCTCATGATCAGAAGGGTCATGATGTCATACGTTTTGTATGAAGTTGTACCGCAGGCCTGGATTCCGATTATGACGAGGATATTTCCAAACGCTTAATTAAATATGCAGCCGCTTCATTAATAGCAACGTTTAATAGTTGAATTTCGTGATAATACGCGCATACGTCATAAGAGACTTTGTGTGTGGTGTGATTAGTCTTTCTTTCTTATTCTTTGATCATTTTCCCGCACATGCACAGTCGGCCTTATTACAATCGGATTTGGCGTGTGTTATTATTTACGGAGTGGCCGGATGCCCTTCCTGCCGCCACCGCATGCCCACGACAGGAAATGTTTACTCCAAGTGTCTGAGTAAAATGTTTAGGTGTGAAAGTGAAGTGTTACTGAGGCGGTATTCACCTAGGGGGATGTGGAAAACCGCCTAAAAACCACATCCAGGCTGGGCGGCATTCCGATCCCCTTCGTTAATCTGCCGGGCGGATTCGAACAGGGTCCACTACGCCTCCCCGTCTCGGAAAGCAGCGCGTTAGACTGTACGGTTAGCCGAGCGGGTCTCGTGTGGCAAGTAAGAACACAAATATCATTGTGGTCCTGGAATCAGCTACAAGCTAGACAGTGAGAGGGAAAAATGTAAATTGTCATAGTAGGAAATGAACTAATAATCCTCATCTTTGTTTCAACAATTCCACCCACTGAAGCTGAAACACGTCCACTGAATGTGTGGTCGTGTTGCATTTTTGAGTTATTCATTAACCTAAAGTGTTTCTGCACCATTAATATTGTCTACCAATATGTTAATTATTTTTACTGTTTATTAATGTTCAATACCCCATGTTATATATGTTACCACCCATGAGATTGAACTTGGGTGTTCATGTGAATGTGGAAGTTTGTTTTTAATATTGACTGCCGCGCAATGGCTTAGAGTGGCCAGCTCGCGCTTTAGGGCCTCGTTTACTTTAATTGCGAACGCATAGCTTCTTTTGTCGTCTGTGCTGGTGTCTGCTAGGTGGCCAGAGACAAGCTTATTTGGCAAGATGGTGAGGTGGCTATGTTCTTAGTGTGGTGCCAACCTAATCTTGGTCGAAAGATGAGACAAGAAACCTCTCTAGGAACCGTTGGAGAGGGTATTATCTTCCTCAAGTAGAGAGGGTTGGTAGAAACTATGGCCTTAGAGCTTCACACTTGCTGCGACCGTGGAAGTAAGTACCTCATCAAATCATGCTGACGGGAAGGTATGCTGTTAGAACTTTGCTTTCTTTGTGATCAGGCAGTCTTCGTTTATCAGTGACAGTTTTTCTTCAGTGATTCTTTCGCTATGTGAGGCGAAGTGATTCTTAATTTATAGAACAAAATTATTCAGTGTAAATTTAGTATTTGCATTTTTTATTAGAGTGATGATTTTGTGTCTGGTTTTTCTCTAGTTAGAATACTCTTGTGTGGCCTTCAGCCTTTGTGTAAACTTAGTATGTTTAAATATTCTTGTTGTTTTATAACTAACATTTTCGTGTTGCATCTGTATCTGGGAGTATGCTATATATTTCTCAGATTTTCTAGTTTGCTTTCCTCTTTCTTGTCTTGTATGACCGATTGCACCACGTGCTTTTGTAATGGTTATTACTTCGGCCTTCAGCCATACTTTCATTAATGATAGCTGTCTTCAATATTAACTCTTGCATGTGCTTCACTGGATTATTCTAAATTAATTTCTTTCATAAGTTCTATTCGCCATGGTCGCACACCACATGGTACTTAAGTATAGTATATCACTGCCTCCCCACACATGAGTTCGTTTGCTTCATAGTGATTTTTAATTTCTGCTTCAAGACACCTGCCTCCTCGTCAAAATGTCGCTGACGCTTTGTTTGTCACTGCTGAGCTGTTCCTGTATCAGTAACGTACTGCAAGCATTATGCATATGTCTGGCTTTGAATGAATGAATGTGGTTTCATCTATCCATTGTATGTTAATTTCTGCTTCAACACACCTGCCTCCTCGTCAAAATGTCGCTGACGCTTTGTTTGTCACTGCTGAGCTGTTCCTGTATCAGTAACGTACTGCAAGCATTATGCATATGTCTGGCTTTGAATGAATGAATGTGGTTTCATCTATCCATTGTATGTTAATTTCTGCTTCAACACACCTGCCTCCTCGTCAAAATGTCGCTGACGCTTTGTTTGTCACTGCTGAGCTGTTCCTGTATCAGTAACGTACTGCAAGCATTATGCATGTGTCTGGCTTTGAATGAATGAATGTGGTTTCATCTATCCATTGTATGTTTGCAATTTTCCTCCCACATTACCTCCATATTCATAAAGGGTAAAAACAATTTTATTATGGCCAGTAACTTTATGATTTAATTCACTTTTGTACAAGGTGTATGCTTAATTTCGTTTTCCCACACTTATTTGCTTGTTTTGTTTTGAATAGACGATTATTTAAAGTATCAAACCTCTGCTTATAATTTCATGCTCCCAGTCCCATGTTTAATTATCTATTCATTTACTTTAACATTAATTTTGTATTTGTTAAAACGTTGGCTGCTCCCTTAAGGAGCGAGCAATTAGATAAATTTCTATTGCTCAAATACTGTGGCCACTCGCAAGGTAATTTAGAGCAGCAGTGAGCGTGTTAACTAGCATTTGCAGATCTCAACTGCCCGAGAACTTGCTTAAATAATTGAACAGGCTACTTTCAAACCGAACGGTCATTCTTAGCACTGATCTGCACAATCAGTCGCTTGACTATTTTTACCACCAATTACACTAGTTAATTATAAATCTTCTGTTCATTAAATATGTTACTTATATGAACCTGTTTGAGAAGGAGAAGAAGCTTATAGTGTCTGAAGCGGCTGAATTGGTACTACCTCCAAACGGATGAGAATTAATGGTACTGTGCTGATTGTCTATGTGATTATTATTTACTAGACCCATAAGAAAATGACGTCACGCCAGTTGCGCATACTCGTAAGTGCCTACAAAGGAGAACAGACGGGTTGTGTTTTTGACCATGATACCATCTTCCACAGAGTCTGAAGAGTAGCGATGTAGCAGAGCGTGGTAGATTTAAGTGCCATATATATCAGATTACTGCATCTATGATACATTTTGCAGCATTCCTCGAAAATTAATAACTTAATGGATTAGGTGTCAGGTATTATACTTGAGCTCTTGTGCTCTTACACAGCAACCGACACTTGATCCAACCTTCTGTCGCAAAATGGCGTAGAAACGACACAGTGGATGGAACTACATGCGTGAAAATAAAAATTAGTGGCTTGGCGCCTGATAGTTCCACACGTTGACATCACACTGATCCTTACCACTGGAAACGTTGCCTATTATAGGTTATACACAAATGGAGCTCTGGAACAAATGTCACTTCGTTGTCTTTTGTCGGACGACGATGGAAACATTGCGACATTGTCAACAACGCGACTGTACGGATCACCGTCATCGATCGTCTTCCAAACAGTCCAGATGTGATCCCATTCGATTATCATACGATTTCAAAACTTAAAGCCAAGGGACTGTAGTTATGTGAAAGCCAAAAGTCTGCTAAAGAGAGTCACCAAAATAGTGTGGTGTTGGGCAAAATGTGCATGACATTATGGGGGACAGATTGAAAAAAATAAATATTTTATTATTGTGTCCTATTTTCCCCGACACGATTAAAAAAAGAAATCGTTTCGTATTTGGAGGAGATACAGTACAGCTAGTTTTTCCTTCCATTTTTTACAAAATTACAGCTGCGATAACAAATATGGCTGGTGCATTTCGAATGGGTTAAGGCACATCAAGGGATATGGGGAAATGAACTAGCTGACAACCTTGCTAAAAGAGCAGTTCGATCACGACAGTCAACACGCTATAACAAAATACCTACAAGTGCCGTAAAGAAGAAACTTCGAGAAGAGTTTAGGAACAAATGGGACATAGAGTGGCACAGAACAAAAAACGTGGGAAGCACTAAACCGTATTTTCCTACGATACGACAACGTTTAATGATTAAACTTCCAATATCTCAGAATTTTACAGCTATGCTAACAGGTCATGGGAAACTGAAAGCCTACTATCAGCGTTTCAAAATAATTGAAGACGGAACATGCACATGTAACAGTGCTGTCCAAACTATTGACCACGTGCTTTTTGACTGCTGCAATTTATTGAAAGAGAGGGACCATCTCAGGAAAAAAAAATAGCTGCCAAAGGAGGAGGATGGCCAGTCAGTAAATATGACTTAGTAGATAAATACACTACTGACTTTTACAATTTTTGTAATTCAATAAGATTTCCTAATGTATAAAACTTTTACAATTCTTGTAATTCATTAAGATTTCCCAATGTATAAAATTGTTTGTTCCTTTGTAAACCCTGTCAACTTGTATACTGTACTTGTGTTTGTAACAACATTTGATGTAACCGCCTGAATCAAACCATCAAACATGTAATATTGCTATGTAATGGGGCATGTTAAATAATAAATAAAAAAAAATATTGTGTATCGATTAATATCTGCAGTGAAGGACTATTATGTCGAATTCGATTTTATCAGTGTTGCCAAGTATCTTCCGTTTCACTTAGGTCCGTGTTGAATGCGTTTCAGTGGATGTAGGTTTAGCGTTATACAAAGAATGGAGCCCTGATCAAAGTTTTATTTCTGAACTGAGGTCATATTTTATCTGCAGTCAGTGCATTTTATACAATCGGCATATAAACATTTAAATATACATTCCACCGTGATATTAGTATGTAAATATGGATTTTACACACTGAGGATTGTATAATCATAGTATGAACAGTGATTAATCATACTAAATAAAACATAGTAACGAATACAATGCATACATATAATAGATTTTATAGCGGTTCAAAATGTTAAAATGTTTGTAAAGTTATAAGACCTAACTGCAGTGGTCATCGGTCCCTAAACATAAAAACTACTTGAACTAACTTAGCCTAAGAACAGCACAAACAATCATGCCCGAGGAAGGACTCGAACCCCAGACGTGGCACAGCCGCGCACGCCGTAGTTGGGCGTGTCAGCACGCACGGCTGTTCCACCGCGGCGATTTTTATACATACAGAATATATATTCGACCCGTGCGATGCCGAGTGGGTCACTAGTTGTTTAATAGATTTTAATTTGCAGTGGACGGTTATTTAGAAATAAAACGCCGTAATTTCATCTAAAATTGTCGGTAAAACTTAATGGAACCTGTAATCAAGCCAATTACTTCAGAAAGTGTCACTAACACCTCTCGTAAATAGAATGTTACACGGCTTCCTCTTTCTATTTCTTTCGGTTTCGAAACTAAGAATTTCACTTATTCAACATGGTGTCACTATGAAGCTTGTAAGAGTAGGTGTCTTCAAATGCAATCGTAGGCTTACGCGTTCGCTGACACGATCAATAAAACTCTCGTCAATAAGACAGTGACCGCCGCTCAGCCACTATTCAAGTGACGTACTTATTTGTATGACAAATATCCAGAAGAAGGCTGCTTACAACAAGTGTTTGCATTGATGAAGGATTGAATTGGAAGAAACATACTGAAGATCTCCTGAAACGTTTGAGTTCAGCTACTTATGCTATCAGGGTAATAGCAAAATTGGGTAATATAAATCTCAGTAAATTAGCTTACTATGCCTTTGTTGTGGCGTGAAGTCGGCACCATACGCCAGGCACAAATGGACTATCGTGTAGAAGGCAGTGAACGGCCAGCAGCTCATCGCACGTCGGCGCCGCGCTCTTGGAGGGAGTAACCGTAGACGCGCGCCCTCTACAGGCTGCTATATCTAGGCCGACATGCGTCTGGACGCCCGTCAGAGCTCGGTCAGAACTCGGCTACGGACTAGGCAGTGACAAGGTCTCAGCGCAGCTAGCGTGATACGGAAGACGCTGCGAGAAGAGAGAAGAAAAATACTTATGTTCTAAAGTTGAGTATTGTATTCTTCAGTCGATAAAACTTGTATTAATAATCATTTCTTCAGATGTCATAGATGTCAACGATTCCTGCACCGTACCTTTCCTGGCAACTAGAACGGGACAAGTACTCAATAAATGGAAGCAACGATAATACAACAGCTTATTTTGATTCATTGCTTTCATATGCGACTATACTCCGGGGAAAGTCAACATTTAGCAAAGAATTATTCATTGCACAAAAGCGAGTAATCAGAGTAATTGCTGGAGCCCACCCAAGATCATCCTGCAGACATTTAATTAAGGATCTAGGGATATTCCTTGTAGCTTCACAATATATATATTCACTCATGAATTTTATTATTAACAATCCGATCCAATTCAAACGTTATAGCAGTGTGCATAGCTGCAACACTAGGAGAAAGGGTTGATATTCACTATTAAAGGATAAATCTAATTTTGGCACACATAGGAGTGAATTATGATGCCACAAAAGACGTCTGTCAATTCCCAAGTAGAATAAAAAATCTGACAGATAGCCAAACGGTATTTAAAAAGAAATTAAAGTAATTTCTGAATGGTAACTCCTTCTGGAATGTAGATGAATTTTTAGATAAAACGTAAAAGTAAAAATAAGTAAACAAATAAAAAAATTATGAACAAAATGGAAATTTATAAATCCTTAAAACATTGTCATGTATAGACACCATTTCCTAAACTGACACGTTGGACAGCCGCGGTGGAGTAACCGAGCGCGCGGTTGCTCGCCGTGGAGGTTCGAGTCCTCCCTGGGGCATGATTGTGTGTGCTGTCCTTAGGTTAGTTTACTTAGGTATAAGTAGTTTGTGAGCTATGGACTGATGACAACGCAGAGTGGTCCGATAGATTTACAAACAACAAACACGTTGCACATCATTACGAAATGTCGTATATGGATCTATGGAACAACTATTAATCTAATCTAATCTAAGTGGCCGAAACATCTGTGCCGGCCGCGGTGGGCGAGGGGACTGAGGCGCGTCAGTCACTGTCTGCACGGCCACTACGCTCGGGGGTTCGAATCCCCCCCCTGGGGCATGGATATTTGTGCCGTCCTAAGTGTTAGCTAGTTTTTAAGTAGTTTGTAAGTTTAGGGACAGATGACCTCGTAGTTAAGTCCCATAAGTTGTACAAACATTTGAACATTTAAAACATCTTTACGTTTCATAATAAGGTCTCACACCCAGAAGAATTTTATTGATTGGCTGTCTTTGTTCGATTCCGCTATCTAATTTTTCCTGATTTGAGACCATAAATTATTATCACGCAAAAACTAAACTTGAAAACTTTCCAAATGAGCGTTTGTTTGATCGGTTCGAAATAACGCGTAAAATTTGTTCTCGAGAACTCCGAAGTCGTAAACGCTACCACTTTACTGCAAATGACGTCAGACGGTTGTGGTAGGGTGGGGGGTGGGTAGAGGAGGAGGGAGGCGCGCCTCATCACGTTACTGGCTAATCGCGACTGGCGGCGCAGGCAGGCGCGTGACGTCAGCAGCTGCGAGCTGGCGCTGGCGCATTATCGGAGTTCGGCAGGTGGCGCTCCAAGAACTGCGCGCCGCCTCCGTAAACAAGAAGCATTCCTCACGGAAGATTCAATTATTTGATATAACGCCGGCGCAGTAATGTGATTCGACGTTGATTCGGGATTTGAATTGGAAATGCGAGGACGGCGACTCAGCCGAGCGTTGACGCGTCTGCCGTAGGCGCGGGGTGACAGGTCGCTGTGCGGGTTGCCGCCTCTGCAGGCGAACACAGCCGAACACGCTGGCGCGGTGGAGTGTGTGAACTCTCTCTGGTCTTCCCTCCGGACGTGAAATCCCGTTACTCCCGCAGGGTGAACTGACGTCGGAGAATCTTCATGTTAAATTACAACTCTGACGCACTTCCAACCAATACGATTAATGGAGACGAAATTCGTTTCACCCTTAAAAGGCACATTAGCCCACGGAGTCGATAACGAGCCTGCTGCAGTCCCATAACGTTACCTGCATAAGCTAATCTGTACAAGACACGTGTCACGCGGGTATCACCGATCATGTGGCTAGTGCATTCTTGCGAAATTGCTATCGATTCTTGATCTTCCTTTTTCCATGACGTGAATGACAGTTACGACGTTACGAATTCGGAAAGACTTTTTTCCTTGCTGAATGAATGGTCGACGATTCTCCACAAGCAGAGCTTACACTCGATAAAGAAAAGGACCCAATCGAGTTACACAGCTGTCCTCATGAGCTGTCATATTTTTTTTAAAACCACGCCGGTATTCAACGGACAAAATTGACACTGCTCAGCGAATCATATACATCAGTAAAACCGAATTATGGATGGAGTGGACAGACCCGATGGTAATTTGGCAGTATTTTAAACAGGCAACAAGTGGTGTATTCCCCGTTTGGTATAGCTGTCAATGTTGCAGTCAACTATTCTTCAGTATTTGTGAACGTAGGCGTGTTAGAATTTCGATGATGTGTTGTAAGGCCTTTTTTCAATACAGCATCCCTTGCAAAACTGGGAGTAAAGAAGAGCGATAAATCCGTTTAAAATATTAAAACTGAGTAAAAGAATAATATTTTACGTGGTGAAAGTAACAGTATTTCGATGTAACTAATACGGATATCTTACTTTGTACGTACTGTCTTGCATTGGGTGTTAGAAAACGCAGCAACGAGGCTACATTTGATCTCCAGTATGTAGTAACAAGATAATTCAAATTAAAGATAGATAGTCTTTTTTCGTATTTAAGCCCATCTCAAAGATAACTATGAAACACTTAGGATAAGACTCCCTTACTTAGTAACGTGTGTAGCAGTCAGTAAACTATCAACGCTTTTATAAATTTATTAATGATAATTTCGGTTTTTTTTTAAGGTTTTATGTTTGCGAAGATGTAGTGACGTGGCAACATGTGGCCGCCATTATGCGGAAACACTATAATTTTCAAAAAATATTGCAGTTCAATTAAGAGTGAGAATGAGGATTGTTAGTTTTTTTATATTATCAAAGGGAATATTTTAATACTTTACTTTTAATTTATTTTTCAGTCGAAATTCAATTTGGGGCCTCTACTAAATCGTCACTTGGAAAAGCAGTTCATTTAGAAATTTGGAAGTGAACCAAGTGAGATTTTTGTTCTCAATGATTATGTGTTATAGATCCCTCCGCTACTGAGATTTGATCACAAAATTTAAATTCAGCTCATAAAATTTCAACAAGAAGGATCTTATGCCTCGTGCATATTCCACGCTACTGACTCGCGCTTAGGATTAGTGTTCCATAAAGCGTATCAAACATAAGTTACAATATTGTATGTATAAATTTTCAAATTTTACCACAAATATTGGAAACTTGGAGTGATATAATACTAAGAAATTTATCAAAGCAGATGCTCCGTTGGAACATGGTGGAAAATGAAAACGGTTATACCTACATTTGTAACAAAACATTGTTCTCACTGGGCAGGTCTAATATACGATTTGTAAGAATAGACATGACAGAATGTGCCACAAATTTGCAAGACCAAAGTGTTTGCAGCAGCATGTGTTCCTTACCTAAATAATGTCACAGAATTTTAATGTTCGTAAATTACCGTAATACACACAATATTTTGATTAATATTATTCTTTATTAGTACACAACGTCACCAGACCTTAGATATATTTTCGAATTACTGAAAAGATACAAAATTCCTTTCTCAAGTGAAAACCACAAATAACAGTTCTTTCCTGAGATCAGTAATAAATGAGATAAGGGTATGTGAACAACATGAAAGTCATTGTCGAAATTGATTCTGAGAACATACAGGGGGAGTCAAGAGGTTTCCCTCGGTTTCTGGTGGGAATTCCTTACATTATTTGGAACAAAAATTGTAAATGCAGTAATTTGATCAGATCCATAATCAGGGAACCATAGTACTTAAAAAACTCAGGATAACGGTAGAAAAACATTTATTGTAGGATTTCACCATAAAAAATGTACATATAATTAATTTAAACAATTTATGGGGGTCTTTCGCATTCAGAGTATATTTGAAGCAAATGTTTAAAATATCCTCCCCGCATTTGAAGGCAAACCGCGCCAGTTCCTTATTGACGTTGCGGGCTGGAAAATGAGTTGTACCAATTTTTCTTGTGTTTCCACCTCAACTTTGTACACGGTGTTTTTATCCACCCCCAGATGCAGTAATATTGGCGGCTTAAATCTGGGGATGTGGCAGGTCAGTTGATAGGGCCACAGCGAACTATCCATCGATGTGGGAATTGATGTAAAGCTGTTACTACATGGTGGAACTGCGCTAGTGTCCTATCATGTTGGACGTACATTAGACGTGACGTTTCCAGAGGAACGTCTTTAAAAATCTGCGGTAATTCTTTTCGTACAAGTTACAGTACATCTGACCATTTAAATTTTCCGGGGGAATAAGCGGTCTCAGTAACTAGTCCAAAAATATTCAAATGTATGTTAAGCTTATAGGACTCGAATGGATCTCTGACGCACGCCTGTTGAAGACCTCATGTTACTGCAGTGCTGTACGACCTCTGGCACATTGAATCTGGATCCAACCCCGTTTTACCTAATTCGAAAACATAGTGAGACCGATACGTTATGACCGCTCGCTCACAAGTAACTGTTTCCCTCGACTGTGCGCAGACGGATGATGTGGCACGGGCGAGTCCACGTGCTCTGAGGTAGCGTAGGTGTGTCAACAACGTGTGCTGTCAGTGACAATAGTAGATTCCATTGCATAGTGTCTCCACGGCAGTGTTGCCTCTATTTAACTTCCAACCTTCGTATAAAGCGCTCAGGTTATTATGCAGTCTTTCGCCTTTTGTTGTTAGACGTATACATTACCTAAGCAATAGTCACAATATAATATTTCAAGAGTAATTAAGGTTCATCGTAAAAAGATATCAGAATAAATGGGTGTTATTTCTGTTCCTAGTGAAAGTGAACATTCGTTACGATATTCGTTGACAGGAACACAGGGCGTTATAGGAGCTGAATAGGACATGAAGAAAAATGTAAGTTCTCAGGTATAGCGTAATATGTTCTGCGTAGTTGGAAGGAAACCAACACGTGATGCACTTAGAAAGTAGATTCGCCGAGGAAAAGGCAAAATTAAATGAACAATAAAAGTATCAGATGAAGTGAGAAGCCTTAAAAAATGAATAATGTATTCGTTTCTTTTTATCTTGCAACATAGATCAGAAAGAGACTGCCTCACTTTACCATGTCGTCGTCATTGTTTTCGCCGTACTACTTATTGACATCGAATCACTTGGAATTTAAATAATAATAATAATAATAATAAAACAAAAAAAAACAACAAGAGAACCATCAAATGTTTGTATAGCTTATGGGACTTAACTACGGGGCCATTAGTCCCTAAACTTACAAACTACTTATGAACTAACTAAGACTAAGGACGGCACAAATATCCATGCCCAAGGGGGATTCGAAACCCCGACTGTAGTGGCCGTACAGACCGTGACTGGTTGGAATTTTTCCCTTGTCACAAGTCACTGGCCTTAATGTTTCCAGAACTGATCACAGTTATTGTCTGTGAGCTAAATGGCGTTTTCTACTGCTGTGGTTACAGTTATGAAGTACGACATGACTGAAAATATAGTTTCTACGATTTCCATTGATACAGATGATCAATAAATTTTCAATATTATTCATTAGATAGATATGCAGAAGAAACCTGCGAGACTCACTAAACAAAGCCATGTTTCTATATGAATAATTTGTAATGTATTGTCTTGTGGGCATAAAAACAGCTTATTTCACTACAAAAGGTCAACAGTTAAATATTATATATCTGAATAGTACCCATGGGACTTAAAACTGCACTCGTCCTTCATACCTTAGCATTATATGAAATACGATGTTATAAATCATTTTAGTTGAGGAAATCATCCAGATAACAAAGTGAATTATTTTAAGAATAGCATTGCAGAAAAACAGGCTAAATTTCATTTTTTTTGTTTTTTGTTTTATTGTGTTGGTTACTAATCTGGACTGTGAGTAATTCAAAACAAAATAGATCTTTAAATGTCGATTTTTTGTATGGAATTTTGATTCGCTTACGTTAACTAAAATACCGTATGGTTGAAATAATCCCTATCGACTTCTAACCGAATTTTACACTCCAGTTGCTTTATATATTTTTGGAGCAAAAAAGGACATCAGAAAAGATTATCAGTGCCGAAATTTGAATATACGCTCGACCACCTCATAGAAACCTCTCTCCCAAGAAACCTCTATGTCCATGCAAAGGAGAGATGTTTCTCTTATCATATGTTAGTACTGCTGAATGTTTGTATTAATGTTTAAGGGACCAAACTAGATTGGCCAGGAAAATTGTACCAGGTAAATAGGGAGAACTCAACGATGACAAGTAAATATAATACCATCGATATGGAAAGAAATGAGTAATTTATCAGTTTATGAAGCAGTCTCAAGTACATTGTGATATTGCATCGATCATCGTGAAAATGCACGTAATGACAGAAAAGGCCCTTCTCAATGCATTCGGTTACGTACGAAAGGAGTTTAAAACTGTATATCCAATTTAGGAAAGTAGCGAACAACATATTCGAGTGATTTTTCTGGGATACGGAATTACGTCGTTATGAACCTGTTAAGCGCTCAAACCATCGAGGATAAAAAACAAATGCATGTCGTCTGTGCAAGGGACAAAGCGTAGAGCGTGGAAAGACTTCGGGTCAGAATAACGACATTTGTCAGAATTACGGACTTTAAGTGGAAGAGAATGTTCTCTTTTCCTGAATGTGGACTGTGGTCTCATAAAACCGTAGCCCTCACGGAGCGAAATGCTACCGCAGTTGGCCATTGCGGAAGTCGTAAGCCGACGAGAAGCGGACATCGCAGTAAACGTGGCAGGAGATACCCAATGTGACGATACGACACCTAACTTCTAAAGCGTACAGAACACGAAACAAAGAGTTCCTCTCGAGAGTTCAGTGCGTCGTAACGGGCAGCTATGCTTTGAGAGACATCCATTACTTTAACGGACCGTCTGAATAAACCATAAAACCCTCTGCCGTTGATCCAAATAAGTTTCAGTAATTTCCATCCTGCTACAACCTCTTCTAGGTGTAACACAATTCTTTAAGGACATCACTGGACGCTAGGGGTTACGTCTCCCTGAAACCCTCTGTACCATACAAGGAAATCCATTCAGTCCAAGTTGCTCATTTGTTCTTGGATTAATCCTCGACAGTTACCGTGGTGACCTTTTCTACCAACTGCCTAGCGACATAAATCACAATCAACACTTCCCCGCACCAATACACATTACATTTACATTGCATTGGATTACATTTACATTAACGAGCCTTATCATTTGCAACGTAGCTTGGGTCTTCACACTGTCGGAGATTTACTTCTCCTTTGGAGTCCTAGGATGACATGAACTTTTCTTCTGAGATGTTGTTGTTGTGATCTTCAGTCCGGAGACTGGTTTGATGCAGCTCTCCATCATACTCTTTCCTGAGCAAGCCTCTTCATCTCCTTATAAGAACGGCAACCTACATCCATTTTAATTTTCTTACTATATTCATCTCTTGCTCTCCCTCTGCTAAATTCACAATACTTTGTTGTCTAATAATATGGCCTATCAATCGATCCCTTCTTTTAGTCAAGGTATGCCACAAATGGCTTTTCTAAAATAAAACTTCCATCTATTATGTGTCTGAACCTGCGAGAGTATCTTGAAATATGTTTCAGAAATTACTGCAACAAGTCTCCATTTATCTTCTCAATGAAGATTTATTGAACCGGGACCGATTTCAAACTGCCTAGCAGCTCATACTCTTACGGTATATATGCATTTAGTGCAATTAAATTTGTATCTGTGGCAGGGCAGAACGAGAAATAGTAAACACTAATTGCGGTATGTTACACTGATTAATTGCAATATAAGTCCGTCTTCAAGTTGTTACTTATAGTTAGGAGTATCACATTTAGTATGTCCATGTGTGTACCGCTTTTGGACAGCATTTCGTACATGTAACAACACTGCCCATCCATCAGCACACCACAGCAACTCCCTCGACTTTCAAGTAGTGAAATTAAATAACACTACGCACATTACCACAGCACAGCCACTACCACGTTTCAACTTGCAAAAAAACCAAAGAGTATGTTTATACCACACGCTAAGAGAAATCATGTGAAACCAAAGACTGACAAATGCTTATCTTATTATGGGATATACATATAAAACCTATTTGGATTATATAGGAACAACATTTGTATTACAAAGTTAATATATGTATAAAATATGATTTCAGAATGAAATTTACGTTATTATTAGGAGTATTGATTTTATGATTACTTTAACATCAGTTTACATGTGTTGTTTAAGGTGGCATATAAGTCATTTGATTTTTTTATGTTATTTGTTGATTCAAAAATTATAAATAATTTTGGGCTTTGCTAGGACGTGGTGTAGGCAGTGGTGAGAGGGGTGGGGTAGAGTAGTGGAACAGAAGTGGAAGAGGACGAAAGAGAGAGTGTAAGTTCAAGGAGAAATATTTTCTCTGTGTGTGGGTGGTGATTTGTGAATAATTGTCTAATTCTTTAATTTTAAATAGTCATAGTTCAACAATTTTTTATTGAGAAGGAAAAAGGCGACTGGTTACAGTAATTTCTGAAACCAATTCTTTTTCTCCCCACTTCTGTTCAGTACCTCCTAATTAGTTATGCGATACCCCCATCTAATCTTATTATTCTGTAACACCACATTTCAAAATCCTCTATACTCTTTCCGTCCATACTGTCAATCGTCCATGTTTCACTCCCATACAAGGCAACACTCCATACAAATTCCTTCAAAAACTACATCCTTATGCTTGAATTAATATTCGATGTTAACAAATTTCTCTATTTCAAAAAGGCTTTTCTTCCCATTGAAATTCTGCATTTTATATCCTCTGTACTGCGACCATCATATGTAATTTTACTGCCCAAGTAACAAAACTCTTTTACCACCATTATTGATTCGTTATCTAATTTAATCCCGTCAACATTGCCTGATTTTCTAAGACTGTATTCCATTACCCTTGTTTTGCTCTTGTTAATGTTCATATTGTGCGGCTCCGTAGCACAGTAGTAGAGTGCCAGATTATAAATCAAAAGGTTGCGGGTTCGATCCCCGCCAGAATTTTTATCCGTGACTTTCCACTTCGTTCACCTCTGGCAGTGTTGCTGATGTGAAAATTACTGAGTAGCACCGTGGCTCGGAACCCACGTTAAACTGTAGGTCCCCCTATAACTGGCTGGGTAAGTCAGTTCGAAGGTCGGAGGAAGGCAAAGACATACCACCTCCAAACAGAACCGTTCCTAGTAAAGCACTGTCGTGTTCAAACCAATCTTCGGAATGTTGACTGCTTTACCTTTTTTTTTTAATGTTCATATTATATGCTCCTTTTAACACACTGCCCATTCCGTTCGATTTCTCCTCCACGTCCTTCGCTGTCTCTGAATAATTCCTTCTCCAAATTTCTCGTTGCTTCCCTTTATTGCTTGCTCAATGTACAAATTGAATACCCTGTCTTACACCCTTCCCAACCTTTGAATCCCTTTCATGCCTTCAACTCTGATAACTGCTGTCTGGTTTTTGTACAAGTTGTAAATAACCTGCCGTTTTACTCGTGGTGATTTCAGAATTTGAAAGAGTGTATTCCAATCAACATTGTCAAAAGTTTTCTCTAAATCTATGAAAGCTAGAAATGTAGTTGCCTTTCCTTAATCTATTTTCTAAGATAAGCAATAAAGTGAGAATTGCCTCCCACTTTCCTACATTTCTCCTGAATCTAAATTGGTCTTCCCCAAGGTCGGCTTCTACCAGCTTTTCCATCCTTCTGTAAATAATTCGTGTTAATATTTTGCTACCATGACTTATTAACCTGTTATTTCTGTAATTTTCACACCTGTCTGTACCTGCTTTCTTTGGAATGGGGACTATTACATTTTTCTAAAAGTATGAGGGTATTTCCCCCGTCTCATACATCTTACGCACCAGGTGAAATAGTTTTGTTCATGGCTGGCTCTTTCAGAGACTTGTTCTGAGATATCAGCTGATAAATGGACTCGCACTATTTATCAAAGTAATACACAGTCCTTTGTAGTTCTACTACATAAACTGGTAGTACGAGATCATATTGTTCTCATACGCCTTGAGATATGTAACTCCTTTAGATAACTTTCTCGTTATTTCCCCAGTTTCAAGATGTGACGGATTCTTTAAAAAACAACTAAAACTGTACTTGTTTAAGTCTTCCCTTCATTCTCACTATTCTGCAGTACTATGGTCCGATATGTTAAATCAGCTGTGTATATGATGAAAAATTAAATATACAAGATGCTCCTCAAAAAATTATTGTGTATCATTTATTAGCACTACACCAAAATTTTTCTCGAAATATGTAACTCTAGACACATTCAAAGAGATTCCTTCGTTTTAAAAGTTTGGACAATTGGTGCAAGTTCTGTAAAACATTCACTTATTGAAACGGATCGTTTCTTTATGTTTCTTACTAGACTGTACCTTGTATTATCTTGTGAAATAAAGTTATCGTAATGTTGATGTATCATCTTTTTCTACAAACAGTAACTAAATATTTAAGAAGTGCCTACTTGTCTCATCGTGAAACAGACATCTATTGAAATTTTGCCTTCAACTGGCTGTTCTTTCTTAAGAGCTATATTTTAAACGATACCTGCCAATAATTCCGGAGGAAATTATTTGGTCCTTAAAAACTTGTTTGAAATTGATTTTACCATACATACACACTTTTCAAACAACTTTTGACCTTTTCCAATTAGTTCTATTTACCGTATATGTGTTGATGTGGGATGGTTATTCATTCACTTCTTCATTTATGGAATTGTCCGTCAACATATAAAGGAAAATAAGCGTATTAAAAGAACTGGAAAACGCGGTCACGTCTTTCTAGAATAATATTTACATAAAGTAAGTTACTAAAGATCGTCAGCGGCCTAGAAATCGGAAACTAAATAATAACGTACTATAAACTATTATCATAGACCAGGAATATTTCTTACTTACTCATGCTTCAAATTATTATTTATTTTTTTTATTTTTTTACTATCTACACTCTGGTACCAGAATAAGAAAAGCTCCTAACACAGCACATGCCCAATCGCGTATATACCCTGGTTAGTATCAAATGTTTAAAAGAGGAGTATGCTTTAAAAATACTGACGTATTCGCGCTTTCTTAACACAGTAACAGCTAATTGGAAGGAGGCAGGGGAGTGTTTTCATCTGTAACTACGAGTGTTGATGCAGAACTCAGATGTTGTATCGAATTGCACAACATGAGAAATGCCACACTGGATGCCAGGAGTATAATGTTACTATAATTGAGAACAAGCCCAGTATTACATTAAATGACGTGTCACTTGACATGACACCTTATTCACAATGTGACGGGAAGTTGTGTATCAATTCATTGAAAGCGATGAGGTGTTCGTGTTACTATTTGATGTATTAAGATATATCGTGGTGCAAACTCTTACATGATGTTAGCGTCGCATGACGACATGACTTCATGTGTCGCATAATAACAGAAATGGTCATGACATCCAATGTTACGTCCATAAGAAGTCACGGTGCTTGGCTCATTGTATGAGTTGATAACGGAGCGTGACGATCGAAGCCTTTTAAAATCAAATTTCCATATGGCAAAATCTGGCATCCAATACTACGAATCCTCCTGACGTTGCGTATCACACGACAGAACATCATGCGTCAAAATGTTCGTGGAGATTCATATGTGGTAGGCCTATCTGAAACTGATGATGTATGTATGGCGTCATATATGTGGGGCTCAGTATTGAAGTTTCAAGATGAGTAGAGAGGATGTGGTTTTCTTTTACATCTTTTATTCCGGGCATGAGATATTCGAGTTTAGTGGTGTGTGTAACAGATGCGTTTTACTTCTTATTCCTGCTCTTTGCTCTACCATAGTTGATTAGCAGTCGTAGACGGGCTGAGAATTAGATTCACAAAACATCAGATAAATACCATCTTTACAAATATTTTACTCTACTTACATAAAATCTTCCTACCTTCAACAGTGAAACGATAAGTAAATAACAAAATACTATCAATTTTTAAGTCCGTCATTGTTTGGACATGCAACGAGTCCCGAAAAGTTATAAATTTGTCTCGACTTTAAACCAACATAATTCGAGAACACAGAGTGACAATGGGGTAATAAAACTCATTTTTAACTTATTTTCCTAAATTAAAGCAACGTTGGAACCGATTCGTTCGAGTTTGATGCGTAGAGGTTTTGTGCACGTAAAATCCGAATGGTGTCCATACAGACGGTCCCTTTAGCTGAGCATTTAGTTAAGCTCGTTTGACCTCTTTAAAACCGAATTAAACGATTATCACAAATTGTTTGGGCAATGACCACTGTCGTTGTTGAACAATGACGTACTTAAGTCGAACCTAGACCACACTACCTCAATAACGGATACTAATTATTGCACAAAAGATGTTTGACTATGTCCTTGTATCCAACTTCGTGCAATGTTTCAAGCAATTCGTACAATATTAAGTGCTGAAGTGATGCACTTAAAACCTTCCTACAATCTATTTAAAATGTTGTAGATAGCTGAGTATTAATTTCAGAAATAGGTATTTATCGATTTCCAAATATGCTCGGGCGCTACCTTCGGTCTGTCATTTTAACAATCTTGATATAACAGAGTTACAGTACGACAAGTTTTACTGCTTGCACAAAATATCGTTGGTGAGGACTAAATCATAAACTTATACTCCTTTTCCTAGCTCCAATATACGTGTTACAGCGTTATAATTCACTAACAATTGATCACTTACCTAGGTTACCAGATATTTATTTTGTAGTATGTATTTTTTATTTATTTTTTCACGACAGCATTATTTCCATATTGTAGAAAAGCCATTTTTATATATGCATCAAAGCTGCTTTTATTTGAAATGCTGACTAGTTTCGGGCTTTGCCCATTTTGCCCGAAACTAGTCAGCATTTCAAATAAAAGCAGCTTTGGTGCATATATAAAAATGTCTTTTCTACAATATTTAAGAGCTGCAAAACGCGACATATCAAAAACATTTCCATATTGCACATTTATCGACCAAAGCTGCTTCCAAAAACTACATTCTGTTATCTATTTTGTTTCGCTCCAATAAATATTAAGACGAGCAACATTAATTAAAACACCAATAATGAAAAGGAGAAAATGTAAAATACAAATAAATAATAAAATTATATTTCTAGAAAAAAATTCACATAAATGGATTCTAAATACAGCACATCTACTAAAATAGTAAAATATTATTTTTATCGACGAAAAGTATTTTAAACTGATAATCGTCTCGTACTAAAATGGATTTATATATCGTAGTCACCTCCAGGTAATGTGAATCCCCAAGGCTGTCATATCCTTCGTCATTTCGTCCATCCAGCAGCATCTTTTTGTCGTTCTTGTGTGACACGTGTGTCTCATATCTGTCAAATATCGTCGTCACCAGTCTGTTTTATACTATAGGCCTGTTTTGATAAGTAATAGCAGCTTTGTGTAATACCGCTGAATCAATATAGTTCTCGCAATGGTTTGTTGAATATGTATCTTACCTTGTCTTGTTAGACTCTCTCTTGTTTTCATTACGTCTCCCAAATGTCGCCCAATTTGTTACTTTTATTCTACACACTTAGGAGTGGAACTTACTATTTCACATTTGGCCCGCAAAGAGTTGCGGTTCTATTCAGCCGATTACCAGAATACCTGACAAAGGGTCAAATGTGGATGCTAGTTTGGAATACGCAGTAGGGGCTTGTCAGTTCTGGCATGAACTTACAATCAAGGGAAACCTCAAGAAACCCGTGGCTTTAACCGGTGTTTTGGGCGCAGTGTAATCAATTTCCGGGAAGTTTTTTAGTTAAGACCTTTGTCCCAGAGAAAATAGTAATTACCTAGACCGCGTGCAGACGATCAAATATTGAGGTCATAAATACGAGCATAACGAGTAGGTACTCCCAGAAATTACGAAATTGCGATGGAAGAGTCTCCGTCGAGCAACCGCTTCAAAGGCACGGTATCCTCTAGGTTACAAACTCGCGAAATAATCTGTACGGTGCAAATGTCTTGTTTCCTGTCCAGGGCGACTGCGGTTCCTTGCGCAGAGACAGCTTCTGTCACTTGACTCTTGCCTTACACCATATACGCTGTAACTACACATTTGTTGCACTAGCATACCGATATGTTTTGTTATTTGGCTGTAGTGTAACAAGCGCAGGCAACTAACGCGGTCCTACGGCATTATCCTATTCTTACTGCAAATTGTTGTAAGGCGTGTGGTAATTTATTGGTAATTTATGTTCCTAGAAGCATTTATTCAGAACAGTAGAGTGATCCATGCCTTTAAATTTATTGGCGTCGCTGAATTCCGTCCACACAGCAACACAATTTGCCACAATAAAACATTTGCTCTAACTAATTGGAGTGGCACGTAAACTGTAGATTCCAGTTTAAGTATTGTCACTACTACGGTACATTCTGTGTATAACAACGGTAACGGAAAGGGTCAATCATCATGTGCAACTCATCCTTTACCGCAAAGTATTTCGCAGTTTCTGTTCTGGATGTTCCATTAGATATGTTACATTTCCCCATATAATGAAATAACAGGTTTTCGCTTGGTAGGCGATGTGAGATGTTTCTTTTATTTAACTTCAAAACATATCGATTTCGTCCCTATGATGGGACATCATCAGTGCTGTTAAAAACAAGGTACCTTGGTCAGACATTGAAATTACAATAAGATTACATACACCAAGAATGTTATAAAATAGAATTACATACCAGAATTGCAAGTCATGATGACCTATGTGATCTGCTTAAAAGCATTTAAAGGTCCTGCCGGTACAAGTCACAACAATAAAATCAGGTAGCCGCTTACGTACACCTACGCAGCTTAGCTTGTACATAGATGGTGCCTGGCACCCTCTTTGTTTAAATCAGTTACATTGTAACATTTTTAAAAAGAAAATGGGTTCAAACATATTAAAAGCTTAAAAAGATAAAAATGTTGATTCTAGGTGAATTAAAGTTTAACAACTAACATATACAGATTATGCATTATATGATAAAAATAACCATTTATCAGCGCCCTCAGGCGGGTAGGTATTAAAACATATCTTTAAAAATTTAAAATTTGTCACCATCAATTGTTAAAATAAGTTACATTGCATCACGTATAAAATACTATCTGTTTAAAAAATATATACATATATATATTTTTAATTGAGACTAGCATAAAAGGTAAAGTCGTTACAAAGCACCAATGCATAATCTGTATATGTTAGTTGTTAAACTTTAATTCACCTAGAATCAACATTTTTATCTTTTTAAGCTTTTAATATGTTTGAACCCATTTTCTTTTTAAAAATGTTACAATGTAACTGATTTAAACAAAGAGGGCGCCAGGCACCATCTATGTACAAGCTAAGTTGCGCAGGTGTACGTAAGCGGCTACCTGATTTTATTGTTGTGACTTGTACCGGCAAGACCTTTAAATGCTTTTAAGCAGATCACATAGGTCATCATGACTTGCAATTCTGGTATGTAATTCTATTTTATAACATTCTTGGTGTATGTAATCTTATTGTAATTTCAATGTCTGACCAAGGTACCTTGTTTTTAACAGCACTGATGATGTCCCATCATAGGGACGAAATCGATATGTTTTGAAGTTAAATAAAAGAAACATCTCACATCGCCTACCAAGCGAAAACCTGTTATTTCATTATAATTCTGTGGTGGGCTGGCACACAAAATGGAATCTAGTTACATTTCTCCATATCTTCCAAAGGAATATATATATTATTTATATTTAGATAATCCATTACGGATGTTTCAGAACCTGTGACTTATTTTCAATATTATTTAAGAAAGCTGATCCAGTCACTGGAGCAGTTTTCTTAAATAATAATAAAATAGATATATATTCACCAAAGCATTCAAACATATTTATGAATTCCGTCGCCCTTTCTCTCTTCTGTTGTACGCGATGGTAGGACTGCATTAGATAAAGCCGCGTGCTGACACATAGCTTCCCAATGACATTATGCAGTAGGAACATTTAGCGACGCATTCCTATAAAGGACACGAAGATGGCAGACTGATCCGGAGATAGTGGTAGTAATAAATAATGGTCGGACAGCTGTCGTCGCCCTTTTTTTTTCATCACACTCATTATACTGCTCTAGCTCCTTCATCCAGTTCTGTCAGGAGTGTAATTGCACTATTTAATTTACAACAATTTCTATTTATGTTACATGCTTGTAACGAAATAAAGTAAAAATAGTATCTTAAGCTACACTCAAACTACTTGTGAAAATTTTAACGAAAATTCTATTATGGAAGTCCTCAGACACGATAGTAAAGCCGCGGTGGAGTAGCCGATCGGTCTAAAGCGCCTCGCTGCGGAGCGCGCGGTTGCTCGCCGTGGAGGTTCGAGTCCTCCCTGGGGCATGGGTGTGTGTGTTTGTCCTTAGATTAGTTTACCTAGGTTTAAGTAGTTTGTAAGCTACGGACTGATGACCACTCAGTTTGATCCGATAGATTTACAGACATTTTTTTGAACGATAGTAAAATGTGAGAATGTTTTTAATTATAAACGACCAAACTACTCTGGCCATCGGTCCCTACACTTACAAAGTACTTAATATAACGTATACCAAGGACAACAGACGGAGGACTCGAAGCTCCGACGGGAGGAGCCGTGCGATCCGTAACGTGACACACCAGACTTCAACGAAATTCCCGCGCGGCATTAAATTAATTTCTGGTAAACTCCAATCAAATGCTATGGTACCATTACTGTTCACAATAAATAAAAATGTTCTATCACGTAACGTTGGAAGTTTTATGTTGCTTTCTATGTATCGTGCTGTAGTATACTGAGCAGTAGCTTCGATGTAAAATTATAATGAATTCGACGACGGTCTGCAGCGTATCAGCGCATGGTGCAAGAAGTGAAAAGTGGCAATCGAGGGCGCGATTAAGTGGCCGAGCGCTTTAAGGCGCCTTGCTGCGGAGCGTACGTTTGCTCCCCGTCGGTGGTTACAGTCCTCCATGGTGCATGTGTGTCTGTTTGTGTGTGTGTGTGTGTGTGTGTGTGTGTGTGTGTGTGTGTGTGTGTGTGTGTTACCACATCATAAGTTGGTTTAAATAGTACGTAAGCCTAGGGAATGATAACCGAAGCACTTAAATCCCTTAGATTTACAAACATTTGAACATTTTTTTGGCCAGCAAGATAAACAAATTTTTACGTCTTGCGAATACGTATATCTTATTAAATAACAACACGACTGATAAATAATGACAGTAAGTAGTTACTTGCATAAAAACCTGAGAGTATGAAGTGGAACGACGGCAAGAAACTAATCCTGGATAAGATAGATCACAGATTGAGATACTGGTTTCTGTTATAATTCGAAGAAATGCAAAAAGATTAACTGTTCGTATACTTTCTTTTTTTCAGCAATCATTTCACAAAATTTAGAATTTTATTATTTTTATTAATTTTTACCAGATACACGGAATATAACTAACATGGCGACCAGTACTCTATTATATAATTATTAGTCCTACTAATTTCAATTAATTATATTTTAACTAGAAGTTTTACTGATAAAGCTAATAACACATTTCCCCATTTCTCGCTCTTCGCATAGCTGTGGAAATTACTACCAGTATACATTTTGTAATTCAAGCTTCGAGAGCCAAATATATTTATCTCGGTATCTACTGGTGGCGGAAAAGACGAAATCAACTTGGTGAGAGGTAAATATTAGAGAATATTACACCACTATCTTGTGTGTTTCATTCTTAACAGCAATTCATTAATGGTACAGCCCTATAGATATTCAATGCAGTTTATGTGAAACATGAATAGAGTTAATAGGCACCAGTTTAACAACAGTCAATCGAAGTGATTAATAAGTGACAGATATGATGTCACCAAAACTCTATTTAGGCAGGAATGTGGAAAATCTGTGGGAGCAGATATTAAAATTAGTTTTGATAAAGAACGATTTAGGTTAATTAAATTTGTAACGTTAGAATGATGAATAAACAAATAGGTTACACATGCAGTTAACTCATGCTACTACAGTCTAACATACAGATTTAATCTGCAACAATTTGATGTGTAGCTGTACTGACATAAGAATGTTGTACAATAAAGATTATACCACGAAAATATCTCCTATTGCAGTAGACTCACCCATCACTTTTTAAAATTGAGAAAATGGCAATGGTAAAGGGACTTCAAATACAACTGAAATGGTGTTACAAGTAGTGAATTTAAAAACATTAACATGGTGAGATATTGCAGGTATACAATATAGCAGAGATGGTAAAACGTTCATGCAGTAATAAAACGATGCAACCGTGACTTAGAAAAGTCTGAGTACCACAGGATGGATATATATAGAGGTTACACTGGTTGTGATAGTGGCGGATGCAACTTTTTATAGGACAGATGACGGGCTCACTATATAGCACAACACTGACGAATCACCAGTTATAATGTTGTGGCACTGTGGAACCCGCAGAGAGGAAGGACGGACGTTGGGAGGTCGGAAGCGCGAGAGGATAGGGAATTGAAGGCAGAAGGGGGAGCATCTTTTTCTCGGTCATTAATTCATTTTCGGATAAAATTGTTGCTATTATTATAATAATTATTGGTACTAAAAATCTAATGGAAATTCTTGTTATTAAGATTATTTTTCTTCATAATTTCAAGGTTTTTGGTTGGGAGTAAAATGTACTATTTATACTAGAAAAATAATTAGTAACCCTACAATGCACAAACTTTTATTTTAGTGCAAATATATACATATATATGGTAGAAAATGTTCACCAATGCAGGGGAAAAATATTGAAATAGTAACTCATATATATATTTACTCGCAGAAGATAAATCAGTTTGTAATTACAGTTTAATGCTCAACAGTGAGTAAAATCCATTGGATCGTTCTTTGTTGCAGTTTTCCTCTGTTCATGACTGCGCTGCAATCTATGGAGGAAACGATCAACTACATGCTTTGAACAGACTCCAGTGTATACAATATGCATGATGTTGCCATGTAGAAGTACGCCTGAAAATTTTACAAAAATTTGCGCTGCTAAACTGCACCATGGAGTGTATGTTTAAGGACTCCAGGAGAGGAGAGGGGGCATAGTGAAGTGGGGGGCGGGGAGAAGAAACAGAAATAGGGGAGAGGGAGGAGAGGGTTAGGATTGGTAGAAGGGATAGATTACAGGACGGAGCACGTTATCCAAGAGGAGGGAGGTGCCGAACTTTATCCTGATAGAGGATGTGGAGTGTGTGGAGATTAAGCGAAGGAGGGCTACAGTGGTGGAGGCGTTGCAGAGGTAAGGATGGGGTATACCAGTGGCTTTTTTACGGAAGATGTAGAGGATGCGGATATGTTTCGAGTATTTCAGGACATGAGGGATAGGGATTAGGTTATAAATGATCCGCATGGGGGTAGGCTGATACCGTAATCGAGGCGCACAGCGTGGCGATTAAGGATCTAGAGGGATTTCCCTTACCTGCAAATCATCAACATAATACACGCAGCCCCGGTGGAGGGGCCGAGTGCTTTAAGACGCCTAGCTGCGAAGCGAGAGGTTGCTCGCAGTCGGACGTTCGAGTTCTCCCTCAGGAATGCGTGTTTGTATGTTTTGGTCCTTAGGATGGTTTAAGTTTGTTTAAGTAGTTTGTACGCCTGTAGCCGCTGTAGTTACTTAATCTTTACTCAGTAGTAGGGTTAGGGGGACTAAACTACTGAGGTTATCAGTCCCCCGATGTGGAGGTGAAGTAGTGAAGATAGGAAAATAGGGGAGGGGGAAAGGAAATGCAATCCGGGAAGTAAAGAAGGAAGGAAGACTGCATTAGCTCGGGGCCCCGTGCTCGCCACGCACGGACCCACGAAAGGACCGTGAGCCCCCTGGGGGTGCTGCAGTTAAGCCCCGTGTATTTACAAACATTTGAATAAACGCAGGTGGGCCCCTCTGTCAGCGGCGAGACCAAATTAAACGTCCGCGGTGCGAGGTGGCGCGTGCTTCCGCGAACAAGCAGACCGCTTGCTGACGTCAGCGCACAGTGGACTAGGGCTGTTGAAGCAGACGCGGTGCCTGCCGCTGCGGCGCTAATGGCGGCGGTGTCCCGAGCGCGGCACCGTGCCCTCATCAACTATTGACGCTGAGAGGCCAGTCCGCAGCTGCTAAATAATGCACCGGCTTTTCTGCCAGTTCGGCCCGCGCCCCGGCCGTTCGCTTCTTCTGACAGTCGCTCAGAGGCGCTCTGCCACTCGACTCGGGCCCGTCGAGGCGGATGCTCTCCGCTTGTGTCTCCGCCTTCGTGGAACTTACTACTCAGTTGCAGAACAATCACTGGAAGCACTTCCGTAATGTGGCAAGGAATAGGCATAAGGAGCTATTTCAAGGGGAACGACCACATTCATCTACAGGGTTAAGATTTTCAACTTCTTCGAATGTGCGACCACCTTGTAAGTATAGTTATTCCGGGGACCCCCCTTGCAAAAGTAAATATTCTGGAGAACTCTACCCCAGCTATTATTGAATAACCTAAAAAAAAATATTATGTAGTCGTAAAAGCAACTATTTTAATTTTCTTCCTGTTGATACAACTTTCTTGTAAATACTGGCCGGCCGCAGTGGCCGAGCGGTCTGCGGCGTGCCAGTCGCGGTCTGCACGGCCGTGCAGTCGGGGAATGAATGTTTGTGCCGTCTTCAGTATAAGCTAGTTCATAAGTAGTTTGTAATTTTAGGGACTGATGACTCCATAGTTAAGTACCATCAGCTCCACAAACCTTTTTTTTTTTTTTTTTTTTTTTTTTTTTTTTTTTTTTTTTGACAAGGAGACCACATGAGTTTGGATTTTAGGATTTCTTTATATTTATACTAGGTATACCTATACAAGAACCAGACAGCGGTTATTAGAGTAGAAGGGCAAGAAAGGGACGCAGAGGTTGGGATGGCAGTAAGACGGGGTTGTAGACTTTCCTCAATGTTCTTCAATCTGTACATTGAGTAAGCAATGAATGAATGGAAGGAGAAATTTGGAGAGGGCATTAAAGTGCAGGGAGAAGAAATAAAAAGTTTGCTGTTTGTAGATGACATAGTAATTTTGTCAGAGACTGCAAAGGATCTGTAAGAGCAATTAAATGGAATGGACAGGAAGATATAAGAGGAACATTAAAAGGAATAAAACGAAGGTAATGGAATATAATGTCAGAAAATGAAGCGATGCTGAAGGAAATAGATTAGGTAATGAGACAATAAAAGTAGTGGATGAATTTTGTTGTTTGGGTAGCAAGATAACTTCTGATAGCCGAAGGAAGGAAGATATAAAATGCAGAATGGCTATGGGGAGAAAAGCGTTTCTAAAGAAGCGAAACTTGTTAACATCCAATATTAATTTAAATATTAGGAAGTCCGTTCTGAAAGCATTTGTCTGTAGCATTGTATGGTAGTGAAACTTGGACGATAAGGAGTTCAGACAAAAAGATTATAGAAGCTTTTCAAATGTGGTGCTACAGACGAATGATGAAGATTAAATGGGTAGATCACGTGACTAATGAGGATGTGCTTAAACGAATTCGGGAGAAAAGGAGTTTCTGGCATATCACATTCTGAGACATCAAGGAATTTTCAACTTAGCATTAGAAGAAAGTGTGTGGGCTAAAAGTCGTAGAGAGTGACCGAGGGGCGAATACACAAAGCACATTCAAAAGGATGTAGGTCGCTGAACATTTTCTCAGATGAAGAGTCTTGCACAGGACAGGGTAGCTTGGAGAGCTGTATAAAACCAGTCTGCGGACTGAAGACAACAACAACAACAATTTTTTTAAACTTAAATAAGAATCAACCAAAGCCATTCGACGCAATTCTCAAACATTTTTGAGAAAATCGGCTTTGAAATTCTGCAAAGTACACGTAAGGTTGAGCCAAGAACACATCGAACAATAACGAACAAACGCGAGCAGCTAGCGCAAGGAACACAAGTACCCATAGGAATAAAATAAAAAGGGGTGGTAGCATCCTGACCTCACAGCCATAGAGTCGGTAGTTCGAATCCCACTCTCACACATTTTATTCGTTTTCTAATTCAGTTATATAAATCATTTTGGTGTCTCTAATTCGAAGTGTTGTGTCACTTTCACTTGTGTGTATGCAAACGAGTTGAAAACCTTTTCACCACATAAAACGATGGTTGAGTTAGCAACTTGGAAAGTCAATGGTAGCTGTGGAGAGGACTTTCCAAATACAGCGTCGTAGCTCTTCACAAACTGAACTATCAAAGAGTACCGTCTTCAACTAATAGTAAAGCGAATGTTGTAAAAAAAATACTTATATTTTTGTTTCATTGTTTTATCTATAAGATAAAATAATTATGGCTTAACAAAAATACGTGGAATTTTCTTAAAAATTATCATTAGATATTATAATTTTGTACAATTCGAACACAACGAAAATAAAAAAAAAAAAAATCTGTCACAACAGGATTAGAAACACCGATCGGAGGTTTGTAAGGCTAGAACCCTACCGCCTGAGCTACACCGACAAATAAACACAGCACTTTACGATTGATACTTACGGTTTCTTGCAAAACTTCAAAGCCGATTTTCTCCAGAAATTTGAGGGTTGCGTCAAATGGCTTTGCCTGCTTGTCATTTGAGTTATTAACTTCACGTACCATATATATGAAAAAATTATAAAATCCGATACCCACGTGGTCTCCTTGTTAGTCGTTTTTGTGTATTTTTCGGAATAGAAAGAAGTATGCCTGTTTTGATTACCGACAGAAACATAAATATTTCACAACGAGTGTTTCGCATTTTAGTCATCAGTCAGTAGCGAATTATGCTCATTAAGGAAGGTTCCAATGTACAGAGTCGTTGTAAAAAAGTGGGTGATTTTCCGAATTTCTAAGATGAAATTATTGCACCTTGTTCAATTACGTATCCATTGGTTCCTGAAAAGTTGTCAGGCTTTGAGTTTATATAACGTTAAGACGCTGCATTAACTGTAACGCAATCTATTTTATATTCCATTCGGAAATAATAACAAACAATGAATTACACAATTTTAGCATAAAATAAAAATTCACTTAGGTCTATGTTTCTGTATTACGGAAACAGTAGAAATCATACAAGCACTGGTCTGGTTGTTTTAACGTGTAGCTACTGTACTTCATACTGTCACGTGGACCCCCGTCCAAGTCTTGGCGACTCCCCTCCAGATAGCCACCCATTTTGAAAAACATTGATCTACATTTACATCTACATAGAAACTCTGCAAGACACATTGAAGTCCATCGCAGAGGGTTCATTGAACCGCTCTATAGTTCCATTTTCTAATTGCTCGCGGGAAAAAGGAACACCTAATTTTTTCTGTTTTAAATCTGATTGCTGTTATTTTGTAATTATGCTCATGTCTCCCATTGGCGGTGGGTGCTAACAAAATATGTTCTCATTCTGAAGAGAAAGTAGGTGAAAGAAATTTTGCAAACAGACGTCACCGCATCAAACAACGCCTTTCTTTAAATGATTTCCACCCCAACTCGTGCATTATTTCTGTGACACTCCTTCGCTAGATCGCGTTAGTACAAAATAAGCTACCCTTCTCTGAACTTTCAATCGTCCGTCAGTAGCATCTGGTGTGAATCCCATAATGTGCAGTTGTGCAGTAGTACTCCAAAACAGAATCCACAAATGTAGTGTAGGCAGTTTTTAAGTAGAACTGTTGCATCTTCTGTTTTGACAATGCAACGTAACCTTTGGCTCGCCTCCCTTACAGTATTTTCTACGTGTTCTTACCAATTTAATTAGTTCGTAATTGTTATTCTTAGGTATTTACTTGACGGCTTGTAGGTTTGACAGATTTATCGTTAAGTTTAAAGTATTTCTTTTAGTCCTCATATGGATGACTTCACACTTCACACTATTAAGTATCAAATCTCAATATTTGCACTACGCAGATATCTTATGTAAATCATTTTTCAGTTCATTTTGATCTTATTGTGACTTTACTAACCGACAAATAACAGTATCATCCGCAAACATTCTAAGAGAGCTACTCAGATTGTCTCGTAAATCGTATATAATAATAAGGAACAGTCGGGGCCCTGAGGAAAAACAAATATCACTTCTGTTCTACTCGGAGACTTACGGTCAATTATAACGTACTGTGTCCTTTCTGACAGGAAATCACGTATCCAGTCGCACGATTGTGGCGAAATTTCATAAGCACTCGATTTCATTAGAAGACGCTTGTGAGGTACAGTGTCAAAAGCCTTCCGGAAATCTAGAAATGCGGAATATATTTGACATCCCTTATCGATAGCACTCATGACATCTGTTTTGGGTGGACTTGGCAGAAGCATAACAAACAGACCAGCACCTCCCACAACGGCTGCAAAGCTGGATATTACACACATGGGAGAATAGCCAAATACTTCGCAACAGCTGACCGATAACCTCATACAGTACATGCCACGCAGGTGTGTAACTGTAGTTGTCGTCCGAGGTGATCACACACCATATTACACGGCAACGAGAACGGCTTTTTCGCTATTATGGTAGCCACAAGATGACACGCAAATGGAATTGGATGTAAATTTCAAGTAAAGAGTTGATTTAGCTAGATATCGTACTGTATCACAAATAAATAAATAAAACTTCCCTGGGGAAGGCCAGATATCACTTCTGTTCTACCTGATGACACTGTCAATTACTGTAATTGGATGTGAATTTCAAGTAAAGAGTTGATTTAGCTAGATATCGTACTGTATCACAAATAAATAAATAAATAAAACTTCCCTGGGGAAGGCCAGATATCACTTCTGTTCTACTTGATGACACTGTCAATTACTGTCAATTCAGATATTCATGGTAAATTTGGATGCCTTGTTGTGGCATCTGTCAGATAAGGGAAAACAAATTATTATTTGTGGGGATTTCAATGTTGATTCACTAAAGGAGTGTAATAGGAAGAATGACCTGGAAGTCTTACTCGGTTCATTCAATTTGTCATCTGTAATTGATTTTCCTACTCGGGTAGTAAAGGACAGCAGCACACTGATAGATAACTTTTTATAGACCAAGATAAGTTTAAGAACATATATGCTTGTCGTGTTGAAAATGGTCTTTCTGATGACGGTGCACAGCTAGTTACAATGAATGACTTAGTTTCTCTCTGTAATTCAAAACAGCCCTCCAAAGTTGTACATTCAGTTAACGATTCAACAATCAGAAATTTCAGGGAAAATCTTCAGCAGTTAGACTGGGATGAGGTACGTAAGGAAGCTAATCCTAATTTAAAATATAACTTATTTCATGATACTTTTGTAAGAGTATTTGAAAATTGTTACCCAAAAAATATAGTTAAATATAATGATAAGAAACCAAGCAAGAAACCATGGCTTACTAAAGTAATAAGAATATCTTGGGACCGAAAAAGGGAACTCTAACAGCAACAAAGAGTAATGACCCAGAAACAGTCATACTATAAAAAATACTGTGCTACATTAAGAAAAGTTATAAAAAGTCCAGAAGGATGTGCATCAGGTCTGAGATTAGTACCTCTGATAACAATATTAAAACAATTTGGAATATTATTACCAGGGTGACAGGGCAACCAAGAGCACAGGGAGACAGGAGTATTACCATCAAAGTGAATAAAACTAACAAGCCATTAGTTGAAAACGTTTTTAATTAATATTTTATAAATGTTGTGGAGAAAATACGGTCTAAATGTTCATTAGAAGAAGCTATGCAGTTAACGGAACAGGTCATTCCCACACAATTTGATACAATTGAAATTCTCCTTCTGAAATTAAGAAAATTATAAACACTCTGAAGAGCAAAAGCTCACATGCAATTATGGTATTTCCATCAGGGTAATAAAAACTTGTTCTCAACAAATAAGTAGGATTCTTAGCAGAGTATTTTTCCTGATAGACTGAAACATGGTATAGTTAAACCACTACACAAAAAAGAAGATACGTCTGATATCAATAACTGCCGCCCAATCTCACTTCTTACAGCCTTATCCAAAATTCCTGAAATAGTTATGTATTCTACAGTAGTTTCACTCATAGGTAAAAATAAAGTTCTAGCAAAATGTCAGTTTGGTTTTCAGAAAGGATTCACAACAGAAAATGCTATATATACTTTCACCAATGAAATATTGAATGCTCTGAATAACCGGACATCACCCATTGGGATTTTTTGTGATCTCTCCAAGGCTTTTGATTGTGTAAATCATGGAATTATTCTAGATAAACTAAAGTATTGTGGTGTGAATGGGACAGTGTACAAATGGTTTAAATATTACCTAACAGGAAGAGTGCAGAAAGTTGACGTTAGTAGCTCTCATAATATGCAAAACACAGCTGATTCCTCAAACTGGGGAGCAATCAGAAATAGGGTGTGACAAGGTTCGGTCTTGGGCCCTTTGCTGTTCTTAATATTTATTAATGACTTGCCATTCTATATTCATGAAGATGCAAAGCTGGTTTTTTGCTGATGACAGTAGTACAGTTGTCACACCTGACAGACAAGAACTAACTGATGAAATTGTGAAAGACGTCTTTCAGAAAATCATTAAGCGGTTCTCAGCAAATGGATTATCATTAAATTTTGATAAAATACAGTACATACAGTTCCATACAGTAAATGGAATGATACCATCAATAAATATAGACTTTGGTCAGAAATCTGTAGTAAAGGCGGAATATTAAAAATTTTAGGTGTAAGCATTGCTGATGGGTTGAACTGGAAAAACCACATTGATGATCTGTTGAAACGTTTGAGTTCAGCAACTTATGCTATTAGGGTAATTGCAAATTTTGGTGATATACGTCTCAATAAATTAACTAAGCCTATTTTTCATTCTGTGCTTTCGTATGGCATCATTTTCTGGAGTAATTCGTCATTTAGTAAAAAAGTATTCATTGCACAAAAGCGTGTAATCAGAATAATTGCCGGAGCCCATCCAAGATCATCCTGCAGACACTTATTTAAAGAACTAGGGATCTTCACAGTAGCTTCTCAGTATATATATTCACTTATGAAATTTGTTATTACCAATCCCATCGAATTCTAAAACAATAGCAGTGTACATAACTACAACACTAGGAGAAAAAATGATCTTTACTATTCAAGGTTAAATCTAGCTTTGGCAAAGAAAGGGGTGAATTACGCTGCCACAAAAGTGTTTGGTCACTTACCAAACAGCATGAAAAGCCTGACAGATAGCCAACAAGCATTCAAAAATAGATTAAAAGAATTTCTGCTTGTCAACACATTCTACACTATAGATGAATTTTTAGAAATAAATTAGTAAATTTGAAAAATAATAATTATACTAAAAATATTGTATCATGTAATATTTAGTACAAAGTGATAACTTGTAAAGACACCTTTTATTAACTAGACACGTTCCATGAAGTGTCATATTCATGATCTATGGAACAAGTACTAATCTAATCTAATCTTACAACGTACTGTCTCGTCTCTGACAGGAAATCACGAGTCCGGTTGTACAACTGTGGCAATATGCCGTAAGCACGCAATTTGATTATAAGACGCTTGTAAGGTGCAGTGTTAAAAGTCTTCCGGAAATCTAAAAATATGGAATTTATTTGACATCCCTTGTCGATGGCTCTCATCGTAACATGTGAGTGAAGAGATAGCTGTGTTTCATAAGAACAATACTTTCTGACTCCGTGATGAGTATGGGTCAATAGGTCGTTCTCTTAGAGATAGTTCATTATATTTGAAGACAGTATATAATATCCTACGGCAAACCGACGTCAGTGGTAAAGGTCTGTAATTTTGCGGCTCACTCCTATAGCCTTTCTTGAATATTTCGTCTTTGGGTACGGATATTTCGCTGAGAGAAATGTTCAAATGTTTGTAAAACTTACGTAACTTAACTGCGGGGTCATCAGTCCCTAAATTTACAAACTACTTATGAACTAACTCATACTAAAGACAGCACAAACCCATGACCGAGGGAGGATTCGAAAATCCGACGCAGCAGGCAGCGCCATCCGCAACGTGGCACTCCAGACCGCTCTGCAACTCCCACTCGGCTCGCTGGAAGAGAGAGGTTCTGTATTATAGGCAGGTATGGGGCTGTTGCATCGGTATACTCTGAAGAGAACGTAGTTGGTATACAATCTGGACTGGTAGACTTACTTTTGTTAAGTGATTTGTTTTAAAAATCCATGGCTATTTACTTCTAAATTACGCACGATGGCAGCTGTTCTTGATACGAATTCTGGAGTATTTGCTGCATTTTCTTTGGCGAAGGATTTTCGGAAGGCTATGTTAAGAAATTCTGCTTTAGCAGAAATGTCTTCAGTAGTGTTAACGTTATTATCGTAAAGTAAAGGTATTAATTATAGTTTATCGCTAGTATACTTTACATACGACAAAAATTTCTTAGAATTTTTTAACAAATTACGTGACAGAGTTTCGTCGTGGAAACAATTATAAGCTTCTCGAATTGAAGTTCGAGCTAGATTACGAGTTTCTGTAAAAGAGTGTCAGTCTTTGAGATTTTATGCCTTTTTTTTTAATGACGCATGCTTTTTTCTTTGATTTTGCAGGAGTGATTTGAACTGGTCGAATCACCTATCGATATTATTTCCTTGAATGTAAGCTACATCTGATGAGCACTCACATTGTTTGTTTCGAAAGACTGTCACTCAGGAAAGCGTAGATGGAATTTTTCCTTTAATTTTGGTAGATTTGGGAAATCTGGTATCCAGCCTCGCAACGACAACTCTGTATTCACTAATCCCTATTTAATGGATACAGTACACCGATATAGGGACCTCAAGACGGTATAATGGAATGCCAAAACTGGTAGTTAAGGAATAAATGTTTCTGTTAAACATACGGCTGTTGGTATCCTACTTCCTACGTACTCTTGACCAGCCGCTGTCCCGGTTCCACCAGTAATGATGACTTCAATAACAATATTTAAAAAAGAATCCCCTTGTCTGTTTTGATGCTGTTTATTAACTCCGGAAAACATCTTTCACAAGCATTTACTATCCTAGTGTGTTCATCAACTACGACAACTGCTCGAGGCAATTTTCGTAGAATGTGTTCAGTATAATTTCGGACGACGTGCCGCGGTGGAGTAGCCGAGTGATCTAAAGCGTCTCGCTGCGGAGCGAGCGGTTGCTTGCCGTGGAGGTTCGAGTCCTCCATGGGGCATGGGTGTGTATGTTTGTCCGTAGGTTAGCTTATCTAGGTTTAAGTAGTTTGTAAGCTACGGACTGACGACCATGCGCCGACCGTGGTGGCCGAGGGGACTAAGGCGCTCCAGTCACGGTCTGCACGGCCACTATGGTCGGGGGTTCGAATCCCCCCTCGGGCATGGATATTTGTGCCGTCCTAGTTCGTAAGTAGTTCATAAGTAGTTTGTAAGTTTAGGGACTGATGACCCCGTAGTTAAGTCCCATAGACTATACAAACATTTGAACATTTTGAATTTTGATGACCATGCAGTTTGGTCTGATAGATTAAAAGACATTTTATTTTATTTTTTTTTTTTTTTCGGACGACGTTTTATGTTCAAATGTTTGTTAAGCTTATGGGACTTAACTACGGGGTCATCAGTCCCTAAACTTACAAACTACTTATAAACTACCTTATACTAAAGACGGCACAAATATCCATGGCCGAGGGGGGATTCGAATCCTGACCGTAGTGGCCGTGCAGACCATGACTGAAGCGCCTCAGTCCCCTCGGCCACCGCGGCCGGCGACGTTTTATGCTTGTCTCCATTTTGAACATGTAATTTTGCAAACATATCGAGGGTCAGTGCCACCAATTGAAATTGTTTGCTAAGAAAATTTTTGCAATCCAATTGTCTGAGTCAGGGGGTTTATAATCTCTACCCTCACAACTTACAGGAACTATATACTTCAATTTCGATAAAAGATAAACCGCTTGCGACAGCAATAAGTACTTCATTGCCTGTTTTATTCTATCCTGTTGTAAATATTTCTGCTGGTCTCAGGCTTTAGCCAGCTTTTTGTACCTACAACGATTTCAGAATGGCCACTTTCTGTTTGCACTGGCACTGCACTGGCACTTCCCCATACACCAACGACAAATTAAAACTGTTAGACCAATGGGCTTGAGAGCTGTGTTAGTCCTATCTTTAACATCTGGCCTTTGATAATGAACGACTTTCCGTTTGTTCCCGAGGCCCTCTAACCTAAAAAACCGTCCAGTCGTTGCCACACAGCTCCCGCTACCCGTTAAGCCGCTTCCTATGTGTAGTGATCTCTTAACGTCTTCAGCGGAACTTGGATCCCCACTAGCCTATGGCGCAAGTCGAGGAATCTTCAGCTTATACGGTAGCAAAACTGTCCGAGTTTCTGATTCGTAACCTCCAGTCGGTTCTGTATCAGAGCTCTACAGTCAGTCCTGTCAACTATTCTGTAGATGCTGGGCTCTGCTTTCATCTTGCAATTCAGATATCCGCTTAAAACCGGAGAGAATCTCTTCTGATCCAAAGCAACAAATATCATTGGTACCGTTGTGAGCCACCAATAGCTGTTGGCTGCAGCCCCTACCCTTCACGGCATTCGGAAGAACCCGTTCCAAATCTGGAATGGCTGCACGTGGAGTGCACATTGGTCTTCTTCCACTCTCTAGCAGCCATAACCCTAAGGGGCTCAATTGACTAACAATGGACCTACCAACGAAGCATATCCAACTTTTGTGATAGCCCGAATCTCGCAAGCTGCGAGGTTATTACATTTTATTTTATTATTTTTTATTTATTAATTTATTCATGAAAGTGCCGTTTCTTTGCTGCACTCACTATGCGTTGCGCCCTATATTTTAACGAATTATCAGTGGATTCCATATCTATCAATAAACATTTTCCTTAAAAATGTAGCATCTACAGATTATAAACAATTTACATTATGTTATAGAAATAAAAGTAGGCTACTTACGTTTTATAGTCGTGCGCTTTTCAGGTTTGGTGTTCTTCTTACCTGGTCCGGGTTGAATTCACACAACTTCGCAACAATTAATGCATTTCCTTCTTCAGTTTATCACTCTATCAATATTTACTATTTCACAGACATAACGGAATTCAAAATTACTTTATGGTGACGAATTACAGTGCTCATAATATTATCAATGTTTTCTCGCAATAGCGAATTTCTTTCAGCGTCACTATGTTCTACCAAATGGTGACATATGAAAAATAATTGAAAATTATTCGAGTCCCGGCCCGGCACAAATTTTCATATGTCACCATTTGGTAGAACATCCATACCCTATACTGTGACGCTAAAAGAAAATCACTATTGCGAGAAAATATTGTTAATAATTTCGGAATTAGTTTGTTTAAACGTGTTGCCAACTGAATTTGTAAATGGGGCGTGAGTGTTGTGTGTGTAAGAATAAGATGGTATAAATTTGCATTTGTGTGTGTGTGTGTCTCTGTGTGCGTGAATAGTCTCAGATAATAATAAAAATTGATATGTTTTGATAATCTGAGCTTTCATTTCGATGTTTTGTAAAGAGAGGGTGGCTTAAGGGAAATCGAAAGGCGTGGGCCTTTTCCTACTTCATATATTAATGTGAGAAGTGTGTAATTGGATATTTGTACAATGTCGTTAAAAGGATTTTCTTTTCTACGTTGTGTTTTTGGACGAGGTAATTTTCTTGAACTGCTGGAGGGTGTTTTCTGTTATTTTGTTCTAATTATTTTCATGTCTTCTTCATGTCTTATTCTCTGGATCCACTCCCATGAACCACAGACATTGCCGAGGTGGGGTGGCTTGCATGCCTCAACGATACAGATAGCGGTACCGTAGGTGCAACCACAGCGGAGGGGTATCTGTGGAGAGACCAGACAAACGTGTAGTTCCTGAAGAGGGGCAGCAGCCTTTTCAGTAGTTACAGGGGCAACAGTCTGGATGATTGACTGAGCTGGCCTTGTAACATCAGCTAATGTGGCTTTGCCATGCAGTTACTGCGAACGGCTGAAAGCAAGGGGAAACTACAGCCGTTATTCTTCCTGAGGACATGCAGCTCTACTGTATGGAAATATGATGATGGCATCCTCTCGGGTAAAATATTCCGGAGGTAAAATAGTCCCCCATTAGGATCTCCGGGAGGGGACTACTCAGGAGGATGTGTTCATCAGGAAAGACAATACTGGCATTCTACGCGTCGGAGCGTGGAATGTTAGATCCCTTAATCGAGTAGGAAAATTAGGAAATTTAGAAAGGGAAATGGATTGGTTGAAGTTAGATATAGTGTGGGTTAGTGAAGTTCTGTGGCAGGATGAACAGGATTTCTGGTCAGGTGAGTACAGGATTATAAATACAAAATCAGTTGCATGTATCACAGGAGTAGGACTGATAATGAATAAGAAAATAGAAATGCGTGTAAACTACTATGAGCAGCACAGTGATCGCATTATCATTGTCAAGATAGATACGAAGCCAACATCAACAACAGTAGTACAGGTTTATATGCCAACTAGCTCTGCCGATGATGAGGAAATCGAAGAAATATATGAGGAGCTAAAGGAAATTATTCAGACAATTAAGGGAGAGGAAAACTTAATTGTTATGGGGGACTGGAATTCGTTAGTAGGACAAGGAAGGGAAGGGAGGATAGTAGATGAATATGGTCTGGGCAAAAGGAATGAAAAAGGAAGCCGCCTGGTAGAATTTTGCACAGAACATAATTTAGTTATAACAAACACCTGGTTCAAGAATCACAAAAGAAGTTTGTATACGTGGAAGAGACCAGGGGACACCGGAAGATATCAGATAGATAGTATAATGGTAAGACATATATTTCCGAACCAGGTTCTACAATGTAAGACATACCCAGGGGCAGATATGGACTCTGACCATAACTTGTTGGTTATGAACTGTAGGCTGAAACTAAAGAAACTACAAAAAGGTGGGAAAATAAGGAGATGGGACCTGGATAAATTGAAGGAACCTGAGGTTCTTAAGAATTTCAGAGGGAGCTTTAGGCAACAATTGACAAAAACATGGGAAAATAAAACAGTAGAGGAGGAATGGGTAAAATTGAGAGATGAAATAGTGAAGGTAGCAAAAATAGGTAGGAAGGAAAGACCTACAAAAAATCCTTGGATATTACAGGAGATACTAAATGTAATTGATGAAAGGAGAAAATATAAAAATGCAGTAAATGAAACAGACAAAGTGGAGTACAGACGACTAAGAAATGAGATTGACAGGAAGTGCAAAATGGCTAAGCAGGAGTGGCTAGAAGGCAAATGCAAGGATGTAGAAGAATGTATAAATAGGGGAAAAATAGATACAGCCTACAGGAAAATAAAAGAAACATTTGGAGATAAGAAAAACAGCTCTATGAATATCAAGGACACTGATGGAAAACCAGTTCTCAGCAAAGAAGGGAAAGCTGAAAGGTGGAAAGAGTATATAGAGGGGCTCTACAAAGGAAATGAACTTCGAGACAATATTGTAGGAAGAGAAGACGATGTAGATGAAGATGAAATAGGAGATACTGTACTGAGAGAAGAATTTGACAGAGCCCTGAAAGACCTAAGTCGAAACAAGGCCCCTGGAGTAGATGATATTCCCTCAGAGCTACTGAAGTCTCTCGGAGAACCAGCCATGACAAAATTGTTTCACCTGGTGTGTAAGATGTATGAGACAGGTGGAGTACCCTCAGACTTTAAAAAAATAGTTATAATCCCCATCCCTAAGAAAGCGGGTGCAGACAGGTGTGAAAATTACAGAACCATCAGTTTAGTAAGTCATGGCTGCAAAATATTAACGCGAATTATATACAGAAGGATGGAAAAGCTGGTAGAAGCCGACCTCGGGGATGATCAGTTTGGGCTCAGGAGAAATGTAGGAACACGGGAGGCAATACTCACTTTACGGCTTGTCCTAGAAGATAGATTAAGAAAAGGCAAACCTACATTTCTAGCTTTTGTAGATTTGGAGAAGGCTTTGGACAATGTGGATTGGAATAAACTCTTTCAAGTTCTGAAGCAAGCAGGAGTAAAATATAGGGAACGTAAGGTTATTTACAACTTGTACAAAAACCAGACAGCGGTTGTCAGAGTTGAAGGGCAGTGGTTGGAAAGGGAGTAAGACAGGGTTGTAGTCTTTCTCCATTGTTGTTCAATTTGTACATTGAGCAAGCTATAAAGGAAAGCAAGGAGAAATTTGGTGAAAGAATTAATGTTCAGGGTGAAGAATTAAAAACATTGCGTTTTGCCAACGACATAGTAATTCTGTCAGATACAGCAAAGGACCTGGAAGAGCAATTGAACGGAATTGACAGTGTGCTGAAAGGTGCATATAAGATGAACATTAACAATAGCAAAACTAGGGTAATGGAGTGCAGTGTAAGAAAATCAGGTGATGCTGAAGGAATTAGATTGGGAAACGAAGCAATAAAGGAGGTAGATGAGTTTTGTTACTTGGGCAGTAAAATAACAAATGATGGTCGCAGTACAGAGGATATAAAATGCAGAATGGCAATGGGTAGAAAAGCGTTCTTGAAAAAGAGAAATTTGTTAACATCGAATATTGATTTAAACCTAAGGAAGTCCTTTCTGAAGGCATTTGTATGGAGTGTTGCCTTGTACGGGAGTGAGACATGGACAATAAACAGTGCGGACAGGAAGAGGATTGAGGCTTTTGAAATATGGTGCTACAGAAGAATGCTGAAGATTAGGTGGGTGGATCGCGTAACTAATGAGGAGGTACTGAACAGAATTGGGGAGAAAAGGAATTTCTGGCATACCTTGACTAAAAGAAGGGATAGATTGGTAGGACATATTCTTAGACATCAAGGAATTGTGAATTTAACGTTGGAGGGAAGTGTGTGGGGAAAAAATCGCAGGGGAAGACCAAGAGATGGATACAGAAGCAGATTCAGACAGATGTAGGTTGTCGCTCTTGTGTGGAGGTGAAGAGGCTTGCTCAGGATAGGGTATTTTGGAGAGCTGCATCAAACCAGTCTCCGGACTGAAGACCACAACAACAACAACAACTTCTCTGGATATGCTTTTGTGGCTGTTACGTGTTCAGCAAATGTGGAGTGGGTTGTTCTATACTTCCAGGCTGTAGTGTGTTCTTGTTATCTGGTATCAAACGTTCTGCTTGTTTGCCCTATACCTATTTCTATGTAATTTCTATATATGGAATCCACTGATGATACCCGAAAAAACTGGGCGAAACGCCTTTGGAGGGAATAAAAGGATTGTAGCAAGAAAACGGCAGTTTCGTTACCAAAAACGGAAGACTTTTACTTTCTACGAAAGATGGCCACACAAATAAACTTTTCTACATAATTGACTTTATGGGTAAGATTGTTCTAGATAATGACTTGGCTGGGTAATAAATTTATCGTATTACAGTCTGTCAGGTTCCATGATATTCATTTTCTGTAACTATTTTTTCTTCTGAAAGAGGTATAATTTCACAACATCGTGGGCAAGAACAATGTAAATTGGGGAAAAGAGTGTGGCCGTGCGGGAGTAGGCGCGTGGTCTAAGACGTCATACTGTCGACAGGACTGCAGATCCCGCCTGAGGTTCTAGTCCTCTCTCACCCTTGGGTGCGTATGTTATCCTTAGGGGAAGTTAATTCAATTAGTTTGTAAGTCTAGGACTGATGATGATAGCAGTGTTGTCCAATAGGTTTACAAATATTTGGAAATTTCAAGAAAAACTAGCACTTTTCTTATTTATGGTAAATTCTTCATATTTCCTTTCATATTCCGAGTGACAATGTCGGAGAGACATGGCCCATTTAGTTGCAAGGAGACCTGCTAAATAAGTCATACGGCTCTTGACCTTCAGTTTCAATTAGGGGACATTTCTTTATTATCACGACATTTAAGCTGTTAAGGAATTAATACCCTCGTTTTATTTGGATCTCTACGAAACTGTTCTACAGATATTTAAAGTAGTACACGTGAAACTAAAAGAAGTTACTTTGCTGTAAGGGGCTGTCGCATGAAAGCTGCTATTCATTTGCAAGGGTGGCCAACTTGGTTATGAGAAAGCACTAAGCCTTAAGTACCTCAGGAGAGCGGGATCCAAAGCGGTCTGCTTGAATGGGTAGGCTCATCTCCGCGTTGCCTTAGCTGAGAATAGACGGTGTTATGAATGCCACTCCACCATTGCCGCTGGATAGGGTTATTCACCGCTGCACCTAACAGTGAAGTGCCTTTGCGGTACACTTCACGGAAAAGGTATTAGTGCATCTTGACGAGAGCAAAGAATGCCTTTAGAATATTCGTATATTCACAGTTTCTTCAAGATATTAGTGCTCTGTAGGTGAATTTTAAGTTCAATAGATTTAAGGAAACGTATGAAACTTAAAATGAGATGTACGTAACTTTACCCATTAATTAACCAGGATCAAAAAAATGTTCAAATGTCTGTAAATCTATCGGACCAAACTGCGTGGTCATCAGTTCGTACCTTACAAACTACTTAAACCTAGGTAAGCTAACCTTACGACAAACACACACACCCATGCCCCAGGAAGGACTGGAACCTCCACGGCGAGCAACCGCGCGCTCCGCAGCGAGACGCTTTAGACCTCTCGACTACTCCACCGCGGCTAACCAGGATCTTTATCTTATTGTTAATAATGGAATAACTTATACTGAATTCCATTTATTACCTCGTATACCTACGTTGTTGACAGTAATTGCATATTTTTCATTATTGTACAGAAAAAGAGAAGGTATATAATCATATTTCAAAAAGAGGTTACCGTCGCCGTTACAAATGCTTAACTTAGTGTTACATTTCATATCTTGTCTATGATTATCTGTTGACTATTGACGTGCAGGAAATAGTTCATTATTAACACTTCAACTAAATACTTTTTACTGTTATTGCTGTACTTTGTTAAGTAAACTCAGTGAGAAGCACAAATAAACTGTCGATGTTGGAATTTATTCAGTTCTGGCGTAATGCATTCATAAGTACACAGACCTTTGCCCTGACCCTGATGGCATTTTTATATTGATGACATTAGAACACGTGCGTCTCGTGATCAGACACGACAGGGGAACTAGCACACTTGACTGGTATCCTCATTTACTTTGAAGCATGCATTCCCCTGGGGTGCTTCCACATATTATTACAATGACTGATTTGTGAAATTTACAGACACACACGGTGGCATACAAAAGCAGGTACACACATATAAGAACAGGCACAGAGGGGAATATAACAGCTTGTATGTCCACCTTTGCTATGGATAACAACGGCTAAGGGTATTGGCTTGTGAGCACATTTTTAATTTCGCTGCAGAAGTATCACAAGTCTCCTAATTGCCGTAAATACCGGAAATGGTAAGGGGGTAGGGGGGACAAGAATTCTGATGCCACGTCCATTCACATTCGCGTTAGATTTGTATCACATCAGTTGCAAATCACCACTAAGTTCCTAGAACCTCTCCATTACATCACTGGCCTTGTGTCATGGCACATCATCTTGTTATAAACGCCCCTCCTGTTGGGAAACATGGTTGACATGAAGGACTGCACGTAGTCTGAAACGAATGCACAAACATCTTGGCCATCGTGGTACTCCAGCTCTACAACATGACAATGTTCCATGGAGCATAATTGAGCTGCCGTTGGCATTTTTCGGTCCCTCAGTATACGTGTCATCGAGAAAAGGTGTCTAGAGGTGTCTAGATTCATCAGACCATGAATCGATGTGGCACTTAGGTAATGTTGAGTGCTAATATCAGTCGTAGTTGCGGATGTCTTGGTGATAACATTGGCAAATGCATTGACCGTGGGCTGCTAAAACCATCGTTAGGGTTGTTCGGTGCACTGCTCGTTGAGACACACTTGTAATCATCCCATCATTGATGATAGTTCAGCGACTGTTTGTAGCGCCGTAACTTGGAGAGGCATAAAAGACACGTGGCGAGACCGCGGCGTCTGTCTACACCAGTCGTCAGACGAAGAAAGAGAGAGCTATGCTGATAATACTGTATTTATGATGAGAGATTCTGTTTCCAAATTAAATTCCGAGCAAACTGATAACAAATATAGGCTGATAAATTAATTAATTAATAATCTTACTAAATTTATTGCATCTTTAACATAATTAAATTAACTTTCCGGGAATCTCAGTATCAATTTGTTGACTACATAGGAGGCAAGATAAATTTTTGCATTTCCCATTTCATAGATTTAGAAATGCCCAACATAGCGGAGTCTAGTTCGGGTTTCTGGCCGTTATTTGAGACCGACGCGAATTTGTAAGCACGTGGTGGCGAAAGGAGAGGAGTTGCCGAGGTTTGGGAATTCGCACCAGTCCAGGAAACACAATCTTAAACGGAATGCTCAATCTCGGCGTTGGTTGACGGACGTGATTCATAGGCCAAAGGCTTCCGGTGGCCTTCTTGTAAAATGACAGCTGATACGCCGCCATCAGAATCATCGGTCTGAACGACAAACCTCCTTTGAAAGTCAAGAATTCGCAATGGCAGATTTAATAGTTTAAATGTTTGTATAGTCTAATGGACTTAACTACGGGGTCATGAGTCCCTAAACTTACAAACTACTTATGAACTAACTAAGACTAATGACGGCACAAATATCCATGCCCGAGTGGGGATTCGAACCCCCGACCGTAGTGGCCGTGCAGACCGTGACTGGAGCGCGTCAGTCCCCTCCGCCACCGTGGCCGTCGCAGATTTAATAGTTTGGAAAGTTGCTTCCTGGGCGTTTCCCCAAACAAAGGGTGTCCGCTTTCGCCATAACTCAATCAGAGGGGAAGCTAATTAGGCGAAATTTGGCACAAAACGCCCAAAAATTAACCATTCCAATAAACCTGGCAACTCCCTCATATTTGGGCGGAGGTAAATTTCTGAAGACCTTAGTGAGCTGATAATCAATCCGGACACTATCACCAGAAATTAAATGCCCCAAAATGAAACCTGTTTGCGAGTTAGAGTTACCTTAAAAGGCATCATGGTCAAACACAGCAGACTCATGATCCAGGTGTTCCTCAAAATTCCTATTGTATACAACCAAATCATGCAGATAATTGAAGACGCTAGAGGGCTTAAGATCCCCAGTTACATAGTCCAAAGACGGGATAGGGGCGCGGCACCAGTAGCCAAGCGAAAGGGTACCCTATCAAATTAGAAAACATTCCAATTTATGGAGAAGACAGTAACTTGCTTACATTCTTCCGTAAGAGGAATTTGACAATAAACCTGATTAAGATCGAGCACAGTGAACCACCTGGCACCGGCAAACCTCGTAAAAGAATTATGCAAATCAGGAAGGGAAACCAATAACTTCTTATTAAGGCGCCTGTAATCCACAACAGGACAAAAATGCTTTTCCTACGGGACAAGAAATATTGGCGAAGCTTAGGGAGATGTGAAAGGTCTAATGACTCCTTGCTGCAGCATATTATTAAGCTTAGATCTAATAATTTTTGGAGGCGACAAGCGGTACAGGGTCTGCCTTACAGGTGTATCATCAGACAGCATGATTTGATATTGCAACACGTTAGTAACCCAGAACATATTAGAGAAGCGACCGCTAAATTCATAGCGTTTCTGCGTAAGATGCGTGGCCTCCTGAGATGTAAGGTGAGCAACATCAAAGGTACTGCCAGCACAGTTTAAAACGTGTTAGCTACATGCCGCCCACATTCACACAAGCCGAATCTTTCCTGAGGGGCGAACCTAAATTTAAAGAAGCATCTGGACACATCTAAAACTAACCCAGTTTTTCTTTAAAGAAAATCACACCCCAAATGAATTGGAACAGGTAGATCCTTCACCAAAACAAACTACAATGGCCAAGAAAAACTACCAATGGTTAAACTCTGTTTTACATACCCATGCATAGGCAACTGCTGATCATTAGCCAAACGACATCTCTGTGGAGACTTATCCTTAGGAAATAAACCAGATGACCATATTCCATGAAACGGTTTAAATTGAGCAAGGAATAAGAGCTGCCGGAATTGAGGAGTGTATATACCTTCCCCTAAACTAATTGAAAACACAGGGACGACAAAGCAGACCGAGGATCACCAGTCTTACCACAGAAACCTTTGTGTGCCACTGACGATGTCTGGACGTTCTTCTGGCGTCATTTATCAGATCGCGGTTCACGGCGGATCAGACATTGCCTCACCAAATGATTTTTAGATTTACGTTTAAAACACTGCCTCTTATCTTAATAAACTGTCTGCCTTGATTACCTCGCTCAGACTCAAAGCGACCCCTTTGCCCGTCCGAATATTCGGTCGGCTCATTAACCCATTTTAGTGACTAACTCCACCGCAGAGGGCACCCGAGGACTAAAAACTGTGTACGATACCGAGGGCACAATACTTCAATAACATTAGATTACTGCCTTCTCCTCGGGAACTTTCATCTTGGTGTTTTGATAGTCAAATAGAAAAAAATTAATAGTTATGATACAATATATGTCAAGATTCATTACAGTTTGACTCATCCTATCACTTATTTGAAACATGATTATTCGATCAGGTGGAAACGGTTGAACTATAACAACTCTAAACTGGAAAATTACTACAACGGCAATGATTCACATCTACATGAGAGGCAGCGTTGATAGGCTGAAGATTTCCAAATGAAAGGGACTAGTGTTACTATCTGACTGGAGTTAATTTTATTAAATATTTTCACTTTAATACGCTACAAATTATAAAATTAGGGGCTTTTCTAGTTTCCACATTTTAAAAGATTCCATCTTATAAGAGTCTAATGCTTAAACAAACAAACTTTCATAGAAAAAGTATTGAAGATGTAATTATTTTTACTATTATTTCGACCACCATCTTGGGCGTGTTTAGTTTTCAAGTAAGAGAAATATATCAAATGATTGATATATATTCATTTAAGTCATTACTCGCGGTTTACTGAAGCTAGTGGAAATGGCTTCCAGCATCTATTGCTTCCATTTCACCTACTTTACGGATGTTCGACCGTTACACTACAATGAATCACAAAATATTTGTGATGCGGTATATATTACTAGCTTATATGCCTGTGCTTCGCAACGGTTGTTAAAGAAGAGCCTGTGCATATCATGGCTTTTTATGGTTCCGGATGTGTCAGTTTTAAACATAAAGTATCTGTAAACCCGTCGTTGCCCGGGTATTTATTTATTTCACACTCTCGTAGTCCACCTCAGTTTTCCTCCAGCATCTGGATCCGTCTATTTCTCTTCCATCTATCTGTTCGTTTCCATCTTTCCCTCTCTCAGCAAAGTTTTTACAAGGTTACCCACTGTCATCTACCATACCAACATTTATGTACCCAGTGACCTTCCTCTTAGTTTAAAGGTCATGTGCGCAAAAATTAATCAAGATCGAAGCAAAACTATGCACCACGCAACAACCGAAATTTTATACAGTTAGTGTCATTCCTCTTGTCTTTCAGCTGAGATATGCAAAATTTCATCAACATCGGAAAAAACTATATATTTGTATGCAATAAAAACAGGGTAATATTGAAAAACGCAAAATATTGCTGTTTTAATTCATGCGGCCCTTATTTTGAGAATAACGAAAACAACCCAAAAAGATCTGTGAAATCGGTCGAGCTGTTCTCAAGGTATTTATGGATACATTTTTGTGTTGCAAGATACCCTCTCCCATGCACCGTATGAAACTTTAGGTAGACGCTGACCTTCCTCTTGTATTGAAGGTCAAGCGTGCAAAATATCTTGAAGATCGGAATGAAACTGTAGATTTCGTCAGTCTGTAGTAAAAGTATCCTCTCCCTTGCACCTTATTTCTATCCTATCGCAAAATACGTTCTTAGCCCGCGTCTTCTACCTATAAACTACATTCCGGCAAAATTTCAGCCTTATAGGTGCATTAGAAATATTAACGCGAATTATATACAGAAGACTGGAAAAGCTGGTAGAAACCGACCTCGGGGAAGATCAGTTTGGGTTCAGGAGAAATGCCCCTCAGGGGCTCAGCATTAATTTGCTGAGTACGGGCTTTGCGAACCCGGGGTCCTGAACTGTGGGCTGTGTCGCGCCAACAGTCCGCTACACCGTAAGCTCTGTGCGTGCCTCAACGACCATCGTTCGGCGCGACGGTGGAACGTTGTACGTTTCAGAGCCCGGGGATCTTGGCTTAATCGCCCGGGTCGTGAGGATGGCACAAACCTCTATAAAAAAAAACTCAATCTCAAGGTGTGCTACGTGCCGAGGAGATGCATGGCTGTTGAGGTTGAACAGCCGCTAGCAAGCAACCTCTGAGGAACCTGCCGCACCTCAGTTGTATAAGGCTTACCCAGGCAAGCGGGGCTCTGCCTGAGTGGACCTTTAGTTCCCTAGCTGCTCGTGGGACGCACTTGAAACGAGCAAATAAAAGCGTGGCCGGCCGCGAAAACGGCGTCTCAAAGCGTGGTAGAAGTACATTCAATGCCTCACAATATGACCCCCAATCGTTCCCATCCCTAGCTACCCCATGGGACGAACGACGGGTGAAAAACAGGGTTGAGTCCTACTCCCCTAAATTTCTTGTCTGTGCCAGGACTGATGGGGAAACTTTTAGCAATACGAAGCCACTCTTCTTTGTTGATAATCTAGAAGACAAGTATGGCGAAGTCTTAGGTCTGTCTAAAATGAGAAGTGGTGCAGTCCTCATTGAAGCGGCATCCCCAGCACAGTCACGGGCACTTCTGGCCCGTGATAAGCTGTGAGATGTTCCTGTTACTTTCACTCCTCACAAGAGTTTAAACATGGTTCAGGGGATTGTTTTCCACCGTGATCTCCTCCTGCAGTCAGATGATGAGCTCCGCGCCAACCTTGAACGACGAGGTGTCAACTTCGTCAGGCGCATCTATAGGGGACCTAAGGACAACAAAGTAGCCACCGGTGCCTTTACCCTGGCCTTTGAGGGCGATTCTTTGCCCGAAAAGGTCAAGATTATGGTATACCGGTGTGATGTAATACCTTATATTCCTCCTCCGATGCGGTGCTTCAAATGCTGGAAATTTGGGCACATGTCCTCCAGGTGCAATTCCAGCTCCACCTGTAGAGAATGCGGGCGTCCATCCCATCCGGACGCTCCTTGTGCTCCTCCTCCTATTTGTGTGAACTGCGGACAGCACCATCCCCCTTGCTCGCCAAACTGCACGGTGCTCCATAAGGAAAGAAAAATTATGGAGTACAAGACCATGGATAAACTGTCGTACTATGAGGCCAAAAAGAAGTTCGAGCGACTGCACCCTGTATTACTGAAGACGTCATTTGCGACTGTCACAACGTCGCCTTTTCCCTCGGTGTCGGCGGTCCCCATGTCTTTAACAACTTCTGTGGGCCCTCAGGGCCGTAAAGCTCCATCCGCCCCCTCGATGGTTGGGGGTTCTCCACCATGTGCTGCCCCCAATACACCTCCTGGGGGAGCACATCCCTCATCGGGGACGACAGTCCCCGTTACTCAGCCAGAGAAGCAACACCTTCCTCCGGCTCCTCTCGCTCGGAAGGGGTCCCTTGGGACGCTCCCTTCCGAGGCCTCTCGGAGTACCATGAAGGGTCCCAGCCAACGGCTGTCGGACTCGCACACCCCTGGTCAAAGGGCTCTACACTCTAACTCGAGCCCTGCCACATTCTCTGAGAAGCCCTCTCAGTCCGCAAAACCAAAAGGACAGCGAGAGGATAAGAAAAAGAAACCGAAGAAAAAGGATTCTTCTGTGGCTCTAAAGCCACGCCATCCCACATCATCTGCTTCTGACGACGAGTTGGAGATCCTTGCATCGCCCAAGGATCTCACCATTCTCAACTCGCCGGAACCTATGGTTCTTGACCCAGCAGATTCTGAGCAGTTGGCAGCGGATACTCCTGTGGAATAAGCTGCCTTGCTTTCAATCCATGGCTCATCAGCTCGGTGCAAATTCCATCCTCCAATGGGATTGTGGCGGTCTTTTCCACCATATTGCTGAGCTGTGACAATTACTTTGCCGCTACGCAGCATTTTGCGTCGTTCTGCAGGAAACATGGATTCCTGCCCAGCGGACCCCTGCCCTTCGCAGCTATCGGGGTTATTTTAAAAACCGTGTGAACTATGACAGGGTCTCTGGAGGTGTTTGCGTCTACGTCCTTGCTACTGTCCCCAGTGCTCCCGTGGCTCTTCACACTAGCCTAGAGGCAGTGGCTGTCAGGATCAGAGCGCTACAAGACATCACGGTTTGCTCTCTTTACCTGCCCCCAGATGAGGCAGTTCCTTCCACTGACCTCGCTGCCTTGGTCGCCCAACTTCCCCAACCCTTCCTTCTTTTGGGGGACTTCAATGCCCACCACCCTTTGTGGGGTGGTTCTCAGACCTCGGCGCGTGGTAGGGAAGTTGAAGCTTTGCTGGCGCGACAGGATGTGTGCCTTCTGAATATTGGTGCTCCTACGCACTTCAGCATCGCACATGGCACATATTCTTCCACAGATCTATCCATCTGCAGCCCAAGCCTTTTGCCACATCTTAGCTGGAGTGTCCACGACGATCTTTGCGGTAGCGACCACTTCCCTGTCATTCTGTCGCACTTGGATTTTCACCCTGCAGCCGGGCCACTCCGTTGGTGTCTCCGTCGAGCTGATTGGTAGGGTTACGCCTCGACTGCTGTGGTCCCTACTCCACTACCAGCAGACACGGATATGGCGGTTCAACTGATCACTACTGCCATAGTTTCTGCTGCCGAGGCTAATGTTCCGACTACTGCTGGTTCCCCTCGGCGCAAGTCTGTGCCCTGGTGGACGTTGTAAATTGCTGAGGCCATCCGAGACCGTCGAAGAGCGCTGCAACGCCACTGGCGCCGTCCCACATTTGAAAATTTAATTGCCTTTAAAAGACTACGAGCCCGAGCCCGACAATTCATTCGACAAAGCAAGCAGGACTGTTGGGAGAGGTACGTCGCCTCCATCGGTTCTCGCGCCTCCCCTTCCTGCGTCTGGTCTCAAGTACGACGTCTTTTCGGGTACCGGCCACCGGCAGGAGTCCCATCACTGAATATCGAGGGCACCCTTTATAGTGACCCGTCCATATTAGCCGAGTGCTTGGCAGACCATTATGCACGATGCTCTGCGACGGTGAACTAGAATGCGTCCTTCCGTTTCCTCAATCAGCGGGTAGAGCGGACTCGGTTATCTTTCGCTACACGTCGCCGGGAACCGTACAATGATCCGTTTACAGAGTGGGAGTTTCAAACTGCTCTCAATGCATGCCACGACACCACCCCAGGGCCAGACCGCATGCACAGCCAGTTCGTTCGTCACCTGTCGGCGGAATTCCAAACCAAACTGCTCTCCTTGTTTAATAGTGTCTGGGCAGGGGGTGTTTTTCCATCCCAGTGGAGGGAGAGTATCATTGTTCCTGTGCTGAAACCAGGTGGAGATCCGCTGGCAGTTGATAGTTACCGTCCCATCAGCTTAACAAATGTACTGTGTAAGCTACTTGAACGCATGGTGAGTCGCCGGCTTCTGTGGATACTCGAAGATCGATGTCTCCTGGCCCCGCAACAGGGGGGTTTCCGTCAGGGTCGCTCCAGTATTGACAATTTAGTGTCACTGGAGTCTGCCATTCGAACGGCCTTCTCTAGGCGTGAGCACCTAGTTGCGGTCTTTTTTGACCTCCGGAAGGCGTATGATGCGACCTGGCGCCACCACATTCTTGCGACATTATATGACTGGGGCTTACAGGGTTCACTCCCCATTTTTATCCAGAATTTTCATTCACTCCGCACATTCAGGGTTAGAGTTGGTACCGCCCTCAGCTCCTCCCGAGTCCAAGAGAACGGTGTCCCACAAGGCTCCGTTCTTAGTGTACCACTCTTTTTAATTGCGATTAACGGTCTAGCAGCGGCTGTTGGGTCATCGGTTAGCTGTTCCTTATTTGCCGATGACTTTTGCATGTATTACAGCTCTTCTAGCATTGTTGTCGCCGAACGGCGTCTGCAGGGAGCTATTCGCAAGGCATAGTCGTGGGCTTCAGCCCATGGCTTCACCTTCTCCTCTCCCAAAACCCGGGTCGTACACTTCTGTCGTCGTCGGGCTGTTCACCCCGATCCAGAACTCTATCTAGCTGACGAACAGCTTCGTGTTGAAGAAACACACCGGTTTCTCGGCATGCTGTTTGACAACCGACTGACTTGGGGGCCGCACCTTCGTCAGTTGAAGCAGAAGTGCTGGAGGTCTTTAAATACCTTGCGTTGTCTCAGCCACACTACCTGGGGAGCTAGCCGTCAAACTCTCCTTCACCTCTACAAGGCTCTAATCCAGTCACGCCTGGATTATGGAAGCCAGGTGTATGACTCTGCAGCACCTTCCGCTTTACAGATCTTGGATCCGATCCTTCATGGTGGTGTACGTTTAGCAACAGGGGCTTTCCGTACTAGCCCTGTTCCAAGTCTCCTTGCCAAGGCTGGCATCCCGCCTTTGCGGTACCGCCGGCAACAGCTGTTGGCTTCCTACATTGCCCATGTTCACACTACACCGCACCATCCCAATCGCAGGCTTTTGATTCCGAATACTGCCCTAACCTGTCCACAGCGTCGACCCAGATCGGGTCATCCGATCGCAGTCCGCGTTCGTGGTCTCCTTTCCTCCCTCGAGGCTCTCCCTCTCCCTACCGCATTCTCCCGCCACTTCCATATCCCTCCTTGGTCCATCCCTCGCCTACAGATCAACCTACAATTGTCCTGCGACCCAAAGGCATCGGTTCCATCACACATACTTCGTCACCAGTTTCAGGACACACTTAGCGCGTTCGGTGATGCAGAAGTGATATATTCTGATGGCTCCCAGGTAGATGGCAGAGTGGGTTACGCTTACGTACATGGCGACCACTGTGAACAACGCTCGCTGCCACATGGCTGCACAGTCTTTACGGCAGAGCTGGTCGCAATACTTGGAGCCCTCCACAATCTCCGTACATGCCCCAGAAAAGTCGTATGTCATATGCAGTGACTCCCTGAGTGGCTTACGAGCCCTTGATCAGTGTTTTCCCAAAACCACCTGGTGCGGTCCATCCAGGACTCCGTTTTCAATCTCGGCAAGTCCGGCCGATCTGTGGCCTTCATCTGGACCCCAGGCCACGTTGGCATTCAGGGGAAAGAACGTGCTGATCAGCTGGCCAAGCAGGCAATCGACTGCCAGCGCCTGGAGATCGGTACCCCAGAAAGGGATATCCGATTGGGTCTACACCAAAAAATCTCCATGGCCTGGGACCGTGAATGGTCCAAATAAGCTCCATACAGTTAAACAGTCAACTGCAGCTTGGAAGACCTCCTTCTTGCCTTCTCGACGAGACTCGGTTGTCCTGTGTCGCCTGCGTATAGGCCATACAAGGCTAACGCACGGCTACCTCTTACGACGTGAGGACCCACCAGGCTGCCGTTGTGGCGCACTGCTCACGGTGGTCCACATCTTGTCGGACTGTCCGCTTTTAGCTGCATTGCGGCAGTCTTTTATGCTTCCTTCTGCGCTTTCTTCGATTTTATCCGACGATGCCTTCATGGTTAATCGTGTTTTAGGTTTTATTCGCGCAGCTGGATTTTATCACATGATTTAATGGTGGCACCTGAAACTCGATCTTTCAGGCGCCCACCATTCAAACAGTTTTAATATGTTGTTACTTTCGTCTCGCTAATCTTTTTACTTGGCAGTTTTAGTACGTGCAGAATGGCTGGCTCATCCATTATTATCGTAGTGATCAGCCAGCCTAAATCTTCTGTTGAGCTGTTTTACCAACATTGCTTATTTGAGCGTTAACTTTTATGGTTTTTTCCCTTTTTATGTTGCCAAGGCGCCTCTTGTCACTTCATCCTGTAAAATGGGCTACGAAGTGCTCGTCTTTCCAACGGAAAACCATACTTAGTGCATTCCTCGATAGGAACGGGGGACTGATAACCCAGTCGTTTAGCCCCCCTTTAAAACCCCCCAACACCAACCAACCAACCAATCAGGAGAAATGTAGGAACACGGGAGGCAATACTCACTTTACGGCTTGTCCTAGAAGATAGATTAAGAAAAGGCAAACCTACATTTCTAGCTTTTGTAGATTTGGAGAAGGCTTTTGACAATGTTGATTGGAATAATCTCTTTGAAGTTCTGAAGCAAGCAGGAGTAAAATATAGGGAGCGTAAGGTTATTTGCAACTTGTACAAAAACCAAACAGCGGCTGTCAGAGTTGAAGGGCATGAAAGGGATGCAGTGGTGGGAAAGGGAGTAAGACAGGGTTGTAGTCTCTCTCCGATGTTATTCAATTTGTACATTGAGCAAGCTATAAAGGAAAGCAAGGAGAAATTTGGAGAAGGAATTAAAGTTCAAGCTGAAGAATTAAAAACATTTCGTTTTGCCGATGACATAGTAATTCTGTCAGATACAGCAAAGGACCTGGAAGAGCAATTGAACGGAATGGACAGTGTGCTGAAAGGTGCATATAAGATGAACATTAACAAGAGCAAAACTAGGGTGATGGAGTGCAGTGTAAGAAAATCAGGTGATGCTGAAGGAATTAGATTGGGAAACGAAGCAATAAAGGAGGTAGATGAGTTTTGTTACTTGGGCAGTAAAATAACAAATGATGGTCGCAGTACAGAGGATATAAAATGCAGAATGGCAATGGGTAGAAAAGCGTTCTTGAAAAAGAGAAATTTGTTAACATCGAACATTGATTTAAGGCTAAAGAAGTCCTTTCTGAAGGCATTTGTATGGAGTGTTGCCTTGTATGGGAGTGAGACATGGACGATTAACAGCGCAGACAGGAAGAGGATTGAGGCTTTTGAAATATGGTGCTACAGAAGAATGCTGAAGATTAGGTGCGTGGATCGCGTAACTAATGAGGAGGTACTGAACAGGATTGGGGAGAAAAGAAATTTCTGGCATACCTTGACTAAAAGAAGGGATAGATTGGTAGGACACATTCTTAGACATCAAGGAATTGTGAATTTAGCGTTGGAGGGAAGTGTATGGGGTAAAAATCGCAGAGGAAGACCAAGAGATGGATACAGTAAGCAGATTCAGACAGATGTAGGTTGCCGTTCTTATGTGGAGATGAAGAGGCTTGCTCAGGATAGGGTATTGTGGAGAGCTGCATCAAACCAGTCTCCGGACTGAAGATCACAACAACAACAACAGGTGCATTAGTTTTAGAGATTTCGTGTTTAGAATGTGAGTGAGTCAGTGCGTGACGGACCTTTCGCTTTTATTGTATGTACAATACCTCATCAATTATGTGTCCTACAAAAATTTTTGTTACCAGATTCGTACATTGGAATATTAGAAAACTGACTAAGAAATGTGTCGTTAATGGAGTTGGTAGTAAAGGTGTAGTAAATTACAAGCTCATGCTTATTAGGGCGAATTTTCATACATTTTATTGTCTTTGACGTCTTAGCACCTGAACCATATGTCGTAATATGGTATTATTTCGAAGGTGCATCCGGTGGTGTACATGTAAAATGTCTGCAAAATACGTCGCGACCAGAGCTAGTAGGAAAGACGCAGTAAATCAAAACGTTATGCCTGATGCGGGTTTTCATGATTCTGTTTACGACTCCATATCTCACGGACTGCGTGTCGTACTATGACAAAAAATTTGAACGTACGTTCAGTGGTATGTGTGTATACAGTCTGTGAGAGTTCTTACGAATACAATAAATAGTGTATGAGTAATAAATTGTAGCGTCATGGCAAACTCCGTAACTTTACTGCATGAACGCCGAAAAAGTGTTAAGTGACAAACTTTTTTCTTTCATCATTTTGCTGGGGTCGTCAGAGATAAAAGTTTCCTAAAGGTGTGAAATTATGTTTAAACTTTGTTGCAAGTCGCTAAGTGCTCTCCCTCTCAAATAGAGGACTGATACAGATACACTATCACGTGCCATAAGACGGGGAAGATTTTATTGTTTATTACGTCATATCGTCCGAACTATCGGCCCTATCGCAAAATTCTTATCTGACGTCTTCTACCTATAAACTACGTTCCTGCTGAATTTCAACTTCATAGGTGAAGTAGTTTTCGAGATTTTGTGTTTAGTCAGTGAGTGAGTGAGTGAGTGAGTGAATGAGTATGTGAATGAATGTCTGTGAGTGAGTGTGTGTGTGTGTGTGTGTGTGTGTGTGTGTGTGTGTGTGTGCTTAAATGTATACATGAAGTTCTATCCTACACTTATAGATATCCGTAGAGTAAGCTGCCATGCTGCGAAGGAACTACACATATCTTCTTTGTAGCATAACTGACCGATAGTTGGACTGTACTTAAACAACGACTTCTCAATCGAAAATGGCATGTAGTGGAATGCACATCAACTAGGTCATGTAAACAGCGTGCAATGTCTTAGAAAAATAATTCAATCAGCGGATACGTTTCCCTTATCTGAAAATTACACGCACACAAAGTGGTGGTGGAAATAATTATAAAGAAATCCATCCATTTGGATATTTATTATCTGGGACAACCTACTACAACTGCACATTTTGTACCGAATTGAGGTATATATATATATATATATATATATATATATACAGGGTGTTTCACTCAGTGTGTTTGCCTCTGTAACTTATAAAATAATAGGTGACGGGAAATTTTAATGCGGTAGGTCAACACAAGAAATGTTACACTTTCTGCGGAGCTATGAAAATAGTTTATTGTATCATTTTCCAAAGAGTTACATCACAAAGATATAATTTTTTAAATGGAACAATAGTTTTTTCTATCGTGCATTGGATTCGTTTAAACCAGCTGCGTCCAAATCAATTTAAACTATATTCCTATCACTGTTAGTTTGGGAGCTACAACCCTTCAAATTTCCGGGGGCGGAGGCTGCGATAGCGTAGTGGCGTAGTGGCCAAGTGGCTATTCCCTGGGGCACGGCCCACTGTCTCATGACCACCAGCCAGTCAGCTACGCTATCGCAGCCTCCGCCCCTGGAACTTTGAAGGGTTGTAGCTCCCAAACTAACAGTGATAGTAATGTAGTTTAAATTGATTTGGACACAGCTGGTTTAAACGAATCCAATGCACGATAGAAATAACTATTGTTCCATTTAAAAAATTTCCCGTCACCTATTATTTTATAAGTTACAGAGGCAAACACACTTAGTGAAACATGGACTCTAACACGCGTCCCTTCCATTCACGAACCGCCATGTCAGCCTACCCTCGCAGCTACTGAGACAGATGGGCAGATGGGGTACGCTTCTCGTAGTAGTAATTCTTTCGACGTTGTTGTTTGAAATAAACTGCAATGAATCTCGACATATGTATGTTACTCCATTGCTTCTATTTGACGATGTAAACAACAATCAGCAGCTCCACTGAGCGCTAGAGTCGCTCAGTTATTCCACTCTACATTATTCGGACGGAGCAAACATTTTGCTTGTCATTGTACATAGCTGCAAGCAGCGAATACTCCCCTCACAATACAATGGTGCAGGCTGCAAATAATTTTCACTACAAATATATTTTTTATCTATAATGTCAGTTCAGCCAATGGATTTAGTAATAAATCAACGTGATCAGGTAGAAACGATAATGTGGTTACGAAGTTTAAGTTTTACTATTTATACTGTTTGAGATGAAGGGTTGACACAAAAATGATATTCTTTTATTCTAAAAATTTGTTTAAAAAGCAGCATTCATCTTGAAACAGCACTATGTTCGAAATTACGATTGAGTTACATCATCAAACATGTGATTCCAGATTCTTTCCGTGTTTGAAGAATGACTGTCTTACAGAAACCAACGTGCACAAAAAAGTTAAAGAAATAGTTTAGTATCTCTTTTCTCCAAATTCGTCTTCATGTAAAATACTTACATAAAATATGATTAACGTGATTTAATTCCTTTAAGCATATACGAAAAAGTTGTGCTCCGCATATGTGGTGTCTAAATTTAAAACTTCGTGTGCCATATCATTTCAAACCCAATAATCGCAACCAACATTACTGACTTGAGTGCCTCGCCACGCCAGAAAATCTTGACAAAAAGCATATGTGAGACAGACATTCCAGGAAAAACCTATCCAGAGTTTATATATTATAAGAACTTTACTAAAATGTTGTACACTTTGTACCAATTAGTTCCGTAAACGAGAAAATTCGTTTGTGCATGTATATCATTAATTTGTGGGGTCATTTGACAACCGTATATACGTAAACGGCTTAGATTATGCTGCACAACATGTGGCATAGGATGTTATCAATACTCTCGTAGAGGCACAGTACGGTATAGCTTGATTATGAAAACTCCGTCCTGTCACCACATTAGAACAGCGAACACATCAGTGTTTCGCAATTGCTGAATGTGCATCGGAATTGCACTAACTGTTACAGTACTTTCCTCCCCTATTTTTTCTTCCTCTCCGTACTGTTTCTTTCCTCTTTGGCTAGCTGAAAACCCAGCGTTGCTCGGGTGCTTATTTATTCCAAAGTTCAAACTGTGTACCCCCCTCTTCTCCTACTCATTTCCTCTTCCCTTCTCTCATGGTATACTTACCTCAAGCACCTCCATTCCCTCCCACCCCTCTCCTCCTCTTCTACGTCCTCCTCCTTTGCTACTCTGTCTCTTTCTCCATCTATCCATCTGTCCATCCACTGACCTCTGACGTTATGTCTCCAACTATCTGCCAATCTTCTCCTGTCCCTTCTCTCTGTCCATGCCCTCCCTCTCCCTGTACAAAAAAAAGTACAATACCTGCTTTATCCATTGTGACTGTATCAAAGTCTGGAGTAATTATTCCACCGCCATGCATAAGAAATTTTATGACGGTAAAGTGTGAAAAATGTCATCACTATAGGAGTAAACCTTTGGATCGGGGCGTTGCCTGTTGTAATGTACCTTGCACCATGGGAATTTATATTAAAACTCTCTCTCTTATATATATATATATATATATATATATATATATATATATATATATATATATATGTGTGTGTGTGTGTGTGTGTGTGTGTGTGTGTGTGTGTGTATGCGTGCGTGTGTTTGTGTGTGTGTGTGTGCGCGTGTGTGTGTGTGTGTGTGTGTGTGTGTGTGTGTACATATAAATCAGTGAAGCCATTTCTGAGTTTTAGCGAGCTAACGCTCGGCGATTAGCTTTACTTGTGAATTTTAAAATGTACGGTTAGGCATTATTTAAAATTGGATAGAATGTGCAATGTGAAAGAAATTGAATCATGAACGAAACAACCGAATATTATCATAATAGTAATTACTGAATTACTGATGGCTGAGTGAGCCTCTGCCAGTCTTTGAACTGGATGCCACTTCCGCGCCTAACATGTCCGTAACCTACCTCAGTTATCCAACCGGAAAAAGGGACAAGCAATTCGAACTTCATGTCGTTCCTGGTAACTTTTCGTTTCCATCCGAAAACTAGTCCATCCCTAATAGGGCGTTTATTATTAGGTAGTTTCCCAACGTACATAAAAAAATAAAATTGAAATAAAATAATATTGAAATTATTAATCTAGCTAAATGTTTCTCTTAAGTTGAAAAAAAAAAACACACTACGCAAAAGTGTATTAAGATCGTTTGAGTAGTATAGGAGTTTATCGCAGATATACATCATGTAATGTGATTTTTATATAAAGAGTGTATCAATATGTATATTCTACTGACTATGTTCAGTGTTTCGTTTTACGAGATACATAGATACGGTAGACTGGAACATAAACGGATTTTACTCTTGTATTCTATCGTCGTTGGGTTTGCATTAGCAATAGTTAACAGTGGAGACTGAATGTATAACATGGAAAACATCCTCATCATTACTGGTTCACACTCTCGCTAATATTTGAGTGCAGTTTCTGAGTAAATGTACAATTTTCCTAAACAGTTTTTGCAAGATCAAATCATATTCATGTTCCTCACGGTGTTTAAAAGTACTTTTTCCTCTTTGCTGACACTCGATTATTTAACTGATTTAATCTTTTTAGTAGTTTCCTCAGAGACCAAATACGATGCTTACTAGTATTAACGGGATGAAATTTCTTTTTCAATTCCTATAGAAAAACAAGTGGAACAGATCGGATGGATCTCTCAAAAATTGGAAAGATGAATTACTGATGTGATTAGTGGGCAATTAAATTTATGTTTTATATAAAAGACGATATATATAGAATTATTTGTGTCAGTGTTCATTAAATTACATAAAAGTTGATGACACGCCTTCATTTTATCTTTTATATTACAGAGAGAGGTGAAGTGATAATTAAAATATAATCCCATAGCAGTGCAGTAAGAAAGAAATACGCCGGTCGCTCTGCTTACAATGGAAGCCACGGCCCTTTGTTTTTCTAGCTTAGCGTATCTACGGCTTACATGATATTGTTCCGGAAGTCCTTCGTAAATAAGAATTAATGTCAAGTTAATCCCCGTAGTGAGCACCTAGCAGAATCTCTAGTTATGATTTTTCCGGTGCAGTCTCCGCTGCTTAAGCACTTGTTTCAACTGCAGAGAACGCGGCAAAAAAGGGTAACAGCAGCTCTGAATAAAAGCACAATATGCCTCTGAGCCACAATCTTTCAAGGCTTCCGATTTCGGAGATACGGGTATAGATAGAAACCATTCTCTCCATCGAAGAATGGAAATATGGAACAAAAGTTGACCTGGAATGAATTATTTGGTGTCAGTTTTTTCTGGTATACTCCAGGTTATTATTCTTCATTGCATTTTTTGAATAAATCAGCACAGGAAATAAATACGAATGATCATAGATCGCTGCTGATTAGCCGAGCGCACTGGTACCCCGTGCTGCGTTGCGCGCGGCCGTTCGCCGTCAGGGCTTCGAATCCCTCCTCAGGCATGGGTGTTTGTGTTGTCCTTAGGTTAGTTTACCTTAGTTTAATTAGTTTGTAAGCTACAGACTTATATCCACTCAGTTGAGTCCGATACTTTTACAAACATATGAATATTTGAACATTCAGACACGAAGAATTATGGACGAAATTAAAACCGAAAAAGGAAAGAAATGTACAAACAATGTAAAGTCAAAATGAAAATGTTCAAATGTTTGTAGAGTCTATGGGACTTAACTACGGAGTCATCAGTCCCTAAACTTACAAACTACTTATGAACTACTTAAACTAATGACGGCACAAATATCCATGTCCGAGGGGGGATTCGAACTCCCGACCGTAGTGGCCGTGCAGACCGTGACTGGAGCGCCTCAGTCTCCTCGGCCACCGCGGCCGGCAATGTAAAGTCATACACAAATCTTGACAAACAAACAAAATCATTGTCTTTATATCTACATCTACTGTGGACTTCCATAATATGCCACTTTTGTTTACACAGTTACATGAATATCTCCATTGTCAATAGGTACAACTATGTTCCAGCTATGTTTCAATATGGTAACTTCCTATTCCTCTGTCGCAGTAGTCTGCTGCCTGCGGGTGGAATCAGTGTGTGTGACGGTCATCTTAAGCTCTACCTTGCTGTCAAAATGCAGGCCGAAGGAGAGGAAGATTTAAATTTCTAGGAGCAAGTTCAGGACTGTACGCTGCATGATCACACAGCTCCTAGTCAAAATTCTGGAGAAAAAAAAAAAAAAAAAAAAAAAAAAAAAAAAAAAAAACCGGGACGAGTATTGTCAAGGTGCAACACAACATCTGCAGTAAGTATTTCTTGCCCCTATTTCTGAATGGCACAACACAGAAATACCTGTATTCTAATGACTTCGACGAAGAGTTGAATGTAACTGTCAAATGTTGGTTCTCTTCTGAAACGTTCGACGTCTGCGACATCGGAATACAGAAGTTGATCCCACGACAATAAATGTGTCTCAATTCTCTTGGCGACTATGTCGAAAAGCAACTCATACATTGCTCTACATCTCCCCAATTAAATTCTTATGTAAATATCTTGCCTTTGTTTTAAATAAAATAAGGAAACTTACTTTATGGATAAAACTGCCATACTTCACAAGATACTTTACGGTGTGTGGCAGAGGGTACTTGTGTACCACTGTCACTTCCTCGTTTTCCTGTTCGAATCGAATGTGATTCGCAGGGAAAAAGACTGCTGGAATGCTTTTGTGTTGACTATCTAATTTTGTCGTGGTTCTTTCCTGAGATGGACGAAATCGATATACGCATTACTTTGCAAGAGGCGTACACTGTCCCTAACTTTGACACATGACTGTACAGTGATTGATAACGCCTGTCTACGGAGCATGCTGCACTGGGTCTTCTCCATCTCCTAGATTAACCGTTCGTTATACGTATCACACGAATGTACAATAGTCACCTGCTTTCAGTGACTTTTGTGAAATCGCGTCACCATATAATAAAGGATGTCTCTCTCATTGTATCTGCAATACGCTACATTTGTTGATGCTGACAGTCAATTACCATTCCCCGCAGATCGTCCTGCAATTCGTTTCTATTTTCCATCTTTGCAATTCTCCGACATACTAAAGCATCATCTGCCAAGTGCGTGACTGAACTTTCTCCAGTAACTTTACGGGACTTTGGCATATTAGTTAGCGACTGGGACACTATCAAGTATATCACACATCCAAAAGGAGACTCAGAAGGCTCACCTTTCCACAAACGTTCAAGGCTTTGTAAGAAATGTTAGGCAGCGTTCAATACACATTGTTTCCTCAGTCTAGGTGGTATCATTGATGACTAACCATACGAAAACGGAGAATGGAGTGAAATTAATTCAAATGTTTAAATGTTCGTACAGCTTATGGGACTTAACTTCGGGGTCATCAGTTCCTAAACTCACAAACTACTTATGGACTAGCTTATACTAAAGACGGCACAAACATCCATGTGCGAGAGGGGACTCGAACACCCGACGGGGAACGACCTCGCGCATCCCCGCGTGACCGGCACGCCGCAGACAGCTCGACCATCGCTGCCGGCGTGAAATTAATTCCCGAAATCTGTGACCTAGAATAGCTACATATTTTTATCAGTGTTGATAGTAACCAACGATCTGACGCAAATCAAGGTCGCTGGTATCGTATTACAGCAGACGCAATGCTGAGTTATCGAGTTACGGGGAGAGGACGGGCGGTTGGCAGCACATCACACAAAGACACTGTGTTCAATCAGAGCACTCTGACAATGCCACTGGCCTCCACATGACAAGGGGAGGAGAGGTGTATCATATTACATAAGTACAATGCATCCAATCGGAACACGGAGAGGGGGGGGTATCATATTACACCAGTGCACTACGTCCAGTCAGAGCACCTATTCCCCTACGAAATTAAGTTTCACAATTCCGACTCGTTTATGGCCGCCTTCACTGCCTCCCCCCCACCCCAATGAGAGTTAGGACAGATTAAAAGACATTAAATGTTGGGCAGCATTTCATACGTCTGTTGCCACAGTACAATTTTTGGCCTTATAAGTTCATATAATCCAAGATGGGAAAAAGGGTGGCAAGAAGTAAGCACTTGTTCCTACGAAGGGAAAAGGTATTATGAATTTATTAAGAAAAGTCACACAGTGTACATTTGTCGACAGAACAGCTGACATCAGAGACACTAAGTTACATAGAGATACTGCTTGTAATCGATATATCTAACTTACACAGGTTAAGATAAAAAGTTCAAATGTTTGTAAATCTATCGGACCAAACTGCGTGGTCATCAGTCCGTAGCTTACAAACTACTTAAACCTAGATAAACTAACCTAAGGACAAACACACACACCCATGCCCCAGGGAGGATTCGAACCTCCACGGCGAGCAACCGCGCGCTCCGCAGCGAGATGCTTTAGACCGCTCGGCTACTCCACCGCGGCCAGGTTAAGATAAACGTAATGCTTATCAACTTATTAAAAGAGGTGCTTTTCTGCTATTTTATTTCTGAATAACAGTTTAAATTGCAAGAAGGAGGTATGAAAATAAATAGTTGATCTGAAGACGTGTGCTGTTCAGAGTAATAAGACAGTATGTAAAATAATAATCATGAGTGACAGTGTTCAGCGAACGCCGACTTCTCCGGCTTGAGCAAACGTGTGGAGTTGATGTTCAACACAATGGTACGGATCGTCTGACTAATATAAGTTTCTTCACACGCCCCGTCTTCCTCAGATCGACCTTGATAGATCCAAGAAATGCTCTTGTCTTCGCTGGGAGACGAAAGACGCTCTTCATGTCATAAATTTTTAAAATTTTTCCTATCTTGGATGAAATACTCCCGGCCAATGGTAGGAAAGCGACCGATTTGTGGGTCTCATGTAATGATTCAGGTGAAGGGCCGAACTCTTCAAGGCTATTTAAAATCGATAGCGGCTTTGGTACGTGAAAGATTTCAACATCTACATATATACTCTGCAAATCACATTTAAGTGCCTGGCAGATGGTTCATTAACCACTTTCATTACTTTTCTCTGCCGTTCCATTCTCTAATAGCGCGCGGGAAGAAAGAACACCTAAATCGTTCCGTTTTCGATCTGATTTCTCTTATTTTATTGTGATGGTCATGTCTCCCTAAGTAGGTGGGTGCTAGTAAAATATTTTCACATTCAGAACTAAAAGTCGGTGATTGAAACTTCGCAAACAGATCACGCCGCAATGAATAACGTCTTTCTTTTAATGATTTCCACCGCAATTCGTGCAACATTTCCGTGACGCTCCCCCCTCCCCCCCCCCCCCCCCGGTAACGTGATAGAACAAAACGAGCTGCCCTTCTCTGAACCTTATCAATGTCTTCCGTCACTCCCACCTGGTGATGGTCCCACAAGGAGCAACAGTACTCCAGGAGAGGACGCACAAATGTGATTTAGGCAGTCTCTTTGGTGGAGCTGGTGCATCTTCGAAGCGTTCTGCCGATGAAACGTAACCTTTGGTTCGCCTTCTCCAGAATATTTTCAAATGTGTTCTCTCCAGTCTAAGTTGTTCGTAATTGTACCTCCTAGGTATGTGGTAGAATTTACGACCTTAAGGTTTGACTGAAGTATCGCGTAATTGAAGTTCAGCGCATTTCTTTCAGTGGCCATGTGTATTACTTCACACTTTTCTTTATTTAGTGCTAATCGCCAATTTTCGCACCCGTAGAAACACTATTTAACTGTGTATAAAATTTCCCTTTAAATTAGAGGTAGCTTGGATCGAGGACTAGGTGAAGCATGTTTATAATTTCAAGTGGTCTAAAAATGTTTCGGAGAAAACTATTTTAAGTAAACATTAGTCATCTTCCCCCAAATTTATCTTCTGGCCGTCGTCTCACTTCTACAACTACATCTACATCTACATCTACATGGTATACTCTGCAAATCACATTTAAGTGCCTGGCAGAGGATTCATCGAACCACCGTTATACTATATCTCCCATTCCATTCTCGAATAGCGCGCGGGAAGAATGAACACCTGAATCTCTGATTTCTCGTATTTTATTCTGATGATCATTTCTACCTATGCAAATGGGAGTCAATAATATATTTTCGCATTCGGAGGAGAATATTGGCGATTGTAGTTTCATAAGCAGCCCACGCCGCAGCGATAAGCGCCGTTGTTGTAATGATTCCCATCCCAGATCCTGTATCGTTTCCGTAACGCTGTCTCCCCTGTATCTTGACAATACGAAACGAGCTGCCCTTCTTTGGACTCTTTCGATGTCCTCCGTCAAACCCACCTGATAAGGATCCCACACTGGGCAGCAATATTCCATAAAAGGACGGACAAGCGTAGTGTACGCAGTTTCTTTATTGTTTCTAAGGCATCTTTTAAGGGTTCGGCCAATAAAACGCAGTCTCTGGTTCGCCTTTCCCAAGATATTATCTACGTGTTCTTTCCAGTTTAAGCCTGAAGTAATAGTGATTCCTAGGTATTTTGTGGAGTTTACGGCCTTCACATTTGATTGATTTATGTTGTAAACAAAATTTAACGGACTTCTTTTCGTACTCATGTGGACGACTTCACACTTTTCATTATTTAGAGGCAATTGCCAATTCTTACACCAAGCATATATCTTATTCAGATAATTCTGCAGTTGGTTTTGATCTTCGGATGATTTTACTACACGGTAAATGACGGCGTCATCTGCGAACAACCTAAGAGCTACTTAGATTTTCCCCTAAATCGTTTTTGTAAATATGGAACAGCAGAGAACCAATAACACTACCCTGTCGAACGCCCGATATCACTTCTGTTTTAGTCGATGCCTTACCATCGATTACTACGAACTGTTTCCTCTCTGAGAGGAAATCTGCTATCCAGTCGGAAATTTGCGGCGATATACCGCAACAACGCAATTTGATTAAAAGTCGTTTGTGAGGTACGGTGTCAAAAGCCTTCTGGAAATCAAGGAATACGGAATCAATTTGCAAACCCTTATCGGTAGCACACATCACTTCGTGTTAATAAAGAGCTAGATGTGTTTCGCATGAACGATATTTTCTAAATCCATGTTGACCTTGGGCCAATAGATCATTCTGTTCGAGATAATTCATAATATTTGAACCCTGCTGCAAATTGAAGTCAATGAAATAGACCTGTAGTTTAGTGGGTTACTCCTACTGCCTTTCTTGAATATCGGCGTGACCTGTGCAACTTTCCAATCTTTTGGTACAGATCCTTCTTTGAGAGAGCGGTTGTATATGGCTGTTAAGTAAGGAGCTATCGCTTCAGCAATATCAGATAGAAATCTAATGGGTATACAATCCGGACCAGAAGACTTGTACTTGTTAAGTGATTTTAGTTGCTGCACTACTCCGATTATATCTACTTCTATGTTACTCATTACGGCATCTGCTCGTAATTCGAAATCTGGAATATTGGTTTTGTCTTCTTTGGTGAATGAGTTTCTAAAAGCTATGTTTAGTAACTCTGCTTTAGTAGCGCTGTCATCGGCAGGATCGCCATTACTATCATGTAGTGAGGGTATTGTTTGTGTTTTGCCCCTAGTATATTTAACATATGACCAAAATCGGTGAATCAGTTGTGAGTACAAATGTTTTCCTGCGACACCTATTACGCCCGCGAGCTCCCAGCAATCTTAGCGCTCCGCCAGCTGTGTGGAGACGGTCGGCACACGCGGCAGCTTCGCAGGCGGCTGGGTTCACCCGCCCTGTACTAACGTCGCGCCGAGTATAAATGTTTATGGCTCGGCGGTAAGCGCTACCCGTTATCTGCACTGCCTTTAGATTTAGCGGCGCCAGTGCAGCATCTTGCGTTCACAAAGGAGGAAGGAGCTTTAGTGCCTGAATTACTGGCGACACCGCGCCGCCAGGAGCACTCCCCGTCGAGATTGCGCACGCTACTTTCTGCAGTCGCACGCGGATTTCGCGGACAAAAGCAGTTTCTTGGCAATAGTGTTGTTTCGTAAGTAGTTGCCTGATGGGGATTATTTACTTGATTAGAGATGCATTAAAGAGTAATAGATACTACTGCTTGCGAATAAACTCCTCTGCACACGACGTTAATCAAAACACCTGCAGTCTGCCTGATGGAGGTATTGTTCCTTAGTGCGACTTTCCTTTCGGTTCTCACCAATAAGACTTGGGCAATACGTAAGTCAGGTTAGTAAAAGTTTATGGCTCGTTGTCTCTCTTCATAGGGGTGAATTATGTATGTCAGCTTGTATGCCCTAAACAGCTACCCAATCTGTTTACACAAGATCAATAATTAATCTGTAGTTTAGACAGTCCATCAGTCTGCACATGATGACGTGAAAAAAATATTTAACAATATTAAATTAAATCTCTGAATGACCAACAAAATTGATTCTAACATAAAGAAGTGATTCACTCACGATCTATATCCATAAATGTGACTGTTTGTTCGGTGCACATTTATCACGTCTGCACCACAAGACATCAAGAGCTAAAAATTTGTCCAGTTACTAATGTCTACCCGGCGAAGGCTTTAGGTACGGTTTTATGGCGATCGGATAGCTATTTATCTACATATATATTTATGCAAATGTCTGTTCCGTGTACGGTTATCGCGTCCGAACGACAAGACGCAGAGACTTAAATATCTGTACGGTTATTAATGTCACCCCGGGGAAGGCTTTAGGCACGGTTTTATAGCGATCTCATAAATATTTAGTAATTTGAAGAATATAACGCGAAATGCGGAACAATGATTACTCTTTGACACGTTTATTTACTCTTTGGACATGGTTTTATTCGCTGCATGTTTGCTTGAGGGTTGATGATGATAAAAAGCGTGGAGTATATTGGGATGGAAAGATATCGGTGTATATAAAATGCGACGTGTGTGTGGGTGTCAATATTTTGCCCTGCAGTGAAAACTACGGAACGCAAACGAATGCTCTGTGTGTAATTGTTGACCGACGTCTCCCATTGTACACCATAGCGCTTCCATGCCGATAGCTATAAGGAGGTGGAAGATACGGTGGTTGCAAGTCGTCAAATTATACAGGTATTCGGACTGAATGCCAGCGATGACGTTTGCGACTCTATAACAAGGAGTGTACATACACCGAAGAGTGATGCCACAGACCACATCTTTGGTCTATGCGTGCTACAATGTCTTCAGATCTCTCTGACAGGATAAGCATACAAACAATGAAATATTAGATTAAATAAAGCAGAAAAAAGAAACTTCTTTTAATACATCTCTTTAAACAATCTATTGGACGTTTCGCGCATTACATCAACTTATCGATCAGTGAAAAACCGATTATCTACCATATTCAACTAACACGCGAGCGGAGCCGCGGGTTTAAGCTAGTTCATTATAAATGGAGTTTATTACTCTTATTAGACATGAAACGCGGAGGTGGTCCTACTTTATACATCGGTAAATAACTAAATATTTCCCCAACTATCGTTCATGAGAGGTACAATAAGTATCACACGCACTCGAGAGTAAAAGTTCCAAATTATCACCCGTAAGTTAGAGTAGTCCATCGAACTTTGCAGTTCCAAATTAATCCGCGATAAAGGTATTTGTTATAAAACACAGTTTGTCATCACACGAGTACACGATTGCTGAATTATCACAGTTCCACAGCCCTACTACCGTGGATAGTTTATCACTTTTCAAGCAGAGACTAAGTTCTGCAGTCACAGTCCCGTAAATTTTTTCAAGTCCATACCTGTCTATCTCTTTAAATCACAACTTCATAACGCGGCTTCAGACCGCCCAGCATCACAACCTTTCACTACCGCGTCCAATTTACGAGTCCCTTCCCAAGCGTTCGAAAAGCGTTCTTTCCCTGCTCCCAAAATTGTATCCTTCCGCGCATCCTACCGGCTCATCTTTAATATACAATTTCCCTTCCAAAATTATATACATTTGAATATTACAGAATTAAATGCTTTGGCCACCTCCCTACAAATGTTGTTTACATTTAACAAACAAATATATATTTAATAAAATAAAAAAGCTGTTGAGACTGAAACTCTTTGCTCAGATAGCCATTAAGCATGGCATTTCACTGTTCAAATATACTGCCGCCATCGAAATATAGTTACACAATTAATATTTAATTTATCACGGCTTTTTATACAAATATATTCAGTTATTGTCCACAAATACTTATAATTGTTTATATATAAATTATCTGTTGCATATCTACTATTTTTAGTCGGCCATGAAATATGGCAATTTACAATATAAAAAGACGAACCTTAATAGGAATAATATTAAGTATAATAAAATACATATATAAATGTAATGCACTTTGTTGTGTTGATGTTTTGCATTTCTGTGGTAGAATCTATGTGCTGACACAAGAATATTACTACCTCAACGAAAAGCTCATTCAGGAGCGTTGCTTCCGGTTTCCGACATAATTAGCAAAAACCTGGCTACCTGTTGTATCCCATTCAGTAGGAACAAACCGGTAGCCGGCCGGCTGGGCAACCCAACGACCTTTCAAAACCCGCCTTTCACATGGAAACAATCAGCTTCCCCCTGTATCTGTAATATCACAGTTAGCCCTTCAAAATGCGAGTATGTTGTTAATACATCGGTTATAACATAATCAGTACCCACTTTCGATAGTATGTGAAGATCTGGTAGATCCTAAAAGTTCTAAATTCAACGCATGCTACCTGTAGTGACGGGAAGTACATAATTTGATAGCATAACACAAAATATGTTTTGTCATTTGGGAAATTACATGATCCGGTACACTCTCCGGAAGTTGGAAAGTATCACAAAATCATTGTCGAGTTCACAAAGAAATTTAATGGTTCTAGAAAAGCTTGTTCCTGATAATATTATCGAAATTGTCTCAAACCCAGAATGTAATTTCACGGACAGGAAATTCCTAAGTCAGAAATCGTATTAGCAGCAGGTAACGAAGGTTATTTCTGAAGGTGTCTAGGAACGTTACTGGCCGGCCGAGGTGGCCGAGGGGAATGAGGCGCTTCAGTCACGGTCTGGACGGCCACTACGGTCGGGGGTTCGAATCCCTCCTCGGGCATGGATGTTTGTGCTGTCCTAGTTCGTAAGTAGTTTATAAGTAGTTTGTAAGTTTAGGGACTGATGACCCAGTAGTTAAGTCCCATAAGCTTTACAAACATTTGAACATTTTGAACGTTACTGGAGGCCAGCTGGCTATCCCTGCTATCCCTGCTTACATCATGTAAGGCTGCTCGCATCAATCACGTGATGGTGGAAGGACACAGAAACTCGTACTTTTTTTTTTTTTTTTTTTTTTTTTTTTTTTTTTTTTTTTTTTTTTTTTTTTTTTTTTGACCGCGCTACTTGGGAAACGTAGACTATATCAGTTTGGTACTATACTGTGTCGACTATCTGTAGACGATTTCTGGTCCGTGGGATAGCCGAATCTGTCCGTAGGTACAGCTGTTGTTATGGAGCTGAGCCGTTGGATGTCGGCAAGCTGCATGCTTGAAGAGTCTGTGGGTGTTACGGCGGGCAGTGGCAAACTAATCAAATCAAATGTTTGTAAATCTACTGCTTGGTAATCAGTCCTTAGCTTACAAACTACTTAATCTAAGATAAACTAACCCAAGGACAACACAGGCACCAATGCCCCTGGGAGGATTCAATCCTCCGACGGCGAACAACCGCGGGCTCTACAGCGAGGCGCCTTAGACCGCTCGGTTGCTCCACCGCGGTCAGTGGCAGACTGACCAGACGGTATATCATTGAATATAAGGCTGAGGCACTGAATTAAAATTTGTATCTCGTCTGAGATTCTAGCTTCGTATCTCCTGCTTCCTAGGTAGTCTCATAACCCATGTTTCCGAAATTGTAAGTGATTTTTAAAATCATTTAGTGATTTACCGTGGCATACTTCAACATTTCAGAAAAAATATATATTTAATTCTTATAATGGCACACTAATGTGCAATATGGCTAAGTAGAAGTGACTAGAAGGCAAATGCAAGAATGTAGAAGAATGTATAAATAAGGGAAAATAGATACAGCCTACAGGAAAATAAAAGAGATATTTGGAGAAGAGAAAATGAGCTCTATGAATATCAAGAACACAGATGGAAAACCAGTTGGCAGCAAAGAAGCGAAAGCTGGAAGTTGCAAAGAGTATATAGGGAGGCTCTACGAAGGAAATGAACTTAGAGGCAATATTGTAGGAAGAGGAGAAGAAGTAGATGAGGATGAAATAGGAGGTACTATACTGAGAGATGAATTTGACAGAGCACTGAAAAACCTAAGTCGAAACAAGGCCACTCAAACATTCCCTCAAAGCTATTGAAGTCTCTTGGATAACCAGCTACGACACAACTGTTTCACCTGGTGTGTAAGATGTATGAGACAGGCGAAGTACATTCAGACTTTTAGAAAAATATTATAATCCCCATTCCAAAGAAATCAGGCGCAGATAGGTGTGAAAACTACAGAACCATCAGTTTAATAAGTCAAGGTTGCAAAATTTTAACACAAATTATTTACAGAAGGATGGAAAATCTGGTAGATGCCGACCTCGGGACAGGTCAGTTTGGGTTCAGGAGAAATGTAGGAACACGGGAGACAATACTCACTTTGCGGCTTATCTTAGAAGATAGAATAAGAAAAGGCAAACCTACATTTTTAGCTTTTGTAGATTTGGAGAAGACTTTTGACATTGTCGATTGGAATAAACTCTTTCAAGTTCTGAAGCAATCAGGAGTAAAATATAGGGAGCGTGAGGTTATTTACAACTTGTACAAAAACCAGACAGCGGTTGTCAGAGTTGAAGAGCATGAAAGGGATGCAGTGGTTGGAAAGGGAGTAAGACAGGGTTGTAGCCTTTCTCCAATGTTATTCATTTTGTACATTGAGCAAGCTTTAAAGGAAAGCAAGGAGAAATTGGAATTAAAGTTCAGGGTGAAGAATTGAAAAGAGTGAGTTTTGCCGACGACATAATAATTTTGTCAGAAACAGCAAAGGACCTTGAAGAGCAGTTGAACGGATTGGACAGTGTGCTAAAAGTTGCATATAAGATGAACATTAACAAGAAAACCTGGCATACCTTGACCAAAGAAGGGACCGATTGGTAGGACAACAAAATCTACTATACAAGTATGTTTAGGTTCTGGGAGTTCCGACAGTTGGCAAAGCTATTTTATAGATTTCCACCAGAGACCGCGCACGTGTGAACAGTACGATGTGCGCGAAATCTGATTGGCCGGTGTACAGTTAAATTATCCGCTCATACGGCGTCCGGACGAATTGTAAAGCGTTTCATACTACAGAGACTGTAACGTTTTCGTCCATAAAATTCGAAGTTTTACTGGAGTGTTTGTGGAGTCAGAAGTAATACGATCCACGAGATTTAATTCCATAATTACGTGTATTATATATACGTAATATATATATAATATTACTCGTAATTATTAAAGTTAAATGATGGGGCAGGCATCATATTATTTTGGACGAGTGTAACAGTAAACGCAGTTTCGCATATGCGGCAGAGTTTGAAAATAGCAGAGAAAATTTTTCTACATCTACAAATACACGGGATACTCTGGAAATCACATTTAAGTGCCTGGCAGAGAGTTCATAGAAACACCTTTCACTATTCATCTAGCTTTCCACTTTCTTATAGTGCGCGGGAAGAAAGAATATCTGAATCTCTCTGTTCGAGTTCTGATTTCTCATATTTTATTCTGATGGTCATTTCTGTTTATGTATGTGGGAGTCAATAATATTTTTTCGCATTTAGAGGAGAATGTTGGCGATTGGAGTTTCCTAAGTAGCTCACGCCGCAGCAATAAGCGCCGTTGTTGTAATGATTCCCATCCCAGATCCTGTATCATATCCGTAACGCTGACAGTAGAAAATGAGCTGCCCTTCTTTGTACTCTTTCGATGTCCTACGTCATACCCACCTGAGAAGGATCCCACTCTGGGTAGCAACAAGGACGGACAAACATGGTGTGTGCAGTTTCCTTAGTAGTTCTGTTGCATCTTTTAAGGGTTCTGCCCATAAAACGCAGTCTCTGGTTCGCCATTTCTACGACATTATCTACGTGTTCTTTCCACTTTAAGTCTGATGTAATAGTAATTCCTAGATATTTAGTGAAATTAACGGCCTTCAAGTTTAACGGATTTCTTTTCGCACTCATGTGGACGACCTCACAATTCTCATTATTTATAGTCAATTGCCACTTTTACACCATACTGATATTTAGATCGTTCCGCAGCTGGTTTTGATTTTCAGATGGTTTTACTAGACGATAAATGACGTCATCTGCAAACAACCTAAGAGAGATGCCCAGATTTGCTCCCAAATCGTATATGTAGATAAGGAACAGCAGAGAACCAATAACACTACCCTGTGGAACGCCGGATATCACATCTGTTGTAGTCGATACCTTACCATCTAGTACTACAAATTGTGACCTTTCTGACAGGAAATCCCCTATCCAGTCACAAATATGGGGCGATATTCCATAACGGCGCAATTTGATTAAAGGCCGTTGGTGAGCTATGGTGTCAAAAGCCTTCTGATATCTAGAAATACGGAGCAATTTGAGATCCCTTGTCGATAGCACTCATCACTTCGTGTGAGTAAAGAGCTAGTTGTGTTTCACATGAATGATATTTTCTAAATCCGAGTTGATCTTGCGTCGATAATTCATTCTGTTCGAGATAATTTATAATATTTGAATACAGGACATGTTCCAAAACCCTGCTGCAAATGGACGTCATTGAACTAGGCCTGTAGTTTAGTAGGTTATTCCTACTGCCTTTCTTGAATATAGGTGTGGCCTGTGAAACGTGGCAGTCTTTAGGTACAGAACCTTCGTTACGCGAGCAGTTGTATGTGGCTGTTAAGTAAGGAGCTATCGCATCAGCGTAATCACATAGAATTCTAGTGGTTATACAGTGTGTAACAGAAGAATAGTTCTTCTTCAGTGTTTTCAGTTGTTTCACTACTCCCATGATATCTACTTCTACGTTACTCATTCGGGCCTCTGTTCTCCCATGTTTCATAAATTTTTCCTCACAACACACACCCACTGCCACGCTCTACAACCGAACTCCTTTACTAACAGCTTGAGACCTAGGGCTACCTGCAACTATAACCGCCAGTGGGTGGGTAGAGGATGATGGCGAAGTTGTCAGTACCTACAGACACCATTCTTTTATGCATACATATAGAATCGATGATTCAGACTGGAAAATGTGATTCCCAACGACCACCGTACAAGATTTCAAATCTGTAGGGAATATTTTCCCGCTGACCGTTTTAGAGAATCATTGTACGACTAAAAAATTGTCTCAACACTGAAGGTGGCAAGTGGGGCTGTGGCGCGCAAAATAAATAAATAAATACAATAAAATGTGCTCTCTCTACTACTTGGCCTATACTTCACCTTTAACGTTATTTGCTGCCATGCATTTTCAAATAAAACGTTTTTCCTGTAAAGTTGTACTATTTTCAAATCAATATAACCAACACGTGATAACGGCTCTCTTATTTTATACTAAAAAAAATAATTGAAATTAATCGTGATTGATAATATCCACTAAATGTTATGTTTCCATTTAAATCTTACTATTTGACCCAATGTGTTCCATGGATCGAAGGGATGCGATTGTGAAAAAATTCTAGGTAGTGTACAGAAATATAAAAAAGAGACCTCCACTTTACTCCCCAGCTGTCTCAGGCAGTACGCTACACTCCTGTAACAGCGATTTACGCAAAAAAAAAAAAAAAAAAAAAAAAAAAAAATAAAAAAAAAAAAAAAAAAAAATAAATAAATAAATAAATAAATAAATACGATGAAAGTGCTAGTTAGCCTGGAGTCGAGAATAGAGAACGTAAAGCGAGATACCTTCAAACTCGTTTACAAAGGATCACTGTGGGCAGATCCCGTACGCAAGTGCCATACACATAGATGAGAATTCCTTAATTGCTCGCTTCTAAACTGGGCAAAGCAATTTCGCCTTTAGGACAAGAATCTGCAACTAATTTCAAATTGATCAGACAATGACATAGCAGTGTGGCGGAACTGGTAGTCATGCCAGTTAGCTTCTAGGAAACGTTAATCCAAAGATTTTCTGCACCTGAATGGTATACAGATCGACTGGTGACTGAGCATCAGAGCAGTTGCAGGTGTTGGAGTGATCTCAGCTCTGAAGAGAACGTTGCTGTTGTCTTAAGCACTTACACAGTTATCGAAGCTGATGATGACCTATGAATGCATCTAGGGGAAAAACTTTAAACAAGGCCGTTCGCTCTTTTACATGGAAGTGCGCTATATGTTTGTAATGCCTCCGAGCGCGATGATGGAAAATAAGATGGCAGAACAGCGATGTTTTAGTTCTAGATGGTATATTTTAACGTATTATGTTTTACCACAATCAGGTTTTCTGCTTTCACAGACTTTGGCTATACAATGAAATTGTCACCTCTCAACCTAACCTCGATCTCGGTTACGCTACAGATCGTTCTGTCAGCACTAACAGATTTCAAATTGTTACTTCTCTATCATTTGAGAGGGCACACCAGCAGAGCAGCTTTTAACATTTGCACCGTTAACAAATACGGTACCGTGGACGGCCCATTATAATGTCTAGCCAAGCTAGGTTCTGCGAGATAGAAAGCAGCTTAGTTTCATAAGTAAATTCGAGACGTCGTGGGATCAGTTTAACTTACGTAGATTAAATATTGTGAGGTGAAGCACATAGTTGGACATTATAAATTCCATACATATGGGCCTCATTGGGCCACAGTAAAAGAGGAAACGCTTGCGAAAGATTTCCAAGAACAACATTAACGTAATAGAATCTACGATTATACATACAGTAATTATGGAGTGCGATTAGAATAATTTATAAAATTGAAATTTCTTTCGAGTATGAAATATGGCATCTACTAATTATGCAGTGCAACTGGAATAACTTATAAAGTTGAAATTTCTTTTCAGTATGAAATATGACGTGTGATTAAAGGGCACCACATTTCTGAAGATAAATTAAACTTTGACTATCATTGTAAAAATGTGTAAATGTTCAACCACTGTAGCAAAATATTTAAACAATTTTGGTATTTATTTACTTTTTTTCATTATAATACCATTAAAACATCTGAAATGGACAGTCTGAAGAAACTAGTCATGTTTTGTTAGTAAATTTAGTGACTGCGGCTTTTGCTTCAGTTACGAAATGATATGATCTAGTTTCAGCGACGAACGGTGTATTCTTATTATAGTGACTTGCGTATGGTAGTACCCATTTTTACAGGCGGACTCCATTGGTAGTCTTTCCGATTTTTTTGTATTTTGTATTATCCTTGAAATGTTACACTTTTAAACATAACATTTAAGTATACTTAACACCTTACGTTTATACAAGTAAATTTAATACTCGTAATCCGTTTAGTTATAAGTACTTTGCTTAACCAATGTAAGTCTAATTTGTCTAGACACTGTAATTTTATGATTTGTGAAATTCTAAGTGAAAACAATAAATACGAGAATACTTGTAATTAAATATCTGCGGAAGTTATACTACTTATTTTTAGGGCGATATCTTAAAATTGTGGTCTTTCGTCTAAAGCCTGGATTGATGAAGCTGTCAACGCTAATAATAGTAATAATAATAATAATAATAATAATAATAATAATAATAATAATAATAATGAAAACAGACATTGCAGTAGTTCACCAAAGTATCAATTAACTTTAGAAATATTTTCTGAAAACAATATAAAAATACATTTTATAAAATCACGAATATTCCAACTTAAATGCAATACATGTGATTAAATATACAAAGTTAAAACTAAAGGATATATGACATCCGACATAAAAAATATGTGACAGCCTCCAAGCGTATTCACAGATCATTCAACTTTTCAGAACATTTAAGCCAAAACCAATATAAAGTTTCCACTGGAGATACAGATGTGAAAATCATAAGAGTAAACTGCAACAACGAACACGTTCTCGCTCTACAAGGAAACTACAATATCCATGACGTCTTAGAAGGAAGGAAACATATCATAAATGGCCAATCCAATCTTGAAAAAAGAATGAATAAATAAAACTATAATAAAATTGACGCCTATCGGCGACCCAAGATAATAGTAAACAGGAAGACATGACCTTTGCAAAATCTCGATCAAATAGTTGCGCTCCACCTTAACACAAATCCAAACTCATTTAAATATGTGGAATCATCTTAGACATCCTGTTCTCTACATATTTAAATAAAACACACACACACACACATAGACACAAGTTGGAAGCTCTCACAACCTACACGAAGAACAGTTGTGAAGACATAAATAATATTGTGGAGCTGTGATTAAGCTGAAAACGCAGTAAGAAGTAATTACGTGCAAATTTTATTCCACAACAAACGTTGATTCGGTTAAATTGAAAAAAAAAATGAAACGTCCTGTAAATCGACTTACCCCAACCAACAATGGAGAAACAGCTGCGGTATTTCAACGTGAGACATTAACGCCGTAAATACGTAGCGTGCAGTAGAAGTTGAAACTGTTTCTAATCTGTATATACAAAACGAAATGTTCAAGCTTGTATATTCACATTTGGTTTATAAATAAAAAGCGAAGCTGTGTTATGTGTGAAAATTATATTGATGCACTCAGCGTAAGACGGGAAATCTATAATAACTGCTTTGTATTAATATTCTATGTCAACAAATATATCTTCTGCAGCAATACTTCTTTTCTTCCCATAGCTATTTTCCGTTTTTCCCTTTCAAGTTTGCCCAAGATAAGCTATTTTACAACACACATAACAAAACTCATCTCCTACTTCTATTGGCTGGTTTCTTATTGTGATTCATTCATCATAGCCTGATTTTCGTAGACTACATTCCATTTCCCTTACATAGATTTGACAGACTACACATGCTTTTACCCTTGTTTTGCTCATGTTAAGGTTCTTCTTACATCCTCCACTCAAGACACTATTCATTCCGTTCATTGAATTTCGAAGTCGTTTGGTGTCTCTGACAGGTTTACCATGTCATCGGCAAACCGGAGAGTCCTTTTCTTCTCCCTGGACTTTAATTCCTTTTCCGAATTACTTCTTTCATTCCATCACAGCTTGCTAAAAGTACAGGTCGAATAATATTGCGGAAAGGCTCACCTTCCTTCCCATTTATGGGTCCCCTTTCATGCTTTTCGGCTCTTATAACTACTGTCTAATTTCTGTACAAGTTGTAGATAACTTTTCTCCCTGTATTTCATCATTGATACGTTCAGTTTGTAGATAAGTAGACATCAAAGATCTAACATATTGATTTTCGGTCGCTAATTGTAGAGAATTAGGGCTGCACAAAATTACCGTATACACTTTACTTTTCTTGAGATATACCAAGCTAACGTTTCAGCTCTACTATTTCCTCTCGTCTGTAAGGTTAACTGAAGTCGCCCATTGCACATTGTGTATGATAAATGAAACTATTGGCTGAAAGTAATTGTACAAACGCATTCTTTAATCAAGTGGGCTGTAATCGGATGTCGTAATTCTGTATCCACTGGTACGCCTATTACGCTTTCAATTAGTGATTTAAATATCATTTATTAATATGAAGAACAAAGAAGATACAACACTGTTCTCAATACGCAGTAAAAGTACATCACGGCCCATTTTTGTAATTTGTTGTTTCCTTCATGCTGTGAGAATCGTGAATAGAGTATGTGCGAACTCTACGAGATTTTTTCCCACAGAATTTAACTCTTTCACCCAATAGAAACTTCTCTTTCTTTTCAAATAAAACATACTACCTCCACGATCCACAAATAGGTGAAGTTGAGGAGAAGCAAAGCGATTTTTCAGCTTTTGTAATTCTGGAGAAAGCATATTTCTGTGTCGAATACTGTCATGAAAATTCTTAAGGAAGGTGTAGAATAATACAAAGAAAAGCGTTACATAATACTCGTACATCTACTAGACGGCACTTTTAAGAAACGAGGGCTTTTCAAAGGAAGCAGCGATTAAGAAAAGAGTGTGTCAGTCTTATCAAAAGTTTTTGAAAAAGTTATGTATTCTCGAGTTTCTTCACATATTAGTAAAAATAAAGTTCTAACAAAATGTTGGTTTTCAATAAAACTTTTCAACTGAAAATGCTATATATACCTTCACTGATGAAATATTAAATGCTTTGAATAACCGGACAATACCAATTGGGATTTTTTTGTGATCTCTCAAAGGCTTTTGATTGTGTAAATCATGGGATTCTTCTAGATAAGCTTAAGTATTGTGGTATGAGTGGGACAGTGCACAAATGGTTTAAATCATACTTAACCAGAAGAGTGCAGAGAGTTGAAATAAGCAGTTCACATGATATAGATGGAACAATTAATTCCTCTACCTGGGGAGTTATCATAAATGGAATCCCACAAGGTTCGGTCTCAGGTCCCTTGCTATTCTTAATATATATTAATGACTTACCATTCTATATTCACGAAGATGCTAGGCTTGTACTTTTTGCTGATAATACAAGTATAGCTATCACATCTGACAAACATGAATTAACTGATGAAATTGTAAATGATATCTTTCAGAATTAATTGGTTCTCAACAAATGGACTCGCAATAAACTTTGATAAAACGCAGTATATACAGTTCCATACAGTAAATGGCATGACACTATTGATAAATTTAGACTGAACATAAATCTGTAATTAAGGTAGAATATTCAAAATTTTTAGGTGTTTGCATTAATGAGGGACTGAATTGGAAAAAAGATACTGAAGATCTCCTTAAACGTTCTCCTTATGCTATCAGAATCATTGCAAAATTTGGTGATATATATCTCAGTAAATTAGCTTACTACGCCTATTTTTATTCATTGCTTTCATATTGGATCATATTCTGGGGCAATTCAACATTGAGTAAAAAAGTATTAATTGCACAAAAGCGTGTAATCAGAATAATTGCCGGAGCCCACCCAAAAGCATCCTGCAGACATCTATTTAGGGATCTAGGTATCTTCACTGTAGCTTCACAATACATATATTCACTCATGAAATTTATTATTAACAATCCGACCCAATTCAAAAGTAATATCAGTGTACGTAGCTTCAACACTAGGAGAAAGGATGATATTCACTATTCAAGGTTTAATCTAACTTTGGCTCAAAAAGGGGTGGATTATGTTGCCACAGAAGTCATTGGTTACTTACCAAGTGCCGGCTGCTGTGGCCGAGGGGACTGGGGCGCGTCAGTTACGGACTGCACGGCCACTACGGTCGGGGATTCGTATCCCCCCTCGTGCATGGATATTTGTGCCGTCCTTAGTGTTAGCTAGTTGGTAAGTAGTTTGTAAATTTAGGGACTGATGACCCCGTTGTTAAGTCCCATAAGCTATACAAACATTTAAAAATTTGAACTTACCAAGTAGCATCAAAAGTTTGACAGATAGCCAACTAGTATTTAAAAAGAAATTAAAGGATTTTCTGAATGGCTACTCCTTCTACAATGTAGATGAATTTTTAGATAAAACTTTTTAAAAAATTCTTAAAATATTGATCGTTAAGTGTAGACAACATTTACTAGACTGACACGTTCCACATCATTACGAAATGTCACTTATATGATCTATGGAACAAGTATTAATCTAATCACCTGATCCGTTGTTTAACGTGTCCTTTGACCATGTAGTAAAGGAAAACTACAAAAAAAAAAAAAAAAAAAAAAAAAAAAAAAAAAAAAAAAAAAAAGTTTATAGAAGGAATTACAGCTCGAAGAAATATTAAGATGTTGATCGAATAAGTGAAGGCTGGAGAGGAAGAGAAAGAAAAATAAACAAATAAGGAAACATAAGCTCTCTCTGTCTTTCCCCGACCTTAAATATTCGACGTAATTTAGCTTTTCCTTGTGATAGAGTTCAGGAAGAACATGGAGTACTTGGCAGACTAAAGGTCGTGAATCACATTTTTTTCCTCTCTCTCTACTATGTTTGTCTTTCGGCCGTGTAGTGTTAACTGACACTGTCACTCGCTGGAACGTTCATATGTGGATTTTGCACTGCATGCGGCAACGCGAAGCAGCTTTGATAGATTAGATAGGAGGTGTTCATTAGGGTGTTTGACGTTTGACAGTAGCGCAAATAAAGCTGAGCGGGGATGACGCGTTTGCCCCCAGCCTTGGCGCGGGCGCGGAATGCAGTGATTAGCGCGTCACCGTGACAGCAAATCGAACGCCGCCGCCGGCGACGCGCTGATTGGAGCCGCTTTTCATACGGCAACCTTTGCCGCAGGCGCGCGCGTCACACACGCAGCAACCAGCGAATCCGCTCACTGCTTGAGCGCGAGCTGTGCTTAAATTCCCGCTCGGTACTGCAGAGTTTTGCTTCCCATTGTGGTCGTAAGTCGACTGTTTGGATAGCCGCAATAATAAACCTGAGACGGACATACTCCATTTTTTTCAGTCTTCTACAGACTGAACCACCTACTATATCGTTGACGTGGTGAATGGGATCTTGAAACCTAAATGAAGACCTGAAGTAAATTTTGGTCTATGGTTTTTAGATAATGATGTCTTTTTTCAATGATGAGACGTTGCGTGGCCTGTGTGAATTTGGCTTAGGTCGTCGCTAGGGTTGCTGGTTACTAAAGCACTCCAAGCCACACAACAAATCAAACTTGAAAAATATAAGTTTTTGGTCAAGTTAATAGCAGCACATTCTCCAAGGTTCTTCTCCGAAAATAAAGTTGTTGTCAGATGAGAACGGATTTTTATTGATTCTTCCGTCACACTACAGCACTGTATACAAGTGGTCTAAAGCTCCTGGCAACCGAACTTACAAGAACGTAGCACAGCTGTCTACGAGTTTCAACAGCTTACAGTTGCTTACAACTTACAACTGCCATAAACTTACAACTGCCATCAGCTGCCCCTTGACGTCAGTAGCGGCACGTTTAAATACATATATTTTGGCGCCCAAGTAGCGAATACGTCACGTCACGTCACGTGACGTGACGTTTACAAATTCTGTTTCAAATAAATTGACTACAAATTTTGAAGAAATTTATACAATTCAATTTAGTGGTCAACAAATAATATAACTGATTACAAAAGTTGGTAAAAAAGGTTACAATTCATGCAATAAATTAGTTATTTAAAGGTAAGTGGTGCGTATTTCGCTACACGGCCGCTACTTGATACAATAACCTTTGAGCTGTAAGTTCTTGTAAACAAACGAGTCCACACCTGACGTCTTATGATTGCTCTTCAAATTCAAGATTTTACAAAAATTTTAAGGTAACTACAATTTACAAGTGAAAAAATGTTCATTAAGGTGTATGGTTTATCAATACGTAATAGATGACAATTCTAGTTTTCAGTAAATTGTTCGAAACTGATATAATCGTTTGACAAACTGTTAGGTTAATAAAATTTACAATATTCTCGTAGTAGTGACTGTGTATTCTTAGTAGTGACTGTTTCATCGTCCCTCAGGATCTGTAAGATTTCCTATGAAACGCCACAATGAGACTAACATTTTAAACCATAAATACTCCACATTATGGAAAAAAATTACATTTGGCCTAAATACACATTGTACATATTATATCTTTATTAAATCTCATTCCATTTTACAGTTTCTTTAATTTTTTTAAATCTTAAAATGATAGCAAATCAATGTCAACAGAATCAAATGTAAAAGGTGATATAAGTGTCATGTGGTTGACATAGCAGTAAAAGTGACAAAAAAGCTTTTATAATGAAGGAGGCTTAAAAGTTTGGAATAGTTTTAGGCCCTTACGATGTTTGTTAGGTAGGCTTTGCTTTCAAGTGATGCACATTGGTTGGCTTCGATTCTGTTTCTTCTCATCTCCTAAAGAGATTGCACTTTTTGACGCTAACATATGACACGTTGCGCAGGTATCAGTTCCAAGCTTATTAAAGCTGAGAAAGTTGTTTATGAAAGTGTCGTTGTAGAATCGTTCTGTGATGTGGGTATCTGCAAACTTGACAAATGCCTTCAATAGCCTACTGATAGCCCATAATTCCGGTTGCAACTTCTAAATGGAAAAGTGCCACCTAGATTATAATTTACTTCAGGTCTTCAATTATTCTTCATTCCGTTAATGGTATTTAGTACCTTACTACAGTCGTCTACTTGTATCGCACAAAGTGGTTAGTACATTGCACTTGCTATCCGGTTCGAACCCACTACCGTGCGGAGAGATGTGGTTTCACGCGATTTGCTCTAATTTTCCAAGGCAAATGTCGCTGTGATCTCTTTCAAACCGTACAGCCCTTTACCTTGTTCGTCGTTATCAAAAATAACCAAAGTTTGTTTTTCATCTCTAATGACGAAAATTTCTACGGGGCATACAAATACTGGTCTTCTATCCGTCGTTTTCAACTACTTAACCTTCTCGTTATGTTTCGAAACCAATGCACTTTTCCGTCTTCTCGAACCAGAGATTCATTTGGCCTGGAATGCGCCGGAACGACGTGGAAATTACTGAGCGCTGTGGAACAAACGGTCACCACCGATTTAAAATAGTACTTATGTATTGGCTGGTGTGTCCGAAAGTATTGCTTATTTTTTGTAATGAACGTGATTTAATTCAGTGATAATTCAACATAATAACCACAAGACAAGAAACAGTATTAGCGTATAATAAGCCAATAGTTCCCAAACTGTGGACCGCAACCTATTATTGCGTCACGGAATCTATTCAGGTTGGTCGCCGGACCATTTTTGAAACATATGTTGTTCTTATGTGGAGTTGAAGAGGCTTGCTCAGGATAGGGTATTGTGGAGAGCTGCATCAAACCAGTCTCCGGTCTGAAGACCACAACAACAACATGTGCAAAATCCATTGGCAATTGAAAAGAACATGGAACTCTATTGCGTAACACTTATTATTTCCATACAAGGTGCGTCTGAAAAGTTCTGTGAATCTACATCTACATGGGATACTCTGCAAATCACTTTTAAGTGCCTGGCAGAGGGTTCATCGAACCAGCGTTATACTATTTATCTCCGATTCCATTCTCGAATAGCGCGCGGGAGGAAAGAACACCTGAATCTCTCCGTACGAATTCTGATTTCTCGAATTTCATTCTGATGATCATTTCTACCTATGTAATTGGGAGTCAACAATATAATTTCGCATTCGGAGGAGAATGTTGGCGATTGGAGTTTCGTAAGTAGCCCACGCCGCAGCTATAAGCGTCGTTGTTGTAATGATTCCCATTCCAGATCCTGTATCATTTCCGTAATGCTGTCTCCCCTGTATAGTGACAATACGAAACAAGCTGCCCTTCTTCATTTCCGTAACGCTGTCTACCCTGTATAGTGACAATACGAAAAGAGCTGCCCTTCTTTGGACTATTTAGATGACTTTAGTCAATCCCACCAGATAAGGATCCCACATTGGGCAGCAATACTCCAAAAATGAACGGACAAGCGTAGAGTATGCAGTTTCTTATGTAATTCTGTTACATTTTTAAGGGTTCTGCAATTAAACGCAGTCTCTGGTTCGCCTTTCCTACGACATTATCTACATGTTCATTCCAGTTTAAGTCTGAGGTACTAGTAATTCCTAGGTATCTAGTGGAGTTTACGGCCTTCACTTTTCATTGATTTATCTTGTAAACAAAGTTTAACGGATTTCTTTTCGTGCTCATGTGGAAGACTTCACGCTTCTCATTACTTAGAGTCAATTTCCAATTTTTACACCATACTGATATCTTATTCAGATAGTTCTGCAGTTGGTTTTGATCTTCAGATAATTTTAGTAGACGGTAAATGACGGCGTCATCTGCCAAAAATCTAAGAGAGCTACTTACATTTTCCCCCAAATCGTTTATATAAATAAGGAACAGCAGAGGACCAATAACACTACCCTGTGGAACGGCCGATATCACTTCTGTTCCAGTCGATGCCTTACCATCGATTACTATTAACTGTGTCCTCTCTGACAGGAAATCCCCTACCCAGTCGCAAAATTGGGGCGATATACCATAACCACGCAAATTGATTAAAAGCCGTTTGTGAGGTACGGTGTCAAAAGCTTTAGGCAGCTGTGGTCAACGTGACATTCTACAAATATTTCTCAGATGTTGATAATTATATAGCTTAGCTGGTTGTTCCCTACAAAATGATTTGCTATTGATAACAGTTCATTAAGAATCTTCGAAAACAACTCCTGAATCAAGAACCAATTTTAAGTAATAATCCTACAAAAAAAGAGAACATTTCCGTTTGTAAAACGCAATGACTCGAAAAATGTACCAATAATTTCGAATAAAGAAGCGGTAATATGAAATTGCTAATTTTCATTATTGGGTGACAAATATCAAACAAGGTGAGTCTGAAAAGTTCGGTGAATGGTCTCAAGAAATATAAAAGATAAGAGTTATAAACGAAATACCATATCTGGTGTCAATCGTTAGTAGTTTAGGGCTCATTTAAGGCGGGAAACAGAAAGAAGTAAGCAGCACCAAATCTGGAGATTGTAAAAGCGCATTGACCTTGCGTCTAGTAAGAAATTCGACCACGCATGTTTGTTTTAATATATATAGTTTGTATTAATATGTAAATAAATTATATGTGCAAGGAAAATGATTTACCCCTAAAACTAACAAGCTTCCAATATAGATCACTGTTACCATGTACGGGACTAAACAATAAATATAATAATTCTATCATTTTTTGTCAAACATATCCGCAAAATTTATAATGCACTTTAAACACCATCTTAGGCGCTAGTGAACACTCTAGTCCCTTTCTTGGGCGGTTATTTAATCCCTCTTTCACTGCAAGCCATATAAATTTTGTCAAACACCAAAGGCTTTTGGTACAGAAACACCAACCGTACGAACATTTCCAATTTGAAAAAGTTCCAATTAACTTCGCATAGATCATTCAATAGCTAAATTTTACTCACATTAGGATACCTACTTACTCACAAAGTAGGTATCCTAATGTGTTGATGCAGTCATTGGATGAGAATGGCTGTAGATATGGCGAACAGTGACGGAGCAAATGCAGGCAGCCCATCATAATTTGCCCGAGTTTAATTGTTACGTCAAAAAGTTATTAAAAAAATGTTCAAATGTTTGGAGAACTTATGGGACTTAACTACGGGGTCATCAGTCCCTAAACTTACAAACTAATTATGAACTAGCTAACACTAAGGACGGCACAAATATCCATGCCCGAGGGAGGAACAAAAAGACGTAAAAGAATAGTAGATACGTCCTCTCTTTCACACGTTACGATGAGTCACGACATGGTTCAGTTTCATTCAGAACGGTGGCGGTGTAATCTAAAGTTGACAACGAAATGTTTTCTTTAGGTTTACTATTAATTTACTGACCGGACAAGTACACATACAGGCACCTGTCTGCCACAGAGCGGAGACTGTAGTAATTGTTCATTTCAGGGTCAACAGTAAAGATTATATTCCTCATCCTAAGACTGAAGAAAATTTTACATAAGAGTGCTTTAATCCTTTGTGTTGACTTTGAAGTCAATGATTGAAGCTCTCATGCTCTATGGTTGACAGGTTGTTGTATATGCTCTTCTCCGGCCATTAAATTATCATCGTAAAGGGAAAATTTCCTTGACAACATTAGTTCTCGTGCCGTATTGCGACAAAACAAAACATTAAATTGCAAATTATTAATGAAGGAGGGGAGGGCAAAAGGATTAGGAAGGAAAGGATTGACATTGACTGCATTAGGGCATTGAAATTAAAAAAAATATTGACAATGTGAGCCGGACCGGGAATGGAATCCGGGCCTCCCGCTTCGTTACCCGTGCTTCTCAAACTGCCACAAGTCGCACGCAGTGGATGTAGTGCCCCTATCGTCCATGGCCCTCTTACACTCGCCGTTACGGGTTCCCGTGCGTGGTCGAACGTGTCCGCATCTGCGGTGAAGTAAATGAAGCTAACGCCGTCAACACGTGTAAATATTATTGTAATTGGTGTGCTGTCTTTTCTTTTGGACATGTCCGTAAGAACAGACACCGCACCAGTATAATAATAAAAAATGACAAACAACAAAATGCCTTCATTTACTCCGCATAAAAAACCAGAAAATATCATTAGGCTCCGCATCTATCATGCGATTGGCTAATGACAATGTCACGCAAATCCAGTCATTCTCATCCGTTGCGCAGGTTAACACTCTTGGGCGCGAACATCGTAAGGAAAACTTAATTCAGCCTGTCTTGGCTGTTCCTCAGGAACAGACGTTGCTGATGGTCCGCAGCTATAAATGTTAAATATACATTCATACTTCGCAATTTGCGAAAATTTCCGACTTAAGCTGCTCTTATTCAGGTGGTCTATCATATTGTAACATATCAAAATTTTCATATGTTACAATATGATAGACCATCCGAATAAGAGCAGCTAAAGTCGTAAATCCTCGTAAATTGCGAAGTAATGAATGTATATTTAATATTTATAGCTGCGGACCATCAGCAACGTCCGTTCCTGAGGAACAGCCAAGACAGGCTGAATATGACAGCCAAGACAGGCTAAAGATGGTGTAATATGTCTCTCCCCGTCGCGGGAATCACTGCTAAATGCGTGCGAGCACCAGGGGAAATAGGCATGTGCAACATATGGAAGTTTAGGTTTGGTCGGAAAGCGTGTCCGGGTGGCCGAGTGGTTAAGGCGACCGCTCGCGAAAAGCGGGAGAACCGGGCTCTAGTCCCGGTCCGGCACAAACTTTCATATGTTACAATATGATAGACATCCTAGATAAGAACAGCTAAAGTCGGAAATTCTCGCAAATTGCGAAGTAATCAATGTATATTTAAAACTTAATTCATTCGCTACTACAAGGAACACATCTTTGAGCAATATTACACTTACAGTGCACCGTGCTGAATGCACTGCACGGGCGAAACTCGTAGTCATATACAGCAGCCTTACCTAGAGGCTTGGGTAACATGTATGTGTTCGTGTATACACTTCCCGCGGTATTTCCAAAATTTTATCCTAAGCATGTACTAAAATGACAATGTTTAAATTCTTAATTATGGCATGTGCCTTTTTTAAAACTTGAAAAATCACATTTTGTTCTCGGTCTTCCGTCTTTTGCATTACACTTTGAGGACTCAATTCGTCGGGTATATCATCGATGACGAAGAATGCATTTGTTCTTTTTACACGTACTGTTGAATTGTTACACTCACATTGATCCATTTGATACACACTACAGATGATCAGAAACAAAAACATCGCACTGACGTGTTTTACGGCCCACTTTAGATTTGTAGTTTTATAAGTTTTTGCCAACATTTGGGACGAAAATAATAATGTAAATAATAAAAAATTGATTGATAAGAGTGTCTGAAACCCTTTTAGGAAAGAAGTGGCGAGTTCCGAACTACTGACCTTCAGCATCACAGTCCACCGCCTTGCCCACTACGCTACAGCTATCAATCAAAAATTGGGCTTTTTAACCTCATAGTATTGCTGGCCGTTGTTAACTGATGGTAATATGGCATTTGTAGACAATAGATTGTCTTTTATCGTACGAAGAACGATGTGTTTTTGTTAATTCTTCAGTGCGCCATTGCTTTGAAATGACAACGTCTAAGTTACAATCATCAAATACGCAACGCAATATGGCGTATGCCAGAGAGTGTTCCGGGCGAGGAATGTCACGTGACATCTCCGAACCGCTGGTTTTCGTTAATTCAATGGAGGTGTCAAATCTCCGTTATTTTTGCAAATATCTCTGAAACGCTACGAGATATGATGAAAAACATAACAGAATAAAGCTGTAGAGAATTTTCTCCTCTACAAATTCGGTTATTCAATTTTAGTATCAGATGAATAGTTAAGCCGTTATTTTAATTTAAATTTCGAGCTGTCAAAAGACGATAGCAAAGGCCCACTTTTAGGGTTACTACCGTAACCTAATGTGGGCCAAAAAGTGTATTAAATGGTCATTCACTGTGATGCCTAGACCTGTAGTAACCATTGAACACACAATTTATCAAGATCCATTTTCTGGGAAGTTGGTATCTGACTACTTTCTACATCATTTGTTGGACATTCCAGCAGAATGTAACGTGAATGACTTATGACGTACCGAATTTTCGGACCTAACCGCAGCATGTCCGGTCGCCTGTGGATCGTTAGGTCGCGACGACAAACCGTCCCTAGAGGTTTCGGCTAATTAAACCATTAAACCAGTCCCGCCTGGAAGCAGAATAGGGCGCATGCGATCGGTTGGACCACAGGGAGGGGGGGGGGGGGGGGGGAGGGAGCACCAGCAGCCGCTGTTAATTGGCAGCCGTCACACCCGGTTTGTGGAGCGCGGTGGTGGTGTTTGGGGTGGGCATCTCCAAGGTGATAGTATGGCACTAGACAGGCAGAGCGGTGTCTGTTCTGTCGCCGACATTATCAGGAGAACTTCACAAACGTGGCATCATATTTTAAGGAGAAAAATCGCAATTGTGAGATAAATATTCGAGTAATATTTACCACGGAATGCAGTTATGACCTTCGAAACATGCAGTCGTTGTTAATAGCCAAGCCCAGTACCTGCAGCAAATTGAGTAAGAGGTTTGTTAAACGAAATTTTCTCATGGGTAACTAAATGTCATTGTGTCAAATTGCATTGTTTCTAACCCGTTGATGATACGTTTCACATGTAAAAAATAATTAGTATTTCACTACAGTTTTTATACATTCTGTGTATATACTTTTTGGTGTGAGACTTGATGAAGGTCACAGGGCGGAAATAAAGATGGTGTAATTGAGTGAAAATATATCTTTTTCAATCATTGTGCTTGAAAAGTCGAATATCAACTTGATGCTTTATATTTTTGTTCTATTATATTGGGGAGCCCCAAGTCTTCCATGCTCATTCAAATTTCCGGATACGTACGTTTATTGTTATTTTTTCTGTGACTTTCGCGTAATTCAACGTTTCACACCGAATACACCTATGATTTACGATTTATTTTAACATCTAAAATACAGTCCTGGAAAGTGAAAACAAAACACCATGAATTCGTCGAACCAGTAAAAGGACATTTTATTGACACATTCTTGAGGACGTGTACAACACACGATCACACAGATAGAGCGATATGCACGTGAGTACAGCCACCAGAGCGTGAGAAATGTCGACTCTAGTACCGTGGATATCCTCCTTTTACTTTAATACGAGCTGTAATTCTCCCATGGAGATGATCGTAGAGGTGTCAAATGTAGTCTGCCATGCAGTTTCCACTTGGTGCCTCAGATGGGCCGGATTTCTTGGTACTCATTCAGACCGCGCAGCATGACGTTCCATCTGGGGATAATGATGGGCAGGGTAGTTGACGTATACCTAGAGTAATACGTTGGGGTGAATGGGATACGTTTGGACGTACATTGTCCTGTTGGAAAAGAATATCGCCTTGTCCGACCATGAAAGGTGGCAAGAAGAGTTGAATGATGGTTTCACTGTACCGTGCACTGTTCAATTTTCCCTCGACGGTGACCAGAGGGGTCTGTTGTAGGTATGGCTCCCCACACCATGATGCCAGGTGTAGTCATGCTTGCCTCTGTGGCGTACACTCCAGATTTTCGCACTCCCCTGCACGACACCACACACACATACGATCATCATTGGTACCGAGGCAGCAGTGACTCTCATCACTGAAGACATGTCCATTCGTCCTTTCATAAGCGCTTACCGTGACAGCATTGGAGGAGGACTGAACGAAGTTGGGACGTGAGGGAGGGATACCCTAATGGCACGCATGATCGTGCATCCTTGTGTGGGGAGCCATATCCTACACTGGCCGTTCTCCTCTAATGATCGTCTAGAGAACATTTTACAGTCCACGGTACACAGAAACCACCATTCAACGCGTCTTTGCTATCACTCATGCACCAACAAGGCGATATGCCTTTCCACCAGGACAATACACGTTCACATGTATCCTGTACCACTCGACCTGCTCTTCAGGGTGTAGGCCAACTGCCCTAGCTAGCACGATCCCCAGTTCTATCCCCAACTGAGTATATTTGGAACCGCATGAAACATCACGATGAAAGTCTGCATGAGCGGCACCAAGTGGAAATTGCTTGTGAGGCCATTTCACAGGACTACATTCGGCACCTCTACGATAGTGTCCTTGGAAGAATTACACCTTGCATTGCTGCTAACGCCAACATTGCGCACGCTCTGGTGACTGAACTGACGCGCGTACGGCTTTGACTATGTGATCGCGTCTTGTACACATCCTCAAGAATATGTCAATAAAGTTTCCCTCTGCTGGTTCGACAAATTCATGGTGTTCTTTTTCATTTTTCAGGAGTGTACATTTAATCACAGTCATTCAACTATTTTACGATATTTAGAGACATTTAAAATATACTCTCTGTTGAGTGCCACATATATGCTTCCATTACACTTGGTGTACACCAGGTTCATTCCATTGGACAAAGAAATTGACAATGGATGCCAGTAGTCACTGAATTGAGTCAATGTGGTAAGTTCAAAATTTGTGGCAAGTTGTGATTCTAGCCCCCGGTCTCTTGCTTACTAGTCAGTACCGCTGACCAGTACGCTACCAGAAATCAATGACCACCACGAATGCACGAGCTATACTAGCATGCTTCTCACCAGATAACTACATTTTGAAACAGAAATAATAGGGTTTTTCCTTGTCGTTAACTTGAATAACTTAAATCAACTGTGCACAAAGCAAATTAAATAACATATCAGTCATGTGTAGTTTGGGAACTAAAATTCTTAAAAAAAAAAAAAAAAAAAAAAAAAAAAAAAAAAAAAAAAAAAAAAAAGTGTTCGGAAATTGAAATAAGTTCAGGGTGAAGAAATGAAACCATGAGTTTTGCTGATGACACTTTAATTCTGTCAGAGACAGGACTTGGAGGAGCAATTGAACGGAATGGACAGCGTGTTGAAAGGAGCATATAAGATGAACATTAACAAGAAAAAAACCAGGGTAATGGAATGCAGTCTTATAAAATCAAGCGATGCTGACGGAGTTAAATTAGGCACGAATCAATAAAGGTGGTAAATGAGTTTTTTTACGTGGGCAGTAAAATAACATATTATGGTTGCAGTACAGAGGATATAAAATGTAGAATGGCAATAGGAAGAAAAGCGTTTTTGAAATAGAAAATTTTGTTAACATCGAATATAATTTAAGCGTAGGGAAATCCTTTCTAAAAGCATTTGTGTGGAATGTTGCCTTGTATGGGAGTGAAACATGGACGATAAACAGGGCGGGCAGAAAAAGGATAGAGGCTTTTGAAATGTGGTGTTACAGAAGAATGCTGAAGATTAGGTGATTAGATCATGTAGCTAATGAGGAGTTACTGAACAGAACTGGACGGAAAAGTAATGTCTGGCATACCTTGACTAAAAGAAGGGATCGATTGGTAGGACACGTTCTTAAACATCAAGGAATTGTGAATTTAGCATTGGAGGGAAGTGTGTGGGGTCATGGAGAGAATATTAAATGGCGTTTACAAAGCAACAATTTCTTTTGATTGTCTAAACCTTATGAGCTAGCCTGTTCACTGCAGACTACTTTACCGTTCATGGTTTCTATTTCTCTGTGGCTTATTATTTTTGAGCCTATACGAAGTAATAGATACCATGTTGATTAATGGTGATCATCTAGTTAGAGGAAGAAAAAGATTTTTGAGGGTAAGTGACACGAAGTGGTTCTGAAGTTTCGTCCTTTCAAAGCCCACTCAAGGAAGTAAATCAATCATGAAATTGTAGTAGTTCTGTATAGATATCGAAGTGGGATTAATATCCTTTCTTGTTGAAATTGTAACTGTTCTTATTAATCGGAGGCTGCCTACTCGTCAATGAAAAGTATGTAAAGTTGTTTCAGATAAAGTGATACGAACAACATTAAATTCATTTACATGTTCGTATCTACGTATTTGTGTTAATTTGTTCTCACGCTTAACGTGTTAAGGTTAGGAAATTTCAACCTGAAGTCGTCGACATTGATAACTGATTTGTTTAATTAAATATGTTGGAATAAATATTAATATAGTGAACTCATTTTCTGTATTAAAGTGATTCCAGTGTTCATAAGAGAATTCCCAATTTATATGTAAATGCACAGTTTTGATTAGATATAGGTGTCAAGTAACGGAAGGCTAACTCTCGCTTCGCATTTGACAATTACAATTGTATTTAAAACGATTTTTACCAAGCATCATAAACGTGCAATTCAATTCATATCTGTTATGTTTTCCATATCATGATAACAGTATGAACGTGTACAATATTCTATATCTGCATAAATGGTTTTCTTTTAGCGATTGTAATATCTTATAGCTACTAAATTAGAAGTCTTACGCAGTTCTGCTATGTGAGGACGATCAAGTAATTATCATACGTGCTAATCAAGTGTACAATTACTTTTCCCAGCTGATATAATGATTTGGATAATAGAACCCAGGACGCATATTTGTATTTTTAAACAATCGATATCTTATTACTGTTATCAGTCCGTAAGAACATCTAAATTTAGTGATAATAACAGACAAGATCTTCACTGGAGAATCTATATTATTCTTAAAAAAATGCGAATAGTCCATAATTATTTGAGAAAATGATGCTGAATATAATTTTTGTAGGATTTATACTGGTTATAGACAATCGCTACATCTTTTATCAAATTACTTGTGAGGCATAATTCTTGTTGTAATTTAAAAAATGAGGGATCTCATAATGTGAGTCAGGTCCTTGACAATGGTGGAAATATTCATTGTAGGCGGAAAACAAAAAGTTATGTTTCCTTGTTCTCACAATGAAATCGAAGTTATGCTGTTGGGTACAAAGGGTCATGCACAGACAGTTACAATAATACCATGTGGAGACGACATGAGGATTTCCTGACAGAGATAAGTATAATAATATCAGAAGAAAATGTTTCCTGATAGAGATAAGTATAATAATGTCAGAAGAGCATGAAGTAATTAAATTGACAGAAGATTTGGCTACTGCCTTTGTAGCTATGATAATGACAGATGCCAGTACATACATTCAGGTACATATATACTTGAACTATGATAGCAGATCTACGAATAACATGTAGCCGGGGTGTTCGGCATCACGATATAGTAAAAAAGCTGTCTGCAGCCGGAAAAGGAACTGAACGACTGAGAATGTCTAATTTGCAATATGTATAAGACAAGTTGCTAGGAAAACCAGGAAAAGTTGACATCATTAATCAAACAGCTGCTTGAAAAGAAAAACAGGATCGGATTTGTTGTGCTCAGGATATGGGTGAATCAAAAATGGAGATTTATTCGCCGTAGTGTTAAGTCATGTATTGTTATTCTGAACATGCTGGTGAGCCATAATGGAAATGACACTCTTCATCCAGTCAAGTGTTCTGCTAGTACCATAGTGACTCAACGTTATCTTTGCCCAAGGAGGAAGTTACATAATTCTTAATGCACTTTTAGAACATCCAGATACGATTACACATTTTATTATCAGTTTAATCAAGCAGCATATGAATCACTTTTCATACAGGACCATATTATACCATTATGATCTAAGAAGGGATTAGACTAAACGACAGAAAATAATTGAACAGTATGATGTAGAACTGACAGTTTTGTAATAATGCATTGGCGAATGAGTTATACCGGAATTTTTCAAAAGGAGATCAGTTAGTGATCGTCGGTGGAGCTGGGAATGGTCTTTAAGGGACAGAGAATACGACATAGGGGCTGACATGAAAGAGAGTTCTACTCAAACTCGTTAGCAAAATGTACATTACATGGAACTATTTTAGAGTCTCGACCAACAGCATCTTAATACAGCTGGTAGGAGTCAGGTTTGAGAAGCCACTGATGGAAGGTGCCATGATACATATTACAGTGGTGACAACTGAGTCTATTACCAGGACTGGTAGCACCAAAGTCCTGCAAATCAATAGGCACTGGGAGGGGTGGTTTGCAAAGCTTTTACGTGACAGCTTATTGGGAATAAGGGAGAGAACTCATGGGAAAATTCCAGTGGTATATATTTCGAAAGCAGTACCCATTTTAGAATGAAGTCAGATAATTGGTATTCCTGCTTCAATTAAATCTCTGTATAGAAGCATTTTGATTCCTTAACTTTATACAGGTAACTAAACAATAACCTGTTTGTTGCAGTGAAGAGTAACGCTAACGCAATGTAAGCAGCTTTGGTGAGTCCACGCTTGTGAATACGTAGTTTTCCCTCGTATAACTCCGAACGAACATGTCTAAGAATGCCCAACAGTACCGATAAGACACCGAGTAATCAGTTCTTCGGCGTCGTCGAATGTGTAATGCTGCAGAGACTCAGAAGAGTTAAGTTTTGCCGGACATGTAATTACAATGAATAAGCACAGAATGGATATCAAAAGACAGGAAGAAAGTGACTTGTTGAGTTCCGGAAGGATTTGTTGGTATTGGTAATCAATGAAAAAGGCGAGGAAAATTGGAGTATCAAGTGTACACAGACCTGGACAGGGAAGGATACTGGAACAGGATGGACACATTTCGTTGTAATTGACGGTAAGTCATCGAGTAAAATAAAAGTGATATCTGGCGTTCCACAGGGAAGCGTTATAGGTCCCTTACTCTTCTTCGTGTTTATAAACGATTAAGGAGACAATCTGAATAGTTCCCTTAGACTGTTTGCGGATGATGCTGTCGTTTATCGGTTATTGAAGTCAACAGAGGATCAAAAGCAACTGCAAAGCCATTTAGACAAAATTTCTACTTGGTGCGAAAATTGGCAATTGACACTAAATAAAGAAAAGTGTGAAGTAATACACATGACCACTAAAAGAAATCCGCTGAACTTCAATTACGCGATAAATCAGTCAAACCTTAAGGTCGTAAATTCTACCAAATACCTAGGAGTTACAATTACGAACAACTTTGACTGGAGAGAACACATAGAAAATATTGTGGGGAAGGCGAACCAAAGGTTACGTTTCATTGGCAGAACGCTTAGACGATGCACCAGCTCCACCAAAGAGACTGCCTACATCACACTTGTGCGTCCTCTCTTGGAGTACTGTTGCCCCTTGTGGGACCCTCACCAGGTGGGACTGACGGAAGATATTGAGAAGGTTCAGAGAAGGGCAGCTCGTTTTGTTTTATCACGTTACGGGGGAGAAAGCGTCACGGAAATGTTGCACGAATTGGGGTGGAAATCATTAAAAGAAAGACGTTATTCATTGCTGCATCATCTGTTTGCGAAGTTTCAATCACAGACTTTTACTTCTGAATGTGAAAATATTTTGCTAGCACCCACCTACTTAGGGAGACATGACCATCCCAATAAAATAAGAGAAATCAGATCGAAAACGGAACGATTTAGGTGTTCTTTCTTCCCGCGCGCTATTAGAGAATGTAACGGTAGAGAAAAGTTATGAAAGTGGTTAATGAACCCTCTGCCAGGCACTTAAATGTGATTCGCAGAGCATCTATGTAGATGTAGATGACAAGCATCAATGGAGCATACAACATAAGAGAATACTGACGGTCTCTCAAGAAGAGCGATTGAAAACGAGAGAAAGGATTAAGAGTTTCTGGGAAAAAAGAAGAATAATGCTATCCACGACAGGGTTAACTACGGTCCTCAATGAGAAGACGAAGGAGAAGGAGAGACAGGTGGTCAGCGAACATCTCTTCCGGTCCTTGTCGGTCTTCGTGACAGGAGCTGCTAATTCTCAGTTAAGCAGGTTCTCATAAAGGCTCAACACGCCGATTTGGGGCAATAGTTCGTAGTAATCGATGTTAAGGCATCGACCAAAAGAGAGGTGATTTCGGGCGTTCCACAGGGTAGTGTTATTGGTCCTCTGCTGTTCCTTATTTACATAAACGATTTAGGGGAATATCTAAGTAGCTGTCTTAGGTGTTTGCAGATGACGCCGTCATTTACCGTCTAGTAAAATCATCTCAAGGTCAAAACCAACTGCAGAACGATTTTAATAAGATATCTGTTTGGTGTAAGAATTGTCAGTTGACTCTAAATAATGAGAAGTGTGAAGTCGTCCACATGAGTACGAAAACAAATCCGTTAAATTCTGTTTACATGATAAATCAATCAAATGTGAAGGCCGAAATCTGCACAAAATACCTAGGAATTAGAATTACTTCTGACTTAAATTGGAAAGAACACGTAGATAATGTCGTGGGAAAGGCGAACCAGAGACTGCGTTTCATTGGTAGAACCCTAAAAGATGTTCAGATGTACAGGGGAGACAGCGTTACGGAAATGATACAGGATCTGGGATGGGAATCATTACAACAACGGCGCTATCGCTGCGGCGTGGGCTACTTACGGAACTACAATCGCCAACATTCTCCTCCGAATGCGAAAATATATTGTTGACTCACACTTATATAGGTAGAAATGATCATCAGAATAAAATACGAGAAATCAGAGACCGAACTGAGAGATTCAGGTGTTCATTCTTCCCGCGCGCTATTCGAGAATGGAATGGGAGATAAAATAGTATAACGGTGGTTCGAAGAACCCTCTGCCAGGCACTTAAATGTGATTTGCAGAGTATCCCATGTAGATGTAGATGTAGATGTAGAATATGTTTCTTCACTTGTCACGCGGGTCATTGAATTCCGGCTGAGGCCGGGACTGGAATACAGCAAGCTTATACGAAGGTCAGACTGGAAGGAAAGTGTCACTCGATTCACAGCTTAGTAGTTGGAAGGAAAGAATGGCAGACTGTGCTCCACCGAACGTCACAATGCCAGTCTCCCGGCCACAAATCCCCGAGCAACGTATCTTCCATTCCAGCTGTCTGCGCTGCTGACTGCGGAATGCTTTCCGCGAGTAAACCCGGACCATACGTGAAGTGAGACATTCACAGCGGGCGACGGACACGCCGCTATCGGACAGCGAGGGAGCGCGGGATTTACGCCGACGCGGCTGGCTGTCGGGTGGAGCGGGCAGGGGCGCTGCTAGGGGGTGGATCGGCGCCCCCTGGGGTTGGCAACACGAGTAGCCGCAGCTGGCCGCTCAGCCGCTGACGCAGCGGGGCGCGAGCCAGGAAGCGGTGCCAAGCCAACGGCCGACACGTCTGCGGAGCGCGCGACCGCCGGCCACAAGCCTGCAAGAGTCCCACCTCACGGACAGGCTTGTGCAGCCAACAGTTACGTACCTTATTTTTCTGTAAAACACGAAGCCACACAAGTTGCTTTGCTCTTTTCCTGAAATCGGATATTGACGACTTGTCGGAGCGTTTCAGTCGGGCTACTCGCATTCGTGACTCCAGTTGCTGTCGCAGACGAAAATGTTCAAATGTTTGTATAGCTTATGGGACTTAACTACGGGGTCATCAGTCCCTAAACTTACAAACTACTTATGAACCAGCTACCACTAAGGATGCCACATATATCCATGCCCGAGGGGGGATTCGAACCCCCGACCGCAGACGAAACAAGAAATGAAACTTCCTGGCAGATTAAAATTGCGTGCCGGAACCGGGACTCGAACCTGGGACCTTTGCCTTTCGCGGGCAAGCGCACTACCGACTGTGCTAACCCGACACGACTCACGATGCCGCCTCACAACATTACTTCCGCCAGTACCTCGCCTCCTACTTTCCAAACTTCACAGAAGCTCTCCTGCGAACCAAGCAAGACTAGCACTCCTTGCCCGCGAAAGGCAAAGGTCCCAGGTTCGAGTCCCGGTTCCGGCACGCAATTTTAATCTGCCAGGAAGTTTCATATCAGCGCATACTCCGCTGCAGAGTGAAAGTTTCATTCTGGAAACAAGAAATGTTCTAGAATCTCGCAAAACGTTCTAATACGAGAGAAAGAACGGTAACAACTTCATCTTTTATTTTAAGAAACGAATATGACACCATTACATGAAAACTATATCAGCAAGAGGTACACGAGTGAAATAAAATTTCTTGGAATATCTTTTTTAACATTACGCATTTCGAAAATTTCATCTCCAGATCTGTGGCAAATTATAATAGAAATTACATTGTGTCTCTTTATTGCATTTTAATGCCCCGAGGGGCAGGCTGCCAGCAGCCTAGTATGCTGCTCTTTAGCCCAGAGTACATTTAAATTTGACAATCGGTTACGGTATTTCAAAACAGGTGAAAATATATTTTGAATTTAACAGTAAAGCAGGAGATAAAATAGGCGAGTTAAAACAATGAAAAGAAGACTTTAAACTTAACGGTTTAAAACGTCTTGCTGTCCATCGTCTCGTTGTGACGTTATTTGCTATCTAGCAATTTTTCCGACTCCCGACCCCTTTTCCGACTGTTTTATAACAATTCATTGGGAAAAGCCACAAGTCACTTCGACGTTGAAAGACTTTTCTCCGTTGAGAATGAAATGCTGCTTACTATCAACTACATACATTTCAGTGGAGTCACACAGTCAACTTGATAAGCTGTTCTAGAGAACCATATAGCAGAGTATTCCACGTTTGGTTCTGTATGATGTATGAATTCTAATAATACTTATTGTAAAATTTGGATTTTCCTGGCGAATTAAATGTTCAAAAAGATTTCGGTTTTGTAGCCAGTCGTAAACTTCATTCCACGATATTTCGACTGGACCACTGCCAATCATCTTCAATGAGCCAATAAGGACTATCTAAGACGCTCTCCGGTCTACCTTTTAAAATCTGCTGGGGGCTAAAAGACAGAGGCTCTGCAGGGTTAACAGCGACGAGAACAGAAATACGATAAAAAAAAATAATGAAAAATGGCACAAGATTGTGCTGCCTATTCGGCGGTTCCTCAAGTCTTAAAATCACACAACTTGACACTGATACAACACTTGCACGACGTACTGTTAAAAGTAAAGCACTGTGACCCCGCAGGGGGAGAGGGGAAGGAAGGACGTGGGGAGGGGTGGGAAGGAGAGTTGTGGGGGAGCGGGGAAAGAAAGCTCCGAGGGAGGGGAAGGGAGATCCTAGCGGTTGAGGGAAAGGAGTGGGGTTGGAGGGGAGGGATTAGGGCTTAAAGTATAGGTAAATATCAGGACGGAGGGCATCATCCAGGAAGGGGGAGGTGGCGGAAGTACCGCAGGGAGAGGATGTGGAGTGCATGAAGGTGTAAGGAGGAATATGCTGGTATTGGTGCAGCAGAGACCCAGGGTTCAGGAGGAGGGAGAGACCAGAGGGTGAGGTGATTCTATATTGCGGGTGGTGTTGAGGATTATTTATTTATTTATTTATGAGGAAGGTGACGGAAAGGAATAAGATAATAGAGGATCTTCTTGGAGGAAGGGAGGCGGATGCCGTAAGCAAGGCGTAAGTGGGTGCGCATATATGAGTAAGAGAGAAGTAGAATGACAACATCGCCGTCTGGCGGATTCTCCACTTAATAACTGACCGCTTTGCTAACCTTAGTTGCACTTGACCATCCTACAGGGATGTTCTGGGGGGAATTTTAAATTTATTTTATTTTTAACATATGTCTTTGAGAGTGATAATTTTAAAAGGGATGTTTAAGTTTCACTTTTTAATAAGTCTTAAAAGATATGGTGAGTGTGAAGATAGTGTTCTCATTTATGTTTTATCAAAATGTTTGATGAATATTAATTCCATTGTCTTGCTGTAGCCTTCGATAATGACGAAACGCCGAAACGCGTAAGGCCTCAATAAATTGAAATATGTGGTCAAGACTCTAAAGTTTATTTCAAGTGTATTTCAAATAAAAGTCTGTTTGGAAACTACGTGGCAAATATTGGAAGCTTGCGTCTCAGCCGCAGCAGAATGCCCGTGCGCACTGGGGCACCGTGTTGAGGTGCGCGCGGCCGTTAGCCATCGGGAGTTCGCGTCATCTCTCGGGCATGGGTGTTTGTGTTGTCCTTAGGTTAGTTTAACGTAGGTTAAGTAGTTTGTAAGCTAGGGACAATTTACCATGCAGTTTAGTCCCACAGACGTACAGTCATTTTGGACACTTTTTTGCTTGCGTCTCATGGGTCGGGTCTAGAGTTCTTCTTCCAGTTGTGTGAACCACTTGTTGAGGGATTGGAATATTTCGCGTTTTTATAATGATAATATTCTTCTCGGGTCTGCAGCCGGATAGCATCGTCAACTAGACGCAATATTTCGTCAGACCAAATGGCTGATATCTTCAGGTGAGTGCCGCTTGTGAAATCAGTGCACTCACCTGAAGATGGCAGCTAGCTGGTCTGCCGATATATTGTGTCTAGTTGACAATCTTATCCGGCTGTAGACCCGAGAAGAATATTGTCACTTATTATGCCGGCAAGGACTACGCAACCAAATTTCGCGTTTTTCCTTTTCCTTCTGTAATGTCGTTACCGAACAGCAAGGCATGCACACTCTACGACAGTTCGAGCACTTTACTAACAATGTTCTTTTGTTTATGTTAAGAGGAAGAAATCTGTTTTCACTGTTCCTCCGCGTCGTTTATCAGTCCTTCTGTGCTGCCCTTACGGTATATTTGGGTTGAGTCAAAAGTAGCAGCACAGTCATTTACTTAAATTCTCTGCTGGAACTGGGAAACCTGAATATTCCAGTAAGATAAGGGTCAGGTGGTCCACCTTTAACGGCATATTTGCAACACGGTGCGGGATTCGTGTGACATATCGAACAATGAAACCTGGTAGCACTGACGCCAGTAAATGTGTTTCGAATGTTTGTAAAGGTTAAGGGACTTAACTGCGGGGTCATCAGTCCCTAAACTTACAAACTACTTACGAACTAGCTTATACTAAAGACGACACAAACTTCCATGCCCGAGGGGGGATTTGAGCCCCCGACGGCGGACGGCCGCGTGACGCCAGTACTATCCTAAACACGTATCTTTGGTTTGTGCTCTCTGTCCGTCTTCCTTGACGGCGAGTGTCGATTGAATGAAATGGGGCGTGTCTGTCGAGGTTCGAAAGGCCGTGGGTGCTGTGTGCACGTGAGGGGGTCGGTTTGGGCTGGAACAACGTCTTGATAAGGAACTTTGCTGTCTTGTGTTAACGTAATGCCAACGAAACTAAATGACTGCTCGGTCACAAGTTGCCGTGAAGCTAAGTTACTGTTTTAGCTGTTTCAGATGTTGCCTTTGTTGTGAGCGATTGGCGATGTTGCATTTATTCTGAGTGATTGCCGGATCGTCTCCATGTCTCTATGTGTTAACTTGGATGCCTTGAACCACTCTGAGGGCAGTCGCTGCTTGAGTAATAGTTTCAGAACAACAAGAAGGTGATGTATATTTTGCAGACGTCATTCTTACTGTACAATCATTGTATTAACAGAGTTGTGGTAACGTGACAACATTTAAGGCCGCGTTAGATTGAGCCACTTGTGGCGGGCTTCCTTGTAAAGTCGGATGCGGCTTATACTGTTCGTAGTTCTATGAGCTTTAGGTAAAGTGTGTGACCTTTGATAATTTTTGTAATTGGAGCTTCCCCCGGTTGAGTCACTATAGTGGGCCTTTAAAATTATGTGGTAGACTCCATGAGAGTAGCAGAGTGTGCATGGCCTGCTGAGTCGTTACGATTACGTCTAATGATTTGAGCAAACTGTTACTTGTAACTTGGTGAAGGCCTCACATAGACATTTACAGCTTAAGAGGTGTGTAGTTTCAAATATCATATACGAAATGGGCTCTCAGTTCGACCTGCGGGCCCTGTATTGCTTATTTATTGCCGCCACGTTATCTTTAATAGGCGTTAGTTGAGCGGTCGTGAAGTTTCTAAATTTTTTCTATTTGATGTCCTGTCTCGAATTTAAACCGGTGTACCTATTTGTCAATCCTTTGTTAAAAGGATGCTTGGGGTTTATATTGATCAGGATGGATTCTCAGTTCGTTAAGTATGGACGTGTGCCCGTATTTACGTCTCTTTTATGCACCTGCCAATATGTTTTATTATTCATGGTCAATTTGTGTGATCGTTTAAGTAAAGTTATATAACGTTTTCTTTTGTGAGTTTATATTAGGTTTGTTTTATGCTCTTCCAAATATGTTTGCTTGGGCATTGTGCGGGCCCTAGGATAATTCATGTATCTGCGTTGTGGGTTCTAGTTAATGTTAATAAAGTCCGAGTTATAAAACTGTTGTGTAATTTATAGTTTTCAAAATGAGAAGCCAAGATCGCACACTAACAATTTATTAAGTAAGGACCGGTTTCGGTGCACTGTATCACCATCATCTGGTCACATATATGGTAAAATCTGGTCATCTTGTTAAAAAAAAAAGGGTATAAAATAACAAGTGCAACATTGCACTTAGTCACTATAAAAAATACACAAGTTAAAAACATGACAGCTTACAAAATACTGACAGCTCTCTGTAATTGTATTCTTTCCCTCCTCTTCGGCGGCGGCGCATTAGCCACGCGTGCTGGAACGCCGTGTTGCGGTGCGCGCGACCGTCCGACGTCAGGGGTTCGAATCCCCCCTCGGGCATGGATGTTTGTGTCGTCTTTAGTATAACGTAGTTCATAAGTAGTATGTAAGTTTAGGGACTGATGACCCCGCAGTTAAGTCTCTTAAGCCTTACAAACATTTGAACATTTGAAACTCCCCCTCTGCTAACCCGAATGGTCAAAAACCGCGTTCCATTTGGTATCTCTGCTCAAATCATTAGACGTAATCGTAACAACTCAACTCGCCAATGCTTACACAGTTTGCTACTGTCATGGAGTCTATCGCAAAATAATTATTTTAAATGCCCACTTTATAGACACAGCTGGGGGGAAAGTGTGGTGTCGCTCAAGTCTGAAGTGAACGCCACGTACTTTCGCCGCGCACCGCCATGTATGCACGGCGCGGCGTTCCTACGATGTCAGCCACGAGCGCCCTCTGCTGCATCTCTGCTCGTGGCCACCACTGAACGTCATCGTGCACCAGATAGGCACCAGTTAAAGACAGGCACTAGGACTCTCCTCAGTAGGCAGGCTATTACCTAGTTCAACTATGTATCAGCATTCTGCAGTCATGATACTTGTAAAAGATATGTATTATATTTCTACGAAATATACAACTTGTACTAATCTAGCTTAGTGTTTCTAGTTTCTGCTGTCCCACTGGCTGGTCACCTCAGACTCTGTACCCGCACACGCGTGCATCCTATTTCCCTGTGTCGGTCTCTCTCTACTCGGCCACCGACACCCACGACAACCGGCGGAAACGAGACACAAAAGTGGCGACGATGATGGGACACAAAAGAAAGGGTGGCATCTGTTAGAATTACGCAACGTATCAAAGATCACACACTCTTGCTGATAGAACTACGAACAGTATCCGACTTTACAAAAAAGTGGCACAATCGGACACAGCTAGGAAGATTGTCACAACTCTGGTAATACAATGAGTGCACAGTAAGAATGACGTCTGCAAAATTTTCATCTTCTTCTTGTTGTTGTGTAACTATTACTCAGGCTGCGACTGTCTTCAGAGCGGTTCAAGGCATCCAAGTTAACGCACAGAAATATGAAGACGAACCGGCAATCACTCAGATTAAATTCGTCGCCAATCGCTCACAACAGAGGCAATTCTGGAACAGTTAATATCAGAAAATTAGCTTCAAGAAAACGTCAGCGAGCAGTCATTTTGCTTCGTTGGCATTGCATTAACACAAAACAGCCAAAGTTCCTTATCAACACGTTGTTGCAGCACAAGCCGACCGCATCACATGCACACCGCACTCACGTGCTTGTGAACTCCGACAGACACGTTCCATTCCACTCCAATCGACACTCGCCGTCAAGGAAGACGAATGCCAGAGAGCACAAACCAAAGAGAAGTGCTAAGGAGAGTATTGGTGCCAGTGCTACCACGTATCAAACACCATCACTCCCGACAACGGATTCGGAGTTACGGTTAAAATGTTACAACACACTTTGTGTAGAGGTACAAAGTATATTGTTCCCATAAATAATTGTCATTTAATGTGTTCAGTATGGTGTCAGTCCTGCGTAATGCAAATTCGAAGGCGCTTAATCCATTCGTCGTGCACTCGTGGAAGGGTTGCCGCAGGTATGTCTAGATATTGTCTGTTTCTTATTTTCATTGGTTATACGATTCACTTTAAGGGGTTCTCACGGAAAATTGTCAAGTAGTATGAGTTCACGTGATCTGGGTGCCCACACTCTAGAACCACGTCGACCAGTTCAATGTTAAAAAACTTAACCATCTAATCACTTACGAACAAATGCACCGTAGTATGGTGGAAACCCATCCTGCTGAAAGTAAGAGGAAAGCTGCCAACTTCTTTCGTAACTAAGGAATAAACACCACTCGTTGTTTCGAGCGGTTTAGAAGCACCAATCACGAATATCCTTTAAGATGTAGAACTAAAATATATTGTTGTGTTATTTGAAGCATAACAGCTACGTGGAGTCCATTACAGAAATGAACCAGTCAGGAAATTCAGATTTTATCTGATACTTCCAGACGACCCCCTTGCCATTAAAAGATAAAAACTTACTTACATTCAAGGTAGCGGATTTGAAAATGGCGCCCATTGTAGCGTCCCTTGGAGAAACGATAGTGATAGTAAGTGATGCCGCATTGAATTCTAATCAAAAACATAAATGCAGTGATGTCAAAGATAAAGTGTTACCTTGGACGCCAATGAGCTTTTATTATTTTTATTTATTTATTTATTTATTTACAACAAAGAAATTTTAAAATCGTCGTGAATGTTATCACAGCTCTTTGTTCGTTGTTCGAGTACAATTTAAACAATTGTACAATGTGTAATCCTTCATGTCTGGTCTTGTTCCTGTTCATGTCATGTCGTGATTTGAAAGGACGATATTATCATAATTTTTCGAGGCTCGCTGTTAGATTTTTTTCTCAACAATAGTAACCAAGATCTGTTAAATGATTGTAAAATGTCAGGTATGAACTCTAATATAAATGTTAAACATTATATCGTTTATTCATATTAACAGCATCCATCCATAGATTTTAATCATTTTCAGGATTTCAGCTCCACTTGCAGAACCTTCAAAATCGGCCGCTGAATTGCAGTCACCGAAGCCATTTGATAGTTGATTCTAGTAAATAATTATTGTATGGTCAGAATGTTAATTTTTATTGTAATCAGCCTGAGCAATTCTGCTCGTAATATTTTTGACGTCATGTGTTACATGTAACTGTTTTTATTCTTCATATGAAGTTGTCGTTCATGACAACGAAACGTAGGTCAGTAACCTAAGAATTACGCATCAGGTTGGTTGATATACAAACTTGTTAAAAAATATTTATTAAATGATTCAAGGGCGGGTGTTGAAATAAAATATGGCTTTTAAAAACTTTTTTTCATCTTGGACGGCGATCCTGAACGGCGGTAGAATAAATTTTAATGATTCAGATCTTACGAAATTTACATCAGTAAGTCTATGAACCAAACTGAAGCGATTCATAGAAGTGCTCTTTCTGTATTGTGGCGAGGACAGATCTTGTGTCAACAATAATTATAATGCTGATAGGCAATGCTCAGCTGAAAATTATTACACACTGAGTCTAGCCAGTGAGTAGTGAAACCGTTGATTTTATTATTTTTCAACATACTGTTTCATCAACTTTTTTCGTAATACTTACGGAAACATAAAGCGTTACATATTTTATTAAAATCAGTTCTTTGGCTAAGGCACTCTATTAGCAATAAAAAGGATATCATAATTCAGTATTTAATAGCTCAGCAAATTTCAGTTCAAGTAACAGTAAAGCACAGTTACATTTTTTTTTTTTTAATTTTATTTGGTAGGACGCCACACCATGTTTGTCACCTACTGCAAAAGATAGGGCACCTCACGCATACCTTACTAAATACTCAGGGTACCTAGCTTATGCCGAGATTTTGAAACAAAAGGGTCTACTGCGACTTTTGAGTAATCCTGTACATATAACTCTCCACCTACTTTTTGAATTAAGGTCTCTGTATAATGCGGTAAATTTTTGACCGTTCTTTTTGGTGAATCATTAAAACTTGAAAACGAAGGAAAAAATGGTCTGCATTACACAAACGTAGCGATATCCGCTGCTCCGACAACGTTTATTTCATACTGAAACGCTTTCTGTTTTGCTTTCGCTGTTGAAATTTTGCTGTTTACAGGTGTTTAGTTTTTACTCCCAACAACGTTATATACTGTCGAGAATCATGAAAACTCTATGTAACACTTTCCGCATGGCAAAGCCGAAACTGAACACGTGTTCATCGATTATTAACGGCGTTAATTATCTTCGTTCGAACAAACATCGCAGTTATTACGCATCGAAAATTACAGCCATGCGTATTTATTGCACTGGTTCCAATTTCGTAATAACATGACAGAGCGTATCGGGAGTTGCAATTAATTTGGGTATCAATCTAAAATTATTACTTTTTGTGACATGAATTTTAATTATCATATAATAATAAGGACCAGCCTCCTGTTCCATTACAATGTGAATGCAATCAAGCTGTAACAGAATGCGGGCCTTAGGGTGTCACTGCTTATATATAGCGCAATGACACAGAATAATAGAAAGCTCTCTTCCCTACTCAATGCCTGTAGGAAATACAGTGGAATTTGCATGCAGTACGTCATACGCTAAATGGACAATGAAAACAAAAAATCACGGATACTGTCACTCAGTTTTCATTGTGTGAAAGTAATTTCAATGGCCTACCCCGGTTCTGCAAGCAGTATACATTTAAACAATTTTTTTCGTCATCGAAACAGAAATAATGAACAACGCTGTATATATACACATTGGTTACTTTGTGGTATGGAAAATTAATTAAATCCTGTGATGGTGAAAAGTACAATGATAAGTAATTACCAAGTACTAACCAACGATGTGTACTATGACGGCCGAGCAATACAGATCTGCTACCTAAAACACTGACTTATAAGAAAACTAAATGAATGGACACGTTTCCCAGGTACCAGAGCGAGGTTGTGCTCGACTCTCACTCGGATGGACGACGGTTCAAATCCGACATCTGTCAATCCGCGAATTTTGTATATTGCTCCAGGTAAACGGCGGAATCTTTCCTTTGAAAGGGCACGGCTGATTTCCATCCCATAGTTATCAAAACAAGATGATATTCCTGTATACTATCTTGAGTACAATGTAGACTATATAAGCAAGGAGAGACAAATTGTAAGCCTCGGATTCAGGTTCATAAATATCTTCGGGGATAAGAGGATAAAATGATAATGGGATGTTTCTGGGATATGTATTTCATTGTGCAGCACTGAATATGTTGCTTTCCAAACTTCGTAATATATTAAAACTATGTACTCCACAGAAATTCGCGCCCGGAACATATCCTCTCAGTAGTAAAGCAGTTGCCAACTGCGATTTTAGCTCGAAGTCTGGAGCTTTGCTTTGAATATGTTACCTCCAGACGTTAACCTCGAGGTAGGATTTCAGCCGAGGGCAATGACTGCGTCTCGAAAATGAACTAGAGAAGCAACAGACAGCAGCCGCTGTACGTATTTGTTATTAATATTATGTTCCACTCTGTTATCTCTTAGCAGATAATTTCATGGGGAGATTAACAACTGGAATTTCCGACTTGCTTCTGATATACAGCACAAAGGTAATATCGCTGACTTTTTGAATGCAGTCCTCTCATCCGCTGGCTGACGCCAGAACGAACACCTTTGAAAGTCTTTCAAGCGTGATGTACCGGGGGAAACAATACTAAAGCTGACAGAATTCTTCTAAATATTCATCCTCGACTGTTACAGCGCGTAGATATAAATCGAATAGCAAAGTTATAATTTGTGTTGATCCGGGATTCGAACCCTAATTTCCCTCTGCGGGCAAACGGTCACCTTATTTTTTTTAATATCAGATTGACCTCGTACTTCCAACACATATAGTCAAAACCATCATGTAATACAGCTACAAACTGAAAATCTAATAATTAGTATCGCCATGATAAGTCAAAATATTCGGAAGTAACAAGAAACTAACTGTCAAACCTAATGTGTATATTTTTGTTCTCGTTTTTGGTCCTCTAAGGATCACTCACCAATTTCAATGCTTCTCCCTTTGTTCTTCTATCGTTTTCCTCCAATATTCGGTAAACTTTTTATTGTGTGTCCGCTTTCTCTGCTCAGATCATTTTAACGCTGTCTTCTTCTCTCTCCTGGCTTAGAATCCATCCATTTTTAGCACTTTCTTCTTAAAAAAACCCTCTTTCTTTAACATATTTTACACTTACTAATTTTCTAACTTCTTGAATGTATTGTCGACTTCTTGTCTCAAAGATATGCAGATATCTTTCGGTTAACATGTTGGAGTTCATTCTGTATAAGTGATCAAACTCTAGCAACGTGTCCCCGTTAGTCTATAATCCGTCATGCTATTGCAAACGCCGAAGTCATAGTTGAAACTACTGCCGTTACTTTTACCGAAGACATGCAGCTCTACTGTATAAATATATGATAATGACATCCTGTCAGGTAAAATACTCCGAAAGTTAAATAGTCCGATCTCTTCGCGGGGCTACTCGGAGAATGTCTTAGGAAAGACGACACTGGCATTCCACGGATCGGAGCGTGGAATGTTAGATCCCTTAATCGGCTAGCGAGGTTATAAAATTCGAAAATGTATAGTGTGAAGTTATATATAGTAGGGTTTAGTGGAGTTCGGTGAAAAGAGCAACAGGATTTGTGGTCAATTGAGTACAGGATTATAAACACAATATCAGTTAGGAGTATCACAGGAGTAGGTCAAATAATGAACCAGAAAATATGCGGGTAAACTACTGCGACCATTGCAGTGATACAATTATCGTAGTCAAAATAGATACGAAGAAAACCCCGCCCACAATAGTACAAGCTTATATGCATGCTAGCTCTGCCGATGATGAGCTCGAAGTAATGTATGAGGAGGTAAATAATAATAATAAAAGTTTCTTCACCCAGTTATGGGAGAGGAAAACTTAATTGTGATGGAGGACTGGAATTGGGTAGTAGGATAGGAGGAAAAAGAACGGAAGGAAAAATAGTAGGTGAAAATGGACTGGGGAAAAAGGAACGAAACAGGAAGCCGTTTGGTAGAATTTTGTAAGGAGCATATTTCAGTCAAAGGAAACACTTGGTTCAAAAATCATGAAAGAAGGTGGTATTCGTGGAAGAGATCAAGAGACACTGGACACCAGATAGATTTTGTAATGGTAAGACATAGAGTCCGGAACGAGGTCTTAAAATGTAAGACATACCCAGGGGCAGATATAGACTGTGACCATATCTTATTGGTTATGTAGACTGAAATTAAAGAAACTGGAGGTGGAACCTGGATACATTGAAAGAACCTGAAGTTCTTGAGAGTTTCAGAGGTAGCGTAGGCAACAATTGACAGAAACGGGGGGAATATAAAGCAGTAGATGATAAATTCGTAGCATTGAGAGATGAAATAGTGGAGATATCAGAGGACAAAATAGGTAGAAAGGCAAGACCTACTAAAGATCCGTGATTATCACAGGAAATACAAAATTTAATTGATGAAAGGATAAAATATGAAAATGCACAAATTGTAATAGGTAAAATGGAGTACAGATGTCTAAGAAATGAGATTAACAGGCTGTGCAAAATAGCTAAGCAGGATTGGCGAGAAGGCAAATGAAAGTATGTATGAATAGGGTAAAAATAGATAGCGCCTTCAGGAAAATGAAAGAGACATTTGAAAACAAGAAAAGCAGCCGTACGAATATTAAGATCTCAGATGGGACACAGTTCCGAGTAGAGACGGGAAAGCGGAAAGGTGGAAAGAGTATATATAGGGTTTCTACAAAAGAAATGAACTTGGAGACAATATTGTAGGAAAACAAGAGAATGTAGATGATACTATAATGAGACAAGAATTTGACAGAGCATGGGAAGACCCACGTCGAAACAAGGCCCCTGGAGTGTACGACATTCCCTCAGAACTACTTAAGTAACGGGGGGGGGGGGTGCCATCCATGACAAAACTATTTCGCCTGGCGCATAAGATGCATGAGACACGCGAAATACCCTCAGGCTTTAAGAAAAATATAATAATCCCCATTCAAAGAAAGCAGGCGCAGACAAGTTTGAAAATTACAGAACCATCAGTTTAATAAGTCATGGTTGCAGAATTTTAACACGAATTATTTACAGAAGGATGGAAAAGCTGGTAGAAGCCGACCTTGGGGAAGATCAATTTGGATTCAGGAGAAATTTAGGAACGCGGGAGGCCAAACTCACTTAACGGCTTAGAAGATTAAGGAAAGGCAAACCTACATTTCTAGCATTTGCAGATTTGGAGAAAGCTTTTCATAATGTTGACTGTAATAGACTCTTCAAATTCTGAAATCAGCAGGAATAAAATATAGGGAACGGAGAGTTACTTACTACTTGTACAAGAAGCAGAAGGCGGTTGTCGGAGTTGAAGGGCATGAAAGGTTGCAATGGTGGGAAGGGAGTAAGACAGAGTTGTAGCCTTTCCCCAGTGTCGTTTAAATTATGCTTTGCGACAGCTACAAAGGAAGTCAAGTCGAAATTTGGAGAGGGAATTAAAATTCAGCGTGAAGAAATAAAAACATTGCGTTTTGCTGACGACATTGTAATTCTGTCAGAGACAGCAAAGGATCTGGAAGTCCTGTTAACGGATTGGACAGTGTGTTGAAGGAGCGTATAAGATGAAGATTAACAAGAACAAAACAAGGGTAATGGAGGGCAGTCTAAGAAAATTAGGCGATGCTGAAGTAAAATAACACATGGTCGCAGTACAGAGGATATAAAATGCAGAATGACATTGGGAAGAAAGTGTTTTTGAAAAAGAGAAATTTGTTATCATCGAATATTAATTTATGCATAAGGATGTCCTAACTGAAGGTATTTGTGTGGAGTGTTGCCTTGTATGCGTGTGAAACATGGAAGATAAATAGTGCGGACAGAAATAGGTTTCTGAAATGTGGTGCTATAGAAGAATGCTGAAGATCTGGTGGGTGGACCGCGTAAATAATGAGGTGGTACTGATCAGAATTGCGAAGAAAAGAAATTTCTGGCGTACTTTGACAAAAATAAGGGATCGACTGGTAGGACACATTCTTGGACATCAAGGAATTTTCAATTTAGAATTGGAGGGAAGTATGTGGAGTAAAAATCGCAGAGCGAGACTTCTGTGTCCCGACTTCGTCGCCGCTTTTGTGTCCCAGCCTTGTCGTAGGTGTCGGTGGCCGAGTGGAATGTGACCGACACATGAATAAAGAGAGAGCACGCTGGTGCGGGTACGGAGGGGAGCAGCCAGAAACTATAAACACTCGAGTAAATTAGAAAGAGATATATATTGCACAGAATGTAACAATACTTAACTTTTACATAGTACTGCAGAATGTTGATACATAGTTGTTAGAGGCCTGCCTAGTGCCTGTACAGTAGCAAAGTCTTCACTGGTGCCTATCTGATTACGAAGGTCCTAACTCGTTGCTATCTCAGTCCGAAGTGACAGATGTCTTTCCGTGGTGGCCACGAGCGGGGTTGCAGCAGAGGGCGCTCGTGGCTGTCGTGAGAACGCCGCGCCGTGTGTGCATGGCGTTGCGCGGCGAAAGTAGGTGGTGCGCACTTTGTACTTGTGCGACACCACACCCCTCCCCCCCAAACCGCCGCGCCGTCGTGGCGTAGGGCTGAGGGCCACGGCGACGGCACTGGGAAGAGGGCCTGGGCGGGGGCGTTACTGGTGGGACGGGCGTCGTTGCTGAGGCCGGGATCGAGACGCCGTCCGCGCCCCGGCATCCGCCTTGAGATCCTCCAGGAAACCCGCCGAAACCTGGGGAAGGGCGCACGCTTCCGCTCAGATTGACCAGGTCATCTTCTTCTGAGGTGCGTAGCCCAAGCTGGAGGGGCCCGCACGGTCCCGGAGTCCCTCTCGGTGACGCTTTCATCTGCGGCGGCGACAACGGCGGCGTCGCGTCGATCTCCATCGGGACGATCTCGTAGTCCGGGGACGCTGGACCCGTTGACGAACGATGTGTTTGTGCTCCCTGGCGGTGAACTGGGTCTGGAATCAAGAAACCGGAGACAGGATCGCGCGGCCTATGCAGGCGCAATTGGTTTGCGTGGCGCCGCAGCTCCGACCCTGTGGAAGAACGTACAACATACATATTGCGCCCGAGCACGCGCTGAATGGTGCCCGGCATCCATAGTTTCTTCTTGTTTCCAGCAAACACCCTGTACAGCACCGGCGTGGAAACCTGAAAACGCGTAGCGCCATACGAACCGACTCGGTGCGTGGGAGGCTGCAGCAGGTGAAGGAGAGTGCGGTGACGGCGGCCGTGTAGCAGCTCGGCAGGAGACGGGCCGTCACGTGGCATGCACCGATACGTAGTCAGGAAAATTTGAAGAGCTTGCTGCCTAGAGTGCTGACCTTTCATCTTCTCCATGTGAGACTTGAATGTTCGAACGAAACGTTCTGCTTCACCATTGGACTGAGGGTGAAAAGGTGCAGTGGTAATATGCTGAATGCCATTCACACTACAAAACTGTTGAAATTCCGCACTAACAAACTGAGGTCCATTGTCACTGACGATAATTTCAGGCAAGCCTTCGATGCAAAACACTGATGTTAAGGCACTGATTGTACTAGAAGCTGTCGTTGAGTTCATGGCAATCACAAAAGGAAACTTGCTGAAAGCGTCTACAACAATTAACCAGCGCGTATTCCAGAAAGGTCCGGCAAAGTCAATATGTAAACGTTGCCATGGTCCCTTGGGGCGTGGCCAGTCTGAGAAACGTTGCGGAGGAGCCGCCTGATGCTCCGCACAAACAGTACACTGTGACGTCATGTTCTCTATCTGAGCGTCCATACCAACCCAGGTACAATGACGTCTGGCCAGTTGCTTTGTCCTAACAATACCCCAATGTCCTTGATGCAGGAGGCGTAACACTTCTCGTTGCAGGGAACGAGGAACAATCACTCTTGCTTGGTCGTTGTCGGTATGCAACAACAGTACACCCTGACTTAAAGACAATGCATGACGTTGTGCAAAATAACGTCGAACCAGAGGCCGATCAATGTCTTTGGCTCTGGCAGGCCACCCTGAGCGAACAAAACGTGCTACCACACTTAGGTCTGCATCCGCAGCTGTTTCCTGCGCAACCGGACGAGAGTTCAAAGGAAAGTCTGCGACAGCGGAAGCATCTCTGGAGTCTATCTGACAACATGCCATTTCTGAAGAATCAAATGATACATCCTGGCCAACCGGAAGTCGGGAAAGTGTGTCCGCGTTGGCATGTTTAGTGGTAGGTCGGTACAAAATCTCATACTGATAATTTGACAATATCAAGGACCATCTCTGAAGCTTTTGTGCCGTTCGTGGCGGAATTGGCTTTGTGGGTGAGAACAACGACGTGAGAGGCTTGTGGTCTGTCAACAAATAGAATTTTCTGCCATAGAGATAATGATGAAACTTTGTGACGCCGTAAATGATTGCTAAGGCCTCCTTTTCTATCTGACTATAATTCTGTTGCGTCGGCGTCAGTAGCTTGGATGCAAAGGCAATAGGACGATCGTGACATCCAATACGATGCGACAGAACGACACCCAGACCGTACGATGAGGCGTCAACTGCTAACACTACAGGCTTCTGTGGGTCAAAGGGAATCAAACATGCATCACTGAGTAGTGCAGACTTTAGTTTGTCAAAGGCAACCTGACAATCTTTGGACCATACAAAAGGAACATTCTTCCTACGTAAGTGATGCAGTGGAGCTGCAATCTGAGAGGCATTGGGAATAAACCTGAAATAATAGTTAAGCTTTCCCATTACTGCTTGCAATTCATGCACATTCATAGGAGGAGGCAAGTCTTTGATTGCTCTAAGATGTGACTGTAAGGGATGAATTCCTTGGGCATTAATCACATGGCCTAGGTACTCTATTTCAGTTTGAAAAAACGAACACTTTGCTTTATTGCAACGTAGACCTGCTGCAGTCAAAACTTTGAAAAGGCACTCCAGGTTTGCTAAATGTTCTTCAACTGTACGTCCGGATACCACAATGTCATCTAAATAGTTCGAACAACACGGTACAGAAACTGTCAGCTGTTCCAAAAAGCGCTGAAAAATAGCGGGGGCGGAAGAACTGCCAAAGGGTAGGCGTTGAAATTGAAAAAGGCCCATGTGAGTATTAATGACGAAAAATTTTTTTGACTCGTCATCAAGCGGAATTTGTAAGTATGCCTCTGCTAAATCAATCTTAGAAAAGAAGTGAGACTGTCCTAATTTGTCCATTAGTTCGTCAGGTCTGGGCAGGGGATAAGTGTCTACAATTGTTTGACTGTTCACTGTTGATTTAAAGTCCGCACAGAGACGAAGTTTTCCTGACGGCTTGGGTATAATTACTATAGGCGAGGCCCACTGAGTCGCAGAAACAGGAGAAATCACCCCACTATCTTGCCAACGTTTAAGTTCTTCGGCAACCTTATCACGAATTGCGATAGGCACTGGTCTAGCTTTACGAAATTTTGGAACTGCAGATTCTTTTAAAGTTACATGTGCCACGAAGTCTTTTGCACAACCTAGTTCCGGCGAAAACAGGTCACTATATTTGTCACACAATGCATTGATTTTATCCTGAGGCACTATTGACGAAATTTGAAGCACATCTCTTTGAATTGATAAACCAAACAAGTCAAAAGCATCTAGTCCAAAAATGTTCTGTGTAGATTTGGCCTGATGAACTACAAAAGCAACTGTTTTTGTTACACCTTGAAAAGAGGCGGGCAGGCTACATGTTCCTAGCACGGAAATATTTTCACCTGTATAAGCTGTTAACACTTGCTGTGACGGCGACAATTTTGGCGAACCCAGAAGTTCATAAGTATCTTTATTTATTAATGTGACAGCGGAACCAGTATCAAGCTGAAATTGCACCGTCTTATTTTCTATGAAGAGAGTCACAAACAGTTTTTGCTTGCGGCGCTCGACAGGTGCGCGAATGTGGGCAACGTCTGCTACGGTTTGTTTGCTGCGTCTGCGCGGGCCGCGTAGTGAAGTAAGCGGCGCAGACTCGGCACGCAGCGGATTAACAACACTGTCACTAGATGACACTACCGCCGGATCGGCGTCCGCGCAATGCGAAGCTACTCCAGATGTACTAACTACTGCACTACACTTTTGAGTAGCTACTTGGTGTCTACTGTCACTAGCTACACAGTACTGGGCACTATTACAAGGAGCAGTTGCAGAAGGCACTATTTTCACTACAGGAATGCACTGTTCATAGTCATTATGCTTGTCCCGAACCCTTTTCCGTTGCACTGTTTTACGCGCCCGTCGGCGCTTGCTACGTGGTGCACTATATAGTTTTGCAGTAGGCGCAGAAGAACTTTCTTGCAATTGAGAACCAAGCAAAGCACTGTTCAAGTCCACAGCGTCTATAACATTTACTGCATGCACTGTTCTCGCACTTTGCGGTTCAATGTTCCGAAAGGCACCGTTCTTTGAGTTTTTAATTTGCGTACACACAGACTGTACATGTCCCGATTTGCCACATTGATAACAGGTTGCGTTGCGACTTGGGCACTGTGCACGTTTGTGGCGAGATACACACTGGGGGCAAGATTTACGTACATTTTTCTGAAATAAGCGTTGGCGCCCGTTATGCAAATTACTGTGTCTAACACTACGGGGCGACCTTTGCGTCGCACTTTTACTCTGGCTACTGTTCACTGTCTGTTCAGCACGGCCTGTACTATTGTAAGAATCACTAGTGCTACACGGAGAACTACGGCTAGGAAAGCGTCCGTTGCGGCGCACTGAATTTACACTATGGCTTTGCATTTCTACATCAGCTAAGTCAAAAGTATCATGCGCTTCTATAAGCTGCAGTACACTGTCTAATGAGGGGTCAGACTGTTTCAGAATTGCTGCTCTAATTCTGGGGTCCTGAATATTCTGCGTAATCGCATCCCTCAACATCACGTCACTATACGAAAGTCCACAAGAGCAAGTAAATTTACATTGGCGGGTTAAGCCCTTCAATTCCGTAATCCACTCTTGGTGTGACTGCTGCGGTAATTTTTTAAGTCTGAAAAATCGGTATCGTGCAGCGGCTACAAGAACTTTTCTCTCATAATGAACATTCAGTGCATCTACAATTTGTTCAAAGTCTACATCACGAGGAGATGCGAGAGGGAAAAGTTTTTGCAATAGTACGAAAGTCTGGGGGCCCACAATCGATAAGAAAAGGTTCTTCACTCTCTGACCTGTAATTTGATGAGCCGCGACGAGTTCTTGAAACTGTGCGAAATAGTCGCTCCATTCTTCCTCACGTTCGTTGTACTGGCGGAACGTCGGAAGCGGTGCGGCGGCAGGTGTGGGCTGCTGATGCGACGGCTGTTGTTGAGTTGTCATCTGCGCCACCGCCTGGAGAAGTTGTGTTATTTGCGCCGTCTGTAACTGAATAATTTCCATTAAGTTTGGGTTCGGGGTAGTGGCCATGCTGACCGATTAGGCGCCGCGTATACAAGTAAATTAGTACAAAACACAAATGCAAGATAAATGAGGACGCTCTGCAACAAAAAAAGTCCACAAACACGTAACAAAATATCTTTCCCCAAAATTGTTATAATAAGGGTGGGTGGGCGGGAGCAATTTTTGCGTGCTCCGACTGCTGCTGTCTGGCTGCTGTAAGCGGGCTGGTCCAAGGTTCTATCACTCCTCGTCGCCACTTTTGTGTCCCGACTTCGTCGCCGCTTTTGTGTCCCAGCCTTGTCGTAGGTGTCGGTGGCCGAGTGGAATGTGACCGACACATGAATAAAGAGAGAGCACGCTGGTGCGGGTACGGAGGGGAGCAGCCAAAAACTATAAACACTCGAGTAAATTAGAAAGAGATATATATTGCACAGAATGTAACAATACTTAACTTTTACATAGTACTGCAGAATGTTGATACATAGTTGTTAGAGGCCTGCCTAGTGCCTGTACAATAGCAAAGTCTTCACTGGTGCCTATCTGATTACGAAGGTCCTAACTCGTTGCTATCTCAGTCCGAAGTGACAGATGTCTTTCCGTGGTGGCCACGAGCGGGGTTGCAGCAGAGGGCGCTCGTGGCTGTCGTGAGAACGCCGCGCCGTGTGTGCATGGCGGCGCGCGGCGAAAGTAGGTGGCGCGCACTTTGTACTTGTGCGACACCACAGAGACTAAGAGATTAATACAGTAAAAAGATTCAAATGAATGTTGCTTGTCATTCTTATGAGGAGAGTAGCTTATATGCCCGTGCTTCGAAACGGTTATTAAAAATGGACCTGTGTATATCATGGTTTTCTAGGGTTCCAGACCTAGGTCAGCAAAAACGGAATCCTTGTTTAATCGCTCTGTCAGTAAACCCAGATCTCCTAGCCAAGATTACAAATTTAAGTAGAAGTCATTGAAGAAAACGATGAATGTTCATTACGTTTTTCATACAAAAAGTGAAATTAATTTATGTCTGTACTCTAAACGTTGTAAATTCGATGTTAGGTTGTGTTCATAAAGTTAAGACGGCAGTGTGTAATTGTTTGGCGTAAACTTCTTACAACACTTCTATCGTTGAGATGAGAAATAATAATAATGATAATAATAACAACAATAACAGCGTCATGTTTGGTTCTATGGTATAGTACTAAACAGTTTATCTCTGATAGTAAGTGTATTCTGAAGTATTAGTATGTTGCAGTGTTGCGCTGGGGACAATGTAGTTATTATGTATGCAGTGATCCCTATTATCGAAAACTCAACGAATGCTGAAAGTCTGGTAATTCAATCAACAAAGGAGTTCATGTCTGTCTAAATAAGACGTCATGGTGGGTGTCAACGTGCGATAAAGTACGTCTGGGTAATCGTTGATGGAATGGAGTCAGCTGATCGTCTGTATAGAACTTTCCAATAAATGTAGTATTTCCAGTGTATTGTCTTGACTGTGTTAGCAGCATCGGCCACTCTTTCAACTAACACTTGTTCCCACGCCCTGCCGTGATTATTTCATAAAGCACGAAGTTTAAATCGACCTTCTGTAATAGAACTACATATTCAGAACTCTAAGTACAATTTTCTCTGCAAAAGAATACTTTTTTCTCTATCGTAATGTAATCCGCACCAATACTAAGTAATTACAAATTTTAATCATAATATTGTACTGAAAACTTATGAAAGCAATGACGTTTCTTATGAGTTTGTCGCTCGAGTGTGTATATTATCTCTAGTGGCAGGTACAGAGCAAAAATATCTCTGGAGTGAGCATTCAGATGCACAAAACAGATTTTGTGTCCTCAACATAAAGAGGAAATGTCACGCGATATTGGCGAAAATCTGTTAATCGCTGACTTCGTGTTTGTTCCGATAAGACGGATGATTATGTGTAAATGGCCCTTTTAGCGACGCTTTCTCAAATTTCTTGTTGCTTCTGCGATACATTTATTTAGATATTATTTCATGTTAGGTGTTTGCTCTGCGAAAAGAAGGTGGGGCTTCTTTGCAGCCAATGCGGTGCAAACCAATCGCAAGAGCAGATAAATGTGTGGGAAGAGTGGATTTGTCTCAATATCACGTGGTAATTAGAGCTTAATGTTGAGAAGATGCACAGATGCAGAGATATTTCTACTCTAAGCACAATTTAGTAGTTATATTATTCTAATTTCCTTGGGTTGTACCCGTCGAAAGATGCACTTCTTTCCTTTCCATGACATTGCAAAACATAAGGATACAGCTAGGGGAACAAAATAATGTGTCCTACCTAGGTTAAATTTTACTTGCAGTTGCAGCAGTTTAGTTTGCTATAGTTGGCAACGAACTATTCGCTTGAGAATGCTGATTGATATACTGGAAAGAATAGCATAAATTATTTATTTCATTGCGAACATAAATAATTATTCCCCTTGTGACCGATTTTTGAAAAAGTATTCAACGGCCGTTGCCAACATCAGTACACAACGCCGCCGCCGTAAGTAAAATGTACCCATTCTTGTAGTGTATTACACCGTAGTTATGAGAATGAAAACAACTCAGCAAGGCCCTAACTAGTTATTCGGTGTACTATGTAACTAACGTCGCCTCACTTTGTACTTTCCTGTACTATGGCGTTTTCGAGGCATTCGTAAACAAAATGAAGATGTAATAAGTAGGCTCTACGCACCGAAATCAGAAATGAAACAACATAAATTCGGTTTTCCTTGCATAGAATTCTTATTAAATAAAAATATCGATAGACGCGAAGGAATGTAGTTATTTTTTAAATTAAAATGATACCCATGGAAAGAATCACTTTTTCCCTTTCCATAGCATTGCAAGGAATTGTCGTACCTGGGTTAAATTTTACTTGCAGTGGCAGTGGTTTAGTATTTTAACGTTGGCAACGAATTATTCGCTTTAGGGGAATCATTAATTTACTGATAGGAATAACATTCATTATTTCATTATCAACAAAAAGAGTTATTACCCTCATTGTATGTGACTGATTTTTCAAAAAGGATTCAACGGTCGTTGGCAACATCATTACACTACACTGCTGCTGTAAGAAAAATCGTAGCCCGTGTTTCATTGTATTACACCATTCCTGTGAATAAGAAACGCAGCATTGCAAGCTATTAGTTATTTGCAAGGAGGTTAGAATACCCCCTTGGTTATTTGATATACTATGTAAGTAACAGCACCTCCGTCAGATCTTTGCTATACTACACTGCAATTTAAGCATAGCATACACCAGAAACTACAAATTACTATATATTTTCTCCTACTGATCCGATTTTGATGAAATGAAGCTTATATATTGCTCCAAGGTACTCTCAGTTGACCTATGAAACCCCATGAAATTTCGTACAGTACTCTTGGGGATTTGCTGTAATACACCATATTTATAAGCATAATGTATACAAAAACTTAAAATTACGATATCTTTCCTTCCTTTGATCCGATTTTGATGAAACTAAGCCCATTTTACTCTTCAAACTATTCTCAATTTACCTGTGGAAACCCATGAAAGTTCGTGCAGTACTTTCGGATATTACCCTCAACCAAGACATACACGATGGCTTTTAAACAAATGATTAAATTGCCATACCTTTATTTTCTCTGATTCGATTTCAATTATTGAAGCCTTTATGTAACCGCACGATATGCTCAAGTTACGTGTGAAAATCCCATGCAAATTTGTCAAGTAATTTTGGAGATAAACGTGTTCGAAGAGACAGACAGACATGACAGTCAAAGATAAAAACTTCAAATTACGGTATTATTTTTTTTCGTGATCAGATTTTTATGAAACGAAGTCTATATGTTGTCTAGAGTTACGCTTAAGTTACCTGCGAAACCCGCATGAAAATTTGTGAAGTAGTTTGCGAGATAAGAGGTTTTACAAAATTGAACAGACACGACAGTTACTGAAAACACTAAAAATTATGATATCTTCTTCTTTCGTTATCCGATTTTCATAAAATTATGCCTATTTGTTGACCCAAACTTTTCTCGCATTTCCTTAAACATATAAACTCACGAATAGCAACACTAACGTATTTCCACTACAAGGAAGAAAGTAAATAGTTTACAACTGGACATAAGTATTCGAACAGAGAACAACTAGTAGTTAGTTGTCATCCCTTTTACTTAAATGACTGCCCAGTGTCGTTTGGGTATTGTTTATATATGTATTTTGGTGGCGCAGAGTCCATCTTCTCGTTCGCTTTTTAAAGAAATTTTCACACACGGCTTTTGCTTCTGATGTTTCGTCATACGCTCCTCAGTTTTGATCCAGATGTTCTCAGTGGGATTTAAATCTGGTGATTGGGGCGGTGTCTTTATCTTGTGAGGAGTGTTGTACACAATCCAAAGCCTTACAATTTCCACAATATGCTTTGGATCATTATACTGCTGGAAGTAATAATCACTTCTAATTGCAGTAGTTCTCCACTCTTCTTATGATTTTAATAAATATAATCACCTTATCTGCTGCTTATTAGCTTTACTTAATTGTCCACTACAGCTGTTTCGCCGTATTTGGCATTGTCAAGTGATCTGCAATAGTTAAATAAATTTTGTGAAAATATTATTTTCGATCAAATAGGGAGCATATTATACAGTTTTAAATTTATTACTTACTCTCTATTTGTTGCCAATATACACACAGCATCTGTACCTCTACATGATTTTAATAAGTACTTTCTTAGAAAGTCGTTTTTTAATATTTTTTGAAATAATGACTTTCTTGTTTGACAGCTATTTTGATGCTATTTGTTTACAAAGATGTTCTATTGCATTATATCTTTGGTAAAGATCTAACTTCTCTGAGATGATTAATTTCGAATTTTGTGATATCTTTGTTACAAATGTTTTATACGTTTGATTTTGTAGTGTCTCCGATTATGAAATAGTGTGTCTCTTTGGTTTCTGAGGTATTGCTTGCCATTTGGAATTTTGTAATATCTTTGACTATGAAATTACTTTTCTCTGGTGTGTGAGATATTGTATGTTAATCGAAATTTTACGTTATCCTTGACTGTGGAGCCGGCCGCGGTGGCCGAGGGGACTGAGGCGCTTCAGTCACGGTTTGCACGGCCATTACGGTCGGGGGTTCGAATCCCCCCTCAGGCATGGATATTTGTGCCGTCCTTAGTTGTAGGTAGTTCATAAGTAGTTTGTCAGTTTAGGGACTGATGACCCCGTAGTTAAGTCCCATAAGTTCTACAAACATTTGAACATTTTTGAAGAATTCATGACTCTAGAATGCCCTTCCGGCAGTGAAGATGATTTAGATTTTAACGATTCAGATGAAGAACCGACAATAAACTTAAATGAACTTGAATCTGCAGATAGCGATAGCGAGCCTGAGGCTACTGTAGTTTGTACACATAATTCCAATAATTATTGTCTGAAGGATGATGAGAAACACCAAAAGGTTCAGAAAAATCAAATCATTTGGAAAAAAACAAAGTGCTTCATTTGTAAATGATAAAATTATATTCAAAAGAAAGTCTGCACTGCCCCAGTCAGTGCTAGAGTTGTCCACGCCATATCAGTTTTCTAATATATTTTTACTGACGAAATAATGGCAAAATTGTTGATGAAACTAATCTTTACAGGACACAGAAAAATCCAAACAAACCACTGAATTGCAATATTCATGACATCCATAAACGTATATGCATATGCATTATTAGTTCTTTGGCTCAACTTATTGCTGTTCGTGATTTCTGGAATGAGGTTGTTGGTGTTGAGGTAGTAAAACAGACAATGTCTACATCTACATCTACAACCATACTCCGTAAGCCACCTGACCGTGTGTGGCGGAGGGTACCTTGAGTACCACTATCGATTTTACCTCTTATCCCAGTCACGTATTGTTCTCGGAAAGAAGGATTGTCGGTATGCCTCTGTGTGGGCTCTAATCTCTCTGATTTTATCCTCACGGTCTCTTTGCGATATATACGTAGGAGGGAGCAATATACTGCTAGACTCCGCGGTAAAGGTATGTTCTCGAAACTTCGACAAAAGCCCGTACCGAGCGACAGAGCGTCTCTCCTGCAGAGTCTTCCACTGGAATTTATCGATCATCTCCGTAACGCTTTCACGATTACCAAATGATCATGTAACGAAGCGCGCTGCTCTCCATTGGATCTTCTCTACCTCGTCTATCAATCCCACCTGGTACGGATCCCACACCGGTGAGCAGTATTCAAGCTGTGGGCGAACAAGTGTACTGTAAACTACTTCCTTTGTTTTCGGACTGCACTTAGTATTCTTCCAATAAATCTAAGTCTGGCATCTGCTTTACCGACGATTGATTTTATATGGTCGTTCCATTTTAAATCCCTGCTAATGACTACTCCCAGATACTTTATGGAATTAACTCCTTCCAGTTGCTGCCCTACTATAGTGTAGCTAAATGATAAAGGATCTTTCTTTCTGTATATTCGCAGCACATTACACTGGTCTACGTTGAGATTTAATTGCCAGTGATTATAAGCTATCAGAGATACTTTGAACGTCTGAGGGCCACTTTGCATTTCAATGACAATACAAAGCGGCCAGACCCTGAGAGTCAAGATAATGACAAATTGTACGTCAAGCGCTCTAGTATAGGCAGAATTTTCTTTCGTCCGACTAGAGAAAGCGGTCCCAGAATTATATTAACTTTTTCACATACTCGTTAGAAAATGATATATGATTTTCTTCACATTCACTGGAGTATGGTATCTTCCTCGGAACACGCGCATTCCTGCCAGCACTATTAAAGCCCGTTCAACAGTTCTTGTGTGAACCACCGTGACAGAATATAATTCAAGGCATCCTCTGATCTTCGATGCAGTAATTCTTGGATTCTGTTTCACCATTTCCATTTTCTGTCTCCCTTCTCTGGTAGTGAGTTTAAGAAGTATCGTCCAATGATACAGAACAGTGTAAGTTTGCTTCTGTTCAGTGCTCTGACAACTTCGCTAAGAGATTTGTGTTGCGTGTAAATATTGAATACAATATTTCTTCCTTTACGTCCCATTTTGTATCTCGGTTGATTTCCAGAACTTAGCAACTATGCGGTACTGTCTCGAGCCACAGCAGAGATGCAAAAGCTGTGTGTTTGTGGCGTTTAGGGTACATTCAACACCGTTTTTCGCCACGCGACTGGGTACGTTCGAAAACTTATCTTCTACAATGATGGACAGTAGAAAAACTACAGTGAAGACTGTATGGTAAATGCATGCAATATGGTAGCCTGAATATAGTTTTAGAGACCAGGAGGTTAATATTTGTATTTGAAACATCAGATATTGTCTATGAGGAGTACGACTGGAAGTGTTTATCTTTTATTTATTTTTAATGAAGACATTTAAACAATGTACTTACGTGCCACTGTCACTATATTATTTATAACATTTTGTACAACTAGTTTCAATGAAGCTATGTTAGCCTTTTCATGTACTTCTGTATCAACAGACATTTTTTACCCTCAACAAAAAAAAAAAAAAAAAAATAAAATAAAAAATAAAAAAAAAATTAAGTACTGACTCTGTACTAGTAAAAGTGATTATAAAAAATTAAATATTCTGATTAAAACTATGGTTTCCTACACGAGGTTGTTACATAAGTGAATAGGTCTAGACTGAATTATTATAAGCTTTGTTCCTATGAAGATGTATTCGTTCTCTTAACTGGAAATCTGTTTGTTCTCATGACAGGACTGTCAAATGCAACCTTGCAAAATGGGTTCACCAATTTTGTAATTATTACAGAAGACTGTAGGTCAATATTGTCGAAGTTTTCGTGTTGATAATATTAACCTACGACATTATGTAATAATTACAGAATTGGTGAAACCATATTGCACGGTTGCATTTTACAGTCCTGTCATGAGAACAAACAGATTTCCAGTCAAGAGAACAAATGAGTCTTCATAGTTACAAAGCTTATAATACCTGGCTCGATTCAATGGTGGAATTTGTGCTCCACGACTGTATTTGACTTGTGGAAATTTTTTCAGCAATCAGTCGTAAAAATATTTATTTATTTGCAGGTCTAGATTTCGACCACTGTGTGGTCATTATCAGTGCTTAAAAACAATTAAAATACTTAAAACATCTCGTTCTCCATGTTGGAGGTTGCGTTCCTACTGATAATGACCACACAGTGGTCGAAATCTAGATCTGCAAATAAATAAATACTTTTACGACTGATTTCTGAAAAAAATTTCCACAAAACTTATAATAATTCAGCCTAGACCTGTTCTCTTATTGCAGGAATGATGTAACAATCTGATGTAGGAATCCATTGTTTTAGACAGGAAATTTTATTTTTATTTTTTATAATCACGGAGTCTGTACTTTACTTTTGTGAAGAGATTTTTGTAGAGGTTAAAATGTCTTTGGTAATACAGAAGTACTTGTAAATGGTCAATAGCTTCACTGTAACTAGTTGTACAACATAGGAAATGTTATAAGTAATATAGCGACTATTTCACTTACGTAAATTGTTTACATGTTTTCATTAAAACAATAATAATAATTTCAACACTGTATATTTTAATTCGTATTAGTTACACAATAAGCTAATTTCGACTTAATAGTCATCTTTGCATACTGCACAGAAGGGATACGAGATTAATATTCTTGAAGAAATGGAAGTATGCCTACATGCAATTAAAAACAAAAATAATTTGCTAAACGATCAAACGGATTTCAAGCACAAAAATTATTTCGATAATTTTATTCATATTCTAGTGCATGACAACGGATAAATAATCCCACTGTCAATCATAGACAATGCGCAACAAAATTATCAAAGATAAAATATCCCAACATATTTCGTTCAATTTTAAATAAAAGCTTTTCCTCATAGATATATATTCTCTGTGCAAATAACGTAAGCATATTACATCTCTGTAGAGCTCTCAAGTAAATGTGAAAATCCGTAACTTGATAAAGATCTTGCATGACAGCACAATATTATAAGTTACGTGATAGATATATATAAGAGCAAGAAATAATAATAAAATATATCACATCACAATAATATTTAAATGAACAACATAACAGAATGTGGTACGTAGCATTTCTTTTACATCTGTATAAAACAAGTAGACACCATAGTACTAAATATTATGAAAACTTATGTATTGCAGGCATTTTAATTGCAGTCATAACACCTGAAGATGACTATTACGTCGAAATAAGCTTATCGTGTAACTAATACGAATTAAAATATACAGTGTTGAAATTATATAATTGTTATTATTAAAATGTCGATGTACGACATCACTAATACTGTGGGCCCTGCAGATAACAAAAATAATAATAATATTTGTATGTTAAAAATTTCGATACTGACAAATAAATATTGCGTTTCTTACTGAACATAAAATGTTTCGTAATAAATTTTGGGCTACTTATTTCAGTCTCTAAATAAAGAAAATCAATTTACTGACTTTTCACTGTCCTCTTCGCGAGCACGTTGCATGTCCGGAAAGAATAATCAGTTAGCATTCCCGCTGGCGGCGTATAAAATAGAGCCGGTGTCAGGAATACTGTGGGGGCGCCTTTGAAAAGGCGGAACTATTTGTCAGCGCAGTCGCCCTGTTCCTCTCAAGCCCAGGGCGGTTGTGGACTCTTTGTCGCGCGACGTAATGATCACGTGAGCGACACGTCGAAAGAGTGTAGGTGAGGCTGGTTTGGATGAACGGGCGAGTCTTTTATTTTTTATTTCCCGACGTGTCTCGGCGACAACTCGTCTGGCCGTGGGTTGGCGGGTGTGGGTAGGGTGGGGCGGCGTGCAGGGGGTTGAAGGTCGGTATGATCAAACGCGCCGCTGCGGCCGGACCCGCGCCCGGCCTGTGACCGGCGCCGCGCGCGCTCTCTGTCGCTCGATAAACGAACTCGGCGCGGCCGTTTGAGGGTGGATTGCGCGTCAAAGGGGCGCCTGTGTACGCCGCCAGGAGGCCGGCTAATGTCATTATCCCGGGCCGCCCAACCCCCGACTCCGGCTGTGCCCCGCGGCCGATGCGGCGTGTGCCGGCCGTCTGGCCGTCTGGCGTCTCCCGCAATGCAAACCGCGTTACCGGCGGCCATGCCGGGGCTGCAGGCGGTGCCGCCTCCCCACTCATCGATGACGTCCAGATCCCGCGCGTGTGGCGAGGATTGGCGGGAGGGAACCCTTGTGACATGAGGCACGCATAGGAACACCCATCGGGCGCTATGGAAGGAAAGAAGGAAGCTTAGGGTTTGATTGATTTTGATTTGATTTTCTCAGGGAAGCCAAAACAGACTTGGTCCAACCCGCCACTACCCGCACCGAAACTAAGTTTATTGTGCGGTATCGCTCCCTGTATATCTAGTAAAGTCAACCAATGCCCTTGAACAGTGCAAGGTTGTTTGCAGATGACGCCGTCATTTACCGTTTAGTAAAATCATCTGAAGATCAAAACCAACTGCAGAACGATCTGAGTAAGATATCAGTATGGTGTAAAAATTGGCAATTGACTCTAAATAATGAGAAATGTGAAGTCGTCCACATGAGTACGAAAAGAAATCCGTTAAACTTTGTTTACAACATAAATCAATCAAATGTGAAGGCCGTAAACTCCACAAAATACCTAGGAATTACTATTACTTCAGACTTAAACTGGAATGAACACGTAGATAATATCGTGGGAAAGGCGAACCAGAGACTGCGTTTTATTGGCAGAACCCTTAAAAGATGCAACAGAACTACTAAAGAAACTGCATACACTGCGCTTGTCCGTCCATTTTTTGAGTATTGCAGCCCAGTGTGGGATCCTTATCAGGAGGGTTTGACTCAGGACATCGAAAGAGTCCAAAGAAGGGCAGCTCGTTTCGTATTGTCGCGATACAGGGGAGACAGAGTTACGGAAATGATACAGGGTCTTGGATGGGAATCATTACAACAACGGCGCTTTTCGCTGCGGCGTGGGCTACTTGCAAAACTCCAATCGCCAACATTCTCCTCCGAATGCGAAAATATGTTGTTGACTCCCACTTACATAGGAAGAAATGATAATCAGAATAAAATAAGAGAAATCAAAGCTCGAACAGAGAGATTCAGGTGTTCTTTCTTTCCGCGCGCTATTCGAGAATGGAATGGGAGATAAATAGTATAATTGTGGTTCGATGAACCCTCTGTCAGGCACTTAAATGTGATTTGCAGAGTATCCCATGTAGATGTAGATGTAGATGTAGAGTCTCTTTACCAGTTCTTTATTAGACACAATTTATCGGGTCTGGTTGTCCAAATGTTCTGTGCCTTTTACTCTCCAATACAAAGCATTCGAAGATTAGATGTGATGCAGTTTCATCAACGTCATCACAGATCCTACATTTAGGGTGCTCTTCTGTTATTCCCATTGTATGTAGGTGTTTTTTGAAATTCCCATGGCCTGTCAACAATCCAAGCAGGATTGCAGAGCTTCTTTTAAAACATGGCTTTGGCATCATTACCTTGCCATGTGTTTGTTGATAGACTTTGGTCAAATAATGTACGTGCTTAGGGTTTAACGTCCCATCGACAGCTTGGTCATTAGAGACGGAGGCACTATGGAACTGATGTGTCTAAAGGTACATTAAAATTCTTTGATGTCACGGGCATTGCTGCAGAATCATTCAAGTCATACGTCACAGAGTGTTGCCATTCGTCCGGGGAATTGTTTGATGCTGCGCTCCAACACCAGCCATATTTTATTCAATGTGGGCATGTAAGCGAAATTACGAGGATTTTAGCATGTTTCTTCTGTTAGCCATCGGCTCGGATAAAAAGTGCGTTAAAATATTATTCAAGTTAATCATTTCGAAGTTTAAGTCCGATCAAGCCCTGAAAGAAAAGGTGCGCTATAGAGTTGGCATCATATTGAACATTAACTCAAATAATCGATAGGTACGACTGCTAGAAACATTCATGGGAAGCGAACATTAATATAAAGTTAACGTGGGATACGCGAAATAATAATAACTGTGGAACTGGAAGTAAATTTTATACCGATTCAAGACCACTTTTATTCACTAACATTATCATTATAAATCAGATTTGAATATACAAGTTATAAACCAAGGAGGTTATAATAAGGAGAGCCTGCGCTACTATTCAAAGCTTAGCTGTCGATTGAAGCCAGTAAGCCATCTTGTGGAAACAAGCACTCTGTGATTCTTTCCCAGTAAACTTTTATCCATTTAAATGACTGTCGAGTACATTTTTGATATAGTACATTCTGGACAAATACAGATCAGACAGTTGAATACATATAAAGTCACCATAAATATTTGGATAGCGTTCTGCTCACACCACTTGGAATATATGTAACGTCATTTTTACGTCAAACGTTTTATCGATTAGTGCGCAGACAGCTATCGACAATTGCCTGTTACTCGATACTTCAATGTGACAGACGACATTTTGATTTGCCGTACCTCTAAGAGTTTTGGTATTATAATAAGCAGTAAGCTGTTTCATGGAAACAACACATTACAGATGAATCACAAAATTCGGCTCCATTTCTTATCACTACATGTAAATAATAATACACCAACAGTCAAAGATTCCTGAAACTTGAGTAGATAAGTATACTCAAACCTCTCGGTTTTATAAGTCTTCGTAGCGTCGTGGTTAGCTCTAGAGGCCCACAAGACGGAAGTTTTTGGTTCGAAACTCCTACTATGGAAATATTTTTTTTTAATCTCACAGTTTGTAACATAATATAAATGTTGCTTAATTGTAATAGTTGGTGGGCCTGCCTTATTCATATAACGGTAGTACCGTATGCAATACATGATGTTTCCTGCAACAGAGAGCTGTTTCAGGAATTAGTGACATCGATTTTGTGACTTTGGTCTGATTAGAAAACGGAGAATGAAATTCCCTGGAAGCGATACGGCCAGCAATTACATTTCTGTTGAGAATGGACTTCGTGGAAATGATACGACCAGTAGTCACATTTCTGTTCTCCTTCCCAAATATATTTAACCTTTGTTCCAAATATGCAACGATTTCCGGGGATGTGGTTAGAGACAAGCCTAAGGGAAACGTTTAATAGGCTACATTGTAATACTAAAAGACACTTAATATACGATATACAATATCTTTCCAAACGGCAATCAAAGGATGAATAAATAAATGAACTGCTGATAAGTAAAATAAGTGCCGATGCTATTTTAACCCTCTCATTCACGAATTATCAACCCGACAATGAACAAAATTTCCGATATATTATTTGGTAATTTGAGACATATTTTATGCAGAATTCATGAGAATTTATCTGAATAAATGGTTTCTTAGACCAATAGGGAGGTGCCTTAATATGAGGACAATGATTACGTAAACTACTGCATGTTACATAAAACATCTGTTACTAATACCAAAGAAAACATTGCAGAGAATACACTATTTTGTATTTTTCATACAATGAAATCGTTTCAAGCACTCAGGGCACACAGCTAGTTAACACTTTTCTCAAATGGAACGTTTTTTCTGTCGTCTGTCCCCATCATGACACCTATTGGCATTGGGGTCACCTCACCTGGATGACCAGTGTTATACACTATCGAAGGGTAATTAGTTGGGTGCCGAATGACAGGCATTCTTTTTTCTAAGTTCAGACAACAATAGGCTTTCTTCCGAAGGCCTACCTCTTTCTTGGAATCTCTTTTCCCTCACTATGTTAGCCCAACGATTAAAACTGTCATCTAGAAGACATTCTAGCATCCAGTACCTCTTACAAGGTACCTGTGCTTTTACGACACGTCAGATGTCAAAGATGACAGAAATGAGACAAAATTTAAGTGTCCTCATATGAGGACGCGACGCATGAGAGAGATATTGTTCCCTCCTCAGAAAAACTTCGCTTTTTATTTCCGGATATCTTGTGATTGACGAGCGTACAGTTAGACTGATGATCCTCTTCTCAATATTTGGTTCTTTATTTTCGAAAGTGTTGTGATTTCCGAAAGTGTGGTTAAAACTATATTCCTTGCTTGTCACCAATATTTTGAACAGTAGTTTAATTCTGAATATATTACAATTGCAGAGTTATTGGTTAGCCAAGATCCTACGAGGAAACATTTAATTTCATTTGCAAATGTATACATCTTACTCTCAGAATAACAGCACCGTCTGCTGGCATTACAACCTAATGGTGATCCCATAGTCTTAATTTTGGAGATATTTGAGACCCGAAATTCCTCCATAATCCATTAGAAATATTCATTTAATCATAGTTTGATGTCGTCTACACAGACAACAAAGTGGTATCACCTAATTCTCTAGACCTATATCCATTAAGGACATTACACTTTTTAACAATTCAGCTTAAACACATTACAGTACTCACTTATTAAGGCTTGGCGAAAAGGGTAGCGTGTTGTATCTAGTTCTATTCTTTACATATATCAGTGACACTGCAGGTAGTATAAGAGACGCTGCTAATAACAACGTCATACTAAAGGATAAACTTCTAGAGTTCGTATCAGAAAAAGAAAATCTCCCACGTATTTGGATATTGTCATGCATTTCCATGTTTCGTGCTTAGTTTAATTTTATTAATGAGTCCCTTAGTATTTTAGAAACACGAAGGCGAAGAAAGAAAAATAAAATGGAAACGGTTCACTATCAGTATATCAAGATAAAGTTGCGAAACTTTGGACAATACCAGTGTTTGTTTAGAACCTATCGTAAGACCGAGAACGAGGTGTTTTTATGCTACCATCAAATAAGGCAATACCCAAGCATGTCACTTTTGCAGGAGACTGTAATCGAACCAACAACGACGTTTATCGTGGTACGATAGCTATTCAAATAAACCATTCACTTTACACTAGCATATCAAGTTTGCACCACTTTATGCGACCGCAAGTCGATAGCTCTTCGTGCAATTTTCGATACAGCGTGTAACGTAAAAGTGACTTCACGTTTGTTCCAAGTGGTGCGAGCAGAAACGCTACCCATGTTATTGACACCATAATATAACAGCAATGGCTTCACCTCTGTGGCGTTAAGGGCATCTCCCCCTATTCTAACCTCCTTGTTATATACTGAATTTACGTGTACTGAAGTTTTATTTAAATAATATCTATGATGTAATGCGTCGTGTGCTGATATGCGATGTGTTAACTACAACGATCAGGTGTCACTAACTGATTTATTATATCAAAGGAAGAATCTGAAAGTTCAATGCGACTTATAAACATTAAAGCATTTTACCTATGTATAAAGATAACGCTGCAGTAAGTAAAGTTTTACAATCAGCGGAACTTTTGAACAGCGCTAGGCAACGTGCGCATAATCTCTGGAGTCAACATCTCAGGCGTCCAGTGATTTAATGTTGTTGTTGTTGTTGTTGTCTTCAGTCCGGAGACTGGTTTGATGCAGTTCTCCACCATACCCTATCCTGTGCAAGCCTTTTCATCTCCTCATAAGAACGGCAACTCACATCCATTTGAATCTGTTTATTATATGAGTCTCTTGGTCTCCTTCTGCAATTTTTACTCCACACATATCCTTACAAAGCTAAATTTACGATTCCTAGATGTATAAGAACGTGTCCTACCAAGCGATCTCTTCTTTACTCAGGGCATGCCAAAAATTCCTTTTCTCACCAATCTGTTCAGTACCTCTTTATTAGTTAGCCGCGGTGGAGTAGCCGAGCGGTCTAAAGCGTCTCGCTGCGGAGCGCGCGGTTGCTCGCCGTGGAGGTTCGAGTCCTCCCTGGGGCATGTGTGTGTGTGTGTGTGTGTGTGTGTGTGTGTGTGTTTGTCCTTAGATTAGTTTACCTATGTTTAAGTAGTTTGTAAGCTACGGACTAATGACCACGCAGTTTGTTCCGATAGATTTACAGACATTACATTACATTATTAGTTAAGCGATCTACCCACATAATCTTCAGCATTTTTCTGTAGCATCACATTTCAAAGCCTCTATTCCCGACCTGTGTGCACTGTTTATCGTCCATGTTTCACTCCCGTACAAGGAAACACTCCACACAAATGCCTTCAGAAAAGACTTTCTTACACTTAAATTAATATTTGATGTTAGCAAATTTCACTTTTTCAAAAATGCTTTTCTTCCCTTTGCCATTCTGGATTTTATATCCTCTGTACTGCGACCGTCATATGTTATTTTACTACCAAAGTATCAAAACTCATCTACCACCTTCATTGTTTCGTTACCTAATCTAATTCCTTCAGCATCACTTGATTTTCTAAGACTGCATTCCATTATCTTTGTTTTGCTCTTGTTCATTTTATACGCTCTCTTCAGTACATTGTCCATTCCATTTAACTGCAGTTCCAGGTCTTTTGCTGTCTCTGACAGAAATACAATGTCTTCAGCAAAACGCAATGTTGAGTGATTTAAATTAAAAATTTATCTTCTAGTGAGATTCACCCGTTAATACCTTGGCTAAAACCTTTGTGACGTCCACATCGATGCAGACACCACAAATATAAACTTTAAATGATAGATGTCTGGCATAAACATGCGTCATGAGCATTGATGTGTTCCGCTACACCGTCTGGGGGGCGTTATATGCTATAATGGCAGGTTATCACGATTTAACTAACTATGAACGTAGTGTTACCGTCTGAGCACAAGACATGCGTTCAGCGATGATGCGGGGATTTTCCCGTATGACCATTTCACGAGTGCACCACAAATAGCGGGACATCAACGTCAGTGATAACGAAACATAATCGATATAGGCTTTTGGAACAGAAGACCCTCTCACATACCCTTGCTGTCTGCATAATACAAAGCTTTATGCCTCTCCTGGGCCTGTCAACTCTGTCATTGGACAGTTAATGACTAGAAACATGTTTCCTGGTTTGACGGACCTCGATTAGAAGCAAATCGAGGCGATGGACGTGGACCCTGTATGCCACCAGATTGTTCAAGTTGGTGGAGACCCTGTAATATTGTAGGGTGTGAAAAGTTAGAGTGATATTCGACCCCTGACACGTTTAGATACGCATCTTGAACTGTCCATTGTGCATTCCGATAGACTTGGGCAATTCCAGGAGGAAATTTGTGACATCCCTCATGTCCAGATATACTAGAGAGCGTCTCCAGAAACAATCTTCTGAGTTTAAACCCCTACGCTGGCCACTAAACACCACAGATGTCAACATCATTCAGCATATCTGAGATGCCTTGTGTGACATTACAGATACAGGGGGAAGCTGATTCTTTCCATGTGACAGGCGGGTTTTGTCAGGCTGTTGGGTTCCCCAGCCGGCCGGCTAACCGTTTGGACCTAGTGAATGGAATATAGGTAGTTAGGGTTCTCCTTATCTGCTCGGAAACAGGAAATAGCAGCATTTGCTGAGCGATGGCAGCTCTCCCAGATTGCAACTGAAATACAATATAGCCACACACATTAGTCTAAAAATCCATATAAAATCAGGGAATGATCATAGAGCAAGTATAACTAAATGAATGGATTCAGGAGACTTGGGAGAATCAAAACGCCGTAATTACAATGTCAATATCCCGTACAGATAAAAAGCCTATAAATTTCAGTACTATAATAATATTATTATAATATTTATCAGTTATAATGTTTATCAGTAAAAGTGTAAGAAGCAAATGTGCAGCATTGTACCACACTACCAATCTTAAAAGACGCACCACGTTATTTCCGTATTCTTTCAATGAAATTTTGTTTTACTCTCTTGTTCTGCTTTTCGTTGAGGTAGTAATATTCTCCCACAGAAACACATAACATGAACCCAGCAAAGCGCATTACATTTATATATGTATTTTATTATATTTAATAGTAATCTCAGTAACGTTCGTTTTACGTTGTAGACTGCCACTTAAATAATTCATGGCCGACTAAAAATAGTCGATATGCAGCAATTAAACATATTAATTATGGACAAGAACTAAATATATTTCCATACAAAGCCAAGATAAATTAAATATTAATTGTGTAACTACATTTTGACGGCGGCATTATGGCATGGTATTTTCAAGGTGAGGCGTTAGCATGCGCGGAGAGGTACAATTTTGGGAGCAGGTAGAGCACGCTTTCGAACGCTTGGGAAGGGACTCGTAACTTGGACACGGTGGTGAAACGTTGTGACGCGTTACGATTTTGTGATTTCAGGAGTTAGCCATGTGTGGACTTAGAAAAATTACGGGGCTGTGACTGCAGATATCTCTACACTCTCGTACTCTTACGAATTTATGGATATCCCTGCAGGATACGTGGTGTCAATTTCCCCCAGCAGTACTTCAGATATCAGTCGAGTCCATGCCTAGCCGTTTTGCGGCAGTTCTGCATGGTCATGGGGGCTCTATACGATAATAGGCAGGGTTATCGGTTTCTTGAGCTGTTCAATGTATTTACTCTACAAATCACATGAATATGGAAGATTTATGGAACCGCTTTGATAACTTTTCTCTATCGTTACAATCTCCAACAACACCAGATGATACAAACATATGAATCGTTATCTATCTGAGTTCTCTTATTTCTTTATGATCACATCTCCCTACAACTCAGAATAAACGAATGCGGTTAATTTGCTGTGAACAGCATCGTCAACGCATTACCACAGAAAGAATGGATTTGAAGACATCACCGACCACGAACGTACATGCTTGTATGCCAACTAGCACTGCCGATGACGTGGAGATCGAAGAAATGTATGAGCAGATAAAATAAATTATAAATTATTATTACTAGAGAGGATAACTTGATTGTGATTGGGGACTAGAACTCGGTAACAAGAAAGAGAAGAGATGGTAATGTAGTAGGTGCATGTCAACTGGGGAAAAAAAGGAATAGGAGATCGCCTGGTAGAGAATTTTGTGCCAAGAAAAATTTAATCATCACTAACACTTGGTTCAATCAGCATGAAGGAAGGTTACATATGTGTAAGTGAGAAGGAGACATTTGGAGGTACCAGATTGCCTTTACAATGATGATGCATAAGTTTAGAAAACAGGTTTTAACAGTAAGACATATCTAGAAGCATATAGATCATACTTGGTTATGCGCTGTAGATTAAAAGTGATGAGACCAATTAAGGAGATGGAACCTGGACAAACTGAAGGAACCAGATGTGGTGGAGAGTTTCAGAGAGAGCCTTAGTCAAGGATTGACTGAAAAAGGGCAAATAAATTCAGTAGAAGAAATATGGGTAGCTCTGAGAGTGTACTGAGGGCCGCAGAGGATCACATAGGCCGGAGGACAAGGCCTAGTAGAAATCCCTGTAGTACACAAGAGACAAAGAGAAAATATTACAATATAGCACGTGAAGCAGGAAAAGGGGATTACAGAAGTCTGAAAAATGGCTAAGCAGGAATGTCTACAGGACAAAAATAAGACCATAGAAGAATGTATCAGTAACAGAAAGATAGATACCGTCTACAGGAAAATAAAGGAGATATTTGTAGACAAGGAAAGCAGCCGCTTGAATATCAAGAACTACGATGGAAAAGAAGTGCTAACGAAAGATAGTTGAACGATGGAAGGAATATATAGAGGGCCTATCTAAAGGAAACAACCTTCAACTATCTAGAAAAGGAAGACAAATTAGACGAAGATGAGATAGGAGATACGATATTGCGAGAAGAATTTGACAGATCACTGAGAAGAAACAAGGCCCCCGGAGTAGATGGTATTCCGTCTCAACTGCTGATATCGGTAGCATATTGACTAGTAAAATTAGCTAGTCTTGACTTCACGAAGAAATTGTTCTACTTGGTAAGCAAGGAATGGGTAATTCCAGTTTCAAACATAGCAAGTGCAGACAAATATGAAACATAGAGAACTATCAGGTTAATAAGCCCTGCATGCAAAATACTAACACGAATTCTTAGAGCCGAATGGAGAAACTAGACTACTCCGATTTTGGGAAAGATCTGTTTGGATGTAGGAGGGATGTAGGAACAGGAGAGTCAATGCTCACATTACGACTTATCTTAGAAGATAAGTTAAGGAAAGGCAAACCAATGTTTTGGATTTTAGCATTTGTAGATCTATAGAAAGCTTCCGACAATCATGACTGTAGTACAATCTTACAAATTCTGAAGGTTACAGGGGTAAAATATAGGGTGTCAAGATTTATAATCAACTTGTACAAAACTAGACCGCAATTATGAGAGTGTATCAGCATGAAAGAGACACAGTGGTTGGGAAGGGAGTAAGAAAGGGTTGTGGTCTTTCCCCAATTTTGTTCAGTCTGAATGTTAAGCAGGCCATAAAGGAATGCAATGAGAAATTTGGAGAGGGAAGAGAAATGCAGACACAAGAAATAACGACTTTGCTTGTGACATAGACACAGCAAATAAGCAGCTGCATCCTTGGTCAGTTGTTTGACCAGACAATTTCCAATATGTAAGAGAAAAAAAAATCACATCCCATCCAAGACCATGTGAATGCTACTTCTAAAAGCGGGAGTATATATATATATATATATATATATATATATATATATATATATATATATAAATTTTGATAAAGTTATGACGTATGAAACGGCTCGAATTTGATCCATTTGAAAAATGCAGTGTTCACTCGATAAGCCTTTACCGCTGACACATCCGCGTTCTTATTCACTCTTGTGACAGAGTTACGTGTAGTTGTGAAATGTTTACTAGCTACCTCTCTGACTAACTCACGCAGAAGTTTCCTGACGGTAGGCTTTCCAACTTGTACGGCCTGTCTCTTCCTATGGTTGGTTGTGGGAAGAAAGTAATGAGATTGTGACTTAAATCAATCTGCCTGACTTTCGCTTCCCAATTAACAGGTGACTTACTTGTTAATCTTCTGTTGCTGTGACCGTTGACACCATCGAACCTCCTCTCTTCTAGCAGGGGTTTCTATTATTTTGGAAATGAATAAAAATGATAGCAACAGGGGGAGGCTTCAGACAAGACGTCGGACAGTTCAACATTCAAGAAGTTGGACCAGCCTTTAACGAGAGAGAAAGAGAGCGTATTGAGTTTCATAAAGATTTCTGTTGGTCATGAGAACAGTAGACTGAGCCCGAAACATGGCCGGCACAAAAACTAAAGGAAAAGCATCTTAGTAATCATCGCACCTATCGCCCGACATGCAGACCGTTGCATATTTACTAAACTCACGATCGAATGTAATTACTTCACTTTAATTGAGAATAGCTGCTCGGTGGAACTGTGAAGTTCCTGTCGGTCAACGAAACATCACTAAGACTGCGCATGGCGGCTTCTCCACAACAGGCGATCGTGGACCTGTCCTCCTAAGAACTGCAAGCATGTGAAGCAACTGCCGAACTGAGAGCGGCAACGTCGCTCACGTCCGTATTGTTAACGCGAGTTTCGCACCGCTGATTCTTTCGCCGGCAAAACTACTGACGTGTTACCAACTTGATCAGAGCACAGTTAAGAGTTCGTTCTGGCCCGCAAGGGCCGGTTTCACGCCTCCTAGGGTGGCGGCAACTCGTAAAATACGGCGGGAACAGAAGTGTCCTTCCATGAAGACGTTGGCTCACCGGGTTTGAACTTAACGGCTTCGGAAGCCTTTGTGGCTAATCGCCATCTTGCCACTTTAATACATCAATTAATATAGGACATGGAAAATTATTTTGCCCCCACTATACGTTGGTCCTCCGGTCAAGCAAGCAAACGGTAATTTTAGATTGTCGGGGAAAATAAGTTTTATATAATTTATTGGCGATTAATTTTACCAACTTCTTGAAAACCTAACTTTGTAATACTTCAAACGAATCGTCATTTTTTATGAGATTGGAATCCGTCGTCAGAAATTGTAGAATTATTTTATTTATGCCTACTCTCTTTGTCCTAAAGGCTGGCCATGTGGTTCACGACACCTTTGTGCTGGTCTTAGCTCTACAAACTTGTCGACGCAGCGTCTGCCGTCGCCATGAAAGAGAAAGTAAGCATTTCTACTACAGAGCTGCTGACCTAATTCTATCCATCTACGGTGAGCAATCAAAGATTTCAAACATGTTTCCCAGTCACAATTTTTGTGGTGTAACGGCTCTAATTACACAAACTCTAATAACCACTAATTCTAAAATGAAATTTAGAGGTGAAATATCTAGAAGTTTTGAGATCAAACCTGGACTGTGGAGGGAGTTGGTCCTTCCCCACCATTCTTTAATTGTGACCTAGAAAATGTTATTAGGTAATGGAGAGTGTCAATAAGAGAAAGCGAAACCAATGAGGGAGTTAGATAGGTTACAAAAGGGCCCCTAAGATTGTTTAGCATTTGCAGATGACCTAGCTGTTTTCTCAGATTCAATAAAAAAAGCCATGAGACAAATTGAATTGCTCAAAAAGAACAAGCTTAAAGAACAGGCTTTCAAATCTCCTTTGAGGAAACCAAATTTCTGACAATCTTCAATACAGCTTCCAACTTTATAATAACTAAATATGGAAAAATTGAGAAAAGAAATAAGTCAAAGTATCTAGGGGAAGTAGTTGAACAAGATATATCACAGAAAGAAGCCATTAAAGCAAGAGTAGTATGATGAAAACAGATATTACCTCACTACGGACATATATAACAAGAAGTTAATATGCATCAATGCTAAACTGTATACTCTACACTAATTCGCCCAGAAGCAATCTATACAGCAGAATGTTTGAACAAAAAGGCAATGATGGAATCACTGCAAATTACTGAAAGAAAAATATTAAGGAAAATCTTGGGATTAGCTAAAGAGCAGACAATGCGTCATAATAGTGAAATCTACATACATATTGAAAAACATTACTGATGTAATTAGGTAAAGAATAGCTTTATGATCACATACAAAGGATGAATCCCAACAGATTGACAAAAAGACTGCTCTGCTACTTCAGTAAATTAGGAATGGACAACACATGGCGCAAAGAAATTGGAAGGAATATGAACGAGCTCCAAATTACCAAACAAGATATCGAGAAAAGACTATCACTCCGAAAGAAATTACAGGATGTCAAATGTTTGCAGGAAAAACCGAAGAAGAAAACTGGAACAAAGTGGACCTAAGAAAGAAGAGAGGAACATCGGAAAATTATGAGAGAAATATGGCAGAAAAGAAAGAAGAAACAGTTGAAATAATCGTAATCCATAGGGGCTCAGACGTAAAAGGAAGAAAGAATAAAATCAATATGGTTCGTTTCATCATACATTTGGTTGAAATCGGTCGCAACAAGGAAATAATTGTAAAATCTCACTGATACACATTGTAAACGTGGTGGTGTGTAACGTCGCAAAAATTTTAAGCGCGTGTACCACAATAAAAACATGCCATACAAATCTTCTGAAATGACCACAATGAGAAAATGAAATATAGAAATTTTAGGCCGCGTAGCATCTCAGAAGTGTCCTTATTTTCAGTATTCACAAACATGCTGGGAAAAAACAATAATAATAATTCAGGAAGAATCCTTCATCACGCACCTAAGAAGTAGGCGTGTCGAAGTACGCTTTTCATCACCTACCGCAGAGTGAAACGTGTAATTAAGAAGTGTGGAAACCGCACAAATATTCGTGGGTTTTGCCCTTACTGATAACAAATCGGCTCACGCCATCTTACATGCAATGTAAGCCACCTCTGGAGGAAACTGTTTATCATCCTCCATACCTTCTGCTGGAAGCTCGAATTAATGAACGCTTAGGAACCGTGCACGAAACATTAAATTAACCAGCACACTATGCGAAGCGTATTACCGTTATGCAAATGAGCGTTATCTGCCTTGCTGTTATGGGGAATTAATGTGGCAGCATTAACGAAATGTATTAGCGCGTAATGTGCTTAATATGCAACCCCCATATCCACTGCATTCCACATAACGGTACTTGAGCCAGGATGCTCAGAGCTCACTGTGTGTGATGTAGTGCCTCATGTCACATCTCGTACTTGTATTTCTGATGCCTTCGTAATGCTTATAATATTGCCTGGGATGGTAAATTTCTGTTTCTACATTCACGAACCACTTTCAAGAAATTCCCTGTTCCATTTAATCATGGTAATCTTCACTATTTGAGAGCTAATTATGCATAATTTGTCCTCTGAGATAATCGATACTGCCAACATATATTCACAGCAGTGATGTATGGAAAATATCATTACGTAACGTGATAAAATTATGGAAGTATTTCAAGACTTCAAGTATTTTGACAAGGGACAATTAATAGTATAGTTTTTTTTTAAGATAGTTAAGAAAAGTCATTCCTTCGTTGAATCAAAAAAAAAATTTCGTTTCATACAATTAAATGCATAAACAAAGCGGTTTCAAAGGACGTGGATGTGAAAATGACAACAACAATAAAGACGGAAAAAAAACTGCCGCCATCTGAAAGATAATTTACTCCCGTTTACAAAACTGTATGGTTTATTTACTTTTATCTTGGTGTTATAGTCTTAAACGCTCTTTGAACAAATGTCTGCACATTGGCCACGCCTCCTTTCAGTTCACTGTCGCTGCTTGACACGCAAAAGTCTAGTTTTCCTTGAGTTATCGCAGTGGTATTTTCATAACGTTATCACCACCGAATTCAAGAAGGCTGTGGCAAAGAGCAGAGATCATAAACGACATACTGTTTAGTTCTTTATTTTCGTGATATTCGTATCGTGGTCTTCTCAGTTTTGGTTCGTCTAGTGACTTTGATTTTGGAGTTTCATTTGATAGTTTATTGTGTCCACGATGCCAAGAATTAAGAAATTCAAAACGCAAGTTTCACAGGAATTAGTTCAGAGTAGTTCCATGAATAACAATATTATGGAAGAAGAAAAACCAGTGCAGCACGAGAAGTCACCTGGCAGTGCTTCCGAGCGCAAGCTTTCTAATAAGATGTCTCAAGAACGCAATGTCAGAGGTGCTTCGAGCGTTACTGGTACTGGTTATATTATTGTAAATATAAACGTGCTTTCAGAAATCTTGAACAGTCGATATTACAGAGTCAATGTTCGATTAGTGTATAACATGAGATGCATTAGAAGACCGTCTTTTGGCCGACGAGACTGAGGCGCTTCAGTCACGGTCTGCACGGCCACTACGGTCGGGGGTTCGAATCCCCCCTCGGGCATGGATATTTGTGCCGTCCTAGTTCGTAAGTAGTTCATAAGTAGTTTGTAAGTTTAGGGACTGATGACCCCGTAGTTAAGTCCCATAAGCTTTACAAACATTTGAACATTTTGAATTTGACCTCTTCTGTGCACTGATGGGCCTTCCTCATCCTCCAGCCCTCGGGCATGGATATTTGTGCCGTCCTAGTTCGTAAGTAGTTCATAAGTAGTTTGTAAGTTTAGGGACTGATAAGCCCGTACTTAAGTCCCATAGACTATACAAACATTTGAAACATTTCATCCTCCAGGTAGATTTGAAAGATACAACAATGTTTAACGTCAAGCTTCATCTGCAACTAGTGATTGTTCAATGAAGCAAGCTGTAGAGGAAGCGATGGAACTGTATGCTGCATTCGATGGTTCTTGGCAGAAGAGAGGACGTACCTCTGTAGCCAGCATTGTGTCAGCCACATTTATAGAAATTGGCAAGGTTTTGGGCTTTCAATGTTTATTAAAACACTGTCAGACGTGTGAAAACACAAACATTGATACTCATTTGGGTGTAAAATAATTTTGAAAGTGCCAGTGGCAACATGCAAAGTAAGAGTGTAATGAATATATTTAGAAGGTCTGAGGCCTGTCGTTGTGTAAGCTTGTGGATGGCGACTGTAAAGGACATGTACTGCAAGGTAGACCATATGGTGATATACAGTTACTGAAGCTGGAGTGAATAGGACATTTTCAGAATGGGAGCCGCCGGCCGCAGTGCCCGAGCGTTCTGCGGCGCTCCGGTCACAGTCTGCACGGCCGCTATGATTGTGGTTTCGAATCCCCCCTCGGGCATGGTTGTTTGTGTCGACTTTAGGATAAGGTAGTTAATAATTAGTTCGTAACTTTAGGGACTCATGACCCCGCAGTAATGTCCCTTAAGCTTAAAAAACATTTTCACATTTTTTTGACTGGGGGTCAGGTTGAGGAAGCTATATAAAAACCTGAGTGGGAAGAAACACTCAGACGGAAAATATATACGAGGCCTTGGTCGTCTGACAAAGGGTGAAATAAACAAATTATCTCAATATTATGGGCTTTCAATAAGACGACAAGTTGGAGATTTAGAGCATATGAGGAAAGCTGTCAGGAAAACTTGGTTTCACAAAATTTCTACTGATGAGAATCCACAGCATGGACCACGTGCTAAATGTGATGCTTCATGGTGAAAGTACTGGATGAGTGATGCTTCAAGCAAAAAATTTCACCATAAACATTACATGCCTGCCACAGTCATGGAAACAATAAATCCAATATACAGGGTCCTTGCAGATGAAAAAAGTTACTTAGCAAATGTCTACATGGCCTTACACTAATGAGATTTTCAACAGCTTCCTGTGACAACGTGTAGCGAAAACAGTGATTGTTGGATGGACAGTACTCAGAATCTAATTCCCATTGTCGTTCCTCAAATTTTAGTGTGTATGTCGTAAGTGCTGTTTATTTTCAGAATTGTTAGTAGACAGTGACTATTTTGTGTAATGTTTTTCGTACTATAACCTGAGACGTGTGTTGGGCTTAATGTTTAAGTATGAAATATAGCTGAAACTTTAATACTATAACACAAATAAACCGCGAGCTCAAGTGAAACACAATTGATGAAACATTTTTTTTTTTTTTTTTTTTTTTTTTTTTTTTTTTTTTGTGAGTGAACCTTTACAATACAAGGATGTGTTCGCGCAATGCATCATTGCAAACTTATGAATACTTTGGTCGGTGGAAATGTATAGAACACCACCACCGCACAATTACATATATGTTTGTTCAAATGTTTGTAAATCTATCGGACCAAACTGCGTGGTCATCAGTCCGTAGCTTACAAACTACTTAGACCTAGGTAAACTAACATAAGGACAAACACACACACACCCATGCTCCAGGGAGGACTCGAACCTCTACGGCGAGCAACAGCGCGCTCCGCAGCGAGTCGCTTTAGACCGCTCGACTACTCCACCGCGGCAATTACATATATGATTTTTCTAATTTATGTGTATAGTATAGTACATAAGACTTTTGTTGTGAGTGTATGCGCTCATAAATCGCACATATCACCTTTTTTCGTTAATATGTGGTCCAGGAAAAAGAGGGTCAATCAATAATTTAAGGGACAAAATGGCCTGGGGATAACAGTATTTGTTTTTAGAAAACAATACTTTGTCTACTTTCTACATAATCACCTTGAACATTCACGCATTCGCTCCAATCGGCTAGAAGCTTTTTTTTATTCCGGTTCCAAAGAACTCTTTTTATCTTGATGTCTGAACTAATTTTCCACAACCTTTTCTTCGTGTCCTCTTTGTTCTGGAACCTCTTCACACGTAATGCCTCTTTCAGTGCACCAAACAAATGAAAGTAACTAGGTGCTAAATCAGGGCTGTATGGGGAATGAGGCAGTACTTCACAGCCAATTTTGTCGATGGTCTCGCAGGTTAGTTGAGCACTATGGGGAAGTGCGTTTCTTGTCGGAGAATCAGACCTCGATAGTGACAGACTTCACGTTGTTTAAAACAAATCCCAGTAGTCCAGGCTATTCATTGTATGTTGCCCTTCGAGATAATCACAAAATTTTGACTTTTAGCGTCCCAAAACACCATCAACATGACTATTCTGCTAATGCTTGGGTTTTCAGTTTATTCTTTTCAGGTGATTTGGTGTGCTTCCACTCCATGCTTTGACTTTTAGATTGTGGCTCATAAAAGTGAACCCAAGTTTCATCAGAAGTTAAAATTTCGTTGAGGTAGAGCTCACCTTATCTTTCTTAACGTTCCTCTCACTCTGCGCACACTCTCAATCTTGTTTCCTTCTGTAGCCAGGTTAGCGTCTTTGGGGCCAACTTGTAGATAATGTTATGAATTGTGCATGTACCAACTCGAACGTTATCAACTATCATTTCCACAGACACACGGTCACAGTCACACTTTCCAGTGAGGAGCTGAAACTGCAACAGGTCGGAGAGAACGGTTTTCGTCAGTCACTGAGTAGTGACCATTTTTAACTGAACTTGTAAATATTTGTACCATTCATACAACCTTCACCATACGTTTTAGACACAGTACATATTCAATGGTTTTTCACCTTCATCTAGTAAAACACTAATAACAGAACGGAATTTTCAAACAGACTCGCCTTCTTGAAATCCATTTTTGAGGTCATAAACAATGTTGACACTTCAGCTGATTCGGGCTCATACCAGCGATACCAACTTGGTCTACGACTGTCGTCTATTACGAACTAGGACCCTTTAGTGCAACAAACGTAAATGTCGTGCTAAGACTCATAATTTAAAATCATGTTAGCATGTACAGTACATGAATGTATTACTGTTGCTGTTATGTCAGCCTGGTGGCTAATGTTCTGTATTATTTCATGTGAGGACATGCCTCGGAAATGAAAGTTGAAATGTTTGAAATCTCATGAGACTAAAATACTGATATCATCGGTCCCTAGATTTACGGACAACATTCTCTCTCTCTCTCTCTCTCTCTCTCTCTCTCTCTTACAAATGTTGTGTTGATAGACTTGAACCAACATGTCGATCATCTACAATTAACTCTCCATTATATTGTTTATATTTACTTCGTAAATGAAACGTAGAAAGTAATGCGTCTGTCCGTTAATTGCAAAACCTGGCACACATAATATTATCTAAGTTCATCGCCATGTAACTCGAATGAAAAGCGATAGTTGTGATTAGACCCCATGTAATTCTTATCGTATAATCAAAATTCACAATAATATGGCTGCTTGCCGTTTGAAAATTCAGGACTTTTAATCAAGCGATCTTGGTTGGCTCTTCTGCTTATGCAGAGTCCCATTGTAAATACGAAGTTGATCTCCTCTCACATAGGAGGAGTGCTTAAATAATTATTAGTTGTAGCACAAAAGTCTGCTTTACTAAGATTAAATTTTAATCTATAAATTTTTAAGGTACGTCATTTTCGATATAATTAGTTATCTACCACGTGGGAATGGCAGCGCGGTTCTAGGCGCAATATTACGGATTACCTCGGCCGTTCATGTAGGAGGATCGAATTCTCCCTCGGGCATGAGTGTGTGTGTTGTCCTTAGGATACGTTAAATTAGTTTAATCCGTAAATCTAGGACCGATGATCTCATCAGCTTGGTTCCTCGGGACTAAGGCTTTTGAACGTTTTTGTACTTAGTTGTCTCAAGTAAAAAAAAATACAGCCAGTATAATGACAATTATTGCCTTTAAATTCTGCTTAGAGCTATTTATGGCACATAAAAGCACCTGCCAGGCACTTAAATGTGATTTGCAGAGTATCCCATGTAGATGTAGATGTAGAAGATGGCAGATGCTTAAGATTAAGCGCGGCAAAACCTAGACCGAAATGTGTTGACATTCGAAGTAACAGGATCCAGACGTAGCCCACCCCTATACGGTCCCTGTGCAGCGCAGTGGGATTCCACAACGCAGTGTCTTCTGCAGACCCTCAGACGAGGAATCCCTCTGAGACTCCAGTGAAAAATTCAGAAGCTGTTTCCGGAACTGTCTGCATCCTGAAGATCGCACCCCTGGTGACCGTGTTGGCAATCTTGGAATATTCACATCGCATCTAAAGATGCGGAGAACGCCCTGAGCTGGCTCCGCAAAGGAAAAGCAGAAATGGAGATGGAGACGAAACGCTTATCACTATCAGTGCCTTTCTAGTGGCAATGGACAGAAAATGGAAAGGGCATTTTCCTCTCTGAAACGGAGAAACCAGCAGAAAGAATACACTTCACGGACCTGATACTCTCGACAACGTAGAAAACATTTTACTGGAAGTTACATTCGTGATCATAGTAAATTTACATTTCGTAGTGTCTGCAACAATACTGACCGTTGTGGAGAGCGGTCGGCAACTGTTGAATATCTTTAGAGCAGTATTGGTGTTACCGAAATAATATTTATGCATTTTTTCATATCAGTTATCTGCATTAATGTTTTGTGAAAGGAATCGGTCAGGGGAAGCATTTAAAGAAATACTTAAATCTCTTGACCACAGTTTTAATATTTACGACTTAAGAGATCTGGACATGTCACGTTCAGCGTCTCCAAAGAAACCGGAGAGCATTAGATTACCCTGACGCACATGAAACGGTATTAAGTATTATATAAGGAACAATTTTGATTACTTATGGTAATAAAGTATTGTCATTATTATTACGTCTAACATTTAACTACGTTTATTTGACAAAATATTTCCGATTGTCTACTGATATCAGTTTGTTTCCTTTGTGGCCTCCAAATTTATGTATAGTGAAAAGTGTCAATGTAAAACTGTTGTGAAGACAGGTAGTTGCTTCTTCAATTTCTATTACACAGTAAAATCTAAATGATTCATCACAACTCTCAAGAGCTCGTAAGTTTGTATCACTGTACAACGCTGATGTAATTGGCTAAAAGGAGGAAAGATTTCTGAGGCTAACGGCAGTATCTTAAGTTGTGCAAATCAAATCATTATTGCCTTAAGTAAACGTACAGAATTGTTACTACACATACGAATATTTGATGTAATTATAAAAGAAAGTCAGAGAAGTGAAAAAGTCATGTTATTCATTTAGTGCGCTACTGGAAGGAAAGTGATCATGGGAAACACTATTAAATGTGAAAATTGAGAACTAACTTGATGTACAAAATTTGAAAAGCTGTGGTTAGGTCATATAATTCTCTTCTGAGTATAAGGCTAAGCAACATTACAGACAGAGGTTTTAAATAGTACATATATTAGCACATCGTGGAATCATGCATAATTACCTGATACACGAGTTGAATACTGTTTAAATAAAAATTACAGTAACAGACTGATGAAATCCTGTTAATTAACGGAGGGAAAGTGGATAATTCAACACAATTGCTAAGGGATTCATATATTGAACATTTATAACCGACATGAATTGGCCCAATATCCTACCACATACATTTGAGGCAAAGATGTTTCTACTGGCAGACTAGCCGTTTCTCATGTATTGAACACTGGTAATGAATTATATTTGAAGTACAGTTCACAAGGAATTCACACATGAATGCATTTATCGAACCACGTGATTCCCGAGAACCAACTAAGATTCCGAAATATTGTTAATTCCACAACTACCTTTCTTCAATCTTCAAATTGCAACATTACTCCGAGCGACGCCACAAATTGCAATAAGACAGAATTGCGCTGAAGGATCAATTATCTATTAATCGTCATGTGCGCGTCAGTCACGGTCTGCACGGTCACTACGATCGGGGGTTCGAATCCCCCTCAGGCATGGATATTTGTGCCGTTCTTACTGTTAGCTAGTTCATAAGTAGTTTGTAAGTTTAAGGGCTGATGACCCCGTAGGTAAGTCCCATAAGCTATACAAACATTTGAATTTGAATCGTCATGTGGTTCAGTAGGTAAACAACATGATAGAGACCACAAATGGTAGTCATTGAAGTATGATTTGTGTAAAGCAGAGAAGACTAGAACTTTTATATTTCATTGAGTTTATTGAGTAACTTTCTGAATTCCAATGGAAATTGTGAAACAGTATCACAGTTCGCTACAGGATGCTCAGTAGTGGTTAGAAAGTTCCATTTCTAGAGTGAAGGATTCACGCTTGTGAGTTAATGTGCTCGTAACTTATTATGTTGTCAAAATTTCGTTTTTTATTGATCTTTCCTCAGCCATATGTGCTCCTTCTTAATGAACCATAATTACTCGATAGGTGAAATTTCAGCTTAATGCTTTATGAAGTAAATTTCTAATTGCTCTTTTGAGCAAATAAAATTCTGAATTTAATGGTGTTACGGAACATTATTTTGTTTGGAAAACTACGTAATTTAATAAATTCATTTACAATGGGAATACATACTTAACTGTGATGTTATTCAATTTCACCGCGGTGGAGTAGCCGAGCGGTCTAAAGCACCTCGCTGCGGAGCGCGCCGTTGCTCGCCGTGGAGGTTCGAGTCCTCCATGGGGCATGGGTGTGTGTGTTTGTCCGTATGTTAGTTTACCTAGGTTTAAGTAGTTTGAAAGCTACGAACTGATGACCACGCAGTTTGGTCCGATAGATTTACAGACATTTTGATTCAATTTCTGTGCCAGTGTTCAATTTATTACTATGACCTAGACTGTCGGTAGAAACGTCTTTGCGTCAAGTGTATATAGTTAGGTGTTGGGTTAATTCCTTCCGGTTTTCGAAGTACTGTGTGCGAATCCTTTTGCGTATGTGTTGAAGCACTATAAATACTACCATATCTATATACTACTATATCGCAAAAATTATTTCATTTGATTTGTAGACTCTAAAAAAATGTTTGTAAAACTATGGAAACAAACTGCTGAGATCATCGATCACTTAAGTGAAACTATGTAATATTAATAAACACACATACACACCCAGTACCAAGGCGTCTTAGATCACGTTGCCATCTTTTCGAGGCTATAGCCACTAGACCGCTTGAGGTAACAGTTTACGCAGGAGGGGTGTCACTGAGATACAATTCAGAAACTGTTTGATACACTCCTTGCACGGGTCCCCATAATAAAGTTTCCATTACAAAGAAAGACAATATATGCATAACATTACACACACACTAATTACCCCAGTCAGCATTAAAATGAAAGTGTAGAACACATAAGAAGAAACTTACATAGTTCTGATAATACATATACAGTTGAGGGGACATTTAACCAAAATAACAACTCTACGCATAGGCTGTATAACAATAATGAAATGTATTTAACACGTGACAGGTATGCATTATCTGCGTGTTTTCCTGATTACACTCTCTCATTACATTTCACTCTTAAATATCGATTAATTATCATAAATATCAAAATAATCCCTATTGACGAAGCGAATAATGAACAAATGAAAGATAAAAAATTAATACATTGGAAGCCAAAGTAACCGATTCCAATACCTTTCTTTAACGTCAGACCGTGAGGGATCTTGAATGGACTGCCACTCCCCATCCAGTGGAACACCCTCTTCTCTCTTCCGAATCGGAACATCAGCTATCCAGCGATCAAAGATACATTCTTTTCCACCCTGTCACAATCAGTGGTGACGAGAACTGACGATCTTATTGCTGCTATTTCTTCCTGGTAGTCGAATCCGCATTGTATCCCTTTGAATCAAAGGGATGTCAGCAGATATTTTGACAATGTCATCATATTCGCAAGATTCCACTGTTTTCCCTCAAAACTTGATGTAGTAGCCTTTGAAATCATTGACGTGAGCTGTCCGGAAACCGCCCAGTGCCATATGAAGACAAGCTTTCAGAGTGTTGATGTCTGGTACTATTCCTTTAGAAAGGAAGCAGTGCATATACGGTTCTCCTGTATTATCTAGATTAAGTGATCATGTGGAGGTGTAAGACTTATGTGAAATTCTCTAAGACGCTGATGTTCTTTAGTTCTTTTTGTTCATTCAAAATATTATCTGGGTTGATTTTACGCGTAAAAAATTTCAAATCTTCCAAGTCCATTTAATTTCCTTTGATAAATTAATGTAGTAGCCTCAAATTCCTGTCTGACTCTAGTGCGCCTGCATTTCCTCAAACATATACTTCCGGATATGGCCTACATAGATCTTTTCACATTGGTGACTATGTATTTCGTATAGCACGGCATCTTCTATTAATGGTTTCAATAAGATCTGGTTTGAAGTTTCTTTTCTCTGAAGACCTCCAATAGTATTCCGCATCGTGTGCATTAATCCAATATGACCATTTGAGATCCTTTACTAAATTACTGAGATGTGTTTCTGAAGAAAGAGGAAACAATGCTTATTTCAAACAATGTCTGTGACCTTTCAGCGACTTAATTTTTAAGAACAAACTGTCAGAAGAAACTCGTTATCGCACCGCATTCCAAATAGTGTCAAGTATTTTCTGTTTCTCTTCGAATTTACAATGACGTACGGAATCTGACTGAATCTTCTTACGTTTTTCATCTGAGAACTGCTTTCGCAATATATTTATTTCGGTACTCTTTGTTCTTAATTTATTCCGTAATTGCCTAACTTCGAATATTTTACACTTTCGTTTCAACTAAATTACTGTTGCGTTCGGTAACTGTTCTTTCCGTATAATTTCCGCGTTAAATAAAAAAAAATAAAAAATAAAAAAAAAATTACGAAGGAAAGAAATGTTCTATTTTACTTTCTCTGTAGCCAGATCTTCACGCTGGAACGGAACACGTTGGTTAGCATTTTTGTTCTACTTTTTCTTTAAAAGCTCTGCGCCATATTACAAGAGCAGTAAAAGGAACACAAATTTTGGCTCTTCAAGCAGCGACTGGCATTCTACCACTAAAATCAGAAATTATGAGAGCGGCACTACTCTAATGTGAAAAATTAACCATTGACACGTACTGGAACGACTACCAACGTCATGCTAGCCGGCTGAAAACAGAGAAAAGCTTTAAGCAATGCAGTAAGAAAAGACGACTGCCCACCAATCTTAAACTATGCCCAGTCTTATGGAGACTTTAACTAAATGAAAAGGTTGTTAAAACAGAAATGAATAAAAACTTTCTTAAAAAATATGGCTCTAGAAAAAATATGTACTAACTATACGGAAAACAGATTCGATATCTATATATATATATAAATGAATTGCTGTTCGTTAGTCTCACTAAAACTCGAGAACGGCTGAACCGATTTGGCTAATATTAATCTTGAAATATTCGAGCAAGTTCAGGGAAGGTTTAAACGGTGATAAAATATGGAAAAGTTGTCCGTAAAAGACGAAAATCGGGAAAAACTGAAATACATTTTTCCAGTGAGCTATCAATACCTTTCGTCCAATTGCGATAAAATTTTGTACAGTTCATGTTTAAAGCCAGAGGAGGGTTCGCATCAAATAAAAATTTGGAAACGTTTCTCTTAAAGTAGGAAAATTTAGGAAAAACCGAAAGCGATTTTTTTCTATGAATAAAAATCAATTGCTACATGGTTGTAAGAGCATCATTTGAGTACGGCTTGACAGGACAACGTTTGTCTGAAAAATCTACCGGAAAATTAGAAAAAATTGAGAAAAAACTGAAAGTGCGTTTTTCAATGTGTTTTTGATTGAATTCAGCACTATAACTGACTATTCGCATGAAGGAGAGGGGTAATTCTTCTTTGTTTTGTTCATTATGGTCTTGGAAAAGTTTTCAATAAAGAAAAGAGGGACAGTTAAAAAGGAAAGTCGCAAAATTCGAACCAAGTTCCTTTTTCAATGTGTTTCTGAATGTATTTAACACTATCAGTTGAGAACCGTTCATCCCATTGCGACGTCCAACGAAAGAACTAAAAATTTGGGAAAGTTACCCGGAAAATTTTAATATTCGCGAGAAACTGAAAGAACCTTTTTTAATTGGATATTAATATCATGCGTCTGATTGCGATATAAGTTTGAATATTTGACGTTTAAAGCAAGAGTAACGTTCTTATTAAATATAAATTTGGAAAAGTATCCCGGAAAAATGGAAAATTTGGAAAAACTAGAGATTTTTCTATGAAATATAAATACCATTTATCTGATTTATCTGATTTTGCACATTTGACATTCAAAGCGAGAGGAAGGTTTGAGCGAAGTAGAAGTTTGGAATAGTTGGCCAGAAAATAGGAAAATTTTCAAAAATGTTCAAATGTTTGTTAAGCTTAAGGGACTTAACTACGGGGTCATCAGTCCCTGAACTTACAAGCTACTTATGAACTACTTACGAACTAGGACGGCACAAATATCCATGCCTGAGTGGGGATTCGAAGCCCCGACCTAAGTGGCCGTGCAGACCGTGACTGGAGCGCCTCAGTCTCCTCGACCATCGTGGCCGGCGGAAAATTTTCTTTTCTTTGGGATATCAATATCATTCGTACGATTGCGATAAAATTTTGCGCATATTTGCAAGAGTACATACATATTAGCATTTGCGAAGCATTTCCAGGACGACTAGTATATATATATATATATATATATATATCTCTTTGACGAGGCAAATGGTATCGCTGGTGCTGGTGTGATTCAACTTCTGCAATACAAGCTATAGTATCCCTCCAAATATCTATAAGTGCTTGCTTAAATGAAATAAACTCCTCGTTTCCCTCAACCACCGAAGCTAGAACTGAAATAACTTTTCAATGGATGTGAACACATACAGGTATTCATGGAAATGGCAGACTTCGTAGCCAATAAAGAAACCAAGGTCTCTCAAACAAGTTGCCCAAAATTGTCATACATCTCCATTGACAAACTTATTAACAATTGTTTCAAGAAGATGTCTTATGACCACTTGATAACAAAAGGGCAAGGAAGAACATAGGTTCTACTATTAGAAGAGAAGAACGCACTTCCTAAACACCCTCGAAGAGAAACGGTGGCAGCATTTCGAAGAATTACTGGCCACGACTGCCTTGCAGAACACCAGGACAGGACTGGAATCTACCCTTCAACGTAGTGTGTTATATGTGAAAGGCAAAACATCATTATGAACAGGGAGCATCTAAGAACCTGTGAAGGACTGCAATGTTGTGACAGGATGTCAGATTGCCAATTGTATTTGGAAGTTAGAAGACTAATGACTATGTATCAAGTGTCTGAGCATCATTAATTATCTTACACTAGTTGGAAACCACGCACACCCTTCGTAATGAACATGTGTCTCAATGGCATTGATATTTTTGATATGTCACCGTGTCATGAAGGTGTAAAGTCTAATTTGTGCTTAAAGGAACACACGGGCGATTTGCAGTTAGTGTGATGTTCCCCAATTTGACATCTCTCAACCCGATCGAACACATCTTGGGTGAGATTGAACTCGGCGTCAGATTTCAACCCTCCCCTTCTTCAATTGATGGAAACTGGACAACTTATTTATGCGAATGTGGTGACAATTCCATCCGGTGAAACACCAAGGCCTCTATGCTTCCACGTCAAGATTCGTTGCAATCTGTGGAAACGGTGGACACACCGGATATTGGGCATGTGCTCATCAGAACCTGGCTGTGTATTACTGTCATAGCATCTTTATTTGTAATCTTATACTTCACCGAATATACGACTGAAATACATTCATTTCCCTTTAGCTTTTTTCTATTGTTATTAACACGTTCGCTGCGACTCACACTTATAAGCGTTTGCGCGATCAACGCAAGCCAGTGCAGGTAACACTTATAAGCGGCGCGTTCGCTAGCTGAGTACTCAGTTTAATTTGTTCGGCTGTGCACTTGTGTGAGTACAAGGCACCAACGAAATATCACATAACGTTTTCTTCTCTTCAGTTGTGAGTTCTCGGCTTGAGCCGTCTGTGTTGTGCATTGTTTACAATGGCGGCGAAACAACCGACACCAGCGCCTTCTAACCCGAAAAAGAGTGGGAAGAGTGAACAATATACGCTTATAGGCGTCAGACAGCATTCGGCATGCAGCTAAAGATTACTTGCATTTCTATATCCAGCACCACCTCTTGCGCAGACGTTATTTTTGCTGTCAATATTACGAATGTGCACAACATGAATTTACAAGGTACGCAGGGGTATGATTTCAGCTCTCAGCGCACGGGCGTCCGCTTAGAACGTTAGCAGCCTGCTCTGGTGACGGCAGCGAACGGGTTAATATACAACAGGGCCGGCCATAAATTATGCACACATGCGTGCGTTCCGTCCTAATCGTAATTCTGTAAACATCTGACGTTTAACTTCTTCCTTCCTTCGTTATGAAGTTGTTGGTTGTAGTAAACGGCTATTTCTTTGACTACTACATGATTACTTATTTTAGGATAGAAGACAGTTCGGTAGAGAAAGTAAGTACCGTTTACGATATATTTAATGTTTGAATCTACGTGGAGAGAAAGATAAAATGTTCCTGCTAGCTCAATAAGTTTTTTTACGTAAAATTCCTGTTTTTTTAAATACTGTGTTTTAAAATATTTTTACTATATCAGCATATTTAGTAAATACAGCCAAAGATGTAACACATACTGCTGTCATAGCCTTGCAATAATCGAAACTGCGCCGTGTTCGATAGCTTTGTTGCGTAACTCTGATTGCGACTAACACAGAAAATTTTCATCACTTTAAAGGTTTCAGAAAGCATGTTCCTATTGATCTTAACTAAAGTTTACTTTGAGCGATTTTAAAGTCACTGTTTGCTTATTACCATCAATTTAGGTACTGATATGATTAATATTTCGTTTTCGTAAAGCTGAACTTCTCCTGAGATATTATTTGACAGTATCTCAAATCTGGATGGCAGATATAAGAAATCCTCCAATATATATTTTCACGTAATAGGTAAGTTCACTAAATACTGAATCATACAAAATAAACCTTTTGAAGTACTATATTGTCCACCATTAAAACTACAATCTCAATGTACGTAATGTGAACGGAGACACAAGAACGTAGGATGTAAAAAAAAAAAAAAAAAAAAAAAAAAAAAAAAAAAAAAAAAAAAAAAAAAAAAAAAAAAAAAAAAACATCGGTCCTATTTATAAAAGATGTAATGTCGGACATTGGAATTTCTTTGCATTAATTAACGGAGTTTTTTAATTATCATTATTATGAACATACTATTCTTGTTAATCAAATAATAAAATTACAATTATTTTTACCCACTAACCATTTATATAAAGTGTTTACAAGAAAATCTGTGACCACTGTTGCTGACGTGCATGACGAGTATATGCCACAGCGGGTACATCGACGGTGTGACTAGTGCGCCACATCCGGTGACCACAGGTATTATCGTAGGAGGCACCAAGCTAATCGAAGGCTGGCGGGAGAAAACGGAGGTGTGACGCAATATCGCTGGCCGAAAGGAGCTTCTGACGAATACGATCCACTCGGACATCTATGGTACTAACGTAGAGGCAAAACAAATGGAGCGCTTGTGTTGAACTTGTGGGAACGTGTACATTTTGTATTTTTCTATTCCACATAGATGCATGTATTAACGTTCGTAAAATGTGTGTTTAGGATTTTATTGCTCAGTTCATTTAAATCGTAAAATAAATCGTTTCTACATATATCAAAACGTAGATGTATAGCAGTTCTTTGAGATAGGGGATTACCGACGCCAAGAGGTTACTTGTAATTTGTGTGAACGACTGTACACCACAGATGAAGGAACACATAGTCTTCACGACCATTTAAAAAGATTTCATAAGGATTTCTACAACAATAAATAGCGAATAAAAGAAAGGATCGATTGGTAGTACACATTATTGGACATCAAGGAATCGTGAATTTAGGATTGGAGGGAAGTGTTTGGGGTAAAAATCGCAGAGGGAGACCAAGGGATGAGTACAGTAAGCAGATACAAATGGATGTAGGTTGCAGGTCTTATGAGGAGATGAAGAGGCTTGCTCGGGATAGCGTAGGGAGGAGAGCTTCATCAAACCAGTCTCCGTACTGAAGACCGCAACAACAACAACAACAGGTAAAAATACCAGACACTGCACTTGAACATTCAGAGATTGCATACCTTAAAAGGAACACATATTCCTTAACAAGGAATAAACATTACAAAGAAAAACCGATAGCACCGGCCGCGGTGGCCGAGGGGACTGAGGCACTCCAGTCACGGTCTGCACGGCCACTACGGTCGGGGGTTTGAATCCCCCCTCGGGCATAGATGTTTGTTTCGTCCTTAGTATTAGTTAGTTCATAAGTAGTTTGTAAGTTTAGGGACTGATGACCCCGTAGTTGGGTCCCATATGCTATACAAACATTTTGAAAAACCGATAGCTGGTTTCAAATTAAATACTAAAATCTGTGTTGCACAACCTACAGCATTGTTCTTCAACCTGTGATTCAAGACCCTCAGTGCGGAGGGGGGGAGGGGAGGGGTCGCGAAGTCTCCGTCACAGGAGAAAGTACTTGCAGCATAATATTACTAGGGTTTGATTAATACAAAAACGGATACCTAAATGAAATATGTTCAAAGTTAAATTACTGAGTTCCTTATGCAACATTAAACATGAATGGAATAGATGATAGATTTTTTTATAATACAATGTGTTAATAATAAATACATGCATAGTCTGAAAATGGGGGTCACCAGACAATTTTTACTTGGAAGGGGGATGCATATTCCAAAAGGTTGAAAAACACTGCGCTATAGTAAGTAAGATTACTGGTCAATTGCTAATAAAAGAGAGGAAAACTATAAAAACAAAGTGGCGTAAGATAGTCAAAGATAGTCAATAAAATGTTTGTAGTATACAGAAACAAAATCTAAAATAAATACCTGTTAAAGCAACGGTAATGTAAATGCAAAAGTTATTACTTATTTCAGGGACGACGAATAAATATGCCCTAATGTAAAGTCAGGAAATTGAGCTACACAGGGGAATTTGTCTTTCTACTGGAATTAATATCAACCGTCATCACTGTGGTGAAATTACATTTGCTAAACAACAAAGTTTTACGTAATAGAAGTTGCAGGTTGCGGTCGTGTACAAATGACACGTAATTCCGTTGCGGCGTTCGGGGTAAAACGGGTGAGTGTGAAAAACGGGATCCTCATTAAGCGCAGACAACCGCAGAGTCAGGCGTGAGTTAACGCGTGTGATCCGGTAATTCAGAACGTGACAGCTCCACGCCTCGCCCGCCATCAGAGCCCCAACACACAGATGAACCGACGACATGCAGACACACCACACGTGGAGGGGGACGTCCCGCACAATTATACCACACTGACAGGCTCTTCACGATCAGTAACTACGCAGTAGATTCGATGCTACACCACAAAAATGTCACTCTCTTGCTGCAATCGGAGTCCAGCTCATGCGTTGGAGGACATCGTTTCTGCACCCAGATTGTTCATTATATTTACGTCACGTAAAGGTTGTTATCACTCACAGCAACGAAACAACGGAACCTGCCACCATACGTTACTATTACAGTTGTTTGTTGTCGTGAGAAATAAGATTAGTGATAGGTCACAGAGTGTGTCGGGGGAAAAGAAAACATTAATGACCAGACAGGAAAGGAAGGACTGGGTCCAGACGTACAATGTCAATATGAGATAACAATATTAATTTATCTTAAGAAAAGAAAATGTTGAAGTAATAAGATGTTTTCAGTAATTTAGTATAAGCCGGCCGCGGTGGCCGAGAGGAATGAGGCGCTCCAGTCACGGTCTGCACGGCCACTACGGTCGGGGGTTCGATTCCCCCCTCGGGCATGGATATTTGTGCCGTCCTTAGGATAAGCTAGTTTGTAAGTTTAGGGACTGATGACCCCATAGTTAAGTCCCATAAACTCTACAAACATTTGAACATTTAGTATAACTGTTCATTAGCACTCTAAATTAATATAAACAGTTTGTAATGATAAACAAATTTATCAATGTAAATGCGGACACAAGCTCGAGACTACACGCAGTAATAAGGTAGTTACAACGAGTTTGTGACACTTGCGGGGAGTGACACTTGCTGGGAAAGGGAATGTGTACACACTTGCGGGGAGACCCGGACGCTGCAGGTAGTGAACAGGGTGTTCCAGAAGTAGGGATACACCACCACTAGTCCACGCCCTCCAGCCGCTACCTGTGCCGTATTCAGGGAAAGGCCCACCGGACCGGCCGCGCAATTTGTGACACAAATTACATGTTTGATAATATCAATTTAATTCACAGAAGTAGGAAATCACATCAAGACTACTTCCTGCAAACATTTCGACAAAAAAGGTTGGCACTGAGTTTAGAAAAAAAAATTCTGATATATTGGATTTTAACATTTTATAAAAAAAAAATGAATGTTACTACAAGAGATACTGCCATTCAAATTTATGGGCACCACAACGTTTTCCCTTCCTGAGTAAATGAGCTGCTTCTTGTAGTTCCAACATCACAGTAGCCTTTTTCTTGAATGTTTTGAATATAAATCTTCACACACACTTCTTGAGGAGGAGAGTGATACGGATATCTGATTGTAAACCACTGCCTATTACCTTAGACCTTGCCTTTCGCGGGCAAGCGCATTTAGCGAAAGGCCAAGGTCCCAGGTTCGAGTCCCGGTTCCGGCACACAATTTTAATCTGCCAGGAAGTTTCATATCAGCGCACACTCCGCTGCATAGTGAAAGTTTCATTCTATATTTATACAGTTAACAGGCAATGCAATTTATAACCAACTATTGGCTGCCAATTTCGCTTTATTTTTCCTGGAAGTCTTACAACTTGTTTCTCCCTGTTGGTTTATGCCAAGTTCGGAGTAAAAATGGTTCTATATCACGGTTAGAGAAAACAGAATTTATCTTTAGCATTTTTAGGTGTGTGTCATTCCCTTACAAATTCCGTATTTCATACATTTATTAGATGTATTTGTAATTCGAATACAGCGAAATCGTTTTGGGGTCTCGAATAAACGCAACAAGTATGTAAAATACTCATTGACTTATTATTAACGTTTTTTGATTGAAGGTTTAAGGTTGCGTCTCCTATTAAAAAGCATAGTAGCTATTTTTAAAGAGATGGAAGTTGCGTGATAGTGCGGTCAATTACATCAGCGTATCTGTGCAGGATGCCTAGTATATTTATTGTTTGTGCAGGTGTCTTGATATGCTTAGTGTTCTGAATAATATGCTTTTAGGAGGTATGACTGTTGAAAGTCATCGTCTTGTAGTAGCAGAGAATGTCTTAATAACTTGAAACGTGTCCATAAAAAATTATTTTGTAAGAAAATGTCCAATATTGTACCTCCTGTTTTGTATCGAGTAACTTGCTTGCAAGAAAATGTATAATATCGCTTCTACTGTATATATCGATATGTGTCCTTTATGAAGTTTCATCTTTGGCAAAGATCATGTATTGCATAGCATTGTAGCTCGCACTGAGAGAGAGTACTACTAGTGGTTCAGCTCGCTTAGAGAGCGGTTGGGTTGTGTGTATGGCTCCGATGTAGAGCAGAGGCTGCTTTGCCAGCAAGTCAGAATTTGTATTATGTAGGTAATGTAATGCTGATTATTAATAATAAGTAACTTAAACTTTCTTTCACGTTTCATTTATGTAGTTAGAAAATTAACCTGCTTCCTTCATTTGATAATTAATTATTAGTGGATTTAAAGTGCAGTATTGATGTGAATAATATTGTTGAACGGATTTCATTATTGGTGCCATAGTAAATGATAGTTAATTGACTATGATACTAAATTGATACTAAATTTCAATAATTAGAAACTGATCTGCATAAAATTCTCACAGTCAAGCATTAAGAAAGTGATTTATGGTTTTTTTTTTTTTTTTTTTTTTTTTTTTTTTTTTTTTTTTAATATCTTTCTCGCAGTCAAAACTTTTGAGTATAGTCAGTGTCTGTTTCAAAAGGCTACATGTCACAGTTGTTTTGTTAAAAATATCCGTTGCGCACATAATCAGTTTCATGTACTGTTTCTCACTTAATAGCATATACATCAGTATCAGGGCCATAATCAAACCAAATTGCTGTGTCAAGGAACAATTTGTTGTCTGATCTAACGATAGGTTCAACATCCACACAACACACGTACAGCTTTTATCTGGCGCCCTTTCTGCCAGGATAGTTCACAAACAGGATCGTGACGTAGTTAGATACGTAGCCTTATTTAAGTTAGTTTGTCTTTTCCACTAACCAACTTATCTTTTGGCTCTTAATTTAATTTTTGTAGCACCATCCTTTGTTATAGCAACAGTAGCATAGTAATTGTTTCTGTAGTTTGTTACTTACCATTCTTGATAGTGTGTAGCATTGTTTATAGTAGATTAATTGAATATACAAATAATTGCATTACTACTGAACAAGTCTCTCTTTTATATTGTCTGATGTTTGTTGTGATGAAAGTTCTAGTATCGCGGAACTCGTGTGATAATTAACGGTTCGCGTAATCTCGATTGTGATTGTATGTTGCACTAGCCCGATTCAGCCTATTGTTCTCTCATAATTACTGTGTGTGATTTTCAAAAAATATGCAGTAGGTGAAAATAAATATTATTAGTCACTTTACTGCAAAATTCTGTTAACAACGTCGAAGAATAGGAGAGTCCGCGCTGATGCTAAATCTGCTTCCGAAAATGAGACCTCGAATGATGCAAGGAGAGAAGGTAAATTTTTACAAGAGTCTTCTCACTGCACTGATACAAATACGACAGTAAATGCCGTGTCCGAAAATGCGGAACAGATTAGTTCAGGAATAGAAAATATGGATAATGATACAGTACAGGTTTCGACAATACAGAATTCCAATTCTTGTAACGTGGTTGGGGAAAATAATGCATCGGTTCCGCCTAGCTCTGCTACAAAAAATACTTGTGCGACGGCTATGGAAAACGTATTACCAAATGATTTCATGCAAATTTTATTGTCACAGCTCTCTAAATTAAATGAGAATAGTCAATTACAATCTCAGGAATCTCAGAAATTAGGTGAAAAACTTGAGAAACAATCTCAGAAATTAAATGAAAAACTGGAAGAACAATGTAAAAAACTTGAGAAAATAGAACAGACGTGCGATTCGAGGCTTGTGAGTATTCAAAGTAGTTTTAATAAGATAAATGAGGACAACAATCGGTTCAGGGAACAACTGCTCAATACTTTCAAACGTGAATCTCAGCAAATAAGACAAGATATTCGCGACGAGATTAACCCGGTAGTGGAAAGCCTTGCGTCACGAGTGGAAAATATGGAAAGCTTTGCGTCACGAGTCGAAAATATGGAAACTACTGAACTCGCTCAATTGAAGCAACAGAGTAATCTATTTGATGAAAAGTTGCAGAACTTCCAGTCAGTCACGACGGAACAGATCAATAAAATTAATAAACAGTTTGAGGATATTACTGTTAAAATTACCCAAATCAGTGATAACAGTGACAAAAGTTCTGATGTAACGCATCTACCCCGTTTAATGAAACTAATGAATATCTCGCCCTTGACCGTTTCAAACAAGGTCAAATGACCATTAATCAGCAATACAAGGCTGAGGTCAGAAAATTAGATGATCGCGTGGTGCGAATAGAGAGGAAATTTGACCACACTTATGGAAATGCATACGAAGACGTAGGAGAAAATTTGAACGAAAATGACAATGATGATTCGACTCAAGTAGGTCGCTTGGTACGTGAACGAAGTGTACCTCATAGTAACAACAATGAAGGCGCGATGCGTAGTTTACGCTCACTTACACCGCACAGGCGAAGGGAAGCGTTTGACTACAAGCATTTCCTGACTGTACGTAAATTCAAGACATTCAAAAACTCTCCGAATGACTTGCACCCTAAAGAGTGGTTGCAGCAATTCGATTATTGTCTTCCCCCGAATTGGCCACTTGAGCACAGATTAGAATTTATATGTGGTTATCTGGAAGGCGAGCCAGCCACCAGAATGAGAGCTATTGCACAAGAGTGCTATAGCGAGAATCAGTTCCGACGCTCATTTCTACCCGCATACTGGTCGGAAGCGGCACAAGACCGCGTTAAAAACAGTATTGCGACGTTCAAAAATTTTGAGCGATCAAATTTCTCGAGCCCGGTGGAATATTTCCAACATTTGGTATACAAAAATCAATTTTTATCGGCACCTTACTGCCCTGCGGAAATAATTAGAATTTGTTTGAACAAATTGCCTCTACACTTGCGTCAAATTGCCATTGCGGCACGATGCAAGAATGATATTGAAGCCTTTAGAAACCTCTTACAAGACTTAGAGGAAGAAGACGAGGAAAATTCCTCGTGCAGTCGATATTTTGATAGAAACAGATATGATCGCCGGTCGCAACAAAGCCCGCCGCGTACTAAACGTTATTCAGAGCACGACGATAAACCAAAAAATAATTCTTTCACTAATCAATCTTACAAACAAAGTCGCGACAATGAGAACGGTGATTTTGAAGATCGTGAAAATAACCGTGGAAGTTTTCGTGGCCGTTACCGAGGTGGTGGCTTTGGTCGCGGAGGACGCCACAATAATTACTATCATAACAGCAATACCTCAAATGATACTAATTGGCGTGAAAGACGCAATACTGATAGTGATCGCGAGACTGAAAATAACAACAATAACACTGAGAAACGTAGTCGGGAGGGCACACGCGATAATTCTCGTGATCGCCTTCCACGATACGAAAACACAAATCGGGGCCTAAGCAGATCGCGTACCCCGGAAAGACAAGAGCAAAACATTGAAATCAGACCTGCTAATCCACGCTACAATTCGTCAAAAAAAGGGCCGCGTCAGGTATGACTAGCGGACTCGACGGCAAATAATTCGGCCGTACAGGATTTATGTGATCCTAACTATACGCTGAAACTTGTTCATTGTGAACGTCCTCACAGAGAGGAAGGTTACGATGAACAACCTCCCGAACAAAACAGAATAGTAGTTTGTGCGGAAGTGCACAATACTGATGCTGGTAGCACCTCAGTAAGTGATAAGGCAAAACCAACACAAATTGTGTCAATACCTAAAGCCGTTACTCCTGAAAGTAATGACAGTAACAAAAATTGTACTATCAGATTTAACGAAACAAATGAAAAGGCATCGAATAAACATTATACTGCCCAACGGTTAAACGAGATAATTGTCGATCAGCAATATAATGACGACAATTCAGAGTGGGAGACAGAAGCTTCGTCTTCAGACTCTGAGGAAGACACTATATACGAAATAAAATTCTTACAGTATCAACCAACAATTGCATATGACAGACCGGTCATGTACTTTGAAATGCAGGATACGGTACTGCCACACAATAATGCAACTAACAGTAACCTTGGAACAGCAAAAACTGATTTCGAACAATTAGATTTGCAGCACACCTCTGTCGCTGATTGGATAGACAATTACATGTTTTCTAATAAGGATGATAGTGAATGCGAAGTTGATGAACAATCAAGATTTGAAAAGCATTTATCTTGTGAATGCCTCATTAATCTTGGTAACACTTGTCTCAACAAAGAAATTTCTTATGAACCTTCCATCGAACAAGACGTAAAATTTGTACAGCTAGACGACATAAAAGAAGCACTATTAGAAGAGAAGGTAGAATGTGTCGATATCCAATTCACCCAATTGTATCTGTCAAAATTGGCAAAATCAATCTTTCTGCTGTCTTAGATTCTGGTAGCCCTGTGTCAGTAATTAGTGAGGTGACTTTCAAGAAATATCAGAACTTGCTTAATGGTCCCATTCTGCCTTTGCATTGCACTAAAATTCGTGGCGTCATTTCTAGCAAACCTGTCGAAATTCGACAGCAAACATACGTAGAATTTTTATGTCAAGGTCATATCTTTTCTGCCAACCTATTGATTGTCCCCCGTTTAACTACACAGATAATATTAGGTGTGGACTTCCTATCCAAGTACAAGGTTATTTTAGATTTCAATACGGCTTGTGCCACTGCTTTTGTTCAGGAAAATGCCATTCAAATTAAATTCGAAGACTGGATTACCAGATATGAAGAAGGTGCCAGTTGTTAAAAATTTTTATCTACTTCTAATGTGAGGCAGGATGTCAAACCTGATGATGATATTACAGATAAACATTTCGAGACTGAACAAATTGACTTGATTTCTGATATCATTAAGAACAAATTAGTAGAAGTTGAAGATGCCTCAGAACGTGATAAGGAAGAATTGTTCCTTATCTTGCGGCGTTATTCCCGTGTATTCGCGAACAGTCCTGGTACCATAAAAAATTTTCTCTATGAATTTAAGATCAAAGAACATAATAAATTTTTTGTACCTCCATATCCCATTCCCATAGTATACAGGGAAAGAGTTAAGGCTGAAATTCAGTCCATGCTCAATCAAGGTGTAATTGAACCTGCAGTTAGCTCATATAACAGTCCCCTACATATTGTTGAAAAAAGAGATAAGTCAATTCGATTAGTGCTTGATTCCAGACAAATTAACACTATCATTTTACCTGAATCCGACCGACCACAAACCCTGGAAGAATTGTTACAAAAATTCTATGGTGTCAAAGTTTTATCCTCATTAGATCTTAGGTCTAGTTTTTGGCAAGTGAAACTGCACTCCAACTGTAGGAAGTACACCGCGTTTCTCTGCTTCGGAAACTGTTATCAGTTCCGTAAATTGCCTTTCGGACTGAACATCTCCTCATCTGCTTTCATCCGTGCGATGAATACCACACTTCCTGAGCACTTAAAACAACAAATCACAATTTACGTTGATGATATTTTAATTGCAGAATCTTCCTGGGAAAAACATAACAGTACTTTGGAATCTTTACTTGAGGTGTTTGCTCAATCCGGGATTACTATCAACTTAGAAAAGTCACAGTTTGGTCGTTCTCAGATTAAATTTTTAGGGCACATTATTTCTAAAGATGGAATCCAGCCCGACCCCGAAAAGTTAGAGGCGATAATAAAAATGCCTGTTCCCACCACTAAACGCCAATTAAGAGCTTTCTTGGGTTTAATTAATTTATATCGGCGTTTTATAAATTTGAAAGACCTAACTACTCCCAGATTATATGAATTAACTGGAAAGAATACTGTTTGGTTCTGGGATGAAGCTGCCCAAAGAGAATTTCTTTGCTTAAAAGATGCACTCTTTCACGCACCTGGGGTAGAGAGTCCATTAATCTGTTTTGGACACACCAAGTGGCGATTGGTGCCCCGTTCTCGAGCTGAGTGTCACTATTCTTCCGCTTTTCCTTAGTGCGCTCTATCTACATCTTTTTCTCACTGTTAGTTTTCTCTAACTCTGAATACTTATGCTCTGTGCTACGCTGGGATATTGTCATACAAAACTATGACTAGCTTGCAATTTACATATAACGAACTCTGTGGCTGTGCAAGACAAATAAAATTAATGGAAATTTTTGATTGAGTAATCTAATTAAGTTCCTATGTTTCAGAAAATATCAGATTTCTCTTCTGTATTACTAATTGCATAACTTACGAACTTCGGAGCGAGTGAAGAAGATTTTGAGTTGACATAAGCATTTTGTAAGCCAATTAGGCAGTGAAAAGGAAAAAGGACATTCTGGAGGATGATGAGTAAGGCAATACACAATATGTCATGGTGGTCTTTAAAATGCACTATTGTTATGGATAAATGATGGTAAGGAAGGTATTGGTAACAGTCAAAGATGTTTGATAAATGTAATTATGTGGACGAGAGTATACAATGATTATGAGGAGAATCGCTCTGTTGCTAATGATGCTATGCTCTGTTCTTTTCTTATGTGCTTACTCGCACTGCGCTTTTGTGTTTTCTCTTTGTGCTTATGTGCACCATTTTGTATGTTGATGCATTGTGCCTTCAATGGCATGTGTGATTGGTGAGAATCATATCCTTCTGATGCTCTGTAATTGTTTGTAATTATGTGTAATGAATATCTCTAATTATGCTTGCAGCTAAGATTATTGCTCTTGTAATCAAAGCTTACCGCTATGCTCACTAATTATATACCTAAGCCCTACCACTATGCTAATTAATTTTATAATGAAGCTCATGAAAATGTATGGTTATGCTTATACGTTGCACACAGCCATCTCTCTTGCGAACTTGCAGTTTTGCCATAAACTACGCCTAGTTAAGTCTAGTTAATTCACAGAGATACTTTGCTTTTGCTTACTGCTGTCTTCAAAATTTTTATTGATGATCTTATTGATGAAAATCTGCAGCTATGCCTAACAAGTAGTGTACGTTATCGGATGATTTACTGTGATGTACATCTATTACTGTGCCAAAATTTGCCTTAATTGTTTTGTCTGACCCTACTGCTGACTCAGACAGACACAGACATGACCTGATGACTTGAACCTCTTTTGATATTCTCACGAAACTACCCTGATGTGTTATACCTCAAGGCAATGAAATATGTAACTCAATTCAGACAAAAGCCTGGCCATGGCAACATATGTAATTTAATTGTTATAATTTGGTGGTAATGCAATCCCCACCATAGTGATGTATGTCAATTTAATTGACTAGTGGTAATTGGAATGTCAAGTTATTTGAAGTGGCTTCACGTTAATTGCTCTAATTATGACAAAAAAATTTACTTTACATGACCTAATGCCAAATTGATGACAAGCACCCTGAATGTATTTCATACGATTATGTGTTTGTAAAGTAATATGTACATAGTATGTAAAGCCTTATGCCTATATGAAATGACACTAATTTTGTAGATACTCTAGTATAAGAATTAAATTACTCATTACTATTCAAATGTATCCGTCTTCAAGACACTACTTGTAATGTAAAAATATGGTTTAATAATTAACGACTTTTCTTTCAGTGTAAACTGAAATATCATGACTATGTTACTAATTTGTGTGTAAAATGCTTTATTTCATGTACTTTGGACACGCATGGGAACTGGCGATTTCGCACACGAGATTCCATAATGCACACAGAACAATGGACGTGTTATTATACACCACTGATTTTGGGCCTTTTAATGAAGATGTTTTTTTGGATGATGTTTGGCCACATAGTACTGTCCATTGCAGCCTTGGCCAACCACCATAATTTTGCTCTAATTTTGGCTATGCTGATGCAGTCTGCTAGTAGCCCCGTTGGTTGGAGCACACTTGGTTGTCGAATTGCATGGAGGAATACTTCAGAACCTTTTCCCCATGACTTCAACTTCAATGCAACCAGCCAGCTCGCCTACAGTGTGGTGTAATCTTACAGTGTTTTGTGTTCGTGTGCAGACCTAAGATGAATGTTAGGGAATAATTGGCTAATCGTGTGCAGACCTAAAATGAATGTTAGGGAATAATTGGCTATTCGTGTAAAGACCTAAAATGAATGTTAGGAGCTAATGTGCTATTCGTGTGCTTATACTATTTAGTGCCTCCCATTGCAAACGTTGTCCACAGGTTCATTACAAGTGTTTAGGTATATTTCATGGTTCTTTTACATTGAGTGACCAAAATAAAATTGTGCTCTTGATAGATAAATATGCTTTCAGAACTATAATGAGTCAATACACTTTAGTCTGAACTGTCATTGTAACTATTCGATTGACAAACGTAATATTGAAATCCTATTGTGCCGAAGCAGTGACATTATTTTGTACATGATCAGAAACCTATGTAGTCAAACATTTTACATGTATGTTCTAGCATCCATGAAAGTATGGCATCTTAAATGCATCGCAGAATACAAAATTGACACTTTATCTTATACTAAGTGCACTAAAAATTTACATAGACTACATTGTGCACAAGATACAAATGTTCATTTTATGTTCCCAAAAATACTGATCTCTTGTACAAAATTTAGACGCATGGAACTTACACTACTGTGTGTATTACTTGTAATTACCTCATTTTCTTTAAAGAATGATGACATTAGTTAAACTACCTTTTGTAAAACTTTGTATATGTTCATGTTTATTATTGTATTTTTATTCACTTGTCTATTACTTCTAGCTATCTCATTTTCTCCACTATATCATTTGTCAAACTATGTTCTCTGAAATTCTATATATACTTATGTTTATCATTATGCATATTTGTCATGTATTCCATTTATTGCTGATGTGCTGTACATTTTGACATTTGCTTATCCCTGTTACATCGTGTACCACTCCATGCATGACTTTTGATGGTACTGTCCTGTAAAATGGCATGTATTTATGACTGTAACATTTTTTAAATTTTCTGTGAACTCCATCTGTTGTTTTGATCTTGAATATCTTGTATAAAAATGTTTATCAGGTTTTCATATTTTTTCATGTTATATTTTGGATGTCATTAATGGATTTTTGGACTTGAAATTCAGTAATTTTGCTGGCTAGGCAATGCCATTGGCATCACCCACCCTACAAAATTTTAATAGGTAGGAGGGGGTGATGAAACGTGTCCATAAAAAATTATTTTGTAAGAAAATGTCCAATATTGTACCTCATGTTTTGTATCGAGTAACTTGCTTGCAAGAAAATGTATAATATCGCTTCTACTGTATGTATCGATATGTGTCCTTTATGAAGTTTCATCTTTGGCAAAGATCATGTATTGCATAGCATTGTAGCTCGCACTGAGAGAGAGTACTACTAGTGGTTCAGCTCGCTTAGAGAGCGGTTGGGTTGTGTGTATGGCTCCGATGTAGAGCAGAGGCTGCTTTGCCAGCAAGTCAGAATTTGTATTATGTAGGTAATGTAATGCTGATTATTAATAATAAGTAACTTAAACTTTCTTTCACGTTTCATTTACGTAGTTAGAAAATTAACCTACTTCCTTCATTTGATAATTAATTATTAGTGGATTTAAAGTGCAGTATTGATGTGAATAATATTGTTGAACGGATTTCATTATTGGTGCCATAGTAAATGATAGTTAATTGACTATGATACTAAATTGATACTAAATTTCAATAATTAGAAACTGATCTGCATAAAATTCTCACAGTCAAGCATTAAGAAAGTGATTTATGGTTTTTTTTAATATCTTTCTCGCAGTCAAAACTTTTGAGTATAGTCAGTGTCTGTTTCAAAAGGCTACATGTCACAGTTGTTTTGTTAAAAATATCCGTTGCGCACATAATCAGTTTCATGTACTGTTTCTCACTTAATAGCATATACATCAGTATCAGGGCCATAATCAAACCAAATTGCTGTGTCAAGGAACAATTTATTGTCTGATCTAACGATAGGTTCAACATCCACACAACACACGTACAGCTTTTAAACTCTCCAAACATTATCACTGTTAAAATACCGTTTTGTTTTCAGGAGGATCACTCAACGAATTAATATGTAGGTAGAACAAGTTTCGTGTTATGTTGACAGTGCTAGACTTCTTGGTGTGCCTGTACCCAGGAAAAGCTATTAGCCGCACCAAGGGCCCTGGGTTCCCCGCAAGTGTCACTCCCCGTGTCACTCCCCGCAAGTGTTTCAACCCCGTTACAATACACGCCTCCCACAAAAATTTGCAACATTACAATGAAGTAAAGAAATTTAAAGCAGATTAGGTACGCTCACATAAGACTCTGCACATTAACAGGAAAGTTTGTTTACAAATCAGTTACTCGCAATGTATAATGCTATCAGAGGGCTGGCCTAATAAGACACCTGGAAGTACAAGTGGCTTGAAGATTTTATCAAAGTTCCGTTATACTAAATGAAACAAGTATGACACTTAAGATTAGTAATTAAGCTGCACGAACACAGTGCGATGGCAAAGAAGGCCCGCAAACAACGAGGTGACTCCCCAAGGAAATTTAGGACATTGAAAGAAAAGCTTACAGAACAACCACTACAAGAAGGAAACTTCATCTCTCATACACGGAACTTCGTGTATAGAAGAGAAGATATATTTGCCTAATTACATCTACGGGTAGGCAACTCACCCCGCAGTAGGAAAGGATTCTGCCAAATAACATACGACCTGTTCTCCGGGCAGTTGACGAGGGCACAGAAGGGCACTAACCAAGATTCTCCAGTCACAGAAGTATTTAAATTTCAATCGGTAACGCCCCACATAAGGCAAGGGCCGTATGGTCTTCTCAACACGAAGAGAACTGACGGAAGCACAGTTGCAGCCGCCGACAACACAAGCAGAAAACCAGGACATGGACGCAAGACAGAGCAAAAGACAACCCTTGGGGACGGCTATCAACCATAGCAAAACACACACACATAAGAAAGTTGAGACAACTACAACAAACACCTGTCTTACGCAAACCAAGATTATCCTTTACTGTTCAAAATTGATGTCCACACAAGTCCGAAAATATTTCAGAGTCCAGCACGGCGGATTAATGATACCCGCAAAATCTTAAGTTTAAACAAATTAATATTTACAGTATGACCGATAAATAAGTCTTTCGACCACAATGAATATTTAAGTAATCACATATGTAAAGTGTTTTTCAGCTAGATTTTCCAGTCCTCTTTCCAATGCACTGTTCAGAATTACTGTGCTCATAAATTTAAACAAATTACGATCTATAAACAAATTAATTTACACAACGACAACATATTAATGTAAAGAAAGTAACATATTTAAACAGGTCATAATATGTGTTTACGACACCTGCAAATTATCACTACCTCGCTGTTTGTGTATCTGTCTTGGGTTAATTGTTATTAAGAAATCACTATTGTTCCTCCTTAAAAGGGCATCATTATGTGCAATATAAAAGTTGCAGATGATACGGTTAATGCCAAACTTTGCGCCTCGATTAGATCTTTTATTTGAGCTCTCGCTCGTTACTGTAATTCAATTAGATTGGACTCTGCATTTTTCCAAGTGAATAAATATTAGTTTTCTGAATAACTTTTGATATAAAATTAATATAAATGATGTCACCATATCATAGGAATCGCGATATTCTCCCCTTTCATTTGCTTCTACGTGCTAATCTGTAACTCTAAGCGTAGTATCTACAAGACAATGCTCTTTTCGGCGGGAAAATGGCAATTGAACGTGACATCACGTCCACCAGCGTTTTTTCCATGTGCTCTCCATCCACCGATGGGAAACTGGGCGCGGCATACCTCCTCTCAGCGGCTGAGTGCCTTGTTGTACGTTGTTGTAACGTCACAGAACTCAAAGCCTTATGATTGCGGTGTTATTGGGTACAACCACAAATAACTGTTGTTTCTTGCGAAGGCCACTGTGAACAGTTTAACCTACGGGAAAGACGGGAAAGACCCTACCAACAGTCGTTCCGCACAGTTCCCCTGAAGCCATACAAATACGGACCTTTTTGGTGTTACAGGATGTAAACCTTTCTCCCTTGCTCTCCACGTCGTAAGAGTTACCACCAATCTAAAATATACGGGATATGATAAAAGGATGTGTGCAGCGATGTAGCCAAATACCAACCCCCACAGATGAACTTCGGAACCAGTTTAATGCAGCATGTATGGCTATTCCAAAATACTCCATTCGCGCTTCATACGCGTCTGTACAATCACGCAGGGAACAAGTTATCATGGCCCATGGTTGTCGCTGTGCCTACGAGGCAAGAGGTTGTTGTAGTTTAGTTACAGTTACCAGTATTGCCGACGGTACCAGAAGAAGAAAAACTGAACTGGTCCAACGATAGATAGTTGACTGAGCTCAAACAAATGTCTTTACATACTCAGTTTGGAGTACATAGGAGAATTCAAATATCTGAGTGAGATAAAAAACAGAATACAGTGATATTATTATGAAATACTGACAATAATGCGCTCATACATTACCTGCAAATGCGTTCTGAATGAACAGGCTTCGTACGAACAACATAAATGGATCTAGCGTAGAGCAGTGACGCGAGTTTAGCGCCAGCAAACCTCCCATGAATCTCACGACAATAACACGCTTGCAAAATACATTTTTATATGAAGGAATAACACAGAAACGACGGTAATGGTAGAATCAAATACATCATACCCACGGAACGTATGGCATCCACTACGAATCGGTAAAGTTGAAATGTGTTCCCAGCCTCAATTCGAACCCGGGTCTCCCGCTTTCTAGGCAGATGCGCTGACACCTACACCACTGGAGACACAGAGATCACCAAACCTGCACGGATTACTCCAGCACGCCTTCCGTCAGCTACGAAGTCTCAACTTTAGCTTGCCCACTATTACTCAAACTTGTAGCTTAGTAAATTGATTCCCGTAAGAGGAGGGGGTCTAGGAGAGCCTCCGCTCTGAACAAAGGATCATTGTCCGTCATCGGCATGTTGTGCGATTTATATACAGCGTGAATCTAAATCCTCACATGCTCGCAATAAGAAAATGTCTGTCACAAAATTTCGTCTTGCGCACAAATAAAAAAAATGTTCAAATGTTTGTATAGTCTATGGGACTTAACTACGGTGTCATCAGTCCCTAAACTTACAAACTACTTATGAACTACTTACGAACTAGGACGACACAAATATCCATGCCCGAGGGGGGATTCGAACCCCCGACCGTAGTGGCCGTGCAGACCGTAACTGGAGCGCCTCAGTCTCCTCGGCCACCGCGGCCGTCTTGCGCACATTTCCGGCAGTAAATGGATGTCAAAGATTGAGATGGCTGTGTGTCCCATACGTCAGTGTGTTTCAGAATTACACTACTATACCAAAAAACTTCTCGGGGATGTGGGGGGTGTGTTGAGGAACAAAGTGAGCATAGAAATCAATGCCCAGAAACGTGACCCAATACTGGTGAGTACTGCTACAGAGAGTCGAAGTTGCTGTAGGGGATTTCTAGTGGCAGGAGCTGGTACCTGTAACTTGGACTATTCGTAGCGTCACTGAATGGCGTTTCCGGGCATGGGTTTCGTTGCTCATTTTGTTCCTCAAGTCGCATAATACATCCCTTACAAGTTTGTTGTTGTAATTATGAAACACACTGACGTATGGAACACAGTCTTTGACGTCCATTGGCTGGCGGATATATGCGCACGATGAAATTTTGTAGGAGACATTTTTCATTGTTGATAGGTCAGGAATCGCGCTTCGAAGACCGAGTACGCGTTCACCCTGTATATGTGGTGTCTGTTCTTTCGGACGAACACCACACATATATAACTTACACAAATATACAGGACATGACATGATTTTATCGAGCATACGTCCCACTCATCCAGCCTGGTGAGCCGTTGTTCCACATACTCATCTAAAAATATCTGCCTAGATACACACAAAGAAATAACGTACTACGAAACATTTGTTCCAAAGGATATACACAAACAAGTAAGATACTATGAAATATCTGTTCCAAAGGAACACACATTTCTGATGGTACGCAGACCTGTTCCGATGGCCGATTTGTTAAGGCGACCATTCTCCAAAAGTGGGAGACCCGGCTTCGAGTCCCGGTCCGGCATAAATTTTCATTTGTCACTGATAAGAACTCTAAAAAAATGATTACGCTGTTATCCCTAAGGTAACTTAATTTTATAATCATAAATTATGGATCAAATAAACATAAAGTAATGATTTTATAATGAAGAGTTTAATTATTCTTCATGTCAATAACAGACCATCTACAGTAATGCAACTAAGGTTGGCAGAATTCGCAAATGCCGAATAAATAATTGATTGTTGAATATCAAATGGGATACATTCTCACTGTGATACTGGAGAGTAGCGAAAGTGCGAGGCCGCGGTGGAGTAACCGAGCGGTCTAAGGCGCCTCGCTGCGGAGCACGTCGTTGCCCGCCGTCGGAGGTTCGAGTCCTCCATGGGGCGTGTGTGTGCGTGTGTGTGAGTGTGCGCGCGCGTGTATATGTGTGTGCGCTTATGTGTGTGCGCGTATGTGTGTGTGTGTGTGTGTGTGTGTGTGTGTGTGTGTGTGTGTGTTGTTCTGAGGTTAGTTTAACTTAGTTAAAGTATTTTGTAAGCCAAGGGACTAATAAGCAAGCCGTTAAGACCCATAGATTTACGAATATTTGAATTTTTGTTACAATGCGAGCGAATCACACGGTTTCAGCTCTTATGTACGTATTAGATTTTCATCAGGCTTGAAATTCCAAAAGTGAAATAGGGAGGAGGCTGAATTTTTCCACGTTCCATCTGTGCTGACAGAACTAGGTTTAGCTCAACACAGCGCCGATTAATCATCGGCTACCACCGCCTTCACTTACCAGCCCAATGCTCACAACAGCCCTAGCAGCATACTGCTGAACCCCTCCATTCACTTCCGTAAACGAACATGTAATCAAACTGCATAACCCAGTACTGCAACTGATCGGTAAGGTTGAAAACGAGCGTAATTTCTAACATGCGGAAAAGAGAGAGAGAGAGAGAGAAAGAGGGAGAGAGAGAGAGAGAGAAAGAGATAGAGGGAGAGATTAATTAATTAAAAAACGATCGACCTGAATGGCGTTTCGGGTGATACGCGTGCATCCTCATTAACGTCCCTCTCTTGTTGGTCCCACAATCGATTCGCGTTCTGACCGTGAAATTATAGACAATGGGTACCAGAACAAACCACTTCTGATTACTGTGTCGTATGACTTTCATTAGAGCGGTACGTTAGCATCAACATACTGAAAACTTACTTGAAAAGCAGTACTACAATCATTAGAGTCGGAGAGCAAAATCCTTATCACTACAATAATTACGTAATTATTGCATAAAATTAAAAGTTTCTAAGAACAAAAATTTTTTCAGGACTTTTTAATGGTTTCACCATAACTGTGAAACGTCGTTCCTGTAGCTAGTGGTTTTTCTTAAGTCGATTGCTGCACCATACATTTAAAAAGTGAAGCTATTAACAGAGACATTCAATGGGAATATCAACAGCCATTTTTTTAAATAATTATAATGATTAGGAAATATTTGAGCATTATTTGGAACTTGGAATGACGTAACGAGCTTGGTCTGGTACTGCAATGGAATCCAGGGCTTAAAACTACTGATCAGTATGCGAACCTTTTGTACCCTATTGAGACTCGATCAAGACAGATTGTCATAGTTGACTAGTCATAAGGACAGATGTATCACAATATTGCTTCGCAGATCTGAACTTGAAAATTAATGATAATTTTTATTTCTAAGCCGGAAACATGTAAAACCCCTATGTTACTGTTAACAAAGGAAGAAACACGTAAAGTAACTTAAGTAAAAATGTGGGATGATGTAAAGATCTGTGACGTATAAACGAACCGAGTACCTAACGTGATAGTTACCTAAGGAAATTAGATATCAGCCATGGAATATTTTCACAAGCAGCATGTTTTTAATTTTATTTTATTATTATTATTATTATTATTATTATTATTATTATTATTATTTTTAATCCGAACGAAGGTTACAATTACGTTATGCCTGAACGCGAATCGAACGCCCCCTACAGACGCCATTTCAAATGTTAACAGGAATGAGATACGTGTGTGTTTTATTGGAAGTGTAGCACATGTCGCTTTTACTGACGATACTGTTTCCAATGGCAGTCCAGTGTGAACCTCATAGGATTTGCAGTTATGAACATCTTTGTACTGGACCAGTATTCGAATCCATATTCGTGCTTTCGTGGAGTCATATAAGAGTCTTCAGTCTCCGAGGAAGCAACGAAATAATAAAAATATTTGATTCCGAAAGGGTCAAATACCACAAAAGATATCTGAATTACAGTTCCACTTTATCACCGAAAGTTTTAAAGGCTCAAGTTAAGATATCATAAGAGACGTGTAACTTTAGACGACCATTGATCTATTAAATAAAATTAAATTTTATAATGTAAAAAAAGTTTCTCGCGATATAGTTACATATTTCCGTGTATTCTGCCTATTACTGCCAACAGTAAATTGGCTCTGTTCCAGTTGGTAGAAAATAGGCATGTCTTTAATGCGCCGGCCGCGGTGGCCGAGAGGATTGAGGCGCTTCAGTCACAGTCTGCACGGCCACTGCGGTCGGGGGATCGAATCGCCCTCAGGCATGGATATTTGTGCCGTCCTTAGTCTTAGTTAGTTCATAAGTAGTTTCTAAGTTTAGGGACTGATAACCCCGTAGTTAAGTCCCATAGACTTTACAAACATTTGAAATTTGAACATTTTGTGTTTAATGCGGATTTTGGACTCCGTTTAAACTTGACTTTCTTCACTTGGCTTCACCAGAGATGACGGGTAAAACGAAGGGGAAAACTAACCCACAAATTACAGATACTAAACGACAAGCGAACCACCAGACCTTTGCGGCGAAATGCAGTAGTTAGTTTTGGGATGTTTTGTAGATAGGCTTAGATGAAAACAATATGGCGTTCAATTAAATGATCAATTAAAAGCAAGCTTCTCATACAGAAATTATACAAAGTTAATGTCCGGATGGGAGTGGGGATTGGGGGGGGGGGGGTGACGTAAAGACGATTCAAGCTATCATACCACGATACAAAGCTATTATGAAATTTTCACTAAACAAATTTCGTAGGGGAGAAAGACCAGATTGCGAAGTTACCAGATAATTCGATTATTACAGTCGGTACTGCTGTTATTATCCTTATGCCGCTGCTAAAGAGCATTTAAATCTTTTTACCAATTATTTTAAGTTGGGTCCAACCATCAAGAAAATTTTATTTCTGGACTAAAATACAATTCAACATGGTTGGCGACAGTTGGTTTCTACGGCATGGAATCAGCAAATCACTTGAACATTGTCAGACAATTACAGACGAAAAAGTTTTCTTGAGGTTTCCATGTCGACTTTCATTCAGGATACTTTAAGCTCTTTCACACAACAGCTGAAATTTCGACTCCCAACGAGACTCGCTCCACGAGTCTATACACATTCTCTCCACAAGTGAATATGCTACCCCATACCTAGCGATGATATATGGGTTTGGTGTTTCCTTAATGATTAAACAGTTCCTAGACCGGATAAGTCGCAACGTAAAAGAAGGGAATTGTTACAATTTTCGCTTGGAGCAATTGGAGAAAACACATTAATAACTTTATGTAACATTTAAGGCGCTAATTTTTTCATATTATGTGCCGTAAAACAAGTTAATTTATGATAATTCTGTGGGAACCCGGAAGTAAATCACGTCACATAGCTGCCAAACGTAATCTACAATATTGCCAACACTCCATTAGATTAGCGACAAGCAGAATGCGACTCCTCAGTGTGTGCGTTCTTCGTGCTGGGTAACACTGGTGAAGATCGTGGCTTTGAAGGTTCCTACCACCGTGTTGAATCAGAGGGGAAATACCTAGCTTAGACCAATGACGGGGAGCTCAAATAATTACCCTGCACTTTATTTATGATATTCGAGTTATACTCTGGGCATCTGGATGTTATTCATAACTACGCTTTCGATGCACCTCATACGTAATGAAAGTGTGTTCAGACAGACAAAGCCAATGCTCAGGTTTAATACAAATAACTGACTACAATCTGATTTGTAAATTATAAGGTCTAAAGTTCTAAAATACACTATTAGAATGACATCGGTCTGAACTAGCCATTATATGAAACAACATACGTTCTTTGAAAAAGAAGTATGATTTCTGACTGAAAATAGTTGTTGCCTGCAGTATCATTCTCACAACGATTATAAAGACTGAAGAGTCCGGTTTCGGATGTGCAATGCTGGGTACTATGGGAATACCAAGGAGACTGAATTTTTGAAGTACTTTTTGAAGAAAGCTATTACGGGTATTTTTTGCTGTTATCTGCTCGTACGTAATCTGAATATTCACAAATAAATACGTTGCTCGCACGGTTTCCGATCATTTTGGCAGTCGTAAATGAACATTCATACAGCTTAGGATGTGAAGTATGGACTCACCTGCACTTTAGCTTATAGTTACGGGATAAGACTAGTAGCATTTAAAGATGAAATAAGCATACTTGTTCGGAAGTAATTTGACTGCGAAAGTAACATTTCTTCTCAATGTGACATTCATTCTACTGTTCAGTATTAAAATTTCTTTGTCAATGGAATAATATAAAAGTATTTACTTGTAAAGTAAAATTTTCCACAGCGATACTTACAACCACCATTAAAATATTATTATCTCTTAATTGTCAGTCTGTGTCCGCGTTACACTTGCCAGAGCACAAAGCAAATTAATCAAAAAATTGACGTAACGTCATTTTTAGATCATTGAGCAGTTTTAAGCTATCCGAAATAGATAATAAAAGTAGACTATAGCTGTAATTTCGTAGCACAGAGCGGACAGAGTAAAATTTCTTTTAGTCACACAGTACGAAAAAAGTTTTACAACGCTTCATTCAGATTCTAATTTCTTTGTCTAAGTTTTCTACGTAAAATGGTACAGTGTACGTTGGTCGTACTTGTGTTATTACTTATTTTATTCAGTTTTATACAGTAGCATAAATTCCGTGAGCAGTTCTCACTAAAATTTTGGCTCGACTACTTTCATGAATTTCAAACTGTATGGATCCGAAAACGATAGGACTTTAATAAATAAATAAATAAAATAAAATAAAATAAATAAACCGAGCTTATTATGAGGGCGCTCGTTGTCGGAAGACACACACTATTTTAAAGATGCGCCAAATCCACAGTTTTCGAGATACAGCAATGAAAGTTTGTACCATGCTTCATGAAAGTAACACATTTATATATAAAATCCTTTGATTATATATATTCAAATTTTTTCATTGAAATTTGAAGTTTAATTTTCAAAACATAGTGAATGTTCCTTTTTCTCAAAAAGCATTCAAGAGATTTCTACAAAAACGTCTCTTTTTGAAATTCCAACATGTTGGATGGTTTCAGAACAGCAACTTACTATTTATATTAATAATTTCAAAAAATAGCCAGCTGGTTCTTTTAGGTGATGATTAGTTTAAACTTTAGAAAATAAATGTTTCAGGATACGCAATTTAATGTTCGACTTTCCCTTCAATGTTTCTCCTCTGGTTTCTTGTTTTCTGTCTTCCTTCCTTTACAAGGTCTTCAACTGACTTTCCAGCTGGAGAGACGCGCTGTAAATCTTTTTTACTCAAGATTTCTTGAGTAAAATTTCATATCTTGAAGCCCATTCTTTCTAATACCTTCTTCCTTCCGACGTTCACATAATTAAATACAAGAACTGCATAAGCTGCAATTCTGACCGCAGTAGCAGATGCAAAGGTGGTTTATGGCATCGTTTCCGTATGACTAAGTTTAGACTCATTCGGATTCTGGGTTTTTTCATGAACACACTTTCTGAGAAGTTCAGGATCGGCCAGAAACCGAGATTCATCGCTGTAGTGTGCAGCATTCACTCACTATAATTCCGCATTGAGCTGCTAGGAGACGAGTTCACATTTTCAGCACAAGTTCTGATTTCGGACGTGGTTTGTCGTTGTTTCTCACGTCTTCCATCCCTAATTTCTTCAAACGCAGTTTATCTAGTTTTTTTAATACACTCCTTGTGATCGTGGCATAATTGAATGAAGAAAGAATATAACACTTGTATAAATCTCCGTCAGTATCACAAGACAAAAAAAGAATTGTTTCTTTTTCTTTATAAGATACGGAGCAGAGTCAAAGATGATCTATAAAACCAAAGAGTCAAGGCCTTCCAGATGTATCCCGCACCTGCTGCTTCTAACGGTGGGAGTGGCAGGGAGACCGCGTCACACTTTTAATTAACTCTTTCAAGGATAGCCGTCATATTTGAGCTGTGGTGTTGCTGATTATTTGTTTGTGGCGTGTTCTTACGTTTTATGGTCTTCAGTGCAATTTTTGCTGTGAAACAGCACTGTTTACATCGACAGGGGGCAGGGAGGCCGCGTCGCACTTTTAATTAATTTTCAGGCACTTCGGATGCGATTTCAATATTGAAACTTTGGGAATTTATTGCCCACGAGTTGTACTAAGAAATCAAAAATAAATTGAAAATTGACACTTTTGGTCAATTTCATCAACGTGGACCCCTTGAAACTCTCCCAATACTTTCTTAAGGAGATTTGTTAATAGTACACAACGATGAGTACAAGTATTTATTTAAACTGTTTGTTCGCTTTCAAACGAAACGAAAGTTTTGTGATTGATTCCGCCTTATGCAAGGAACTTTCTATTTTTATTTATTTATTTTTTAATACCCAAACTAATTTCGGCACTTACCGTGGATTTCTGGTGTTTATTTTATTGTGTCATTCGCAGGATTTGCATGTGCATTAATTGTGGAATGACAAGTTTTGACAGCCTGTCATATTTGAGCGCCGCGGTGGAGTAGCCGAGCGGTCTAAGGCGCCTTGCTGCGGAGTGCGCGTTTCTCGCCGTAGGAGGTTCGAGTCCTCCCTGGGGCGTGGGTGTGTGTGTATGTCCTTAGGTTAGTTTACCTTAGTTTAAGTAGTTTGTAAGCTACAGACTGATGACCACACAGTTTGGTCCGATAGATCTATAAACAAACATATTGGAGCTGTGGTGCCGGCCGCGGTGGCCGAGGGGACTGAGGCGCTCCAGTCACGGTCTGCACGGCCACTACAAATATTCAAATGTTTGTATAGCTTATGGGACTTAACTACGAGGTCATCAGTCCCTAAACTTACAAACTACATATCAACTAGCTTATCCTAAGGACATATAGTGCAGGACTATATGTCCTGTCACTTTTCCTAAAAAAAAGAAAATTCTGAAATTGGCGATGTAAACAGTGCTGTTTCACGGCAAAAGTCGCACTGAAGACCATAAAACGTAAGACCACGCCACAAACTAACAAGCAGCAACACCACAGCTCAAATATGACAGGCTGTCAAAACTTGTCATTCCACAATTAATGCAAATGCAAATCCTGCTAATGACGCAATAAAGTAAATGCCAGAAACCCACGGAAGATGGCTCAGTAAGTGGCGAAACTAGTTAACGTATTAAAAAAAAGAAAAAAAGGAAGTGTCTTGCATAAGGCGGAATCAACCACAAATCCAATACTGCAGGCACGGAAGACACAAGAGCTGCAACATCAGAAGATGATAGAAACGAAAGTGTTATGAAATAGTCCTGCCACTTGAACAGCTGTTACCGTACGTGTGTTCTGCGCTTTCGCGGCGGAATAGCTCCCTCTCTGCAGTGACGCCGCGCTGACAAGGGGATCAGGGCGGGTGGAGCACATCTGGCGGGACTCCATAATCCCGTGCTGCAGGCGGCTTAGCGCGAAAACCTACCTGTGACACGGCGCAGGAGTCACGTGGCAGGGGGAGGGGCGGATGAACAGGCGGCCAGTGTAAACAAAAGCGCCCGCGACCGCGACCGGGGACTGCGAGCCGCCCGAGGAAAATAAAAAGCAACGGGGCTGGAGGTGGGGGCGGATTATGCGGCAGCCAATAGGCGTGTTCTTCTGGCAGCGCTGGGGTCAATAATACCCTTGTTCGCACTGGAAATCGGATAGCGCACGTGGCGCAAACAGCGTGTTGTCCGTTGGTTACAGTGACACAAACGGTCGGCCGCCGCGTCGGGCCATGCGGTCGGCGACACAAGCGGACCTGCGACTGAATAGAATCCATCTGTAACATTCGGTGCGTAGCTCGATGTTTATCATGCCGCAGATCGGCGAACTAACCAGGAGAGTACTGATTACGGTTAGTTATGCACGGTGATTCCATAGAAAACCTACATGGGGCATCACCCGTTGGGATTTTTTGTGATGTCTCCAAGGCTTTTTATTGTGTAAATCATGGAATTTTTCTAGATAAACTAAAGTATTGTGGTATCAGTGGGACAGTATACAAATGGTTTAAATCATACCTAACAGGAAGAGTGCAGAAAGTTGACATTAGTAGTTCTCATAACATGCAAAAGACAGCTGAGTCCTCAAACTGGAAAGCAATCAAAAATGGCGTGCCACAAGGTTCGGTCTTGCGCCCTTTGCTGTTCTTAATATATATTAATGACTCGCCATTCTATATTCATGAAGATGCAAAGCTGGATATTTTTGCTGATGATACAAGTATAGTTATCACACCTGACAGCAAGAACTAACTGATGAAATTGTAAACGACGTCTTTCTTTTCATTCTCATTTTCTGCTCCTCATGTCATCTGGTGCCATATATGTACGACAGTGCCCACTAGTTAATTTATCCGTTTCAAGTAACGTGGTGTAAATTTACATTTGTGGAAGGAATGTCAGTTGTGTTTTATGCTTCTCAGTAAGGACGTACGGGGTGGTTGTGTCAATTCTGACCGTTAAGCCATCACGACATCTTCTAATTTCATACAGTTGTTGTTGTGCTTTTCAGTCTGCGGACTGGTTTGATGCAGCTCTCCACGCTTCTCTGACCTGAGCAAACCTCTTAATCTGACAAGGAGACCACGTGGGTATGTTGATTTTAGAATTTCATTATATTTATGTTACGTGGAGTTGAGAACTTAGATAACCATCAGCCACCCGGCCGCGGTGGCCAAGTGGTCTGCGGCGCGCCAGTCACTGTCTGCACTGCCCCTACGGTCAGGGTTCGAATCCCCCCTCGGGCATGGATGTTTGTGTCGTCTTTAGTATAAGGTAGTTTATAAATAGTTTTAAGTTTAGGGACTGATGACCCCGCAGTTAAGTCCCTTAAGCTTAACAAACATATCAACACTTTTTAACCATTAGCCAAAGCCATTCGACGTAACCATCAAAAATTTTCGGAACGGAACGCCAGGCCGCGGATGACACGATCGGAGGCGGGTATGGCGGGCGCGGACCACAGAGGGAGCACCTAGTGTCATTACTGACATCAGCGCCCCAGAAGAACCTCAGCGAGCGGGCGCGAACTGCAAACGGAGCACCAGACCGCAGATGAAACGATAAGAGGCTGGTATGACGGGTGCCGACCACAAAGGAAGCACCTACAACCGGCAGTGGAGGGGGAAAGCCGCTGTCCCGCGGACGTAAATACTGGACACGGTCCACTCAGAAGTCAGTCTCAGGTCGCACCTGACGAAGGTTACGAGTTACATAACTGAAATATTGTGCGGACTAGACAATGACATCCGGCAGAATACCCGACTACCCATCATGTCGCTAGATCGCCGGGACACCTGAAAAGTTACATTAGTTTAAGTAGTTTGTAAGCTAATAATTGTAAAATTTTAAGGCGATTTTCTAAATAATTTTTGAAAGTTGCGTCGAATGGCTTTGGCTGATTGTTATTTAAGTTCTGGACTTTACGTAAAAAAAAAAAAAAAAAAAAAAAAAAAAAAAAAAAAAAAAAAAAAAAAAAAAAATAAATAAATAAATAAATAAATAAAAAAATAAAAAAATAAAAAAAAATAATAATAATAATAATTCGATACCCATGTGGTCTCCTTGTGAGAATGAGAACGGCCACATACATATTTTTGAATCTACTTACTGTATTCGGCCCTCGGTCTTCCTCTACGATTTATAACCCACACACTTCCTTTCAATGCTAAGTAGATGATTACTTGAGCTCTCAGACTGTGTGCCACCAACGTCAGGATATGCCAGAAACTTCTTTTCTCCCAGATTCTGTACACCACCTCCTGATTAATTACGTGACCTACGAATCTAATCTTCCTAATTAGTCTGTAGCACCACATTTCATCTTTTTGTCTGAACTCATTATTGTCCACGTTTCACTCCCATACAATTCAGCGCATCACACGAATGCTTTCAGAACAGACTTATTCACATTTAAATAATTATTGTATGTCAACAAATTTCGGTTCTTCAGAAACGAGTTTCTTCCCACAGCTATTCTACATTTTATATCTTCTTTACTTCCGCCATCAGAAGTTTTTTGCTACCCAAATAATAAAACTCGTCTAGTACTTTTATTTTCTCATTACCTGATTTCCTTCAGCATCACCTGATTTTATGAGACTATTCTATTACCCTTGTTTTACTCTTGTTAATGTTTGTCTTATATCCTCTTTTAAAGACATTATCCATACCGTTTAATTGCTCTTCCAGGTCCTTTGCTGTCTCTGACACAATTACTACGTCATTGGCAAACCACAAAGTTATTATTTCTTCTCCCTGAACTTTAATTCTCTATCCAAATATCTCCTTGGATTCTGTCACAGTTTCCTCAATGTACAATTTGAAAAACATTGGGGAGAGGCTACAATTCTCTCTCACTCACTTCCCAACCACTGCGTCCCTTTTATGCCCTTCGTCTCTAAGAACTGCTGTCTGATTTGTGTAAAAGTTGAGTATAACTCTTCGCTTCCTCAAATGTACCCCTGCCATTCCAGTCATTATTTTCAAAAGCTTTCTCCAGATTTACAAATGCTAAAAACGTGGGTTTGCCATTCCGTAACGTATTTTCTAAGAGAAGTCGTACTGTTAGTATTGCTTCACGTGTTCCTTCAATTCTCCGAAATATTTTGCAGTCATCGCTTATTTTACTGATATTTTTATAATTTTCATATTTGTCTGCACTTTCTTTCTTAGAAATTTGTGTTAGTGTATTCATCTTGAAGTCGGAGGGTATTTCCTCTGCCTCATAATCTCGCATTGCAGGTGGAACAGTTTCATAATGATTGACTCACCCAACGATATCAGCAGTTCAGACGGAATGTCATCTACTCCCTGGGCTCTATCAAATTCTTCTCGCAGTATCGTATCTTCGTCTTCTGTTTCTAGAATACTGCTTTCAAGTTTATTTCCTTTGTGTAGGCCCTCTATAAATTTCATCGACCTTTCAGCATTCCTTCTGTGCTTAGTGGTGGTATTCCATCTGAATTCTTAATATTCCTATAACTGCTTCCCTTGATTCAATATCTGTCATTTATTTGCTATAGGCGGTATCTACCTTTCCCATAGTTATACATTCTTCTACGGTCTTGCATTTTTCCTCTAGTCAAGCCTGCTTAGCCTGTCTGCACTTCCTGTCAACCTAATTTTTCAGTTGTCTTTACTCCCTTTTGCCTGCTTCACTTGATGCATTTTTATATTTTCTTCTTTCATCAATTCAGTTTTTCCTATGTTATCCAAGGATTTATATTGGGCCTTTTTCCTATATCCGCTGCGGCCTTCAGTAATCTCTCAGAGCTACCAGTATTCCTCAAATGAATGACTTTTCTCCGTTTCAGCCAATCCTTGCCTAATTCTCCCTCTGGACCTCTCAACTAACTCTGCTTCCTTCAAATTGTCGAAATTCCATCTCCTTTATTCTCTACCTTGTTGCAGTCTCTTGACAGGAAATTTATTATGATCAGAGTCCATGTATGACCCTAGATTTGTCTTACAGTTAAAAATCTTACCCTTATAAAGTCAGTCTGGTACTTTCCAGTGTCGCCTCGTCTCTTCCAAGGATACAACCTTCTTTCATGATGTTGACATTCTTGGGTTTTCAGCCGAATCGTCGAGTCATCTGGACACAATATTTCTGCGGACCAACTGGCCGCCATCTTCAGGTGAGAGTGCTGATGCTGAATCTCGTCGGAAACTGAGTCGTGCCGTTATCGGTGGCCTTATAAACGCTGCGAAGTACTAACAGGGAGTCTTCCCTGCGCACCCTTTGTAAGCTGTATGCTACTGTGAGCGGAAACTTCTTTACTATGAGTGCGAGTTTTGTCGACTGCGACAGTACTCAATATGCAAATTCCCACTTCATACAATATTTTGAGTTAACACATGCAACACTATGCCCGTACGCCATACGGGCGCGCAAGTTTCGGCCGTGTGGACGGCGCCCGTATCCCGTACGGGCGCCGCTTTTACGGTCGCCAAAAGGTGTTTTTCACCGCACCACATGGCTGGCGGCTGTTAGATATCTGCTGTAGTTCAGCAGCAGTCGATGTGTTCTGTGTATCAGTTGTATAAAATACATTAGCTGTCGCAACTGTTTTGAAAAACAGAAAAGATTTACCAACAAGCATCACAACAAAGTAACTGAAGCAAATTGAAACGATATTTTTCAGGAATGGGCCCAGTCTAACGCTGAAGTGGAATAAGAAGTGTGATGTATACTGCGTTTCTACAGAACATCAGGCTACCACAAAAGACGTCCGAGTACGTTCAAAAGATGGGAAAATAACAGTAATGAAACCAGACGTTGTAATTGACTACAATAAGAACAAGACTGGTGTAGATCAGCTGTAGAGTTACTACCCATTCGCAAGAAAAACAATGAAGTGGTGGAAGAAACTGTTCTTTCATGTTTTCCTAATGTCTGTCGTGAGAAGTTTTATTTGGTACAAAGACGTCAGTAAACAGTAAATCTCTCTTGTGGACTTCATGAAAAACGGTAGCTTGACGTTGGTAAAAAAGGTGTAGGCTTTAGATCTGTAGAGCCAACACCAAGCACTATCCTGGACAGAAATTTTGGTCCTAACTTTCCACAAAAAGTACCTCACACTGCCAACAAAGTAAATACTACACGGTACTGCAAAGTTTGCTCCGACAAATGGAAGAAAGAGACTGGCATGCGGGTAAGAAAGGAAAGCAGAAGGTGATGCAAAGACTGCAACGTAGGACTCTGCGTACTTCAGTGCTTTCAGGATTACCACTTGAAAGTGAATTATGTATAACATATATGTAATCTGTGTGTTCGTAGGTTTTCCCGGCGAATATGCTGAGTGAAGATCTATCGGGCGTGCAGCCGGATGGATTGATCGTTGTAGAACGAATTTTCGATAGCGTAACGTGCCATCATCAACAGGTTACTCCCGCTGACTGAGGCGCTGGACCGGCGGCTGTGCTATATATACCTGCGGTCACCCCCCTCCACTGACCTCGAGTGCGGACACCGGGATGCTGCGGTGGTGTGGGTAGCTCCTGCTCTGGACTCGAGAGGCGGACCTCAGTTTGCGCTCTGCCTTCGCTGTGCTCGGTGTTCTGCTTGCGCCGCGATCGAAGAAATTTTAGTGCCGGATTCCATGCGTGGCTTAATTGAAATCCACTGTCCTTGTTTATGAGGTTCTCGCGTAGCCGGATTTCGATGGCCTCCTTATACAGACAGTCCCAGTACCGCGATGTATTGTGGAGAACCTCTGTGTCTTCATATTTCATCTTGTGTGTTGTTTCCAGACAATGTTCAGCAATTGCTGATTTTGTGGGCTGTTGGAGTTCGGTGTGGCGCTTATGCTCAGTGCACCTTTCTTCAATTGTTCGAATTGTTTGGCCAATGTACGCTTTCCCGCACTCGCATGGAATGTGATAAACTCCCGATTTCCGGAGTCCCAGATCGTCCTTCACTGTCCCTAGAAGAGATTTGATCTTTGCCGGCGGGCGGTACACGCATTTGATGTTTTGTCGTCGTAAGATTCTGCCGATTTTTCCGGATACGTTGCCTGCGTAGGCAATTTTTGCCGGCGGATCCTCCTCGGGTGTTGGCTGTGGTGTGCTCTTATGTTTGAAAGCACGTCGGATTTGTCGATCGCTATACCCGTTTTCCTGGAATACTTCCTTGAGATGGTCAAGTTCTGGTTTCAGGCTTTCTTCGTCGGAGATCACACGAGCTCTGTGGACCAGCGTAGTTAGAACCCCTTCTCTTTGGGACGGGTGATGACAGCTAGAGGCATGGAGGTACTGGTCCGTGTGGGTTTCCTTCCGATAGACACTGTGTCCCAACGTTCCGTCCGGTTTTCTGCGAACCAGAACGTCCAAGAAAGGTAGCTGACCGTTTTGTTCAACTTCCATTGTGAACTGGATCTGGCTGTGTATGGAATTCAGGTGTTGCAAGAATACCTGAAGTTCATCTTCGCCGTGAGGCCAAATGACGAACGTGTCGTCGACATATCGGTAGAATATCGTCGGTTTTAGTGGCGCTGTGTTTAGTGCCTTGTCCTCAAATTCCTCTATGTACATGTTGGAAATCACAGGTGACAGGGGACTGCCCATGGGCACGCCATCAGTCTGTTCGTAGTACTCTCCGTCAAAGAGAAAATAGGTCGACGTGAGCACGAAATTAAATACTTTTGTGAAGGAGGGCCCAAATTTCTTCTCTATGAGTTCCAACGACTCCTTCAGTGGTACCCTGGTGAAAAGGGAGACAACATCGAAACTGACCATGAGATCCGAGTTGGACAGTCTGAGTTGCCGTATCCGTTCCACGAACTGAGCCGAGTTTTTGATGTGGTGCTCACATTTGCCAACCTGCGGACTCAAAACTGACGTCAAGTGCTTCGCGAGTTGGTACGTTGGCGCTCCTATTGTGCTCACAATCGGTCTCAGAGGTATACCCATCTTGTGTACCTTTGGAAGCCCGTATAGTCTTGGTGGTGCGGCCGCACGAGGACGGAGTTTCTTAGCTGTTTCGTCTGTGAAAGTACTCCGAAGAAGTTCAATTGTCTTGTGCTGTATTCGGCTGGTTGGATCCGTCGTGATCTTCCTGTAAGCAGGGTCATCTAGGAGCTTATACATTTTCTCCTTATATTCCGCAGCTGTTAGCAGAACGGTTATGTTCCCCTTATCCGCCGGCAGGACGACGACGTCTGGCTCATCACGCAGCAACCGCAGCGCGGCCCTTTCACGTCTGGTAATGTTGTGCCTGGGCGGCGCAGGCGCGGCTAGAGCGCGGCACGTTTCCCTCCGTATCCCCTCGGCTGTATCCGGCGGTAGAGTGGAGGCCACTTGTTCCACACCGCTGATGAATTCTGCGACAGGTAATGCTGCTGGTGCAGGGGCAAAGTTTAAGCCTTTCTCCTGGACTGATAACGCAGCAGCGTCTATATTTTTCCCTGTAAGATTCAGGACGGTGCGCCTCGGCTCCTGATTAGGCTGTTTTGATACTAGCCTGTTGAATTTTGAAGATTGTTTCTTGGATGCATTCCTTTGTGCCCGCTCTGCTTGCGCCCAGGAAGATGTTTCAACCCAGTCCCAGGTGGTAGGGGCGAGCAAGGACGCCAATTCCAGGTGTAGAGAAAAGAGTTTGCGACCTGTGGAATCAAGCTGGCGGCGTGTGTCTTTGATACGTTCGCGTACCAAAGCCAGGCTGGCTCTTCTCGTAATTCGGTTCGCTGCTGGTGTCTGAATATGATGTACGATCTTGGCAAACGTTGGCACAATGTGATAGTCACGGCATCTCTTCAAAAAGGCAAGTGCACTTAGCAGGCGTTGTTTCCTATTTCGGAGCTTATCTAGCTCCTTCACTTGCTGTAGCATTCCCTCCCCGTAGAGGAAACCAATGTGTGTTCGTAGGTTTTCCCGGCGAATATGCTGAGTGAAGATCTCTCCGGCGTGCAGCCGGATGGATTGATCGTTGTAGAACGAATTTTCGATAGCGTAACGTGCCATCATCATAAGGTTACTCCCGCTGACTGAGGCGCTGGACCGGCGGCTGTGCTATATATACCTGCGGTCACCCCCCTCCACTGACCTCGAGTGCGGACACCGGGATGCTGCGGTGGTGGGGGTAGCTCCTGCTCTGGACTCGAGAGGCGGACCTCAGTTTGCGCTCTGCCTTCGCTGTGCTCGGTGTTCTGCTTGCGCCGCGATCGAAGAAATTTTAGTGCCGGATTCCATTCGTGGCTTAATTCAAATCCAGGGAAAAATATAGACGCTGCTGCGTTATCAGTCCTGGAGAAAGGCTTAAACTTTGCCCCTGCACCAGCAGCATTACCTGTCGCAGAATTCATCAGCGGTGTGGAACAAGTGGCCTCCACTCTACCGCCGGATACAGCCGAGGGGATACGTAGGGAAACGTGCCGCGCTCTAGCCGCGCCTGCGCCGCCCAGGCACAACATTACCAGACGTGAAAGGGCCGCGCTGCGGTCGCTGCGTGATGATCCAGACGTCGTCGTCCTGCCGGCGGATAAGGGGAACATAACCGTTCTGCTAACAGCTGCGGAATATAAGGAGAAAATGTATAAGCTCCTAGATGACCCTGCTTACAGGAAGATCACGACGGATCCAACCAGCCGAATACAGCGCAAGACAATTGAACTTCTTCTGAGTACTTTCACAGACGAAACAGCTAAGAAACTCCGTCCTCGTGCGGCCGCACCACCAAGACTATACGGGCTTCCAAAGGTACACAAGATGGGTATACCTCTGAGACCGATTGTGAGCACAATAGGAGCGCCAACGTACCAACTCGCGAAGCACTTGACGTCAGTTTTGAGTCCGCAGGTTGGCAAATGTGAGCACCACATCAAAAACTCGGCTCAGTTCGTGGAACGGATACGGCAACTCAGACTGTCCAACTCAGATCTCATGGTCAGTTTCGATGTTGTCTCCCTTTTCACCAGGGTACCACTGAAGGAGTCGTTGGAACTCATAGAGAAGAAATTTGGGCCCTCCTTCACAAAAGTATTTAATTTCGTGCTCACGTCGACCTATTTTCTCTTTGACGGAGAGTACTACGAACAGACTGATGGCGTGCCCATGGGCAGTCCCCTGTCACCTGTGATTGCCAACATGTACATAGAGGAATTTGAGGACAAGGCACTAAACACAGCGCCACTAAAACCGACGATATTCTACCGATATGTCGACGACACGTTCGTCATTTGGCCTCACGGCGAAGATGAACTTCAGGTGTTCTTGCAACACCTGAATTCCATACACAGCCAGATCCAGTTCACAATGGAAGTTGAACAAAACGGTCAGCTACCTTTCTTGGACGTTCTGGTTCGCAGAAAACCGGACGGAACGTTGGGACACAGTGTCTATCGGAAGGAAACCCACACGGACCAGTACCTCCATGCCTCTAGCTGTCATCACCCGTCCCAAAGAGAAGGGGTTCTAACTACGCTGGTCCACAGAGCTCGTGTGATCTCCGACGAAGAAAGCCTGAAACCAGAACTTGACCATCTCAAGGAAGTATTCCAGGAAAACGGGTATAGCGATCGACAAATCCGACGTGCTTTCAAACATAAGAGCACACCACAGCCAACACCCGAGGAGGATCCGCCGGCAAAAATTGCCTACGCAGGCAACGTATCCGGAAAAATCGGCAGAATCTTACGACGACAAAACATCAAATGCGTGTACCGCCCGCCGGCAAAGATCAAATCTCTTCTAGGGACAGTGAAGGACGATCTGGGACTCCGGAAATCGGGAGTTTATCACATTCCATGCGAGTGCGGGAAAGCGTACATTGGCCAAACAATTCGAACAATTGAAGAAAGGTGCACTGAGCATAAGCGCCACACCGAACTCCAACAGCCCACAAAATCAGCAATTGCTGAACATTGTCTGGAAACAACACACAAGATGAAATATGAAGACACAGAGGTTCTCCACAATACATCGCGGTACTGGGACTGTCTGTATAAGGAGGCCATCGAAATCCGGCTACGCGAGAACCTCATAAACAAGGACAGTGGATTTCAATTAAGCCACGCATGGAATCCGGCACTAAAATTTCTTCGATCGCGGCACAAGCAGAACACCGAGCACAGCGAAGGCAGAGCGCAAACTGAGGTCCGCCTCTCGAGTCCAGAGCAGGAGCTACCCCCACCAGCGCAGCATCCCGGTGTCCGCACTCGAGGTCAGTGGAGGGGGGTGACCGCAGGTATATATAGCACAGCCGCCGGTCCAGCGCCTCAGTCAGCGGGAGTAACCTGATGATGATGGCACGTTACGCTATCGAAAATTCGTTCTACAACGATCAATCCATCCGGCTGCACGTCCGAGAGATCTTCACTCAGCATATTCGCCGGGAAAACCTACGAACACACATTGGTTTCCTCTACGGGGAGGGAATGCTACAGCAAGTGAAGGAGCTAGATAAGCTCCGAAATAGGAAACAACGCCTGCTAAGTGCACTTGCCTTTTTGAAGAGATGCCGTGACGATCGCATTGTGCCAACGTTTGCCAAGATCGTACATCATATTCAGACACCAGCAGCGAACCGAAGTACGAGAAGAGCCAGCCTGGCTTTTGTACGCGAACGTATCAAAGACACACGCCGCCAGCTTGATTCCACAGGTCGCAAACTCTTTTCTCTACACCTGGAATTGGCGTCCTTGCTCGCCCCTACCACCTGGGACTGGGTTGAATCATCTTCCTGGGCGCAAGCAGAGCGGGCACAAAGGAATGCATCCAAGAAACAATCTTCAAAATTCAACAGGCTAGTATCAAAACAGCCTAATCAGGAGCCGAGGCGCACCGTCCTGTATCTTACAGGGAAAAATATAGACGCTGCTGCGTTATCAGTCCTGGAGAAAGGCTTAAACTTTGCCCCTGCACCAGCAGCATTACCTGTCGCAGAATTCATCAGCGGTGTGGAACAAGTGGCCTCCACTCTACCGCCGGATACAGCCGAGGGGATACGGAGGGAAACGTGCCGCGCTCTAGCCGCGCCTGCGCCGCCCAGGCACAACATTACCAGACGTGAAAGGGCCGCGCTGCGGTCGCTGCGTGATGATCCAGACGTCGTCTTCCTGCCGGCGGATAAGGGGAACATAACCGTTCTGCTAACAGCTGCGGAATATAAGGAGAAAATGTATAAGCTCCTAGATGACCCTGCTTACAGGAAGATCACGACGGATCCAACCAGCCGAATACAGCGCAAGACAATTGTACTTCTTCGGAGTACTTTCACAGACGAAACAGCTAAGAAACTCCGTCCTCGTGCGGCCGCACCTCCAAGACTATACGGGCTTCCAAAGGTACACAAGATGGGTATACCTCTGAGACCGATTGTGAGCACAATAGGAGCGCCAACGTACCAACTCGCGAAGCACTTGACGTCAGTTTTGAGTCCGCAGGTTGGCAAATGTGAGCACCACATCAAAAACTCGGCTCAGTTCGTGGAACGGATACGGCAACTCAGACTGTCCAACTCAGATCTCATGGTCAGTTTCGATGTTGTCTCCCTTTTCACCAGGGTACCACTGAAGGAGTCGTTGGAACTCATAGAGAAGAAATTTGGGCCCTCCTTCACAAAAGTATTTAATTTCGTGCTCACGTCGACCTATTTTCTCTTTGACGGAGAGTACTACGAACAGACTGATGGCGTGCCCATGGGCAGTCCCCTGTCACCTGTGATTGCCAACATGTACATAGAGGAATTTGAGGACAAGGCACTAAACACAGCGCCACTAAAACCGACGATATTCTACCGATATGTCGACGACACGTTCGTCATTTGGCCTCACGGCGAAGATGAACTTCAGGTGTTCTTGCAACACCTGAATTCCATACACAGCCAGATCCAGTTCACAATGGAAGTTGAACAAAACGGTCAGCTACCTTTCTTGGACGTTCTGGTTCGCAGAAAACCGGACGGAACGTTGGGACACAGTGTCTATCGGAAGGAAACCCACACGGACCAGTACCTCCATGCCTCTAGCTGTCATCACCCGTCCCAAAGAGAAGGGGTTCTAACTACGCTGGTCCACAGAGCTCGTGTGATCTCCGACGAAGAAAGCCTGAAACCAGAACTTGACCATCTCAAGGAAGTATTCCAGGAAAACGGGTATAGCGATCGACAAATCCGACGTGCTTTCAAACATAAGAGCACACCACAGCCAACACCCGAGGAGGATCCGCCGGCAAAAATTGCCTACGCAGGCAACGTATCCGGAAAAATCGGCAGAATCTTACGACGACAAAACATCAAATGCGTGTACCGCCCGCCGGCAAAGATCAAATCTCTTCTAGGGACAGTGAAGGACGATCTGGGACTCCGGAAATCGGGAGTTTATCACATTCCATGCGAGTGCGGGAAAGCGTACATTGGCCACACAATTCGAACAATTGAAGAAAGGTGCACTGAGCATAAGCGCCACACCGAACTCCAACAGCCCACAAAATCAGCAATTGCTGAACATTGTCTGGAAACAACACACAAGATGAAATATGAAGACACAGAGGTTCTCCACAATACATCGCGGTACTGGGACTGTCTGTATAAGGAGGCCATCGAAATCCGGCTACGCGAGAACCTCATAAACAAGGACAGTGGATTTCAATTAAGCCACGCATGGAATCCGGCACTAAAATTTCTTCGATCGCGGCGCAAGCAGAACACCGAGCACAGCGAAGGCAGAGCGCAAACTGAGGTCCGCCTCTCGAGTCCAGAGCAGGAGCTACCCCCACCACCGCAGCATCCCGGTGTCCGCACTCGAGGTCAGTGGAGGGGGGTGACCGCAGGTATATATAGCACAGCCGCCGGTCCAGCGTCTCAGTCAGCGGGAGTAACCTGATGATGATGGCACGTTACGCTATCGAAAATTCGTTCTACAACGATCAATCCATCCGGCTGCACGTCCGAGAGATCTTCACTCAGCATATTCGCCGGGAAAACCTACGAACACACATTGGTTTCCTCTACGGGGAGGGAATGCTACAGCAAGTGAAGGAGCTAGATAAGCTCCGAAATAGGAAACAACGCCTGCTAAGTGCACTTGCCTATTTGAAGAGATGCCGTGACGATCGCATTGTGCCAACGTTTGACAAGATCGTATATCATATTCAGACACCAGCAGCGAACCGAATTACGAGAAGAGCCAGCCTGGCTTTGGTACGCGAACGTATCAAAGACACACGCCGCCAGCTTGATTCCACAGGTCGCAAACTCTTTTCTCTACACCTGGAATTGGCGTCCTTGCTCGCCCCTACCACCTGGGACTGGGTTGAATCATCTTCCTGGGCGCAAGCAGAGCGGGCACAAAGGAATGCATCCAAGAAACAATCTTCAAAATTCAACAGGCTAGTATCAAAACAGCCTAATCAGGAGCCGAGGCGCACCGTCCTGTATCTTACAGGGAAAAATATAGACGCTGCTGCGTTATCAGTCCTTGAGAAAGGCTTAAACTTTGACCCTACACCAGCAGCATTACCTGTCGCAGAATTCATCAGCGGTGTGGAACAAGTGGCCTCCACTCTACCGCCGGATACAGCCGAGGGGATACGGAGGGACACGTGCCGCGCTCTAGCCGCGCCTGCGCCGCCCAGGCACAACATTACCAGACGTGAAAGGGCCGCGCTGCGGTCGCTGCGTGATGATCCAGACGTCGTCGTCCTGCCGGCGGATAAGGGGAACATAACCGTTCTGCTAACAGCTGCGGAATATAAGGAGAAAATGTATAAGCTCCTAGATGACCCTGCTTACAGGAAGATCACGACGGATCCAACCAGCCGAATACAGCGCAAGACAATTGTACTTCTTCGGAGTACTTTCACAGACGAAACAGCTAAGAAACTCCGTCCTCGTGCGGCCGCACCTCCAAGACTATACGGGCTTCCAAAGGTACACAAGATGGGTATACCTCTGAGACCGATTGTGAGCACAATAGGAGCGCCAACGTACCAACTCGCGAAGCACTTGACGTCAGTTTTGAGTCCGCAGGTTGGCAAATGTGAGCACCACATCAAAAACTCGGCTCAGTTCGTGGAACGGATACGGCAACTCAGACTGTCCAACTCAGATCTCATGGTCAGTTTCGATGTTGTCTCCCTTTTCACCAGGGTACCACTGAAGGAGTCGTTGGAACTCATAGAGAAGAAATTTGGGCCCTCCTTCACAAAAGTATTTAATTTCGTGCTCACGTCGACCTATTTTCTCTTTGACGGAGAGTACTACGAACAGACTGATGGCGTGCCCATGGGCAGTCCCCTGTCACCTGTGATTGCCAACATGTACATAGAGGAATTTGAGGACAAGGCACTAAACACAGCGCCACTAAAACCGACGATATTCTACCGATATGTCGACGACACGTTCGTCATTTGGCCTCACGGCGAAGATGAACTTCAGGTGTTCTTGCAACACCTGAATTCCATACACAGCCAGATCCAGTTTACAATGGAAGTTGAACAAAACGGTCAGCTACCTTTCTTGGACGTTCTGGTTCGCAGAAAACCGGACGGAACGTTGGGACACAGTGTCTATCGGAAGGAAACCCACACGGACCAGTACCTCCATGCCTCTAGCTGTCATCACCCGTCCCAAAGAGAAGGGGTTCTAACTACGCTGGTCCACAGAGCTCGTGTGATCTCCGACGAAGAAAGCCTGAAACCAGAACTTGACCATCTCAAGGAAGTATTCCAGGAAAACGGGTATAGCGATCGACAAATCCGACGTGCTTTCAAACATAAGAGCACACCACAGCCAACACCCGAGGAGGATCCGCCGGCAAAAATTGCCTACGCAGGCAACGTATCCGGAAAAATCGGCAGAATCTTACGACGACAAAACATCAAATGCGTGTACCGCCCGCCGGCAAAGATCAAATCTCTTCTAGGGACAGTGAAGGACGATCTGGGACTCCGGAAATCGGGAGTTTATCACATTCCATGCGAGTGCGGGAAAGCGTACATTGGCCAAACAATTCGAACAATTGAAGAAAGGTGCACTGAGCATAAGCGCCACACCGAACTCCAACAGCCCACAAAATCAGCAATTGCTGAACATTGTCTGGAAACAACACACAAGATGAAATATGAAGACACAGAGGTTCTCCACAATACATCGCGGTACTGGGACAGTCTGTATAAGGAGGCCATCGAAATCCGGCTACGCGAGAACCTCATAAACAAGGACAGTGGATTTCAATTAAGCCACGCATGGAATCCGGCACTAAAATTTCTTCGATCGCGGCGCAAGCAGAACACCGAGCACAGCGAAGGCAGAGCGCAAACTGAGGTCCGCCTCTCGAGTCCAGAGCAGGAGCTACCCCCACCACAGCAGCATCCCGGTGTCCGCACTCGAGGTCAGTGGAGGGGGGTGACCGCAGGTATATATAGCACAGCCGCCGGTCCAGCGAGTCAGTCAGCGGGAGTAACCTGATGATGATGGCACGTTACGCTATCGAAAATTCGTTCTACAACGATCAATCCATCCGGCTGCACGTCCGAGAGATCTTCACTCAGCATATTCGCCGGGAAAACCTACGAACACACATTGGTTTCCTCTACGGGGAGGGAATGCTACAGCAAGTGAAGGAGCTAGATAAGCTCCGAAATAGGAAACAACGCCTGCTAAGTGCACTTGCCTTTTTGAAGAGATGCCGTGACGATCGCATTGTGCCAACGTTTGCCAAGATCGTACATCATATTCAGACACCAGCAGCGAACCGAATTACGAGAAGAGCCAGCCTGGCTTTGGTACGCGAACGTATCAAAGACACACGCCGCCAGCTTGATTCCACAGGTCGCAAACTCTTTTCTCTACACCTGGAATTGGCGTCCTTGCTCGCCCCTACCACCTGGGACTGGGTTGAATCATCTTCCTGGGCGCAAGCAGAGCGGGCACAAAGGAATGCATCCAAGAAACAATCTTCAAAATTCAACAGGCTAGTATCAAAACAGCCTAATCAGGAGCCGAGGCGCACCGTCCTGTATCTTACAGGGAAAAATATAGACGCTGCTGCGTTATCAGTCCTGGAGAAAGGCTTAAACTTTGCCCCTGCACCAGCAGCATTACCTGTCGCAGAATTCATCAGCGGTGTGGAACAAGTGGCCTCCACTCTACCGCCGGATACAGCCGAGGGGATACGGAGGGAAACGTGCCGCGCTCTAGCCGCGCCTGCGCCGCCCAGGCACAACATTACCAGACGTGAAAGGGCCGCGCTGCGGTCGCTGCGTGATGAGCCAGACGTCGTCGTCCTGCCGGCGGATAAGGGGAACATAACCGTTCTGCTAACAGCTGCGGAATATAAGGAGAAAATGTATAAGCTCCTAGATGACCCTGCTTACAGGAAGATCACGACGGATCCAACCAGCCGAATACAGCGCAAGACAATTGAACTTCTTCGGAGTACTTTCACAGACGAAACAGCTAAGAAACTCCGTCCTCGTGCGGCCGCACCACCAAGACTATACGGGCTTCCAAAGGTACACAAGATGGGTATACCTCTGAGACCGATTGTGAGCACAATAGGAGCGCCAACGTACCAACTCGCGAAGCACTTGACGTCAGTTTTGAGTCCGCAGGTTGGCAAATGTGAGCACCACATCAAAAACTCGGCTCAGTTCGTGGAACGGATACGGCAACTCAGACTATCCAACTCAGATCTCATGGTCAGTTTCGATGTTGTCTCCCTTTTCACCAGGGTACCACTGAAGGAGTCGTTGGAACTCATAGAGAAGAAATTTGGGCCCTCCTTCACAAAAGTATTTAATTTCGTGCTCACGTCGACCTATTTTCTCTTTGACGGAGAGTACTACGAACAGACTGATGGCGTGCCCATGGGCAGTCCCCTGTCACCTGTGATTGCCAACATGTACATAGAGGAATTTGAGGACAAGGCACTAAACACAGCGCCACTAAAACCGACGATATTCTACCGATATGTCGACGACACGTTCGTCATTTGGCCTCACGGCGAAGATGAACTTCAGGTGTTCTTGCAACACCTGAATTCCATACACAGCCAGATCCAGTTCACAATGGAAGTTGAACAAAACGGTCAGCTACCTTTCTTGGACGTTCTGGTTCGCAGAAAACCGGACGGAACGTTGGGACACAGTGTCTATCGGAAGGAAACCCACACGGACCAGTACCTCCATGCCTCTAGCTGTCATCACCCGTCCCAAAGAGAAGGGGTTCTAACTACGCTGGTCCACAGAGCTCGTGTGATCTCCGACGAAGAAAGCCTGAAACCAGAACTTGACCATCTCAAGGAAGTATTCCAGGAAAACGGGTATAGCGATCGACAAATCCGACGTGCTTTCAAACATAAGAGCACACCACAGCCAACACCCGAGGAGGATCCGCCGGCAAAAATTGCCTACGCAGGCAACGTATCCGGAAAAATCGGCAGAATCTTACGACGACAAAACATCAAATGCGTGTACCGCCCGCCGGCAAAGATCAAATCTCTTCTAGGGACAGTGAAGGACGATCTGGGACTCCGGAAATCGGGAGTTTATCACATTCCATGCGAGTGCGGGAAAGCGTACATTGGCCAAACAATTCGAACAATTGAAGAAAGGTGCACTGAGCATAAGCGCCACACCGAACTCCAACAGCCCACAAAATCAGCAATTGCTGAACATTGTCTGGAAACAACACACAAGATGAAATATGAAGACACAGAGGTTCTCCACAATACATCGCGGTACTGGGACTGTCTGTATAAGGAGGCCATCGAAATCCGGCTACGCGAGAACCTCATAAACAAGGACAGTGGATTTCAATTAAGCCACGCATGGAATCCGGCACTAAAATTTCTTCGATCGCGGCACAAGCAGAACACCGAGCACAGCGAAGGCAGAGCGCAAACTGAGGTCCGCCTCTCGAGTCCAGAGCAGGAGCTACCCCCACCAGCGCAGCATCCCGGTGTCCGCACTCGAGGTCAGTGGAGGGGGGTGACCGCAGGTATATATAGCACAGCCGCCGGGACTGGCTACTGCGTCTATCGTACCGACCGAGCGGACGGCAGAGAAGGAGGCGGAACAGCAATCATCATACACAAAGAGATTGAACACACAAATATCCAGCTCCCTGCACTTGAAAGATTAGAGGCCACGGCCGTCAGGGTCAAGTTCAACGGAGCATACACTGCACTGGTGTCGCTCTACAACGCTCCTGGTAACATTGTAACACGCGACATCAGCACAGTACTCAACATTGCACCGCGAGTCATCGCCGCTGGAGATCTGAACGCAAAACACCGCGACTGGAACTCAATCAGACAAAATCGTAACGGCAAAAACTGTACGAACACTCACTAGGCAGAAACTACATCACACTTGCACCGGTTGAACCGACTTATATTCCTTACCAAAGTAATCAAAGGCCAGACGTGATAGACATGGCTCTCATCAAGGGCATAACAGTTACCCTCAACCTTGAGGTTGTAAACGATCTGCCTTCCAACCACACCCCCGTTATACTTCACACGGAAGAAACACTGCAGTACAATGAACCACGCAGGATACTAAATTACAAGCGCGCAAATTGGGCTCTGTTCAAGGAAACGCTTGATAATCGTATTCCTGATACTCACGAGATTACACAAACAGAACAAATTGATGAAGCTGTTGAAGTCCTCACAACTGCTGTCCAAAACGCAATAGCCGAATCCATACCATTACGTGCCACACAACAACACTCAGCGGCCCTGCCCCAGGAAATCCTGGGCCTTATCTCAATGAGAAACCGACTCAGGAGATACTGGCAGCGTACCAGGTGTCCGGTGTATAAACATCACGTCAACAGGCTACAGGGTATCATACGGGGTAAAATAACAACATTCAAAACGACACAATGGGACCAGAAACTCGCTGGACTTGATACCACACGTCCTGGAGTGTGGGCTCTGGCCAGACACTTCACCAGGGAGAAACTCTACACGCCTACCTTACAGGGACCAAACGGCCCAGCATACTCAGCGGAAGAGAAAGCTGAGCTAATGGCCCAAACACTAGCAGCGTCATTCACATCGAACCTGGCTCCTTCCGACCCAGTGTTCACACTAGAGACGGACCAGGCGATTACACGCTTCATGGCCCAGCCTCCGCGCAACGAAATTAGACGTACTAGCACACATGAAATCACATGGGCCATCAAGCACACCACAGCCAGAAAAGCGCCTGGCCATGATGGCATTCAAAACCGGGTTCTCCAGGAGTTCACGGATAGAGCAGTAGAGTACCTGACACACATCACAAATGCCATCCTGCAACACCAACACTTCCCTGCCTTTTGGAAGGCGGCCAAGGTCCTGATGTTCAGGAAGCCAGGGAAAGACAACTCCCTCCCACAAAATTACCGACCCATCAGTCTGCTGAGCTCGCTCAGTAAGATAGTTGAGAAGGTAATACTTAAACGTCTCACTCGGCACTGCATCACCAATGACACCCTAAGACCGGAGCAATTCGGATTTAGGAATCACCACTCCACAACACAACAACTCCTCCGCGTAGTTGAACACATAACAGACGGCTACAACAAAAACAAAGCCACTGGGGCGGTGTTCCTGGACATCGAAAAAGCTTTCGATCGTCTCTGGCACAACGGCCTTATACGCAAACTTAACGACGCCGCGTTTCCCGACGGACTCGTGCATCTCATACACTCATATCTCACCAACAGAAGCTTCAACACTGACGTGCAGGGCAAACAGTCTACACGACATGGTATTCAAGCCGGAGTACCCCAAGGCAGCATCCTGGGGCCTCTCTTGTTTAACCTATACATTAATGATTTTCCATCCACACATAACACGATGACTGCAATCTACGCAGATGACACCGCCATCATGGCGCAAGATTGGAAGCCATCAAACATTAACTCACGCCTACAGACAGCACTCAGAACTGCCGAACCTTGGTTGGAGAAATGGCGTGTCAAAGTCAACGTCGACAAGTGTGAGGCAGTTCTGTTCACACGCAGACCGAAACACCTGCGCAAACACCAACACTGTAGACCAATTACTCTACATACACGCCCAATACGCTTCCGTGAGAAAGTCAAATACCTTGGTGTCTGGCTGGACCGGAAACTCATATGGGGGGACCACATACAACACATGACCAACAGAGCAAACGCGAGGCTCAAACAACTCTACCCGATGCTCAACAGGGAAAGCAAACTGAATAGCCGGGTGTCGAGGAACCTCTACATGACACATATTAGACCTCTGATGACGTACGGTGCTCCGTGCTGGGCATACGCGGCGCCAACACGGCTGCGCCGCCTGCAGCTCATACAGAACAAGGTACTACGCATCATTAGCAACGCTCCACGATACACACGCACCGTGGACCTTCACAATGAATACCGCCTAGAGCGCCTCTCGGTGGTATTCAAGAAACTCGCCACACGACTATACAGAAACTCGAGACACTCCAACAACCCCTTCATCCTACGCTTGGGGAACTACGATCACAACCATAGGTGAAAACATAATCGCCCAAAAACACTTCTCCTCAGAGACTAACCACCTACGGCCGTAGGGAACACCAACTCACAAACACGATGAACATGGCAAACCCCTGCAAAACAGCAATCTGACTGGCAATGCCAGCTGAGCCCACAGCCGACCTACAGGCAAGGCAGGGAAACCATATTCATCGCACTAAACACAAACAAACCTAAACAGTCCCGCACACTTAGCCAGTTCTATGACCGAACTGCCTAACTACCTTGACAGACTTGGCTATGTTACAGGTATTCTGCCACAGCCGACCCAGGAGGCATCATTGGAGCTCAGCTGCAGAAGAACCTCGCATCAAAACGGACTGATTCTTTATGACAAACCTAGCAAAGTTAATGGTACTGAGAAAATACCCATCACTAACATTACCAACCCTTGCATGATCTGTCGCAGATAGCATACCGCTACTGCCCTTCATACCTACCCCACTGTCGCAGAGGTTTTTTTCCCTTGGCTCTTGCCTTGGCACTTTTTTTCCTCTGCCCTTACATACCTTTACCCTTCGTATACCTTTCGACCAATTCTATCTCCAGATGCACCGTATTAATGGGTGATCGCGCCCACACGTACGGATAACATCGCGGTTCCCACACCCCGTGATCCACCTTAGCAAACTAACTTAATTACGGAGGTGACAGTAGAACTTTTGTGATGGTCACCACGTTGGTGTGGGCGTGGAGGGGCCCCATCCATCCAGCGCCTCAGTCAGCGGGAGTAACCTGATGATGATGGCACGTTACGCTATCGAAAATTCGTTCTACAACGATCAATCCATCCGGCTGCACGTCCGAGAGATCTTCACTCAGCATATTCGCCGGGAAAACCTACGAACACACATTGGTTTCCTCTACGGGGAGGGAATGCTACAGCAAGTGAAGGAGCTAGATAAGCTCCGAAATAGGAAACAACGCCTGCTAAGTGCACTTGCCTTTTTGAAGAGATGCCGTGACGATCGCATTGTGCCAACGTTTGCCAAGATCGTACATCATATTCAGACACCAGCAGCGAACCGAATTACGAGAAGAGCCAGCCTGGCTTTGGTACGCGAACGTATCAAAGACACACGCCGCCAGCTTGATTCCACAGGTCGCAAACTCTTCTCTCTACACCTGGAATTGGCGTCCTTGCTCGCCCCTACCACCTGGGACTGGGTTGAATCATCTTCCTGGGCGCAAGCAGAGCGGGCACAAAGGAATGCATCCAAGAAACAATCTTCAAAATTCAACAGGCTAGTATCAAAACAGCCTAATCAGGAGCCGAGGCGCACCGTCCTGTATCTTACAGGGAAAAATATAGACGCTGCTGCGTTATCAGTCCTGGAGAAAGGCTTAAACTTTGACCCTACACCAGCAGCATTACCTGTCGCAGAATTCATCAGCGGTGTGGAACAAGTGGCCTCCACTCTACCGCCGGATACAGCTGAGGGGATACGGAGGGAAACGTGCCGCGCTCTAGCCGCGCCTGCGCCGCCCAGGCACAACATTACCAGACGTGAAAGGGCCGCGCTGCGGTCGCTGCGTGATGATCCAGACGTCGTCGTCCTGCCGGCGGATAAGGGGAACATAACCGTTCTGCTAACAGCTGCGGAATATAAGGAGAAAATGTATAAGCTCCTAGATGACCCTGCTTACAGGAAGATCACGACGGATCCAACCAGCCGAATACAGCGCAAGACAATTGAACTTCTTCGGAGTACTTTCACAGACGAAACAGCTAAGAAACTCCGTCCTCGTGCGGCCGCACCACCAAGACTATACGGGCTTCCAAAGGTACACAAGATGGGTATACCTCTGAGACCGATTGTGAGCACAATAGGAGCGTCAACGTACCAACTCGCGAAGCACTTGACGTCAGTTTTGAGTCCGCAGGTTGGCAAATGTGAGCACCACATCAAAAACTCGGCTCAGTTCGTGGAACGGATACGGCAACTCAGACTGTCCAACTCAGATCTCATGGTCAGTTTCGATGTTGTCTCCCTTTTCACCAGGGTACCACTGAAGGAGTCGTTGGAACTCATAGAGAAGAAATTTGGGCCCTCCTTCACAAAAGTATTTAATTTCGTGCTCACGTCGACCTATTTTCTCTTTGACGGAGAGTACTACGAACAGACTGATGGCGTGCCCATGGGCAGTCCCCTGTCACCTGTGATTGCCAACATGTACATAGAGGAATTTGAGGACAAGGCACTAAACACAGCGCCACTAAAACCGACGATATTCTACCGATATGTCGACGACACGTTCGTCATTTGGCCTCACGGCGAAGATGAACTTCAGGTGTTCTTGCAACACCTGAATTCCATACACAGCCAGATCCAGTTCACAATGGAAGTTGAACAAAACGGTCAGCTACCTTTCTTGGACGTTCTGGTTCGCAGAAAACCGGACGGAACGTTGGGACACAGTGTCTATCGGAAGGAAACCCACACGGACCAGTACCTCCATGCCTCTAGCTGTCATCACCCGTCCCAAAGAGAAGGGGTTCTAACTACGCTGGTCCACAGAGCTCGTGTGATCTCCGGCGAAGAAAGCCTGAAACCAGAACTTGACCATCTCAAGGAAGTATTCCAGGAAAACGGGTATAGCGATCGACAAATCCGACGTGCTTTCAAACATAAGAGCACACCACAGCCAACACCCGAGGAGGATCCGCCGGCAAAAATTGCCTACGCAGGCAACGTATCCGGAAAAATCGGCAGAATCTTACGACGACAAAACATCAAATGCGTGTACCGCCCGCCGGCAAAGATCAAATCTCTTCTAGGGACAGTGAAGGACGATCTGGGACTCCGGAAATCGGGAGTTTATCACATTCCATGCGAGTGCGGGAAAGCGTACATTGGCCAAACAATTCGAACAATTGAAGAAAGGTGCACTGAGCATAAGCGCCACACCGAACTCCAACAGCCCACAAAATCAGCAATTGCTGAACATTGTCTGGAAACAACACACAAGATGAAATATGAAGACACAGAGGTTCTCCACAATACATCGCGGTACTGGGACTGTCTGTATAAGGAGGCCATCGAAATCCGGCTACGCGAGAACCTCATAAACAAGGACAGTGGATTTCAATTAAGCCACGCATGGAATCCGGCACTAAAATTTCTTCGATCGCGGCACAAGCAGAACACCGAGCACAGCGAAGGCAGAGCGCAAACTGAGGTCCGCCTCTCGAGTCCAGAGCAGGAGCTACCCCCACCACCGCAGTATCCCGGTGTCCGCACTCGAGGTCAGTGGAGGGGGGTGACCGCAGGTATATATAGCACAGCCGCCGGTCCAGCGCCTCAGTCAGCGGGAGTAACCAGATGATGATGGCACGTTACGCTATCGAAAATTCGTTCTACAACGATCAATCCATCCGGCTGCACGTCCGAGAGATCTTCACTCAGCATATTCGCCGGGAAAACCTACGAACACACATTGGTTTCCTCTACGGGGAGGGAATGCTACAGCAAGTGAAGGAGCTAGATAAGCTCCGAAATAGGAAACAACGCCTGCTAAGTGCACTTGCCTTTTTGAAGAGATGCCGTGACGATCGCATTGTGCCAACGTTTGCCAAGATCGTACATCATATTCAGACACCAGCAGCGAACCGAATTACGAGAAGAGCCAGCCTGGCTTTGGTACGCGAACGTATCAAAGACACACGCCGCCAGCTTGATTCCACAGGTCGCAAACTCTTTTCTCTACACCTGGAATTGGCGTCCTTGCTCGCCCCTACCACCTGGGACTGGGTTGAATCATCTTCCTGGGCGCAAGCAGAGCGGGCACAAAGGAATGCATCCAAGAAACAATCTTCAAAATTCAACAGGCTAGTATCAAAACAGCCTAATCAGGAGCCGAGGCGCACCGTCCTGTATCTTACAGGGAAAAATATAGACGCTGCTGCGTTATCAGTCCTGGAGAAAGGCTTAAACTTTGACCCTACACCAGCAGCATTACCTGTCGCAGAATTCATCAGCGGTGTGGAACAAGTGGCCTCCACTCTACCGCCGGATACAGCTGAGGGGATACGGAGGGAAACGTGCCGCGCTCTAGCCGCGCCTGCGCCGCCCAGGCACAACATTACCAGACGTGAAAGGGCCGCGCTGCGGTCGCTGCGTGATGATCCAGACGTCGTCGTCCTGCCGGCGGATAAGGGGAACATAACCGTTCTGCTAACAGCTGCGGAATATAAGGAGAAAATGTATAAGCTCCTAGATGACCCTGCTTACAGGAAGATCACGACGGATCCAACCAGCCGAATACAGCGCAAGACAATTGAACTTCTTCGGAGTACTTTCACAGACGAAACAGCTAAGAAACTCCGTCCTCGTGCGGCCGCACCACCAAGACTATACGGGCTTCCAAAGGTACACAAGATGGGTATACCTCTGAGACCGATTGTGAGCACAATAGGAGCGCCAACGTACCAACTCGCGAAGCACTTGACGTCAGTTTTGAGTCCGCAGGTTGGCAAATGTGAGCACCACATCAAAAACTCGGCTCAGTTCGTGGAACGGATACGGCAACTCAGACTGTCCAACTCAGATCTCATGGTCAGTTTCGATGTTGTCTCCCTTTTCACCAGGGTACCACTGAAGGAGTCGTTGGAACTCATAGAGAAGAAATTTGGGCCCTCCTTCACAAAAGTATTTAATTTCGTGCTCACGTCGACCTATTTTCTCTTTGACGGAGAGTACTACGAACAGACTGATGGCGTGCCCATGGGCAGTCCCCTGTCACCTGTGATTGCCAACATGTACATAGAGGAATTTGAGGACAAGGCACTAAACACAGCGCCACTAAAACCGACGATATTCTACCGATATGTCGACGACACGTTCGTCATTTGGCCTCACGGCGAAGATGAACTTCAGGTGTTCTTGCAACACCTGAATTCCATACACAGCCAGATCCAGTTCACAATGGAAGTTGAACAAAACGGTCAGCTACCTTTCTTGGACGTTCTGGTTCGCAGAAAACCGGACGGAACGTTGGGACACAGTGTCTATCGGAAGGAAACCCACACGGACCAGTACCTCCATGCCTCTAGCTGTCATCACCCGTCCCAAAGAGAAGGGGTTCTAACTACGCTGGTCCACAGAGCTCGTGTGATCTCCGACGAAGAAAGCCTGAAACCAGAACTTGACCATCTCAAGGAAGTATTCCAGGAAAACGGGTATAGCGATCGACAAATCCGACGTGCTTTCAAACATAAGAGCACACCACAGCCAACACCCGAGGAGGATCCGCCGGCAAAAATTGCCTACGCAGGCAACGTATCCGGAAAAATCGGCAGAATCTTACGACGACAAAACATCAAATGCGTGTACCGCCCGCCGGCAAAGATCAAATCTCTTCTAGGGACAGTGAAGGACGATCTGGGACTCCGGAAATCGGGAGTTTATCACATTCCATGCGAGTGCGGGAAAGCGTACATTGGCCAAACAATTCGAACAATTGAAGAAAGGTGCACTGAGCATAAGCGCCACACCGAACTCCAACAGCCCACAAAATCAGCAATTGCTGAACATTGTCTGGAAACAACACACAAGATGAAATATGAAGACACAGAGGTTCTCCACAATACATCGCGGTACTGGGACTGTCTGTATAAGGAGGCCATCGAAATCCGGCTACGCGAGAACCTCATAAACAAGGACAGTGGATTTCAATTAAGCCACGCATGGAATCCGGCACTAAAATTTCTTCGATCGCGGCGCAAGCAGAACACCGAGCACAGCGAAGGCAGAGCGCAAACTGAGGTCCGCCTCTCGAGTCCAGAGCAGGAGCTACCCCCACCACCGCAGCATCCCGGTGTCCGCACTCGAGGTCAGTGGAGGGGGGTGACCGCAGGTATATATAGCACAGCCGCCGGTCCAGCGCCTCAGTCAGCGGGAGTAACCTGATGATGATGGCACGTTACGCTATCGAAAATTCGTTCTACAACGATCAATCCATCCGGCTGCACGCCCGAGAGATCTTCACTCATATATGTAATCTTTTTGTATCTAAAAATATGGAATAAAAAATATATTGTGAACCAAATTTCTTCTGTTGGAAACAACAGAAATCATGTTATGAAATGTAAAAATTTTTTCCATGTGAAGGTTTCTCATGTTTTTTGGAATGCTGGTACACCTCTACCGATCTCTACCGATACAGGCATACATATAAGGTTACATTTTTCCTAATCTATAAAGGATGGAGTTTCAAATGATGCTAGAAACTTGGCTTTCTGGCTCTTAGATACTGTACAGTTATTCATTAACGTTACATAAAAATCGCCAGTTCATCTGCACAGTCAAGGTACATACATAGCAGTATGGAATGTGTTAATTCTTTAATTTGTATGTATCAAAGGGATTTCAAAATATTTTTCGATAATTAAATTTGGGCCGCCACCATGTTTATAAAAACATGGAAAATTTTTTTTTCACTGACCTCACTTGCTCGTTGGCATACGATATGGTCAAAACACATTTATTGTATAAATTCCTAACCAATATCACAATGAGAGGTACCACCAATGAAAACGTAATTTACTCGTACACTAACTAACGTTAACTAACATCTGTTTGCCACTGCAAAAGTATGAATGATAGGAAAGTTTTCAATTGAAAGAATATACATACTTCAGGTGCAATTTATTTACAATATTTGAGAAAATGCATACTTTTTTCAAACTTCTACTGGTTTCGGTTATAAATCATGTTCATGGAAGAGAACTAGACAGACTGATTAAACAGGTGCATTATATGCCTCCTTATGCATACTGGCATGCATGTCACACAATAAAAATAAATAAGACGTGACTAGGCATCAAGTCTTGTTTAAAAACATAAAAGTAATGCAGACTGTGTGATGATGAACCAAGGTCTATTACAAGAGAACCTAATTTACAATAAACAATTCGTCCTGTCACTTGACAAAGCTAACAGTACATTGCACAAAGTTTGAAATAAAATTAGATCCTATACGCAACAGTTAAAAAAATTGACAATTAACAACATGAAGTTACGATGGCTATACATATTTACAACAACAAATGACTGGCTGGGTTAACGAAGAAGGAAACCTATTCAGGAACAATAATTATCCAAATTACTACCGCAGATACAAAAACTCAAAGGGCTGATGAAGTTTATCAATTTGAACAAATAACCCCAGTTATGAAAATAAAGAGAAAATCCATCAAAAACAGCAATATAAGGCCCTAGCAATGATTCCAAATATTTGGAACAAACAGGGGTCGTCAGCGGGAGAGCTGAAATAAAACACGATCGCTTTCTCACTTCGTTCTGTGAAGCAGAAACGATCTTTAACAGCCTCTCTATCGTCGACACTGCTAGACAGACAATGGCTGTACAATTTTATATTGCGAGCAGACACGTCGATCGTAGTGTACTTGTGAAACAGTGTTCACAGTGCAGATCACAAAGACGAACTTGCGACACAAAATCTTAAGATAGGTATGCGTGATCCGCAAAGTGCGAATGATCAAAATGAGACTTACAAAATATCTAAGTCAACTGTGGCCGCCGGAAGCGAACCTACAGGACAAAAATTTAAAACAGCAGAAGTAAACCGCGAAATTAAGAAGTCCGAACACTTCGGAGTTATCGACGCGAGACCTATGTCGATCCGCACACTTGCAGAAACCTACAAGCGACTCCCCGAACAATCTCTCTTTGTGCAAGAGTTCCTGATCGCGACCCCACATACGTGACCAAAGTGCTCCAATGACCACATACAGCTAATAGCCTGCCCAATGATATCACGAGAAGCTGCTGACAAATTACAAAACTGTCACAATTCTAAACATTGGCGAATCACGGAGCATTCTGCACACGCCCCTACAAGCTCCTCCCACACGATCAAACTTCTCAAAAAGAGACGTTACAGGTTACGACCTCTTCGGAATTTTCAGACGCTCTCTTTCGTTCCCAGGCCTCAAAATACATAACGTTTATGGCCATAGGCGCCAAGCCCCCGCTGGCCCACACGACCGACTATACGCCCAGCAAACTGTTTAACTTTCGTAACGCAAAAGAACGTTCCACAAACATCAACCTCAGCAAATACTCAATAACTTCCAGGCATTCATAACCGCGAAACCGACATGCCGCTCTGGCGAGGGTGCTATTCAGATATCTGAGAACGTCGCCTTGAGTAGAGACGTCCGATTTTGTTGCAGTGGCAACAGTTTGACAGACAACCTGCAGTGCACCTACACTAACAGTAATTTCAAACAATACTTCGCAGGTAGCCGTGGTCGGACCTAGTCGACCGCTCTCTGCGTCCACTCAACACCACCTAGAAGACAAGGCCTTACAACAGGCCGTGCCTACGTCACACTTAGAGGCCCCGGCCGCCACCTCACTGGCTGGCCGCTGGGGCACGCCTACCGACACGCAGCGGCCGGCCAGTTCAGATGGCGGCCGGGGCCTCTAAGTATGACGTTGGCACGGCCTGTTGTAAGGCCTTGTCTTCTAGATGGTGTTGATCCACTGCCCACCGAACGGGACCTCACAGGTACCAGACCATGACAGGACGCCCTCCCTTCCACAGCCAAGCCGGCAGTCTCGCAACAGAGAAGTTCGATAATTAATGGATCCCAACATACCAGCTACTGAAGCTACAATAAAAAAAAAAAAAAAAAAAACGCCAGCCGTCCCTTGCCGTCGCCAGGCTCTCCGCGGGACAGCATATGTCAGAATCGTAGAAAAATTCATTAAGAAACTGCTATAATTGATGGACTTTTCCTTGAAATGCCCCAGTAGAAGTATCAAATCCGAATAAATATGGTGTATCAAAACGACAGTAACTTCCCCATTGGCCCAAAGACAAGAAGTGATGTTGTTGTGGTCTTCAGTCCGGAGACTTGTTTGATGCAGCTTTCCACCCTATACTGAGCAAGCCTCTTCAGCTTCTCATAAGAACGACAACCTACATCCGTTTGAAATTGCTTACTATATTCATTTCTTGGTCTCCCTCTGCGATTTTTACCTCACACACTTCCCTCTAACGCTAAATTCACAATTCCTTGATGTCTAAGAATGTCTCCTAACAATCGATCCCTTCGTTTAGTCAAGATATGCCAAAAATTCCTTTTGTCCCCAATTCTGTTTAGTACCTCCTCATTAGTTACAGCGATCCACCCACCTAATCTTCAACATTCTTCTGTATCACCACATTTCAAAAGCCTCTATCCACTTTCTGTCCGCACTGTTTATATGCCATGTTTCATTCCCATACAAGGCAACACTCCGCACAAACGCCTTCAGAAAGTACTTCCTTATGCTTAGCCGGCGACGGTGGCCGAGCGGTCTACGGCGCGCCCATCACGGTCTGGACGGCCACTACGATCAGGGTTTCGAATCCCCACTTGGGCATGGATATTTGTGCCATCATTAGTATTAGCTAGTTTCAAAGTAGTTTGTAAGTTTAGGGACTGATGACCCCGTAGTTAATGCCCATAATCTCTACAAATATTTGATTTGAAACTTATGCTTAAATTAATATTCGATGTTAAAAAGTTACTCTTTTACAAAAAATCTTTTCTTCCCATTGGCATTCTGAATTTTATATACTCTGTACTGCGACTATATTATGTTATTTTACTGCCCAAGTAACAAAACTCATTTAACAACGTTATTGATTCGTTCCACTCCCATGAACCACAGACATTGCCGAGGTGGGGTGGCTTGCGTGCCTCAACGATACAGATAGCCGTACCATAGTTGTAACCACAGCGGAGGGGTATCTGTGGAGAGGCCAGACAAACGTGTGGTTCCTGAAGAGGGGCAGCAGGCTTTTCAGTAGATACAGGGGCAACAGTCTGGATGATTGACTGATCTGGCCTTGTAACATCAGCTAATGTGGCTTTGCAACACAGTTACTGCGAACGGCTGAAAGCAAGGGGAAACTACAGCCGTTACTTTTCCCCAGGACATGCAACTCTACTGTATGAACATGTGATGATGGCATCCTCTTGGGTAAAATATTCCGGAGGTAAAATAGTCCCCCATTCGGATCTCCGGGCGGAGACTACTCAGGAGGATGTGATCATCAGAAAAGACAACACTGGCATTCTACGGATCGGAGTGTGGAATGTTAGATCCCTTAATCTGGTAGGGAAGCTAGAAAATTAAAAAAGGGAAATGGATAGGTTGAAGTTAGATATAGTGGGGATTAGTGAAGTTCGGTGTAAATAGGAACAGGATTTCTGGTCAGGCGAGTACAGAATTATAAATACAAAATCAGTTGGGGGTATTACAGGAGTAGGTCTGATAATGAATAAGAAAATAGTAATGCTGGTAAACTACTATGAGCAACACAGTGATCGCATTATCATAGTCAAGATAGATACGAAGCCAACACCGACCACAATGGTACAGGTTTATATGCCAACTTGCTCTGCCGATGAAGAGGAGATCGAAGAAATAGATGAAGAGCTTAAGGAAATTATTCAGACAGTTAAGGGAGAGGAAAACTTAATTGTTGTGGGAGACTGGAATTCAGTAGTAGGACAAGGAAGGAAGGGAAGATAGTAGGTGAATATGGTCTGGTCAAAAGGAATGAAAGAGGAAGCCACCTGGTAGAATTTTGCACGGAACATAATTTAGTTGTAACAAACACCTGGTTTAAGAATCACAAAAGAAGGTTGTATACGTGGAAGAGACCAGGAGACACCGGGAGATACCAGATAGATTTTATAATGGTAAGACATAGATTTCGGAACCAGGTTTTAAACTGTAAGACGTACGCAGGGGCAGATATAGACTCTGACCAAAACTTGTTGGTTATGAACTGTAGGCTGAAACTAAAGAAACTACAAAAAGGTAGGAAAATAAGGAGATGGGACCTGGATAAATTGAAGGAACCTGACGTTCTTAAGAATTTCAGAGGGAGCTTTAGGCAACAATTGACAGAAACGGGGTAAAATGAAACAGTAGAGGAGGAATGGGTAGCATTGAGAGATGAAATAGTGAAGGCAGCAGAGGACAAAATAGGTACGAAGGCAAGACCTACAAAAAATCCTTGGATATCACAGGAGATACTAAATTTAATCGATGAAAGGAGAAAATATAAAAATGCAGTAAATGAAACAGTCAAAATGGAGTACAGACGACTAAGAAATGAGATTGACAGGAAGTGCAAAATGGCTAAGCAGGAGTGGCTAGAAGGCAAATGCAAGGATGTAGAAGAATGTATAAATAGGGGAAAAATAGATACAGCCTACAGGAGATAAGAAAACCAGCTCTATGAATATCAAGGACTCTGATGGAAAATCAGTTCTCAGCAAAGAAGGGAAAGCTGAAAGGTGGAAAGAGTATATAGAGAGGCTCTAGGAAGGAAATCTACTTAGCGAAAATACTGTAGAAAGGAAAGAAGAAGTAGATGATGAAATAGGAGATACTATACTGAGAGATGAATTTGATAGAGAACTGAAAGACCTAAATCGAAACAAGGCCCCTGGAGTAGATGATATTCCCTCAGAGCTACTGAAGTCTCTGGGAGAACCAGACATGACAAAATTGTTTCACCTGGTGTGTAAGATATATGAGACAGGTGAAGTACCCTCAGACTTTAAGAAAAATGTTATAATCCCCATTCCAAAGGAAGCAGGTGCAGTCAGATGTAAAAACTACAGAACCATCAGTTTAATAAGTCATGGGTGCAAAATATTAACACGAATTATTTACAGAAGGATGGAAAAGCTGGTAGAATCCGACCTCGGGGAGGATCAGTTTGGGTTCCGGAGAAATGTAGGAACTCAGGAGGCAATACTCACTTTACGACTTATCCTAGAAGATAGATTAAGGAAAAGCAAACCTACATTTCTGGATTTTGTAGATTTGGAAAAGGCTTTTGACATTGTTGATTGGAATAAACTCTTTCAAGTTCTGAAGCATGTAGGAGTAAAATATAGGGAGCGTAAGGTTATTTACAACTTGTACAAAAACCAGACAGCGGTTGTCAGAGTTGAAGGGCATGAAAGGGATGCAGTGGTTGGAAAGGGACTAAGACAGGGTTGTAGCCTTTCTCCAATGTTATTCAATTTGTACATTGAACAAGCTATGAAGGAAAACAAGGAGAAATTTGGTGAAGGAATTAAAGTTCAGGGGGAAGAATTAAGAACATTGCGTTTTGCCGACGACGTAGTAATTCTGTCAGATACAGCAAAGGACCTGGAAGAGCAAATCAGCGGAATGGACAATGTGCTGAAAGGTACGTATAAGATGAACATTAGCAAGAGCAAAACTAAGGTAATGTAGTGCAGTCTAAGAAAATCAGGTGATACTGAAGGAATTAGATTAGGTAACGAAGCAATAAAGGAGGTATATGTGTTTTGTTACTTGGGCAGTAAAATAACAAATGATAGTCGCAGTACAGAGGATATAAAATGCAGAATGGCAATGGGTAGAAAAGCGTTCTTGAAAAGGAGAAATTTGTTAACATCGAATATTGATTTAAGCCTAAGGAAGTCCTTTCTGATGGCATTTGTATGGAGTGTTGCCTTGTATGGGTGTTAAACATGGACGATAAACAGTGCAGACAGGAAGAGGATTGAAGCTTTTGAAATGTGGTGCTACAGAAGAATGCTGTAGATTAGGTGGGTGGATCGCGTAACTAATGAGGAACTACTGAACAGAATTGGGGAGAAAAGAAATTTTTGGCATACCTTGAACTAAAGAAGGGATAGATTGGTAGGGCACCATCTTAGACATCAAGGAATTGTGAATTTAGCGTTTGAGGGAAGTGTGTGGGGTAAAAACCGAAGAGGAAGACCAAGAGATGGATACAGTAAACAGATTCAGACAGATGTAGGTTGCCGTTCTTATGTGAAGAGGCTTGCTCAGGATAGGGGATTGTGGAGAGCTGCATCAAACCAGTCTCCGGACTGAAGACCACAACAACAACATTGATTCGTTACCTAATTTAATTCCTTCAGCATTGCCTGATTTTCTAAGACTGCATTCCATTACCCTTTTTTGCTTTGTTAATGTTCATCTTATATACTCCTTTCGACACACTGACCATTCCGTTCAATTGCTCCACCAAGTCGTGTGCTGTCTCTACAGAATTACAATGTCATCAGCAAAACGCTAGGTTTTTATTTCTTCACCATGAACTTTAATTTCTTCTATAAATTTCTCCTTACTTTCCTTTATAGCTTGCTTAAAGCACAAACTGAATAACATTGGGGAAAGGCTACAAACCTGTCTTACGCCCTTCCCAACCTTTGCATCCCTTTCATGCTCTTCAACTCTGGTAACTGCTGCCTGGTTTTAAACAAGATGTAAATAACCTTCCTTTCCCTATATTTTACTCCTGCTGATTTCAGAAATTGAAAGATTGTATTCTAATCCACATTGTCAAAAGCTTTCTGCAAATCTTCAAAAGCAAGAAATGTAGGTTTGCCTTTTCTTAATCTATCTTCTAAGACAAGCCGTAAGGTGAGTATTGCCTCCTGTGTTCCTACATTTCTCCTGAAACCAAACTGGTCTTCCCCAAGGTCGGCTTCTACCAGCTCAGGTGAAATAGTTTTGGCATGGCTGGCTTTCCTAGAGACTTCACTAGTTCAGAGGAAATGTCGTCCACTCCAGGGACTTTGCTTCGACTTAACTCTTTCAGTGCTCTGTCAAATTCTTCTCTCACTATATTATATCCTATTTCATCTTCACCTACTTCCTCTTCCCTTCCTACAATATTGTCTCTATGTTCATTTCCTTTGTAGAATCCATCATATACTCTTTGCACCTTTCAGCTTTCCCTTCTTTGCTGAGAACTGATTTTCCATCCGAGTTCTTTATATTTATGCAGCAGCTTTTCTTGTCTCGAAATGTTTCTTTTATTTTCCTGTACGCAGTACCTATTTTTACCCTATTTATACATTCTTCTACCTACTTGCATTCGCCTTCTAGACTCCTGCTTAGCTACTTTATACTACCTGTCAATCTCATTTCTTAAGCGTCTGCACTCCATTTTGCCTGTTTCATTTAGTGCATTTTATATTTTCTACTTTCATCAATTAAATTTAGTATTTACTGTGATATCCAAGTATTTTTTGTAGGTTTTGCCTTGCTACCTAATTTGTCCTCTGCTAACTTCATTATTTCATCATTTCATAACTGTCCTATTGTTTTATCTCCCCCCCCCACCCCCTGTCTGTCAATAGTATCCTAAATCTCCCTCTGAAATTCTCAAGAACTTCAGTTTCCTTGAATTTATCCAGCTCCCATTTCCTTAGGTTCCTAAAATTTTGCAATTTTTTTCAGTTTCAGTCTACAGTTCATGACCAACAAGTTATGGTAAGAGTCTATATCTGCCCATGGGTATGTCTTACACTTTAAAACCTGGTTCTAAAATCTATGTCTTACCTTTATAAAATATATCTGGTACCTTCCAGTGTCTCCTGGTCTCTTCCACGGATACAACCTTCTTTCATGATTCTTTAACCAAGTATTTGTAATGATTAAATTAGCTCCGTGCAACATTCTACCAGGCTTTCTCCTCTTTCATTCCTTTTGCCCAGTCTATATTCACCTACTGTTTTTCCTTCCCTTCCTTTTCCTACTATCGAATTCCAGTCTCCCATCATAATTAAACTTTCCTCTCCCTTGTCTGAATAATTTCCTTTAACTCTCATACATTTCTTCGATCTCCTATCATAGAGTTCGTGGGCATATAAAATTCCACTACTGTCGTCACTGTAGCCTTTGTATCTACCTATACTATGATAATGCCATCACTATGCTGCTCATAGTAGTTTACCCGCATTCCTATTTTCTTATTCATTATCAGACCTACTCCTGTAATACCCCCAACTGAATTAGTATTTATAATCCTGTAATCGCCTGACCAGAAATACTGTTCCTTTTTCCACCGAACTTTACTAATCCCCACTATACCTAACTTCAGCCTATCCATTTTCCCTTTTAAATTTTCTAGCTTCCCTACCCGATTAAGGGATCTAACATTCCACGCTCCGATCCGTAGAATGCCAGTGTAGTCTTTCCTGATGATCACATCCTCCCGAGTAGTCCCTGCCCGGAAATCCGAATGGGGTACTATTTTACCTCCGGAATATTTTACCCGAGAGGATGCCATCATCATATGTTCATACAGTAGAGCTGCATGTCCTCGGGAAAAGTAACGGCTGTTGTTTCCCTCTTCTTTCAGCCGTTCGCTGTAACTGTGTGGCAAAGCCACATTAGCTGATGTTACAAGGCCAGCTCAGTCAATCATCCAGACTGTTGCCCCTGTAACCACTGAAAAGGCTGCTGCCTCTCCACAGATACCCCTCCGTTCTGGTTGTGCCTAAGGGAAAGGCTATTTGTAACGTTAAGACACGCATACCACCCCTCCTTGGCAATGTCTGTGGTTCATGCGGGTGGAGGCAAAAATTAAAGAATTAAAAAAATGACTACATATTACCGCCACCTCAGACCCTACCGCAAACAGAAAACTGGCAGTAACGGTATATCGTAGTAAATGTCCTATTTGGCGCAGGTGGAAGAAAATAGTGCCGTGTTTTCTGACATTAGACAAAACCGGATTCCATATGTTACTTAGAAGCAAACCCTTGTCTCGTTTATCAAATCATTCGCCAAACTCACTCGACTCTTTTAAAACAGTTCCCAAATATCGATTCGCAGGAGCAAGTACACGTGTTTCATCATAATCCATTCTGTTCCCTTCAATTATGCAGTGTTCAACTACTGCAGAGGTATCAGGTTGCAACAAAGGTTTATGTCTGTGGTGCTCTATGAATCGGTCAATAAAGGTGCGAATCTTTTGTGTGTGCTATCCTACTGTCTTACTATGTCCATAGGATGCTATAGGACCATCCCTCATCCAATCCATGCGAGAAAGTGTAAACCGTAGTCAACATGTCGTTTTGCGCTATGTGGTGCAAGCTGCTCTATGGTTTCGATCTTCTACCGATACCATTTTTGAATTGTTCAAATCACCTTCCGTACAGTGGACCACTCAATGTTCAATTGTCGTGACACTGCATGCACACTGCTTGCCGATGAGGAATTGCCATGCCAACAGCGACTTGATGAACCGCATATATTCTGACCAGTGGCCACTTCCTTGAGCGACGCCCAGTAGGCGAAGAAAGAAGACCTTTCCGTTAACCTTTCAGCCGGTGATATTCTGGAAACGCAGCTGCAGAATAACTCTTCTTAAATAGAGATTGACCAACTATGTGCTGGTCCATTCGTATATTCTCATGTCGAAAAGTAAACAAATGCACTGTGTCTGGCCAGGTATGAGAGACTATGAATCACAATGATTGATCAGGACACCTGGCCGCCACAGTTGCAGTGGCAGTGGTGCTGTGACGCATGAAAACCATGTACCTCATACTGTGGACATTGCTGCTACCGAGTTTAGTAATCGTACCGTAATTAGATTCCGTGTTATATCGTATTAAATAGGGAAATTTGATTATACCTTCTCAGTGCAAAACCATAATATAGAAGAGTACAAACATGTTTAAAACAAGGAATAACTTTCACGCGGCATTTTGTAATGATTTTATAGACTTTCAGGAATAATGGAGAGGGATGTATGTGTTGAATTCTAGTAACGGGATACTATTTCGGAAATGCCCGACTGGAAATGTACCACCAAGTATCTAGTGAGGATCTGTGTTACCGTCGCTAAGTGCTAAAACTAAACTTCCCAACTTACAAATTATGATCCTGGCGTAGATAATTAGAAAATATTCTGTAAGGCCTTTAGATACTTCATTGCTGGATTAGTAACGGTTTACGTTAATTGATGTAGAGCGACAGAAAATCCTGAACATGAACCTCAGTAATAACGAAAGCCATTTACTTTCACAAGTTTCACAAGCTGCTACGTTACTTACATTTTTTCCCCAAATTGTTGTTCCTAATGTCATTAAAGGCAATGGTTAATCACTTAAAGCTCCGTAGTGTGTTAGCAGATATAATGGATTACTTGTGAACAGAAGGCGCAGTTATGTTATTTGCGCGCCACATTTTCCCTAAAAAAATGCTCAAATGTTTGTAAATCTATTGGACCAAACTGCGTGGTCATCAGTCCGTAGCTTACAAACTACTTAAATCTAGGTAAACTAATCTACGGACAATACACACACCCATGCCCCAGGGAGGACTCCAACCTCCACGGCGAGCAACCGCGCGCTCCGCAGCGGGGCGCTTTAGACCGCTCGGCTTCTCCACTTTCTATTTCGTAGAAGAAGTTGTGTAGGAGACTTTCTTGGATCTGATTATGCAAGAATTTAATGTGACATCCAACGTCGTCGTTAGCTGACGTCACACGAATGGTGAACAGTGATCGGTGCTGACGAATTTAGATTTCTTCCGTGGTACAGGAGTTTGCCTTTACACATTCTACGACGGCGTGGCTGTATGGTGTTTCAAAAATATTAAACTGAAGGCGAGGTATTAAATTAAAAATGTGTGCTACGATATGGATTCGAACCCGGGACATATTTACTAGGCGAGCATTATAAGCTCTAAGCCACCGACAACTAATAAATAAATGACTGCACGGTCTCTCTCAAAGCACGTCTATCTCCACAACACGAACTTTAATTCTGCCTCATTTTGTGGACGGATATGTGCTGTACGACTGTCTGTGCAATCACCTTATCTTTACGTCGCGGAGGCTTTGTTGTTACATCGCTTGCCTAGTAAGCAGGAGATCCTGGTTTCGAATCCCGACAGTGGCACAAATTGTAATCCAGTGCCTGTCCTTCAACTTAGTATCTCTAATATTCATTCGTTATCTGATATGTACAGTTTTTTACTGAATGAGTAACAGACGAACTACCGTCCATCCGCCCACCCAGTTAGGCTGAGGCCGGCGCCGTGTGAGAGACATCGTCAGTGCTAACAGAAAGGCCACTGCGCAACAAACCGCAAGTCAGGTAAACGCAGAAGTTGCTACACACGTGTTAAAGAAGACAATCCGTAGTAACAAGGGTTTCGTGGGGTTTTGGAGCGGGCGTCGCACACCCATGGCATTTTTTAAGGTGAGTCGTACCGCCCCATCTCAAAATTAAACTGGTTATATAAATGCCCCGTTTTCTCAGGAACTGTTAACTACTTAAATGTGGTGTTTTTATCCCATGTTCTTGCATGTTATGTGACTGTATGCTCTAAAGTCACGTTAAAATAACGACTGAAAAAAGTTCTGATTTTTTCCCCTAAGCTTAAAATTTTTTGGGCCAAATTTTCTAAATTTTAATCTCTTGAATCTTAACTATTACAGTCAATACTACCAAAATAGAGCTGCAAACACATTGGACTATCTATGTTAAGTGGTAAAGAATTCATTGATGTGCATTCACTTTTATAAAATTGTGCCTAGAGAAAAAAAATTATACAACCAACTGATAGCTAAAAAATATGTAATAATCCTCCTGTATGGTAGTCCTCATCTCCTCCTCCATCTTCCTCATCCAGTACTGCTGCCCTCCTTCTCTTGGACTTGGCTTCTTTTGACTATTATTTGTTGCAATTCTGCTTTCATGAGTCGCAGCTGGTCCACGTTCATCACACTTTTAGAGGTATTGTAACCTTTATGAATTCCAACGTATTCCAAAACCTGTAGTCTTCAAGAATGGCAATCATTAAAAGTAAGAAGTGCGTCAAGAACACAAAGTTGAAAGACTGGCCCTTTAACAAACACAGAAACTAAAACACGGCAAATGGATAACTGTTGTTGTCAAACACAAACAAATGTACAGTTCAAAGAGATTACGGCGAAGTAACGCTAGTGTAGGCAACTTATGAAACTGACAGTTCTCTACAAAACAAAGGAAACCACAGCCTTCTAGACTATGTTGTTCCAGAGATCAGCATTCGCATTGCACATGAGCTACAAGTTTCAGCTACTATATGTGTCGTCAAACGATACTAACAAAAGAAAAAGGGACAGGATTCAAAAGGTGAGGGAAAAGTTATCAAATGTTTGTAAAGTTGAAGGGACTTAACTGCGGGGTCATCAGTCCCTAAACTTACAAACTACTTATGAACTACCTTACACTAAAGACGACACAAACATCCATGCCCAAGGGAGGATTCGATCCCTCGACGGTGCACGGCCGTGCACACCGAAACATTACGATTCATTACGCGCGGTTAATCCGCCGCGGCAGGAAAAGTTATAGGAAAGGACATATTGACAAAAGAAATCCAGGGAATCGCCTATAGTACGGCGAAACTCGATCCACACACAGAAGACTGGTTTGAATGTTCAAAAACGTTAAAATGTTTGTAAGTATATCGGACCAAACTACGTGGTCATCAGTCCGTAGCTAATAAACTGAGGTAAACTAACCTAAGGTGAAAACACACACCCATGCCCCAGAGAGGACTCGAACCTCCCACGGCGAGGAACCGCGCGCTCCGCTGCGAGGCACCTTAGACCATTTTTTTTTTTTTTTTTCTTACGGGTAGTTCTATTTGTTGCGCACACTGATCGTGTTTGTTCATTGTGATTTTGTGCTTAGCTTTTTTGTTACAGAAGACGTTCAGCGCTCTGACTAGGCGCGCTGAGACACGGCGCCCAGCTTGGCTACTCCATCGCGGCTTGGGATCACCTTCTCATGATTGGGCACATGACTTGGGCACTGGTACACAAAATGGTTGTTTCCTGTGTACCCACTGTGAAACGTAGGATTATCCCGTACATACAGTCTTACCTTCATGGTAAAGACAACATGGAGTTTTCCACAGCGTTATTAAACAATGATATTGAAAATTTCATATCACTTTTTTTACGAAATATTATTTGTTATTCGTTAAAACGTCTTGTACTTTAACAGGATTCCTTTCACAACTGATCAAAATAAATTATCTACAATTGAACATTTCGGAATTATTATGTCGTGAAATTATTGGTCATATCTTGCCCTCCCATCCCCTACAACAAACTGTTTAGGTGACAAGACCTCATAAAGAATATGACATCACGGCTTAAAACGAATATATACACCAATTGTTTGAGACTGAACACTTAGCGAGTAACAACTAATGTAGAGTACCAAACAGTTACGAATCTTTCTCTCGTTGACATCTCTCACAATATGACAAACGAAATAATAATAATAATAATAATAATAATAATAAAATAAATAAATAAAATACGTAAATATTTTCGCTTACTAATTTTTCCTGTCCGTGACGTAAAACTAAGTCATCATGAAGGACTTTTTAATTTATTACTATTTTACAACTAAATCTATTCGCAAATGAAGCTTCCTGGCAAATTAATATTGTGTGCCAGAACCGGAATTCGATCCTGGGAGCTTTGCCATTCGTTGGCAAGCCGTACACAGTTTCATGTTGTGAGAAGAGTTAGTTGTAAAGTAGTAGCAGATTAAACCGACCTTCATAATAATGTAGTTCTACGCCATGAAGTTTGGAAAGTAGGAGGCGACGAAACTAGAAGAAGGAAAGTTTCGAGGACGGACCGTGAAACGTGCCGGGATAGCTCATCCAGTAGAGCGCTTGCCCGCGAAAGGCCAAGATCGCAGGTTCGAATCCCGGTTCCAGCAGATAATTTTAGTCTGCCTGCAGAGTGGATGTTAACATCCTTTCTTGAAGGAGTGCTAGTTCTGCAAGTTTCCAAGGAGAACTTATGTTAATTTTAAAAAAGTAGGAGGCGAGTTACTGGCAGCAGTACGTACGTCACATAGATCCAGATATATGACGTCAGGTACAGTGAGATACGCGAAAAACTGCAGACTAAAGCAACTTTCCTTCTATTCCTTCTTTACTATTTAAGACATTCGTTACACATTTCACAACCGTAAGTGTATAATACGTTGGGCTTATTTGAATGCAAATTATACCAAAATTTCAAACGATTTTGGAGATTTAGAACATTTAAACCATCGAATACAAAAAATGTATACGTAATTGCGAATATAAATCAGCGTAATGTGTTTAATTTCATGGTGATTCTTGAAAACTGTTGGGGAATAGGATTCAAATCCTGATTGCCGGCCGCGGTGGCCGAGCGGTCTGCGGCGCGCCAGTCACGTTCTGCATGGCCACTACAGTCGTGGGTTCGAATCACCCCTCGGGAGTGGATATTTGTGCCGTCCTTAGTATTAGCTAGTTCATAAGTAGTTTGTAAGTTTAGGGATTGATGACCCCATAGTTAAGTTCCCTAAGCTCGACAAAAATGTGATCATTTTTCAAACCCAGATTTCCTGTTTTTCACAAGCGCTCGTCTTAAAATAACGATATGGTCTCATGCCTCCCGCTGCGGCGGAACCCTCCATATCCCACACAATGCATACTACCCTATATGCCCTGCACATAGTCAGATCACAATTAAATACGCTATGCAGTGTCCTTGTTATCGACTGAACTAATGCAAGTCATTCAGACTTGTATGCATGGCTGGACATTTGCAGTGGTTCGGTTAATAAATACGGGTATTGCATATCGAATTTCCTTTTTTTTTTTTATCTTTGTTTCTTAGTCAGCAAAGCTCGGAAAGTCTTGATTGATTGAAATGAAATACCACAATACAATGCAATGGATGTGCTGTACAGCTATTATTTTTACGGAAAGAAAGTTGCATTTTAATCGGTTAAGTAACTATTTCGTTTAAATAAAACGAAAGAATATCATGCTCATATTACACGTTGCACCACAGCATGCAAGAGAACATTGTTAAAAAATGACCTAGAATCGCTAACAGGCATTTAGAAATAGGCATGTACGAATAATTATATGAAAGGCCCAGTCAAAATGAATCAAATACATGAGGCCAATGGAGAAACAAGCAGCCCTCGGTCGCAAATTAAAACTTATTTGACCAGGTTTCGGCAGTGACTAAGATTGCCTTCATCAGAAAGTATAAAACAAAACAAGTCACATAATAAAGTTTATTACTCAGTTGTATTGCTTATGTCACAAAGTTTAAAAAGAAATTTTTAGAAAAAGCTAGCCACTATGTGCTACACGCCTGCACGGAGGCATCAGACTGCCGTGTGCTGAGTGAAGTTGTGACCAGGAAGACGTTACCTCAGTAGTGGCATCTAGTAACCGCAATTACAACTAAGCTAGTGTACAGAGAAAAACAGAAATGGAAAAACAATTGTTACAAGATGCTTTGTTTAACACGAGAGATGGCTGATGCGTTATTTTGGCAATACAATAGTGGTAGAGAAAATGAACGAGTAACAAAGTTTTAATAAGCATATTAGTTTAAAAAATTATAGCTTTTGGAATATAAAAACTTTGGATCCTGTCAGAAAAAATATTTGGGACACTGCACGAAGTACAACGTGAAAGACCGAGTCATGGCTTAATACCACTAAAATAGCTTCCATTACGGAGTTATAACTGTTCGTTTAGAATAAGCCCGTCATTACGAGAAAAATGTTTAAATATTTGCAATTCTTCGAGCACGTCTAATCTGTGGCCTTTCTTTTCGGTATGCAAAATGTTCAGGTCATGAATGGCTTTCCGTGCGTGACCTGTAATGAGAAGATGGTCAGCAAAAGACGAATTCTGGGGGTTAGTGCAATTCTTTCTCAAAAGGTGTTCTTTAAGACTGACTTTAAAAGCACTTCCCGTTTGACCTAAGTAGTAGGAAGAACAAATATCGGAAACAATTTTGTAATCGTCGGAATTATCTAAGGGAGAACAGGTTGATTTTAAATTGTGAATGAAATTTTTCTTCAAATTATTGTGCCGGCCGCAGTGGCTGAGGGGACTGAGGCGCTCCAGTCACGGTGTGCACGGCCATTACGGTCTGGGGTTCGAATCCCCCCTCGGGCATGGATATTTGTTCCGTCCTTAGTCTTAGTTCATAAGTAGTTTGTAAGCTTAGGGACTGATGACACCGTAGTTGAGTCCCTTACGTTCTACAACTATTTGAACATTTGAACAAATTATTGTTCAAATGTATAGCTTATGGGACTTAACTACGGGGTCATCAGTCTCTAAACTTACAAACTACCTATGAACTACGTAATACTAAGGACGGCACAAGTATCCATGCCCGAGGGGGGATTCGAACCCCCGACCGTAGTGGCCGTGCAAACCGTGACTGGAGCGCCTCATTCCCCTCGGCCACCGCGGCCGGCGGCAGTTATTTTTATTACGAAGAAGACGTTGGATCTGATAGGAAATGGGCCCCAGAAATGTAATGGAGAAATATTTTTTCTTTTGGTCAATTTCAATTTTAAAATTTTTAAATACATGGGGGTCTGTGCTTTAGCCTGTACATAATCTGAAGTAATAATGATCGTAATGTATCGATACAGGTGAAGCATAACTCATGTTGCTTATGTCTATATTCCATTAGATAGTAACCTCATGTGTACGATTTATAGTCATTAAAATACACAAGAGGTAAGTGGGCGTTTTGAGGTCTCACTTTGCTCCAGCAGATATTAGAAATGACAAATTAATGCAGCCACTTTTAGTCCCAGCGGAAAGATTTACACTAAAGGGTCGCTATGTCGTAGGCAGCCTTCGGCACCGGCAGCCTTGGGGGGCTTTCGCCTTCCACGTCATTTCGCGTGCCGCTCTCCCAAGCTGTTCTTCATTTCATTCTGCCTGCCCTGTTTGTTTTGTTTCTCCTTTCCATTTCGCCCCCTTCTCCTCCATTTCAACCCCGCCCCTCCCCTTCTGCCGCATATTCTTTTGCTTCCCACTCTGAGATTTGACGTCTTTGCCCAGTAGGCAGCCGGCAGCGTTTCGCAAAACTTGATCAATTTAATTCTCCATTTCCCCGGCTGAAATGTTTCATTTCTGTGTATACATTGCTGCTACCCATTTATCACATGGAAATCTAAGTTACGGAGCGGAAGATAATATCGCGGAATGCAAGCAGAGCGACAGTCGAAATTGAAACGAGGTTTCGCGTAATAAGTTTACATTATTGAAGTGTGCGCCCCGAGAGGCTGCCTGCGTCCGCGGGGCTGCCGGAGGGTCGTTTGTCTCCTGGGCAGTCAAACACTCGCAGGCACACCAACAGAAACACGCTTCCAGAATGCAGCGCCCACGCGGCTTTATTTTCCTTGTCGTCATAAAATTATCATAGAAAATAATATGCCGTATTTTGACGAGGGCAAACTTTTCAAGAACACTCGCGCATTCGTCGAACATACCAGTAACAAACCTAGCTGCTCGCCTCTGAACTGCTTCTATGTCTTCCTTTAAACTGATCTGCTGCGGGTCCCAAATACTTGAGCAATAGTCAAGACGTGGTCGTACAAGCGTTTTATACACAGTCTCCTTTACAGATGAAGTACATCTTCCCAAAATTCTCCCAATAAACCGAAGTCGGCTGTCCGCCGTACTCACAACTGTCCTTATATGTTCGTTCCATGTTACTCCTAAATATTTGAACGACGCGACTGCGTCAAGAAGCTCACTACTAATGCTGTATTCGAATATTATAGGATTGTTTTTCCTACTCATCCGCATCACCTTACATTTTTCCACATTGGGGGCTAGCTGCCATTCTTCGCACCAACTAGAAAATTTGTCTAAGTCATTCTGTATGCTATTACAGTCAGTTAAAGACGACACCCTAGTGGATGACGTTCACTGGCCATTCGGCATACCAACACCCTGCCATCGGATCACAACATTGTGTACCATAATTCGTCACTCGACAAAACGTTGATACACTATTCAGTCGTCCAGTGTTCAAGTTATTCGCACCAAGAGAGGCGTCGTTTGACATTGACCTGCATGATGCGTGGCATATAGGCAGCCACTCGAGCACGAAATCGATGTGTTCTCACTAGTTCTCTACTTGTAGTGGATCCTGATAGAATTCCTGTGTTATGGTCTGTGTAGATTCCTGCCTATTACACTGCACGACCCTTTCAACTGTCGGCGGGCTGTCTCAGTCAACAGAGGCTGTCGGCCTGTACACTCCACTATCACACGAGAAGCAGTAGACCTTGGGATGTCAAAGATTGTGAAAATCTCGCTTATAGACTTCATACACAAGTGACACCCGATCATCACATTTGATAACCGTGTGTTCCAACGGGCGCCCCATTATCTCACGATGTCTATTACTTATCGGGTTCGCTGATATGGAGTACCAGGCAGCAGGTGGCAACATAGTGCACCTAATACGGAAAACCTATGTTTTTGTGGCGTGTCCGGATACTTCTGATCACATAGTGTATTTTGAGCACTGGTTCCCGCTATATCACACAAAGTCTACAGACTTTGCTAGTACTTTAATGACTCAGCTAACCGCTGTTGGGTTGCAGTCGACCGTTGTGAGGCCAAACATTGACCTACTTGAAACCAAGTGCACTCCTGGCCATTAAAATTGCTACACCATGAAGATGACGTGCTATAGACGCGAAATTTAACAGACAGGAAGAAGATGCTGTGATATGCAAATGATTAGCTTTTCAGAGCATTCACACACCTACAACGTGCTGACAAGAGGAGAGTTTCCAACTGATTGATTTCTCATACACAAACAGCAGTTGACCGGCGTTGCCTGGTGCAACGTTGTTGTGATGCCTCGTGTAAGGAGGAGAAATGCGTACCATCACATTTCCGACTTTGATAAATGTTTATCGTATCGCGACATTGCTGCTCGCGTTGGTCGCGATCCGATGACGTTTAGCAGAATATGAAATCTGTGGGTTCAGGAGGGCAATACGGAATGCCGTGCTGGATCCCAAAGGCCTCGTATCACCAGCAGTCGATATGACAGGCATCTTATCCGCTTGGCTGTAACGAATCGTGCAGCCACGTCTCGATCCCAGAGTCAACAGATGGGGACGTTTGCAAGACAACAACCATCTGCACGAACAATTCGACAACGTTTGCAGCAGCATGGACTATCAGCTCGGAGGCCATGGGTGCTATTACCGTTGACGCTGCATCACAGATAGGAGCTCCTGCGATGGTGTACGCAACGACGAACCTGGATGCACGAATGGCAAAACGTAATTTTTTCGGATGAATCCAGGTTATGTTTACAGCACCATGATGGTCGCATCTGTGTTTGGCGAAATCGCGGTGAACGCACATTGGAAGCGTGTACTCGTCATCGCCATACTGGCGTATCACCTGGCGTGATGTTATGGGGTGCCATTGGTTACAAGTCTCGGTCACCTCTTGTTCGCATCGACGGCACTTTGAACAGTGGCCGTTACATTTCAAATTTGTTACGACCCGTGGCTTATCCTTCATTCGATCCTTGCGAAACCCTACATTTCAGCAAGATAATGCACGACAGCCTGTTGCATTTCCTGTACGGGCCTTTCTGGATACGGAAAATGTTCGACTGCTGCCCTGGCTGGCACATTCTCCAGATCTGTCACCAATGGAAAACGTCTGGTCAATGGTGGCCGAGCAAATGGCTCGTCACAATATGTCAGTCACTAATGAACTGGTGTGTTGAAGCTCCATGGGCGTCTGTACCTGTACACTCCATACAAGCTCTGTTTCAATCAATGCCCAGACGTATCAAGACCGTTATTACGGCCGGAGGTGGTTGTTCTCGGTTCTGATTTTTCAGCATCATTGTACCCAAATTGCGAGAAAATGTAATCACATGTCAGTTCTAATATATTTGTCAAATGACTGCCCGTTTATTATCTGCATTTCTTCTTGTTGTATTAATTTTAATGACCAGTAGTGTAATACTGCAGGGAGCGCGGTTTTCTGGTCGCGTCCATTTACGTACCGCATCCGTTGACGTTTCTGCACACGGTGGGTGGTCAGTACCTGTTGTCCTTACGAGGTCTGTAAGATGGAATTCAGCGTTGGAAGCTGGTAACATAGAAAAGTGCATCAAATATCACTCAAGTTATGGATGATAATTATTTATTGATGAATACCTGTTTTGGTACGTTATAGTGCTATTGCTGGCCTGATGGGATTATTACATTTTTACATTCAAGTGATCGACATCTAACTTGTTCAACATATACACTGCCTAACAAAAAAGTGATGTAGCAGTAGAAGTGATCCAATATTATCCCATTTCGGCATACATACGTACCTTTTACCTATAATACGTTTATATGACCCCTTTTTTCTTTGTACGGCCACCAGAGTCCATTCGTAATGTGAGCGCCCTGTTGCTGCAAAGCTGGTCCCAGTCAACTGTCGTCAGACAGTGAATCGAGACTTCAAAATTTTAGAAAACGTTTTCGGAGAAGCAGTGACCGTTAATGAAATTATATTTTTAGAAACACAGTCTCGATCTCAAGGGAATTTTTTTATTGTTGTTAGGCTACCGGTTTCAGTCTGCTTGTGAGACCATTTTCAGGCAGACTGCAATTACTATTATTATTATTATTTTGTTGCCATAGGCTAATGGTATTATATAAAAAGGGGATAGATATTGAAGAGCATTCAGATTATGACATTCGTAAAGACTGGTAACAATTTAGAGAAAAAATTATTAATAAGTACAAGTGATGTAACGACGCATGTGAGGGTGGAGCTTGCCACATATAATCTCGAGCGTTACTCCAGTATTCCGCACTCGGCTGACAGGGATATAACATTTCACATTGTTATTATTTTACTGTTAATTACCACAATATATTATGTACATCCTTCAGGCCGACAGCAAATCAAAAATATTACAAACATTAATTAGAACTGGCATGTGCTTACATTTTCTCGCAATTTGGGTACAATGATGCTGAAAAATCAGAACCGAGAACAACCAACTCTTGCCGTAATAACGGTCTTGATACGTCTGGGCATTGATTGGAACAGAGCTTGTATGGAGTGTACAGGTACAGACGCCCATGGAGCTTCAACACACCAGTTCATTAGTGACTGGCATATTGTGACGAGCCATTTGCTCGGCCACCATTGACCAGACGTTTTCCATTGGTGACAGATCTGGAGAATGTGCCAGCCAGGGCAGCAGTCGAACATTTTCCGTATCCAGAAAGGCCCGTACAGGAAATGCAGCATGCGATCGTGCATTATCTTGCTGAAATGTAGGGTTTTGCAAGGATCGAATGAAGGATAAGCCACGGGTCGTAACAAATTTGAAATGTAACGGCAACTGTTCAAAGTGCCGTCGATGCGAAGAAGAGGTGTCCAAGACTTGTAACCAATGGCTTCACAGACCATCACGCCAGGTGGTACGCCAGTATGGCGATGATGAGTACACGCTTCCAACGTGCGTTCACCGCTATGTCGCCAAACGTAGCGACTTCCAACAAACTTTAAACACCAGAAATTCACTTAAAATCGATTTTCCTATACGATAATAATTATTTTTGCTTTCAGGCGGTACTTTTTGCAAATTTAGCATTAGTTCTTCCTAGATTGCTTGTACTAATTGCATATTCGTGGATAGCGGATGCCAGATGCAAGCGATCCTCCATTTCTTGGCGCACCATGTGAGAGACTGAAACTGGTAGCCTAACAACAATAAAAAATTATCTTGCTATCGAGACTGTGTTTTAAAAAATATAATAAACACTTTGACGTATAGTATCGAGTATCCGCTATGCATCGCTGGCGTGTTAGACACCTATCTACCGACTGAAGGAATATAACAAATGCCTCAATGTACGGTGCGTTAATCGGGGTGGTGGCATTGTGCAATTGACAGTCAGGTGGCCCCTTGAGATAATGTCCGAATGTTGTAGTAAATGGGTGCATCAGGGCACCCACTTACGACACGCAGATTCGTGTCAAAGACACGCCACTCGGAGGAAGATTCGTCGCATGGTGTGCCAAGAAATGTGGGATCCCATGCATCTGGCACCCGCTATCCACGAATATGTATTTAGTGCAAGCAATCTATGAAGACTTAATGTTAAATTTGCAAAAAGTACCGCCTCAAAGCCAAAAGAAATATTATCGTATAGGAAAATCAATTTTAAGTAAATTCCTGGTGAACAAATAAACAACCAAACAAACAAACAAAAAGGGTAAATAATAATAGCTCCTGTCGGAAAGTGTTAAATCAGAAAAGTAAAGGACTTGAGACGCTATGTGTATTGCTTACTTTGAAAGTATTTCCTTAAGCTCACTGGAATACAAGACTGTCTTAGCAGTAAATAAGAAATGTAATAAAACGTGATGCCTGATATGAAAAGTTTTTACCCATCGCAGTGTATATGATCTCGTATATGTTGTACAATTGTATAATTTTTCAGGTATATATACATTTGAATAAGTGCTGTAAATGTGAAAAATCTGTTGCGAATGTAATAAGTAGTAAAGAAGTCATACATTAAAACTTGGTGCGTGATAGAATTGATTTTCATGAACGTTACTGTATATGTGCTCGTATCTCATGAACTATGTGTCGCACTGTCATACAATTTAGAAGGTACATTCAACTATATGTGTGTACACTGTTTGCAAATTTCCTGCAGGTGCAATATGTAGTGTAGAAATTTCAACGTTATGCCGAATGCCGTAGTTTTACTTCGTGAACAGCGGAAAAGTAGTAAGCGAGAAACTTTTTTCCTTTCATCATTTTGCTATGGTTGTCAGCGATAAAACTTTCCCGAAGGTTTGAAATTAACTTTAAAGTTTGTTGCAAGTCGCTAAGTGCTCTCCTTCTCAAATAGTGGACTGATAAATTCACAGTATCACGTGCCGCAAGAAGGGAAAATTTTGATTGTTTATGATGTCATATCACCTGATCTATCGGTCCTATCGCAAAATCGTTTATATATGTCGTCTACTATCTATAAACTACATTCCTGCGAAATTTCTGCTTCATAGGTGGAGTAGTTTTCGAGATTTCGTGTTTAGTCAGTAAGAGTACGAATGAGTGTCCTTTCGTTATTGCATAGATATTCACAAAATTTTATATTATGATATTATCATGGTTCAAAATACATTGAATAGAACTTTTTGTATAGGACTTTTTGCATTTGTTTATGTTTTCTAAAAATCTAGAGTATGGATTTCATTCCCTAATACTTGTCGATACAGACATATCAGATGGCCCACGCACGTCCTTGATTTATTATGTGAACCTTGGATACCACATATGCTTACGGCCTAAGCAGAGCAGCGAAAGGGGTCACAACACCAACAGATATTACTAAACATTAGATCTGCGCGAGTAAACAAACATTTTACATATAAAAGTTGTCTTCCATCTAGTCAGCAGAAAATTTTATTTTTGTAGGAGAGGTGCAGAATTCTATCCCTCAGATCGAAAAAGATTTATGTGTATCATAATGATTGCCTCTGACCATAACAGTGTGCACGAAGGTCAGACCATATTAATTTTCTGTTTAAGGCATATCATGTTAGAGATAATTTATAAACAACAACTCATGGACCTATTCGTGCCTTACTGTATGTACAGTATTAAATACATGCTATTACATGTTTCACTGCAATAAAGAATTATGAATACAATCAATGATGTTCCTTCTATCCTCTGTTATAGAGAGAAGTTCTTTGTTATTTTATTGTTCATAATACATGTGCTCAAATACATGTCGCGTTATTGGATTAAATGATAGATGAGCCACTGGTTATTAACATGGACACATACTTTCTGAAAAATACTGAAGGGCAAGTGTGACCACTGTTCTTTAATACATTTGGATTTTACGATTCCGTTTTGTAAGCTTTGGCTTTGATCCATCCACATATTAAAAAAATATCAATGTCGTTTAAGCAGGCAATATAGCTGGGCATTGAATGCATACACTACGCTATACCAACCTTTCGAGATATTCTGTCACACCCACGAACGCACTTTCGACACATCCATAACTCCATCACCACATGTCTTCCTTCAACTGGCGATGAATTTCAGTTGGTGTCACACCACGCAAATTCAGAAAAGAATGATTTCACGCTGTTCAAGTAAGGAAAACGTCGCCATTTTAAGTATCTAAAACAGTTCTCATTCTCGCCGCTGGAGGTAAAATTCCATCTGCCTTACGGTGCTGCCTTCTCTGGGACGTATTGACAATGAACGCGGCCTCATTTTAAAACAATGCGCAATCGGAGGCCTTAGAAACTGAATGCACCTCGTACTTTGTTAAGGTAGTCCCTACTTTCTCCTAAATAACAGGATGGTACACCATCCTACTAAAACCAGTTCGACACAGCTAACTGAAGTGGAATGTCTTCCATGAGAGGCACAAAAGTCAGCTGATACTGTGGAAACAGCGAAATAAGCCGTCGAGCTAGCCTTAGAATTCCGCACCGCAGTTGACTGATTAGTAAGGAGTTAGTGCTGTCATTCACAAAGGAGGATTCATCTCCGCATAAAATCCTGTATAATAAAATCCGGATTAACGTCTAATATATATCAGAGAAGCCTGCATAACGATTTCTCCTAAAAGGTTTACAATTTTCGTCGCTTCACAATCCTTTGTATGGAACAAGTCAATACAACAAGGTCTAAAGTTTCTTATTTGCCCTAATTACGATGAGAAATAGTTATTAACGGTTAATATCTATTAAGTTACATAATATTAATAATGACGATCATATTATTATTATTATTACTTTAGGTACGAATAATACGACAACCTAAATTAAAAAAAAGAAAAAAAAAAAAAAAACAAAAAAAAAAAAACAGGCTAAAACTTTTGTGTGAAGTGACTGTATGTATCCATTATTTTCTTTAAGAAATCCTAACAGTATATGAGAGGTGTTTGGAATTAGTCAGTATCGTTCCGGAAAACATCAGGTTGGTCTTTCCACGATATGTTGTATATAAAAAGCTAACACAGTTCTGAAACGCGTTTCTACGGCTCCTGAAATACGCAGAAGGTAGATGTCACGTTGGAGAATGTTGTGAAACAAGCCTCGGGCCTCAGCCACATTGCGGTGCATCTCCCTTAGAACACATCTGCTTAGTTTGCGTCGGAGTACATTACAGTTGTTACCAGTTGAGACAGACGTCCACGCGCCCTTATCAAAGCGAGCCCAGGAGGACAACGAACGCTGCAGGCGGCACAGCTCGGTGGAGCTTCGCGTGTACGAGCACTGCCCCTGAGGCAGCGGTGACGTGACAGCCCTTGCTGCACTGATGTATGCGGGGAAACATGAAACTAGAGAGGACGCCGTGCGACTGCTGTCTGCAAGCCATCTCAAGCCATATAGGGGCCCCTGGGCCCGCATAGATTGGGATCATTAAATATCTAAATGAAAACATCTGAATGATGTACATTTTTTGAGGTTTGATTCCAATTTTGGAATGCTGTACTCAACGACAAACAATAACGAATATAGTAAATGTAGTATGCAGCATCAGTCGTATTTTTGTTGTTTTACCAGATCGATTTAGATCATATAATGATCATCTTCAATGCACCAGTCATCGTAATAGCAACTAAGCGTATCATATGCCGTATTAGATGAATTGAACATAGATTTATTGTACATTTCAGTATAGTAAATTCATGGTTAGACACTATACTGAAATGTGAAACCTTAACTTTTCCCAGCGTAATGAATGTTCAAACAACTTATGGGTATGCTGCCGAGTGACGTCGTCGACAACCGCCGATATGTTGGCAGGAGGACACCCTGCAATTCTCAAGGCACAACTGCACCTACGGAAGCAATGTGCAAGCGTATTTAATACCTGGTTTGCAAAGGGTAAACAACGAAGATAACACACACAGTACAAGTCACTGCAGAGTCAACACAACCAAAGATGATCAAACAACAGAAATATCGATAGTGACTGTTAATCAACAAGTGAAGCAGCATTAATTTTGTCCCTCTGTTTTTTGACGAAAGACAGTGCCGGATTCCAAGCATAATTTAAACAAAAACCACCATCTCTGTTTATAAGGTCGCTTGCTAGTTTAATTTCATCAGCTTCCTTTATAACACTATCCCAATAAATGGAAGTGCATGCCAGAATCTCCGTGTTGTTGTATTCCATAGGATGACCGGTGCCAGGACAGTGTTCTGCAACAGCGGATTTGTTTTTCAGCTGAGTTGTCCCATCTCGAGGAGACCTTTCGTCAGAATGGTTACAGTGAGAGACAGATAAAATGTGCATTGCGCTATCAGCCTTCTGTGCAACGGGTGAGTGACGATAGTACTGAAGTGGCACCTAAATCTATGGCCTTTTTGCCTTACGCAGGAAGCATTTCCAACACGATTGGTCGTATTTTGGGAAAAATTATGTGTTTTTCGACAACCTTCTAAGATAAAGGCTCTGTTGGGTCAGTAACGGATGATCTTGGTTTGCTTAAGGCAGGTGTATATCATATTCCTTGCAGTTGTGGCATGTTATATATTGGTCAGACAGTCAGGACTGTGGAAGACCGGTGTATTGAACATAAACGTTACACGCGCTTACAACAGCCAAACAAATCCGCTGTTGCAGAACACTGTCTTGGCACCGGTCATCCTATGGAATGCAGCATCACGGAAATTCTGGCTTGCACTTCCACCTATTGGAATAGTGTTATTAAGGAAGTTGTTGAAATTAAACCAGTAAGCGACCTTATAAACAGAAATGGTGGCTTTTTTAAAATTCTGCTTGGAATCCGCCACTGTCTATCGTCAAAAAACAGAGGACAAAATTAATGCTGCTTCACCTGTTGATTAACAGTCATTATCGATATTTCTGATGTTTGGTCGTCTTTGGTTGTGTTGACTCTGCAGTGACTTGTACTGTGTGTGTTATCTTCCTTGTTTACCCTTTGCAATACGCTTGCACATTGCTTCCTTAAGTGCAGTTGTGCCTTGAAAATGGCAGGGTATCCTCTTGCCGAAATATTGGCGGTTGTCGACGACGTCACCCGGCAGCATACCCGTAAGTTATTTGAAATATTCTGAAATGTTCAAAAAATCTCTGTTCAATTCATCTAATATGGCTTATGATATGCTTAGTTGATATTACGATGACTGGAGCATTGAAGATGATCATTATATGATCGAAATCGATCTGCTAAAACAATAAAAATACTACCAATGCTGCATACTACACTTACTATATTGATGTACATTTGTTTAGTGACTTTATTGGTGTAAGTTATACAAACATTGGTTAAAGTTATAGAAATTAAATACTAGTCGTTAGTTCCACAAACTGCTCTTCAAATTAAAGAACATTTCCAAAATACAAAATCTTAGATTTTTTCCTCAATGTATAACTTTTGCAATATGTTTCTTTTTATGCAGATGGGTGGTACTCAGAGTATTGAATTCTGGAACAGAATATAAATGTCTTTTGAATGAACGCATCAGAATGATGGACAGTTGTTTATTGTATTTACCGGTTATTCCGGTTAGAATTACACGTATCAAAACCCAGTTGTTACTGTTTCGGGTATCAGACTTTCTAGGTTTACTGAAGGGAAAAGTCTTCTATTATACCTTCAATGTCCATCTATTGAATAACGTCACGTTGTATGAACACGGATCACGAATTATGAAGTCGTTCCTGTAGCACAGTAGTTACTAATTAAGATTTTATTCTCTTTAACTGTGAAAATGAACGCACTCCTCTTTAACTGGTTACCATAAGATAAAATAAAATCTGGATAGCAACCTGTATTCGGAAAGTGTCTTATATTTTATCTCCCTTAACTAAAGTAAGTAAGGATGTAATACTTAGTTCTGGAGAATAAGTTGAAGTGTTTTCCAATATTGTTTTCTGTATCTACAGCTACGTATGTACTTCGCAATTTACCCAAAGGCACAAATACTAGTTATTTGCTTTACTGTTCCAGTCCGATACAGAACAAGAAGAAACGAATACTTGTGTGCATCTGTACGAGATTTAATCTCTCTGATCTTATCTTTGTGGTGTGTACGAGAAATGTAGGTTGACGGTAGTATAAACTTTCTACAGCCCGCTTCAACTTACGGCCCTCCAAATTTCTTCAACAATGTTTCTAGGAAAGAACGTCACCTTCCCTCCGACGACTCTTATTTGTGTTTCCGAAGCATCTCAGTAACGCTCGCACATTGATCGAACCTACCAGTGAAAAAACCTAGTGGCCCGTTTCTTGCTTCTACATCTTCCTTTAAACCGATCTAGTTGGGTTCAAAAACACTTGAGCAATACTCAACACGGGGTTGCACAAGCATTTTATTTGCGGTCTCCTTTACAGACGAATTAAATCTACGCAAATTTCTCCCAATTAATCGAAGTCGACCATTCGCCTTCCCCATGACTGTCTTACATGTTCGTTCCATTTCATAACGCTGTTCAGAGTTAGTTCAGAGTCAGATATTTAACTGACGCGACTCTGTCAAACACCACTCTACCAATGCTAAATACGAATATTAAGGGATTGTTTCTCCTACTCATCTGCATTACCATACTTTTTTTTTTTTTTACAATTAGAGCTATCTGCCATTTTCATACAACCTAGAAGTCCAAGGTATCCTGCATCTTAATACATTCTTAAATGACGACACCTTCCAGTACAGCATAGCTGCAAATTGCAAATCATGCTGGCCGACATGGCATTTATATGAATAGAAAATAATAAAGGTCCTATCACACTTCTCTGGGGCACTCCTAACGATACACTGGTCTCTTGTGAACATATGTCATCCAGGACAACATACTGGGTTCTATTATTTAAGTAGTCATCGAGCGACTCATATATTTGGGTATCTATTCCATATTCATACCTACCACATGAACTCACAAGAATTAACGTCTTCAGAATAAAGTTATGCAAAAACTTTGCAGCTGTTTCTCAACTGTTCAGATTCGATTTCGTTTTAGATAGGTAACTAAAACATTTTCGCCGGCCGCGGTGGCCGAGGGAACTAAGGCGCTCCAGTCACGGTCCGCACGGCCACTACGGTCGGGGGTTCGAATCCCCCCTCGGGCTTGGATATTTGTGCCGTCCTAGTTCGTAAGTAGTTCATAAGTAGTTTGTAAGTTTAGGGACTGATAACCCCGTAGTTGAGTCCCATAGACTATACAAACATTTTTTTTAAACATTTTCGTTCTCGTATGGTTCAGAACATCGCTTCAAATGAAGATCCAATGTGATTAATGTAAACAGAAAATCTGATACATGAAATTTTTGTTTGAGGCTGAGCTGCACAGTCTATTACAAAGCTACGAAAAAAAAACCGTGATACAGTTGTTGCAAGTTCTCTTCCTCTTGGAAGTACCTTTATTGTCAGAACCTGGATTATTTTCATTGGCTGACGATGCATACTGTTGAATCTATGTCAGGCGGTGTTGATAAAATCGACAATTGGACAATATGTTTTGTTACGTCTGTTGTAACGGTATTACTCTGTAAAGTTATATTTGTGTTATTGGTATTTCTCAATTATTTTTTACTCCGTATCTCTGTTTAGAAAATGGTCATCAGTTCTTCATTTTCTTAGAAAGGCTAAAGGTTCATTACTTGTTTTCATTAATTCCCTTTAGATCTTCAAAAATATTATTGCAGCCATTATGGAAAGCACGTGCAGAAATCTGGTTTTAGAGGGAACTTCAGAACTTTTTTCTTACCTAAGAATTGTATAAAGATTTTCCATCGGTTGTTGGAACCGGTTTTTGATCAATACTTCTGCTTCAGGAACACATGCAGCCGCCTGAACACCTACAAATTTTTGTGAATGTGTGACACATGGAATAAAAAAAATAAAGATAACATTCTTTTAGTCACGTTTGAATACATTCCAGATATATTTGCTGCATCATCTTAGCTCTCTCCACTGGAGTCTTCCACTGAAATGTCAAAGCTATCCAAAACAGTATCTGGTAGAACTGGTTGTTCGCGAACAAACAGTTGCAAAAAAACTGTTTACAAAAGTGGATTAAAGGACCAGTGAACTAGAAACCAGGAACGGCAGTTCGCCACTAAGTTTCTCCTAGTTTTTCCCATTGGGCGGTCCTGTCCGGGACGCCAGAACGGTTGACTTCCAGCTCCAGATGTGTTCAAATGCATGTAAATTTATCGGACCAAACTGCGTGGTCATCAGTCCGTAGCTTACAAACTACTTAAACCTAGGTAAACTAACCTAAGGACAACACACACACCCATGCCCCAGGGAGGGCTCGAACCTCCACGGCGAGCAACCGCGCGCTCCGCAGTGAGACGCTTTAGACCGCTCGGCTACTCCACCGCGGCTCCAGCTGCAGACTGCCGCATAGCCGTTCCTGTTCCAGTTCACTACTCGGTTTCGATCTATCGTCCATTTTGTTCACTGTGCTCGACCGTTCTTATGTATCACACTATTGGTTCCTCGCGTATTCTTTTTACCGTCCAACACCAATAATATATATTCCACACATTTTATTATTTCGTATTATTGAGCGCACTCAAAAATTGCATTCTGTGTCTTATACTACTGGCCATTAAAATTGCTACACCGAGAAGGAATACAGATGATAAGCGGGTATTCATTGGACAAATATATTATACTAGAACTAACATGTCTTTACATTTTCATGCAATTTGGCTGCATGGATCCTGAGAAATCAGTACCCAGAACAACCACCTCTGGCCATAATAACGGTCTTGATACGCCTGGGCATTGACTCAAACAGAGTTTGGATGGCGTGTACGGGTACAGATGCCCATGCAGCTTCAACACGACACAAAAGATCATCAAGAGTAGTGACTGGCGTATTGAGATTAGCCAGTTGCTCGGTCACAATTGACCAGACGTTTTCAGTTGGTGATAGATCTGGAGAATGTTCTGGCCAGGGCAAAAGTCGAACACTTTCCGAATCCAGACAGGCCCGTACAAGACCTGCAACATGCGGTCGTGCATTAACCTGTTGAAATGTAGGGTTTCACAGGAAACGAATGAAGGGTAGGGCCACATCTGAAATGTAACGGCCACTGTTCAAAGTGCAAATATCGTCGAACTGTTCGTGCAGATGGTTGTTGCCTTGCAAACGTCCCCATCTGTTGACTCAGAGATCGTGACATTGCCGCAAGATCCATAACAGCCATGCCGGTAAGATGCCTCTAATCTCGACTGCTAGTGATACGAGGCCGTTGGGATCCATCCCGGCGTTCCGTATTGCCCTCCTGAACCCACCGATTCAATATTCTGCTAACAGTCATTGGATCACGACCAACGCGAGCAGCTTTGTCGCGATACGATAAACTGCAATCGCGATAGGCTACAATCCGCCCTTCATCAAAGTCGGAAACGTGACGGTACGCATTTCTCCACCTAACTGGAGGCATCATAACAACATTTCACCAGGTAACGCCGGTCAACTGCTGTTTGTGTATGAGAAATCGGTTTGAAACTTTCCTCATGTCAGCAAGTTGTAAGTGTCGCCTCCGGCGCCAACTTGTGTGTATGCTCTGAAAAGCATATGACAGCATCTTCTTCCTATCGATTAAATTTCGCTTCTGTAGCATGTCATCTTCGTGGTGTAGCAATTTGAATGGCCACGAGTGTACATACATTTTACAGGCATCACAAAACAAATCTGATTATTATTATTTACAAATTATTGATTAAGGAGGGGAAGAAAGAAAGATTACGGCATTGAAATGGCAACAAGTGAAAATGTGAACCTGGCCGAAATCGAACTCGAGTCTCCGCTTCGGGCCAGAGGCTGCCTTACTCACGTGGGTACCCGTGCTCACCTCCCGTCCATCTCAAACCTCCACACGTCACACGCTATGGCTGTAGCATCCCTACCGTCCATGCCCTCTTACACTCTCCATTACGGATTCCCATGCGAGATCGAACGTATAACAAAATCTGCTGTGATGTAATTGAAGCTAACGCCGGCTTCGCTTGTAAATACTTATTATATTGATGTGATGTAAAGAACAAACAAGATACCAATATAATAAATCTGATTATTTCTTCGGAACTGTTATCAACGACAGACGACATAAACCTCGTGAAGTTTTTTATTATTTTTAATTTTTTAGATTTTATCTGCCTCATTTATTACTTTTTAACATAACTTTTAACCAGTTTCGCCTTTCCTCCCTAGGCGATTCGTTTTTTGTGTAAAAATTAACAGAAATTGTTGAGACATAACATTGTCTGAGTAGGGAAAAGGACTTAGATTTTGGTGACGTAAACTGCAATAACATAGTATTTCCTTTTTATGGAAGAAATTATGTTCAACTTTCATAAAGATTACTTGGTTTCTAACTATTTTGATTATTTATTATTGAATAACTATTTGATAAAAAAGGAACTGTGAACGAGTAGAAAGAACGGTTCCCTAAAAGGAACGATAGTGAGTTAACTAGTTCCCAAAAGTAAACTAGTTTGCCGATCTCAAGTATCGGCTATATTCCGAGCCTTATGTTCCTCCATAGCCGAAAATCCCAAAACACTCAACAGACTGATCATCTTTTAATAATTAATGACGAAAGTTATGTCGTCAACATTTGAGAGATATTGTGATGCATCCGCGCTTATTGAATAGACTTGGCTGCTTTTAATTCGTCGACAATCGTCGTTAACAGGTTCTTCCCTGTTACATTAATAAACTTATAGCAAATATTTCAGACAAATACGATGAACTTCCTTTGCCTCAATTGCCAGATTTTGTATATACTGTGCAGGATGAAGTTCAAATTTGCTTAATAATTCTAAGCATCGCAAATAATTTCAGTTTCTTCTGACCTATAATGTCATTATCTCCACAAAAGACTTGTCCACTTGGAGCCAAAAATCTCACAACTGCAACAATTATTGTTAGTACGATTTTCCAATATCTTGCCTGATCAATAAACTGGAAAATCAATCCGGTATCCAATAGTCCAGCAACTTTACTTCTTGTGACTTAGTTTATTATTTAGTTTCTTTGCTGAAAACTGTTCTCATGCTCGTTTCAAATCTTTGTATCGCCTGGAACAACTAAAATTATAGACGAAGGTATTACTGAATAGACGGCAACATTAACGGTACATGGATTTCACTGATGGTGAATACAGAAGCCACATTCTTTCCACACTCACCATTCGTCAATTTGCAAGTGAAAACACTGCTACATAATGATGTGTTTTCTAACCCTTTCACCAGAAAAACGTCTATAAATTTTGGATAAGACACTTTGTTTTCATTTTGGACAATCCTCTAGCCCTTGCGTATCAAAATATCAAGAGGTTCTTCAATTTAAATTTCGTAACATGACATATTTTGTAACATACGTGTGGTGAATCCATTTGGCTTGAGATGGAACAACCATGTTGTGATGTAAGTGCAGCTGTCTTCATGACTGGAATTGATGAAACACAAATGTTAACCTATATGTTAATGAGACACCTTTCCTAATTTTTGAGATTTGTAGGTATCCTGATGATGTCGATAAATCACTCTGCATGTAGGTTACTTCTACTGTGAAATATGAAGTTAGTTTATATAGTTTGGCGACAGTTTCTTTTTTGAATTGCATGTTTTTGGTTCTTTTCTGAACAATTTATTTTCGAAACTTCAAATTAGATCACAAATCTACACAGATAAAGGACTTTGTCACTTTTTAACAGTCAGCTAACTAAACAAAGTGATTCGCGTGCAAACGTCCCTTCGCAACCACCCTCGATAACGAAGGGGAAAGGAAACTTGTTTAACGTCCTGTCGACAGCGTGGTCATTAGAGACTGCCAGATAACGAATTAACACTTTGTAATGTAGGAACTCCAACAATGTCGAATTAACCTAGACTGGATGCCTTGGCCGGTGCACAGTTAAGAGTTTTCGTCCTGAGCGTTGGGCGAGTTCATTAGTTTGTTCAGAGGGGAGGCCACATCAGTCTACTTCTGTCACTTCTAGTGATGTAACTACAATACACAGCGCGGTATCGCAATCCCCAAGTACTGTTTGTGCGGAAATGGTTCTGCAGAACCAGGCATGTAATTAATTTGATGATGGATGATGTGAGTGACAGTACAAAATTCCATTAATGGGAACCCTAGATGGAGTTGAAACTGCTACTGAAGTTGGGACTGCAAGAAGAGTAAAGGAGGAGAAAAATTAGGTGCCCGGTAGTTGTAATCTTTATCTACTCCGATTACAAAGTGGAATAAGCTGAAAAATTCTTACATTTGTTGGGAGATTGACACACGACTTCCAAACAGCGTCCGACAATAGAGTCACTTTCCCGGAATAAGAGAAAATACGTAATTTAAGTGAAGTTTCTCTTCATTACAGTATCTTCTCCACAAGCTGGGCCTTATCTCAGAATCTTTTTTAATATCCATGTATTGGTTTCACGTTTAAATCTTAGTGTAAATAATAATTATTTACTAGACGGAGAAAAACAATAGACAACGATACTGTGCTTGTGAATCGTTTTCAAGGACGGACTTGACGCATTGATTATTTAAATAAAATTCAAGATACTGTCGACAGGTTAGGCATATCTTATATTTCAATGAAACATCCGAGTATTCAGACAGGTTGCATACTACATCCAGTCAGTGAACAGGCTCCTACTATAAAAGGAACAACGTCTCACTAGAGCACACGAAAGTAACCTGTTTTCTTTCCAGTGACCAAAAATATTTCATAAACGCGTTAGTGAAATTGATGGAAATGTTCCTGTAACAAATAGCTTAAATTCCATCAAATGTAGTAATTCTGGTGCTACATACAATTTTAATTTTCAAATCCTGATCTAAGACGGGAGATTACCATCGGCCGTGCCGAGATGGACAGGGAGATGGATCGGAGATGGGCAAATTCCAAAAACATTATTGAGATAAAGATGGAGATGGTGGATGTAGAGTAGAAAGCTGATACAGGGAATCTGGGGCCTTCAGATGCAATAAAGAGTCCTTGATCAGCTCATCCGTGCTGATATGTGCCTAACGACCAGAGAATTGCGTGCAAAACTGAATGTCGGCTGTAACTCCATGGAAACAATGTTCATAGATATCACAAAGCCTATTATAGATGGATGCCGCGTGTTCTTACAGAGGAGCAAGAAACTCATGGAATGGAAATTTGTTTGGTCCTTCAGCACCAATATTAAGAAAAAGTGATAATTTTGTGAATAGTGGCGTCATCACAGATCATACGACAGGGCACCACTACGAACTACAATCCAAAGGAAAGTATATCGAATGTCGACATGCGAATTTTTAACTCAGTTTTAAGCGCGCAAAGCAGTTTGCACAGTTTTCTGAGATATCTAGTGGATGGTTGTTTTAAATATACTGGAGCCTGGAAAATCTGTTTCACCACGCTACCAGACGACACTGACTAAATGACAGCCCAAATTTTCAGCGTAAGGCCAGAGAAGAAGAGCATCACCTGGAACATGATAATGCTGGACCCACACTAGTTTTTCGGCCACGCGATGTAGTGCGACACGAAATTGAATCGTCACTAAGTGTATCCATCAGTTTAGTTTACCTATTAAGAAAAGTATATTTTTTTAGATATTTATGCATTTGGTGTGTTAACAATATTTTATTTGAAATATTTTAACTTGAGTTGATTCATGTTCGGTGAAAGCAGAGCCACTCTCTTAACGGACCAGAGATAAAATTGCTGGACACTTCAAGTAACGTGTCGACAGCCACAAGGCAGCAGAAGATACTGCGATCGGGTGTTGCGTCAAGCTAATATAATGCAATAAAATAAAAAAACTGAAAAATACTGTCGTAAATGTTGGTAACTACGTATGTAATATGTGGAAATTCAGTTCATGTCCGTTAGTTAACGCGATAACATGTCATGTTTCATAAGAATAAACCACATCGTGACAATCTATAGCCCTGATTGGAAATTTATTCGATTTAATGAAGAATTAACTTGCAAAAAAATATTTTGGCACTTTTAGAGGATAAACTATTTTGAAGATTGAAATTGTAAGACATAGAGTTTTACATTATTTTTTGAATTGATACTAAGAGAATGTGGACAGAATTATTGCATTTGAAGAAGTAAATGTCACCTGTTTAATCAACGTTTGCACAAACCTTTTTGACCGAGTGCCACAGTTTTGTGAAGATGGATGTTAACGTTTCCATTTCCAGTTTAGTACAAGAATCTCCTTTCTGTAAACTCTTTCTTTTGCATTTTAATCCAATCACGAACTTAAATATTTCGTTTGTACGCGGACGACGTGCTCATACTGGTACAAGAACGCTAGCAGAAACAATAATACGGCCCGAATATTCGTAACGGTCAAGGAAAAATAATGAATTTTCATAGGGGAACGTCCCTCCAGGACGTGAAGTGGAAAAGATAAAAGCGTCGTTCCGCTGCAGCAACTCATTTTATTTACGGAAATTTTGGGGGTTCAGTTTTCATTAATGTGTGAGTTAACGAAAAGTCCATAGTGACGGCTAAATTATATATCGTCGACAAGTGATGTCCCCAACTATTTCAGCCAGTTGTTATAGAGAGCGCAAAGTATAGTGAGACAAGAGGATCGCCAAACAACCACAAGGGTACCTTACTGTGTTCAACATCAACGTTCAAATGAGAGATAGCAATTCAGTGTCGAAATATTCATTTACAGTAATCTGTTGATCTGAATGCTGCATCAGTGCAAATCATAATGGATTCATTATTTCATCAGAGACAAGTGTATCATCAGGCGTGCCCCAGGGAGTGTGATAGGACCGCTATTAATTCGCTATTATTTTCTATCTATATAAATGATCTGATGGACGGAGTAACTCGTAATTGGCAGCTGTTTGCTGATGATGCTGTTGTGTGTGGGAGGGTGTCGTCTTTAACTGACTGTAATATCATACAGGATGACAGACCAAATTTCCAGTTCATATGAAGAATGGCAGCTAGCTCTCAATCTAGAAGAATGTAAGGTGGTGCGCATGAGTAGGAAAAGCAATCCCATAATATTCGAATACAGCTTTAGTTGTGAGCTTCTTTATGCAGTCGCGTCTTCAAATATCGCTGCAGAGCGATATGAAATGGAAGGAACATGTAAGGACAGTTGTGAGTAAGGCGGACAGCCGACGTCGGTTTATTGGGAGAAGTTTGGAAAGATGTACTTCATCTGTAAAGAAGACCGCGTATAAAACGCTTGTACGACCACGTCTTGAGTATTGCTCAAATGTTTGGGACCCGCAGCCGATCAGTTTAAAGGAAGACATAGAAACTGCTCAGAGGCGAGCAGCTAGGTTTGTTACTGGTAACTTTGACCATTGCGCGAGTGTCACGGAAATGCTCCGGCAACTCAGTTGGGGATCGCTGGAGGAAAGACGACGTTTTTTCGTGAATTCCTGTTGATGAAATTTAGAGAGCCGGAATTTGAAGTTGATTGTAGTACGATCTTGCTGCCACCTACTTACATTTCGCGTAGTGATCTCAAAGACAAGATAAGAGAAATTAGGGCTCGTTCTATTTGGGAGTGGAATAGGAAAGGAAATGCTCCATACTGTGGACTGCGGAGTATGTATGTAGATGTATATGCTTGACATCTGATGTTAAAGCTGCTTTGTGGTTCTCCAAAGCCGCGGCGGAGTGGCCGAGCGCATTGAGGCGCTTTTCTCCGATGCGCGAGGCTGTTCCCCGTCGGGAGTTTAAATCCTCCCTCGGGCATGGATGTTAGTGCTGTCATTACTATAAGTTAGTTTATGGGTAGTTACCGGGGGTCCAGAAAAGGACTCCCTGATTTCAAAATTAAATATCTCGAAAACAAAGATCCATAGAGGAATGCAGTAAAAGGCATGTTTATTATAAAGCTGTAAGCCGTTTATACAGCAGTTTGAAATAATAGTTACAAAAGCTGCAACAGATGGCGCTGTACGCTGTACAGCTCATATCAGCATACATAAGTGAAATAATCGTATGAAAACACTCTTTGCAAACAATCACATCACAATGTTTTCAAAATGTTCACTATTGGCACTACAGAGGTGGCGCATACGAAGCATGAGATTCGCCATCGTAGTGTCTCAACCGAAATGGATTCACATGCAAGAGAGATTCAAGTTCGTCCAGCGTGGTGGGGTGCTTCGGGTAGACCATGTCTTTCACTGTGCCCCACAAAAAAAGTCACAGGGAGTCAAATCAGGCGAATATGGAGGCCAATCCATGCCTGCACCAGTAAATTTGGGATATTCTAAAGCAATGACTCGATTCCCGAAGTATTCCTCAACAAAGCAAAACACTTGTTCGGTCCGATGTGGTCGGGCTCCATCTTGCATAAACCATTCAGTACCTGGTCGATCCTCTAATGCTTGTTGTGTGGTGACAAATTGTTCCAAAATTGCAACGTAACGTGCACCAGTGACCGTTCCTCGAATGAAGAAAGGACCAATAATGCCTCTGCTGCATACTGCACATACTGCTTCACACCAATATGGCTTTCCAGAATCCCAAATTCGCTAGTTCTGCTTATTCACGTACTCATTCAGGTGGAAGTGTGCTTCATCTGTAAACCCGATGCAGCCTACATCAAATCATGCACTATCAATCATTGTTAGCATCTGATTAGCAAAGGCAACCCTTTGTTGCACCGCTCGTACGGGTATGGCCTGGTGCGTTTGAATTTTGGAAACATGAGTAGGTTCGTTCTCAGTATTTTCTGCGTGTTGGAACCCTTCAAACCACACTCAGATGCAATTCTACGGACGGATGACATTGTATTTCGCTAAATAATTCCAGAAACTGTGGCGATATTTTCAGGCGTAACTGCGGTTTGCTTGCGGCCCACATGCCCCACTAGATCATCAAATCTTTCAAATGTTTGTTAAGCTTATGGGACTTAACTACGGGGTCATCAGTCCCTAAACTTACAAACTACCTACGAACTAGGACGGCACAAATATCAATGCCCGAGGGGGGATTCGAACCCCCGACCGTAGTGGCCGTGCAGACCGTGACTGAACCGCCTCAGTCCCCTCGGCCACCGCGGCCGGCACACTATATCATCAGCTACGCTGCCTGTTCGTTGAAATTTTGCGAAGAGCGTACGAATTGTTATCGCATAGAGTTCTTTTGGAACATTAAATCGTGCTTGAAAACTTCGCCTTGTTACAGTAGGACTCTCTTCTAAACTTTGGTACTCTAACACAAGAAAAACGCGTTGTTCAATGGAGTACATGGTTTTAATCTCTTCCTTCGGTACGCTAACCTCCTTTCACGTTTCAATAGTAGAACTGATCGCTCTGGGCTTCGGATCACTATTTATACTAGGCATTACGTATGGCGATTACAGCTTTTGTAACTATTATTTCAAACTGCTGTATAAACTTCTTACAGCAGAGGTGAGCAATGAGCGAGCCGCGCTCTCTGAGCCGCCTGCCTGAGCGTGAGCAGAGCCGCGAGCATCTGGCGTCCATCACGTAGTTCCTGCTGAAAAGACTAGATGGCGTTATGCGCAGCCAACGCGCTAACGTAGCCGCAGAAATGCACCTGGCTAAGTGCGTTATAAAATAACTTATAAAGGTAATAGTGCAAACTCTTTAGTATCCAACTCGAATGAACAGATTCCACTACTAGGGGTATCTCCTGAAAAATGCTATTATGTTTATAAGTAAGTAACTTATAAACATAATACTGAAAACTCTTCTCTAAAACGTCCACTGTGTGCAGTCGAGCAGGCAAATATCTTATAAAGATAAGAGCGATTTTTTTTGTTTTGTTTCAGAAGACACTGCTAACAGTACCATCTGTTAGTTCGAATTTTGTACTTCAGGATTTCCGTTAAAATCTATGATATGACGTTATGGTACAGTACGCTGAGGAGTTGAAATGGCTAGTCAAATCGGTGCTGTAAAGCGGCGTTCTATTTTCCAGTTCAACTCTAGTTTGTAGTGTGATTACGTGTTCACTGAAAGCGAAGGAGGAGCAAAATGTTGGTATGTGGTAAAATACTACGCAAAAAAAAGTACAATTTAGAACGCCACAATAGAACAATTCACTTCAACCAGTATGGAAGTGTAGAAGGTGAAATGCGAGTTAATCTTCTTAATAATCTACGCGAGAAAGGAAGTAAAGTAGAGGTATGTATTATAAAGCTGTACGTACTTGCGAGATAACTTAATCACAGTGTTTTGTTTAATTAAACCAATTTTCCTTTGAAATGACAACTCTGTTAATTTCTTAGAGCCAGCCGCGGTGGCCGAGGAGACTGAGGCGCTTCAGTCACGGCCTGCACGGCCACTACGGTCGGGGGTTCGAATCCCCCTCGGGCATGGATATTTGTGCCGTCCTAGTTCGTAAGTAGTTCATAAGTAGTTTGTAAGTTTAGGGACTGATGACCCCATAGTTAAGGGCCATAAGCTTTACAAACATTTGAACATTTTGAATTTCTTAGAGAGAAATGTGATGCCTTATCCACCGATGCAGCTATTCGTCCTAGTTACAGAATAGCTTTGCTGATAGCCCGTACTTCCCGACCATTTTGTAAAATGTTCAAATGTTTGTAGAACTTATGGGACTTAACTACGGGGTCATCAGTCCCTAAGCTTACAAACTACTTATGATATAGCTAAGACTAAGGACGGCACAAATATCCATGCCTGAGGGGGTATTCGAACCTCCGACCGTAGTGGCCGTGCAGACCGTGACTGGAGCGCCTCAGTCCCCTCGGCCACCGCGGCCGGCACCATTTTGTAACGGTGAATTTGTGAAGCAGAGTTTGGAAGTCGTAGCAGAGGAACTATGTCCACAGTTATCACGTTCTTTCGCAAGTTTGAGTCTGTCGCGGCGTACTATAACTCGCCGTATCGAACGTTTGTCAGGTGCGCCAGCAAGCATGCAGACCTCTAGCGGCAACTAGGATAACTAGCGGCCGAGCGCGAACGCTGCTCTTTTTCCGGCCTGAGCCGGAGGGCTGCTCATTGAGCCTATTTGTGCCCACCTCTTCCTTACAGCTTTCACAATAAACATACCGTTTACTGCATTCCTCTATCGATCTTAGTTTTCGAGATATTTAATACTGAAATCACGGAGTCCTTTTCTGGACACCCTGTAAATTTAGGCACTGATGACCGTGCAGTGAAGTCCATTAAGCCGAACAAACATTTGAACATTTAGTTCTCCAGACACAGACCAGCATAGTGATTTACAGCTCAGATTAACCTCGATCAGCACTACACTTTCACGAAGTAGCCCTCTTTATGTTCCTGGACATTGAGGGGGCTTTTAGCAACACGACCTTCGATTCCATGGTTAGGGCAGCAGAGCTGCATGACCTAGGAACCACTATATGTAGGTGGACTAGGGCCATGCTCAGTGGAAGAAAGGTAGAGGCTACCTTGATAAATGAAAAAAATGGTAATCAACACCACTAGAGGTTGCCCGCATGGAGGCGTTCTTTCCCCTTTATTGTAGAATCTAGTGGTGAATTAAACTCTAGGCAGTACTTTTGCCAAGGATACGCAGATGATCTTGTCATAGTAATACTTGGCAAATTTGTTGACACAGTGAAGAATATGGCATAAGGTGCATTGGACATTGTGTAAGACTGGTGCTGAAAACAGGATCTGGGGGTTAGTCCTAAGAAGACTATTGTTGTACCATTCACAAGGAAACATATCCAACACTCAAGTTGGAATCTAAAGCTTTTCAATGAAGCACTACCTGTGAAGGGTACAGTGAAATATCTAGGGGTTACCCTAGATGAGAAACTGACATGGAATCCTCACATTAGGAATATTTGCTCCAAGGCAAAAGGTACTTTAGTAAATACCAGGAGAGCTTGTGGCAAAAATTGGGGCCTGAGCCCCAAGGGAATGCACTGGATATACACCACGGTGATTAGACCCAGGATCACCTATGGGGCGGTCGTGTGGTGGAAGAAGGTAGAACAGCAGGTTGCTGCTAAGGAGCTTGGTAAGGTGCAGAGACCAGCCTGCTTAGCCATAAAAGGCGGAATTAGCAGGACACCAACTGCTGGGATGGAAACCATGCTAGATATGCCCCCATTACACCTTTGGGTCAAGATGGAGACAGCGGCTGATGCATACAGGCTCAAATCTGGCAACAACTGGAACTCTTTGGGAATCCAGAATCACACACTAAAATAGTGAGTGAGATAAATATAGGAAAGGTTGGGGAAATGCCAGCTGACTATATTATAACCCCATACTGCTTCGACAAGCCTTTCAGTATAACAACTGGAAGTAGGGAGCAGTGGGAGAAAATAGTTCGACGCCGTACGGGGGATATTGTCTGGTTCACTGACGGGTCGAAATCAGGCCAAGGCGTTGGGGCCAGGGTATACGGGGTGCAGCCAAGACTGGAGGGCGTCATTGCAATGGAGAGTAAAAGGCACAGAACTTTTGGAACAACCAGAGCCGAAGAAATTGTGTCTAATAAAGAACTGGTAAAGGGACTCCTTGCACTGTTCAAGGGCGTTGGTTGGCTTTACTAGATATACAGGGAGCGATACCGCACAATAAACTTACTTTCGGTGCGGGCAGTGGCGGGTTGGACCAAGACTGTTTTGGCTTCCCTGGAAAAATCAAATCAAATCAACCTGGATCAAAGTTCTGGTGGGCGCCAGCAGCTGAGCCTGTGTTACTGCGGCGGGGCTGAGTTGTGGGCACAGTGCCGTGCTCGCAGCCGCTGTGCGGCCAGCAGCGGCTATTTTGCTCGCCGGCGAGGCGGGCAGCGCGGCTGTTTTGCGGGCCGGCCGAAGCAGCAGGGGATCCGGCGGACGAGTGTTGTCTGTGGCCGTGCTGTGCCGGGTGCAGCTTCGCCCCAGTGACGGCACAGGCAGTTAGCGGCCGGCCGGGCACGGCGAGCGAAAACAAGCCAATTAACGGCCGGCGACGCAGCGTGACGCCACGGCTGCGGTCGATCCTCGCTGCCGAAGCGCCGCACTGCTGCCGCCGAAACGCCCACGACACCGTCACGGCCGGTCACGTCGAGCAGCGGCGCCTCTGCTGTCACTAGAGTGGAAACTAGGGATGGGCTGTGAGCGCGACACTAAAGGCTAGTCAACACGACGACACTAGGTTGCGACACCCGTTGCATGAAACCAATTGCGCGTAACTAGTTTCGTGTATGACATAAAAGTTTTCTGGGTATTGTACCGCGTCAGGATGTAAGGCTATTACTCAAATAACCGACGTTTCGGCCAACGTTACAGTGGCCTTCATCTGGGTATACTGATGTGAGCTGATTGTTACTTAGGGTTGCCAGATTGAACTCGAGGCAGGCCCGGAGACCAGACGTGCCCCCCTCCCCCTTGGCCAATGACTCCCCCCTCCCCCCAACTGCGTCCAACAAGGATTACACGTTAATTCTAAAAAAAAAAAAAAAAAAAAAAAAAAAAAAAAGGTATCCTCCCCCCCCCCCCCCGGTTGCACATTACTATGGGTGGGTGGCCTTCACATGCCGCAGCTGACCGGCCAGGCCGCCAGTTGCTGTGGATCATCAATCGGCACACTTCAGTCGGCGTGGCAACAGAAGTAGCGGCAGCATCAGAGCTGCTCACATCAACAGCCGCTCCTTCCAAGAGTTGCCGCTTGCGGCTCCGCGCACTGTGAATGATCGCGCGCCACCAAGAAGAGCTTCTCACTGGCTCCATGTGAAGGGGCACAGTTACCGTCTGCTCCCTCTTACGACCACTTGCTGCCGCGTAAAAAGTAAACTTGAAGGCATAAAATGATTAAACGTAATAGTGCTGTCCTTTCTATGAGAGATAAATACGAGATTATTACTGTACTAAAAGAGATGCCTGTTGTTATTGATACATTTACTGTAAAGTACTTATTGGCAAATGAAACTGTACAGTTCGATTATTCGAATAAACCAGTTTTCCGAACACCCACGTTCCCCAATTAGTTCGTATAATCGACGTTCTAATGTAATATCAATTAAACATTATACACCGAAGTACAGGATATCAACAAGTTCGATGTAGATCGTCGCTACAGGAGCATACTACTTAAAAATTGTCGTAAAAAAAGTTAAGATTAAGGATACATTCAAGCCCGGAGATGAGAGTTATTGGCCCGTAGACCCGGAGAATTCATTCCAAACCCGGGCACTCTGGGCGGCGCCCGGAGATCTGGCAACCCTATTGTTACTACACTTTATATTACTTTTATTTAGACATTATGTCATAATTTTTAAATATAAGCGATGTTATTTTGAATTTTTGGCGGAAGAATGGCACTTTAATTTTGATAGGATGCTGAGGTGGAGGGAGTGGGGGTTAGCCGTTGCTTCTTGCATAGCGAGACATGATTGGTGTTCATCGGCGAATGGGGTGAGGGTTTCCGTTTCTCTCCTGCTGGCCGTGGGCCGCGCGGCGGCAGTTGCTTACTAGTGACGCTCGCGTGTTGTGATATCAGTGCGGCCTATTTCGCTGTGATGGCTGGTAGCCAAGAGGGGGCAAGCCTGAGTCCATCTTCTCTATTCATGTTGTTATGGTGTTTTACAATTTCGATGGCTTCGCTTATCTTGCGTTTAACCATCCCTGGTTGCTTGGCGAGTATTCTGGCATCGTTAAATTTTATCTTTTTGCTGCAAGGTGTTCGGCTACTGAAGATTTATTGTGTTGGCCTAATCGAATGTAGCGTTCATGTTCGCGTATGCGTGTTTCCACTGCCCTCCCTGTCTCACCTATGAATACTTCCCCACACTCGCATTCCACCTTGTATACTCCTGATCCGTGTAGCGCCTCTATGTTGTCCTTTGTGGAACCAAGTACATCCTTGATCTTGTGACTACTATAGAAGAAAGGCTGGACTCAAACCCGGCGAAGATGTTTAGCAATCCGATCTGTGACGTTTCTTACATACGGTAAGCGTGCTGCTGGCTGCTTTTTATTGACTTCCTGCCTACTGCTGTTTCTTTTATTTGTGTCCATGGCGGTGTGAATCACTCTATGGTTGTAGCCATTCGCCAGAAATGTTGTTTCTAATTTGTTGAGCTGAGCTGTTTTGTTGTCTTCATCACTTAGTCGCTGCGCTGGGCTGGTTTCGTGTATGTCTGCTGACACGATGCCAATACTATACACTTCAGTGTCGTCGGTTTGTGAGTGCCGTAGTCGCCCTAGAATGGTAGCTGTAACGTTTGTTGCGGAACTATTGCTTCTCTCTGTGAAGTCGCTACATAAGACTAAACATAAAGAGAATAAGAAACGTGTTTGGGGTTGGTGACTGGAATATAAAATGGCGTCAGCTCGTTTGCTCAGCGACCCTGCTGCAAGAAATTCTGATTGAAGACCCTAGAAGTAATTTTAATTGACTTAGAACGTCACCAGAGCAGTTCATGTTCCTTTTAAACAGAGTTCGTAATGCAAGGAACAAGATACTGTTAAACGTGAAGCATTGTTACCAGAACTGAAAGTAATATAATTTCATGACGTTTCTTTTCAAGTAGATATTCGTCTCTACAGTACTTGTACCATGTTCAAAAATCCACAATTGCCATAGTTCGTTTGTATAGGTATTTCGAATTGAATTTATTTTAGTCTGCAATTTATTAATCGTCAACCCATCAATATTTAATTCACTAATAATTGTTTGAAGATCATCAATACGCCGCTGTTTATTCCTGAAATTCTCATCGTTGAAACCGCAACTATATATGTTCAAAACCCTATTATTTCTTCCGCCCTCCCCCCTTCCCGCCACTTTTTGTTGTATTGGTTATAACCTAACCTAAAAACACGCGCAATCAGTTTCGCCAAAGTTGGAAGGTGCCGAAACTGTTTAGTTTCGCCAACGAGTTGCGCGAATACCTGCCGCGCATGCGCACTGGCCAGTAGTGCAGTTTCATGAAACGTAGTGTCGCAATTTCTCGAGAAATTTTCGAGTACTCTCGAGACGTTTTCGACAGTGCTGCTCTACAACGAAATATTGCGACAGGGCAGTCGAAATCGTTATCTTCCTTACGTGCAAGGAAGAAATTGAATTATTAGTAATCACAAAAGTTCAGTTAGGTCCCTCATTAACAAAAGAAGAATACCTAAAGGCTGTGAGAGAACTAAAGAATAACAAAGCACCAGGATATGACGCATTAACTGGAGAAATGATACAAGGATTGGATGACGAAACACATAACTATATTTTCAAAGTAATCCAAGATATATATGAAACTGGATAAATGCCAGAAGATTTTAAAAAAGATTCCTATACCAAAGAAACCAGCCACTATGAACTGTGAACAACATCGTACCTCGAGCCTAATATCACATTTGTCAAAAATAATAATATATATATATATATATATATATATATATATATATAACCGAATAAGTAAAATTTAGTAGAATCTGGTTACGGACAAAGTTCACAAATGACAACGTGAGTACTCCAATTTCAGCTCAATGGCGCTCGTGCTACTGAAGCCACGAATTTGGGGAAGCTGGGTTACGTAATTACTGTCATGCCTGGATTTCTCAGTAACTCAGTGAAGCAATTTCAATGCCGCGCGTACTGACCTGTGACTCGTTTCCTGGAACAGCGGTAAATGCAGATCAAATGTGGAATGTGTACAACAATGCCAGAAAGAGTAAATGTATGCGCATTTCAGGCAAGCCACCAATTTTGGTCCCTTAATCAGGACTGCACGCTGGGAAGATTATTCTATAGATATGATGAAAGGGCATTTTGTGTTGCGAACTTCTTCCTTATGAGACTAACCACTTGCGAGTAATACTGATCGCAGTTGAAATTTATTACGGCAGCCACTGATGACATACGACCAAATTTCAGACATGGTGTCGTATTTTACCATAAAAGCACATTACCACATACCTCTCTGGTGACAACGAAGAGTAGTATTATGTTTGATATCCCAAATGTCGTATTCGCCAGACATTGCCCCATCCGACTTCCATAATTTCCGATCTACGCAGAATTCCCTGAAGGACAAACGCCTCACCTTTGAGCATTGTAGACTGAACCTGGAAGTGTTCATCAAAGTGAAAAGCGTTTGCAAGAGTGGCATTTGTCAACATTCAGAAAACGTCGAATATATAGTCTACAATAAATTGTGTGTGGTGTTAGCTATAAATATGTTTAGAAAACCTGTCCTTATTTCCTTACATTGTGCAAGACCTAATGTGTTATGTGTCTAAGCACTCAAGCCAGCTACCACCCTGTGCTGCACGGCGTTCTTTGTGATGGAACTAAAAATCAAATGTTTATAAATCTAAGGGCCCTAACTGCTACGGATATCAGTCCCTAAGGTCTCAAGCAAACTTATGCCATGCCCGAAGGAGGACTCGAACCTCCGACGGAGAGCAAACATGCTCTCCGCAGGTGATGGAACTGTCAGATAATGAAACTAAATGAGACAACGCAATACTTTTCTTCGGCCTCTCGCCAAATTAATGGACTTTTTAATGTCCACTTAAACATGTTACCTTCCCGTTCCTTCCATCCTTTGGATTTTGTGTGTATGTATGTATGTGTTTATTTGTGTGTGCGTGTATGTGGGTAGGTGGGTAGGTGGATGTATCTGTGAGAGTTAGACGACAATAAACTTAGAACTGACTATGTTAAACATAGATGACCAGTGGAAGGTGCAGCTTCTACTAACCTAACATGTATAAAAGGTGTTTTGTGAGGGGATGGAAAGTTGTAAAGCAGCAGAGGATCAGAGGTCCTGGCGGGAGAGGTCAATGATGATATTTCTGGGTACTTTAAGGCCAAAGGGAAACTACTTACGGAGAGTCGATGACTCTCCACGCTGTTACACAAGTAGTGATATTACTTCTTAAAGAATTACTAGAGCGTAAAGCACTGAACAGATGTATTAAGTCCTAACGATCTTAGTTTGTGATGATCAGGTGGCTAGTTTCAGATAACGCTATCAGTTATGGGATTGGTGCAATGCTCGTAAAAATTAAGGAGGGGGCAGGTGCTTAAAAGGTGATAGCCTATGTATCAAGAGTACCCTCTATGTTCGAGATAAGCCACTTTAAAACCGAGGAAGAATGTCTCGCAGTTATTTGGGCTACCAACAAGTTCCGGCCAACAAGTTCAATTTTCTTCGGCAAACCAATCACCATCATGACAGACCACGATTCTTTATGTTTGCTGACTTGAAAGATCCATCAGATCGACTAGCAAGGTGAGCTTTAAGACTCCGACAGTACGAGGTCACAGTAGTTTTCAAAAACGGCTGTAAATAAAAGGACGCAGACTGCCTTTCGAGGAATCCGTTAGTGGAACATACAGGCATGGGTGAAATTTTCGTCCTCACTCCATTAGGTGACGTTACAGCGCATCAGAGGGAAGATCCAGAATTATTACAAATCGTAAAGGCCTTGGAGAAAAGAGATCATACCAACGGAACATGGTATAAGAGAAACTACGATCCACTGGGTCTAAAGCACCTGGCTGCGGAGCGCGCGGTTGCTCGCCGTGGAGGTTCGAGTCCTCCCTGGGGCATGGGTGTGTGTGTTTGTCCGTAGGTTAGTTTACCTAGGTTTAAGTAGTTTGTAAGCTACGGACTGATGACCACGCAGTTTGGTCCGTTAGATTTACAGACATTTGAACATTTGATCCACTGGGCCCCAAATGGCTACTGGTCGTTCCAGATCATCTCCGGCCACCTATTCTCAAGTATTTCCATGATGTTCCGATATATGATCATCTGGTATTCGTGAAGACCCTAGACAGAATTTGACGCAGGTATTACTGGCAAGGTCTCTACTGATCTGTTAAGCCTTTGTGAGACACTGTAGGGATTGCTAGCGACGGAAGCATGTGCCGCAATTAGCTCCAGATCATATGGTACCAATTCCATCTTCAGCTGCTCCATTCCAACGGATTGGAATCGACCTTTAGAGAGGTTCCCGAAGTCGACAACCGGTAAGCGATAGATTGCACTGACTACGTCAACTGCTACGCTGACACCATACCTGTGCCGACATCAGAAACTCTAACGAAAGCAAAATTCCTTGTAGAAGATATTATTTTGAAGCATGGCGTACCATGTGTGATGATATCTGATCATGAGAAAATATTCCACTCAAAACTTACGTTGCGACATTGTCCACAGAATAAGAACGGCCTGTCATCGTCGGACAAATGGTCTTATAGAACGTTTCAACGAGACGTTAGTAGATACGCTGTCGATGTACGTCCATGTTGAGCAGAAGGATTGCGATACAATACTGCCAGTCGTGACATTCGCTTATAATACAGCAAAGGCAAGACACCACACGCTTCACGCCGTTTTTCCTGCTCCATGGCCGTGAAGCTGATGATGGATGCGCAGTTCCCGTTCAAACCGGACGGCACTCAGGACGACTATGTGAAACAGATCATCACCAGGGTCGAAGAAGAAAGACAGCTGGTTCGCATACAGACACTGGACGCCCAGGAGAAAGACCGGGGAACTTACTGAAGCGATACTTTGGTCCCTACCGTGTCATATTCCGCCTGTCGACATTATGAGCCGTCCTCGAAACGACAAAATCGAAGAGTCATTGTCAGAGCAAATAGACAAAAACGGCTTCTAGCTCAAGGACTTTTTTATGAAAATGATGAAGTCGCGACAGGAGGACAAGTCGCCAGTCGTCGTCACCGCAGGGAAGTCGTTGGTGCCGACAGGTTCAGCGGTTCGACTTAAAACGTGGGAACACGTTATGGACAGACTGACAGACATCGTCAAATCGCTGTTATTTTTGTAAATATCTCTGAAACGATGGGCCATATGAATAAAACATGTTGTAGAGAATTATCTCAAATTCGTTTATTCATTTTTTTTTTGTGTTAGATGGACGGTTAAGCCGTTATTTTCATTTAAATTTCGAACTGTGAAAAGGCGATCGCAAAGGCCCACTTTTAGTGTTACTGTCGCTACGTAAAACAATAGCTTACCCATACTCCCCCCACTCTACACACACACACATACTCAGACACACACACACACACACACACACACACACACACACACAAACGAACAAAGAAAAATTCCTGTGTGTGGCTCAGCTTGCGAGAGACTTTATTTGCTTCTTATGGTGTATCTATTGGATATCTTTTATTGCTGATTGTGCAGCGTTGCTTGTTTCGACAAGATATTTTACATATTTAATCTCGTGTTTTTTACAGCTGGATTTCACGTGAGAGGTTTCAATATCAATGAATTAAAGCTTGTATGTTAAGTATGTGACGATACCACTACTGCTCGTTTCCGTTGGTTTTGAGATGAATGTTTGATAATGTTTTTTAAATATTGGTCTCCTAAACTGTGAAGTTCCAATTTTCTAGACTTTACCTACCCTTTCAAGTGGGCTTAACTTGTCATTTCCTTTTAATAATTCTCTGTCTGTAAATCTAACTAGTACGTCGCCTCACAACTTTCGTTTCACTGTAAGCACTGTTTCTTGTGACTAAAAAAAAAATATTAATTATTTTTCTGTACTCTCATCATCTGGTCCGAGTTTTGAGTGGTGTGCATTGCTTGTATTTACTAAATTTGACAGGAGTTGAATTGAACGTTGAAAATGTTCTGAATCTTAATTTTCTCCTGTATGAATCCATTGGTCTCTGCAACGCTATTGCATGCTAAATCTGTTTCAGCATGGTCTGGTATGCTGGATTGCTGAGGGCGAAGTCGCACAGGAGCTGTCAGGTTGAGGTTGCGGCGTATCCCGAAGTGTGGTCGAATTGGCGTGGCGGGTGAGTGAGATATCCACTCACCTCCTAACACAGTCGACCTCGGAACGGACCGAAGTGATTTGCTCTGTCTCCAGCATTCAGTATGCATTAAGGGGGATTAGTTCATTAGTGTTCCGAAACGGGTGAGCCTTCACGTACGAAAATCAGTAGAATTCGAGCAGGAACAGTGCATTAAGATAACACGGTACGGGATTTGCGTATCGTGCACATTATACAGTTACAATAATTAGTCAGGAGAACACAGAAGCTAAATAGTTGGCACAGTGGTGCCAAGTCGAATAGAGTAGCCACACCTGAGAACCATAGGGTAATGAACCTCGTTTTTGATATGTTTACGAAATTACCTTCACTAATTGGGATTGTTACCCGAATTGGGATTATTGTCAGTAACATTCAATGAGGACGTTCAACGGTGGCTGTATTCTTTCTGATTTTATAGATCATGTAGAAATGTTTCGTTTGAGTGTCGTACACTTGTTCAATTTTCGTGCCTTGTGCTTAATGGGCGTGTGGAACAAACTTCACCACGAAATTTAAACGGACTCTGTAAGCGACTGAACGAGCAGCAGAAATGGTTTTACGCAGGGTAAAATTATTTTAAAAAGGTATGACGAATAATGATTGGATAACATTACTTCCTAGAAAGGTAAAACGCAGCTGCTTTCAACGAATCCAATGCACGATAGAAAAAACTATTGTTCCATTTAAAAAATTATATCTTTGTGGTGTAACTCTTTGGAAAATGATACAACAAACTATGTTCATAGCTCCGCAGAAAGTGTAACATTTTTTGTGTTGACGCACTTCATTAAAATTTCCCGTCACCTATTATTTTATAAGTTACAGAGGCAAACACACTTAGTAAAACACCCTGTATATACGTAATGAGTGAACAATTTATGTACTTGCTTATTTTCTCTGATGGATTGTTAACAGCTCTTCCCTAAGAAAGCGTTGAGTTTTTCCATCTTAACAGCTACGACACTCACTGCACAAATTCCCAACACATTCGTATATGGTAGGCCAACTGAAATTTTATTATTACCTTACCAAAGGCTTTGGCTATGTCCAATTGTCAAACAAAACAAAACTGTAAAATAATGGAAAATATTTGAAATGATGTCGACAGTCAACAAATTTCAAAATCATTTCTTTTTCTCAGCAAACTATGGATTTCCACAAGGTACAATCTGGCACTCTCTCGCCCTCCAAAAAGCGCCGTTTAATCAAGCATAAGGATTGATTCTCTGCGTTTCCTCGAGCTCCGCAAATAACTTGCGAATACCGAGAGGACTCCCTTTACACTCTTAGAAGATTCCTTATGTTGATTAGGCTGATCTCCGCCATTGGCATCCAGTATTCTTTGCTTATTAGTCACATTTTCACACCACCCACCTCGCAATGATCCGTTTTACTGATTGGGGCCAACATCGAAAGCTTGATTGTCGGTCTGGAGGTTAATGTGGTGACGCTCCTGATAGAAACGAAATCTTTCTAAAGCCAACGTTACTGACAACACCTCCCACTAATGTACGTAATATTTCAGTTCCGCCAATGAAACATTTCTTTACGATTATCCCGTGGGATGATGTTCCCCTTCATCCTCTTGCAGCAGAACGGAAGCCACTGATGCATTAATGTTATCTGTCTGCACAATAAAAGCATTATGCAAATCAGAAACTGCCAGCACTGGTGGATTAGGTGAAGCAACTTTCATCAAAGGTGATTTTCTGATTCCCATTCCCCTTCACTGACGTCTCCTTCTGGAGCTCACTGAAGGGGCTGCGAATTCAACAAAATGCGCAACAAATTTCCTGAAAAATTGGTCATACCAATAAAACTGACCTTCCTTAATAAAGAAATCCTATTGAAGGCACCCTATTTCCTGATCAGCAGATAATACCCTTGGAATGATATCCCCTTGCATACTGTTTGATACGGCATAAGCACTATGGAAACGATACTACATCTACTTAACATTTTGAAGCTATTCTTCAATGATAGGGCTTACTATGTCAGCGACAGATGTACAGTCCTAACATATTGGTTATTACCTGTAGACTAAAATTGAAAAAAAAAATTAAAAAAAACTGAAGGTAGGAGTAAATTGAAGGAGACATATTTTTGGAAACAGTTTCGTTTCTCTATTTTTGGGTCAGCAGCACTCTATTTAAATTTATTAATAAAGAAAAGTCTAGAATGCGCTAATTTATTTCATTCAACTAGATCCAGTCTTATTTAGACCATCTTCAGGAATTTTGTCTCCATCGATGTTGTGGAGCTGGCAGGTAGTTGGGAGCCTTCCAGTGCGTCACTGTGGCACACTGTAAGGCTCCCAGCTACCTGCCAGCTCCACAACATCGATGGAGACAAAATTCCTGAAGATGGTCTAAATAAGACTGAAACTAGTTGAATGAAATAAATTAGTGCATTCTAGACTGTTCTTTATTAATACATTGAAGGAGTCTGAAGTTCTGAGGGAGATTCAGGCAACAAGTAGCATTGAGAGATGGAACAGTCAAGGCAACGGAGGACCAAATAGGTAGAAAGGCAAGAGCTACAAAAATCTTTGGATTACACAGAAAGTACCAAATGTAATTGATTAAAGGAGAAGATGTAAAAATGCAGTACTTGAATCAGGTGAAGTGGAATACAGGTGACTAAGAAATAAGAAGTGCAAAAAGGTTAAGCCGGAGTGGCTACAAGGCAAATGCAAGTCAGATGGAAAACAAAATCTGAGTAAAGAAGGGAAAGCTGAAACATGGAAGGAGTGGCTCTACAAACGAAATGAAGCTACAATTTTGTACGAAGGGAATAGGACGTAGACGAGGATGAAATAGGAGATACTATACTGACAGATGAATTTGACAGAGCACTGAAATACCTAAGCCGAAACAACGCCACTGGAGTTAACGACATTCCCTCAGAGCTACTGAAGTCTTTGGGAGAACCAGCTATAACAAAACTAGTTCACCTAGTGTAAAACGTGTGACACATACGAAATATTATAATTACCTGACATCTTATTAAGGATATTTTGTGGGAGGCTATCTTTTAATGTATTAGCCAAGAATCCCTTTATAAGATTTTTTGCCATCTGAAGTATTTTTCTTAACATTCCTGCTCAAGTAAGATTTGGTAATGACTCTTTAACTAGTCGAAACAAGTCAAATAAAATTAATAAGCGATCTATGGCAATAAAAATCTTATAAAGGATTCTTGACTATTACATGCGAAATACCCTCAAACGATATGAAAAATGTAATAATTCCCATCCCAAAGAAAGCAGGCGCAGATAGGTGCGAAAATTACAGAACCATCAGTTAAAAAAAATGGCTGCAGAATTTTAACACGAAAAATTTACAGAAGAATGGAAAGTTTGATTGATGGTGACCTCGGGGAAGATCAGTTCGGGTTTAAGGGGAAATGTATAAACAAGGGAAGCAATACTTACTTCACGACTTATTTTACAAGACAGATTAAGGAGAGGCAAATCTACATTTCTAGCTTTCGTAGATTTGGAGAAAATTTTTGACACTGTTGATTGGAATACACTCTTTCAAATTCTGAAGTCAGCAGGGTAAAATACAGGGAACGGAAGGATATTTAAAACTTTTCTACATCAACTAAACAGCAGTTATTTGATTTGAAGGGCTTGAAAGAGAAACAGAAGTTCGGAAGGGAGTAAGACAGGGCTGTAGCCTTTCTCGAATGTTATTCAATTTATACATTGATCAAGCAGTGAAGGAGATTAAGGAGAAATTTGGAGAAGTAATTTGAGTTCAGGGTGAATAAATAAAAACAATGCGTTTCGCTAATGACATTGTAATTCTGTCAGAGATAGCAAAGGACGTGGAAGAGCAATTGAATTGAATTTTCAGTATGTTCAAAGGAGCGTATAAGGTGAACATTAATAAGAGCAAAACAAGTGTAATGGAATACTGTCAGAAAATCAGGCGATTCTGAACGAATGAGATTAGGTAACGAAACAATACAGGTGGCAAATTAGTTTTATTTCTTCGAAAGTAAAGTAACACATGATTGCCGCCGTACAGAGGATATAAAATACAGAATGTCAATGGGAAGGAAAGCGTATTTGAAAAGAGAGATTTGCTAGATTTTGCTTTTCTGAAGGCATTTGTGTTGAATGTTGCCTTGAACGGAAGTGAAACATGGACGATAAATTGTTCATACAGGAATAGGTTAGAAGCTTTTCATATGTGGTGCTACAGAACAATGCTGAAGGCTACGTACGTAAGCTGAGTAACAAAGGAAGAGCTACTGAACAAATTGGGAAGAAAAGGAGATTTGGCAGACCTTTGACCAAGAGAAGGGATCGATTGGTAGGAAACATTCTTACACATCAAGAGATCATAAATTTTTCTTTGAGAGAAAGCGTGTGTGTGTGTGGGGGGGGGGGGGGTGATCGCCGAGGGAGACAAAAAGACGAATATAGCAAGCACACTCAAATGGATGTGGGTTGCCGTTCTTATGAGGAGATGAAGAGGCTTACTCAGGATAGTGTAAGATGGGCAGCTGCATCGAACCAGTCTTCGGACTGAAGACTGTAACAAATATGCAGCAAAAGTTGTAGCACCTGAATACATGACATCGATTCTGATCCGACGGTGGCAGTGTCACTTGGGGGATAATGGTTTCAACGTAGTCCGTTAAGAGATACCATAGTGGCATAGCAGTCAGAGTGCCATCTGTGTGTACGCTGTAATGATGGATGCGTGTTATCAAAGTGCGAAGCAAACAGGCAAAGCACACTCACTTATATGGCAGGTTGACCGGATGGCAGGATGATCCTTTTGGACAATTGCCAAATACTTTATTCTAAATCAGATATAGAACGACGACGGTAGCAGCGGTTACGTGAACATTCTCACAGCCATAGACGAGGTTTTAAAAGTCCTCGCAGTATCGACGTCCACCAAGATCGGCGTATTGTAAAGCCAGAAGTGGCTGATCGTACAATTGTCACAGCACAGCACAGACAGTTTGTGAGCCCAGATGTGTCAACACGAACTCTTCCTCTTGCTTACTAGCAGTGGGACTATGGGCACGAACACATATAGCTCATCTTCCACTCACACCACATCAGTCTGCATTGCTCAAACCATCAACGGAATACTTGGAATGATGGGCTGTGGTCCTTAGTGATAATAGTGGATTCTGACTGACAACCTGACAGTCTAGGGAATCCTGATCAGCTCTTTATATGTTGTGGGATGGCTGGCTCATGGCCAGAGGTACTGATTTGCTAAGTAATTTCGTACCTAGCAGATAACGCCATTGGTGCAATGGGTGGGGAAAGATGGCATATGGTGTAACAAATCGTATTCTCATGAGAAATTGTGCCAATACTGCCCAGACGTATTCTGATTGGCTGCTCCCATCTCTGTGTATGACACCTCTATGATTCTTTACTTAAAAATATTACGTAAACTATTGAATATAACTTACGGTGATTTTGTTTAATTAATGTTTACATGAAAGTTTATTTTGAATTTTTCATTTATTCAATTATGCTCTAGTTTTAAGAAACAATTGAAAGTGCGCTTCGCAGCAAAATTAATGGTGCGTGGGACCAACACTGCCCAGCTGCGGGCAGTCCAGCATAGCCGGCTCTCGCGTTCTTAAAATTACCTGTCAGGCAGTTCAAACTTTATATTAGTAGGTACTGTAATTAGTATTTAAGTGTTCGGAAGTCATGGGTAGTGTTAACATATGTAGCTTGTTGTTACACAACATCTTAATAAACATTATGAAAAAACTGGCAGCCTGTCTCATTTGAAAAACAAAAAAAATCGCACTGACGTGTTTTACGGCCCACTTTAGATTTGTAGTTCTATAAATTTGTGCAAATATTTTGGGCCAAAATAATAATCTAAATAATAAAAAATTAATTAATAAGTGTGTCTGAAACCATTTTAGGGAAAGAAATTAGGTAGTGGTGGGTTTCGAACCACCGACCTTCAGCGTCATAGTCCAACGCTTTACCCACTATTTTTTTTTTTTTTTTTTTTTTAGGGCCTCCCTTCTCCCCTCACAGCCCTTCCTTACGCTCTCCAAATTGTGCCTTCTTCGGCGAGCTTCTGTTGCTTTCTTCGAAGTAAATGAAATGAAATAAATACACCATTATCTGATTTTAAACGAAAAATATCATCCTGGAAAATGGAGCAGTAGAAAAAAGCTGCCACACTGAAAATAATCTGTTCTTGCTGAATCCTCAATAGCAGATAAATAAATGAAAGAATATGTACTTCTTGTATCAATGACAGTAAATCTTCTCTTTGACTCGAAATGTGAAACATACATTCTTCTGTAAACATGCGTTGGGAAACCGCAGAAATTAAGGCATAATAACGTCGTCATGTAGAGTGCGTACGTGGCACGAGTTGTCGGGAAATCACTGAATTGTGTATCGCAGAAAGTTAGCGAAGAGCTTCTTGTAGGTCTTTCTCTTCATAAGCTTCTGGTGCTGTGTACGAAGGTACAAGTGGAAACCATATTTGTTTTTCGCTTCTGCTGTCAGTATGTAGTGTAAAGCGTGCCCTTGTATCCAGTGTACGGCATTTCTTTTCGTGGCTGGGTAAGGCACGTCGCTGGGGTTTAGAAGGTCTTTCGGTGTTACGGTATGTGGAGCCGTTCGGGTGACTTTGGCTGTGAGTTGTCGAGTGATTTGCAAGATTTCGTCGACTTCAGCGCAAACCAGTCGATGCTCTTCAGTGTCAAACAAATTGCAGGTCGTGCAGTTGGGTGAATCTACGAGGTGGATGCGGTGCAACTTAGAATTGGTCGGTAGTTTTCTGTTGACGGCTTTATACCACGTAGCTCTGACAGTGGTCGGTAGAAATCGGCTACTGATGTTTCTCCAGATGGCTTTCCAGTTATAACCAGGGTATTTCTGTTCCACAACATTCCCGGGTTTCGTTTTCATCAATGTATCATATATCGTTTTGGCTTTGGGCGTTCTCTGCACTGTGATCGTTGTGGGAAGATAACTAAGTTCAACTAGAAATTGTTAAAAATGATAAAGTCCTATGGGAACGTGCCGAACGTCAATGGGTGGGGTGAAATCTGTAGGAGCAATTTCCGTTAGTAAATTGGCTGTGAATGAGTGAGGTGTCATCTTCCCGAGCTTGAGCATATTGATTATAAATAATGCTTTGGATTTCATGAAGATATCAGTAAGGTTGAGCCCCCCCCCCCATTTTCAGCTGACAGAGTTAACGTGTCGAATCTGACTTTAAAGAGATTCCCACGAGTGATGAAGTGGCCGAAAGCCGACATTATCCTTGCAGCAGTTGCACCTGGCATAGGTAAAACTTGTGCGACATAATTAATCTTGGAAGCTATGTAGATATTGAAAAGGGTTGTCTTCTGGATTTCGTCAATGTGTCGCATACTGTGCTGCCTGACTCTGGCCCTCACGCTGTTCAGAAGGTTCCTGTAGTTAGCTGCTATCGTTTCTTTTATGTGGCGCCGATAATTAATTCCCAAAATTATGCGCTGGTCTACGACTGGAAGTTGTACGTTCTGCACCAATAGTCCTTGGCCTAAATTCATGATGCTGGATTTAGTTCTGTTTAATGTTGCACCTGATGCCAGTTCGTACTTGTTGATAATCTCCAATGTCTGTTCTATGTCTCCATTGTTGGTGACTATGACACCTACATCATCTGCATAGGCCTTACAGACAATTCTCTGATCGTTAATGCCTAGACCTTGTAGTTGTTGGTACAGTGATGCGAGCAAAGGCTCGATAGCAATGGCGAACAAGGCCGTGGACATGGGACATCCTTGCCTCACTGAACTGTTGAAGTGAATAATCCTGGTGAACTGGCCATTCACCATAATTTTGGAGGAGCTGTTCTTTAAAATCCTGGTGACGAGGTTAACAAAGCGGTGTGGAAAGCCCATTCTACACATCGTTTGGAGGAGGTAAGCATGATTGACCTTGTCAAACGCCTTTTGAAAATCTAAAGTTATTAATGCGCATTTAATATTGAGAACATCCGCCGTTGCTATTACGTCGCGATATCCGCACACTGTTTGTAAAATTGACCTGTCCTTGCCAACACTAGTCTGATACGGACCAGTGACCTCATTTATTATCAGTTTGAGCCTTCGGGCTAAAATGCGGGTCATTATCTTGTAATCACTGTTAAGCAGTGTTATTGGTCTTAGATTCTCAATGTGCGCAGAACGTGGATTTTTCGGGATAAGTGCAACGAATCCGGCAAGGAAATCCTCTGGGATGTCACTGTCTGAATTCATTAGTTCTTTGTAGATGAGGAGTAGTTTGGGTTTCAGCTGCCTGTAGAAAACCTGGTAGAACTCGGCCGGCAGGCCATCGGGTCCCGGTGATTTGTTTTTGGGACTGTGTAGGACGGCAGCGTCCAAGTCTTCTTCGTCGATCTCAGCGACCAGGCTGTCAGACGCCTCAGTGCTGAGCCGTGCTCGCAAGTGTCGGAACAAATCTCCCTGCGCCTCAGCGCTAACCGCTCCGCCGGACATGAGAGTATTGTAGTATTCATAAATTTCAGTTTTAATTTCAGTTTGTGTAGTAAGACTGGTTCCATCGGGTCTTTGGATTTCAGAGATTATTTTTTGTTGACCTCTCTTTTGTTCCCGGATAACGCGGAAAATCGACGATTCTTCACCGTTGAGAGCATTCTGTTTACGTGCCATAATTTGATACCCGTTTAATTGCATTCGCTTCAGAGACAAAATTTTGGATTTAATTCTCTGTATTTGGACATAATTGTCAATGACAGATGCGTCAAGCGTGTATAATTCCCGCTAACATTGGAAATAAAATTCAGATGTCCTCTTGTACCAATAAGCTTTCTCTTTGGAGTAGTCCATCAGCATTTTCCTCAGTCGAGGTTTGGCACAGGACATCCACCAGCTAAGAGCGGAATTGTACGATGGGAGACGTCGTTCGCATGCCTCCCATGTTTGGTTAAATCTTTCACGACATTCCTCATCGTGCAGGTGGGTGACGTTTAATTTCCAATACCCTCGTGTACGGTAGGTCCCTTGTCGTTTCATGTTGATCGTACTTATATAAGCTGCGTGGTCGGTGAAGCTGGTTGGCCAAATTTCGGCGTGCACAATACGATCGTTCATTGTATTCGATACGTACATCCGATCTAATCTACTTGCTGAAGTTCGCGAATGAATGTGAAACGTGGTGCATCTCCGTGTGTGTATTCCCACGTATCGGTCAGGCGAAGTTCTTTAACAAGATAGTCCAATTCAGGAGAGGTGTTGAAATTAGGGACCTGGTCCTTTGGGCTCAGGACACAGATAAAATCGCCCGCTAAAATAATGTTGTCTTGACGGTGGCCAAACAGAGGTACGATTTCATGTTTGTAAAACACCGCTCTATTGCGTCGATTTGTGCTTCCTGATGGGGCATACACGTTAATAAGCCGAACGTTATGAAAGGTACAAGCTATTCCTCTACCATTGGTCAATTTTTCGATGCTGTGTACAATTATGCCCTCTTTCGCTAAAATTGCAGTCCCTAAGGTATTGCCGTTACCGGCATTGCTGTGAGCGTTATACCCACGTATATTGTCCAAGGCAATGTCTGTCACTTCTTGGAGCATAGCAATGTCTACATATGCAGCATATAAAAAGTCTTTTAAACAATCCAACTTTACTGAACTTCGTATACTAGTTATATCTAAGGTAGCAATTCGATAGGCCTGAGAAGTATTCATAATTGGGTAGATAACCGATGTCGGGAAAAGACGTCACTATCGAACATTTCAGTACGTGTCAGTTTCGTAGCCGCTGGCCTTGTCATGATTCGGGAGGTCACCGGTGGCATTCGGCGATGCTTCACCTTGAACGATGCCTTGTTCGCTCATATCGACATCTTCCATTGGATCCTGTGACCAGTCGTTGCACGAAAATCTTGAATTATTATCCACGGCAGTCGTTTGCGGTTTTCCATCACTACCGCGCTGACTGGCTTCCGGTGGGACCTCGGCTTTGGTAGCAGTTGGTACAAAGACTGGCGAGGAAGCGGTGAAGTGGTTCCCCGCGTTGTCAGGTAACGTATTAGCGATTTGTCTGGCTTTTTCTCGCAGTTTGGGGGCAGTTTCTGCTGCACCTTCATGTGCAATCCTTCGCTTTTTGTGTGTCCGAGAAGTACGTTTTTTCTCTGGGGATGCAATAGCTTCTACAGAACTTGTTAGTTCAGTTTCCGTAGCTGTGTCATCAGTAGGTGAGTCCTCTATGTTGGTGCTGGTCTGTTCCCGTGGTGGTTGTGTCAGCAAATCGGTTAACTGCGATGTAGCAGATACAACCGCCACAGTGTCTGGGATTTCCATCGGAATCTCGTCAACCTGGGGTGTTAGTGGTTGTGCTGGCAAATCGGTTGACTGTGATGTAGCAGAAACAACATCGGCAAAGTCCGGGCTTTGCATCGGGACGTCTTTATCAATGACGGTGGGTGACTGCTTCAGTTCCGTGACGGGTGTGTCGAGCTGTCTGCTGCTGGCAGCGGACGCATACGTCACAGGCAGCGACGTCATCACGGCTGGCCTGGCGGGCTCGCCGGCCGGCAGCTGAGCCACGCGCCGCTGCAGGCACTCGGCGCGCACGTGTCCCTGTTTACCGCAAGCGGCGCAGGTGCGGGGCTGCCCGTCGTATGACACTATGGCGCGGTACCCGCAAACATTTATGTACGATGGAATATGCTTGTGAAGGTCGACCTTAAGTTGGCGAATACCATTCAGTACGGGAAATTTATGAGAGGTTGACCATTTCTCAGCTACATTACTAAGTACTTTCCCATATATAGACACCACTGCATTTATGTCCTCGGCCGATACCTCGAAAGGCAGTTCGAATATCCGTACAGTCCTGATTCGAGATCCTGCATGGGTGACTTCAACATCACCAATGTGTCCATCGTGATGTTTGAACTTTAAATTTCCTCCACAAGACTGAACTACCTTTTCACACAGTTCCGCACTTTTCAACTTTACAAAAACGTCACTGTTTACGATAGACATAGAGATTCCTATAATGTCGTTAAAATTCAACTTCACTGTTTCTTCTAGGAACGTTTCAAATTCAAAAGAATTCGGTCTCGGATGGCTACGATAACATGAACTTCAACGTATCAATACGAAATGGTTCAGACATCACGGACTCATTTTTCAGAGACTTCGAGCCACGAATAAGTTACAGCTACAAGGTGCAATAGCGCAACACTCACCAAGCGAAAGCGCAATCGGCCGCAGCGCTCAGCACACAACCGCTCACGACCACTGCCGCCGGCGAACTACACTACGCTACGGCTATCAAGCGAATGATGAGGCCTTTAATCTCATACTATTCATGGCCGTTGTTAACTGATGCTAATATGGCATTTGTAGACACTAGATAATCGTACGAAGAACTATGTGTTTTTGTTAATTCTTTAGTGCGCCATTGCTTTGAAATGACAACGTGTAAGTTACAATAAGAAAATCATCAAATACGCAACGCAAGATGGCGTATGCCAGAGAGAGTTCTGGGCGAGGAATGTCACGTGTCATCTCCGAACGGCTGGTTTTTGTTAATTCAATGGAGGGTGCAAATCTCCGTAATTTTTGCAAATATGTCTCAAACGATACGAGCTATGAAAAAAATGTAAGAGAGCTAAGTTGTAGAGAATTTTGTCCTCTACCAATAAAGTTATTCAATATTTGTGTCAGATGAACGGTTCGTTTGCAATTACAATTATATTACAAACGGCTTTTTTTGGTATTACTACCGTATTGTTTGTCCGAAAAATTTGAAAACGGGCGGTTCTGGTCTGTAAAATTTGATGCTGATCGGTTGAACGGTTCATCTTAAAACAGGGAACACGTTAAGGACAGACAGACAGACTTACATCCCAAAATCGCCGTTATTTTTGCAATTATCTTTGAACAGCTACGAGATATGAAACAAACACAAGAGAGGAAAGTTGTAGAGAATTTTCTCCTCTACAAATTCGGTTATTCAGTTTTCGTGTCAGATGAATAGTTAAGCCGTTATTTTCATTTAAATTTCGAGCTGTCAAAAGTTAAAGTGTTGGAGAGAGAGAGAGAGAGAGAGAGAGAGGGAGCCGTAACATGCAGAATGTACTGAGATCCATTCTTTGAAATTATTGCACCTGGAAGATGATGTGTTGGTCCAACAATATAATGATTAGTCACACATGGTATGTGGGAACGTTATCTGCAATTCATGCTGCAACATCTCTGGTCACCACAATCTCTGGATTTGAGCGTGTGTCAGACATGTTCGAATGGCAACCGACACGGGTCCCTTGTCAACCATCAACTCTTGCAGAGCTACGTGAACAGGTTGACTAGACATGGAATAAGGTATCCCAAGACAGTATTCGCCATCTCTATGATCTAATGGTTCCGACAATAAACGCTTGCATTGTCACCTGAGGAGGCTACATCACTTATAAATGTGGGTGTTTCAGCATGGATTGATACCTGGTACTTACGTACCAATTGATCTATTTGTCAGTAAATGTAATCATTTCACGTCCTCTATATTCACTTTTTCGGCAATGAATCTTGAGTGACCTGTCTGATTTGAGTTACTGTGCTGTTGTGATTTTGATACTACTATTCCAACTATTTGTATTGTGCAACGGAATAATCTAAATTTATAATGTACTCAAGGCCCCTGCAAGGAAGAAATCAACAGCATGGTATGCAGAATTCAGGAAAACGTTCCTTGTCTACCTTCAAATGGTGAAACTTTATCACTTATGCAAAGATAGACATAGATGACAGCTCATATAAGAAAAGACATAAAATTAACAAAGTGTAACTGGTAAGGATCAGTTTGGGTACTAAACTGATGCCACTAGTTACTGAAATAAAAATCTGATTGTGTATTTTGGCTTTATTGACTTTAAGAAAACGCAAGTTAACAAATAAACAGTTAGTTATTTTTAATTTTCCAAGTTACGAATAGGTTCACAGGATAGAGGAAACATATAAACAATTTCAAAATCAAATAAAGTTTGTAGAATGGCTAAAAGTCCGTACCTATTTGACTTTAAAATTAATTCAATTAGGTCAGTTTATGATCGAGGCTGTCACAATGTCAGATATGTTACAGTGATAAAAAATATATTTGTTATTACTGTTTGGGGATGGGTCGAGTTCGCCTAAAGAGTTCTCACACAATACCATTAACTGCGCTGACGGCTGCAAGCTGTTTCTTCGCTGAATCGAAACTAACTATAGTCTGTCTTGATCAATTACTGCCAATCACACTTCCCTGCATCTTGATGAAATCAAGAACGACCTGTAAATCTCGTAATTTGTATATCAAACTGTAATTACTATACTATCGTTCAAAATATCTGTACCCCATCGAGTTTGTATTCAGTCTTGACGACTAGAATGTGATTTTAAGGTCGTAACATGGAGGAAATGACAGTGAGTAAAACTTGCCTCCTTACATTTCCCTCCACTTGTGATAAAATTTTTGTCTGTGGTATTGTTAATGCTGAGGCAATCATAAACTAATACAGGCAAATAATAACCAATTCAAAATTATCATACAGCCACTCCTAACAGTTTTAGATTTTCTATATAGGCTTAAGTACCATTTATAAAATTGTTATTTGTTTTACAGCATGAATTTGACTTTTACGAACTGCATACTTTGTTCGTTGCCAAAATATGCTTCCGTTTTTCATCATTCAACTTCGCAATTAGTTTCTTTTAATTTAAACTCGTTCATGTACAGTGGTCGTGTACGTGATCTTTTAGGGTTTAATTTTTTTATTGAATTTGCATGAAGTCTACAACAGCTTTTTCTGTATTTCTCTGTTTTAACTTTGGAATAGTTATTATTTATTTGTGTTTCTATACTTCAATTAAAGAATAAAGAAGCCGTTCTAGCTCTCTTTTCCTGGTTGCTATTTATTTTTACAAAATTTTAAAATAAAAATATCATGTTACTTTAGAAAAAAAATAGAAACACAGAGGATACTTTAAATTTACATACGCGTCAATACAATCAATATATATAATCAGTTTATATTAATTAATAAATTTTTTTCGTTGCACAAATCACTGCTTATTAAAGTTTCACATGTGTTATTTAATAATGAACTATTTTAACTATCACTCACTCTCATGTTTTCACACTTTTTTTTCTGCTGCAATCATTGACTTCTTATCTAATGATCCTTTGTAGTTGCGAAATTTTGTCGACTGTCTTTAGAGTGGTGTACGTCATGAGAGCAGTAACATAGCATACAGTGTTTTGTTTTATCGTCGCTGAGGCGCAATGTAGTGGAATTGAGCCTCTAGTTGACTGCAATTCAAAATGTTCAAATGTTTGTTAAGCTTAAGGGACTTAACTGCGGGGTCATTAGTCCTTAAACTTACAAACTACTTGTGAACTTCCTTATACTAAATACGACACAAATCCGATGGGGGATTCGAACCCCAGACCGTAGCGGCCGTGCAGACTGCGACTGCCGCGCTGCAGACCACTCGGCCACTGCGGCGGACTGACAGCAACTTACGACTGTCAGCTGATGTATTGAAGAGATGATGTAACTCTTCTGTTACACCTGAACCAGTATTACTACAACTCGACATTGGTTCTGTGCTAGAAGAACCTGCTTTGCAGCAGCATTTCCTGTAGCTTGTTTTTCATAACGATGTATTGACTTACATAACTTGTTGGATCAGTTTTCATTTAGTCAGCGATGCAAATGTATCATTGAGATATGACTAGTATGCTCATCACTCTACAGTGATTGTGGAAATTTTTTTAACTGTTTTAGGATAGGAGAGAAAGGTATTTTGATCTTTTGACTATCTTCTGATCTCTTGCGACCTTGGTTACTTCTCATCTTCTTTCCTTACTTCTTTGTTCTGTCTTCTTTTCTTCTTGGCTGTGAATGGTGTTTTATCTATGGAAAATAAGGGATTTGGGATGTGAATGTCTCTCGAATTGTGTATTGAGATGATTATAGTTGTCAATAGACTGTAGTTTTGCTATACTTTGCAAAATGACTATTCTTCTCTGATTCTTGTAGATTATGATTGTGACATATTACAATGTCTGTGGTATACATTGTTCTGGTAAAGCCCTTCCTGGATGCAACCTGTCGCTCCAGTGGATCGCTGGTCTTCGCATTATCGTTTTGTTTTACCCTCAGTGCTGATTCAACATGACAATACTCTCTGTCATTATCTCGAAGTTGTAGTTGCCGAACGGGATGGATATGGTATCTGGCGATTCTCCCCCGCAGTGTCGTGATGTGTTCATAGTCGTGATATATTCATAGTTTAATCATATGCTTTCAAATGACTTGTGTGGTAATTGCCTAATGTCTTACCCGTTTTAGGGTTTGTAAGGTCCACCACATTAGCGTGCGCAATTCTAGTTATGATTAATAGTCCTTTGTGCCCTGCAAAGAACTCCCTAAAGTCTCTTAAGCTTCTAAATTTATTTTTCTTTGTTTCTCTGTATGGTCATGTAAGACTCATTATTATTTCGTGATGTTTTCTAATGGTGTCACTTTAGGAATGTCTACTCCTTTCTGTGTTGTTATTGTGTTTGGTGGAGAATCCCATAGCGGTATCAGTTGTGAGATGCTTGTTACTTTCGTCTTCTATCTAACTCTTCTTCCTCTTTCTCTCTGGCTTCTAGACATTCCCTTATGTACTCAATTTCAATAACTTCTTAATTATTTGTATTATATACATTACGTGTCATTTGTTGCGTCTATGTTTCTATCTTTGTGTCATTTGTCTGCTTTTGTGACTCCTTTCCACCTTTGTTGGTTTCGTCAAATACGTCGACCAACCCTATGAGTAATTTCTCATCTGTAATTTCTCTAATTTTAAGAAGAGGAGACAACTCCGTTTCGCTTTCGGAATGTAACCAATTAACGCTATCTTCCCACGATTTGCACTGTTCTCCTATCTGTTCTGAAGTTACATTGTAGTTTGAAATTAGAATTTTATTTTGTTGGTTTAAAGTGTTACTGTTATGATCTGCACCACTTGTGTCTGATTTATTTCTTCGTGTACAAAAAATGTTTTGATTTAATTGTGCTCGTCGGCGGTCAGTGTGCTGGCAATTCCCTTCCGTGTTTCGTGGCCAATCCTTACGTTTTCCTATATTTCGTCGTCTAAATTCTGCATCTGGATGCCCTTTATTTGTTCGCTCTTGTCCCTGTGAACCTTGATGTCCCTTAAAGTTGCTTGAGATCTGTTCTCAGCAGTTACTCTTTCTCACATCGTTACCTGTGTCAAAGTATCCCTGATTATGGGTTTCGTTTCTGAATCCATATTCACCTCGATACTCATTGTTTTTATTCCAATATTTTCCACCGTTGTTTCATGATCCTACATTATCTGAATTGTTTTGTGATTGAAAATTATTATTGTTTGTGTTATTATTATATGGTCTGAAGTTTCCATTATTATTGCGATTAATATTATTGTAATACTCATTTCTTGGCCTCTCCGACGTCCCCTTTTATTTCTCCTTTCCTTAAGTTATTCCTCTTTAAACATGAATTGTAGTTCCCTTAGTACTTCCTTAAAACCCACATCATCTTCATTTTTTCCTACAGTCGGTTGCTGATATTTGCCCGCTAGTTTCATTCTACACAAACGTATTAGTTCTCCATTGCTATGTGGTCTGTCTAAGCACTGGTTATTTTTGTCCATAATATCAAAATATTTTAAGACACTTTTCTCACCTGTGTTCTTGTAAGGTACCATCTGTAATAATTTGTATTTTAAGTTATTTTGTGTTTCATTTTACCAATATCTTTCCAAAAATTTGGTACTAAACTGTTGATGAAATGTGCAGTTTTGTGCAACTCATTGCATTACTTCTGCCACTGGTCCTGACATGTGTGCTCATACAATATGTCCAACTGGCCCTGGTCTATGTCAGTTCGTAGTTCCTGTTGACCTTGCGATAATGCCTGTATTTGTCTCTAGCCTCTATTGCGTCTTTATTTATTTGTGTGATCTGGTTATCAATACGTGCTATGCCTTCCTCCATCTGAACTTTAACTTGGTAAATATCCAATGTGACATGTGACACTGAACTCTGTAGTGATGCATGTGACTCTGCAAACTCGTCTCGCTGTTTTGTTTGTCTTAATGGATCAGGTACAGTTGCTGTAGAACTGCGCAGAATTATTCTGTCCCTGTTGCTTTGGCATGTTGATAATACGTACGATTGGTTTTACATATTCCAGTCGCTCGTCTTCACTATCAAATCTTCCTGCCCAGTCACCAAGCTGTCTATGCATCGACCTTAAATATGTTGATATGAATGGAGTTTCCTTAGCTCTAACTGCTTCCCGTCTTTTACATGGACTGTATGCACCTGGTTCAGAAATTGCGTTTCGCGAAATTACAAATTCAGGAATAACATGAATCGTGTATCCCTTACTCTGTTCCATCGGATGTACTTCTATTTTGTCTAAATCGAGGTAGCAAACTCTGCTGCTCTTCCTCCTGATAATTTTGTAATTTTGTACATTCACTATTATGTCATTCGTCTGCTGATTACCTACTCCTTTGTCCCCATCGTCTCTACCTGCAGCTAAGATCCACGAAGCTTTTGTGTCTGTGCCCTCGTAAACATGGATTTATTTCTTGACATAACTTTTTATCAGTCACAATTCCTATCTACAAAACTGTGTGACCAATTGCCTGTTGGTTGAACCAACTAAATCAATGTTGTAATGTTTTTTCTCTCCAAACTGCTCTGCTACAATCTCCAATTCAGCTCCGGTGTGCTTTCAAGGGAGGAAAAGAAACAATAAATTCTTAAATCTATGTAGGTTGGCTGGCCCAGCATCAGTCTGCATCTCCGCATTTGTGCCTACCACTTGAAATCCCTCAAACCTAATACTTATTAAAAAATTATGAGAATCAAAAATTTACTTTTCTAACATAATGCTATCTCACCTTTTTCTTTGCAATTATCACTGCTACATACTGTATCTTTGACCTCCTATTATTTTTCTACATCTAATTCTTGAAATACAAGTTTTACAAACTGGTCTTCAGTGTGACAATGCATCTTCCAAAACTGATATATCCTACACTACTAGACTTTTCACACAATATATCTGTACCTGACCTAACACTATGTAGATATACACAAAAATAGATAAACAACACAAAAATCTTTTCTTAATCAGTGCTAGAATTCTCCTTACTCATCATCTTTAACACTAAAAATTTTCAAAAAACAAAATATTTTATCTTTGTGACCCTCGCTAAGACTGATTATTACCTGCTCTGCTATTTATCTATTCTGCTGATTACCTATTGTGATAATTTCTACTCCGGCAGAGCCGTCATTTTCTGACATGTAGTTACTATGCTCTAGTGATTCTCAAACTACTCTCTCAACTATTTGTAGTGTGCAGTGTACCCAAGGCTCCTGCAAGGAAGACATCAACAGCATGGCACACAGAATTCGGAAAGGTGCTCCTTGTCTACCTAAAAACGGTTAAATTTTATCACTAATGTAATGATAGACATAGATGACACCTCCTGTAAGAAGAAACTGAAAATTGACGAAGTTTAACTAGTGAGGATTAGTTTGGGTACTAAACTGGTGTCACTAGTTTCTGAAATAAAAAACTGATTGTAAAATTTGGCTTTATTTATTTTTAAGAAAACTCAGATTAATAAATAAACAAGTTATTTTTTTTAAATTTCGAAGTTCCAAATAGGTTGACAAGATAGAGGAAACGTATAAGCAATTCCAAAATCAAATGGAGTAGGTAGAGTGGCTGAAGAACCACGTCTACTTGACGTTAAAATCAATTCAATTTGGTCAGTCTACGATTGAGGCTGTCGCAATGTCAGAAACGTTACACATTGATAAAAAAAAGGTATTTGTTATTACTGTTTGTGGATGGGTGGAGTTTGCCTAAAGCATTCACACACAATACTGTTAACTGTGCTGATGGCTGATAGCTGTGTCCTCGCTGAAATCGAAACTAACTATTGTCTATATTTATCGACTACTGCCGATCACACTTTCATGACGTCTTGATGCAGTCAAGAACGACCTGTAAATCCTAGTTTGTGTGTAAACTGGTGTGACACGTCAGTCACAGACTAACCCATTGCGATGCCACTGAAAAATACTCTGACAAACGTCACATAATGCACTCCATGTTGACACCAGATATTAAGTATCTCGGTCACACTTTGAACAGCACACAGTCCAGTACTCTCCACTGGAGATTCACAAAGATCTGCACCATGACAAAAGCGCTCCTTATAGTGCAATACTGTACAGAGGTCTTTATCGCCTCGCCTTACAAAAGTCGCTGTGTGTCACACCGCTGGCTTGCATGTATCGTGACACACATAGAGTCAGTGCGTGTGAGAGAGTGAGTCTGCCTAAATTTTACTCGTTCTGCTTGTGTATAGTGATTTTGGGACTTCCACGCTAGTGGCTTGCCTACCAATCAGATGAAGTGCCTGAAAACGCCATGTAGCTCACCAGGAAATAGTGAGTTAGTTAATGTCACACTTAGGTATTTTTTCTCTGACTTGATGACACCAGTTGGAATCCACTTTTTCACCTGAAGCTAAAAGCTGAAAGTAAACACCTTTTGTTGAGAGCGATATTGTGTGGCTTTTAAAAGGCTTTTATGTATCCGTACCTTCCCAAGAAGGAAAGTGGCTTTCGGGCTGAAGGCCACCCTGGATGAGGGAGTGAAGTGAGGACCCTTCCACCCACCTGCCTCTTCTCGCCGGTCGCCGCCATATTAGCGCCTTGCCTCGATTTAGAAAAACAGGTGTGTGACACTTCATCCTCGATTATCTTGTCACACTTGCAACATGATCTCGAAATTTGCATATCAAACTGTAATTATTATCGTTAAAAATACCTGTACCCCATCGAGTTTGTATTCAGTCTTGATGACTAGAATGAGATTTTAAGGTTGTAACATGAAGGAAATGACACTGAGGAAAACTTGACTCCTTACAACTGGAGGACTCCAGGCTTATACTGATGGTTGTTTATAGCAGTGTATATTTCATATCATCGAAAACATACAACAGGCAGGAGAGATCACTGGCATCAGTAGATAAGCTGAAAGAGGCAAGATTAAATTAATATAAACTCCAAACTGTACAAGAGACAATGCATTGAATAATTAATAATATTATAAGGAATAATGTCTATCCATTAGCATATTTGTTCGTAAAATGTAACTAAACACAAGTTACAGACAATCTATATCTTGGCAAGCTTTCTGTAATCATCAGTACAAATATTAGTTTTGACAACCTGTTTCTAACATATTATTCCATTTTTAATTTATACTGTTTGAACAAAGTATAAGTTATTACATATTTTATTAGAATATAACACATTCAGTGTACAGGTAAATTGATAATATCCTCTTTGCAATAACATATTTCGCCATATAGCTCTTTTATGTTATATAAGGAACTCATTGTTCAATGGGGCGATCTATAATTGTTTAATAATGATTTTGCAGCCAAGATCGCATTTTTCATTTATTATGTTACCGGTGTCGGCGTGCTCGACGCCATTTTCAGACCTGTCGTATTTTACATAACTTCATAACATTTTTCACATAATAAATGAAAAATGCAATCTTGGCTGCAAAATCATTATTAAAATCTTTTTTTATGTGTTGAATTATACACTAAGCTATTACAAGTTGAACTGGATTTGTAATTAGGAAAATTGGGATGTCTGATGCTGAAACCAACAAATCATACAAGTACCATTTCATTTTCTTAATTTCTATTTAATGACTCTAATAATCTGTTACATAACTTATGGGTACATATTTAACATTAAACCATTAGTACAGGATAAAATATATTTAATGGAGCTTGATGATAATAGGTAGTAAAATCATACTTCATGATTAGAAGCACTAAAAATAGCAAGTTATTACAAATTTAAAACAAATTACAATAAAATTAGTGCTAATAATAAATTATGAAAGCCAAATAAAAAGGCCTTATAGAGCGTAATTGTCACTGCAGTGTGTTACTTTGTACGCATCAGTAAATAATACTAAATTAAAATTAAAGTAAACATAGTGTACGTTATTACAGGACGGTGTCACAAAGTCCATAAGTAAGCCAACATTATGGGTAGACACTCAATACACATGGACATAGCAGCAAGTAACCTAAAAGTTGTATGTGCCCTATTAAAATTATAGTCCATGACTTCTGAAATACATGTACGTTCGCAAATATGAACCAAAAACCCCTCTTATATCTACTGTACAGCGAGCCATTGACCGTTTTATGGTAGAGGAACGACAAGGAGAAAACAAGGTGACGTCTATACCGAGATTATTGTACATAAAAGATAAGCCCTACACATATATGACATATTCCCTGTATGGTTCAATGAAGTACTTCGGTCAAGGCAAGCAGGAAAAGGTGTGGGAAGATGACAACTGGAAATTATTGATAAATGAGGGTTTAATCACTGTTTACAGGCCCAGACCTGAAAGGGCACGAGATGCCTTACAGCTGTTCAAATCTGCTAAGTCAGGTACTTGGGAACGTAACAGAAACCAGCGCACAGATCCAGAACAGTCATACTCACAACTAGAATTATTTAAAAAAGTCACCAAATCTAGCTATCGACTAATTTGGTAATTTAATACTCTTTACCTAAATCTGTTAATGTAAACTTCTATATAGACTGTCTACGAAACTTCACATGTATTTTGTTTTGTTTAGAACACAATAATGGAGAATAAACATCAGCTTCTTTAAATTTCATTCTAAGTTTAGGACATTCGGGTATTCTTTTTCACGAAAAAGTTGGGGACGTTCATAGGTGAATGACTTAGAAAAATGACTGCTGGAACACAGGTTAAAGCGAAATTAGGTTTTTATTCAAAGCACTCACACAAATGTGAGTCTTCGGTTGTGTAGTCACTAAATTAATAAGGTTTGAATTGCTTGTGTCCGCAGAGAAGAGCAGGTGCGTGCTTCGTCGTTGTGTAATCGTACGAGTGCGGGCTCATACACTGCTGTCGCTTTTACAATCTTCTTGGTTTTTGAAATTCAAAACAACTAAAGGTAAAGCAGTCAACAATCCGAAGATTGGTTTGAACACCATAGTGCTTTACTAGGTATGGTCCTGTTTGGAGGTGGTATGTCGTTGCCTTCCTCCGACCTTCGAACTGACTTATCCAGCCAATTATAAGGGGACCGACAGTTTAACGTGGGTTCCGAACCACGGTGCTATTCGTTATTTTTCACATGAGCAATACTGACTGAGGTGAAAGAAGTGGAAAGTGACAGATAAAAATCCTAGGACCTGTCGGGGATCGAACCTTGGATTTGTAGTCTGGCACTCTACCACTGTGCAACCGAGGAGCCACCAATATTTGCGCCATTTCCCACTATATGCAGCGTTTGCCATCCGAGGCCTTTTCCATAAACTTTTGCAATATTGGCCTTAACGCAACACTGCCTCCCCTGCACGGTCTTGACCTGTCAAAGGCTCAGACAATACTCTTCTCAACTAGAACTTTCGTGGCGCGCAACAGCGCTGATTTGGAGCGCTTTCCCACCTTTTCCATTCACGAACGCTCTTTCCGTTTCTCAGTTCTTCCCACAGGCTTTTACATTATACAATTATTTACAAAAATTTCTACGCCAGATCCTCTACAAAGCTATTATAATACAGTAATCACCACATTATTTACATTACAACCCACATAAGATTAAAATGGACCTTAAAAAATACTACAATAAAATTATAAAACTGCTCATAGAACTTGTGGGTACAAAGACATCTCTATACACATTCAACGGTAGAACGTTACTTCACATACATTAATCGAATTGTCAACAAAAATTGATATCCAAATGATTTTTATATTTTGATGAAGATATAGCAATATTGAGAAACTATCGTCATTTATGGTGTCACAACCATTGTAAGGTTGTGAGCAGTATATGGAGAGGAACAACAGCAGAGCATGATTGGAGGCCTGCAGGGTTGACGTCTGTTGCTTACAAAAAGGTTCATCTAGTCCATTGGATTGTGGATTAAAGGGCGCGCTTGTGAGATGAGTGATGCGATTTTCTGTACAAAACAGTTGAAACAGTTAGCCTTGCCTAAGCCTTCAGAACAGACCTGGAAACTCAGCAGGCAACTGAGAAACACTGTCCTTTGGATAAAAAACTGATAAAAAAAAGCACATTTCCTTAATATAAAGGGCACATAAATCAAAACTAAACGAAAGCATTTCACCGTCTGGCGTACCAGTACACAGAATTGTAAATATCACTGTCTGGTGTGCTACCGGAGTGTGGTAGATGCTATAAGTTGCGTGCTATATTTTGTCAATTGTGGTGAGCTCAAAAGTTCATAAGTCACACAGTTGAGCAAAGTAAGACACAGTCTAATGTCTGATTGAAGACTCACGCAATGTTCAGCAATGTCTAAGGTCACAAAGAAGTGCATTTCATTATCTTTGCACTGCACTGGGGAGAGACAGAGGCACATCCACCTGAGTACATCACTAAAATCAGCCATCGTCATAAAGAAAACGGTCCACACACAGTCAAAAGGTGCTCGAGGCCTACAAGGGCAAGAGTTGATAGAGTGCTCTGTTTGTTGCAAGCACACAGATCGCACGTGAACAGACTTCTTATATGAAAACCACGTTCCATTCCGTGAAAAGCAGTACAATCGCTTATGTTTAGAAAAGCAGTGGGGGCACGATTGCACACGCTGTGAGTCTTGTTTACTCTTCACATGGGTTGGCAGCTGTTTGCCTACGGCAAATATGGACTGCCTTAGAGCCTTCCACGACAGTATCACACGAATATTCATGATGAATAATTTGTATCACCTGTGACGGTGATGTTTGAGAATGTGTTCGGAAATGCGATTGACCGGCACATTGTATGAAATTGCATAGTGAATCATAGCGTCTGCATAATACTTTCCACCAACACACTGACACCAGCACTATTGGATTAAGCCCTGCACTTTGGTGACCCACTGACGAATGTCTCTTCCAATTTTTTTTTCCCCTAATGAAGAAACATATATTGAACTGAAGCTAATTTTATTTGTTCTTCCAAGTATTTAACATGGCCGCAATTAAATCATCATACTGAAGGAGCTCCGAATGTGAAGTCACAAACTATTTTTGTGTAGGTCTAGAAATCTGGGTGCCAGTAGTTGAGAAAAAATAATTTACGAATTCGAAATAATGAATCATATCGATTTTTATGGGCATTCAAAGAAAATACCAAAGCTGAAAATTTGTATTCCTCTGGGATTCGAACTGTTTTTCGCTTCGTGCTAGCAGTTGTCTTCACCAATAGTGCCATCCAGGCATCCTTTCCTTACAACACAAATGCTTTTTCTGTCACACACTACGACGGTTGCCAGTAGCCCACTACTTACTCTTGCTTACAGCCTATATTGCAGTGGTTACCTCAACCAAATAGGCTATCCAGACACGCTTCCAACCCAAATTCTCCACTACTAACACACTAAGATGATGGTGCGCTCTGCCTATTTGTTCGTCTTTCCCGCAGCCTATTCTGGATTCCCGCAAGGGATCCGCCACATGAATGCCTGTATATTCAGATTGTCATTTGCTTGTTGGGGGCATAATTTACAATTATTTGTCTGCTGTCTGTTCTTTATGGACATGTCCAAAAGAACCAATGGTGACTGGTCGACTTAATGGCCGTCAATTTACGAGTTCGAAATACTGAAACATTTGTACCGTTACAGGGCGGTGGAATAATACTACGGCGAAGTTGCAAATTCATTCTTCACTGACTTTCCCTCCAGAATTTCCTGCTTCGGGCCAGCGGTCGCGTTGACTAGTGGGTTACCTAGGCACGCTTCCCTTAAAACCCAAATTCTCAACTTTTAGTGCACTACGATCGTTGTGCCGTCTGACAGTACTTCCTCCTGCTCGAAGCATACACTAGATTCCGACAGGGGATTGAGTATATGATTGGTTCTGCATTGAAATTGTCAATTTTCTGTTGGTGGCCTATTTTAGAATCCTTGATATTGTGTCTGATTTTTTCTGACATGTCCGAGAGAACGCAAATTTACGAATTCGAAATACTGAATCCTTTTGACCGTTCCAGTGAATTGAAATAGTGTGAATAGCGAAGTTAATATTCTTTCCTTGACCCGGAATAGAATCAGAATTTTTTGCTTTGTGCCAATTAGCCTATCCAGGCACGTTGCCCTTACAACCCAAATTCTAAACTTGCTTTAGTGCCACTGCCCATTAGTTCCTCTTACACGCGGGCAATTCTTGATTTCCATAAGGAATCAAGCGTATGTATGTGTCCGTTTTGAAATTGTTAATTCAGACCTGTCCGAAAGTACAGACACCATTAATTGATTTAACGGCCGAAATACTGGACATTTCGTCATTTACAGGGTACTGAATCAAATTCAACGGCAATTCGTACACGGATTTTACTGTTTCGTGTAGGCAGTCGCATTAACATCCCTTCCAACCCATATTCTCAGCATTACGATTATAGTGCCCGCTCAACGGTATTTTCTCTTACTAGCAGGCTATACTGGATTTCCGTAAGGGATCAATAGTATGAATGCGTCCGCATTGAAATAGTTGATTGCCCGTTGGGGCATATTTTATAATTATTGATATGTTGTCGGTGGTTTTCGGACATGTCCGAAAGAACAGACACCGCTAGTTGATTTAACGGCCGTAATTTTATGAATTCGAAATACTGAAACATTTCGACCGTTTCATGGCATTGAAATAAATTCAACAGCGATGACAGACATTTGTTTTCCACCGCTATTCGATCCTGGATTTCCTGCTTTATGCCAGCGGACGCCTAAACCAATCAGGCAACAATTCCAACCCAAATTCTCAACTTGTAGTAAACTTCCGAAAAGAACAGACACTGTATTAATAATTCGAAAGCAATTTAGTTTCACTGTACTTTCAACTTGAAGTGTGATGCAATGAGCTTCAAAATACTACTTAAATGTTTTCCCTCTCCTCATTGGAATCGCGAAGGGGTGGAATGATTGTGTGTTGTGCTGCATTTTTAACTGGCGTTGGCAATATAGATGACGCAGCAGTGGCTAGCGTGGTGATCAGCTGCTGCAACGGCATTAGAAGCTGTCCCATTTGATTGGTCTCTAACTGAATAAACTGCAGTAGATGAAAGCAGCAACCGTCATTAGCAGTTGCGCGTTGTGTGTGGGAATCGTAGTAGCTATGATTTAGGATATCACAGAATATCATAAATTGCAAATAATGCCTCTTACAATAATTTTAAAAACCAAACAAAGGTTTGTCAACAAGTGCCGCGTTGTGCATTGTTGCTGTCTGGAATGGCAAGGATGAAGACTCAATCGGTCCGCTATAACTCGTAATTTCTTAGTCACATTATCGCCATATGGTCAGTCAGCTATTGGGGGGTTGTAACAGCAGCTAGCTCACAAATAGTGATGCAGACGTGGGAGCAAAGTCAGAACAGCCTAATAAAACGCTTTCATTGGCCGCGCAAAAGCAAATACTTAATTTCATCAGACTTGATCAGGCTTCCACAACATAACATGCCATGCTGATTCTTTTGAATACTGCTCTTGAGTACTGAGTCCAACTGTCCGGGCCGACCAGCGTTATGGGGCTGGTTAAATCGGTGTTGTAGGTCGCGCTCGTCTACGCTACGGCCATGGGCGTGGCCATGTGTCTTCTTGAAATTGACGCTCGTTAAGGCGCTTTCTAAATCTCCTGATATCTCCCAAGTTACCTTACGCGAGTAGAATTATGTGTGGCGTGAAAAGCAATAATCACAACAGTCAACCAGACGTGTTACAGAACATTAAATAGAGGGCACTTAATAAACCTGAAACGTTAGGGAGGGTAGATGGGAGACGGTAGGGGGTTTCAATTTTTTTGCTTCTGTATTGGGGGGGGGGGGGTTTAAGATCACAAACAGTGTTACAAAATCATCCACACTTAAATTTTTAAAGTACAAGCCTATATCACATACATTTCTTTAAAAAGTCGACTCTACAGTATAAAGTTAACTATAAATAACTCTTAGGTTTGAAAGACACCAGCGATCTTGCGATGTTATTGAAACCTTACACGCTGAAGTGTGATGGAGCTACCAATAGCATAAACAAATTCTTGTAAAACTGACATGAAAACTGCTGTAAGACACTTTAGGAATTGCATGTTATTTACCATCGGCTGTTTATTTTGCTTGTATGCATCAGATGATTTGAGCTAAACAAACCAATTAAGAGAATTCATGTGCTAACATATTCATCAATGTTTACAAGCAAGTCAAATCTATAAAATCTATAAGATTTCAGTTGCCTGTAAGCATTGATGAGGCTGTTAGCTGATGTTTTCACTTAATTAGTTCCTTTCGCTTACAGTTCGTGATGATGGTTCAAAACCGAAACTGCTCGATATGTATAAGCTAAATAAACAGCTGATGGTTAATAACATAAATTTCCTAAATAAATAATAAACCTTTAAGAGGGCCTCTCGATGGTAATAGGAGGACGAGGAAGCAGTTAAGACTTTTCGAATTAGATGATCGAAATAATGTTAAAATATACTGAGATACATTAATAAGCTAAACATATATATACTCAAGCAGAATTTCAATCAAAATACTAGAGGCAGCAACCATAATACGTATTATAGTTTATCACGTATGCTTTTAGTAAAGAGTGACTACAACGGATGGATCGACGGCAGTTGTTAGAGGAAATTAATGACCAAGCACTCAAGGACATTAACGACCGAACACTCATCGCATTCCGCCATAATTCTTCTGCGCAATTCGCTTTATGTTATTGAGAAATGGATCGGTCACTTCTTTATATCATGGAAGGTAAGCAATGAATTATTAGGTCATTGGCCCTCTAACAACAATGCCGGCAAATCGCTTACACCATGACCCCTGCCGAGGAAACAATGTCTATTGTATTTATTGCCAAGATTGTTATAAGATCTACATAAACTTTAATATTATTTATTTCGTGGTTAGCATATTTATTTTCATGTCTGTTCTGCTATTAAGTAGGTGAAAGTGACTGTAGTATACAAACTACATTGCAACACTTGCGGGCTATAGATGCCGATAACCACTATCGTTCAAAAGTTTTCGAAAGCCCTGAAAGTAAGATAGAGGAAACTATTCATCAGTGCAAATACTAATAAGCTATACTACTTCTTCAGTTGCGTGAGCAAGAGTATTTCACGTTTTCATAAGTGAACTCATTCAAAACATATCTTTCCGTTGACATACTCGTCAGTTTCCAAGCATTCCATGTCGCTAATATTTTATTATAGTGGAATAATATAATCTTTTCTTACTACTAGCGTTCATCTGCAAACACTTTTATAGGTAAGAAAGGGACATATCGTTATGCACTCGATAGCAGAGGAGTGAACTTCAGCAAGTGCTGAGCGTAAATATCGAAAAAAAGAGCTTTCAACAGAGAAACGCTCTTCAAATGTGTCATTACGTGCGTCTGGTCGTACTATACGAAACATATAGAACATATTACCCTGAGAAACGTCAGTTACACCTTGCAGTTACTGATCGGAATATGGACAGACCTCGACAGTATGGGCCAAAAGTGACTAGAATCACTGATGATCAATATGTATAACTAAACGCGATCGCTTCAGAACAGTGACAGTTTTAGTAGCAGAAGTTGCCGCGGTGGAGTAGCCGAGCGGTCTAAAGCGTATCGCTGCGGAGCACGCGGTTGTTCGCCGTGGAGGTTCGAGTCCTCCCTGGGGCATGGGTGTGTGTGCTGTCCTTAGTTAAGTTTACCTAGGTTTAAGTTGTTTGTAAGGTACGGACTGATGACCACGCAGTTTGGTCCGATAGATTTACAAACATTTGATTTCGAGTAGCAGAAGTCAACCATAATATGGAATAGTCGCTGAGTATAAGTACAGTTATGTTTTCATGTGGTTAACCTTGACGGGCGTGTAGCGTATAAGAAACCATTACTGACGGCGCTTAATAAGAATAAGGGGCTACACTGGGCAAGAACGAAAATTACACCAACGTGTATTTCCAACAGTAAAGCATGGAATGGGTCCCGTCACGCTCTGGATACGTTTTGGAGGCGGTGAGACTGGAGATCTTGTGCAAATAAGCGGAACAATGATGAAAGATTATTACCATCGCGCCGCGCGGGGGGGGGGGGGAGCCTTGCGTTCTAAGGCGCCTTGCTGCGGAGAACACGGCCGTCCACCTTGGAAGTTCGAATCCTCACTGGGGCATGGGTTTGTGTGTGTGTATGTGTGTGTGCGTGTGTGTGTGTGTGTATGTGTTGTTTTTACATAATTTAGTTCAAGTAATTTGTAAGTTTTGGGACCAATGATCAATGTAGTTAGGTCCCTAAGCTTTACAAATATTTTGATTACGATCGCATTCTACTGTAACATACAATGTCATTTGGACGATGTTTCGTTGGAAGGGATTCGTCCTACAGCAAGATACCGACCTTAAACACACGCCAAAACTGTGCCAAGCACATTTGATAAATCCGATTGAATTCCATTGGGATGTCTTAAAAAGAGCAGGTACAAACAATGCCTGTTAACAACCTTAATCACCTCTGGATCAGACGACAAGAGGAATGGCTGCAGATCACTAGGAAATCCCAGATGAAGCAGACAGCAAGAATGCTTTGCGTACTCAGTGATGAAAGCTAAATCAAAATTATTCAAATATCTGTAAATCTATTGGACAAAACTTCTATGGTCATCAGATCCTAGACTTACAAACTACTTAAGCTAACTTTCACTAAGGACAGCACACCCATAATCGATGGACGATTCGAACCTCCGGCGGAAGGGTCGCCCAGTTTAGATTAGATTAATAACTTTTCCAAAGATCATGTATAAGGGATTTCGGAATGATGTGGAACGTGTCAGTTTAGTAAAACATAAGAATACATTACATAATTTGTTTTTATTATTTGGTGTCAGTACTAATTTTCATGTAAAAATGTATTTACTGTGTATAAGAAGTTGTCATTCAGAAATTCTTTCAATTCTTTCTAAATGCTGGTTGGCTATCTGTCAGACATTTGATGTTAACTGGCAAGTGACCAAAGACATTAGTGGGAGCATAATTCATCCCCTTCTGGGCCAAAGTTATATTTAACCTTGAATAGTATATCATCCTTTCTCCTAGTATTGTAGCTATGCACATTGTACTACTTTTGAATTTGGTTGGGTTTTAATAACAAATTTTATAAGATAATGTATATATTGTAAAACTACTATGAAGATCCCTAGAACCGCAAAAACATTGTGAGCAAGATGATCTTGTTTGGGCTCCAGGAGTTATTCTAATACCATCAAAAACATAAAATGTACAAAAATAAAAGTCTCGCAACAAATTCCTTCCACCATAAAAAGTCGTGAGATCTCGTGGGAAACCAAGTCGGTTATTTTAGTTAGTGTTCATGGAAGCAACTATTTAACAACTTTTCATAATTTTTTATCTAATTTGTTTTCTACCAACATCTGTAGTGACTATATCAAAATTATACATCTTTATTTCTGTAATAAATATAATGGCAATCGGACCATAATACAATTACAGAAGAAAAAATATAATAAACTGGCAATTGCACATCGTCTTACTCACATAACAATAACGTATATTCCACTATGCATACAAACTTAATCACATAATAATGAAGTATACTCATGTACATAAAGTCTTTTAAATTTTAGTTTATGTTGCCATGGGAAACAAAGTCGGTGTTTTAGTTAGTATTCATAGAACCACATTTTCGTCATCTAATAAGGGATCTGGATCTACCGACATTTAGAGCGACTGCATTAGTATTATACACCTTTACTTCTATAATACAAATAATGAGTTCGCAATCGCACCATAATATAATGACATCAGAATGTTGTTGTGGTCTTCAGTCCACAGACTGGTTTGATGCAGCACTCCACGCTACCCTGTCCTGTGCAAGTCTCTTCATCTGAGAATACGTTCGGCAACCTACATCCCTCGGTCTCCATCTACGATTTTTACCCCACACGCTTCCTTCTAATGCTAAGTTGACATTTCCTTGATGTCTCAAAATATGTCCAACCAATTTATCCCTTCTCTTAGTCAGGATATGCCAGAAACTCCTTTTCTCTCCAATTCAGTTAAGCACCCCCTCATTAGTTACGTGATCTACCCATCTAATTTCCATCATTCGTCTGGAGCACCACATTTCAAAAGCTCCTATCATCTTTTTATCCGAACTGCTTATCGTCCACGTTTCACTCACAGACAATGGTACTCTCCAGACAAATGCTTTCCGAAAGGACTTCCTAACATTTAAATTAATATTGGATGTTAACAAGTTTCCCTTATTTAGAAAAGCTTTTCTTTCCATAGCCATTCTGCACTTTATATCTTCTTTACTTCGGTCATCAGAAGTTATCTTGCTACCTAAATAACAAAATTCATCTACTACTTTTATTTTCTCATTACCTAATCTAATTCCTTCAGCATCGCCTGATTTTATGACATTGCATTCCATTACCTTCGTTCTACTCTTATTAATGTTAATTTTATATATTCCTTTCAAGACGCTGTCCATCCCATTTAATCGCTCTTCCAGATCTTTTGCGGCCTCTGCCAGAATTACTATGTCATCGGCAAACCGCAATGTTTTTATTTCTTCTCCCTGCACTTTAATGCCCTCTCCAAATTTCTCCTTCCGTTCCTTCACTGCCTTCTCAGTGTACAGGTTGAACAACATTGGGGAAAGGCTACAACCCTGTCTTCCTCCCTTCCCAATCTCTGCTTCCCTTTCTTGCCCTTCAACTCTAATAACCGCCGTCTGGTTTTTGTGTAGGTTGAATATCTCTTCGCTCCCTATATTTTACCCCTGATACCTTCAGAATTTGGAAGTGTGTATTCCAGTAGACATTGTCAAAAGCTTTCTACAAAGCGACGAAAGCTAAAACGTAGGTTTCCCTCTCCTTAGCCTATCTTCTAAGATAAGTCGTAATGTGAGTATTGCCTCTCCAAAGAGATCTTCCCCGAGGTTGGATTCCACAAGTTTTTCCATTCGTCTGTAAATAATTCGTGTTAGTATTTTGCACCCATGACTTGTTAAACTGATAGTTCTGTAATTTTCACACTTGTCTGCACTTGCTTTCTTTGGAATTGGAATTACAATATTCTTCTTGAAGTCGACATCAGAATACATATAACAATCCAGCAATTACATGTCGACATATAAAAATAATTTATATTCCACTATGTAAGCAAACGTAATCACGTAGGAATGAAATACCCCGCATTTGCGGAAAGTATTTTAAATATTAGTTTACGTTGCCATGCGATTGCCAAGTCCTTATATTTATCATAGAAATAAAGGAGTATAATTTTGATATAGTTACTACAGATGTTGGTAAATAACTAATTAGGTAAAAAAAAGTATGAGAAGGTGTTGAATAGTGCTTCCATGAACACTAACTAAAATAACCGACTTGGTTTCCCACAAGTTTCACGATTTGATGAGGTGGAAGGAATTGGTCGCGAGACTTGCCTTTTTTGTACATTTTATGTTTTTGATGGGATGTCATTTCAATTTGTTGATATTTTCTGTAAAAGTTTTTGTACATCAGCAACAGATATTCTTAATGGTTTCGTTTGGTTTGATGTAACGGTATTCAGAAGCCTGGAAAGTCGATTATATTGTTATTGTTCTTTCATCATGTACTGCAACGTGTGGTGGATCACTATAGAAATATCAACAAGTTAGTGTTGTATTTCGCATCAGTTTGTGAACTTCATAATACTCTGAAGTTGCGGATAAGGTATATTTTCCTGTGTAAGTGAAAGTAGTAGTTATTATTTTGCCTTATATTTATTGAATGGTTAGTTTTACATAGAACAATTAGAAATTCAAAATTAATTATTTTAGTGCATTATAGTGCACACAATTATATGGTACGAAATGGTTGCATATAATTGCACAACTTTCTCCTGGAATCAGTGGCTACAATTAAAACTTATGAGAGTTACAGAATAAAAGTAATTTCTTATGAAGAAATTCAAGCCTTTGAGCTTTAATAATAAGTATCAAATAAAAGAATAATTTCTTTCATTTTTATTCAAAAATGTTCAAATGTTTGTATAGTCTATGGGACTTAACTACGGGGTCATCAGTCCCTAAACTTACAAACTACTTATGAACTAGTTAATCCTAAGGACGGCACAAATATCCATGCCCGAGGGGGGATTCCAACCCCCGACCGTAGTGAGCGTGCAAACCGTGACTGGAGCGCCTCATCCTCTCGGCCACCGCGGCCGGCTCATTTTTATAACTGTGGACGCTGTCTGGAAGTCCTTTCAGACATGATGATGATTTCGTGAGACGTTTTTGGACCTTAGACCCCTTCTGGGATTGTGATCGACCTGCCTGGCGCAAGTCTCTTGCTGACGCCACTTAATCGACTTGCACGTCTGTGATGATGAAATCATGATGAGGACGAGTGAAGAAAATCTGTGACTGGTCTTTAAATCGAACTCGGGCCCCCTGCGTGGAAAATCACCACGCCTGGCATAATTATTTAGTGAACTTGCAGTATAATGTACGGTGCATTATTTCCGTATTTCATTCCCCACATTTTTCTGAGATACTTAATAACCTCTATTTCACGAAATTCTATTTCTTTTTGGAGATAATCCTCCTTTTCTTCTCTTGTATCATTTGTTGTACATCAACAACGGGTTTTCTTAAGGTCCACTCCCTATCCTTTTTTTTTTTATTTTTCTCAGAGCCTTTGATGCAACAATTTTTAGCATATTGGCAGCACGTTTGCGCTCACACTAACACCGATATTGCACTAATTTTCTTCTTTGATAAAGACTCTTCAGCCCGCTGGCGCTCGCACTAACACTGTCATTTGGGCGATGTTGCGTTGGAAGGGTTCCGTGCTATAGCAAGGTACTGCTGTCCTTAAACAGACTCCAAATTTTGTGTTATGTTATTACTTGATTTTCATTCGTCTTCTGACAACTGCAGCAACTGGACATCAATGTGATCCCGGGCTCAAAGTCAGTGTTGCGTTATGTAATTAATAAAGCAGTGTTTCAGTGAATGGCACCTTCTGATACATTTTTAAATAGGTCTTATGGAGAGTAAATGAATTACTGAATAAAAAAAAAATACATGTGCCATTTAAAAAAAAAGTCATATCGCTTTTCCTATCTTTGTAATAGAAGAATGTTACAAAGAAGGAAATCGTGCTGATTAGTATATATATATATATATATATATATATATATATATATATATATATATATATATGTGTGTGTGTGTGTGTGTGTGTGTGTGTGTGTGTGTGTGTGTGTGTGTGTGTAATATTATTTCTATTGGTTTGATATAAAGGGAAAATGTCATATTGTAGGTGAACGCTTGTTACTGTTACATACTGGAAAACATGACATTGCATTCACCCGTTTCTTTGCAAAGTAAGAAAGTGAATGGAATGTGACACTCGGCAGAGAATACAAAGACTTTTAGTAATATCTTACAATTTCTATTTTCTAGAAATATCGGGATTTGAAAAGAGGAAATTTTAAACTACTTGTATTCGCTGACCAGTGGTGAAAAATTGTCTGATTAATAGTGTGATGAAGCGGCAGCAGAAGAATTTATAGCACCTGATGACTCAAATGGGAGACAGTAGTACGTGCAAATGACAGCGAGTACTATATAGAGCGGGGAAGGCATTCAACACAGAAAACAAACACGGATTTTCTTTCATTCCTGTGATGTTCACTTATGTACAGTTCAAAAAAGTTTCCAGTAAGGAGCACAAGGAGGCGACGCAATGAAAGCAACACATGGAAGCACGATACATGGACAAATTTCATATGTAGCTCTTGCAAAGAATCACAATGTTAGCAGCAATGTCTTAAAAATTTTCACAATTATTTTAAGTTCTGAATAAATAATAATGTATGACGCAACATTCTTATTTGTACAGATCCAAAACCGCACTTAAAAGTCATTGTTTCCTTGAATTTACTGCTCCTCCAGTCCAGTGTAACGTGTTCGTCCCACATCAAAAAAGTGTAGAACTATAAATAACATCTGAAATAATATAGAAATATGGCCTCAGTCACTAACCATTCCAAAAGCAAGAAACCAATTGCAATACTCTGATATTTTCAGCTATCAGTCGATCTTCTTTTTTAAAAAATCTTTATTAGGAAATCATGATTTCGGCCAGTAACTGGCCGTTATCAGTGCTAAAAAGTACAAGAAAAACACACTTTTAGTACATGAAAATGTTACATAAGTACTAATTATGACATTATGACAGACACAACAATGTTTTTATTAATTATACATACCATGTGTTTAACTGAAGATGCTATTAATATGGGTAACTCACAGCATGCCAAGTATGACAACTGGACTTTTTTTTACCGTTTCAAATCTACACAAACACTAATTCAAAACAAAAGTGGGTGACGTGATAGAACATCGTTTGGGCATGTGCTTCCCTCTACAGTATAACGAATATAACAGTTTGTATCAACGGAGTAAATAAATTAGAGAAGTCAAAGTAATAAAACAACATGGCTTACAAAAACCTCGTAATAAATTAAAATGAAAGGTTGTCATAAAAAGTGAAACAGTTAAAAGTAATCGTTCTTCACATTGTCACTTGTTTTAATAAAATGGTTTCAAAGCCATGATAAGCCATTTACGAAATATGAAAGCATTTCTGTATAGGTGTTCGGCTTATTTGTCAATTAATGATTGTACATAGTCGTTTGATACATATAAAATGGAAAAAAAGACCAGGATGTTACAATTAATACTTAAACTCGCACCTAGATGTCGCTGGGGGTTACTGTTTTTCGGCATCGATGATGTGTCCTTTGCTAACGATGTCAATAAATGTTAAGCTATGCGTCAAAGATAAAATGACCGTTAAAAAAGTGTACCGGTTTTGCGATGTCAAAAAGTGCTAAGCTACGCGTCAAAGATAAAATGACCGTTAAAAATATATCGGTTTAAAAACCGGTATACTTTTTAACGGTCATTTTATCTTTGACAAGTGGCTTCACACTTATTGACATCGTTAGCAAAGGACATATCATCGATTCCGAAGAACAGTAACGCCCAGTGACATCTAGGTGTGAGTTTAAGTATTAATTACAACATCCTGGTCGTTTTTTTTTTCATTTTTTATGTATCAAACGACTATATAAATCATTAATTGACAAATAAGCCGAACACCTACACAGAAATGTTTTTATCTTTCGTAAATGGCTTATCATGGCTTTGAAACCATTTTCTAAAAACAAGTGACAATGTGAAGAGCGATTACTTTTAACTGTTTTACTTTTTATGAGAACCTTTCATTTTTATTTATTACGATGTTTTTGTAAACATGTCATAAATGAAAGCCATGTTGTTTTATTACTTTGACTTCTTTAATTTATTTATTCTTTTGATAAAAATTGTTATATTCGTTATACTGTAGAGGGCAGCACATGCCCAAGAGATTTTCTATGACGTCACCCACTTTTGTTTTGACATAGTGTCTGTGTAGATTTGAAACGGTAAAATAGTCCAGTTATCATACTTGGCATGGTGTGAGTTATCCATATTAATAACATCTTCATTTAAACACATGGTTGTATAATTAGTTAAAACAGTGTTATGTCTGTCATAATGTCATAATTGGTACTTATGTAACATTTTCATGTGTTTTTCTTGTACTTTTGAGCATCGATATATAAGTGCGGCAGCCGGAGGTGATGGTTGTATGACTGTGTTGTGTGTCTGTGTGATTGCGTGAGTGTTCTATTTTTGCTAATAAAGATTTTTAAAAAAGATCAAAATGTTCAAATGTTTGTAAATCTATCGGACCAAACTGCGAGGTCATCACTCCGTAGCTTACAAACTACTTAAACCTAGGTAAACTAACCTAAGGACAACAAACACACCCATGCCCCCAGTGAGGACTCGAACCTCCACCGCGAACAATCGCGCGCTCCGCAGCGAGACGCTTTAGAGCGCTGGGCTACTCCACCGCGGCTGAAAAAGATCGACTGATAGCTGAAAATCTCAGAGTACTGGAAACATATCACAGTCGTGGAGCGCAAACCATGGCAAGTAACCTGATGAAGAAACTAATTGTTGGAGTAATATGCGATACTATAATTAATTCGGTCACGAACGGTGTTAAGTTGCGCTTCTGACGCACCTACGAACTATTCCGAAATTTTGCGGCTGATGAGCGCGCTATCGGCCTGTTTGGGATCGCGGAATCGGCCTGACTACTTCCAACCCTTGTATTTCGTTGTCCTTCAGGGGCAGAGCGAGCAGTCAGCGGCCCTGGAACTGAAAGTGGGGTTCCCGTGGGGCGGCGACGCTCCGCCGGTACTTGAGGACGAGCCCTCAATTTGGCTTCCCCAGTCCAGCCCAGCCAGGCGGCCTATCTCAGCCCTCCATGGAATGTCCCGGCCGGCCCTTTACAGAAATGGGGAGCCGCTTGTAGGGCCCGCGTCTCGCTGGCCGCGCGCTCTCCTCCTGAAAGATCCGCTAACTGACTGCGACCGTTGGCGGTGCAGTAAGCGGGCCACCGGCGGCACACCGTTACTCACGCTTACCGCGGGAAACACCGAGGCACGAGCTGCTTCTATTCTGAGTTTTCCGTGTCCGCTGCTTTCTAGCCGTCTGAATTGAAACTTCAGGACGATCATAATATATGGTGTTTCACTAAGTGTGTTTGCCTCTGTACCTTATAGAATAATAGGTGACGGAAACTTTTAATGCGGTAGGTCAACACAAGAAATGTAACACTTTCTGCGGAGCTATAAACATAGTTTATTGTATAATTTTCAAAAAGTTACAGCACAAGGATATAATTTTTAAATTGAACAATAGTTTTTTCTATCGTGCAATGTATTCGTCGAAACCAGCTGCGTCCATCTCAATCGTATCACTGTTAGTTTGGGAGCTACAACCCTTCAAAGTTTCAGGGGCAGATACCACAAACGCAGCGCATAATGCAATGCGCCTTCTAAATGTGGTGCGGCAGAGTTGTAACGTCGCCGGTGTCACGGAGCGAGAAGCTTCCTCGATGCGCTGTTAGACTGCCGACTGTCGCCGCACACGGCCGTATACCCGACAGTTGCATCCACACAAACAACCGGGGCTCAATACACTACAGTTACTGACATCAGATGACGATGGCATACACGAACAACGACTACGTTGATACGTTGCTGATGCTCGGCGAATGCCGACAGGATGCCACTGAAGCAGCCACGGCGTTTGCCATGAGATATCCTAGGCGAAGAGCCCCGGCTGCCATTACGTTCTTACGTGCCGAACAACGACTTCGGGAAACAGGCAGCTTGGTAATGCGCCGCATTAACAGACTAAGACCTGCAAGAAGTGAGGAGACGGAGGTGTTTGTTTTAGCTGCACTACACCACGATTTTCATATCAGCTTAGGAGCCGTTGCTGCAGCCGCTGGTGTCAGTCTGACATCTGTGTGGCGTATGGTACACGGCCACAGGTATCACCCGCACCGTCCGTCACTGTCCCCCCGAAGGAGCTGCATGGGAACGATTTCCGTGCAGGAGTGACATTCTGTGAGTGGGCCATGCATAATTTCACGCTGGAGTCTTTACAAAGTTTTATGTTCTCTGATGAGTCCACGTTCACAACTTATGGTGCAGTGAATCGCCATAACATGCACTACTGGGCCGCAGACAATCCTTGGAGGGTACGACCTGTCAACCGTCAATGTAGGTGGTCAATTAACATGTGGTGTGGAATCCTTGGGGATGAAATAATCGGTCCACACTACTTCCCAGGTACACTGACAGGTGAGTTATATCGCGCTTTTATAGCCGACAGTTTGGGTGGTCTCCTTGAACATCTGTGTCTGCACACAAGAGTCCTTATGTGGATGCAGCACCCAGTCCATTCTGCGCGTGCTGTTGTGGAAGAACTAAACAACAGGTTTGCAGGAAGATGGTTGGGACGCCATGGTCGTCATTCATGGCCCTCAAAGTCGGCCGATTTAACAGCAGTAGATTTCTTTTTGTGGGGATATCTAAAGGGTCGTGTTTATGTTACTGAGCCAACATCCCCATATGATCTAAAACGGCGCATCGAGGACGCATTCGCTCTGTCACACGGGCGATGTTACATCTCGTCCGCAGATCCTTTCGACGGAGCATTGCATTATGCATTGAGGAACAAGGACACACATTTGAACATCTCATATAAATCTACTTCCCACCGCCATAATATCCATCACACACCACACAGCCATGTATTATGTACAGCGTTTAGTATCTGCCCCTGAAACTTTGAAGGGTTGTAGCTCCCAAACTAACAGTGATAGGAATGTACTTTAAATTGATTTGGACGCATATGGTTTCAACGAATCCAATGCACGATAGAAAAAACTATTGTTCCATTTAAAAAATTATATCTTTGTGCTGTAACTCTTTGTAAAATGATACAATAAACTATGTTTATAACTCCGCAGAAAGTGTAACATTTCTTGTGTTGACCTACCGCATTAAAATTTCCCGTCACCTATTATTTTATAAGTTACAGAGGCAAACACACTTAGTGAAACACCCTGTGTATAGGGTGTCCTAGCTATCGTGTCCACCCAAAATATCTCTGCAATAATAACGGCTGTTGGAAAACGACTTTCAGGGGTGACAATGTACGGCTGGGATCCATGAATGTGCATATTTGGAAACATTCTAAAACGAAATCAAATGTGTTTTTTAACACAAACTTATGTTTTGTTAAATGGACACCCTATATTTGTTCTTCAGCAATCCATAGGATGACAAATCACATAAACAATGGCGTTGGTTGCATCGCAATATTCCAATTACATCCCGAGATATAGCGACGCGAAGATGACGCTCAAAATACGCGAAACGCGCGGCTAGCGCACGTCCTGAGACTCAGACGAGAACCCCATGCTGCTCAGGACTTGCGCTAGCCGCACGTTTCGCGTATTTCAAGCGTCGCATCACAGTCGGCGTCCAAGGTTCTGCTCTATCGTCACTTCTGTTCATTCTCATAATGTTCAAATGTTTGTACAACTTATGGGACTTAACTACGGGGTCATCAGTCCCTAAGCTTACAAACTACTTATGAACTGGCTAAGACTAAAGACGGCACAAATATCCATGCCCGAACCCCCGACCGTAGTGGCCGTGCTGACCGTGACTGGAGCGCCTCAGTCCCCTCGGCCACCGCGGCCGGCTTCTCATAATGGACACCGTGTCAGCTGACCTGCACCGGCCATTAACATGGTCCCTACTTTGGCGGATGACGTTATGCTGGCAGCAGAAAGCAAGCTTCACTTGCAGAGACAAATTGAGTGATCGGTTGAAGCAACATGGCTTTAGTCTTAACCTTAAGAAAACAGTTGCCTATTACGGCTACGACTACAGTTAAAACAGAACACCGCCGAAGTCTAATGTAAAGGAAGATGCTAAGGTGGACAGAAGGTGTCACTAGGTTAGATCACATTTCCAACGTCAGCATCAGGAAGCAGTTCGGTGTTGCACCGATCCAAGATAAGATGCGCGAAAGCCGTCTTCAAGCCATGTCTCCAACCATATCGTTTCCTCCAGGAGTGCTAGTAGTGCAATGTTTGTAGGAAAACTTCTCTGAAGTTTTGGAAAGTAGGTGGCGAGGTACTGGTGGAAGTAAAGCTGTGAGGACCGACCGTGAATCTTGCCAGTTTAGGCCGAAGGGTACTTCCCCGGGAAAGGCAAAATTCCCAGATTCGAATACTAGCTCCTGCATGAAGTTTTAATCTGCCAGAAAGTTTCATATCACTGGACATTCCGCTGCAGAGTAAAATATTTGAAATTCTTGATATACAGCGTGTCGCAGACAACTCGTCGTATGAAATATCAAAACCTCCTAGTTGCAAGTGTACGAAGCCGGATCGATTGGTGCCATTTGCAACTGCCGGTTTCCACGGGATGTGGGCTACTCAGGTTGTAGCATACACCAGTACCCCTAATATTTGGTAGTATGTTCTCTTGCAGTTACGCATGCATATATTCGTCGTGTAAAACTATCCACTAGATTATCAAGGGGCGGTTAGGACAGGCTGTCCCACTCTTCAAAGATGATTAGCCATAGATCTGTCAGTTTGATTGGTGGGTCGTCTCGTCAAAAAATAGAACTTCCAATGTATGCTAGTTATCTTCAGCTGTGTTCATGTCCGGATATTATGGTGGCCATAGTCATTTTGCGACGTCGATATCATGAAGGAACGCTTTCACTATTGGCAGTGGAGTGGCCGACCGTTCCAAGGCGCTAAGGCGCCTTGCCGTAGAGTGCGCCGTTACTCGCCAACGGAGGTTCAAGTCATCGAAGGGGCGTGTGTGTGTGTGTGTGTGTGTGTGTGTGTGTGCGTGTGTGTATGCACGCGCGTGTGTGTGTCTCTGTGTGTGTGTTTGTGTGTGTGTGTGTGTGTAGCCCTTAAAGTAGTTTAATTTAGTTTGAGTATTTTGTAAGTCTAGAAACTAATCCCCTCAGCAATTTTGTCCAATAGGGTTACAAACATATGAACCTTTTTTCACATTCACAATATGTGCATGATTATTCCGAGAACTGTTGAACCAAATATGCAACGAACAATCAAGAACAAACTGAAAGAACGACCGCAAAACATGGATCTCGTTGAAAAGGCAAAAAAAAAAAAAAAAAAAAAAAGGTGGTAGCGTTCTGGGCTCACAACCATAGAGTCGGTGGTTCGTTTCCTGCAGAAACTAATACATATTTTAATTTTTTTCGTTGTGTTTGAATACCTACACAATTTTAACATCTAACGTACTTTCTATGAACAATGCATGTATATTTATTTATTCTTAATTTTTTATATTTTAAATAATAATTATTTCGATAAAAGAAACACACATTTTTTACAGTATCGGTTTCATCGTTAGATGACGATAGTAGTCTTTGATTGTTAAGTTTGTGAGAGCTATTTTTCCGTCATTTTTGAATTGAATTACCTAAAAAATTTAGGGACCTCTAATTACATGTGTTGTGTCAGTCTTTGTGTGTGTGTAGACGAGATGAACTCCTTGTCGTCGCCTAAAACGATGGTTGTGTAGATCAGCTGCTTCGAAAGCCATTACTAACTGTGGAGAAGGCATTTCAAAACTGTCGCAGCTCTTCACAATTTTAACAATCAAAGACTACCGTCATCAACTAATAGTGAAGCCGATACTGTACAAAATTGAAGTATTTTTTTCATTAAAACCATCATTATTTTATAAAATATAGAAAATTACTAATAACTAAAAAAGAAGTGCATTTTTCATAAAAAAAATACTGTTGGATATTAAAATTGTGTAGGTATTCGAACACAACGAGGAAAATGAAAATTTAAATCAGTTTCTGCAGGAAACGAACCACCGACTCTGTGGGTATGAGCCCAGAACCACCGTAAATATGAAATAATTCTAAAATCCGACACCTGTGTCGACTCCTTGTCAGAGATCCTCGAGCTGAAATTTGGTAAGTAGCGCTCAGCAGCCGCTGTGGTAACTTTTGGACGGGCAGATCATTGAACGTTCCTGTGTTTCTGTACCTCCTCCACTTCCGAACAGTATCGATTTGGTTTATTTCGGGACGCCTGGAAACGCCTCTTGATGAAAATCCATCCTGACACATAGTCACAATGCGGATCTTCTAGGTATGGCAGATCTGCATTGAACACACTGTTCTTCCTTCCCGGTGTTATTACTGGAACTGATCGGCCATCTCACTCACTCCGTCACATTGGCAGCATTCATGCATGATTGCTTACATCGTTGTGTGGGCTAGTGACATCTATGGACGATTAAGTCACAATGTACACATTCAACGTCAGTCAAGGAGACCTTGAAATCAACGTCATGCTACATTTTGTGTGTATTAAATAACCGCGTTTTCCAGCGCACCGTTAATTCGAAATTTCTAGGTATTTGATCGAGACGTTTTGGAGATTTTTTTTTTTTAATTTTTTTTTATTGTATTTATTTTTTATTTTTTTTGTGTATAAACATCTACATTTTCCATGCAAGTTGGATGTATATTGTTTCAAACTTGAAATCTCCAAAAGGTGTTCAGAATGTATGTAGAAATAATGACAAAATGTCGCATTCGACTATACCTGTAATGCAGCTGAAAATAATTGGAACGGTATTATCAATATTAGTAATTTGAGACCCTCAAAAACGAAAGTTCTTGACCGATTGCTATTATATGTTGACACAACGTTGAATTCTAGTAAGGGAAGATTTTTATATTCCTCTTTTTTTAATATCTGGCATAAACCTAAACAATTGTAATTTTTTCTGCTTTTTATAACGTTGTTTCCCCATTGTAAAGTTCACATAAATCACAAATTTGAAAGCATTTGGTCGAGAAACATTATTGTTTTCGAATATTCAGGGCTTACTGAAAGATGAAATGTACTGTAATAATTGAAAAAATAGTCTCAAAAATAATATCTAGGCAAGTGCAAGTTCTTTCGTGAACCTTTTTAAAATATTTTCGTAGCCCAGTTTCAAACTTTATCTGATCCGATATTGTGCGAGTGGAAATCAACAGAAACTTCGTTCAATGCCTGCACCTTCTAGGGCGTAGTAGGTTTGTAGATATCTTCCTTCTTACTGTGTCCTCGTATCGAAAAGAAAAAAAGAAATTGTGGAGCTTATGGGACTTAACTACGGGGCCATCAGTCCGTAAACGTGCAAGCTACTTATGAACTAGCTAATACTAAGGACGGCACAAATATCCATGCCCGAGGGAACCCCTGACCGTAGTGGGCGTGCAGACTGTGAATTGCCACAGCGGCCGGCTCGAAAAGAAAGCACAGATGATGAAACTTGATATTGGACAGAGTCATAGAAAGAATATCAGCCCGAAAAAAAGAGAATAAACAGCGAAGGAAGGTCTGTAAAATAGAATAATTCAAGAGGACAGAGTAAATTATACAGCAGAGACAAAGTACACTATGAAAACAACTGTTTAAAAAAGATATAAGTTAACATATATAAAGTTTGCAGATCAATGAGAGAAAATGTGTTGGAATATCAGCCGTCAAGCTTGTGTTTCAAAGGACGGAACGGAACATTGTAGGCAAAGCCGAAGGTGAACTGCGAAATATTGGCTCAATACTTGCGGCGGAGAGTGCGATTCCTCGCCGTCGGAGGCCCGAGTCCTCCCTCGGGCATGAGAATGTGTGTGTTGTTCTTAGCACACATAGTTTCAGTAGTTTATAAGCCTACGGACTGATAGCCGAAACCGTTAACTCCCTTATACAAAAAAGGAAAAGAAAAAAGGAATCAACTGTAAATTAAAAGATGAATTACCGTTTTCGAAGCCAACCCGGTTTAAAATAATGACTGAATTCAAAGGCAGTAGTGCACCTGTAGAAGATGTACTGTAGGGAAACAGGACGATCAGAAAAATAACCTAGGAAATGTTTGCAAACACAACTTCTAGAGTGAAGTTGATGAGGAAGACCTCGGAAGCCTTCGAAATGAAGAGAGGAAGGAGACAGGGTAGTCGCCTGTATCCATTCTATTTAAGTCTGAGTTGTAGGAAATGGAATAGATATGGAGATACAAAGACTAGACAGATCAACAAACAATCTCCGCCCTTTACCAACAGTCATAAGAGACAACACAACAGAAGCCAAATATGCACTGCGGTCACTTAATGAAATCAACCCAAACAGGACTACAACCCTCGCGTGGAAAAACGGGGTATATGGACACCGTATTCATAGACAGACACATATTGATATCAAAGTACGGTAAGGTAACACAGAGAGTTTGAAATATCTAGAAGGGATTACACACAAAACAGGACTAATCACACAACCCATTAAAAAAAGTAAGCATGCAGACTTACATGGAACCATTGCATCTAAAGAACTGTCTCCGTCTATGCCAAAATAATATATCACAATTACGTATTCGATAGCCTCAGAAACAACTTTAATCAAGGGAAGAAAGAAGTAAAAGGAAACGGAAAAACTCGAGTGGAAAGTACTGCGATTGAAGGGCTGATTCACAGACTGGGGATCTGTTCAGAGAGACTGACAGCGGGCGGTGCAAACAGCACCACATGATAAAGATTTTCTGGAAAAGGCGAAAACATTGTACCGGGAAAGTATATAGAGTGAATGAAAATAGCCTGCCTGAAAGATTTCTAACATTGCCGTGACTGAAATAGCGAAAATTAACAGGATAATCAAAAAGAAAGAAGTACTCAAGATGTTCACATTTACACAGAAAATGAAAACTGGTGAAAATACCGATAGAAAGTCAGGAAACAGAGAAACAGAAACTTGCCAGAACACCCAAGAAGGAAGTAACGAGATGTAAGAGTAGTCAGACGAAAGGAAGCAACGGCGAAGCGGCCGGGCGCATTGAGGCGATATGCTACGCTGTGTGAGGACGTTCCCCGTCGGGGGTTCGAATCCTACCCTCGGGCATAGATGTTTGTGCCGTCTTTAGTATAAGCTAGTTCATACGTAGTTTGTAAGTTTAGGGACTGATGATCCCGCAGTTAAGTCCCATAAGATTTACAAACATTTGAACATTTGAACGAAAAGAAGAAGAAACACCATGAATAAATATAGCCTCTTGGGAAGAAAAAAGAAAGAAATAGAAGAAAGTTCATGTAAAATTTACTATGTTTCATTACTCAACTAATGGGGAATTAACAATATTAATATGAATAAGTAATGACTCGCACTTATTTGTACAATGTTAAAGTAAGCCATGTTCGAACTCAGGAGAATCAGCGAAATGTCGTGATTGAAGAAGCTAATGGGAACATACATTATCAGTAGTGTGTAGGTAAATTGAAAATTTCAGTATTTTTGAAGTCGTGCTGTGGTAGGCAGTACAGCTCGCCGTGTCCCGATGGCGTATTTATCTGTGCAATTGACTAGTGAACTAGAGACTCTGGTTCGAATCCGAAATTAGAATAAACTTTTACGTTTTACCAAAGATATGATTGTGTATTGTGTCTAGATAATGATAGGTAGATCGCGTTATTAATGATATTTCAGTGTCTTGAGATACACTTCAGGGCAGAATAAAAGTTCATATTCCACCCAAAAGGAGAACGGTTGACTACGATGTTTGGTCGGTATAACATGAGAGAAAAGAGGGAACAGTAACAAAAAAAGAAAACTGGTTGAGCGTAGAAACTTAGCACAGACTTCAAGTACGACAGAGAGCATATATCGTAACGTTATTTAATAAATCGGAGACGTTGTTTAGCAGACACGAAATGACTCTAACAGGTAATGATTGAGTGCGGGATTTATTCAGATCATACCTATCAGCCTTAAATGGTTTTAATAATAGAAAGGACTAAGTCAAAAATGTTTGGTCTGATTCGTTTAAAATCCAGTTCTCAGTTAAGTAGTACTTCGTATTTGTAGAGTGGGTCGGAAATTTTGAAACATGTTTAATAACAACTGTGAGTTACCATTCATTTTCGTAGAGTGCCAAACTCCATCAGTCAAACAACTTTGAACGACACCTGCTCCACGCCCTCCCTGAGAATAACAATAAATTTGTAAGCAGTTATAGTGTTCATCATGCACATTTTCACCTTCGTGAGCCATAGAGTTTGTAGGCGAATTGTAGAATCTAGGTGTAGCATTAAACACTTGTAATGTCGTTATCACTTCCGTTAGAATATTAGTAAAAAAGCGTGCTTAAAAATAAAGACTGAAACGGGATGATCAACCTCATCTGTATATTCTCTTTAATGAGGCATAAAAATTGATGAACAAATATCAGTATTAACCCTTTAGTATTCTGCTGGATTTAAATGTGAAGAGATGGCGGTACATAAATTTACTTTTATTTATTTTTTCGAAAATAATTTCAGTTCGCGTAGGTATTCAACTTTAAACTGAGGCAATCTGAATACGTGCACGTAGAGAGGAAAACCAGTCAAAATTGCGAAGTCATTTGGCGACTCACGTAACGAACGCGTTTCGTGAAGTGTATATATGCAACCGGCAGAATAAAACGGATCTGCTCGTGATGTGAGTAAGCTGCAGCTGACGCTTGAGTATTTATTTACATTGTTTGGTTTCCGATGGTGAATTGCGTGCCTATCATTTTTTTGTGCAGTCGATTTTTAATATTTGTAATGGTATTATTATTACAACAGCAGCAGACGCTTAGTATTGGAGACATTACAGGCATCTGTGATATTCACTGTTAATCGTTGGGTGTCATTTAAAAGCGTTATTACGTGGAGATAAATACAGATTTTGCAAAAATATAAAACAAAGTTTTTATGCAGCGATGAATTTTCCAGCAAGCTCATTTGAAAGTTATTTTTAACAATGTTGTACGTCATAAAGAGAAGCGCACGATAACGCAACAACTCACAAGGCGCCCTAAACGTGAGAACTGCTGCAGTGATTCAGTTGGGAGATATGACAACATTTTCCATACTGGTCCGACTTAGCACCATGCAATTTTTATCTTTTCGGTAGGTTTAAAATGGATCTCGATGGACAACGATTTCTAAACGATGAGGAGGTGAAAGCGACAGTCTCCGTGTGATTACAAAACGTTGGACGAGATTTCTGTGCATCCGGAGTTGAAAAGTTGGTTGTCCGTTCCGAGAAATGTTTACAGTCTCTTGGAAACTATGTGTAAGAGTAAACGTACATTGTGAGTTGTCACAGCCGAGTTGCTTTTCTACAGGTGATTTAATAAAGGGTCATAACGTGGAAGCCCATCCTACTTTTTGATCTGTCTTGAGTTCCAAACTAACGATTGTTTGCAATCTCATTATTGAGACGGAGAAACTCATCCTGGGTGAGGTAACGTGAGCGTCTTTGGCAGTTTTAAAACAATAAAATTTGCTTATATAACACCAGTTCCATTGCAGATCAGTCAGTTGCATATGTACATTTGCCTTTCATTTCAAACGCGAAAGGTCTAGAAAGAAGGAGTCAGATGACCAGCCTCAAAAAAAATGTCAAATGTCTGTTAAGCTTATGGGACTTAACTACGGGGTCATCAGTCCCTAAACCTACAAACTACTTATGAACTACTTACGAACTAGGACGGCACAAATATCCATGCCCGAGGGGGGATTCGAACCCCCGACCGTAGTGGCCGTGCAGACTGTGACTGGAGCGCCTCAGTCCCCTCGGCCACCGCGGCCGGCTGACCAGCCTCATCAAAACGTTTTCAGAACTGGTATTTCTTTCACGGCAAAACTTAATACTTACATTTCGCGTTTTCTTTAATCCCTGTTAGCTTAAGGTATTCAATTATTATCTTCTTTTTTGCCGTATACCAAACGATTTTCCCAAAAAAAAAATCGTCCATATCTGACGTTACCCGGTATACGAAGATATTTTTTCTGAAGCATACTGAAACGGAGATGAAGAGACACAGCATGAAAATACATTATTGGTTTACTGAACTTACTGTATGCCGGCCGTGGTGGCCGAGGAAACTGAGGCGCTCCAGTCACGGTCTGCACGGCCACTACGGTCGGGGGTTCGAATCCCCCCTGGGGCATGGATATTTGTGCCGTCCTTAGTCTTAGTTAGTTCATAAGTAGATTGTAAGTTTAGGGACTGATGACCCCGTAGTTAAGTCCCATACACTTTACAAACATTTGAACATTTGAACTTACTGTACAATAACAATATTGGCAGTAAATTCTTATCTAGTAAGTAGTTTAATGTCCTGATGAACCGTTCAGAAATTTGCTGTTGCTGCGTGGAAATGGCCGTGCGGTCTAAGGCGACTTGCTATGGAATACTCGGCCACTCCCCTTCGAATGTTTGAGTGCTTCCTGGGGAATGAATGTGTGTTGTACTTAGCATAAGTCAGATTAAGCAGTTTGTAAGTCTAGCGACTGATAACCGCAGCAGTTTGGTCCCATTGGTTTACAAATATTTCATTTGAATAATACCGTTCACATAAGAACTAGCTAAGTAAGGGACGACCAATGCCGCAGAATACTCTTTGTAAAACCTAACTGGTATTCCATCCGGACCAGGACACTTTTTTTGTATTCAGCTGCTTCTCTACACCGGAAATACCTATTGCTTTGTCCTCCATTTGGAAGATATTGCGTTGATCAAATGATGGTACATTTGTGCGGTCATCCTGCGTCAAGGACTTCTTAAGGGTTACATTTAGAACTTCAGCTTTCCGTTTGCTTTCTTCTATTACTGCCACGGAATGATCAACGAGTGAATGGATAGGTTCTTCTGGGAATGGTATAGTGACGCCTTCTAACGTCACCAGACAGGTTCTCAATGATGGAGAAGCCCGAGGATATTGTTGGCCACTGGAGGACCTCAAGATGTTGTAGGCACTTCATAGACATACTTATTACGCGACCGGGCATTACCTAGTCGGAACTCATTCCCAAGTTGCTGTGCCATCAGAGGTAGCACGTGCGGACACGAAGTCTGCGACCTAACGCTGTGCTGTCAATGACTGCCGAATCACAACTACAGTTGATAACACATCTTCCATGCCAACAAACACCATAAATCCTGTGTGTGTCTCCAAGTGCACGACTTACCAACCTGCACGAGTTTCGCCCTGCCTTCCATACAATTCCAGAATTAGAATAATTATGTAACGCCGGCCGCAGTGGCCGAGGGTACTGAGGCGCTCCAGTCACGGTATGCACGACCACTACGATCGGGGGTTCGAATCCCCCTTCGGGCATGGATATTTGTGTCGTCCTTAGTGTTAGCTAGTTCGTAAGTAGTTTGTAAGTTTAGGGACTGATGACCCCGTAATTAAGTCCCATAAGCTATACAAACATTTGAACATTTTTTTTAAAATTATGTAACATGTGGAGTAGGCATACATTATATCACACAGCATAAATGATTAAATGTGTCTGTGACGTCGGTTTAAAATGCAATTTGTACTGTGGTAAATTTGGTTTACCTGTTTTCGGCTAATACAAAGAGTGCCTTCATCAGAAATGGTTATAATTGCCATTAACAAAAATTACGAAATTTTTCAAGAAGAAGCAGTTTTTAAATAACATTTAAATACCAGTTTGATATAAGTGATGAAGCTTAAGTCACAGTTGTTAAAACATAGAGTATCAGGCTCGCAACTAAGGGCTGGTCACATGCCCAAAGGGGGCATCAGACTGGCGCGTCCGTGGTAGAATTGCGAGCAAGTGAATAAGTGAAGTCATCTAGTAGCCGAAATTATAAACAGGTTAGTTTCCAGTTTTTTTAATGATAGTGTTACAAAGAATAATATTTTACATAAATAAGAAAATTGGCTGATGCCTTATTTTTAAAGGTAAAAAAATTGCCCAGTGAAACAGCCAACAAATAAATATTATAGTTACGAAAAGTGGTTAATATGGCCTTTTGGGGAAAATAGTGAGTCATCTCAGAATAAATATTTCGGACACTGCAGGAGACAGACAAACTCAAAGACCGACTCACAGCTCAAAACCATTAAAGAAACTTCTATTACAGAGTTACAATTGCTCATTCACATTAAGGCCGTCATAAGGAGAAATGTTTAAGTATTTGCTATTTTTCGAGAATATCTAATTTAGGGCCTTTCTTCTCAGTGTGTAAAATATTAAAATTGTGAATAACTTTGGATGTGTGACCCGTAATTAGAAGGCACTCAGCAAAATTAATTCTGTGTGCTGCTGCCATTTTTCTCAAATGATGTATCTTATACCTGACTCCAAATGCACATCTTGTTTGTCCTATATAGTAAGAAGAACAATTATAGCAAATAATATTATAGGCGCCATAATTATTTAAAAAACATGTTGATTTTCAATTGTGAATCTTTTAATTCCAAACTGTTATCACTAGAAAAGACAACGCTGCAGTTGTATTTGTTAGGAAGAAGCCAGTGAGTAGGGTAGGAGATGGGCTGCAGAAATGGAATGGAGAGAATGTTGTGTGTGTGTGTGTGTGTGTGTGTGTGTGTTTTTTTTTGTTTTTTTTTAGCTCTGTTGAAAGCAGAGTGAAAGAAAGCGTTTTTATGAGACTCCATCAGTATTTAGAACATCGTACTTGGGTACCTTTCACCACATCGTAGTATATGTTGATTTCTGTGGGAAGGTAGCGTAGCTTAAGAAGCTTGTACTCGTTCTTTCTTAGTATAGATTGCAACAGTCGTTTGTATCATAAAATTTACTTTGACTTATTAGCAATTTTTGAAAACAGAGCTTACTCGTTTGTAACTTTTCCATTGATGTGCCGGAAGCCAATTGATACGTATTATGAAAGTGACTGGATCCCGACGCAGCGAAAAATAAGTATTTCCTTCCTTCCGTAATTTGTTCTACAGTTTGTGTCGGATTACTGATTTTATTCCTTCTGTTTCTACTTTTTGTTTATAAATCAGTAAGTTACTGTGCACTTACAATTAATTTTGGCATTAATTTTGGCATCTTAATTCCTTGTATGTGAAAACGCTTCGTCTTGCCTCTCTATCACCAATATATTAATTATAAATAAAATACACACACTTATAAACAATAAATAACTTCAGCAACTTTATGTAATTTCGTCTGTTACAATCAGCTTCTATTTACCTTCTGCTAATCGTACTTACGATCGAGGCTTATGCTCTTACCCTAAATTCAACTACTTAATTGTGGATAAATTTATGCACCCTTCGCCTGACCCCATGCGGAATGGGACCTTCCCCTCGTTCTCACCTTTACTGTTACGTTGCTTAGTTACGACCGACACAACAGTCGATTTCTCTCAAGGGTAATCAGTAATCGCTATAGGTAACTATTAGTCCAAGCATTCTGTGACGGCCTAAAGTTAATTTTGCGAAGATTATTACATAAAAACAAACACAAGAAACAAAGAAACAAAACAATGTATAAAAAATTAAATTTTAAACAGAGTTCCCGTTTCAAGAAACTCGATTAAAAGATTCGAAAATTTCGTGAATTTTATAAACAAAGTGTTCTTAATTAAGTACGCTACTAAAATTGCAATTGAAATATATTAAATGTGAATAGTGTATGACTTATAAGGCACCGATTGTCTTTTAATGAGCATGATATATTTCCTAGATTTCGAGGTTTATCGGAAAAAAAACTTTAAAAAAACCTTTAAAAACGGGATAAAAAAAATCTTTAGAAACGGGGTTGCTATGCCTCGTCAACGTTCATATTCCCAATGTTCTTACCTGCGCCAGTACAGATTGCACTAAATAAAAAAACTACTTGTTTGATGAATTAAAACTTATATTGATTTACTGGGGTATATCTTTTTTAAGTCATTTCGGAAACTGGTTAGATTGTCTCGGGGAGGGGGGGGAGATAAAGAAACGATGTTATTTTTAATTTCATAATAAACATTTTCACTACCAAGCTATTACATAATTTTTATGATTTTCTTAGTTTTAAGCTTCAAAAATGACTTTGAGGTGTTTTTACTTTTATTGAGTGTATATTTAAGCGCCTAATTCAGTTTATATGTTATTAAAATAAAGTTTAAATAATAAATTGCTGATTCATCCACGAATTTAAAAGAAAATGTTTTTCTACGACCTTTAGGAATCTAAACTTGTTTCTTTAACCGAGACAGCGCGGAATTATTTTTGGTTTAATTATTTTCTCAAAAGCTATTAATCACCTTCGCATGACTGCACAAGACGGTTATAAGTGATTTTTTTTTTTTTTTCACAATCACGTCATTAGCTTTGCAATACTGATCTTCTTTCTGAAATAATGTCAAAAATCAATGTTTTATAATTTTAATTTAATGAATCATTATTATTAAAACAACATTTAAGATGAAATACATACATTTTTTTTGTATGTACCTCAACTTTTTAGCTGCTTCCAACCACTTTGCAATCGACCATTCAAGCTGAAACTGATCTGCAATGGGAGCACGAGATTCAATGGAATAAAATATGACACTTTAAACGATTTCTCACAGACAACAAGAAAAAAGTAAGCTGCCGTTCTCGTCATTCTGGAAGGACGTCGGCACTATTTGGGTTAAAATCTACAGTAGTCGTAATTGAGATTACACCAATGCGCTTGAAGAAGGTTAGTTAGTACTGGATACTTATAACTTCAAGAGAAAAACATTGGGCTGTGATTCATTCTTTTATAAAAATTAGTAATTGAATAATAAATGTAGAAGCAAGTATCCTGATTATCAGCTGGAGCGGATTGTTCTTCCTTTGTACAGAGCTTGCAGATAGCGTTTCTGGCGCCCTCATTAAGCGACTGCGGTAACTTGGTAATCATGAGCAGCTCTTGCCGCCTCGAATGTGCAGCAAGCTTCATCTGATTTGGACGCTTCCTTCAAGGTGTTTTTTTCCAGTGGCTATCAGTTAGTATATGAAATTTAGAAGTATCAACTTTTGTTGTGTCCCGTCCTTCCCATGCTTATACTCGTATGGTATCAGTTCCACCCTATAGAACACGGAAGCTTGGGGTTTATTCAAATGTTTGTAGAGCTTATGGGATTTAAATACGGGGTCATCAGTAGTCTTGTATAGTTCGCGAACAAACTAGTTTGGAAGAGCGCTCAAACAGGCGAACTATGCGAACTAGTTTGCAGATACCTCGCCTCTTAGTTCGTCCGCTCCTTTTCCGAAGACTGACGGGGACAGCGAGAGGACGCGACAGCGCGCAGAATCGTGTGATTCCCTTCTGCCAGTTACCGTCATTTCGAGCTGAGATGCAGCTCAGCTGTGGTTTCGTAGTTCACTTCCACAAATTTTCTTTTCTCAGGTATTCAGCAGTGTCTGAATAATTACTGGTTCATTTGCTATCAGTATTTGATGACTAATTGCCCGAAAATAGGGGTAATAGCATACGATTGAGAAACACTGATCATTATATAAAAAACCTGTCATAACAAAAGAAAGAACTCCTTTAGTAGCGGTAGCAAAAGCCAAATAGAGCTGACGAACTAAAAAGAGTGACCTAATTCGCGGCCGAGCTGCGAACTAAAAAGAGAGGTTCGGGTCGTGAACTAAAATATGCGCGATCGGTCGCGAACTAAAATATGTGCAATCGGTCGCGAACTAAAACATGCGTTACCGGTCTCGAACTATTATGCCAAACGTATCTCGCTTCTTAATTCGTTGGATTCTTTTTCGAAGACGGACGGGCAATAGCGAGAGGGCGCGCAGCAGAACTAAAAATCAAGTGTTTGCCTTCTGCTGATGAGAGCCATTTCGAGGTTAGTGTCTGCCTGCTAGATTACAGAGTTCAGTGCTATAAAATTTCTGTTTTGAAGTATTCTACACTCTGCAATATCTAATAAATTCCATAATTCCGAGATATAGAGATAACTCTAAACTTAAACGAGAGAAATTATCCACAAACTTTTTCTTTTGGTTTGCGTGATATCGTTAGCGGCTCAAGTAGCAAGCGCATTAAGCAGCTAGGTGGGGAAACTTCTCCCTCCATGTGCATGCGCAGATCACGCCGCTCAGCCGTCAGAGCGGACGAACTATAAGAACGAACTAGTTCGCGGCTCTATTATGAGCAGTCTAGTCATCATTCCACAAACTTACAAACTTCTTATGAACTAGCTTATACTAAGACGGCAACATCCAGGCCCGAGGGGCAGTCTAGTCATCAGTCCACAAACTTGCAAACTTCTTATGAACTAGCTTATACTAAGACGGCTTATACTAAGACGGCAACATCCAGGCCCGAGGGGGCATTCGAACCCCCGACCGCAGCGGCTGTGCAGACCGTGACTGGGACGCCGCAGATCGCTCGACCACTGCGGCCGGCTTGGGATTTATTGCTATGATTTGTGATTGACTGGAAGACTTCCTAAGTAATAGAACGCAGTACATTGTTCTCGACTGCGAGTGTTCATCAGAGACGAGTGTATCGTCAGGCGTGCCCCAGGGGAGTGTTTCTATTTATATAAATCATCTGATGGACAGAGTAAGTTGTAATTTGCGGCTGTTTGCTGATGATGCTGTGGTGTATGGGAGGGTGTCGTCTGTAACAGACTGTAATAGCATACAGGATGACTTAGACAAAATTTCTAGTTTGTGCGAAGAATGGCAGCTCTCAATGTAGAAAAATGTAAGGTGATGCGCATGAGTAGAAAAAACAATCCTATAATGTTCGAATACAGCATTAGTAGTGAGCTTCTTGATGCTGTCGCGTCATTCAAATATCTAGGCGATATGAAATGGAACGAACATGTAAGGACAGTTGTGAGTAAGGCGGACAGCCGACTTCGGTTTATTAGGAGAATTTTGGGAAGATGTACTTCATCAGTAAAGGAGACCGCGTATAAAACGTACGACCACGTCTTGAGTATTGCTCAAGTGTTTCGGACCCGCAGCAGATCAGTTTAAAGGAAGACATAGAGGCGGTTCTGAGGCGAGCAGCTAGATTTGTTACCGGTAGGTTCGACCATTGCGTGAGTGTCATGGAAATGCTCCGGCAACTCAATTGGGGATCGCTGGAAGAAAGACGACGTTCTTTTCGTGAATTTATGTTGAGTAAATTTAGAGGGCCGAAATTTGAAGCTGAGTGTAGTACGATCTCGCTGCCGCCTACTTACATTTCGCGTAGTTATCACAAAGACAAGATAAGAGAAATTGGGGCTCGTACGGAGGTGTATAGGCATTCTTTTTTTTTTTTCCTGGTTCCATTTGGGAGTGGAATAGGAAAGGAAATTCCTAGTAGTGATATAGTGTACCCTCCGCCACGCACCTTACGGTGAATTGCGGATTATGTATGTAGATGTTTATGTAGAATTGGCCACTGGTACAAGGCAAGAGCGTATCAAGATTGGCTCCCGATGTACCAGAGTAGTGCTGGAACAAACAAACGCACACTTTGTAGCCAAGGATCGGCTGTCAGTGCGAGGTGTCAGTGACTGTCCGCCCCTGGGCTGGCGCGCGCCGTTCGCCGTGACTGATGGGGACGGCAGGTGCGGCAAAAACGCGCCGGCGGCGGCGGAGGGGGCGTGTCTCGTGCATTATACAGCGGCCGGACGTGTGCTCATAATGTAAACATGCGGCCGGGCGCGGCGGAACCGCAGCAGCACGGCGAGGGCCGCCGACACGAGAGACAGCGCTGTTCCGCGCTCGCCACCGCTTCCGCGTCCGTCCCTCACCCCGACACGTTCAACTCGTCACGTGACCGTGCGTATCGCCCTGTAACGTCACCGCTGCGTCCACCTAATCCTCGATGGGGCGAAGTTGCCGTTACATTCTATTTTATGCTTAATCATTTAATAATTGTTCCAATGATTTGACGGTATGGGATGCGGATAATTACTAGGTTGATCCATAACAGTAAACTTTATTAACTTCCTTTATTATGGAACGACAAATGTTAAAAACTCTTCCCTTTAAATACACCGATTAAATAACTGCGTGCCACTACGATGAATGTCTACAAGTCCACACTGAAACGTTTCAATATGCAACTGCAACCCGTATGCGACACGACGGAATGGCAAAAACTTTAACCACCGCTAAACGCAGGTTACGAACTCACTGCCGACATCCTACCGCCTCACTGTGGTCGGCGGGAGACTGCCGCACCCCTGCCAACAAACAAAGAACATTCCAACCTATGCATTGTTGCCAGCTGCTCTCCCTGCACACCAACGATAACTATCGTTCGACCAAAACGTACCAAAGAGGTTACTAACCTAAAACCCTGTATCCTCACAGCCCGGTACTGCACTACGGTTTATCAATACTGTGAAAGATCTGAATATGCTGATTTAGTCGGAATGTGAAGGCAAAAAATCATAGGTGATTTAACCGCAGCCGGCCGCGGTGGTCGAGGGGACTGAGGCGCTCCAGTCACGGTCGGTCTGCACGGCCACTACGGTAGGGGGTTCGAAACCCCCCTCGGGCATGGATATTTGTGCCGTCCTTAGTGTTAGCTAGCTCATAAGTAGTTTGTAAGTTTAGGGACTGATGACCCCGTAGTTAAGTGCCATAAGCTCTACAAACATTTGAACATTTGAATTTAACTACAATGGAAGGGATAAAAGACAATGTCACAGGAAAACAACGAAAGAATGAACGAGTTAATATTTGCGGTTGTTCCAAAAACTTTAACCCTTTCCGTTCCACACATTATGAAATCACCTTTGGAAAAATTAAAATTCATTGTTTCCTGTATTTCTACGGTGCAGTAAACATCAAAATATATTTGTATATAAACAAGAGTATAGAATGAAAATTTTTTTATTTGTTTCGACTAGTTTTGGTTCTATTTAAACCATCTTCAGGAAATTAAGCTGCATTGATGTTATGGAGCTGTCAGGAGACTGAGAGCCTTCTAGTGCATCACAACACACACACACACACACACACACACACATGTATATATATATATATATATATATATATATATATATATATATATTGTTTATATACAAATTTAAATTATGAGTGCTGTTTCCCATAAGTGGAACAAAAATGTTTCCAAAAATATATGTTTTAAAATTTTTGGTCGGACCATTCATTTGTATGTCATGTATTTCATACACAACACAGACGTTTGTACAGAGGTATTTTATTCGAAAATGTTAAAATGTTTGTAATCCTATGGGACCAAACTACGTTGGTCATCAGTCCATAGTCTCACAAAGTACTTAAACAAATAAGGGAACATCATCAACTCGAGCTCATATTTTCTTGAGAAAGAAATACATGACCTGGATATATACCCCAGAAATCGATATCACGTTGAAATCTGGACCATTATTCAGATACTACGCAGTTACGGCCTCCTCAAAGTACAGCTTATTAACAATCGCGCGCTCCGGTTGTTCGTCACTCGACCCGCTTCACTGCGGCCGCTTAATGCCCGAACGCGAAGTGCTGTGCAATGAAGAGACAATACCGAGTCTCCCGAAATGTGAAATTTGAAGAGATATGGAAGTGGAGGAGGAAATAATGTTACAAAATGAAACAGATGTACTGTAACTCTTTCAAATTTACTCCACTTCAATAGTATCAGCTTTACATATAATAAAATGATGTGCATAAGAAGTATTGGAAATTTAATTACATTACATTGCTTGAAAAACCGTGTCATTCTTTTCCACTGCAGTCGTGACGCCCAGTAAAAAGCGCTAATGTCTCGTTGCATATATTCTTTTGTTATGGATACGGGTAAATTGGTATTCGACGATTTAAAATCATCAAAGCAGCTTTCACATCTCTGACAAGCTCAATTCCACGCCGAATCACCGTTGAGACAGTGAAAGTGCTCGACGAATCTGACGGTGGTGAAATGGCATTGTCGGCATCGTCGTCGTCATCCTCTTGTAAATCTGCACCGAACGTCAACCCCCAATTTTCTTCTACATCTTCACATCTTCATCAGTGCAATTGTCTATGATATCCGCAATGCAGTTGAAAGATACAGGGAAAAGTATAAAGAAAGAGCTGCGTATTTTCTTTCATCGTGTATAGTACGTCTAATAACTGCAAATTATAATGCTTATAGGTGACGATTATAATTCTTTGAGATTTAACTTTGCAGATTAGACATAATTCAACACAGCTCCTGGGGATGTCGCATGACAGCGAACACAAACCTCTTACCAGACTCTGGCCACAGTGCTAGACGTTCGGGCATTAAGCGGCCGCAGTGAAGCGGGCCGAGTGAGGAACAACCCGAGCGCGCGAATGTTTAAAAGCTGTACTTTGAGGAGGCCTAACTGCGTAGTATCTGAATTATGGTCCAAATTTTCATGTCATATCGATTTCTGGGGTTTATATCTAGATCATGTATTTTTTCCTCAAGAAAATATGAGGTCGAGTTGATTATGTTCCCTTGTAAGTTAAACTAACCTAAGGACAACACACACATTCATTCCGAGGAAGGAATCGAACCTCCGACGCGGGAGGTCGCGCTATCCGTAACGTGGCGCTCGGCGGTATTTTATTACTTGGACGTCATTTTGTTGATAGTAAACACTGCCAAATCAATAATGCTAGCATGATCTCTGCCACAGCACCAGAAAGACAATTCACTCTCAGCCGCGTACAGATGCGAACGCAACACAACCTGCAAGATGGATATATTAACCCCTCAGAAGTGGCTACACGTCGTACCAAGCGGAAAAATGTCGTACTAGAAGCGTTCATCAACAAAAATGCAACTTTAAGGATTGAGGCAAAAAATACGGTATAAATCAATTTTTAATACGTTGTTGTTCAGGAACAACACTGGGAATGAACGGGTTAACAACGGAAACACCCGGTTCCCCCAGTTCCCCTCAGATTTAATGAAAAGATTTCGCAGCGGATAGTCTTTCGAAATGAGATGAAGCACGTAATAGGAAAAAGTAACCCAGAACTGTAGAAGAAGGCAAAGCAGAAGTATTTAACGATCTAAATGTGACATTGACTAAATATACAGATCCGCGGTTTTTTGTTTTGTTAAAACTTCTTAACTGTCAATCCGGTAATCCACATCACTACTTTCCTTTTGTATCCACGGCTGTTGTCATACCATACAATAGTAATGAATAAAAACACCGTCAGCTGTATTCCAGTTTTATTACTTATTGGTAGCCAGTTTCAATGTACCAACTTCAAGCACTCATAACAGGATAATGTGTATTTTGCTGTGTACGAAACGACAAAATAAATAATTGTTGCACATCACGTTATATTATAGCAATATATTATATACGTAAAGAGTATAATCAATTTCAAATGTTTGTTAAGCTTATAGGACTTAACTGCGGTGTCATCAGTCCCTAAACTTACAAAATACTTATAAACTACCTTATACTAAAGACAACACAAACATCCATGCCTGAGAGAGGATTCGATCCCTGTCGGGAAACTACCTAGCGCATCGGAGCATAGCGTATAATCATGTGCTAAGAATATATTATCAACGCAGTTAAAAATAAGACATAATTATTGCAGACAAGATGCCTCATACACTTCTCACAGAAATTAAAACAATAAATTAACGGCTGTGAATAAGGTCAGTAGAAGATCTCGCACATATACAACTTCGCTGCCGGCCGCGGTGGCCGAGGTGACTGAGGCGCTCCAGTCACGGTCAGCACGGCCACTACGGTCGGGGGTTCGAATCCCCCCTCGGGCATGGATATTTGTGCCGTCCTAGTTCGTAAGTAGTTCATAAGTAGTTTGTAAGTTTAGGGACTGATGACCCCGTAGTTAAGTCCCATAAGCTTAACAAACATTTGAACATTTGAACAACTTCGCTATCTGAAATTCCAGGACAAGTACAGGTTTGCTTGAAGGAACCAATAATGTGGATTAGGGAACTTATAAAACGTTAAAAACCTATATGTCCGCAGAAAACAACAAAAATCCTTTGATTTAAGGTCGTCTGCTGAAGTCCTATGACAACTGTTACGTTTTCACGGTAATTTTTATTTATTTTTTATTTTTTTTACTATTTTTACTGCGGGCTTCAGTCCGGAGACTGATTTGATGCAGCTCTATGGTATTCTATCATGCACGACTCATCAGCTCATAACAACGGTAACCGACATTCACTTGAATCTGCACTCTACTTTTACCCCACACACTTCCCACCAAAGCTAAACTGACCATTCCGTGATGTCTCATAATGTGTCCCTACAATTGATCCCTTCCCTTAGTCAACATATCCCAGAAAGTTCTTTTATCCCCAGTTCTGTTCCGAAATTCCGCGTTAGTTACATGATATACACATCTAATCTTCTGCATTCGTCTGTAGCACCATATTTTAAAAACTTCCATTATCTTTCTGTCTGAACTCCTTTATGTCCACGTTTCAGTCCCGTAAAATGCTACACCCAACGAATGCCTTCAGAAAGGACTTCCAAACATTTAAATTAATACTCGAAGTCAATAAATTTGGTTTCTTCAGAAATGCTTTTCCACCCTTAGCCTTTCTGCATTTTATATCTTCTTTATTTTGGCGATCCGACTTTGCTACCCAAATATCAAAAAAATCATCTACTACGTTTATTGTCTCATTTCGTTTCTAATTTCTTCAGTATCGCTGAATTTCTTACACTATATTCCATTACCCTTGTATTCCTCTTGTTAATGTTCATCATATAACTTCCACTCATGTGACTATCAATTCCGTTGAACTGCACATCCAAAATTTTTTCTATCTCTGACAGCCTGATAATGTAATTGACAAACCTTAAAGTTTTTATTTCTTCTTCTTCCTCAACTGTAATACCTTAATTATAAATTGAAAAACAGACTAGATCGCAAGAGAATTTTTGTTGTTCTTAGGCAACCGGTTACAGTCTGCAATATTATTGTCCAGGTATCAAGTTTTTAAGAGATCTATATATAAAAAAATTAATTAAAAAACTTCAACATTTAGTGCTACTTTGGAATATATGTACACTAAATACGTAATCACACTTAAAATACTAAGGACTACAATCCGCCGATCCAAACTCACCTGGCTCAACTTCATGAATGTTCCACACAGTACTTTCGCTCTGTGTATATGCATTCCCAGCCCGTAGTTGTTCGCACTCCTTTTATACTCCGTGGATACTTTTTTGCAGTCCGAACGCAACACCTATCGCTCACATTTATCGAAAGTATTTGCCTGTGTATGTCGCCGCACCTTTGTGGAATGAAACTCACAAAAGGACTGCCTCTGCTTTCTGTCTTCGTGGCAAGATTTAACAGCTCTCGATATAACCTACTCTTATTTTAATGTGTCCTCGTAGCTGACAGTATTCTCTTTCACTCCTCTCAGTATCCAGAATTTCGGATAACACCGCACCTCACTACTGACAATTTTTCACGAGCTGTTGCGCCACTTAACAATAAATGCACAATTGACCTGAAAGAGTCTCGCTTTTTACTAGTCACTCCTGTACATTCTTACTGAGACATCAGCAGGCTGTAATGCCAATCGTTTTTTCCGATGTAGTTACATAATCCGAAAGCCACCTCATTTTTTGTAGCTGATTCTACTGATTACATTGCCACTTTCGTCTCCTATTCCAATCACCTTTGCTTCACGGTAAAGAAACCATTTTAGGTATGTCTTCATAATTTTATCTTTTAGCAAGATAAAAGTTGTATGACTCCTCGAGAAAACTATAATATTGAAACTTTGACACAAGCCCTTATCGCGTCCCTGTTCCTCCTCCTTACCGTCATGTTTTATAATTGTGCGACACCTCTCATTTTCTTGTATTTTAATACAGCAAAATACAGTTTACCCTATTTTAAGAGCCTGGTGATAATAGCGTGGGCCATCGTAACTGGTTGCCAGTAAATAACGAAAATAGAGCTGACAGTGTTATTATTCATTGTATTCATTGCTAAACATACGGCTAAAGCGCTAGCGTCCATGTATAAGATGCACAAAACCAACCGATACAGAACGTATTTCTTGCAGCGTCTGACACTGGAGTTTCCCGATCAGCTCTGTGTCGCTTTCGCGCTTTCATAATGAACCTGTGCTGAAGCGTGCTGCTCTCTGTTGAATCTTCTTTGACTTTTATGATCCTTGTCTGCCAGAAAACCCAACACTAACAACAATAATTCGGCCAAAAGAGTGATTCTTACCTTCATTTTTTTCTGGCGGACTACCTGAGATTTCATCCAAATATATCTCAGACTGACATCTAGCCTTACCCAAGATTCATTCGTTATCTTTGTTCAGTTTCAGATCGCACCTTATAGAGGTAATGTCTTCCAACGTCTGACCCGCAGTTGTACTTGTTGAGGGTCAGTTGCCATCCATTGCAACGATACGCTACAGATCCTCCTGCATTTCGCTACACCTACTACATCAGCATCCGCGAAAACCTCACTGAACTAGCGATGTTATCTACGACATCATATTTATTTTAGAAAGCAGCGGTTCCGTAACACTCCCTTGGGGCACGCTAGATGTCTATTTCATGTCTGAAGACTTTTCTCTGTTAACAATGGCCGGCCGAGGTGGCCGAGGGGACTGAGGCGCTTCAATCACGGTCTGCACGGCCACTACGGTCGGGGGTTCGAATCCCCCCTGGGGCATGGATATTTGTGCCGTCCTAGTTCGTAAGTAGTTCATAAGTAGTTTGTAAGTTTAGGGACTGATGACCCCGTAATTAAGTCCCATAAGATTTACAAACATTACATTTGTTAACAATGACATGCTGCTTTGTTTTATCTAAAGCTCACGGGAGGAAAAGTACCGTGTCTGAGTAATATAGCCGCGTGAGAATGGCGGCGCTGTCTATGGCCTCATGTCACCGCTCCCGCCGGAAATTCGAGTCGTCCCTCGGGCGCGCGCGCGTTTGTGTGTGTGTGTGTGTGTGTGTGTGTGTGTGTGTGTGTTACCCTTGGTATAAAGTTAGTTTAAAGTAATGTCTACATCTCTGAACCGATGATAATGTATACATCTCTGGACCGATGACCCTAGCAATTCTGTCCCTCAATTACGTGAACTTTGAATTTTGGTAATATGAGACCGGTACAAGAAAAAACGGCTCCGTCGCCATTACTGTTATAAGATATTTAATGATGTAGTAGTGTGATCCAAAATTCCTTTTAGTAGGCTACATCTAATTGAGATCATGTCATTTCATATCAAGGCATACATTGCGTTGCGGAGCTCTACGGGAGCTAGTCTCGCGGGCCAGAGTTTATTTGCGCTTAGCTGACCTGCGACCTTACTTGGGAGCTGCCTCGACCTGCGCCCTTTGCCACCGACGCCTACATCGACCTTCAATAAATCGCTGCTGCCGTGAGCGCGATATCCGCGGAGCAACCGATACATAATGTAAAACGAGTCCGACCCGGTCAGGTAGCCCTGCCCTTTTCACCTGAGTTAATTGCTTGTGGACTCCGCAACACCCCACTCATGCTCCGTGTAACTTTGTACGACAAGAGCCAGAGACTGTACACCCCATTCTTCAAAGAATAATTTTTAAGTCACGAGGTTTATTACGCCGGCCGCCACGAATCCCTCTTCGACGCCAAATTATTCGTTTCATATCACATTTTCGTCTCCTTTGTCATATCACTGTATCCTTTTTATTTCCTGACATACTTTCTCCATCTATTCGTCCTCTTTTCCTGATCTCTGCATGTGCAGCTGATCTATCGTTGTCTTTGTTGGTTTGCTGCCGAATCTGATGAAATCAATCCTATTACTGAATTGTTCTAAGTAGGTAACTATGTGACATACTTTCAAATTTATAGCGAATCCTACGTCATTATACCATCATGTGCCGCTTTTTATTACCCTATACTCGTCTGTCGGAAATAATTTTTTTCCACTTCGGTGACCCCATACTATACGTAGCCATAGAATTTGTCTTTTTAGATTATCTGAAGTGCGATTAAAAGTACTTCAGATTTGAAAAGTAGCCAAGCGCGCGGCCTTGAGAGGGTGCGGGCCCCACTCTGCATAGTTGCCACTACTGATTCGTCAGCGCTCAGAAGTCGCTAACACGTGGTCTTGTGTGCGTCGTGTCGTGAAGTGAAACTCGTCTTAATCTCTAATTTTTGTCGTTTCCTATTGCGTGTATGGGTGACATATTACTGCAGTGCTTGTCCATAAAAAATGCCCGAAAAAACTAAGCTTGGTCGTCCAAGAAACTACAGTCCTAAATCATCTCTAAGGAAAATCGGAAAAGGAATACCACTGCGAGGACAATCGCTTGAATACATGTGTAAAGTAAGAGATTATTTTGAGCTGTAAAGGAAGAATGGTGGGCCTCTTATTTCCGTTAATAAAGTAGTAGAGAGGACTATGGTAGTATTAAAAGAAGGCAGAACAACGGCTTTAATAATAGGCAAAGATCAACATGAAAAACTGAATAGTCATTCCTGACGATTAAATCTCATTTAAGAACTGCCAGGTTTAGAAACTTCGGGGAAAAAACAATGTGTAGGGAAACGTGTTACAAGTCTTGATTCTTTCCAGCAAAATGCGATTCGCAGACATTTGTATGCATATTATCATCGGAGAGAGCATCCAACGTTGCAAAATCTGCACGTAACGCTTAAAGAAGATGGTCTTTTCGTTGGCAGTAATTCATCTCTTCGGTTGGTCTTATTGAACTTTGGATTCAATTATGAAAAAGTAAAGGTAAAGCAGTCAACAATCCGAAGATTGGTTTGAACACCACAGTGCTTTACTAGGCATTGTCCTGTTTGGAGGTTGCCTTCCTCCGACCTTCGAACTGACTTACCCAGCCAGTTATAGGGGGACCTACAGTTTAACGTGGGTTCCGAACCACGGTGCTACCCTGTATTTTTCACATGAACAATACTGCCAGAGGTGAAAGAAGTGGAAAGTGACAGATAAAAATCCTAGGATCTGGCGGGGATCGAACCCGCGACCTTTGGATTTGAAGTCTGAAGACTTTTCTCTGTTACCAATGACATGCTGCTTTGTGTTATCTAAAGCTCACGGGAGGCCAAGTGGAAAAGTACCGTGTCTGAGTAATATAGCCGCGTGAGAATGGCGGCGCTGTCTAAGGTCTCATGTCATGGATTGCGTGACCACTCCCGCCGTGCAACCGAGGCGCACTATGAGAAAGTATCTGGTCGTAAATTACGCTTGGAACGACAAGATATTGCTGCAAGGCGATGCCGATTTTTGCGTCAAGTAAAGGATGATGTAGTGTGGCTAGATAAAACTTGGGTGAATGCTGGTCATACTCTGACAACAGGTTGGTCTGATGGATCACAACCTGTTGGTAAAAGGAGCATGATTATAGTTGTCCATGCAGATACAGCCAGTGGATTTGTTGCTGGCTGTTTACACGTTTTCAAGTCGAAGAAATCATCGGATTTTCACGATTTTTACTATAGTTTGAACATTATTATGGACAATGCGCCGTGCCACACTGTTGTAAAGGACAAACCCCCGACGACATCTTCGAGAAAATAAGAATCACACAGGCGTTACAACGAAATAATATAAAATACGACGACAGAATGAAGAAGGTGGAACTGTTAGAACTGGTGTCATTACATAAGTCACAGCTCTTGACATTCATTGTAGACGAAGTGGCCAGCAAGCATGACATTCGGTAATTAGACTACGGCCCTATCATTGTCATTTAAAAGCTATAGAGCTCATATTGGCTCAAATCAAGAGACACGTACTAAGTGAAAATAAGACATTCACGCTTTCAGAAGTGGAAAGACTTTTACGCGAAGCTGTTTCTAAAGTAACTGAGGAAAACTGGAGCAGTGTTGTACCACATACCCAACAAGTAATTCAGGAAGCATGGAAGAACCAATGTGTTTTGGAAGACAGTGTTTTGGAATTAATTATTGCCGACGGGAAATCATCTGAAAGTTCCAGCGACACAGATACCAGCGGCATTTTCAGCCGTCGGCCACAGAAGAAGTCGAATGATGGTAACAAAATTTGTACATTTTGGTGGTGGTCATTTTGTTCAGGTTTACGCTTGATTAGTAAATCCACGACAAAAAATGAAAATGTGAGTCTCCGTAAGTGGCGGTATATGTTTGTCTTTGCCCCTCCCCGCCCACGTAAGTTACAAGTCACAGGCATTTAAACGGTGCCGCGCCAGCAGAAACTTGCACTCAGTGGCATCTGGAAACGTGGCACGGTCGCTCAGTGAACTGCCGATTCCGAAGTGGTTTTAATCGCACTTTACTATCTCAGATTTCTGAAATTTTATGTTCGGATTCTTAAAATGTATCACTTCTTTCCTTATTCAGTCCTTCAATTATGTTCAACTACACCTCGACAATCGCTGCCTAAAAATGTGCTGTAATTACAGAGTCTTTTGGCAGTGGAGGATAATCATGACACTTTATCCATAAGACTTGTCTAAACATCCTCATACTGTTGATCATTGGTGATTCTTCCGTCTTTCTTTGCAGTTTTCCAAATGCAACTGAACCGGTTTTGCGCCACTTCGTCATTTTTACAAGGCCATTAGATTTGATAAGTCACCGGTCGCCATTACAAAATTTAGACAGTGGCGGAGTTTGAACCCGGTGTCAAGAATCTTAGAGACTACCCCTACACCACGAGAGTAAAAGAAAAAAGTTCGATCCCAAGTAGTGGGCTTGTCTGGATTCTCTTGCTTCAGTATTTAAGCTCACCGAACAGTAACCAGTCACCCTAAAGAAAGACATATCATCCATTTAATGTATTTAATTCGGTCCCTGGATGTTACATTCGCTTGGATTCGGTTAGAAAACGACTCTGTAAAGTTATGCAGCTACAGGGCGACTATTGTTGAACTATGTGAAATAAAATAAAATCAAATGTTCAAATTTTTGTAGAACTTATGGGACTTAACTATGGGGTCATCAGTCCCTAAGATTACAAACTACTTATGAACTAGCTAAAACTAAGGACGGCACAAATATCCATGCCCGAGGGTGGATTCTAACCCCCGACCATAGGAAATAAAATCGTCTTAAATTACACTTTGCGTTAGTACGTTCAAACGTCAGAGATGGTCGTGGGAAAAGGTGGGAATTAATATGCCGACTTCGATGTGAGTGTTGTTGTTGTTGTGGTCTTCAGTCCGGAGACTGGTTTGATGCAGCTCTCCACGATACCCTATCCTGAGCAAGCCTCTTCATCTCCACATAAGAACGGCAACCTACATCTGTCTGAATCTGCTTACTGTATCCATCTCTTGGTCTTCCTCTGCGATTTTTACCCCACACACTTCCCTCTAATGCTAAATTCACAATTCCTTGATGTCTAAGAATATGTCCCACCAATCTATCCCTTCTTTTAGTCAAGGTATGCCAGAAATTTCTTTTCTCCCCAATTCTGTTCAGTACCTCCTCATTAGTTACGCGATCCACCCACCTAATCTTCAGCATTCTTCTGTAGCACCATATTTCAAAAGCCTCAATCCTCTTCCTGTCCGCACTGTTTATCGTCCATGTCTCACTCCCATACAACGCAACACTCCATACAAATGCCCTCAGAAAGGACTTCCTTAGGCTTAAATCAATATTCGATGTTAACAAATTTCTCTTTTTCAAGAACGCTTTTCTACCCATTGCCATTCTGCATTTTATATCCTCTGTACTGCGACCATCATTTGTTATTTTACTGCCCAAGTAACAAAACTCATCTACCTCCTTTATTGCTTCGTTACCTAATCTAATTCCTTCAGCATCACCTGATTTTCTTACACTGCACTCCATTACCCTAGTTTTGCTCTTGTTAATCTTCATCTTATATGCACCTTTCAGCACACTGCCCATTCCGTTCAATTTCTCTTCCAGGTCCTTTGCTGTATCTGACAGGACTACTATGTCGTCAGCAAAACGCAATGTTTTTAATTGTTCCCCCTGAACTTTTATTCCTTCTCCAAATTTCTCCTTGCTTTCCTTTATAGCTTGTTCAATGTACAAATTGAATAACATTGGAGAAAGGCTACAACCCTGTCTCACTCCCTTCCCAACCACTGCATCCCTTTCATGCCCTTCAACTCTGACAACCGCTGTCTGGTTTTTGTACAAGTTATAAATAACCTTACGTTCCCTATATTTTACTCCTGCTTGCTTCAGAACTTGAAAGAGTTTATTCCAATCAACATTGTCAAAAGCCTTCTCCAAATCTACAAAAGCTAGAAATGTAGGTTTGCCTTTTCTTAATCTATCTTCTAGGATAAGCCGTATAGTGAGTATTGCCTCCCGAGTTCCTACATTTCTCCTGAACCCAAACTGATCTTCCCCGAGGTCGGCTTCTACCAGTTTTTCCATCCTTCTGTATATAATTCGATGTGAGTATGGTTTGGGTTAGCGACAAATCCCTCTTTCATTTACAGACTCGTCAATCAACAAAATTTGGCATTTGGGAAAATCGCGATCGGGAAATCTCGTCACCCTCAACTGTCGACTGGTGTGCATTGTCCAGCCACGAAACGGTACGTGAAGTTTCTTGGAAGTTGATTTCCTAAAGTGACCCTGCTTCCGACAAGAGGTGGTACATAAAAGGCGAAGATCAACCGAATTCAGACAGAAGAGTTTGTTATGTCCTGGAGGAGCATTTCCTAGCTTTGTAGTACACTGACATGGCCTTAGATCGGCGGCCGTATTCTCCGGATATGCACACATGTGAATTCTTTTTGTGGGGGTATATTAAAGACAAGTTGCACAGAAATAACACTAAACCCATTGATGAGCTGAAAACGTTGATGAGACCATCGACAACTTCGATCTGTCGTCACTTCACCAGGTCATGCGGAATATCGGTGTTCGTCTGAGCCACATCATTGCAACGGATGATAGCCAACATCGAACATGTGATAACATAAATATGGATAACTCTAGTGGCATTTCCTGGTTGAATAACGTTTGCGAACGCCTTAGTTTGTAACTAATTTACGGTTTGTTTCTTATAGTTCAATAACTGTCAGCGTGTACGTCGCTATCGCAGAGTGCATTACTCCACAGTTCTAACAAATTGCTGTAATGCTGCTGTCTGTGTTTCACTTGCTGTTCCACAGAATTCCTGTGGGATTCCAGTGATGTTGGAGTCCGGGAAAGAGGACGGGGGAGAGTTCCTCCAACTTTACTGTTGTGCTCTTGGAAAGTGGGCTATGAACTGCATAATAATCATGCAGATGTTCACTGGAAGGTGACACTTTCCAAAATGTTGAAATTAACATGGTGGTTAATGTAAGTGGTCACTTCATTGAGAAGATCCAAGCAGAGCTAAGAGCGATTTTGTGCACAGTTTTATATATATATATATATATATATATATATATATATATATATATATATATATATATATATATATTACAGGGCTGTGTTAAAATCCGAAACTTAGGGCGCTATTAGCCCAAAAACTAGATCCATCATAGATTTCTTGAAACGGTCAGATGGCGGAGCAACTTATGAACTTTTGCTCCCCCCTCATGTGGGAACGGTCAGGTGAGATAATGGTGTCCTACGAGGATCTGAATCTCCTTGCAGTTCTTATACAAAAAAAAAAAAAAAAAAAAAAAAAAAAAAAAAAAAAAAAAAAAACTAAATTTTGGGATAATTAGAAGACATCCTATTTATGTTTATCGACTACCTAGAGACCTATATTATACACTATTTGACGATTCAGTAAATTTTGTATGTGCTTCACATTTTTCGGGTGCTGGGGGGGGGGGAGGGGGAAGCGATCTAACTTATTTGTTAAGATTATATTTGCCAAGATCGCTTGCTGACTTGCTTTAAAGAGCTCTGCAAACAAGAAATGTGTTGTCGTTTTTAATTTTTTTTTTAAATTGACGAGCTATGGAAATAATTTTGAATTTGACAGAGCTAGCTCAGTACATTTAAAATAAATATGTGACTTTTATAACTTATACATAAATCCCTATGTCAAGTGAGGTGCTATTTTATAAAAACATTTAGAGTTGTAGATCTGAAGATGACAAGTAAGATTGTCGAAACCGGTCATCATAAACAAATATATATATATATATATATATATATATATATATATATATATATATATATATATATATATATATATATATATATATTCAACAAGCCATCTTGGCACATATATTTTTAATCAGTACATTCTTCAGTTTTCTTAGAATGGACGTAAATACTTTTGCAATTTTAATAATAAGAGCTTACAAAGACTTTTTTTGTCATCCAGAAGTGTACTTAGGCGCTAATGTTGATGGAAAGCGAACGAGCTACCAGCTGATATCTGATTTTACTCAGGCGAATTGTGTCAACAGCGTTATAAATCGCTCGTTTCTCACAATCTCGTTATTATCTGTTGTAATTTTGTCTTAAAAAAACAGACTGGATTCAATGAAAATGTTATCAATCCAAATTCTGTCATGACACGTTGGACTATTTCCTTTTTAGCTCACTAATAAAGCAACTTAACGGAAAAATTGGAAAATAATAATAAAATAATAAATCACACCAAGAAGATAGCTGTTGCACGTTGATCTCTCCTCGAAATCTGAAATGCAGTTTCTTAAAATTCTGCCCAAATACACAGTTTCTCTCTTTTGTTGGGATATGCTTCATTCGTCGGATTCTGGTTTGCATTGTATCTCTAGCAATTATAATTTCTCTATTTATTTTTCTTTCGAAGAGGTCATTGAGCTCCTTGAATTGACGATCTCGATCACCTTTAATCAATATTTCCATATTCGTAACAATGTCCTAAGGCCGGGAACACACTTGGCGGCCGGCCGCGGTGGCCGAGGGGACTGAGGCGCTCCAGTCACGGTCTGCACGGCCACTACGGTCGGGGGTTCGAATCCCCTCTCGGGTATGGATATTTGTGCCGTCCTTAGTATTAGTTAGTTCATAAGTAGTTTGTATGTTTAGGGACTGATGACCCCGTAGTTAAGTCCCATAAGCTCTACAAACATTTGAACATTTGGACACACGGCGTGTTGGTCCGATCAGCATTTTGACCGTCGCCGCCGTACCTGTCGTAGCGCATTGAATGGTATTGTGACTTGCACACTGTGCGGAAAAATGGCGATCGGATTATTTAACAACGACGGCAAGAGTGCAGCCGACCACTATCACTACAATCGACGGATCTTTTGCCGTCTCCGCCGAAGTGGGGGCCCACATTACTGAAAGGGCGGTTACACACTGGTCGTACAGTCCGTTTCCGACCGTGGTTATGTTCGTGGTGAGAGTGGTGCAGTGGTGTGCTTTTAGCATAGCCGAAGTGATTGTCATTAACAATGAGCTACCAATTCATTTTGTCCATGAAAGGCCTGTGGTTTGGGGCAAAACCTTGAACATTTTTAAAGATAGGAACGCAGCAAAGAATGTGTGACATGAAATTTGTCTTCAACTTAGGGATGTTTTTGATAAGTTACTGTGTGGGCTGCAGTATGCATCAGAGGCATTACTGGCCTTTTTTCATTCGAGAAACGGTCATTGGTGCACGTTACGTTACAATTTTGGAACAATTTGTCGCCAAACAGCAAGCGTTAGAAGATCGACCAGGTACTGAATGGTTTATGCAAGATGGAGCCCGAACAAGTGTTTCGCTTTCTTGGGGAATACTTCGGTAATCGAGTCATTGCTTTGAAATATCCCACATTTACTGGTGCAGGAGTGGATTGGCCTCCATATTCGCCGAATTGACTCCCTGTGACTTTTTTTTGGGGGGAGGGGGGGCACACTGAAAGATATGGTCTACCCGAAGCGTCCCGCCACACTGGACGAGCTTGAATCGGCGATCTCTGTGGCATGTGAAACCATTTCGGTTGAGACACTACGAAATATGATGGCGAATTTTATTCTTCGTTTGCGCCACCTCTGTAGTGAAATGGTGAACATTTTGAAGACATTGTGATGTGACTGTTTGCAAAGAGTGTTTTCATACGGTTATTTCACTTGTGTATGCTGATATGAGCTGTACAGCGTACAGCGCCATCTGTTAGCAGCTTTCGTAACTATTATTTCAAACTGATGTATAAATTTCTTACAGCTTTCAGAATAAACATACCGTTTACTGCAGTCCTCTATCGATCTTTGTTTTTGAGATATTTAATTTTGAAATCAGGGAGCCTTTTTCTGGACACCCTGTAAGACGTTGTTCTCTATTAATTTTGTTCACAAGACTGTAATACGATAAAACGACAATTAAATACGCACTTGTTGCTCGGTGGTCAGTGATATCGACTGATGCGGCGTCGGTATTTTTACCGCACAGTGTGCCTGCGTACACAGTACTGCAGTAAACAGGCTACAGAAAGATAGTTGCCATAAGCGGTCGCCGGCTCAGCGGCAGCAAGTGGCTACGCCGTTGTTGCTCGGCTAATGGGCACCAGCACATTCACCGCAGTTCCCCGCGATGGCTCTGGGCAACTCCCAGTCGCCCGGCCCGTCTGATAAGCGTAATTGGACGCAATATTGCATGAGTCACGGTACACACTACTGGAGACGGTAGGTACCCTCTGCTAATATTGGAGTTACTGTGCACACGTAGTATAGTCTACAACACTCGGTCGCATTTAAGGATCGTTCCGGGAATGCTATATACTGATTCATCAATGCCACCCGTCACCACTTGCTAAGCGGAGGGGAGGGTAGTTTCTTCATTCAAGTGTGTAGAAATAAATGACGTGTATAGCCCAATACTGATCGCACCAGTCAGGCTAAGACACTTGCGTCCTTATATCAGGGCTGCATACTAGGATTTTGTCACCTATGTACGTCATCACAATTTGTCAGTGCATCAATTAGAACATTGTGAAAGTCAGTGGCGGCTGGTGTTTCAGATGACTGGATGTTCATTGAGTGCCGGACCAGTAGATTTCTCTGACTTACCATGTAAATGAAGTTTAACGGATTTCCTAAAGAGCCCATGTAAATGACTTCACACTTGTGCTTGTTGCGCGATTATGTTCAAAATGTTCAAATGTTTGTATAGTCTATGGGACTTAATTACGGGGTCATCAGTCCCTAAACTTACAAACTACTTATGAACTACTTACGAACTAGGACGGCACAAATATCCATGCCCGAGGGGGGATTCGAACCCCCGACCGTAGTGGCCGTGCAGACCGTGACTGGAGCGTCTTAGTCTCCTCGGCCACCGCGGCCGGCGCGCGATTATGGCCAAGAGCTTTAAAGCGTCTTGCTGCTGAGGGAGCAGCTGCTCTAAGTCGGATGTTCGAGCGCTCCCTCGGGTCTGTCTATAAGTTAGTTTAAGTAAACATTACCTGACATTGCCAGTTTTGGAGGTGATCTGATAGTTTTATATTCTTCAAAATGAAATGCCAAGAGCGCAAATTAATAATTTATTGAATGACGACCATTTTCGGTGAACTGTATCACCAACAACTGGCCATATATATTTTAAAAAGCTAGTCATCTTATTTAAAAATTAAAATTAATATAGTAAGTGCAACTTAACACTTGGCACTATATAAAAATACACAACTTAAAACATGACAGCTTCCAAAATACTGACCAGCTTGTGAAATATATATGAACAGATGATGGTGACCCAGTTCACCGAAACCTGTCGTCATTCAATAAATTATTAATTTGCGTTATTGGCATTTCATTTTAAAGAATATTAGTTTAAGTAGTTTGTATGTCTTGGGACCGATAACCACTGCAGATTGGTCCCATAGCATTACAAATCTGAACATTCGATTTGAACACTTTCAATATTTGTAAATCTATTGGACCAAACTGCTAAGGCCATCAGCCCCTAATCTTAAAAAATACTTTAACATACACAAAGGACAAGCCGGAGAGAGAACTCGAACCTTCGGAGGGAACCCTTTTCATTAATTAGTGTCAACTGCCCCTTTATGCTCTTTTCAGATAAAATAATTAAAAAGGTTTGCAGTTGCGTTTGATTTTCTTGTGACTTTACAAACCAATAAACGACGGTATCATTCGCAAACAGTCTGAGAGCTGCACAGCTTGTCTCATAAATCGTAGTAAAGGGAGGAAACAGTATGGCCGGCCGTGGTAGCCGAGGGGACTAAGGCGCTCCAGTCACGGTCTGCACGGCCACTACGGTCGGGGGTTCGAATCCCCCCTCGGGCATGGATATTTGTGCCGTCCTTAGTTGTAGCTAGTTCATAAGTAGTTTGTAAGTTTAGGGACTGATGACCACGTAGTTAAGTCCCATAGACTATACAAACATTTGTATTTTTTTGAAACAGTATGAGCCATATAACACTTTCTCGGGGATTACTATTTTACTCGATGACTCTACGTGAATTACTACATATTGTGTCCTTTCCGATAGGATATCGCAAATCCAGTCTGACAACTGGATGCAATTTGATCAGAATCCTCTTGCGAGGTACAGTGTTAAAAGCCTTCCGGAAATTTATAAGTATGCAATAGATTTTATATCGTTCATATTTCTGCTGAATGATAGAATTTTTTATCTTGCCCTGATATGCATGAATTATTAAAAATGGGGAAAATGTATTTATTTTATTTTATTTTATTTTGTTAATATAGAATAATTTCTGTTCTCATAAAATACTTTTTTAATATACGGGTTACCAGACAAGATCGCATTTTATTCATTCGGATGACCGGTTTCGACGTGCCTTAGACTTCATCTTTTGATCTAGGATCTACATGAGATGTAACATCGAGAGGTGCAGGAGATCAGAAAATGACTTTTAAGAGACTTCGAAAATGGTCATCCGAATGAATAAAACGCAATCGTGGCAGGAAACCTGCATAAATTGATTCCAGATCGCCCCAAATAACCAGAAGTTCCATACATCATTCAAATTTATCATCATAGAGAAAAATACGGAAATGTAACCGGATTGGTCTCTGTAATACTTTCTCCTCCGGAGTTCCTCCTGTAGTATTTTCCTTATGTTATGGAAACTTTCGAAGCAATTTGGAAATTTGCGTTTTAATTTTTATTTGTGCAAACTTATTTCTAATTACATTTAGATAATTCGTGTTGTGCTGCTTCTTGCCACTGCACGCTGCACTGCATATTTTAGTGCCTGGCAGAGGGTTCGTCGAATCACATCTATATTATTTATCTCTCATTCCATTCTCGAATAGCGCGTGGGATGTAGGAACACCTAAATCTCTCCGTCCGAGATCTGATTTCTCGTATTTTAATCTGATAAACTTTTCTACCAATGTATGTGGCAGTAAACAATATATTTTCGCATTCGGAGGAGAATGTTGGCGATTAGAGTTTCGTAAGTAATCCACGCCGCAGCAATAAACGCCATTTTTGTAATGATTCCCATCCAAGATCCTGTGTCATTTCCGTAACGCTGTCTCCCCTGTATAATGACAATACAAAACGAGCTGCCCTTCTTTGGACTCTTTCGATGTCCTCCGTCAAACCCACCTGATAGGGATCCTTCACTGGGCTGCAATACTCCAAAATAGGACGGACAAGCGTAGTGTATGCAGTGTCTTTAGTAGTTCTGTTGCATGTTTTAAGGGTTCTGCCATTAAAGCGCAGTCTCTGGTTCGCCTTTCCCGCGACATTATCTACGTGTTATATCCAGTTTAAGTCTGAAGTAATAGTAATTCCTAGGTATTTTGTGGAGTTTATGGCCTTCACTTTTGATTGAATTGTGTTGTAAACAAAGTTTCAAACAAAATGTTCAAATGTTTGTTAAGCTTATGGGACTTAACTACGGGGTCATCAGTCCCTAAACTTACAAACTACTTATCAACTAGCTAATCCTAAGGACTGCACAAATATCCATGCCCGAGGGGGGATTCGAACCCCGACCGTAGTGGCCGTGCAGACCCTGACTGAAGCGCCTCAGCCCCAAAACAAAGTTTAACGGATTTCTTTTGGTAGTCATGTAGACGACTTCACGCTTCTCATTATTTAGAGTCAATTGCCAATTTTTACACCATAGTGATATCTTATTTAGATCGTTCTGCAGCTGCTTTGATCTTCAGATGATTTTACAAGACCGTAAATGACGGTGTCATCGGCGAACAACCAAAGAGAGCTGCTTAGATTTTCTCCCAAATCGTTCATGTAAATAAGGAAAATCAGAGAACCAATATACACCAGCTTGTGGAACGCCGCATATGACCTCTGTTTGCCTCTGATGCCATACCATCGAATACTACAAACTGTGTCCTCTCTGACAGGAAATCCTCTATGCAGTCGCAAATTTGGGGCGATATAGTATAACCACGTAATTTGATTAAAAGCCGTTTGTGAGTCACGGTGTAAAAAGCCTTCTGGAAATCAAGATATACGGAATCAATTTGAGAACCCTTGTCGATAGTACTACTCACTCCGTGCGAGTAAAAAGCTAGTTTTGTTTCGCATGAACGATATTTACGTCTGTCAGTTCAGCGACGACACCTACAGTCCAGCATCAGTCGGAAAGGTTCCCTAGGCGGACGCCATGTGTTTACGAGCTAGAATACAAAAACAGGTGGACATAAACGCGACCAGTAACAGCCGCCCAATACCGTGGATGCCTTGCGCCACAGGGCCAGCACATGGAAATAATAAACAATACCACCTCATCGTAAGGGAGCTAGGTCACAAAGACTACAAATTACTATTGAAAGACGGTTGTCTGCCGTCTTCATATGTTAAAATGTTTGTAGAGTGTATGGGACTTAACTACGGGGTCATCAGTCCCTAAACTTACAAGCTACTTATGAACTAACTAAGACTAAGGACGGCACAAATATCCATGCCCGAGGGGGGATTCGAACCCCCGACCGTAGTGGCCGTGCAGACCGTGACTGGAGCGCCTCAGTTCCCTCGGCCACCGCGGCCGGCTCTGCAGTCTTCCCTAGGTTTTTAACTTTTTTTTTTTTTTTTTTTTTTTTTTTTTTTTTTTTTTTTAACCCCTTTTGTTCGGAGGCATGAGGAATAGCATTCCATTTCATGTTTTTAAATGTTAGTTTCTGTAATATTGCTGGGATTTTTTATACTAATAATTTGTCATTGTGTCTATGAATGTGGCAATACGAACGGTTTGTCCGTGACGCCATTGTCCCTGTGAGAATGTGTACTTGCTTTATTCTGTATTTGCATGTATTAGCATAATCTAGCATGGGATTCTGAGTGTATGTATGAGAATTTTCATCGTCGGCTGCTGGCTTCTCGCTACTAGAGTTTCTCTGGCTTCGTGTCGATAGGTCGTCGTTACCGACCTCTGCTTTTGATGCAACCAAAGAGGTACCTCGACCCTTTGGTTACAAGTTGGGTTGGCAATGCCCAGTAGCGAGCCTCGGTAGGAAGCGCGAGTCTAATCTCTCCCCACCACCTCGTTTTTCTTGGGTTTTTACTGTTTTCCGGACCTGGTGTCGGTCTCGCTGGCCGACTCGGCACTCTGAGGCTGCGCTTCGACCTGGTAAGAAGTTCTGATTTTCTTTCCTCCCTTGAGATGGGTGTGATTCGTTGTCTGGGTAGTTCAAGTTAGACTTCATTTTTCGAAACAAGTTTCTCCGATCATGTACGGAAATGTATTCAGTTTCATTTCGGTGGTTTTGCATAGGTAAGCGCGGTAAGTATGCATCTAATTCGGTTTGATAACGGCTGGGAATCGGTAACCTGTGTGAGACTAGCTAGCGGTGAATGAACTCTGTTTAATTTCTTTCTAGCTTTGTGAAACGCGACTAATAAGATGGAATGATTAGGTAGTACTGCTGTGAAGCTGGTTACTTATAGGTCACACTTCATGTACAGCGTGCCCTCAAAAATGACGCGTTTCGGAATTACCATCATCAGATTAGCATCTCTTCCGTGCCATGTGCACTCGTGAACAGATGGAAGATGTTCTTCAATATACATACAAAAGCAGACTACCTACTTTACGTCGCATTTACAATAATAAGATGGAATACTCTTATTCTGTATAGTGCATGTGATAGCATGTGGCTCTGAACTCCGACTTTAAGTGTTTATAGCTAAAGTTCTCGCCACTGCTCACATACCAGTGCCTTACTATTGTGTATTCCTGCTTCGTAATCTATGATTCCGTTGATTTTGTTAAAATGAATACGACTTTTAAGCACTCAGCCTTCAGTGGAGTGCGAATACGTAAAGTAGCGACACGTGCCGTGGGTCTCGGTAATTCTGAATGCTCACGGTTTTACTTCAATGGAAATTAATCTCCCTATAATCGCATACCATCTCAAGCAAAGAAGGAATTTCCTTGTGTTGTGTGGTATATCCTGGTTCGCTGAATTTCGCCTACGATAGCGGAGCCTGCTTCTGCTTCGTATCAGCACGCTGAGTTGGGTAAGTTTCGCTTTGCTGTGAGTAGCTGAATGCTTGTTGATTGTAAATCCCTCCCCCGATGATGTTCAAGTCAGATTACTTTAAGCCAATGGGATGCATTTTTATTGTTTAACAAAATTTGTTCCCCTATTTACTCATGATTGAATTTAATAAACAATTTATACTCAGTGAAATTTTTTTCTACGTATGAATATTAGTTAATGAATACCCTCCCTTTTATTTAATTCTTTGTTTTACCACTGCTGAGAACAAATTCAGATGCAAATTATCATATTTTTAATTGCGTTGCGCCATAAATGTTCTCTCAGCCACCTTCATGGTATGGTTTAGTTCGTGGTAGTTTGTATATTAATGATTGTGTGTAATTCTCGTGATCTACGACGCGTGTCGGCCACCACCTCTTTGTCGTCCTGCTGCTAAAGTACATTTTATGTCAGTTCTAAATTTTGGGCCGTGGAACTAGATTCTGTAGCAGTAAGTAGTCAGTATTTCACGCGAACACTTTAAATGATTCTTACGGACAGATTTAGATGTTTGAGTAAGTTTTTACCTGGCTTCCTTCAGCTAGAATTACGAGGCGCGTCCAGAAAAAAAAGTCCCGTTTCAGTTTTACCTCCACTGCAGCGCTGCGATTGCAGTTCCGCACATGCGATGTAGACGATGTGTATCAAGGAGAAGAACGTGCGCCATTTGGAGATCGCTGTCAGTTACGCACGCTTTTTTATGCTTGTTTGAAATGTCGGCGTTGATTGAAAATCCCGCCGCCTGTGAAATCAGGTCGGTGATTCGGTTTCCGAATGCGAGGAAAGTGAAACCAAGTGAAATTTATCGGCAAATTTGCGATGTTTACGGACCGAATACGATGAGTAATTCGATGGTGAGAAGATGGGTCTGACAGTTCAAAGGCGGGCGTTGTGATGTGCACGATGAAGAACGAAGTGGGCGTCCACCTTTGGTTACAGAAGAACTGGTTCACTCAATTGATGACAAGATCTAGGAAAACCGTAGGTTTACAATTAGTGCTCTCGCTATGTACGATGAGCTGAAAGAATCTGTTTCCAAATGGTTGAAGACACAGGCGGCTGATTTCTATGAAGAAGTATACAACACCTGGTGCCACGCTATGATATATTCCTGCAAAATTTCGGCAGTTATGTTAAAAAAGTAATTAAAAGTTGTAGAATTCTGTGCAATAAGAATTTCTTCTGTATCTGTGTACAATTTCATTTTATTACCAAAATGAACTGAATAAGATATCAGTATGGTGTAAAAATTGGCAATTGACTCTAAATAATGAGAAGTGTGAAGTCATCCACATGAGTACGAAAAGAAATCCGTTAAACTTTGTTTACAATATAAATCAATCAAATGTGAAGGCCTTAAACTCCACAAAATACCTAGGAATTACTATTACTTCAGACTTAAATTGGAAAGAACAGGTAGATAATATCGTGGGAAAGGCGAACCAGAGCTTGCGTTTTATTGGCAGAACCCTTAAAACATGCAACAGAACTACAAAAGAAACTGCATACACTGCGCTTGTCCGTCCATTTTTGGAGTATTGCAGCCCAGTGTGGGATTCTTATTAGGTGGGTTTGACGGAGGACACCGAAAGAGTCCAAAGAAGGGCAGTTCGTTTCGTATTGTCACGATACAGGGGAGACAGCGTTACGGAAATGATACAGGATTTGGGATGGCAATCATTACAACAATGGCGCTTATCGCTACGGCGTGGGCTACTAGCGATAATCCAATCGCCAACATTCTTCTCCGAATGCGAAAATATATTGCTGTCTCCCAATTACATAGGTAGAAATGATCATCAGAATAAAATACGAGAAATCAGAGCTCGAACAGGGAGATTCAGGTGTTCCTTCTTCCCACGCGCTATTCGAGAATGGAAAGGGAGATAAATAGTATAATTGTGAAATATCCATTGGTGTACTGCCGGTCTATAGTGTCCAACGGGCACAATATTTCGGCGATCATAAATGTCGCCATCATCAGGTGAACTGACGGACTGAGCTCCTGGAAACGCGCCGGCACGGAGATCCGCACGCTACGGCTGCTAGAAGGGAACTGGGTTCTAGCCCGGTAGCGGGCCATTTAAATACCCTCGGCTCAAGGAGCGACCCCTACGCGGTCCGCGCCCCGCGCCGCGGCCGCGCGGTGGAACCGATTGCGACGGCGTCTGAGATGACGTCGGTGTAATGGCTCTGTCCGCCGTGGTCGTCACTACGTTACGTTTGCTAGATTTACTCTTAATTAACCCAATCGCTGGTTCCCAAGCTTTGCTAAGATTATAGCCGCAGTCACGGTTTATGAGGTCGTCACTTGTGCGAATTTCAATGGCCTCTCTAACGACGCAGTCCCAGCATCTCGACGTCTGTACCAGAATCCTAGTGCCTTCATAGTCCATCGGATGATTCTGCGACAAACAATGTTCAGCGACTGCCGACTTGCTCGGATACATCAATCGTGTGTTAATTAAGAGTAAATCTAGCAAACGTAACAAAGTGACGACCAGGGCGGGCAGAGCCATCACACCGACGTCATCCCAGACGCCGTCGCAATCGGTTCCACCGCGCGGCCGCGGCGCGGGGCGCGGACCGCGGAGGGGTCGCTCCGCGGACCGAGGGTATTTAAATGGCCCGCTACCGGGGTAGAACCCAATTCCCTTCGAGCAGCCGTAGCGTGCGGATCTCCGTGCCGGCGCGTCTCCAGGAGCTTAGTCCGTCAGTTTACCTGATGATGGCGACATGTATGATCGCCGAAATATTGTGCCCGTTGGACACTATAGACCGGCAGTACACCCGTGGATATTTTGATTATCAAATACGCCGGGAGAAACTGAAGAATCACAGTATAATTGTGGTTCGATGAACCCTCTGCCAGGCACTTAAATGTGATTTGCAGAGTATCCCATGTAGATGTAGATGTAGACTTTCTGGACGCGCTTCGTAGCTTTATAAATAACGGTGGTCTTACACTATAAGCAAAATGCTAAGTGGGACACGTTTGTTGTTGATGGAAAACGAATAATGTAATTAATAGTTATTCATCATTAGCTTTCCGTTAGTGGTTCGGTGTTTGACATTGCAGAGCGCCCGTAGCGAGTAGCTTCCTCCTCCGGCAGAGCGGCAGAGAGCGGGCGAATGAGGCCAGCTGTAGTGAATAGCCGCCGTGCCGGAAATATCCTGGCGCCGTGGCTCTGCTTGCCTTCCATCAGCGCGCTCATCAATCTCTGGCCATCGATCTCGCTCCTCCGATACGTCCGCGGCCCCCTGTAGCGTTCTTATTGACTCCAGTATGAATGTGGCTTCTCGGCTTCCAGAGATCTCCCGTATTCATTCCACAGAGCAGCCTAAGCCATCTCTCTATTTTTATTTTTTTCCCTGAACCGACAGTATGCTTCACTGGTTTTTCTCACTGCCTCGCTCCTCATAAGGTCATTAGATCTCTCGCAAGGGTAATGCATGTCATAAATCCTTGCATAACAGTTTCAGTTCATCCCTTTTAGCGAAAATTTATTAATTTTTGAACAAAAATATTTTTTTGCATATCTGTATACATAACGATTGGAATCTAATATATAAAGCAGAGTGTTCGTATGTTTGTAAGTGTTGGAAACAAATCTACAGTTTTGCTCCAATCTTTATGAAATTTTGTACACGTAAGCTTCAATCTATGAGGACGGTCGCCGCAAGTGTAACAATCACGTATGATAAATAGTTCACGAGATATGACTTCATAAACAATTAGATGTGTGAAAAGCCGCTGTATTTAGCGACAGCGCTGCTCATTTTCTCCTAAATCACTGGACCGATTTCAACCAAATTTAGTAAACACATTCCTTACCGTGAGTTAACAATTGCCGCAGGTTTAAGAATCACATACGACGCATGGTGCAGGAGATACAGCGTCATAAACAATAGGAATCGCAAAAAATGCCACATAATGCGGCGAGACTTTAAGAATACACTGCATGAGAATGAGAATACTTAGCGACTTGCAACAAACTTTAAACATAATTTCAAACCTTCATTAAACTTTTTCTCTCTGACAACCATAGCAAAATGATGAAAGGAAAAAAGTTTCTCGCTTACTACTTTTCCGCTGTTTATGGAGTAAAACTACGGCATTGGATATGACGTTACAATTTATAATTTGTACACTACAAATTGTAACATCACGAAATTTTACAGACAGTATACAAACATATAGTTGAATGTATCTTCTAAATTATATCACAGTACGACAAGTAGTTCATGAGATATGATCACATAAACAGTAAAGTTCATGGAAAACCGCCCCATCACGCACCAAGTTTTAATCTATTACTTTTTTGCTACTAAGAGATATCACAGACAAATAGCTCTTATGCAAATGAATTTATATCTGAGAAATGGCAGGAATAAATAAATAAATACCCGGACAACGCCGGGTTTTCAGCTAGTAATGTATATTTGTTTGTTTTTGTAGAGGAAAATCTAAGATGACTCCACGTGATTTGTATGGGGCTATGTCTTCTTTACCATAACTGACATCATTTTCAAAGTGCTTACTACTAATGTAGACATCTGATAAAAATTTATTAATGAAATTTTCTAATTACTTTGTTTCGTTAACCTAGATATAACAATATGACAGCCTTGCTGCGAATACTCTTAAATGGAGACCACGTGGCTATCGGATTTTAGAATGTCTTTATGTTTATGGTACTTTAAGCGCAGAACTTCAAGCCATTTGATGCAACTCTCAAAAACTTTCGAGAGAATCTATTTGAGGTTTTACAGTACACGTAAGTACGAAAATTAAAACAGTTGCAGCATTTATCGATGTAGCTCAGGTGGCAGCGTTCCAACCCCACAATCATAGAGTCGATGGTTCGAATCCCGCTGTTACAGATTTTCGTTTTCGAATTTAGTTATATTAAACATTTTGGGATCTCTAGTTCCACGTGTTGTGTAAGATAATGTTTGTGTGTATGTACACGAGCTGAAGACCTTATCGTCACCTAAAACGATGGTTGAGTAGGTTAGCTGCTTGGGTAGCAATTAGTAACTATGGAGATGACTTTCCAAAAACAGAATCGTAGAACTTCACAAACTAAGCAATCAAAGACTAGCGTCGTCAACTAATAGTGAAGCCAATACTGTAAAAAGTGTAACTCATATTTTGGCCTTTGCGACTGTATTTTGACAGCTCGAAATTGAAATGAAAATAACGGCTTAACCTTACATGACAAGAAACTTGAATAAAGGCTCACTTAAGGATTTTTTTCTTTTTCTCGTGTCTCGCATCGTTTCAGAGTCATTTGCAAAAATAACTGCAATTTGACGATGTCTGTCTGTCCGTAACGTGTTACCACCTTTAGGTATAACAATTCAACCGATTCACTATATTTTACAGACATATTATTTGGCCACCAGTGACCAGAACCTCCTTTTTCAAAGTTTTTGGCCAAAATATACGTTAGTAATGCTAAAAAACCGTTTGTAATTTAATTGTAATTGCAAACAAACCGTTCATCTGACATGAAAACTAAATAACCAAACTTCGTAGCTCGCACCGTTAGAGATATTTGCAAAACTAACGGCGATTTGACACCGTCTCTACAACTTTGCTACTTGGTTTTGCGAAAATCAGGCATTCGGAAATGTCACGTGACATTCTTCGCCCTGAACTCTCTCTGACACACGTCATCTGGCGTCCTCTATTATATGATTTTCTTAGTATAAATTACGCGTTGTCATTTTAGAGGCGCACTGAAGAATTAGCGAAAGCACGTCGTTCATAGTGCCAATAATTATTATCTAGTGTCTGAAATGTCATTATAGCTATTAGCAACTGCCAGCAATAGTACGAGAATTTAGGGACACTAACAAAGTTGTTCGCCATGGTGTAGTGGGTGGTGCGGTACGTTGTGATGCACGTGGTCGGTGGGTTCGAAACTCCCCCACTACAATTTTTTTTTTCGCCTTGGCTCCTGAAAGAGTTACCGGCACTTTTATTAATTAAATACAATTATCTTCTGCCATGTTTAGAGTTGTGCAGATAAAAGAGTGCTCCCTCTAAAATGTGCGTTTGTTCTACTTCGTGAACATGCCGTGAAATACGTAACAACGAATTGAACACTGGACATATAAAGCATTTGCACGATAACAGGGAGACCGTGATAATTAATATTCTAAACAACGTGCAGATATTGGTAGTTGCATATTTAAATTGTCCTTAATGAAACGGAAGGGAAGTGCACACATTGCAACAAATTATGTATTTTTCCCCTAAGCAAATATTCATTATTATTGGAGTATATTGAAAGTCATTAACTAGAATCAATGCGTCTACAAAAATGTTTGTCTTTGGCATGGTTGCTACGGACGCTACTAACGTAGGTTTTATTACCTTTTTTGTAGTTCAGATAAGAGTTTGATCAAGTTACTTTGTTCTGCGCTAAAATAAAGAGCAAATATTCTAACCATGGCTACGTTTTCTTTTACAGCTAAAGTCACAAACGGAATAAGTGTGGTAATATCGAATTCAACAAATCTTTAGTACTTCCTCTATATAAAAATTTACTATTATCATTACGTCATTTACACCATTGAAAAAGTGTACAGGTGAGAAAGATTTCTGCAATTCGTTGGTGTCCATTTCATGATATGTTCACAAAATAGAACAAATGCACTTTTCAGAGAGAGCGCTGTAGGCTTTGAACAACTCAGAATTTTGCAGGATATAGTTGCGTTCAAATAAGAAGAGTGTGCGAAAACCTTTTAGGAAACAAGATGAAAAAAAATCCAGATGCGTTTTTTCCCCTTCCGGTAGATGGATGCTTTGCGACCGTTTGTTCATGTTCGTTCTGGGCTATTCGTTGAAATTTTTCTCAGTTTCTTTTTATTTCAGATGGCGTCGAGCCCTCTTTCTTTGTCTCACTTATCATTGGCTCTTCGGTTTGATCGGTTTGTCGGCGTTGGTTTATTTTGTTTACTTTTTATCGTTTCTTGTTAACTCAGTTTTTTCGTTAGAGAGGGCGTCGAGCATTTTTACTGAGCACGCTGAGCTACAACACAGGGAACCCTCTGACCGAGAGATCTGAGCCACCGCACACGGCTTGTTTCGAACCACCGTGTAAGATGTTCGTGCATCACAAACTAATTCCCTGCCCATTACGCTATGCCGAACAGCTGAAAGTAATCCGTAATTCTCGTACCGTCGATGCTAACATGGCATTTTTTGACATTAGATAGTAATTCATTCTCTGAACAACGACGTGTTTTTGATAATTTTCAGTGCGCCTTTGTTTTGAAATGACAACTCTTGAGTTACAATTAGAAAAGCTTCAAATCAGAATGCAAGATTTCGTAGACAAAAGAGAGTTTCGGGCAAGGTTTAGAGCGATGCATGTCGCGTGACTGATTTCCGAAAGTCAAATATTGAACACCTCAATAAAATCAACCAAACATGTGTACTAAGTTGGTTATTGTTTTATGTACGTTTTACTTTTTTTATTTTGACCAGCCATCCATTTTATATCTGAGTAACCACCAGCATATTATATTCTATATAACAATCATCCAGTAAACCTATCAGATTTTATGCGGAGCTCTCTAATAAGAAGGTTAATGTCAAGATACCAGGTGATGACACCACAGAGTGACGAAGCTGGTTGGCTTCAGTAAATAAAATAAAAATTGCGATCCTGGCATCTATCTTATTTATACAATACGGTCGTTCGCAAAGATGAGTAAATTAAGTGATAACGCAAATGTGGGAGAGATATTAAAGTAATAGTTTAAAGAGGTAAAAGTTCAAAATAGGATATATTTGTCAAAGCTAAACTCAAATATCAAATAATTTTGGCTATTTGTTAAAATACGTTCCGAAAGAATATTACATGTTGGGTGGACATATATTTTCACAATAGTAGAGTCGTAATTGTATCGTCTATCAGTTTTTATTATTTTTATTATTATTATTTGTGTCCTAAGTGTTTGCAAAAATCACAAAACTACAGGTAAATCTAAACACGACAGTGATATTTTTTTTATTGAAACCATCATTATTAAAAACATTTTATAAAATATAGAATATTACGAATATACAAAAACACATGCATCTTTTCCTAAAAATGACCATTAGAATATTATAATTATGTAAATATTCGAACACAACTAAAAAATAATAATAAAAATTCTATCATAGCATTACTCGAACCAATGACCCTCTGGTTGTAAGGCCACAACGCTGACACGGCGACAGATGCTGAAACTGATTTAGTTATTGGTACTTACGTGTACTTGCAAAACTTCGAAGTCGATTTTCTCGATAATGTTTGAGAGTTGCGTCGAATGGCTTTGGCTGATTGTTATTTGAGTTCTAAACTTACGTACCATAAAAACCAAAAAAATTTAAAATCCTATATACCCATGTGGTCTCGTTGTTAGAATTTAAGCGACAATACATATTTCGTCAATGCATTGTTTCCTAATGATCTCTCTTTCCTCGAAGTAATGGTAGCCAATGAGTTTCTGCAGTGTTGTTTATAACCCTTAGACAAATGGTTGGGCCTCGAGGAACATATTAAGATGACGATGTCATATGGCGTCAGTGGACTAGAAAGAGTTAGAGATAAAAAGACATTATTAACGCTTTAGTATTTTGTAAATGCCAACTTTATTGATACGTTGCATGTTAAAGAACTTGTACTATTATCTCACTTACTAGTTTCCATATTCCAAAGATATTTAAAACTTTATTGTTCGCTTAGTGACACATTGTTCCTGTGGATTCTAGAAGCTTCGAGCTGCTAAAGTAATAATTGTGTGATGTGTTAAAATCAACTAACCACCAGAAAGCGTAATTAATCTAATTACAAAATTCTTTAAACAAGTACTGTCTGGAATAAAAACTGAATTATATGAAAATGTTAAGTAACCATTGCAAACAATTTTCCCACAGATTTGGTTTCGGAAGACGATGTGTTATTAAGAATGTTGAAAGTCATTAGCAGTACTGTACAAAGATTAGTATCTCGAAACCTTCAATCAGTAAAAAGTTAAAGTCATATAGCATACATTGTTTTCTTTCGTAAATTTAAGTAGTTTGAGTTACATGTAACATATGCATAATTAAGAATGTTTTAAATCATGATTGTAACACTATTTGTTCCTGCAAACCTTAATTATAGCATGTAATATGTCTTGCCATTAAAATTACTTTCAAAATATTTAATTGTTCACCAACTATTATGTTGTTTGCCCTTACTTCCCATTGTCAAGCACCAGTTCTCAGATACAAAAATCTTTATCCTCTCAGAATGCTCCTTCTTACGTTTCTCTGGCCATTTTTACCAGGATAATGCGGCGCCGTTACCTCAAATTACCCAGGTGTGATTTTATACCGGCACTCAGTGCCGTCTTCAAGACTTTTTATATTAATCTGTTGCAGATCCCTTTGCAAGTCTTTCAGCCATTCTATGGCGCCTTTACTCTTTGCTATAATAGTGAACAGTTTCTCTGCTGTTCTAGAGTTTTCTATTATGCATATTTGTGTATAAAATTTGGCTTGGCAATTTATGATTTCATCTCTTATTGTGTTTATCTTGCTGTAGACATCGTTTTATGGTTTCTTCATCCAAATGCCGTTTTTGTTGATTGCACCGTAAATCGTCCTGAGAATATTTCTTTCCTGTTTTTCTATTTCTCTAATTTTTAAATGAACATCAATCACCATTGTTTCTGCTGCATAGATTATTTCTGGAAGAAGCACTGTTCTTTAGTGACTGTGGAAATGCACTTCTTGTTGTAATGCGCTTGTAGGCCTTCTGGAGCTTGGTGACTTTGTTCATTGACGATTCGGTGTAATCCTGAAGATTGTATAGTTTCTCTGAGGTATTTAAGTGACAGTTTTGTGCAGTTTTACCATAATTTGTGATTAAAGGGGATTTATTTTCTGGATGTGTTTCCATATATTGGGTCTTTAGTAAGATGTCTGTAGTCAGTTTTTATTTATTTATTTTTATTGTTTTTATTTATTTATTTATTTATTTTTCTGTGGCGTCCCCATTTCCTAATGATCTCTTCTAGAAAAATACTGAAAAATATTGGGGATAGTCCGTTCCCCTGGGGGACTCGAGTTTTGATTTCATAGGGTTCTAGTACTTCGCCCATGAATTTCACTTTGGACATTCTGTGACTTTTCGTGTCTTTCGGTCGATCCCAAATTCTTCCATTATTTTAAACAGGGTTTCATGGTCCACTGAATTGTATGCTTTTCTGAAGTCGATGAATGTAATTACCGTATTTCTGCATTTCCTCATTTGTAATATCGTCTTTAAGCACCAGAAATGTTCCGCACATGATCGTCCTTTTCTGAATTCGGCCTCGAATTCACCGATTAGTGGATCTGCTTGGGATTCTACCCTTTTTATAAGTGCTTTGAAAAGGATATTGTAAGCGACTGGGAGGAACATTCATCTTTAATCGTTCATGTTTGTGTCTTATCGCAATTTTTGTGTATAGGGTGAATTAGAGCTGTAAAAGGGTTGTGTGTTTTGGATGGTTCTGATACCAAATGACGAATGGTTTACACTTCGTCTATGTCGGGATAGCGACACTTATGTTTCCTACCATGTGGGCCGTGAGCTCAGAACTCAACTCAGGAGATGGGGTGGCAATGAAACAGTGATCCATTATAACAAAACGTTTTATTGACACTCGTGCTTACAATGCAGCCGGAGGCGAGTGGAGTGTGCGTGCACACCATATCGTGACGAGTAGGTGTCCAGCTGACGCTACGAGTCTCGAAGTGGCTGACACTGCCCTATCGCCGGTGCGGCTGTCTGCCGGCCGCTGCTGCATCAGTGTTGCATGAAGCTGTCCTCTCAAGGGACGTGGAAACGCACGTGGAAGTGGTGACGCCGCAGCGTGGAATACCACGTTCCACTACCCTGCGAAGCGTGGAACGAACGATCCAGCATGTTACATTTTTTGCTTCGTGGATTAGAACATGGCCAATGAGAAGCGGCATGGCTATCACATGACAAGCAGAACTTTTGAACCGCCATATTGCAAACAAAACTTCGTATTTCGTGCCTTCTTTCGTTGTAGCATGCGATATATGAATATAATCTTTTCGAAAGCGTCAGAATATTGAAGAAATTTTGAAAACGCGTCATTTTAGATATGATTTGTTACATTAAATTACCGGAAACAGCATTTTCTCAACTTTAAAGGTTCTCGTATTTAATGTGTGTCAGTGTTATAATTTGTACAATGTGAAAGAACATCGTTCCTTAGCTAGTATAACGCATTCTATCAAAGAAGCGTTTTTGTGATACTATGTCTTGCACAAATTTAGAAGCACCTGCGTATGAGTAGGAATGGCGTAGTTGTTTTTTTAACGATTTGGTTTAATTGCGGTTTATGTCACTTGATTGTTAACTTAATACACTTATAAAATTCGCTATTCGACGTTATTTATTAGGAACAAGAATGAACTTTGTCCACGAGAGAATTTGTTGAGTTTTCCGTTCTAGGCCACTCGGTTTTCCCCATAGTGTTTGAATTAAGTTGCAGTTCAGTACAGTGTTGGGATAGTTCAGATTCACAGTGCAAAGTGAACATGGCTAGCGCGTGTTCACAGTAGCAGATTCAGTGTATGAGGAACTGTGTTTTCGTACAATACTAAAAGCAAACATTATCACAATGAACATTGTCGAGTTGAGGCGTTGTCCCGCGTGAATAGCAAGTAAAATGTATTGGCTAGAACCTATTATTTCTGAATATCTACAACTTGGAAAATGAGAATATAAGAGCAAGACAATTAGAGCTGGTGTATATGTTTTATTTTACTATCGACAATTTTTTTAAAGAATTTTTGCCAAAAGCTATTTTATCTTAAATTTCCTTCTTAATCTCAACCGCTTTCAGTTAAATGTACCGTAAGAGTATTGCATGCCAGATGCAAGCATAAGAAAGCATTTCGGTTTCTTTTTCCGACCGTGTAATTATACGCACATCCGTCTTTGTAAACATAATAATCTACGCGTCAGCCCGCAACGGGCGCTGGAGAGCGCTGCGATCGCAAAGCAAATCACGATGAGCAGCACGTTCCGTGGGATGTAGCAGGTAGTTTCAGAGCGTGCTGTAGCAAGGCAGACAGCATGTCTGATTTATACCTCGTTGGGACAACACATCTCATGTGAGGACGGCTTAAGGCGAGGTGTTGCTTCCGCGCCCGACCGCTGCCATCCTCTTGCGTCCCCGGGCCACCACCGCTGCCTAGCAGGCTCCTTGATGCTGCCTGCACTGCGACCGGCGAAGGTCGAAAAGCGCTGGTTGTGGTCCAGGAGTTGAACCCGGGCTTCGCACTCCAGACGGTCACAGGAGCACTTTAAGTATGTCCGCGTCCTTTCGTCCACACCACGCGCCTGGGTGGGTAGCTCGCCTCTTACTGTAGCCTTACCGGGCCATGTGTTGGCTCAACGCTCCGCTGCACTGCTGTCGAGACCAGGACTCCGCTGCCCGCTGTGTTAGGCTGTGCCGCCATTATTCCGCAGGCTGCATCTCCCGTCGGGAATGCCGTGTTGACCGTGATGATCGGCTGCTGTCTTCCAGTCTGCGACTGACTCAGTTTTGCGATAACAATAATAACAAGTGTTGTCGACAAGTAGCACAGTCCACACGGCAGGTGACTGCCCAGCCTTGGCTGACCCTCTACCAAGCCGTAGCTGACTGACTATCAAACCCGTCTTTTCCGCCTGTATTTATACGACGAGGTTGACCCCGTCAGCCTGTTTCACAAGTGTGGCATAGCTGATCGTTGCTACATGTGACCGGTTTTCTAACTTCCGATCACGTTTGCCCCAGCCATTTGTTGCTTTAAGTAATGCAGTTGTTTAGCTGTTACGCAGTAGTCTTGTGTAGTTCGCGAACTAACTAGTTCGGAAGAGCGCTCCCACAGGCGAACTACGCAAACTAGTTCGCAGATTCCTCGCCTCTTAGTTCGTCCGCTCCTTTTCCGAAGACTGACGGGGAACAGCGAGAGGACGCGAGAGCGCACAGCATCGCGTGATTTGTAAGTAATGTTCCTTCAATGACCTATTAAATAAATAAAGAAATCCATTTTAAAAATAAAATACTACTAGTACTCTGTACGCACAGTCGTTGAATATCATTGTTTCACCCATTCGAGTAAATAACTGGTTTATTTGCTTAAGTATTTTATGTCAAATTGCCCAAAAAAAGAGTAATAACACACGTTTGGGCAACACTGATCATTATATAAAAAAGCTGTCATAACAAAAGAAAGACCTCTTTTAGTAGCGGTAGCAAAAGCCAAAAAGAGCGGACGAACGAAAAGAGCGACCTACTTCGCGGCCGAGCTGAGAACTAAAAGGAGAGCTACCGGTCGCGAACTAAGATAAACGCGATCGGTCACGAACTAGAATGTGAGCGATCGGTTGCGAACTAAAATGTGCGCGATCGGTCGGGAACTAAAATGAGCGCGATCGGTCGCGAACTATTATGCCAAGTTTATCTGGCTTCTTAGTTCGTTGGATTCTTTCCCGAAGACCGACGGGCAATAGCGAGAGGGCGCGCAGCAGAATTAAAAATCACGTGTTGGCCTTCTGCTGATGAGAGCCATTTCGAGGTGAGCGTTTGCCTGCTAGATTACATATTTCAGTGCTACAAAATTTCTGTTTTGAAGTATTCTGCACTCTACAATATCTGACTAATAAATTCCATAATGCCAAGATATAAACTCTAAACTTAAACGAGAGAAATTATCCACAGACAGTTTCTTTTGGTTTGCGTGATATCGTTAGAGCTCAAGCAGCAAGCGCATGAAGCAGCTAGGTGGGGGAACGTCTCCTCCACCTGCATGCGCAGACCACGCCGCTCAGCCGTCACTGGGAGCGGACGAACTAAAAGAACGAACTAGTTCGCGGCAGAGCCGCGAAGTGAGTGCTCCCGATCGCGAACTATTATGCGCAAGTCTATTACGCAGTACGGCGCCCTCGCCGTCACACTTGCTCACTTAGCTGCTCCACTTCACTTGCTGAAATCATAAACCTGCTTGTGCCGCTCTACCTTAAGTCACACGCCTGCTTTCAACTTTTGCGTCAAAGTTCACTCGCCACTTGTCAACTTTTTCATATTAAATGTCTATATTCTTCCTACCTCCTAGAGAGCACATTTCCATTCCGCTGGTATGTGATCCGTCATACAAATGTCTGACATTATATGATGTTGTATCTGCAGAAGTATAGTATCGTTTAGTTTCCAGAATTCAGCAATGATCCCATCTTCTCCTGGTGCTTTGTTATTTTTCAACTGTTTGACTGTCACCATAGTTTCTTCAGGATCTGGGACAAGTGAATCTGGGTGAAAGCTGGAGAAGAGAAGACAAGTTTTTCTTGGGGTGGTTCACAGTTGAGGAGGAGCTGAAATATTGGGTTAGATTTTGCAGTTATCTTTCGTGTTGGTTTCCAGAGAGTCATCAGGTTTCTTGAAGCACAAGCTAGGCGCTTTGTATTCCTGTAAATTTTCTATGAAAGGCTTATAGAAATTTCTTTTATTATTTTAGATGAAATCCTGCTGAATTTCGGAGAGTCTGTTGTTGTCATGTCCCTGTTTTTATCTTCTAATTATTTCTGAGGTCTTTTATTTGAGAAAGTTCTCCCAGTTTTCTTCAGTTTTGTGGCTGCAAAAGATTTTCCACATCGGTTGTCGAATTCTAAAAGCATTGTTTCATGGTGCGAAGGGGTTGTCCGAATTGAATGGCTTACTTAATTTTCTTTGTCAATTTCTTCCAGTCTGTTGATTTTTTCTGTTTAATTTTCATAATGACAATAATTTTCTTTGTTGAGTGTCAGATATTCCGGATCCGGTTTGGTACTTTTGTGTGGCCTTTTTAGCATTCTGTTGGGATGGAATATTGTTTTCATTCGGAGAAGATGATGATCTGATTCAAAGATACCTTTGTGGGTTCTGACGTTTACAATTCCTTTATTTTTTCCTTGGAAATTGCGACATGGTCAGTTTGGTATTCACCCTGTCTATGACGGGGTGATCTCCATCTGGTGAATTTATGTGCAGGTTTTTGAAATTGAGTACTTATGATTTTGAGTCCAAAGTTGCTGCTGAAGTCAATTAGTTTTTCACCATTATTTTTAGTACGTTTTTGTTTTGTATGGGTGCCAGTGGTATCTCTGAATTTTTCCTTGCCTAACTGTGCAGTATAATCGCCTAATAAGATTTTCACGTAGTGCTTTGGTGTTTGGCGTTCAAATTGAATTTTGGTTTACGTGGTGATCCTTGTTGAGGCCACAGGTATACGACTCAATTTTTCAGTTCGAGAAGATTTTAGTGCAGCCACCTCAACTAGAGGGATAGACATTTTTTTTTTCTTATCCGACCTTGGAATTTCATTTCCTCAGTACCAACCCTGCACGTGATATATATGACGGACACTCCGTATAGGAATTGATGTGGTGAATGAGAACACACACACTTGCGACGTGCCTAAATGAAAAGAAAATTTGTACACTGACCAACATAATACAGCAAAAGACAGATTTACAACACCTGTAGCTTCACACATTGACATCAGTTCTTCCGCAATTCTCGAGAATACCTGAGAATTCGTCATGAGACGACATTTATTACTTATTACCATCTATGCTGATTTAATCTCTACAAAATGTTCAAATGTTTGTAGAGTCTATGGGACTTAACCTCGGGGTCATCAGTCCCTAAACTTACAAACTACCTAAGGACGGCACAAATATCCATGCCCGAGCGGGGATTCGAAACCCAGACCGTAGTGGCCGTGCAGACCGTGACTAGAGCGCCTCAGTCCCCGCGGCCACCGCGGCCGGCAATCTCTACAAATAACTGCTCTTTAGTATCATATTTAATAACCTAGGATCACTGAAATTTCAATTTAAATGAAACCTTATTTTTATAGGGGTAAATAACACAAGTGGGCCACGAAGGATCCAACCATTAGCTACATGCATGCTTAAAAAATATTTCATATACACTTTTAGCCTTCAGCATCTGTGGCTAAGACTAGTTTGTAGCAGCCATAATGAAGCTATAATAAACAGATACTACGGATTTTAAGATGTGGGATCCGGTTTGCATTTTAACGTATAGGTAACAACAGAGTTAGTCTCTTTACATTTAGGATTAATGACTTAACATGAATTTTCTTCATAAAAAACTGAAGAGGGATATGCACTTAAATTAACGGAATAAATAAAATGAAAATAAAAAATAATACTTGCACCTGCTTTTAGAAAGGAGTCTAGGTGCCCTCTCAGTTTTTAAGGTCTAGGTGCTATATGCAGTTTTAAGGAGTAAGTGCCAAGTGAATTCGTCACATAATTTCTCGTCAAATATAGATGATTCCTTCAATAGGAATTTACAGCAGTATAACATGTACACATAGAAGAAAAATTTTCTAGTTAGTGACTAAGACTAGCTTATAGTAGCCATAATGAAGAAACATACATCACATATTTCTAGAACTAGGTTAAAGTTCGAGTTTGAAGGTCTAGGTGCTAGCTGAGTAAGACTCTTAATATCTCTTCCTAGTTGGACTTAATTTTTAAGTTTCTCCATAAAGATTCTTAAACAGAGTAAAATTTAAAAAACAACAAAATAAGTATCACTGAAAATAAGACATGCACCTGCCTTAAGACCTAGGTGCCCTGCTCATTTTTAAGGTTGCAACGTAAAAACTATGAAATGCGTCAGCAGTATGGTGGCAAAGCACTCTTGTTCTTTCGACAATGTCGGTCACTGGCGCAGTCAGGATATGCTTCTGGGGGTGGGGAGGGGGGCTAATTTTTTCAAAAATATAGCCTATTAATTTTATTAATCTATGTCTACGAAAACAATTACATAAGAAATAAAATGAGTAGGTTTGCATTAATTTGAAAGTGGATGAGGAGCAACTTGGTGGAAACGGAGTGTATATAATCAGCTCGTAAAATAATTATGCAGCTTCTATGTTACTAGCCAAACAGAAATATCTTTATAGTTTAATTAACATGAGATTCTATGTGTAAAATATAAACTAAAATTATACTAATGTTGTTCATAAGATTGGACTCGATGGCGCCGTTGACCTGCTAAGGGGGGGGGGGGGGGGGTCGCCGCATATGAACAAACGGCTCGTAACGTCAGCAGTAGCAATAGCAGCAGCAGAAAAACTGGTCGCAGCGGCGTTAAAACTGCTCACAGTAACAGCAGCACACGTTCTCAGTGGCGGCATCAGGTTCGCGACCCATAGTCACGTTCACTTGTGCGTGGAAAATTATAGTGCTCTATTACATGTGTACTATTTCACATTTCCGGTGCCAACCCATTTAACAAAAAAAAAAAAAGAAAAAAGAAAAAAGCAGTAAAAATTAAAACATTTTTAGGCGGTACTGCAGGGGGGGGGGGAGAGTCTTCAGCGACATTATCCCCCTTCCCCCGGTGGCTGCGCCACTGATCTCGGTTGAGATTTTCTTGTCTGAGAACTACTGCGAGCAACTGTCGAATGATAGCAGTTGATATTTACAGGACAGGTCGAAACTCGCATAGAACGTCTATTAGAGATCTCACCACATCTCTCTGAATACTACCATTTAGCCGACTCTCGACTCAATGTACAAGGCAAGTATTTCTGACAAATGCTCTCTGAAAAATACTCAACTGTAGACCTAGCGGCACGTTCATTGCCTCAATGACAATGACTATGTGCGTTGTGACATAATTGTCGTACCGATCCTGGACTGCACAGCCTTCGAACTGACTTTTAGATGGCTCCAAATAGATTCGATAATCAAAAAAATACACTTGATTTAGGTTTTTGAGCCAAGATCACTAATAAAATATATTTATTACACTTTACCGGTGTCAATAATTTAATTCATCATCTTCAGAGGGGTTTGCAAGGTCTTCACTGAAAGATACACAATTTCGGTTACCATTTCTAGCGTATTAAACATAAATCATTAATTTATTTGGATATAAAATACGCTAGAGGTGGTAACCAAAATTGTATGCTTTGAAGTGAAGACCTTGTAAACCTTTGCGAAGATGATGATTTAAATCATTGATACCGGTAAAGAGTTACATATATATTTGATTAGCGATCTTGGCTTAACAATCTAAAGAAGATCTATTGGTCCACTTTAGGTTACGGTAGTAAAACTAAAAGTGGTCGTTTGCGATCGTCTTTTGACAGCTCGAAATTTAAATAAAAATACCGGCTTAACCATTCACCTGACACGAAAATTGAATAACCGAATTTGTAGAGGAGAAAATTCTCTACAACTTTGCTCTGTTATGTTTTTTTCATATCTCGTATCGTTTCAGAGATATTTGCAAAAATAACGGCGATTTTGGGATGTCTGTCTGTCTGTCTGTCTGTCTGTCCATAACGTGTTCCCCGTTTGTAAGACGAACCGTTCAACACCAAATTTTACAGGCATAATTGTAGGCCGACAGAGACCAGAACCTCCCTTTTCAAATTTTTCGGACAAAATATACAGTAGTAATACAAAAAAATACCGTTTGTAATATAGTTGTAATTGCAAATGAACCGTTCATCTGACACGAAAATTGAATAATCTAATTGGTAAAGGGGAAAATTCTCTACAACTTCGCTCATTATGTTTTTTCATATATCGTATCGTTTGACAGATATTTGCAAAAATAACAGAGTTTTGACACCCTCCACTGAATTAACGAAAACCAGCCATTCGCCACGTGACATTCCTCGCCCAGACCTCTCTCTGACATAAGCCATCTTGCGTTACATATTTGATGATTTATTTTAACTTACACGTTGTCATTTAGCGCACTGAAGAATGAACAAAAACACGTCGTTCTTCGTACGATAAATGAAAATCTAGTGTCTACAAATGCCATATTAGCATCAGTTAACAACGGCCATGAATAGTATGAGATCAAACAACACAACTTGTAAGTGTTGGCCGTAGCGTAGTATGTAATGCGTTGGACTCTGACGCTGAGGGTCAGTGGTTCAAACCTGCCACCACCTAAAAAATTCTTTTTCCCTAAAAGAGTTTCAGACACTCTTATTAATCAAGTTTTTATTGTTTACATTATTATTTTGGTACAAAATGTTTGCAAAAACTTATAAAACTACAAATCTAAAGTGGGCCGTAAAACACATCAGTGCGATTTTTTTTATTAACATTTAAACGGATCACTCTCCACTGGCGTAACATGGCAGGCAACTATTATATAATTAAAATACGAGAGCCCAGATCGCAAGTTGCTGCATTTTTTTTAACAAGTTTCAGTCCTACAGGACTATAATCAGGCCTTTGGCACCTTGTTGGTGAACTGGTGGACGTTGGCGGTGGCCACCAATACCGTCCACCAACAAGGTGCCAAAGGCCTGATGATAGTCCTGTAGGACAGAAAACGGTTGCAAAAAAAAAAAAAAAAAAAAAAAAAAAAAAAAAAAAAAAAAAAAAAAAAAAAAAAAAAAAAAAAAAAACAGCAACTTTCTCTCTCGAAAGTCGTATTTTAATTGTTTAAAATTAAAGATCACCGTTTCAAAAAAGAATGCTTTCAAACACTATTATATAGATTAGGATTCCTAACAGGTCCTCAAACCGTTGAGAAAGTTTGTCAAAATATTTCTAGCGTAAAAAGTATTAGCAACAGGAAACGGAAAACAAAAGCTACATTTCGATCTTGGCGTTCTCACATCAAAGTAATGTGACGCAACCGGATGTAGAAAACATTTCTGTATCTCATTTTTCGCAGCGCAGCTCTAGGGCGAGACACTGCCGCCGGGTACGACGAGGCTCAAACTTCAGGTGGCTCTCCTTTTTCTGCGCGGTCACCGCCGGTAGAAAGCCGCTGCAAGGGCGTTCCCCCGTCCTCGTCGTTCCACCCTGTGCGAAAGCACGACGGGGACACCCCACTCTGGCCGGTAATTTTCCCTGAAAACGAAGCGGAAAATGTTGACCTTTGGTGGAGAGCGGCGGGCGGGGCGAGTTTTAAAACTGGCGCTGCGGGCCGCTGGTTCCCTTTGTGCTCGCCGCTTCTGCCCCGGTGAGAGGGCGCAGCCCTGCAGACGCCAACACAAAGCCAGGAACCGCGGCCGTTCGCGGAACATCTCGCCCCGAGTGCGCATGCGCGGGCCGGCGCAAATTGCAGACACACGCCGACGCACTCGCCGCGCCGGCTGCCGGCCCTCGCGCAAGGGTGCTTCTCGGGCACAGCCAATTACACTGTTTAGGGGATTTCAGTCCTCGTTCCCAGTTTTTCGTCCGGACTCTCTATTGTGGAGTAAGTGGCAAAGACGGGAAAACATGCGTTGGGTCGGATTACAAAAACGTTAAGTATTTCGCTGGAAACGTTGCGAGAGTTAACAATGCGGTTGTCGGAATGGTGCCGACAACGGAAGAGTGGAACTGTCAGACGTTCTATGTTCCAGAGTACACATTTCTCAAGAGAATGAAAGGAAAAAGAAAAGACTTGTTGTTTGGGTTTTGCGAATTTCCTAGAGGGACGTTCAGAGAGTAACGGACAATAATTTTCGTTCTGCCCACGAATAGCCGGAATATTGAAATTTCACAATCTACACAACAAGGAAAAATAATCGCACTGACGTGTTTTACGGCCAACTTTAGATTTGTAATTTTATAAGTTTTTGCAAACATTTTGGACCAAAATAATAATGTAAATAATAAAAAATTAATTAATAAAAGTGAAAACTTTTTTACGAAAGAAAAATTAAAGTAGTTACGGGTTCCGAACCACTGATCTTCAGCATCACAGTAGAACGCCTTGCCCATTACGCTACGGCTATCAACCGAAATTCAGGCTCTTTAATCTCATACTATTCATGGCCGTTGTTAACTCATGCTAACATGGCATTCGTAGACACTAGATTATCATTTATAGTACGAAGAACGACGTGTTTTTGTTAATTCTTCAGTGCGCCATTGCTTCGAAATGACAACGTGTAAGTTACAATAAGAAAATCATCAAATACGCAACGCAAGATGTCGTATGCCACAGAGAGTTCTGGGCGAGGAATGTCACGTGACATCTGCGAACGGCTGGTTTTCGTTAATTCAATACAGGGTGTCAAAACTCCGTAATTTTTGCAAATATCTCTCAAACGATACGAGATATAATAAAAAAAACATAACAGAGCAAAGTTGTAGAGAATTTTCTCCTCTACAGATTCGTTTATTCAATTTTAGAGTCAGATGAAGTTTTATTTGCAATTAAAATTACATTACAAACGGATTTTTTTTTTTTGTATTAATAACGTATTTCTTGTCCGAAACATTTCAAAAAGCGAGGTTCTGGTCTCTGGTAGCCAACAATTATGTCTTTAGAATTTGGTGCCGATCGATTGAACGGTTCGTCTTAAAAACAGGGAACACGTTACGGCCAGACAGACATCCCAAAATCGCCGTTATTTTTGCAAATATCTCTGAAACGATACGAGATATAAAAAAAAAAAAAATAAGAGAGCAAAGTTGTAGAGAATTTTCTCCTCTACCAATACGGTTATACGGTTTTCGTGTCAGATGAATGGTTAAGCCGTTATTTTCATTTAAATTTCGAGCTCTCAAAAGACGATCGCAAAGGCCCACTTTTAGTGTTACTACCGTTACCTAAAGTGGGCCAAAATACTACGCCTGGAAAGATCACGTCCTTTTACATCCATTGACGCTAACTAGTTCACACGTAACGATCGTATCGACGTTGTCCGCCAAAAGACAGTATGGTGACATACCTGGTAGAATCCCATCTGTGTGCACCCATTACCCTCTTCACTCCTGAATTATTTAAAAAAAAAAAAAAAAAAAAAAAAAAAAAAAAAAAAAAATCTTTTAATTGTTTATGAATATTAGACCCTATGTATTGTACATTAGTGCAAAATAAAAATGTGTCACACTTTATATGAAAAATAAAAAAAAAAGTTCAATAAACTGGTCACAGAGTCTGAAACGAAGTTTAGGATGTGAAATGAGGCATCAACAGTGACACATTTTACAGAGTATACTCTGGGGAACTTCTGTCTCAAAGTGGAATGTGTACAACATACATAAATGAATATGTCTGTAATAGGATTATAGTAAACCAAATAATGTAACAAGAATTGATTATAGGTTTAATGTAACATGTAACCTGGACAATCTGTTACTCTTAAACTTCAATTGTGACTCTGTAGTGAGTAGAAATTTAACCTACACATCACATATTATGGTACCTAGACATGCAGTTACTTTCCAGCTTTAACCGTAACGTTGACTTTCAAAAACTCATCACTTTGAATACTTTAATATAGCTTCACACACTGATAACTGATACAGGTTATACTAAGATGCCATTATTATTGGTTAGAGTAAGCTATAAGTACCAATGATTGGTGTCTCTTATATTGTACTTATGTGGAGTGTAATTTGTTATGCCACAGGGAAAATTTTTAAATTATGTAAATGACATTCCACATATTAATTAAGAAATAAATTAATGAAATGCAGCAACCAGTTGCTTGTAGTTATTTATTTTTAATTTTAACATTATTTTCATTTAAATTTCGAGCACTCAAAAGACGATCGCAAAGGCCCGCGTTTAGTGTTACTACCGTTACCTAAAGTGAGCCAAAATACTAAAGTTAAAAATAAATAACTACAAGCAACTGGTTGCTGCATTTCATTAATTTATAATCTGAACAGTTGCTGAAATGGATAAAATAATTTAATTAAGAAAAGTAACATTGATTAAATTGAGACTGGTATGTCTAATCCTAAATACCTATGGCGTCAGTTAATAATAAGGATGATGACTAACTGAAGTGAGAATTTTTTACTTTCATAGACGAATTACTAAATTTTGTAAGTTTTATAAATTTGACAATTAATATTGTATAATTGCACTCTGTTTGAGAAACATATTGAATGCTTGTATAACAGTTTATTAATGAACTACTTTAATTTAGGTTTGGTAATGCAGTGTTCTATAACAATCCCTCTGAGGTTTCAATATGGGACGTGTGATCAACACAATCAAACGCTTTTGTTAAATCAAAGAAGACGCCTAATGTCCGTCGAGTCTTATTTAACACATCAAGTGCCTCAGAGAGAAATGAAAATATAGCATTTTCAGTCGTTAAACCACTTCTAAAACCAAACTGTCCGTTTGACAACAAATTATGTGAACTGAAATGATCAATAAGTTTTGAATATACAGCCTTTTCAATAACATAATAAAAAACCGATGGCATAGTAATAGGTCTATAGTTGTATACATTATCACTTTCTGCTTTTTATATCAAGTGGTTTCACTACTGAGTACTTTAATCTATCAGGACTCTGACCATTCTGAAAGGAAAAATTATAAATATGGCTTACTACTGGGCTAACATACGGAGAACAGTACTTTAGAATTCTGATACATACCCATCATATCCACAAGAGTCCTTAGTCTTTGGTGATTTAGTTATTGACACAATCTTCCCTATGGAAGTATCATTAACGACCATTTCAGGGAACAGCCACGGAAAGGCATTTTCTAAAAATGTTATATGATTACCTGTAGAAACTAGGGTTTTGTTTAGTTCACCTACTATATTCAGAAAGTGATTATTGAATAGTGCACATATATCTAATTTGTCAGTAACAGAAACATTTCTACTACGCACTGACATTATATCTTCTACCTGCTGCTGCTGACCAGACACTTCCTTCACGACTGACCAGATAGTTTTAATTTTATCCCGAGAGTTTGCTATTCATTTTGCATACCACATACTTTTTGCATTCTTAATGACATTTTTCAGAAACTTACAATACTGATTGTTACGAGCTACTGCGTCTTCATTCTGACTGCTTCTAACACTTTTTACAATTCCTGCTTTGTTCTACATGATAGTCTTATCCCCTTTGTCAGGCACGTTGGCTGTCTGTTACTGAAAGTACCCTGTTTTGAGCGATCTAGCGGAAAGAAACTTTCAAACAGCATATGAAATGTGTTAAGAAAATCATTATAAATAAATATTTTTATAATACTACCATGCCAAAATTTATGCTGTTGTTATAATATTTTGGAGATGGCGCACAATCATTGTGGAGGCGTTATACAAGTTATGTATACAATCTCGACAATAATGTTCCCTATTATTGAAAGAGACTCCTTTGGATACAGCATTTTATATGTTTTTCTAGCATGGCTGCACTCCTGCAGGTCCTAGTCGCCAGGTAACGTATCATCTAGCCCTAACATTCCCCGGGAGATGGATCGGTAGGTATGCGGTCATTTCTGGGCCAACAGGGACCGCTGACCATAATGGTCTGTGGCTTTTGCCTGTGGTGATGGTTGAAAGGCGAAGTCTACAAAGTAAAAACTAGAGCTGATCTGCTCGTTCGGATTATGATTAGTGTAGACCTCATAACAGACTGATACGACGACGTTAGAAGATCTACACGTGGCCTTATCAAGAAAAGTCGAAAGTACAATGAAGTTGGTATTGGAATTTCTGAAATACAAATTACCACTTCCGCATTTGACTATTTACGTTTGTTTAGGTTAAATACGACCAGCTATATCCCCTCACTCAATAATAATTGGACACGCGTAATACGCCAGTTTTACTGCAATTCGTCTACGCTACCTTTCTTCCTGAAGAACCTGCAAAATTGCGCTTTCATTAATCCCATCAGGTGTTGGAGTGGTTGTTTATATACGGGGGAGCTTTTAAAGTTTCACTAGCGTTGTAATATTACGGGGAAGTAACTCGGTGGACTGACACATTTAAGTAAATTTTAAAATAACAGACTCAAAAAAGGAGTCGGAATCTGACATTAAAGTTTAGCGGCGGTATAAAATGGAATGAAAGCAACACCTTGGCACAATATTACACAAAGAAACCAGCAGATTCCGCGATGACCTTTTATTACCATAATACTTGCATTAAGTTGACTGGATGTAGCAGATGAGGCTGTAAAACTCTTGCTGCATTGTGTAGAATGATTAATTTTGACAACATTGTCAGGAGAAAAACAGCGATCTATTTGGTATGATAAATGTACAAAAAAAAAAAAAAAAAAAAAAAAAAAAAAAAAAAAAAAAAAAAAACAGTCTTGAGTCTTGATCGCAGAAATTAACAGTTTCAGTTCTTGAAAAGTTACCTACTGACAGCAGAACAGCCCAGGACAGCCCAGCCCAGCCGAGTGCAGCACTGGCCACATGGGCTATTTGTAATTCCGAAGATGACCTACATCAGGTCGAAACCGGTTAATTGAAACTGTTAATTTCTGCGATCAAGACCTTTTTTTTTTTTGTATATTGTGTAAAATGATGCTTGGTTTGCTTAGAGCGGATTGTACTGATTGACCGTGAAAAAAGAAATATATATATATGAAGTTATCTTTTGTGACGTTTAATTCCGAAGATTTCCTTGCAGGCATTACTATCAAGTCGTGTTCATAAAAGTTACATACAATGGCATCTAGAAATTTCTAGTAAATTATAGATAAAATTCCAACAATGGCCTTAGCGTCATGTTACATAATCAAGATTATTGCTGGAAAAATAGGAACACTTCATGGAACATTAAAAGGTGGGTCATTTTAAATAAGTAAAAGGTTTTAATTGTACAAACTATATTTTCATCATATTTAAAGAGAAAAAACGAACTCACACACTTACTTTTGGTACTAAGGAAGTCGCTGACATACGTCTAATCTTAAGCGAAGGGTATAACATACAGGGTGTTTCACTAAGTGTGTTTGCCTCTGTAAGTTATAAAATAATAGGTGACGGGAAATTTTAATGCGGTAGGTCAACACAAGAAATGTTATACTTTCTGCGGAGCTATGAACATAGTTTATTGTATCATTTTCCAAAGAGTTACAGCACAAAGATATAATTTTTAAATGGAACAATAGTTTTTTCTATCGTGCATTGGATTCGTTGAAACCAGCTGCGTCCAAATCAATTTAAACTACATTCAAATCACTGTTAGTTTGGGAGCTACAACCCTTCAAAGTTTCAGGGGCAGATACCACAAACGCTGCGCATAATGCAATGAGACTTCTAAATGTGGTGGGGCCGAGTTGTAACGTCGCCGGTGTCACGGAGCGAGAAGCTTCCTCGATGCGCTGTTAGACTGCCGACTGTCCCGACAGTTGGAGCCACACAAACAACCGGGGCTCAATATACCAAGGTTACTGACATTGGATGACGATGGCATACACAAACAACGAGTACGTTGACATGTTACTGATGCTCGGCGAGTGCCGACACGATGCCACTGAAGCTTCTCGCTCCGTGACACCGGCGTCGTTACAGCTCGGCCGCACCACATTTAGAAGGCGCATTGCATTATGCGCAGCGTTTGTGGTATCTGCCCCTGGAACTTTGAAGGGTTGTAGCTCCCAAACTAACAGTGATAAGAATGTAGTTTGAATTGATTTGGACGCAGCTGGTTTCAACGAATCCAATGGACGATAGAAAAAAAACTATTGTTCCATTTAAAAAATTATGTCTTTGTGCTGTAAATCTTTGGAAAATGATACAATAAACTATGTTGATAGCTCCGCAGAAAGTGTAACATTTCTTGTGTTGGTACCTACCGCATTAAAATTTCCCGTCGCCTATTATTTGATAAGTTACAGAGGCAAACACACTTAGCGAAACTCCCTGTATATATATATATATATATATATATATATATATATATATATATTAAGAACAGCATAGGCCCCAAGACCGAACCTTGTGGCATCCCATTTTTGATTGTTCACTAATTTGAGTAATCAGCTGTTTCTTCCCTTTTTTTGCGTATTATGTTAAATATTTACGTCAACATTCTGCACTCTTCCTGTTAGGTATGATTTAAATCATTTTTATACTGTCCCATTCATACCACAATACTTTGGGTCATCTAGAAGAATTCCATGATTTACACAATCAATAGCCTTGGAGAGATCACATACAATGCCAACGGGTGATGTCCGGTCTTTCAGAGGATTTCATGTTTAATTGGTGAAATATATCTACATATATATTTCAAGAGTAGTCGAAAGTGCAATGAAGCTGGTATTGGAATTTCTGAAATACAAATTTCCACTTCCGCATTTGACTTGTTACGTTCGTTTGGGCTAAATACGACCAGCTACATCCCCTCACTCAATAACAATTAGAAACATGTAATACGCCAGTTTTACTGCAATTCGTCTACGCTACCTTTCTTCCTGAAGCACCCTATAAGAGCACATACGGAAAGTTGCAGTGGAGCAAGTGCCCGGCGTGTGAGCTGGAACGGTAAGGAGCGGCGGTGGCGGCGGAGCACTTCATAGCGCGGGATGACGTATGTGGGCGCGCGCGCCGTGGCCCGGACTGCCAAGGCGGCCGGCATGAGCGATGACCGTCCGCGGGAATATTTCCCGGCCCCGGCGCGTGTGCTGCATACTGCGAGCACAGCCACTCTTTTTGCCGGTCCTGAATGGCAAGCGCAGCCGCGGTGATGGAGAGCCGCCGCCACTGTTTCCCGCTGCTCTGCGATGCTGATTTTCGAAACCTGTGCGGCGTTTCTGTAAAAACGTGACCAACTGAAAACATCGCTCTCATATCTTTTGCAGACCCTACATCAGCAAATGACACTTTGTGGAACAACGGGCTGATTCATATACTTCAACAAGGCATACCGTGCAGAAACATTACCTCATTTATGCAAAGGATAGTAACTCACGTTAACGACAGACCAAGTCGCCCCACAACACTGAAGAATGGCCTTCCACAGGGATCAGTCTTGGCACCAGTCCTCTTCAATGTCTACACCAACGACGTATCCTCCTCTTCATCATTGAAATCCAACTACGTTGATGATATGGCACCTGGTACTCAGCACTGCACAGGTAACAATCAGCTCACATAGGATCTCGTGCGCATGTATAATCATTATATAAAGACTCTAACACAAAAAGTGTGGTACAGATTACTAATTTATTCGCACAAGAAGGCCAACAATTCGAAGGATTGTTTGTTGTAGATTTGACGAATATAAACATTATGTGCGCATTTAACCATTAAAAGTGATAAAAGGAAGTAGAAATTTTCCTATCTACAGCTTGGATCAAGTTCTACATTCTCCAACATCGGCTCACTGATTGGCTCTTCGCCTCGACCAAAGACGCTGTACTTCAGCGCATCTGCAGTATTAAAATAACGTATTAAAATAAGTAAATATCGAAACATGGAGTGATACCATCTCATTTTCTTGTGCTTTTCAAATGCTTCATTTTCGCAGTGATTAAGAGTGGTTAAAGGAAATGGATGTTTTCATATGACTGCCGATATAAATGATGTTGCGCCGGGAGAGACATCTAGCGGTACTCGGGTGAAACTACGAAGTCGAGAATGCCGATATAGATGATGATGCGCCGGGAGAGGCATGTAGAGGTGCACGGGTGGAACTACAAAATTCAAAATGTTCAAATGTTTGTCAAGCTTATGGGACTTAACTACGGGGTCATCAGTCCCTAAACTTACAAACTACTTATGAACTACTTACGAACTAGTACGTCACAAATATCCATGCCCGAGGGGGATCCGAACCCCCGACCGTAGTGGCCGTGCAGACCGTGACTGTAGCGCCTCAGTCCCCTCGGCCACCGCGGCCGGCTGTGGAACTACGAAGTCGACATGTTGTCAGCTATGGAATTCTGAATATCGCAGTATCGAAATAACATTATTTCTTCGCGTTGTATAAATATACGAACACCGAAATTGTAGTTCCATTTCAAATATTAGGCTAATGAAAGTTATATAATTCAAAAATGGCATGAGAAGTATTTACTTCCGTTATTGTGTCAGGCATTTTCCTTAACACGTAAAAGATAGCTTTTCATACCCCGCACTGCCGGTTAAATTTTACCAAATATCCCAGTGGTCTCCTATGATAATGTTGACAACAGTTGTTGAATAGTGAGAATCCGAGTCTTCATTTTAGCCAATCGCTTGATAACGCTGATGTTTTCTCATAGAATCTTCACTTTACGAGGGCAATTATTTTTACTGAGCGGACAAGGGTACATTCGAGAATCTGTCAACCATAAAGCAGGAACAGCATTATTTGTTTACTTCATGGTTTGTACGATACACTAATCCAGTCATTCTATGTGGTTCGAACAAATGGGCAAAGATTTCCTATCGTGTTGTTGATGTTGCCAACATAATCACGCGAGGCCGCCGACATGACACGTAAAATTTTAACCCCAATAACCATTGTAAACACAATTGGTCGAGTTTCGACCACAGGCAATACTAGTTACTATAAAATGCGCCTACAGCCTAACCCCATAATGTCAGAAAAACGTTTGTAGAGCTAAGTGACTTAATCACGTTGGTTATCACTTTCTAGGCATACAAATTAATTAAGATAACTGAAACACAAACACACATGCCTGAAGGAGGGCTCGAACCACGGACGGCGAACAACCGCGCACTCCCTACACCGATCGGGGGTTCGAATCCCCCATCGGGCATGGATATTTGTGCCGTCCTTAGTCTTAGCTAGTTCATAAGTAGTTTGAAAGCTTAGGGACTGATGACCCCGTAGTTAAGTCCCTTAAGTTCTACAAACAACTCTCTACGCAGGCACCATTCAACCGCGGCTGAAGTCAGAAGTAAGCGTTCCCTCAGTAAAAAACCGTCTTGATTACAAATTGTTTTATTCCTTATTTAATGATATGTTTCACCCTTTAGCAGGACATATTCAGATTATTTGCGTGACAGAATTTACACAAAATTACAAGGCTTAATTACAAAATGGGGATAATGGGACATGGGCTTATTTTGTTTTTAGTAGACAGTATAAATGGTAAACAAAGCTTACAATGCGCTCTCTGTGGTGTGACAACATAAAACGTTTTGCGGTGTTTCTATGTTTTTGAATATTGGATTTCCTTGTAACTTTACTAATGATCGGATAACAACGAATTACAGTTGGAACATACTCGGTGAAGACGTGAGAAGCATAAACCTTAATAGAAGCGCTGGTCTCTTAAGATACAAGATACGCCCATGTTTAAAGGGCGAAACGCGTCGTTAAATAAGGAATAAAACAATTTGCAATCAAGACGGTTTTTTTACTAAAGGAATATTTATTCTCACTGATTGATGTACACCATGGATTGGAACTCACTTTAGAAGTATGAGATTTCCTCCTCAACGTCAGAGAGGCACAAAAGGAAATTAATGTTCTGTCGTTCGGAAGAGATCCAGGAATAATCATTAGCCAACTTATCTGAGCGTAACACTGGATAGATCTCTAACCTATAACCAACACATCACCAAAACAACCGAAACAATATCATACATCAGCTCACAGAAACGACATGGGGGAGGCAGATGGGAACACTCTTAGAACTGCTGCCCTAGCACATCGTTATTTATTAACGAAGTCCTGTGCACCAGTCTGGTACAACAACAATAGTACTCACAAACTAGACGTTACGCTCAATGAAACAATGAGGATTACAGGAGGAAATATAAAATGCACCCCACTATCTGGCTGTTGGCTCTAGCAAACACCACCCCTCCTCAAATTAAGGCTGTGATTGTCGGATAACTTTTTATTCAGGTTTTTGACATGATGTGACATATTTTGCATATTGGTAGGAAGGGTATTACCTTAGATATCCTTGAAGAGTTAGAAATTTGAACTAGTTATCATAATAATGAAGAATGGTTAATAAATGACCAAATTTTTTGTTCCAGGCAGTGATATTTCGATCTGATTCACAACCTAGATTTTCTTGAATGACCGATTTTTGTGCTCTCTTCCTGTGCGGATGTTTCCATAAGTTTATTCTGTTATTAGAAGTATAGATTCTAAATATGTTGTTTTATTCTTTGACAACTATTTTCCAGTATTGAAAATGTTTTTTTAACTAACTCGCTGTTGCGTTCTTTTTATCCTTTTAAATTATGGTAACTTCTGCGGCCATACATAGAGGGTGCCTATGCTACGCCTAAGTTGCTCAATAGCATACTTTCCATTCAGTGATATTTGCACATGATCCATCGAGTTAGCAACTTATGCAACAAGTATAACTGATGTTGACTGTTAATGTATTATGAGTATTTACATGCAACTTTTTCCTTTCTCCATTCAGGAGAGGTATGTACTTTATAATTGTAAATGCCAAATATAGTGACTGTAAGTAATAGTGACGATCTGTAAGATTTCATCGTCTTACTTCAATGACTAAACAAACCACCCTAGTGCACAATGCGAGAGTCGAGGCTACCCCCTTGTATAAACTCCATTGGTTGCAGTGAATAGTTTTGGTTTTTGGCTACAAACAGAAATATATAGACACATATGTCCGTTTACATAAAATTATACCTGGCAAACACGTTCTCTGGACAAGTGCGACATGTCAACACACAACTCTTGCTGAACTACGTGAATATATAGAGCAGGCGTGGAGTGATGTATCCCAAGGAAGTTTTCTACCTGTATGATTCAGTGGATTCCAGAATCAGTACTTACTGGGTGATCAAAAAGTCAGTATAAATTTGAAAACTTAATAAATCACGGAATAATGTAGATACAGAGGTAAAATTGACACATGCTGGGAATGACACGGGGTTTTATTAGGAAAAAAAAAAAAAAAAAAAAAAAAAAAAAAAAAAAAAAAAAAAAAAAAAAAAAAAAGAGAGAGGGAGAAAAAGTTCATAGAATGTCCGACGGATCGTGTATAGGAGCAGTAATGAGAGAGAATTAGATGCACCAGCAGTCGCAGCATGTTGACGTTACCTGAAAAGGCGCTTGTAGTGAATCTGTATTATCAGTATCTCCTTCCTATCGCCATAGGAAGGAGTTTCGAACGGATAAAGGTCCGTTGACAAATGCACCTGTGGCGAGAATGATTTCGAAGTTGGAAGCCACCGATTGTTTAGACGATAGACCCCGTAGTGGCCGACCGATCAGAAGGCGTAATGCTGTCGAGACAGTTCAGGAAGAATGGGAGAGTGTAGTGGGTTCGTCTATGCACGGGGGAAGTCAGCGCTCGTGCAACTGCACGTCGCACCATCATTCCATACACTACTGTTTGGTTGGCACTTAGGCGTACCCTCCGATTCTATCCGTACAAAATCCATCGGCATCATTAACTGTTACCTGGCGATTTAGTGAAGCAGAGGGCATTTGCGGTGTGGGTGTTTTAAAAGATGGCGGAAGATGATGATTGGTGGAGTAACGTGTTGTGGACCGACGAAGCTCATTTCACGCTCCGAGGGTCTGTGAACGCCCACAACTGCAGAATTTGGGCATCCGAAAACTGCATTGCACGACGAGAGAGTCACGGACCTTGTTTCTTCGAGGAACTGCGTGATTCTAGTATTGTAACTGCTACTGTGACGGATGAGAGGTACGCCGATATGTTACAGAATCGCATCATCCCCAGCCTGGCTGATAAGCACCTACTGGAACGTACGATTTTTATGCAAGATTGCGCTCCACCCCATATTGCTAGACGCTTGAAAGATCTCTTGCGCGCGTCGTTTGGCGATGATCGTGTGCTCAGCCGCCACTTTCGTCATGCTTGGCCTCCCAGGTCAGCAGACCTCAGTCCGTGCGATTATTGGCTTTGGGGTTACCTGAAGTCGCAAGTGTATTGTGATCGACCGACATCTCTAGGGATGCCGAAAGACAACATTCGACGCCAATGCCTCACCATAACTCGGGACATCCTATATAGTGCCGTTCACAACATTATTCCTCGACTACAGCTATTGTTTAGGAATGATGGTGAACATATTGAGCATTTCCTGTAGAGAATATCATCTTTGTTTTGTCTTAAATTGTTGTGCTCATTTTTGCTTTTCTGATCAGATGAAGCGCCATCTGTCAACATTTTCTGAACTTTTATTTCATTATTTTTTATTTGTTGTTCTAAGAAAACCCCATGTCATTCCAAACGTGTGTGTCAATTTTTACCTCTATATCTACATTATCCCGTGATTGAGTTTTCAAATTTATACTGACTTTTTTATCACCTTTGGAGACTATTCCATGTACTGAATGGTTGTTTCAGCATGTATGAACACCCCTTACTTCAGTACAGCTTCAACAATTGATCTGTAAACTTAATTATTTCATGTACTCCATATGCACCATTTCGTCAATAAATATTGTATGATTTGTAGATATGAAAGAGGGTGTATTACATTTATATGTCGTTGAGTATAACAAACGGCCTTAACTTTTTGAAATATTCTTCGAAACGTCGACATCAGAGATACATCATGAATGTCACCAGAGGTGACAAGATTGACTAATAAATGTACAGGTCCCAAGCTGGTTATTGCACACCCATTGCTTGGTACTTGCACGTATGAGCAACATCAGCATGTAAGTACCACTATTGCCAACCAAACAAGCCCAACTGGAGCCGACATCGCTGATCGGGTTCAGTTTGTCGAGTAGTTTGGGGGGGAGGGGGGGGAGACGTGTCCTTACCGTTATCGACGCCCTCCGCTTCCCCTCCTCAACTCAACCGTCGGCATTCTTCTAAGAACTTGGCTCCGGCCGAATTATCTCAAGTTAATTAAAGGGGAGGGGTTTGGAGGGCGCGAGAGGGTGCCCGCTGGCACAGAGGGTCGGCAATTAACGGCCTGTTTACTAATAACGCGCTCCTCCCCGCCACCGACGCCAGCGCCACACGCGGCTCCAACTTTCGTTAATGAATTATTCATAAAAGAAGCTTCAGCTCCTCTAACAAGTTCGCTAAATTTAGAATGCAGATTCCATTTGTGCGGGCCAAGTTATTCCGAGGACAGTGCACGGCTCCTCCCCGCTGCGCGCGCTCGGCGCCGAGTCGAGTCGCGCGACCGATGAGACCGAAAGCTGCCGAGCGGCGGCCCACCGTGCGGATGACAGCTGCCGAGAGACTTGGCGAGCGGATGATTTTTGCAGCCCGCGCTCGAAACTCGCATATTAATAATTTGCCAGACATGAGAAGCAGCTCTCGATTTGAATTTTGCAAGACTTGTTAGCACCTTCCCTTCTGGCCCCTTTGGAAAATTCCAGCAGCGGATGCTCCGGCGAAATTTTCCCATGGGCTCTGACACAATGTTGGGGCTCTGCTGAACATAACGTAAAATACGAGGCGCGTCCAGAAAGTAAGTTCCGTTTGGTAATAAAATGAAATTGTACACAGATACAGAAGAAATTTTATTGAACAAAATTCTAAAACTCTTAAACTACTTTTCCACATAACTGCGAAATTTTTCAGGCATTTTTCATAGCCTGGCACCAGGTTTTGTATACTTTCTTCATATAAATCTGGCGCCTGTGTCTTCAACCAGTTGGAAACAGTTTCTTTCAGCTCGTCGCCATTGGTGAAGTGATGACCGCCAAGGAAAGACTTGAGATGTAAGGACAGGTGAAAGTCGCTAGGAGCGAGGTCAGGGCTGTACGGAGAATGGTCCAAGACGTTCCAGCCAAATCCCTGTAGGAGGTTCTTTGGTAACAATTTCATGCATCAGTGATCGTGAAATTTGGGGGAAGTGCATAGCGAGAGCACTAATTGTGAACCTACGGTTTTCCTGGATCTTGTAATCAATCGCGTGAACCAGTTCTTCTGTAACCAAAGGTGGACGCCCACTTCATTCTTCATCGTGCACATCATGCCCTCCATTGAACTGACGGACCTATCTTCTCACCATCGAATCACTCATCGCATTTGGTCCGTAATCATCGCAAATTTGCCGATAAATTTCACTAGGTTTCACTTTCCTCGCATTCAGAAGCCGAATCACCGACCTGATTTCACAGGCGGCGGGATTTTCAATCAACGCCGACATTTTAAACAAGCACAACAAGCGTACGTAACTGACAGCGATCTCCAAATGGCGCACGTTCTTCTCCTTGATACACATCGTCTACAGCACATGTGCGGAACTGCAATCGCAGCGCTGCAGCGGAGATAAATTGAAACGGAACTTACTTTCTGAACGCGCCTCGTACTTTGATTTTTCATTACTTTTCTCCAATGTCATTAAGTTCATATGCGTCGCGTTAAAATTTCCCATAACTTTCAGTTGAAGTTGTACTGAAATAAATTTTCTTGTTTTTGGACATTTTTTACCAATTTCAAATCCACCTGTCGGAACCGACGTTTTTCATTACTTTGATAACTAATTGCACATAATAATAATAATTTCGTGTGGCTCATTGGCCTAGTGCAAGTCTTTCAATGGGACGCCACTTCGACGACTTGTGTGTCCCTACCCTACCCCAGTTATCCAACCGGGGAAACGGGACCTACAGCTTAACGTGGAATCCAAACCACGTGTCGTTTCTGGCGACTCCTCACATCGTTGAGAGGTGAAGGATTGATTAAAACGCAGACTGAAAAAAATCCGAGGTCCAACCGGGTATGGAGCTCACGACTTTGCGGTTTCTAGTCGGGCACCGAGCGAGGTGGCGCACTGGACTCGCATTCAGAAGAATGGTGGTTCAGATCCACTTCCGGCCATCCAGATTTAGGCTTTCCATGATTTCCCTAAGTAAATCCAGGCAAGTGCCGGGAAGGTTCCTTTTAAAGGGCACGACCGATTTCCTTCCCCATTCCTACCCTCAAACTCCGAGCATTAGCTCCGTCTCTAATGACCAAGCTGTCGACGGGACGTTAAACTCTAAACTTCCTTCCTTCCTTCTAGTCGGACTCTTTACGCCAAGACCACCGGGTCCGACGAAATTGCACATAACATGCCTCGTGATGACCTACAATATCATCGTTGGCGTCATGGTTCTATTTTGTGCAATGATAGGTCTCTACATCCTAAAAAATAAAATGCTTCTTCTATAATACGCTGGGTTCTGCGCCTCCTGTCACAAGTGTTTCAATTCAGTTAATATATGCATTTGACTTTATTATGAATTCAGAATGTTTTAAGTAGTTACAAAGTTTCCTTTAATAATATTGCATTATTACAACAATGAATAACACAGGACATTTTCAAAACACGAATAGTGCCATATATTAAATTTACGGCTCATGGTATGGTTTCCTATAGTCATGTCCTAAATGTTGAACCATGGACAACGCATGAGTGGCCAAGTAAGTGGTCGTGACAGTCGAGTTACCAATTACTCGCTAATGAAGTAGATATCTCGGACATAATCTTGAGCCGTGGTTACCTTTTGCACAGATGGCAAAAGACTACCAAATCCACTGGTTTGGCCCTCAACCTTTAGGGGTAAAACCCAGTGGGTCCCTTGCCAAGTAAAGATATCAACTTGATTGTATACTTCGATCTGATGCCGGAAACAGACCTAAATGTCTCAGAACTTTGGAGACGATGGTTTTAGACTTGATATGCTTCAACTGTTGGATATTTTCAAACACTTTTCCCGTGATGACCATTTCATTCTTAATGAGCAATTGCAATTACGCGATAAAAACGTTTTAATGGCGTAAAGCCCTTACATAGAATCACTTAATGTGAAATATTCACACACTGCTTCCTGTACTGTAGTCTCAGATATTTCCCACATTTATAACACTATACGCAGACATTTGGGGTACACATTTCCGCCTGGGGGGGGGGGGCATGGGGTGGCGGCAGGAAGGGCATCCGGCCACCCTGTTAATATTAACACATGCCACATCCGCGTCAACACTGTGCAGTACCTGCGGGAGACGGGCCAAAAAAGGTAGATAGATAGATAGTCTCAGATATTGTTTTCTCTCTCCTTTTTCTTTATATCTTATCACATTGTTTCAATTTTCAATGTTTTTTATCGTGTTCGATGTGTTTTATCCAATATACTACGTACCTTTATCAATTTAATAACAGATGTCACTTACTTTCATTTGTAGTTTAATTACCATTATTTTATACCAGAGGACGCGTTATATCGTGTCCACGTCATAGCATCGAGGGCGTGTTTACCTGTCAGTTAGATGCCACCCACAGCGCTGGCCACACACGCGAGCCATAGCGGCGCGTTTTAGATACATGAAACATGTTCTGCTTTTTGTATCGTCACACACGTATTTTACATTTGTAAGTTGTACGTGAGCTCTGTCGCTTCACTGTCGCTGCACTGTCCATTTCATGTAAGTAAGTTTTTGATCAAATCTTAAGACATGTGAATTTATACTGCTTTCTTTATAATAATTTTGATTTCATTTATAGGTAAATAACATTTTTTTACTTCTGTTGAAGGCTTCCAAACCTCCAGCTTTGCAACCGATGAGCTGTAATTTGAGTGTTAATCTTTCACGAACGGATGCTGTCTTCACAGCCATGATTAAAATTGTAATAGAAAAGTATCTGTATGGAAATAAAGAATTCCGATGGAAAACCAGTTCTCAGCAAAGAAGGGAAAGCTGAAAGGTGGAAAGAGTATATAGAGAGGCTCTACAAAGGAAATGAACTGAGAGACAATTCTGTAGAAAGGGAAGAGGAAGTAGATTAAAATGTAATAGGAGATACTACACTGAGAGAAGCACTTGACAGAGCATTTAAAGACCAAAGTCGAAACAAAGCCCATGGGGTAGATGACATTCCATCAGAGCTACTGAAGTCCCTGGGAGAGCCAGCCATGACAATATTATTTCGCCTGGTGCGTAAGATGTATTAGATAGGCGAAATACCCGCAGACTTATTAATTTAATAATATAAATATATAAATTTAATAATCTCCATTCCAAAGAGATCAGTCGCAGACAGATGTGAATATTACAGAACCATCAGTTTAATAAGTCATGGTTGCAAACATTTAACACATCTTATTTGCAAAAGGATGGAAAAGCTGGTAGAAGCCGAACTCGAAGATGATCAGTTTCGAATCAGGAGAAATGTAGGAACACAGGAGGCAATCCTCACTTTACGATTTATCTCAGAAGATAGATTAAGGAAAGGGAAATCTACATTATTAGCTTTTGTAGATTTGGAGAAAGCTTTTGACAATGTTGATTGGAATAGACCCTATCAAATTTTTCTTTTATCAGTAGGAGTAAAATAAGGGAACTGAGGGTTATTTACAACTTGTACAAAAACCAGACATAAGTTATCAGAGTTGAAGGGCATGAATGGGATATAGAGGTGCTACTCGGTATTGTTCACAAGAGCAGTACTGCCAGAAGTGAAAGAAGTGGAAAGGGATAGATAAAAATCCTAGGTCGTGTCGGGGATCGAACACGCGACCTTTGGATTTGTAGTCTGGCAATCCACCACTGTGCAACCGAGGCGCACATTGAATAAGCTATAAAGGAAAGCAAGGAAAAATTTGGAGAAGGAATTAAAGTTCAGGGTGAAGAAATAAAAATCTTGCGTTTACTGATGACGTTGTAATTCTGTCAGAGACAGCAATGGTCTTGGAGGAGGAATTGAACGGAATGGACAAGTGTGTTGAAAGGAGCATATAAGATGATCATTAACAAGAGTAAAACAAGGGTAATGGAATGTAGAGAATCAGGAGATGCTGAAGTAATGAAATTATGTAGCGAATCAATAAAGGTGGTAAATGAGTTTTGTTACTTGGGCAGTAAAATAACATATGATGATCGCAGTACAGAGGATTTAAAATGCAGGATGGCAGTGGGAAGAAAAGCGGTTTTGAATAAGAGAGATAAGTTGACATCGTATATTAATTTAACCATAAGGAAGTCCTTTCTAAAGGCACTTGTGTGGAGCGTTGCCTTGTATGGGAGTGCGGGGGAGTGCGGACAGGAAGAGGACAGGGGCTTTTGAAATGTGGTGCTGAAGAAGAATGCTAAAGATTAGGTGGGTGAATGGCGTAACTAATGAGGAGGAACTGAAAAGAATTGTAAAAAGCGAGGTGGCTCAGTGGTAACACAGTGGACTAGTATTCGGATGGATGGTAGTTCGAATCCACCTCCGGCCATCCAAATTTAGGTTTTCCGCGATTTCCCTAAATCACTCCAGGCAAATTCTGGGTTGGTACCTTCCACATCCTTACCCAAGTACTCTGCGCGTAGGCTCCATCTCTAATGACTACGCTGTCGACGGGACGTTAAATTCCAAGCTTCTGTCCTGAACAGAATTGGAGAGAAAAGGAATTTCTGGCATACCTTGACTAAAAGAAGGGATAAATTGGTAGGACACATTCTTACGCAGCAAGTAATCGTGAATTTAGTTTTGGAGGGAAGAGTCTGGGGTAAAACACGCCGCGGTGGAGTAGCCGAGCGGTCTAAAGCACCTCGCTGCGGAGCGCGCGGTTGCTCGCCGTGGAGGTTCGAGTCCTCCCTGGGCATGGGTGTGTGTCTGTTTGTCCGTAGGTTAGTTTACCTAGGCATAAGCAGTTTGTAATCTACGGACTGATGACCATGCAGTTTGGTCCGATAGATTTACAAACATTTGAACATTTGATTTGGTAAAACTCGCAGATGGAGACCGGGAGATGAATTAGTGAATTTAGCATTGCAGGGAAGTGTGTGGGGTAGAAATCGCAGAGTGAGACCGGAAGATGAATACAGTAAGCCGATACAAATGGATGTAAGGTGCCGTTCTTAAGACGGGATGAAGAGGCTTAATCAGGATAGAGTAGGGTGGAGAGCTGTAGCAAACCAGTCTCCGGACTGAAGACCAGAACAACAACAAAATGGCGGTTAATTTACTACCTTGCCTTGTAATTGTGACTATGTTGGTGGAGAAATCAAGCGACCAGCCAACGAAATAGTTACTATTTGTGAGTCTGTACGTAGTGTGCTACACACGACGTAGTAACATCAGAAGACCTCGTCGTACTGGTACGGCAGAACGCAAAAGACAGCGTCATAGCGTATCGACTTTATCACAAAAGAAGCTCCGGAAGTGGAAATGTCTGTGTGTCCCTAGGGTGGAAAAAGACCGGGCTGCTCTCTGAGAGGAGGTAGTTACATTCGCAACTTCACACGAACCGGTTGAACGAGCGGAGACGCCAGTGTTGGGGGCCGCGCACGAAACGCGAGTAATTTGACGCGCGGTGTTGTGTTAATAACTGCGACTGCGGCCGCGGGCTGCTTGACCCGCGCCGCGCCGGCTACGGCGGCCTCGCCCAGTTAATCAGGGTGCGCAACCGCCGTAATTGCTCGCAATTAGTGCTGCGGCGCAGTGTGATTTGGCCGGATAAGGCTTCAACACCTGCCATTAGCCGAGCACCACACGTGGCCGCTCGGGTTGCGCCTGCGCAGTTTGGCAAACAAGGCGCCCGCCCGCTCCCCTTGCCGCGCGTAAAGCAAACTGCCGGCCGCGTCTCACGTAGCGCCACTGCGGAAGCCCCCGCCGTGCTGCAGGCCACCGCCGCTTGTTTGGCGTGGGCGTGTAGCTCAGCACAACAAGGCCTACTTCATGGTCGTTGCTCGTGTACTACACCACAACACCCTACCGGGGTAACTAGCAACGTGTTCCCTTCTCGTAGTTGACTGAGACAATAACCCTTCGAGGAATTCGTAAAGAAGTAAAGACGTACCGCCAGCCATCAATACGAGATAAGCATTAGAACAGTACTAGACACGAGAATAACTTTCACAAACATTTAAAACGACGAACTCTGGCTAACGAGGGACGTTGATGAAACTGACCAAAAATGCCAAGTTTTGATTCATTTTTTACTTGCTAGTACAACTCATGGACAAGTTCCCGCCGGCCACGGTGGCCGAGGTGTCGCCGGGCGCCGTGGCTCAGCGCGCCCGGTCAGAGGACTGAACGCCCTCTGCAATAAAAAAGCTGAGCCAAGAACAGAACGAACACAAACGAATAAACATGATCAGCGTCCGCAACGAACTGAACAACCCACAGAGAAGAAAAAAAAAGTGACTGAGGCGCTCCAGTCACGGCCAGCACGGCCACTACGGTCGGGGGTTCGAATCCCCCCTCGGGCATGGATATTTGTGACGTCCTAGTGCGTAAGTAGTTCATAAGTAGTTTGTAAGTTTAGGGACTGATGACCCCGTAGTTAAGTCCCATAAGCTTAACAAAAACATTTGAACATTGACAAGTTCCCACAGTTTCAATGCTGAAATTGCATCCAATATGCCCACTTTTTGAAGCAGCACTTCAATATCAGCTCACCGAACATCGATTCTGTGTGTTACTTTCAGCCAAACATGTTAGGGCACATCGAGAAGGCAGTGATAAATACTCTTTGATTTTGTAGATCATCTTTGACTGTGTTCCGTATCTTATAAACAGTAACAAACTAACTGCAAAATTTATGACTAAGGAATTCTTTAGTTGTCTTATGATTCTGACGGAGATTTATACAAGTGTTCAATTTCTTTTAATTAATTAATTTATTATTTTTAAGGGACTTAAATTCGGCCGGCCGCGGTGGCCGAGGGGACTGAGGCGCTCCAGTCACGGTCTGCGCGGCCACTGCGGTCGGGGGTTCGAATCCCCCCTCGGGCATGGATATTTGTGCCGTCCTTAGTAGTAGCTAGTTCATAAGTAGTTTGTAAGTTTAGGGACTGATGACCCAGTAATTAAGTCCCATAAGCTGTACAAACATGAACATGAACTTAAATTCGGAACCAACCGTGTATAAAAAACTGGGTAAACTGCGTTTGAATAAGTTAATGAATAGAAGACGCGAGAAACGACAAACCAGCAATGAAGTTACGTCCAAAATAAGAACATCTCTTAAAAGTGTGGTCTCCTAGCAGCTCCAAGCGAAACATGTGTGAGGTGAATGGTGCATACTACAGTGATGAATCTCGCTTTCTAGCCGATCCTACACTTCTCAAAACGTGTGTTCATGGTGAAACCCAGAATCCAAATGAGTCTCTAAATTACTGTATTTCATATACAAACAATGCCCCTAAACCACAGTTGCATTTGCTACAGTTGTCAGAATTGCAACCTATAATGCAGTTCTTGTACTTAATGACGGGAACGTCGGAAGGATGAAGGTATTAGAAAGAATGAGTTTCAAGGTAGGAAATTGTACACGAGACATCCATAGGAAAATAGTTTCTCAGCGCGTCCCCGCAGCTGAACAGTCATTTGAAGACCTGGTAAAGGGAAGAGACAAGAAACCAAAATAGAAGCCTTAAAGGGTAAGGCGACCCAGAGTACAAATGTGGTGCCTTCTGTCGAAGTGACATATGGAAAAAGGTTAGATTGAATTTTAAATTGCGTTTCCTAAAAAGGTTATTTTTTTCTTTAAGGTTTTGTACCTTTTCCTAAGATTGTATAAAATTTTGTACACATATTTCTGTAAACATAATTAACGTTTTTTTTATGAAAATTAATCGTAAAGATGCAGGATCAGCAATTGGTAATATATTGAAAATAATTTATTTTTCCGTCACAGTTGCACTATTTAGGAGTTGGTAAGTAGTTTCGAATTTCTCGTCCGTTTTCAAACTCAAATGTTCAAATGTTTGTAGAGTCTATGGGACTTAACTACGGGGTCATCAGTCCCTAAACTTACAAACTACTTATGAACTACTTACAACTAAGGACGGCACAAATATCCATGCCCGAGGGGGGATTCGAACCCCCGACCGTAGTGGCCGTGCAGACTGTGACTGACACGCCGCAGTACGCTAGGCCACCACGGCCGGCGCTGTGTACAATAAATGTGTTTACGATAATCTGGAGTAAAAGGTCATTTTAATCTCTCCTCATATTATCAATCAGAGGAAAATTCGTCATACGCCATGGCGAAGACAACGATGTTCAAATTCAAATTTCAAATGTTTGTAAAGCTTATGGAACTTAACTACGGGGTCATCAGTCCCTAAACTTACAAACTACTTATGAACTACTTACGAACTAGGACGGCACAAATACCCATGCCCGAGGGGGGATTCGAACCCCCGACCGTAGTGGCCGTGCAGACCGTGGCTGAAGCGCCTCAGTCTCCTCGGCCACCGCGGCCGGCAGACAACGATGTGATGCACTTTTTTGAGAGTTTCGTATACAAGTTGAACATAAAGTCATGGAAAACTTTCAATTAATTATTGCACAAAAACCAGACATTGTACATATACCATACATACGTCATTTTAAAGAGAAACCCTGAGAGTTCAGTTTTTTCTTTTATTTTGTTGTCAAGTATACCGCCACAGCGTAGTATTGTAAATAGCCGATAGTCAGCGCTTGTCGCATACATAGCGATTTCAGGTGTAGAGAGAGCTTCCTGTGTGTTGAAGTTCGACAAAAACAAATGTGCTACAGCTGTTCAACGGATGTTTAGAATCGAGTGCGGTAAGAAGCCACCAACAAGGAAGCCTATTTCCCACTGGCACAACAAATTTGTTACGACTCTTTGCTTGTGCCGGGCAGAAAGAAGCGAACGTCCTAGTGTGAGTGAAATGAATGTGAAGCACGTACAAGAGACATTCAGAAGGAGTCCAGTGAAATGGGTGTGTCATGCATCCCGTGAATCCGAAATGGCTCCAACGACAGTGTGGAAAGTCCTGCGATAGAAGGTGTCTCTGAAACCATTCAAATTAGAACTAGTGCTGAAAGTCAATGACGACGACGGAGACCAGCGATTTTGAGTCTTTTAGCAGTTACAACAATTGAATGGGAATTGTTAATCGCTTAATTTATAGCGACGAAGGCACTTCACACACTAATAGGGGAATGAACAGCAATAATTGTCGAATATGGGGTACAAATCATACACACAGGAATGCACTGAATTGTGCCTTATGTGGCTGACCCCCCCCCCCCCCCCACGCCCCTCCAGCATCTCCCAAAGATTTTTTTTATTATTATTATTTTCTTTTATTTTCATATATTATTTTATTTTTTAAACAGGTCGGCACCTGAAATTTCAAATAGTACACATGTATTAAATCACAACATACCTATAATTTGCCAACTACAAGTGAACATGACAATGGGTCGTCAACATGATGCCGCCACTGAGAACGTGTGCTGCTGTTATTGTGAGCTGTTTTAATGCCGCCGCGACCAGCTTTCATGCTGCCGCTATTGATATTGCTATGCTAAAGTTACGAGCCGATTCTTCATATGCAGCGAACTGCTGCTTAGCATGTCAGCGGCGCCATCGAGTGGAATCTTATGAACAACAGTGTTATTTTAATTTAATTTTTACACAGAGTCTCATGTTAATTAAATTATAAAGAGCTTTCTCTTTCGCTAGTAACATAGACGCTGTTTAATTTTTTACGAGCTGATTATATTCACTCCACTTCCACCAAGTTGCTCCTCTTACTCTTTCAAATTAATGCGAGCCTGCTAATTTCGTTTCTTGTCCAATTGTTTTCTTAGTATAATTAGTTAAATAATAAAAATTGTAAAAATAAGTCATAGATTAACAAATTCAATAGGCTTTATTTTTAAGAAATTGCCAGTGGCCGAGAGCACTGTCACTGGTTTTTCGGCCGGCCGGCCGAGGGGACTGAGGCGCTCCAGTCACGTTCTGCACGGCCAATACGGTCGGGGGTTCGAATCCCCCCTCGGGCATGGATATTTGTGCCGTCCTTAGTGTTAGCTAGTTCGTAAGTAGTTTGTAAGTTTAGGGACTGATGACCCCGTAGTTAAGTCTCATAAGCTCTACAGATATTTGAACTGGTTTTTCCCACTCGTGAATTTTGCAGCCTCTTGACTGTGTTGCTCGCTACACCACTGTGCCTTGAGTGTCGTCTGGTGACAGGGCCCGATGCACGGTCGGTATAACGCCTGAAGTCGCCTGACTGTAGACAAATTACCGAACTGCGTCTGTGGCGATATACATGAAAAAAATGTTTCTTTTCGATCTGACGTATGTATGATATCTGTACAATGTTTGTTTCTTGTGAAATAAATAATTCATGTGCACCCTGTGTGTAAAAACAATGGAATTCTGACTTTAGGAATACAAGCAGACACCAACTTCGAAACATTTAAATACGCTAACGACGAATTCTTGTTCTTAAAGCGTAATCTAAAGAAAGTGAATTATTTATCGATATTATTTTATGAAGGGGGATTCACCTAAGATAAAGGACTTGTGTAAATGCATGACACAAGCACTGTCCTGCTTCTATAGGAGGAAATGTAACCGTACTTTTTTTAGGGGCCTGAAGATGGCTTCAATGTGCAGCCAAAATTGCTGACGAAATAATTTAAGGTAATTACGGCTGTTCGTTGCATTCTATTTCCACATCTACATAATTACACTGTGAATCACAATGAAGTGTATGGCAGATGTTTCACCGAACCACTTTTATGATATTTCTCTACCTCTTTTCATTCCCTAATAGGACGCGGGGAAGATGAAAACCTGAAACCTTCATTTTTTGATCTGATTTCTCTTACCATACGGGAAAAAGGAACACCTCAATCTTAGCGTTTACGATTTTTATATTATTTTATTAAGTCTCATACTTAGATAGGGGGTAGCATGTTCGCATTCGGAGGAGAATGTTGGTGAAAGGAATTTCGAAAACAAAACTCGCCACAACGACGGAAACGTTTCTGTTAATTATTTCCACCACAACTCGCGCTTCCATTTCCGTGAGATTCTGTCCCCTATATCGCGATAAAACAAAAGGATCTGCCCTTCTCTTACGTAATCTATATCTTTGTTAGTACCACTTGGTGGAGATTCCACATTTTACAGAAATACTCCAAACTAAGCCGTGCAAAAGTAATGTGGGAAGTTCGTTTAGTACGACTGTTAGATCTGCTATGTGTTTCGCCAATGAAACGTAGCATTTCTTTTGCTAAGACGTTTTCCGTGTATTCTCTCCAGTTAAAGTGGATCTTATTTGTAATTCCTATGTAGAATGAAACATTCACTCTTTAGCGGAGTGTGCTCTGATATGAAACTTCCTCGCAGATTAAAATTGTGTAGCGGAACCAGGATTCGAACTTTGGAAATTTGCCTTTCGCGAGCAAGTGCTCTACCGTCTGAGCTGTCGCGGCTCGCTTCATAGTCACTCCTCACACCTTTACTTCTGCCAGTACCTCCCCTACTACTTCCCGAACTTTACAGAAGCTCTCCTGCGAAACTTGCAGAACTAGCGCTCCTGAAAGAAAGGATATGGTGGAAACATGGCATTAAGCACAGTGTAAGGGATGTTTCCAGAATGAAACTTTCACTCTGCAGCGGAGTGTGCGCTGATATGAATCTTCCTGGCAGATTAAAAATGTGTGCCGTAACCGGGACTTGAACCTGGGACCTTTGCCATTCGCTGGAAAATGCTGTACGATAGAGCGCTTTCCCACTAAAGGCAAAGGTCCCAGATTTGAATACACATTCCGACACACAATTTTTATCTGCCAGAAAGTTACAATTCTTATGTACTAAGTTGAATTTGCAATTTGCAGATTTGACTGATTGGTCGTGTAAATGAAATTTAACGGATTTATTTTACTATTCATATGAATAACTTCACACTATTTTTCAGTGAGCGTCAACTGCCAATTTTTGTACACGTACTTCATGTAAATAGTTTTGCAGCTACTTTTGATGTTCGGCTGACTTTAATAACAGATAAATGGCAGTATCAATCGCAAATATTCTATGAGAGCTGCATAGATTGTCTGATAAATTGATTATAAAGATAATAATCAGTAGGGGACGTATAACACTTACATGGGAGCGCCGTGAATAACTGCGTATTACGCCCTTTCTGACTGGAAATAGCGAATAGAATCGCACAACTGTGTTGATATACCATAAGCGAGGAATTTGATTTGAAGACGCTTGTGATATACACCGTCAAATGCCTTTAGGACATCTAGAAATCTATAACCAGTTTGAGATCTCTTGTCACATCAAGTGAGTGTAGAGCTAGCTGTGTTTCACAAGGACGATATTTTCTGAGTCCTTGTCTATGGATCAATAGATCTTTCGCTTCGAAGTAGGTCATCGTGTTGAAGGAAAGTGCTGAGTGTACATAAATTCCCATTAGAACTTCCAAATTTTATTTCCACCGCAGTTGTTGAAATATTTTAACAAAATTACTTATATTGTAATGAATGTTCACTGAAGTTTTTAAATGTATTATAATTTTGTGTTTCAGAGTGTTGATAGAATAAAATGAGCCTCTATAAAATGGAAGAGATCCAACGTGGCACCCTTTAATCCGCGCATGGCACAACAAATGTATGAACACAGGCACAGTGTTGGATAAAATGAGGAGCGGGCCACCAGGGCATCCGAAGAAAACATCGATCTTGTTTTAAACGTCTTCACTCGTACACCTTCGAAGTCCATCCGCATTTCTGCCGGACATTTACAGCTATCACGTTCCACTCTGCATAAGGTCCTCCACAAGAACCAACGGTAGAACGCTTAAAAAGTGCAACTGTTACAGAAAATCGAGTCCATTGACAAGACAAAACGTACTGAGCTTTCACTCAGTATCCTGGAATACATTTCGGAGAATAAAGCATTCCTCAAGCGAGTTTGTTTCAGTGTCGAGGAAAGTTTGATGTTTCTGGGACATTAAACAGACAATGTGAGAATGCGGGGTTTTGAGCACCACCAAATGGCTAGGGAGCTTCGCCGGGATAGCCCAAAGGTGAATGAGCGGTGTGGAATCGTGTGCAACCCAATAATGGCTCCATCATTCTTCAACGAGTCAAAAATTACTGCAGATCATTTTCCAGCATGACGGTGCACAGCATCTGAGGGACTGCATGTTCGTCGGTTCCTCAATGTAACATTTCCAACCAGATGGATTGGGAGGAATGGACTAATTCATCGGCCACCGCTTTTGCCGTATATCACTCCTTTAGACTTTTTTGGACGGGGGGGGGGGGGGAGGGTATGTAAAAGATATCGTGCCTCCAACACAGATAAGGAACATTGCTGACTTGAAGCAAATGATTCGTAATGCCATTGCCACCACTGATGACGGTATGGTATAAGACGGCCAACCGTCCCGGATTCTGGTGGACACTCCCGCATTTGGACTCGTCCCGTATTGGGATGATTACAGAACATATCCCGCAAAATGGCAAAATAATCACGTATTCCAGTAATTTTAGAATCATTGGTCCAAGAGTACAAGCCGAAACAATTTTTGTGCGGAACACTATCTCATACTGCTTACAAGCCAACATCACAATGCATCATCTACGAATAAATGACAGTCATCTTACATTAAATATATATATAAAAAACACCGATACACATCATCTGACTATTTCAAAATAACAAATTCGCTAGCAGTAGAAGTTGTTTTTGTCTCAAGCTGATACTGCATTCGGGAATAGGAGGACTTATTAAAAATTTGTGTCGATGACATATTTTCTGTACCTTCTTCAGTACGTTTCTGTAATTGTAATGGAATATTTGTTGGTGCTCCAGGTGGCATACATGATGTTATATTATCATAGTCTGTATAAACCTATTTAAAATCTTAATTACAAATACAATAACAGCATTCATCTTACTTCTTTCGGAAATAAAAAAGGTGATGAAATTCAGGAAATGCAACAACGGAAGTGAATGAGCATTGCATGTAGTAAGGCACAATTACAGTCTGCACTACATCGAAAGAACTTCTATAACAGAGTAGTTCAAATTGTGTAAAAATCAGTTTTTATCAAATTTAATTCGAGGTTATTGCAGAACAGAATTATTTGTGCGGAGTAATCTATTTATGAAAATGTGTGGAGCATCATGCTTCATCTGGAGCAAATAGAAATAGTATAGACAAGGAAGGTTACCAGAAAATCACAACGGAAAAAGAATATGTAAAAACTGTCAGACTCTAACATTCAAAATAGTAACATAAGAAATTATGTGAACCGTAAATAAAGATTGAAAATTAAAAATGAAATGTCAGTCATGTTAGACACGTTACTTTAAAAGTAAATGAGTAGGTCTAATCTGATGGCCTAAATTTCTTTCCTAGTTTCAGAATAACTGGCACAATGAATCACGTGATATTAGTCGCCCTTCACATCCTCGAAATGTCCCGCGTTGAGTTCTGAAAAAGTTGGCCGCCTTAATATGGTACAACGAACATGGCAAGAAATCGAATACGCTCATATAGAGGTTTATTAAACACTGTCAAAGAAACTTCTATAAACACTGATTACGATAAAAATGTTCAAATGTTTGTATAGCTTATGTGACTTAACTACGAGGTCGTCAGTCCCCAAACTTACAAACTACTTATGAACTACCTAATCCTAAGGACGGCACAAATATCCATGCCCGAGGGGGCATTCGAACCCCCGACCGTAGTGGCCGTGCAGACCGTGACTGAAGCGCCTCAGTCCACTTTGCTTACGATAAAAGTAATTCGGTTAAAATATTTCAACTACCGATGTAATATAACCTAGAATTTGTAAAGGGGCACCCTGTATACACAATTTGACATGAGTGTTCCGTGTGCGTCGGCTAAAGTGACGGAAGTTTTACTTTCACCCGCACTGTACACAGTAAAATCAGGATAAAACTCTTCCCAAATTCTTGCAGTGATTTACGATGTCGATAGTTTGGATTGTTAACTGTAGAGAAAGTACGCTCTCGGCCGCTGCCGCCGTGCCTCAGGGGCTTCGCCCTTGGCGCGGTAACGGGAGCTGTGCATAATGCGGGGGCAGGTCCTGAGGCCACGAGGTTGTGGGGGCGCGATCCGCCCCTCCTACCCCCACCGCCGCCCCTCCGTGTCTCGCTTACCGCCCCACACCCCTGCCCAGTAAACATTTAATTAGCCCCCGGGGTCTTGTTCGCACGCGCCTTTCCTCCCCCTCCCACCACACCCCTCGCCGTTTAATCGATTCTGGAGAGAAATAGTTGGGGCCAACTTATTTAATAGCTCCTAAGTGATATCATCTGGCCGCAGGCGCGGGCCCTGCCCGGCGCGGCACCCCGTCAGCCGGGGGCGGCGAGATGAGGGCGGTTTATCACTCACCCCCACTCCGCAGCCCGCGAGCGCAGCCCGCCTCGGCAGAATTATTTGTGGCCGCCAACCAGCTACACACATTTACCCCGGCTCGATCTGAGATTTATGACGTCACTAAAGGTAACTCTCATGGTTTTTGAGACAAATCTGTTGACACGGAGGAGGCCCTTATGAAGCTTCATTTTTTTTCTGTAACGCGGAGGGCATTTCTTTTCCACGACGTGCTCCGAAGGGGAACGCGATCCTGCAGCAAAACAGGAGACTCCCTTCGAGAGGGACGGAAGATTCTCAACTGCATATGAAGAAAATATAACGACGTGTCTGCTGTATTCGATACGTTTTGGCCCGCTAAAAGCGGGCCTTTGCGATCTGCTTTTTGACAGCGCGAAATTTAAATGAAAAAAGCGGATTCATAATGCGTCTGACACAGAGATTGAATGAACGTTTTGTAGATGAGAAAATTCTGTATAGCTTTCCTCTCCTATGTTTTCTTCATATCTCGTTTTGCTTCAGTGATATGTGCACAAATAACGGCTCTTCGACACTGTCTGTCTAGCTGGAAGTTTTCCCACTTTTTAGGTCGAGCCGTTAAACACATCGGCACCACATTTTACAGACGTAATTATTGCACGCCAGCAACCAGAACCTCCCTCTTTCATATATTTCGGACGAAAATTTGGTTAACATTATAGTAGGACATTTTTGATTGTCTTTTGACGGCAGGAAATGTAAGTACTCGTCATCGCCAAATTTGTCCAAATTTATGGTACATGTGAGACACTGTAGTGCCCCAAGTGGGAACTGCAGATGGCCAAACGTTTATGAAATAAAAGTACGTTTTGTACAAATCTTGTCACCATATGCACCGTATGAACTGTCCCTGTGGCGCTGTGGATAGCGATGGAGTAGCCGAGCGGTCTAAAGCGTCTCGCTGCAGAGCGCACGGTTGCTCGCCGTGGAGGTTCGAGTCCTCTCTGGGGCATGGGTGTGTGTGTTTGTTCGTAGGTTAATTTACCTAGGTTTAAGTAGTTTGTAAGCTACGGACTGATGACCACGCAGTTTGGTTCGATAGATTTACAAACATTAGAATTTGATTTTGTGCCGTGGATAGGAAGTGGTGTTCGGCTCAGCGGCGGGCGCCGTTGCTCAGCGCGCTGATGGCTGAACGTCCTCTGTAATAAAAAAGCTGAGCCAAATGCTCAACGAACGACCAACTACGAACAATGAAAACGACCGCAAATCAGAGATCTATCTGAAAAAAAGCGGTAAAAGGTCGGATTAGTATTGCAATATTTTTTCCTGCTCCTTGACAATGCGTACACCTACATATTGTTATATTGTTCCTGTAGGGATCGTAAAGACAAGATTAGATTAATTACAGCACACACGAAGGCAGTTAAACAATCATTCTTCCCACGCTCAATACGTGAATAAAATGGGAAAAACCCTAATAACTGGTACACTGGGACGTACCCTGTGCCGTTCATGTTACAGTGGTTTGCAGAGAATTGATTTAGATGTAGACCGTTGTCACAATTAACCGCAACATCGTGTAGGTTATTTTATTAATTTATACAAGGAAAAAAGATAGGGTATTGGATGAAATTCGAGACTACAAACATTTACAAAGGGACTGTAGTTAACGCGTACTTGGGGACATCGTGTATGTAAATCGATACTTACATTCTTTTGCAATTGATTAATTACATGTAGCGGGGTGACATTCATAGAAGAAACAAGGGAAGCAATAATTTTGATCGCACCTTGAGCACGTTACTAACGCCGCCCTTTTGCAAAATAACATTTATGATATTGCGGTTAATTGTGAAGACAGCAGTGTACATATTGCCAAGGAGCAAAAGATAGCGCAATCGAGCCTTTCAATAAAAATCCGATCTCTTACCACAGAGCCAAACACCGCTTTTCATAAAGGTTCACTCAGGGGAAGTTGATGTTGCATATGGTGATAGATCCGTAACTCCATCTGGAGTTCCCACTTGGTGCACTTTCATATAAATGTGGACGAATTCGGCGATGACGAGTAGGGGTCCTCTCCTCGTGAGACAAAAGTTGAATACATATAATTGTAGAGGAGAAAATCCTCAAATCTTTGCTCTCTCATGTTCTTTCCACATCTCGCATCGTTTCGGAGGTATTTGCAATCAATTACGGCGATTTGAAATTATCTGTCTGCCTGCAAGGTTTTGCCACATTTTAAGTCGCACCGTTCAACAAATCGCACCAAATTTTGCAGACGTAATTGTGAACAGCCAGCCACTAGAACCTCTCTTTTCCAAATATTTCATACAGAAAATAGATTAGTAACACTAAAAATAATGTCATTTGTGACGGCTTTTTGACAGCAGGAAATGTAATTGCACGTAACGCCCTAACCGTTCATCTGAGACGAAAGCTGAATAAACGTATTTGTAGAGAAGAAAATTCTCAATCCCTCTGATCTGTTATTTTATTTCCATAACTCGTACCGTTTCAGAGATATTAAAATAAGAGTTTGAAGAGATAAAATTTTAAAGAAGCAGTATGTCCGTCAGAGCTAAATTCAAATACCAAATAATTTTTGGCTGCTTGTTAAAATACAGCGAGAGAGAATATTACGTGTTAGGAGTATAGACATCATCACAATCGTAGAGTCGTGAGCCTATCATCCATAACATTTTATTATTTATATGTACAATTTTTATCTTCGAAATGTCTGCAAAAACTGCAGCAAAACCAAAAGTGGCCCGCCAAACTGGCCATCGCAATTATTTTTACACCGATATGAGTCTGGAGGACGAAGCTGATGTTTGTGCTAATACAGGCTTTCTTGACTAATTTCATTAAGCAGTATTTATCGGCTTATGAGTTGAGTAGTGGCGTCGTTGCGATGCAAAAATTTCAACGATTTTATCGATATTTTATCTTCAGCCAAGGAATTCGCTTAAGTACGACGGACAAGGAACTCGTGGAAATGTCGATATAACACGAGGCTACAATTCGGCTGATAACGAAAAATTTTCATCACAAAAATGTGATTTTAAATTCAAAAAGAGTGAATAACTGGTTTATATTTACTTCTGCTTTCAGGTTACCATTTTTTCCCTTTTTTTGTGAAAAAGTAAGATATTGCGTACAAAATTACATTCGTTCCCTTCACACCGTCCTTCCCCTCACCTACTATCCACCCCATTCTTCTCCATACACACCATCCCACCGAACGGCTGAAGATCGTGCAAAGGAGCCTACATTTCAAGACCTTAAAATTTTTGTTTCGTCTAACAAGACAGCCCTTTGTTGCAAGACGCAGTAAAACACTTGTTAGTTATATGTCCACTACTTTTGACACCAGGTTATAAAGGACGCACATTGGTGATTCTTCTGAGGTAAACTGTATCGTCTAGATCAATACATGTATTTAAAAAAATATCTTCGGCACACTCACAGCCATACATATAGCCTACTTAATGTATAGTGTCTCACAAATAAACCTTATTCTTAATATCTCTGGAACAACATTAGGTATTGGTTACTCAAAAACGACTTTCATTGTCATGAACGTATGGCACGAGCCTCTGAAAGTAAGTACTTTCAGACATTATAAAACGTAAACAAATATTATTTGCAACACAAAGTTTTTTTCTGTTAATGAAAAAACACTAAAAGTACGGAGTTTATACATCCCGAGAAATCGCTAAGCGAATTTCACGCTTCAAATAAATCAAGGGCGATAACTGGCAGCGTGTGTTTCATGATTAAGTTTCGGGACTGTGTACTGCATTCATTTCAAGCGTCAACTTCGCTTTGCAATGTCACGGGATATAATTGACTTAATTGGATGCAAACAACGCCATATTTTCTATGACTCTTCATGCTATTGAATACACAAAAACTAAAATATGCTGTCCATTAAAAAACTTTAAGTTCGTGTTGAGAATAATATTAGTTTACGTTTTAGAATGTCTCATAGTGCTTACGTTCATAAGCCCCTGGCATACTTACGTTATTACAGAATGAAGTAATCTCCTCTTTTACTATCCCACAACCGTTCCTTCTAGTCCCTCCCCCACAACAGCTTGCATATCATCCTCTATTATAAGATTTTGGTCTCATTTACAAACCCAATTATTCTTTCTATGTCGTTATGTAGTATCTCATCTTCTGCCTATGACATTGGCACGTATACCTAAAGCCGCACCCCCATCGGGGGTTCGAATCCCCCCTCGTGCATGAATGTTTGTGCCGTCTTTATTATAAGCTAGTTCATAATTTGTTTGTAAGTTTAGGGACTGATAACCCCGTAGTTCCATAACCTCTACAACCATTTGACATTTTTTAGAAGCTCACTATCTGCCCTACTTCCCTATTAACAACTAATCCTGCTAATTGAATCATAGTGGCTTTGTGGTTTTAGCGCCTGCCTAGTAAGCAAGAGGTCCCGAGTTCGAATCCCGGTCGTAGCACATCTATTAATTCAATGCCCCTCATTCAGTTTAATATCTCCCATCGTACTTCAGTTAAACCATATTCAGCTACTATTGTTATTACCCTGTATAAGTCTCACTAGAAATTATTTTCTTCTTTCCATTTGATTTCACTGTCCCTTACTATATTTGGGTCGAGCCTTTGTACTTCCCTTTTCATATTTTCTCGTCTCCCCGCTAGTCCAAAACTTCTGATATTTCATCTTTCGTCGCGTAGAATGTTATCTCTACGTTATTCACTTTTTTTCTCATGGCCACCTTGCGTGTGGCAGTCCCGTCCCGGAATTTGGAATGGGTGCCAAAGGACTAATAATCATGCAAGTATTTCGATTACCGGCTGGCCACGGTAGAATGGCCGTGCGATCTAAGGCACCTTCTTGCGAAGCCCGCGGTTCTGTACCGTCGGAGGATCGAGTCCTCCCTCGGATAGGTGTGTGTGTGGGTGTATGTGTGTGTGTGTGTGTGTTTGTGTGTTGCCCTGACGTCAGTTTAAGTTAAAGTAGTTTGCAAGCCTAGAGTGTGATAACTGCAAATAGCTAAGTCCCATAGATTTACAAATATTATTGATTAACGGCTACATGTTAATTTAAGTTAGTTGAAATATTTTGGAAGTCTAGGGACTGACATTTTCCTTTGCTGTTATGTAAAGTGTTAATGTGTAGTGCGCTTAAACTACTGAGTAAAAGAAACGTGATGAGAATTACTAACTTGAAAAATTAATTTTATTTTCTCCAGATAATTTCTCGGTTATACTCCTCACTCAATTGCATCTTTTACTATTCCTAAATCATCTCATTTATATGCAAATCATGTATATCTGTAAATGTTTCCACCTTGAATCGTAATTATATTGCCTTTACAAACGGATTTTACACGTAAAATCTACGTAATCATTAGTACTAATTAATCACACAGCATTTTCTTTATCCTGCGCCTTCACCCTAATGATACTTCTGTTTTATTTATTTTCAAATTTTCCATCCCATACTAGTATCTCCTGATCAATAGTCCGCCGAAACCCCTCTGATCTTCATTTATTTCCATTCTTCTTTTTTTCCATAGTCCCAAACTTACCATTTCAGCATTTATTTAATTCATTCTAATATTTAGCCCTTTATTAACTAATTTTATACCACTTTGCAATATTATTGTGCTTTCGTGTAGCTCCTTCAGATGTTTGTTAAGGTTATGGGACTTAACTACGGGGTCATCAGTCCCTAAACTTACAAACTACTTATCAACTACCTTATACTAAGGACGGCACAAATATCCATGCCCGAGGGGGGATTCGAACCCCCGACCGTAGTGGCCGTGCAGACCGTGACTGGAGCGCCTCATTCCCCTCGGCCACCGCGGTGTAGCTCCTTATCAAATAATTTTACAAATTCTTTTGCTTCTTAATAAATAAATAATTTTATCATTCACGTTACATCTTGCTTTTGACAAACTTCCTTCCTCCCATTTCATTCTGTTAGCAAATTTTCAGCAGAAGCCGTCCCATGACTCACTGTGCACGATTTCACTGTCTGCTCATTCGTAATGTCAACGTCCGATCCAGTACTTCCGTCGTTTCGATTCACATCCACAGTCGTTTGAAGCAGATTGTTTGAAGCAGGTGCCTTGTTGTTTCACCGCCCACAGTGAAAAGCACAGTGTGTAAATAAAACGGTCACCAGTCTCCAGCCGTAGAAGACGTCGCGCAGGTCGTTGGTTCTTGGTCTTGAGGCTGTTACGTTGATAACGGAGGAACGAGTTTCGTAAAACAAAACAAAAAAGTACTAATGATCTTCGTGTAGAGATGCCAGTTTGTTTATTCACGCAGAAACAAAGAAACAGCATAATTAACAAACTATCGTTTGATTTCATCTGTATCAAAGCTAAAATTAAGAATTTATGTTCTCTCTTTCCTTATCCCTCCCCCTCCCTTGGTTTTCTCACCAAGTAACCTAGAAATGTGCCGAGAGAATTAATACTATTGTCATATACTTTGTATCTTAAGTATCACATTTCATGATTGTAATTGTCTTATTGGACCTTATCTGAAACAATTTCTTACATGTGTACGGTTTACCAAAAAGCCTACAGAACTGTTTTGAATAATTTACCTGTTCCTTCACCCTTTTTCGACCTTTTACCAAAAAATTTGGTTTATGATTCATCATTGTTTTTGTTTTGTAATATTTTTTTTGGGTGACATAAATTTACACATCAACTCTTTACATGTGTTACCCAAGGCACTGTAATTGCCCCTTTTAATCAATTCTTTGCGAAAAAAGGAACCTTGTAACAATTGTCATGAAAGAATTTTTTCCAAATTGTTCTTGTTTTCTAATAATTTTATGAGTGACACATATTTCAAAAATGTTCAAATGTTTGTATAGCTTATGGGACTTAACTACGGTGTCATCAGTCCCTAAACTTACAAACTACTTATGAACTAGCTAATACTAAGGACGGCACAAATATCCATGCCCGAGGGGGATTCGAACCCGCGACCGTAGTGGCCGTGCAGACCGTGACTGGAGCGCCTCAGTCCCCTCGGTCACCGCGGCCGGCGACATATATTTACTTATAAACTTCATCCATATGTTAATCATGTCACTATAATTGTTCCATGTAACCCATTTTTGCGAACAAAACAATCTTGTAACAAATGTCGTGTAATTTTTTTTTTTTTTTTTTTTTTCTCAATTGTCGTTTACTTTCCTTAGCTACGTATTACGAGGATCACTCCAAAAGATATTCTTTTAAATACAGTTTTTATTCTACATGTCTGAAAGTTTTACAGTGTGTAGATACATCGTTTAGGAATATTTTCATTTTTCCACATAATCGTCATCCCTCTCAACTGCCTTTCGCTTCCTTGGAACCAGCGCTGCGATGCCGCTGCGAGGACAATCCTCAATATTGCCGTGCCCGCTTTCATCATGTAACCTGCTAGCCCATCGACTAACTGTACTGCGATCGACAGCAGCATCTTCATATACCTTTTTTCAACCTCTTGTGGATTTTCCCACTGTCTCGTTTTCACAGCACAGGAATTCAATGACAACACGTTGCTTCTGACGAACGCCAAGTGTAACAGCCATCTTGAAGACATGCTGTGACGGCGCCGCTCAAGGGAACAGGTTGAACTAAGTTTGAAACCAAGCGGGAAGGATGTATCTACACTCTGTAAAACTTTCAAATATGCAGAATGAAAATGTATTTTTTTAATAGTGAGCATTTCTTTTGGAGTGACCCTCGTACAATACTTAATATTTCGCATCACTTCTTCTTATACCTTCCTACAAAACGTTCATCTTTCGCTTATGTATGACATTCTTTGATGCACATTTTGTAACATCTTTCCCATAACATATGTTAACAATAATCTTTGTATCTGATGATGGCTTAACATCCGAAAACTAGTTGTACCATATTACTTCTTCGTCGTGTCTTTCTATTGATCAATTCATGTTGGCTTTACAATGTTAAAAATAAAAAAATTCTAGCCTATGGCCGATCGCATATAACAGCGGGTCTGTCCATGATGACTGCAGCAGTGAGTAGACAGCACGATCCGCTTCGGTCTGCAGGCGCGCTAACTCGCGCAAAACATGGCTAAAGCGTTTCATCTGCCTTTTCGTATCACTTTTGTTCATCAATTTACATGTTATTAAATGATCTCAAACAACAGAATGGTAGCTTGAGATTGATAGATGGCTTCTTATGAAACTAAAGTAAATTTAAAAAGAAATAGTCAAAATTTTGACTAAAGAAGAAATTAGTTTTGGCACACAGCGCTGGTGAATCGCAGCGGAGACTAGAATTTTGTGTGGCCTTTCCCACGGGAATAATGCCGACTCTATTACCCTGAGTCAACAAAATACCACTCTTTTTCTGACTTGATCTGAGGCAAGTGAGTATGATGTCTGCAAGCCAGAAGTATCGTATTTTATGTCGTAGAGGGTACTGTAATGTGCAATGACACAATCCATTACCTCCATCTATATGTATCACAACTTCATTGTTTGGTAAAATTATCAATGGTCTACGAGACACAAAACATGGAACATCACACCCTTTCCATGGGTCGTTATATCTATTGAATACAGGGAGCTCCTTCTGATGTATGTCAGTGAAGTCAAGGAAAAGTTTAGATATTACATGTACTTTTAGTTTCAGTTGATTAAAACTGGTTGCCGGAACAGGACTCAGTGTACCTATGCCTTAATCAGACAAGAGCTCTGCCATATGAGGTACTGAGGTGTGCCTTAAGAGCCACCCTCACAGCTTCACTTCCGCCAATAGCTTATTTGATAACTGGTGGTAGTAATGCTGTGAGGACACTCCATCCAGGTATCTCAGTCGGTGCGCCGGCGAGGTATCTCGAAGCCTTCTGTCAGAGAGATAGCTGTCCTCTGTATTATAAATCAATATAAAGAATTAAAACAAAACAGAATAGACACGATTCCACGCCGCGAAGGACCGAACTATCCGATGGTAAAAATTAAAAAGAAGTAAATAAATCTGAGCACATTTTGCCCCAGACTGAAAATTTTATTCAGATGATGAGAATTCCATTGTCTCTGGTAAATGTATCAAAAACACTCAGAAAATTATATAATGAAGACGATCACCTCTGATTGGTTGATAATCTACTCCATCCGATATCTCTGGAGTGGCACAGTTCTGCAAAAAATATGTCTAGTGAAAGTTCTACGGTTTGAAGGGGGTCATGGAATGGTTATTTCGAAATGACTTTCACCCCTAAGATCAAACCAAGGTCAAGCTCATTTTTTAAATGGTAACCCTTACGTTTCATTCCATATTCGTATTCCACATGAAAAAATAGGTATTTTTGATGGGAACAGTTTTTTAGAAAAACCAATCGTTTTTCTCGGCGAGTGGCATTTCATTGCAACTTTCCCAGGTTACCAGTATCTCGAGAACGAAGCAAGATCGGGAAACATTTTTGATCAAAAACTTGTGTAGTTTTTGATCTCTGTCAACTGGTGACTTTTTGGTGAACTTGAAATGACCTTGATATTCTTCAGTACAGATTAACCTGAAAGTGAATACCGTTGCAGTAGTGTAACCCAATGTGCACCATTTGGAGAGTACCGAATCAGAGAGCAGCATCGTGCTTATTCCAACATATTCAGACAAGGGTGGAGGTTCTAGGCTAGCTAATAAGCCTCATTGTCGGGGAATTTGAAGTGATGCCTGAGGTTCAGAGAAATGTTGCCTTTGGAGACTTTGAAAAATTATCCGCAGCGTTAATTTGGAATGATTCTTGACTGGCATGACTGTGATAAATCTTTCTCTTAGAAATCAAGTCGAGGTTGTCCAGCAGACTTTACGTACCGTTAACAAAAATGTTTGTTTAGCTTAAGGAACTTAACTGCGGGGACATCAGTCCCTAAACTTACAAACTACTTGTGAATTACCTTATACTGAAGACGACATAAACATCCATGCCCGAGGAGGGATTCGAACCCACGACGGGGAACGGCCTCGCGCATCGGAACATAGCGCCTCGATGCACTTTGCCACTGTGCCGCGGCTTACCATTAACCCTGAAATGGGGTGATTAACATGGTTCTCGCTGGAAATTTAGATTCTCAGGTTCTCAATCAACTGCTCATTGTGCCTAATGCACATTTCACTTTCTGATCTTAACATCATTAAAGGTCTGATGGGTGATTACCTAGAACGCCGCTACAATCCTTTCTCTCATATCTTCTGGCGTCGGGGGAGTGGAGTACACCTTCTGCTTTGAAGCTCCCCGTAAAAAGGAGTGTAATGATCTTAAGTATGGCGATCTTGGCGGGAATTCACGAACTGCACTTCCGATACCAATCCATCGATTCGGGTAAATTTCATTAAGGTACTTTTTGAGAGATAAGGTCCGGCGTTAAGGGGCCGCGTCATGTTGATACCACATAAGCGCTCGTATGTCCAGAGGGAGATTTTCTAGTAAAGGAGACACAGATTCGTAAGAATATGAAGATAGTCCACGCCGTTCAACGTTTCGCCAAATACAGGACCTACCACGTAATCTCCAACTATGCCCGCCCAGACATTGATTAACCACCATCTTTGTGTTCAATGATCTTGTTGCAAGCGAGGATTTGCTTTCGCCCATAGTGTGCATTATGGAGATTGACTCCTACAAATGTTCAAATGTCTGTTAAGCTTATGGGACTTAACTACGGGGTCATCAGTCCCTAAACTTACAAACTACTTATGAACTACTTACGAACTAGGACGGCACAAATATCCATGCCCGAGGGGGGATTCGAACCCCCGACCGTAGTGGCCGTGCTGACCGTGACTGGAGCGCCTCAGTCACCTCGGCCACCGCGGCCGGCATTGACTCCTCCCATGTTGTCGAAGCTTGCGTCATCTGTAAAGACAGTGCGTGCGAAGAAAAATGGATCATGACGTACATCGGTATGGGCCCATCGACAAAATCAAAATGCCATGCGTCTCTCAGGATCCACAGGCTCAATTGCTTCCAGGTGATGTGTAAGCGATATGGGTGGAATTTAAAATATCTTAGAACAAGGGATACCGTTGATCTAGACACGCAATGTGACGACTCGAAAGGTTTGGCTCCTCAGCGACGTTATCACTAACACCCAGCTCAGTCGCCACTCTCGGGCCCGTCTTTCGTCTCTGTCTTTTCAATGTACTTCTTTCAGCTCGTCTTACCAGAGACCTAATTGTTTCCTTCATGGGATGAGGGACGTCGGGATTCCTTTCGGCATACAATATTTGCGAAGCTGCATAATTATCGCGCCACTCGCCAACATTTTTATCATTTTCACTATTTCGAATGGCATGTAATCAACCATTTTGGACATTCGTATTAGAGTAGAAAAATAAATTGTACTGATCACTTTAAGTATTCTTGGTTTTCTTAGGTTTTCAGTTCAACGAACCATCCGGCAAGCGTGTTGCTGGACAAATGATTTACTACAGTGTATGCGACCCGTTGGTTTACACATGCTTGCCGTGGTTTCCTCCACAACGTGAAGCCAAACAATAAAACATCCAAACCCGCTCTTTTTGAAAATTACGTAGGTGTGTAACAAATGTGCTTGTTTCAGGAGGGCACCTTTACATATCTCGATACTATCGCAAATAATAAAACAATGAAATACTCTACGGTAAGCCATCCTTTTCAAATACGAAGAGAAGGCAGAAACGACAGACGCGCTCGAAAGAGTCGATTGCTAGACAAAGTGACTCAGCTGCATTCTTGTTGAGAAAACAGTTGCTTGTACGGATTTAGAGTCCCACGACACGAAAGTTGTCAGAGTTCAACGAGGTGGAATTGTTCTAAATCCCTTAACACACACTGTTTCTAAGTCCAAATGCTAAAAATTTAACACAGTTACGCCAGTCAAGAATCATTACAAATGATCACAGCCCAGAATTTTTTAAGTCTCCAAAGGTAAAATTTCTCTGAATGTCAGTCATGATTTTCAATTCCCCGACAATAAGGCTTATTAGCTATCCTCGAAGCTCCACCCTTCTATTCTATGATTGTGATGGCATAAGCACAGTGATTGTCTCGGATCCGGCACTCTCCAAGTTGTGCACATTGGGTTACGTTAATGCCGATGGTATACACTTTCAGGTTAATCCGTACTGAATAATTTGAAGGTCACTTCAAGTTCACGAAAATTTCACCAGTGGACAGAGTTCAGAAACCACACATGTTTTTAATTGAAAATGTTTCATGATGTTGCTTCGTTCTCGAGGTACTGGTGACTTCGGAAAGTTACAATGAAGTGCCATTTGGCGACAAACGAAAAAAATAAAATGTTACCTACAGAAAATGCGTATTTTTCATGTAGAATACGAATATGGAAAAAAATACGGGTCACCAATTTAAAAAATGAGCTTGACCTTGGTTTAGCCTTGAATACAGAGTTCAAAGTCATTTCGAGGTGACTATCGCATGACCTCTTCCTAACCTAACAACTGAAACTAAAGACATTTTTTGCATAACTGTGCCACTTCAAATATATTTGTCGCAGTAGATTAAAATACGACACCCCGTATATCTACTTACATATCTAAATTACTTACCCACGTCGTCGCAAACCTTATTCGAACATTTAGAGCCTAACGGGAATGGCCGCGCTGTTTGAGGCACAATTTCTCGGATCGTGGGCTGCTCCCGCCTAACATTCGGGTTCTCCTTCGGACATTGGGTGTGTGTGCTGTTCATAACATACGTTTAAGTAGTAGGTGTAAGAACCGATGAGCAGGCTAAGTCTTTCGCCAGTGTAATATAATGACACGGTTTCCTTTCCCCGACATTATCAGATAACATTTTGTATTTTTATATTATTTCGACATGTGAAAATAATTATCTCTGAATAACAGAGTAATAATTTAAGAACATCACTTTCAAATTTTTAAGACAGAAGGTACTCTTGCTTTGTACTTCGTAGCGATAGCATTTTGCAGACGAAAGCTGTACTTTATTATTTTTATGTGGCTGCTGTTATGTACATTCAGGTAAATATATGTGCTGTGCGCGTATCTTAAATTTGTAAATAAATCCCACCTCTCACTTAAATTCGCACTTATGAATTTTTATTAATAATTTTGCCCTACCCTCCCTCCGCCCATAATGTCTTTTTCAGCCTTGTTGAATCACCGCAACAATGGATGGCACAGTTTTTAGTTAATATTGAATGGTGATATTTCGTATAGCCTGCCACTCTTGTTTCAAAATTTATTTCATAATATTATCATTTACCGGCAATAGAATCTGCAGTCGATTTTCTTGTGAATTTTTAGAAGTCCGATGTGTTTGACTTACGTAATATTCCTATCCGATGTATATCAGGTCACTTATCTTACTTTACGGTTTGCTACACGAGTCGTAGTTTGATATTGACGAACTGCCATCCACTGTTCGGCGAGTGGTTATCATATTATTAAAATTTCATTTACAGCCAAATTTCAACCGATGGATCTATTGTTAAAGGTAACTGCTTGTCGATTCTTTTTGTAATGTTCTGCGTGCACAACACTCCACCGTTAACTAGCTTGCCATTTCATTTAAATGCATGTAATAATTTTTCCAAAACTTTTTCCCCGTAATTTAGTGATTCGGATCTTTCATAGCTTCTAACTTCAAACCACTTCCTTCTGTAAATTTGTTAATCTCAAAAATTAATAGCCAGGCTGGAACATTACAGTAAGAATTAAATTCTTGCAGATGTTGCCAATGGTTCGACGTGAGGGACCCCGCCGATCTGGGTAGCGTTTAATATACAGTGCCACAGTTTGTCTTTATTACTGAAGGTCGGCATATCGACTAGATGAAGGCAAATTTAACAAGCCACACGAAAATAGGTTTTAATGTGGCAACGTATGTGAATTACATTACAGTTTGAGAGCAGTTCAGCAGAGCGGATTAGGAGACACCTGTACACTGAAGGTAGAGCGTGCCGTGGTGATATTAGTTTGCTTTCAGCAGGATACAGGCGCCAGTGCAGGCAATCCCTGCTCTGCGCACAGTAGTACATGCGATACATTACGTCAGAAGCTGTGACGCCGTTGCTAACCATTACAAGTTACATATTGCAGGACGTATGCATCAACATTTTATCATCCCTCCGCCACTGTTTCGACAAATTGGTCCTCTATCTTGAGTCGACAGTGCACTGGTGAGAAGACTGCGAAGCCTTCAACTTGAGGAAGAGATGGATGTGTATGGGTGTCACGGGTTATCGAAATGCAAGACAATATAGTTTGTCAACCACTAGGCCCTTCATCATATTCGTAATGTAGGAGTTTCACTAAACAGTTTTTTTCCCCTGGAAGCCTTCCACAGACACTAAGTACAAATTTCCTGAGATTTTACAGACATACGTGTTCGCCGTTCTTTGATGGTACTCTCATTACATGAAGTGTTTAATTACATACCGGTATGGACGTTGAATTACCTGCCGCTTTACCAACCATCCAAGTAAGGTAACGAGCCAAAGAATTTCATTCGGGTGTACCAATTTATTTTTTTTGCCCCGGAGGTCATTTTTAACATTATCGGCCTTTAATTAAAGGCGTGTAGCCTCTGGCATTGTACTTAATTTGAATTCAGTAAAATTTATTGCGTTGAAATAAATCCAAAGAGAGAAGCTGTGTGATAGCGTCCCTTGAACTCTTTTCCTAAATAAAACATTCAGTCATGCTCGAACTTATCGAATAACTTCTCTTGAACTAGACAATTTAACGCAATCATAGTATGAGTCCAGTTTTTGTATTTATCTAAGCAAACCCTATCTTACGGGAGACGAAGATAATCTTTTACTTTAATGAAAATAGATTTAATGAACGCGTGTTTAATGATGGTGAGAACTGAAAACTTGAGGCAAGACGTACCACGGAAATTTAAGAATCTATAGCCGACTAATAAGCTAAATATGTTCAATACTCAGTAACTGACCTTATGGAATGCGGCGAAGGATGCTTGTATATCACTACCTCCCATCCCCACCCATTCCTACAACGCGAATGGGAGGAATAACTGCCAGTAAACTTTGTATTGGCCTGACCTGTGAAAGGACACCGTGTAGTTTGGTGAGGAAGTTCGGAGATCCAAAGTTTTGCATCACAGATTTGTCGCTTCTTGGTTCAGAAAATTCCTTCTGTCTGGACGGTATTTTCGTAACATTGCCTCTTCTTCTTCTATTGTAGTTTCATGAGGGTCATCACAACTCCTTACTAATGGTACAGCAGAGTCAGTCATTTGTGTGTTATATTTTTACTTGATTTTCATTTGTTTCCTGACAATTACAACAGGTAGACGAGTTTATGAGCCAGAGCACTGAGTCAGTATAATGTTATGTGATTAATAATGTTGCGTTTCAGTGAATGGTATACTGTGATACAGTTTTGAATAAGTCTTTAAGAGAGGAAATGAATTACTGAATAAAAAATACAGGGAGAAGAAAGGTGACATGCACGTCCATGCAAGGTGTTCGAAGTTATGACCATTGGTATCAATGGAGCGCTGCAATCTTCTTAGCGTGAATTTTGTGATATTCCTATGACTTCGGCATTTATCGAAACACATGTTCTGACAGTTCTCTCTCGGATATTGTGCAACTAGTAAATTTTAGCCGCGGCAGAGAGGCCGAGGGCATTGCGGCGATATGTTCCGATGCGCGAGGCCATTCCCCGTCGAGGGGTTCGTATCCCCCCTCGGGCACGGATGATTGTGCTGTCTTTAGTATGAGTTAGTTCCTAAGTATTTTGTAAGTTTAGGGATTGATGACCCCGCAGTTAAGTCCCATAAGCTTTAAAAACATTTTTTAGTAAATTTTAGCCGAATACGGCGTATCCATTAAACGTGCCGTTAACATATAAGCACCATTCGACTGTTGCGCAATACAAAACTAATATGAACGGTAAATCTAGTATCGTTGAAGCAAGCGAATATGAATTACGTATTCCTTCGAAGAACAAGAGACACACTGAATAATATCCTCGACATACTCACTATACACGTCGTACATTCAAATTTGTGTAAGATCAATTGAGACCAACCGGATTTTTAACGTCTCGGAAACATTTCCGGCAAAGAACAATTACTAACGAGAAAGCACAAATTAGTATTCCTGTCACTCTGGCTCGAGATCCTTGTGTTAGTCGCGTCAAGTCGCAAAGGAATCTGGCATGAACCGGCAAAATGTTGTTCATGTTCTGCATCGCCATAAATATCATGTCAGTCTACATCAAGAATTAACTGTTAGGGATCTACATCTACATGGGATGCTCTGCAAATCACATTTAAGTGCCTGGCAGAAGGTTCATCGAACCACATTTATACTATTTTTCTCCCATTCCATTCTCGAATAGCGCGTGGGAAGAAAGAACACCTTAATCTCTCCCTTCGAGCTCTGATTTCTCGTATTTCATTCTGATGATCTTTTCTACCTATGTAAGTGAGAGTCAACAATATATTTTCGTATTTGAAGGAGAATGTTGGAGATTGGAGTTTCGTAAGTAGCCCATGCCGCAGCGATAAGCGCCGTTGTTTGTAATGATTCCCATCCCAGTTCCTGTATCATTTCCGTAACGCTGTCTCCCCTGTATCGTGACAATACAAAACGAGCTGCCCTTCTCTGAACTCTTTCGATGTCCTCCGTCAAACCCACCCGATAAGGATCCCACTCTGGGCAGCAGTACTCCAGAAAAGGACGGACAAGCGTAGTGTATGCAGACTCTTCAGTAGTTCTGTTGCATCCTTAAAGGGTTCTGCCAATGTGAACTATGTAGTTATTCCAATGGCAGGTGTGTAAACTATATATATATATATATATATATATATATATATATATATATATATATATATATATATATATATATATAGGGTGTTTCACTAAGTGTGTTTGCCTCTGTAACTTATAAAATAATAGGTGATGTGAAATTTTAATCCGGTAGGTCAACACAAGAAATGTTACTCTTTCTGCGGAGCTATGAACATAGTTAATTGTATCATTTTCCAAAGAGTTACAGCACAAAGATGTAATTTTTTAAATGAAACAAAAGTTTTTTCTATCGTGCAAGAGCGTCACCTTACCCACACAGATGATCATTGACGGCAGCGTCTCAGGCTCGCAGGCAGCAGGCGGTGGGAGCGGATGAGCTGAAATTTTTTATCCGACCGTAATTGCTGCGACATGTAACTTAACACAGCGTCACTAGCGTCGGCGTAGCTAGGCAGTTGCTGTGCAATTTTATCATACTAGTAGAGTAATCAATATTTTGCATGTGCGACACAAAGGCCACTTGGCACAAATCGATCAGTCACTTGCGTAATAAGATCTGTAAAAAAAACAGTGCCCGATTCGCAAAGGCGCGAATGCTCAAATAGAGACTTTTACCAAAATGAAAACTAATCTGTGGCCGCTCACTGCGTAACCATCGGATAATGTAACGTCCGTGAAGTAAACACAAGTCCTACAAGGTCCGAATTTTCGGAATTAAACACAAGTATAACCAGAGGACCGTTTAAGACGATCACCTTCCCGCGAATCTAGACGGTGTCTTGCGTGTCTCCCGAGGTCCGTACACTTCGGATGGTCACACCGGAGTCTCCCGAGGTCCGTACACTTCGGACGCTCACACAGGAGTCCTCGTGCCCCCTCGCGCTCTGCCGCACCTCACGGCAAGTGAAGGGCGGCCATACCCACGCAATAAGACGCACCAATCTCTGATAACGGCTAATAGTCCAACCAATCGGATGGCGTAGCGCCGTTGTCAAATTGTTTAGCTGTCATACTAAAATAATTTGCCGAATCAGGACGCATTTTCTGCGGCTGCCAAGAGGCTCCGCCCACGCCACCGAAGCTTCCCGCGGATTTCACCGTTCCCAGGGTGAATGCCCTGCAAGGAATTTCAGCTTGCTCCTAGATACGGTCACACGACCTAAAATGTTAACGTTGTGCTATATATACATCCGCTGGAGCCAAACCCCTGGGGTGCCAGACAGGCAGAAAGCTTCCCTCTCAACCTAACCATTTGTCACACTATGTTCGAACGTTGCTGCTTTCAAGGAAGTTTCTTTAGATAACGCCTAAGGGCAATACTTGTCCATAAACAGCCCGGGGCCCAGAGCGCTATGCTATTGTTTGTATCCGGCAAATTCCTCTCTTGCGAAACGGCCGAATGACTCAAAAGGCAGTCCCCACTATCGCCCACCGTAAACCTCGTTCCAGCATTGTGTAAAGCGTCTCACACACTTTAAAAAATTCTGTCAGGTATACTCCGCCACCCCGGACGTAGCGTGGTGCCGAGCAGGTCAAACTAGCCCTCTCGTCTTTCCCCTAAGGTGAGCGAAAGTTGGTGGGAGGGGGAGACCTCCAAGAGCGTCTCTGCAATGTGCGGCCTGACCGTACCCAACATGGAAAGCCACCTTTTAGCAGCCAAGCTGCGCCAATAAACATTAAAATCTCGAAATTTTCATATAAACATAGAACGTACTACAATCCCAGGAGCCCATCACGTCTGAGTGTCCCCAAAGGCACAGAAATCAAAATAAAGATAGATCTACAGAGAAAAATGTTACATATTTAGCGTAAATAGAAAGATACAGTAACACAAGGTTAATATGAAAAAAAGACTAATTACAGCCCCAGTCTTACACCAATAAAACGCAGTCTCTGGTTCGGCTTTCCCACACCATTATCTAAGTGTTCTTTCCAGTTTAAGTCTGTAGTTATATGAATTCTTAGGTATTTAGTGGAGTTTCCGGCATTCACTTTTGATTGATTTATGTAGTAAACAAACGAATTTCTTTTCGTACTCATTTGGACGATTTCACGCTTCTGATTATTTAGAGTCAATACCTAATTTTTACACCATAGTGGTATCTTATTTATATCTTTCTGCAGTTGGTTTTGATCTTCAGTTGAATTTACTAGACGGTAGATGACGGTTTCATTTGCAACCAACCTAAGACAGCTACTTAGATTTTCTCCCAAATCTTTTATGTAAATAAGGAACAGGAGAGGGGCAATAACACTACCCTTTGGAACATCGGGTATATCCTCGGTTTCAATCGATGCCTTACCATCGATTACTACCAACTATGTCCTCTCTGACAGGAAATCCCCTTTTCAGTCGCAAATTTGGGGTGATATACCATAACCATGCAATTTGATTAAACGTCGTTCGTGAGGTACGGTGTCAAAAGCCTTCTGGAAATCAAGAAATACGGAATCAATTTGAGAACCCTTGTCGATAGCACTCATCACTTCGTGTGAGTAAAGAGCTAGTTGTGTTTCTAAATCCGTGTTGACCTTGGGTCAATAGATCTTTTTGTTGTTGTTATGGTCTTCAGTCCGGAGACTGGTTTGATGCAGCTCTCCACCCTACTCTATCCTGAGCAAGCCTTTTCATCTCTTCATAAGAACGGCAACCCACATCCACTTGAATCTGCTTACTATACGCGTCTCTTGGTCTCCCTCTGCGGTTTTACCCCACACACTTCCCTCCAATGCTAAATTTACGATTCCCCGATGTCTAAGAATGTGTCCTACCAAGCGATCCCTTCTTTTAGTCAGGGTATGCCAAAAATTCCTTTTCTCACCAATTCTGTTCAGTACCTCTTCATTAGTTATGCGATCTACCCACCTAATCTTCAGCATTCTTCTGTAGCACCACATTTCAAAAGCCTCTATTCTCTTTCTGTTCGCACTGCTTATCGTCCATGTTTCACTCCCGTACAAGGCAACACTCCACACAAATGCCTTCAGAAAAGACTTCCTTACCCTTAAATTAATATTCGATGTTCGCAAATTTCTCTTTTTCAAAAATGCTTTTCCTCCCATTGCCATTCTGCATTTTATATCCTCTGTACTGCGACCATCGCATGTTATTTTACTACCCAAGTAACAAAACTCATCTACCACCTTCATTGTTTCGTTACCTAATCTAATTCCTTCAGCATCGCCTGATTTTCTAAGACCGCATTCCATTATTTTTGTTTTGCTCTTGTTAATGTTCATTTTATATGCTCTCTTCAACACGCTGTCCATTCCATTCAACTGCTCTTCCAGGTCCTTTGCTGTCTCTGACAGAATTACAATGTCATCAGCAAAACGCAATGTTTTTATTTCTTCCCCCCTGAACTTTAATCCCTATTCCAATTTTTTCCTTGCTTTCCTTCACCGCCTGCTCGATGTACAAATTGAATAACATTGGAGAAAGCCTACAACCCTGTCTTACTCCCTACCCAACTGATGCTTCCCTTTCATGTCCTTCGAGTCTAATAACTGGCTTTTGTACAAGTTGTAAATAACTCTCCTTTCCCTGTATTTTATCCCTGCTGACTTCGGAATTTGAAAGAGTGTATTCCAGTCAACATTGTCAAATGCTTTCTATAAATCTACAAAAGCTAAATATGTAGGTTTGCCTTTTCTTAATCTATCTTCTAAGATAAGACGTAAAGTTAGTATTGCCTCCCGGTTTCCTATGTTCCTCCTGAATCCAAACTGATCTTCCCCGAGATCAGCTTCTACCAGCTTTTCCATTCTCCTGTAGATAATTCGTGTTAAAATTTTGCAACCATGACTTATCAAACTGATGGTTCTGTAATTTTCACACCTGTCTGCGCCTGATTTCTTTGGAATGGGGATTATTACATTTTTCTTAAAGTCTGAGGGCATTTCGCCGGTCTCATACATCCTACACACCAGTTCAAATAGTCTTGTCATGGCTGGCTCTCCCAGATACTTTAGTAGCTCTGAGGGTATGTCATCTACTCCTGGGGCCTTGTTCCGACCTAGGTCTTTCAAGGCTCTGTCAAATTCATCTCTCAGTATAGTATCTCCTATTTCATCTTGATCAACTTCCTCTTCCGTTCCTACAACATCGTCTCTAAGTTCATTTCCTTTGTAGAGCTGCTCTATGTACTCTTTCCACATTTCAGCTTTCCCTTCTTTGCTGAGAACTGGTTTCCCATCTGAGTTCTTGATATTCGTAGAGCTGTTTTTCTTATCTCCAAATGTTTCTTTTATTTTCCTGTAGGCGGTATCTACTTTTCCCCTTGCTATACATTCTTCTACAGATTTACATTTGGCTTCTAGCCACTCCTGCTTAGCCGTTTTGCACTTCCTGTCAATCTCATTTTTTAGTCGTCTGTACTCCATTTCTGCCCCAGACTGAAAATTTTATTCAGATGATGAGAATTCCATTGTCTCTGGTAAATGTATCAAAAACACTCAGAAAATTATATAATGAAGACGATCACCTCTGATTGGTTGATAATCTACTCCATCCGATATCTCTGGAGTGGCACAGTTCTGCAAAAAATATGTCTAGTGAAAGTTCTACGGTTTGAAGGGGGTCATGGAATGGTTATTTCGAAATGACTTTCACCCCTAAGATCAAACCAAGGTCAAGCTCATTTTTTAAATGGTAACCCTTACGTTTCATTCCATATTCGTATTCCACATGAAAAAATAGGTATTTTTGATGGGAACAGTTTTTTAGAAAAACCAATCGTTTTTCTCGGCGAGTGGCATTTCATTGCAACTTTCCCAGGTTACCAGTATCTCGAGAACGAAGCAAGATCGGGAAACATTTTTGATCAAAAACTTGTGTAGTTTTTGATCTCTGTCAACTGGTGACTTTTTGGTGAACTTGAAATGACCTTGATATTCTTCAGTACAGATTAACCTGAAAGTGAATACCGTTGCAGTAGTGTAACCCAATGTGCACCATTTGGAGAGTACCGAATCAGAGAGCAGCATCGTGCTTATTCCAACATATTCAGACAAGGGTGGAGGTTCTAGGCTAGCTAATAAGCCTCATTGTCGGGGAATTTGAAGTGATGCCTGAGGTTCAGAGAAATGTTGCCTTTGGAGACTTTGAAAAATTATCCGCAGCGTTAATTTGGAATGATTCTTGACTGGCATGACTGTGATAAATCTTTCTCTTAGAAATCAAGTCGAGGTTGTCCAGCAGACTTTACGTACCGTTAACAAAAATGTTTGTTTAGCTTAAGGAACTTAACTGCGGGGACATCAGTCCCTAAACTTACAAACTACTTGTGAATTACCTTATACTGAAGACGACATAAACATCCATGCCCGAGGAGGGATTCGAACCCACGACGGGGAACGGCCTCGCGCATCGGAACATAGCGCCTCGATGCACTTTGCCACTGTGCCGCGGCTTACCATTAACCCTGAAATGGGGTGATTAACATGGTTCTCGCTGGAAATTTAGATTCTCAGGTTCTCAATCAACTGCTCATTGTGCCTAATGCACATTTCACTTTCTGATCTTAACATCATTAAAGGTCTGATGGGTGATTACCTAGAACGCCGCTACAATCCTTTCTCTCATATCTTCTGGCGTCGGGGGAGTGGAGTACACCTTCTGCTTTGAAGCTCCCCGTAAAAAGGAGTGTAATGATCTTAAGTATGGCGATCTTGGCGGGAATTCACGAACTGCACTTCCGATACCAATCCATCGATTCGGGTAAATTTCATTAAGGTACTTTTTGAGAGATAAGGTCCGGCGTTAAGGGGCCGCGTCATGTTGATACCACATAAGCGCTCGTATGTCCAGAGGGAGATTTTCTAGTAAAGGAGACACAGATTCGTAAGAATATGAAGATAGTCCACGCCGTTCAACGTTTCGCCAAATACAGGACCTACCACGTAATCTCCAACTATGCCCGCCCAGACATTGATTAACCACCATCTTTGTGTTCAATGATCTTGTTGCAAGCGAGGATTTGCTTTCGCCCATAGTGTGCATTATGGAGATTGACTCCTACAAATGTTCAAATGTCTGTTAAGCTTATGGGACTTAACTACGGGGTCATCAGTCCCTAAACTTACAAACTACTTATGAACTACTTACGAACTAGGACGGCACAAATATCCATGCCCGAGGGGGGATTCGAACCCCCGACCGTAGTGGCCGTGCTGACCGTGACTGGAGCGCCTCAGTCACCTCGGCCACCGCGGCCGGCATTGACTCCTCCCATGTTGTCGAAGCTTGCGTCATCTGTAAAGACAGTGCGTGCGAAGAAAAATGGATCATGACGTACATCGGTATGGGCCCATCGACAAAATCAAAATGCCATGCGTCTCTCAGGATCCACAGGCTCAATTGCTTCCAGGTGATGTGTAAGCGATATGGGTGGAATTTAAAATATCTTAGAACAAGGGATACCGTTGATCTAGACACGCAATGTGACGACTCGAAAGGTTTGGCTCCTCAGCGACGTTATCACTAACACCCAGCTCAGTCGCCACTCTCGGGCCCGTCTTTCGTCTCTGTCTTTTCAATGTACTTCTTTCAGCTCGTCTTACCAGAGACCTAATTGTTTCCTTCATGGGATGAGGGACGTCGGGATTCCTTTCGGCATACAATATTTGCGAAGCTGCATAATTATCGCGCCACTCGCCAACATTTTTATCATTTTCACTATTTCGAATGGCATGTAATCAACCATTTTGGACATTCGTATTAGAGTAGAAAAATAAATTGTACTGATCACTTTAAGTATTCTTGGTTTTCTTAGGTTTTCAGTTCAACGAACCATCCGGCAAGCGTGTTGCTGGACAAATGATTTACTACAGTGTATGCGACCCGTTGGTTTACACATGCTTGCCGTGGTTTCCTCCACAACGTGAAGCCAAACAATAAAACATCCAAACCCGCTCTTTTTGAAAATTACGTAGGTGTGTAACAAATGTGCTTGTTTCAGGAGGGCACCTTTACATATCTCGATACTATCGCAAATAATAAAACAATGAAATACTCTACGGTAAGCCATCCTTTTCAAATACGAAGAGAAGGCAGAAACGACAGACGCGCTCGAAAGAGTCGATTGCTAGACAAAGTGACTCAGCTGCATTCTTGTTGAGAAAACAGTTGCTTGTACGGATTTAGAGTCCCACGACACGAAAGTTGTCAGAGTTCAACGAGGTGGAATTGTTCTAAATCCCTTAACACACACTGTTTCTAAGTCCAAATGCTAAAAATTTAACACAGTTACGCCAGTCAAGAATCATTACAAATGATCACAGCCCAGAATTTTTTAAGTCTCCAAAGGTAAAATTTCTCTGAATGTCAGTCATGATTTTCAATTCCCCGACAATAAGGCTTATTAGCTATCCTCGAAGCTCCACCCTTCTATTCTATGATTGTGATGGCATAAGCACAGTGATTGTCTCGGATCCGGCACTCTCCAAGTTGTGCACATTGGGTTACGTTAATGCCGATGGTATACACTTTCAGGTTAATCCGTACTGAATAATTTGAAGGTCACTTCAAGTTCACGAAAATTTCACCAGTGGACAGAGTTCAGAAACCACACATGTTTTTAATTGAAAATGTTTCATGATGTTGCTTCGTTCTCGAGGTACTGGTGACTTCGGAAAGTTACAATGAAGTGCCATTTGGCGACAAACGAAAAAAATAAAATGTTACCTACAGAAAATGCGTATTTTTCATGTAGAATACGAATATGGAAAAAAATACGGGTCACCAATTTAAAAAATGAGCTTGACCTTGGTTTAGCCTTGAATACAGAGTTCAAAGTCATTTCGAGGTGACTATCGCATGACCTCTTCCTAACCTAACAACTGAAACTAAAGACATTTTTTGCATAACTGTGCCACTTCAAATATATTTGTCGCAGTAGATTAAAATACGACACCCCGTATATCTACTTACATATCTAAATTACTTACCCACGTCGTCGCAAACCTTATTCGAACATTTAGAGCCTAACGGGAATGGCCGCGCTGTTTGAGGCACAATTTCTCGGATCGTGGGCTGCTCCCGCCTAACATTCGGGTTCTCCTTCGGACATTGGGTGTGTGTGCTGTTCATAACATACGTTTAAGTAGTAGGTGTAAGAACCGATGAGCAGGCTAAGTCTTTCGCCAGTGTAATATAATGACACGGTTTCCTTTCCCCGACATTATCAGATAACATTTTGTATTTTTATATTATTTCGACATGTGAAAATAATTATCTCTGAATAACAGAGTAATAATTTAAGAACATCACTTTCAAATTTTTAAGACAGAAGGTACTCTTGCTTTGTACTTCGTAGCGATAGCATTTTGCAGACGAAAGCTGTACTTTATTATTTTTATGTGGCTGCTGTTATGTACATTCAGGTAAATATATGTGCTGTGCGCGTATCTTAAATTTGTAAATAAATCCCACCTCTCACTTAAATTCGCACTTATGAATTTTTATTAATAATTTTGCCCTACCCTCCCTCCGCCCATAATGTCTTTTTCAGCCTTGTTGAATCACCGCAACAATGGATGGCACAGTTTTTAGTTAATATTGAATGGTGATATTTCGTATAGCCTGCCACTCTTGTTTCAAAATTTATTTCATAATATTATCATTTACCGGCAATAGAATCTGCAGTCGATTTTCTTGTGAATTTTTAGAAGTCCGATGTGTTTGACTTACGTAATATTCCTATCCGATGTATATCAGGTCACTTATCTTACTTTACGGTTTGCTACACGAGTCGTAGTTTGATATTGACGAACTGCCATCCACTGTTCGGCGAGTGGTTATCATATTATTAAAATTTCATTTACAGCCAAATTTCAACCGATGGATCTATTGTTAAAGGTAACTGCTTGTCGATTCTTTTTGTAATGTTCTGCGTGCACAACACTCCACCGTTAACTAGCTTGCCATTTCATTTAAATGCATGTAATAATTTTTCCAAAACTTTTTCCCCGTAATTTAGTGATTCGGATCTTTCATAGCTTCTAACTTCAAACCACTTCCTTCTGTAAATTTGTTAATCTCAAAAATTAATAGCCAGGCTGGAACATTACAGTAAGAATTAAATTCTTGCAGATGTTGCCAATGGTTCGACGTGAGGGACCCCGCCGATCTGGGTAGCGTTTAATATACAGTGCCACAGTTTGTCTTTATTACTGAAGGTCGGCATATCGACTAGATGAAGGCAAATTTAACAAGCCACACGAAAATAGGTTTTAATGTGGCAACGTATGTGAATTACATTACAGTTTGAGAGCAGTTCAGCAGAGCGGATTAGGAGACACCTGTACACTGAAGGTAGAGCGTGCCGTGGTGATATTAGTTTGCTTTCAGCAGGATACAGGCGCCAGTGCAGGCAATCCCTGCTCTGCGCACAGTAGTACATGCGATACATTACGTCAGAAGCTGTGACGCCGTTGCTAACCATTACAAGTTACATATTGCAGGACGTATGCATCAACATTTTATCATCCCTCCGCCACTGTTTCGACAAATTGGTCCTCTATCTTGAGTCGACAGTGCACTGGTGAGAAGACTGCGAAGCCTTCAACTTGAGGAAGAGATGGATGTGTATGGGTGTCACGGGTTATCGAAATGCAAGACAATATAGTTTGTCAACCACTAGGCCCTTCATCATATTCGTAATGTAGGAGTTTCACTAAACAGTTTTTTTCCCCTGGAAGCCTTCCACAGACACTAAGTACAAATTTCCTGAGATTTTACAGACATACGTGTTCGCCGTTCTTTGATGGTACTCTCATTACATGAAGTGTTTAATTACATACCGGTATGGACGTTGAATTACCTGCCGCTTTACCAACCATCCAAGTAAGGTAACGAGCCAAAGAATTTCATTCGGGTGTACCAATTTATTTTTTTTGCCCCGGAGGTCATTTTTAACATTATCGGCCTTTAATTAAAGGCGTGTAGCCTCTGGCATTGTACTTAATTTGAATTCAGTAAAATTTATTGCGTTGAAATAAATCCAAAGAGAGAAGCTGTGTGATAGCGTCCCTTGAACTCTTTTCCTAAATAAAACATTCAGTCATGCTCGAACTTATCGAATAACTTCTCTTGAACTAGACAATTTAACGCAATCATAGTATGAGTCCAGTTTTTGTATTTATCTAAGCAAACCCTATCTTACGGGAGACGAAGATAATCTTTTACTTTAATGAAAATAGATTTAATGAACGCGTGTTTAATGATGGTGAGAACTGAAAACTTGAGGCAAGACGTACCACGGAAATTTAAGAATCTATAGCCGACTAATAAGCTAAATATGTTCAATACTCAGTAACTGACCTTATGGAATGCGGCGAAGGATGCTTGTATATCACTACCTCCCATCCCCACCCATTCCTACAACGCGAATGGGAGGAATAACTGCCAGTAAACTTTGTATTGGCCTGACCTGTGAAAGGACACCGTGTAGTTTGGTGAGGAAGTTCGGAGATCCAAAGTTTTGCATCACAGATTTGTCGCTTCTTGGTTCAGAAAATTCCTTCTGTCTGGACGGTATTTTCGTAACATTGCCTCTTCTTCTTCTATTGTAGTTTCATGAGGGTCATCACAACTCCTTACTAATGGTACAGCAGAGTCAGTCATTTGTGTGTTATATTTTTACTTGATTTTCATTTGTTTCCTGACAATTACAACAGGTAGACGAGTTTATGAGCCAGAGCACTGAGTCAGTATAATGTTATGTGATTAATAATGTTGCGTTTCAGTGAATGGTATACTGTGATACAGTTTTGAATAAGTCTTTAAGAGAGGAAATGAATTACCGAATAAAAAATACAGGGAGAAGAAAGGTGACATGCACGTCCATGCAAGGTGTTCGAAGTTATGACCATTGGTATCAATGGAGCGCTGCAATCTTCTTAGCGTGAATTTTGTGATATTCCTATGACTTCGGCATTTATCGAAACACATGTTCTGACAGTTCTCTCTCGGATATTGTGCAACTAGTAAATTTTAGCCGCGGCAGAGAGGCCGAGGGCATTGCGGCGATATGTTCCGATGCGCGAGGCCATTCCCCGTCGAGGGGTTCGTATCCCCCCTCGGGCACGGATGATTGTGCTGTCTTTAGTATGAGTTAGTTCCTAAGTATTTTGTAAGTTTAGGGATTGATGACCCCGCAGTTAAGTCCCATAAGCTTTAAAAACATTTTTTAGTAAATTTTAGCCGAATACGGCGTATCCATTAAACGTGCCGTTAACATATAAGCACCATTCGACTGTTGCGCAATACAAAACTAATATGAACGGTAAATCTAGTATCGTTGAAGCAAGCGAATATGAATTACGTATTCCTTCGAAGAACAAGAGACACACTGAATAATATCCTCGACATACTCACTATACACGTCGTACATTCAAATTTGTGTAAGATCAATTGAGACCAACCGGATTTTTAACGTGTCGGAAACATTTCCGGCAAAGAACAATTACTAACGAGAAAGCACAAATTAGTATTCCTGTCACTCTGGCTCGAGATCCTTGTGTTAGTCGCGTCAAGTCGCAAAGGAATCTGGCATGAACCGGCAAAATGTTGTTCATGTTCTGCATCGCCATAAATATCATGTCAGTCTACATCAAGAATTAACTGTTAGGGATCTACATCTACATGGGATGCTCTGCAAATCACATTTAAGTGCCTGGCAGAAGGTTCATCGAACCACATTTATACTATTTTTCTCCCATTCCATTCTCGAATAGCGCGTGGGAAGAAAGAACACCTTAATCTCTCCCTTCGAGCTCTGATTTCTCGTATTTCATTCTGATGATCTTTTCTACCTATGTAAGTGAGAGTCAACAATATATTTTCGTATTTGAAGGAGAATGTTGGAGATTGGAGTTTCGTAAGTAGCCCATGCCGCAGCGATAAGCGCCGTTGTTTGTAATGATTCCCATCCCAGTTCCTGTATCATTTCCGTAACGCTGTCTCCCCTGTATCGTGACAATACAAAACGAGCTGCCCTTCTCTGAACTCTTTCGATGTCCTCCGTCAAACCCACCCGATAAGGATCCCACTCTGGGCAGCAGTACTCCAGAAAAGGACGGACAAGCGTAGTGTATGCAGACTCTTCAGTAGTTCTGTTGCATCCTTAAAGGGTTCTGCCAATGTGAACTATGTAGTTATTCCAATGGCAGGTGTGTAAACTATATATATATATATATATATATATATATATATATATATATATATATATATATATATATATATATATATATAGGGTGTTTCACTAAGTGTGTTTGCCTCTGTAACTTATAAAATAATAGGTGATGTGAAATTTTAATCCGGTAGGTCAACACAAGAAATGTTACTCTTTCTGCGGAGCTATGAACATAGTTAATTGTATCATTTTCCAAAGAGTTACAGCACAAAGATGTAATTTTTTAAATGAAACAAAAGTTTTTTCTATCGTGCAAGAGCGTCACCTTACCCACACAGATGATCATTGACGGCAGCGTCTCAGGCTCGCAGGCAGCAGGCGGTGGGAGCGGATGAGCTGAAATTTTTTATCCGACCGTAATTGCTGCGACATGTAACTTAACACAGCGTCACTAGCGTCGGCGTAGCTAGGCAGTTGCTGTGCAATTTTATCATACTAGTAGAGTAATCAATATTTTGCATGTGCGACACAAAGGCCACTTGGCACAAATCGATCAGTCACTTGCGTAATAAGATCTGTAAAAAAAACAGTGCCCGATTCGCAAAGGCGCGAATGCTCAAATAGAGACTTTTACCAAAATGAAAACTAATCTGTGGCCGCTCACTGCGTAACCATCGGATAATGTAACGTCCGTGAAGTAAACACAAGTCCTACAAGGTCCGAATTTTCGGAATTAAACACAAGTATAACCAGAGGACCGTTTAAGACGATCACCTTCCCGCGAATCTAGACGGTGTCTTGCGTGTCTCCCGAGGTCCGTACACTTCGGATGGTCACACCGGAGTCTCCCGAGGTCCGTACACTTCGGACGCTCACACAGGAGTCCTCGTGCCCCCTCGCGCTCTGCCGCACCTCACGGCAAGTGAAGGGCGGCCATACCCACGCAATAAGACGCACCAATCTCTGATAACGGCTAATAGTCCAACCAATCGGATGGCGTAGCGCCGTTGTCAAATTGTTTAGCTGTCATACTAAAATAATTTGCCGAATCAGGACGCATTTTCTGCGGCTGCCAAGAGGCTCCGCCCACGCCACCGAAGCTTCCCGCGGATTTCACCGTTCCCAGGGTGAATGCCCTGCAAGGAATTTCAGCTTGCTCCTAGATACGGTCACACGACCTAAAATGTTAACGTTGTGCTATATATACATCCGCTGGAGCCAAACCCCTGGGGTGCCAGACAGGCAGAAAGCTTCCCTCTCAACCTAACCATTTGTCACACTATGTTCGAACGTTGCTGCTTTCAAGGAAGTTTCTTTAGATAACGCCTAAGGGCAATACTTGTCCATAAACAGCCCGGGGCCCAGAGCGCTATGCTATTGTTTGTATCCGGCAAATTCCTCTCTTGCGAAACGGCCGAATGACTCAAAAGGCAGTCCCCACTATCGCCCACCGTAAACCTCGTTCCAGCATTGTGTAAAGCGTCTCACACACTTTAAAAAATTCTGTCAGGTATACTCCGCCACCCCGGACGTAGCGTGGTGCCGAGCAGGTCAAACTAGCCCTCTCGTCTTTCCCCTAAGGTGAGCGAAAGTTGGTGGGAGGGGGAGACCTCCAAGAGCGTCTCTGCAATGTGCGGCCTGACCGTACCCAACATGGAAAGCCACCTTTTAGCAGCCAAGCTGCGCCAATAAACATTAAAATCTCGAAATTTTCATATAAACATAGAACGTACTACAATCCCAGGAGCCCATCACGTCTGAGTGTCCCCAAAGGCACAGAAATCAAAATAAAGATAGATCTACAGAGAAAAATGTTACATATTTAGCGTAAATAGAAAGATACAGTAACACAAGGTTAATATGAAAAAAAGACTAATTACAGCCCCAGTCTTACACCAATAAAACGCAGTCTCTGGTTCGGCTTTCCCACACCATTATCTAAGTGTTCTTTCCAGTTTAAGTCTGTAGTTATATGAATTCTTAGGTATTTAGTGGAGTTTCCGGCATTCACTTTTGATTGATTTATGTAGTAAACAAACGAATTTCTTTTCGTACTCATTTGGACGATTTCACGCTTCTGATTATTTAGAGTCAATACCTAATTTTTACACCATAGTGGTATCTTATTTATATCTTTCTGCAGTTGGTTTTGATCTTCAGTTGAATTTACTAGACGGTAGATGACGGTTTCATTTGCAACCAACCTAAGACAGCTACTTAGATTTTCTCCCAAATCTTTTATGTAAATAAGGAACAGGAGAGGGGCAATAACACTACCCTTTGGAACATCGGGTATATCCTCGGTTTCAATCGATGCCTTACCATCGATTACTACCAACTATGTCCTCTCTGACAGGAAATCCCCTTTTCAGTCGCAAATTTGGGGTGATATACCATAACCATGCAATTTGATTAAACGTCGTTCGTGAGGTACGGTGTCAAAAGCCTTCTGGAAATCAAGAAATACGGAATCAATTTGAGAACCCTTGTCGATAGCACTCATCACTTCGTGTGAGTAAAGAGCTAGTTGTGTTTCTAAATCCGTGTTGACCTTGGGTCAATAGATCTTTTTGTTGTTGTTATGGTCTTCAGTCCGGAGACTGGTTTGATGCAGCTCTCCACCCTACTCTATCCTGAGCAAGCCTTTTCATCTCTTCATAAGAACGGCAACCCACATCCACTTGAATCTGCTTACTATACGCGTCTCTTGGTCTCCCTCTGCGGTTTTACCCCACACACTTCCCTCCAATGCTAAATTTACGATTCCCCGATGTCTAAGAATGTGTCCTACCAAGCGATCCCTTCTTTTAGTCAGGGTATGCCAAAAATTCCTTTTCTCACCAATTCTGTTCAGTACCTCTTCATTAGTTATGCGATCTACCCACCTAATCTTCAGCATTCTTCTGTAGCACCACATTTCAAAAGCCTCTATTCTCTTTCTGTTCGCACTGCTTATCGTCCATGTTTCACTCCCGTACAAGGCAACACTCCACACAAATGCCTTCAGAAAAGACTTCCTTACCCTTAAATTAATATTCGATGTTCGCAAATTTCTCTTTTTCAAAAATGCTTTTCCTCCCATTGCCATTCTGCATTTTATATCCTCTGTACTGCGACCATCGCATGTTATTTTACTACCCAAGTAACAAAACTCATCTACCACCTTCATTGTTTCGTTACCTAATCTAATTCCTTCAGCATCGCCTGATTTTCTAAGACCGCATTCCATTATTTTTGTTTTGCTCTTGTTAATGTTCATTTTATATGCTCTCTTCAACACGCTGTCCATTCCATTCAACTGCTCTTCCAGGTCCTTTGCTGTCTCTGACAGAATTACAATGTCATCAGCAAAACGCAATGTTTTTATTTCTTCCCCCCTGAACTTTAATCCCTATTCCAATTTTTTCCTTGCTTTCCTTCACCGCCTGCTCGATGTACAAATTGAATAACATTGGAGAAAGCCTACAACCCTGTCTTACTCCCTACCCAACTGATGCTTCCCTTTCATGTCCTTCGAGTCTAATAACTGGCTTTTGTACAAGTTGTAAATAACTCTCCTTTCCCTGTATTTTATCCCTGCTGACTTCGGAATTTGAAAGAGTGTATTCCAGTCAACATTGTCAAATGCTTTCTATAAATCTACAAAAGCTAAATATGTAGGTTTGCCTTTTCTTAATCTATCTTCTAAGATAAGACGTAAAGTTAGTATTGCCTCCCGGTTTCCTATGTTCCTCCTGAATCCAAACTGATCTTCCCCGAGATCAGCTTCTACCAGCTTTTCCATTCTCCTGTAGATAATTCGTGTTAAAATTTTGCAACCATGACTTATCAAACTGATGGTTCTGTAATTTTCACACCTGTCTGCGCCTGATTTCTTTGGAATGGGGATTATTACATTTTTCTTAAAGTCTGAGGGCATTTCGCCGGTCTCATACATCCTACACACCAGTTCAAATAGTCTTGTCATGGCTGGCTCTCCCAGATACTTTAGTAGCTCTGAGGGTATGTCATCTACTCCTGGGGCCTTGTTCCGACCTAGGTCTTTCAAGGCTCTGTCAAATTCATCTCTCAGTATAGTATCTCCTATTTCATCTTGATCAACTTCCTCTTCCGTTCCTACAACATCGTCTCTAAGTTCATTTCCTTTGTAGAGCTGCTCTATGTACTCTTTCCACATTTCAGCTTTCCCTTCTTTGCTGAGAACTGGTTTCCCATCTGAGTTCTTGATATTCGTAGAGCTGTTTTTCTTATCTCCAAATGTTTCTTTTATTTTCCTGTAGGCGGTATCTACTTTTCCCCTTGCTATACATTCTTCTACAGATTTACATTTGGCTTCTAGCCACTCCTGCTTAGCCGTTTTGCACTTCCTGTCAATCTCATTTTTTAGTCGTCTGTACTCCATTTTGCCTGTTTCATTTACTGCATTTTTATATTTTCTCCTTTCATCAATTAACTGTAATATTTCCTGTGATATCCATGGATTTTTTGTAGGTCTTGCCTTTCTACCTATTTTGTCCTCCGCTGCCTTCATTATTTCATCTCTCAATGCTACCCATTCCTCTTCTACTGTTTTATTTCCCCCTGTTTCTGTCAATTGTTGCCTAAATCTCCCTCTGAAATTCTCCAGAACTTCACTTTCCTTCAATCTATCTAAGTCCCATCTCCTTATTTTCCTACCTTTCTGCAGTTTCTTCAGCTTCAGCCTACAGTTCATGACTAACAAGTTATGGTCAGAGTCTATATCTGCCCCTGGGTATGTCCTGCAGTTTATAACCTGGTTGCGGTACCTATGTCGTACCATTATAAAATCTATCTGATACCTTCCGGTGTCTCCTGGTCTCTTCCACGTATACAACCTTCTTTTGTGATTCTTAAACCACGTGTTTGTTACGATTAAATCATGTTCCGTGCAAAATTCTACCAGGCGACTTCCTCTTTCATTCCTCCTGCCCAGTCCATATTCACCTATTATTTTTCCTTCTCTTCCTTTTCCTACTACCGAATTCCAGTCTCCCATCACAATTAAGTTTTCCTCTCCCTTAACTTTCTGAATAATATCCTTTAGCTCCTCAAATATTTCTTCGATCTCCTCATCATCGGCAGAGCTAGTTGGCATATAAACCTGTACTACTGTTGTCGGTGTTGGCTTCGTATCTATCTTGACAATGATAATGCGATCACTGTGCTGCCCATAGTAGTTTACCCGCATTCCTATTTTCTTATTCATTATCAGTCCTACTCCTGTGATACCCCCAACTGATTTTGTATTTATAATCCTGTACTCACCTGACCAGAAATCCTGTTCATCCTGCCACCGAACTTCACTAATCCCCACTATATCTAACTTCAACCTATCCATTTCCCTTTTTAAATTTTCTAATTTTCCTACTCGATTAAGGGATCTAACATTCCACGCTCCGAACCGTAGAATGCCAGTATTGTCTTTCCTGATGATCACATCCTCCTGGGTAGTCCCCGCCCGGAGATCCGAATGGGGGACTATTTTACCTCCGGAATATTTTACCCGAGAGGATGCCATCATCATATGTTCATACAGTAGAGCTGCATGTCATCGGGAAAAAGTAACGGCTGTAGTTTCCCCTTGCTTTCAGCCGTTCGCAGTAGCTGTGTGGCAAAGCCACATTAGCTGATGTTACAAGGCCAGCTCAGTGAATCATCCAGACTGTTGCCCCTGTAAATACTGAAAAGGCTGCTGCCCCTCTTCAGGAACCACACGTTTGTCTGTCCTCTCCACAGATACCCCTCCGCTGTGGTTGCTCTTACGGTACGGCTATCTGCATCGTTGAGGCACGCAAGCCACCCCACCTCGGCAATTTCTGTAGTTCATGGGAGTGGAGATCATTTTGTTCGAGATAATTCATAATATTTGAATACAGGATGTTTTCCAAAATCCTGCCGACCGTGGTGGCCGAGGGGACTGAGGCGCTCCAGTCAACGTCTGCACGACCACTACGGTCGGTGGTTCGAATCCCTCCTCGGACATGGATATTTGTGCCGTCCTTAATCGTAGTTAGTTCATAAGTAGTTTGTAAGTTTAGGGACTGATGACCCTGTAGTTAAGTCCCATAAGCTACACAAACATTTTAATCATTTGTTCCAAACTCCTGCAGCAATTGACGTTAATGAAATAGGCCTGTAGTTTAGAGGGTTACTTCTACAGCCTTTCTTGAATATAGATGTGACCTGTGTAAGTCTCCAATCTTTTGGTACAGATCCTTCTTTGAGAGAGCGGTTGTATATGGCTGTTGTGTAAGGAGCGATCGCATCAGCATGTTCAGATAGAAATCTAATGCGTGTACTGTCCAGCCTAGAAGACTTCTCCTTGTTAACTGAATTAAGGATATCTACTTCAACTTTACACATTCTGGCCTCTGTTTGTAATTCCACATCTGGAATATTAGTTTCCTCTTCTTTGGTGAAAGAGTTTCTAAAAGCTATGCGCTATCATCGGCAGGATCGCCATTTCTATCACGTTGTGAGGGTATTGTTTATGTTTTGCTCCTAGTATGTTTAAAATATGACCAAAATCTCTTTGGGTTTTGTCAGATTTCGAGAAAGAGTTTCGTTGTGAAAAGTATTATAGTCATCTCGCATTGAAATCTTCGCAAAATTTCGAGTTTCTTTGTAGGATCGCCAATCCTGGGGATTTTGTGTTCGTTTAAATTTAGCATGCCTTTATGTTGCTTTTGCAACAGTGTCCTGCCCTGTTTTGTGCACCAAGAGGGATCACCACCTTCTTTTATTAATTTATTTGGTTTAAAACTATCAATTGCTGTCGATACCACATCTTTGAATTTGGGCTACATGTGGTCTACACTTACGTTTAGTGTTAGGAGCGAGTGGAAACTGTCTTTCAAGAAGAAATGTATTGCATTTCTATCTGCTTTCTTAAATAAATATACTTTTCCTCCATTTTTGGTAACTTTGTGACTTTTGATATTGAATCTCCCTCCGACAGCTCTGTGTTCACTAATACCTGTATCCGTTTTGATGCTCGTCATGAGCTTAGGATTATTTGCTGGTATTAGATCAAGTATGTTTTGACATTGATTTACAATTCTAGTTGCCTCATGAACTTAGTGTTTGAAGTAATTCTCAGAGAATGCGTTGGGTAAAATTTCGCATGATGTTGTATACGTATCTCCTGATTTGAAAATAGGGGATTGTATGCGTCACATGAAATTCCGACGATGGAGTCATCGTCAGATTCAGAGGGACGACACATTTGCTAATTTTATTTTATTTACTGACGAGGCTACATTCACGAACCATGGAAATGTTAATTTTAATATCAGGCATTATTGGGCAACTGAAAATCTATGTTGGCTGCAGCAAGTTGCACACCGAAGACCGTGTTCTGCGAAAGGATAGGTAAGAATTATACACCCCTATTTCACCAAAGGAAATCGTAATTTTAGGATGTACATTACATTTCTGCAAGAAACATTACGTCTGTTGTAGGAAGAAAATACTTTAGAAACAAGGAATAGAATGTGGTATCGACATGATGGGTGTCCCGCACATTTTTTGCTGATGGTTATAATTTAGTTTCAGAGATAATTCCCAGATTGTTGTATTGGACACGGATATGTGTCGTGGAGTGCGCGTTCGCCAGATTTGAAGACTCTGGATTTTTTCTTGTGGGGTTTCATACATGACTTTGTTAATAAAGAAGTGCCAATAAGACCTGAAGGTATGCGAGAGAGAATTGTCAGAGAAGAGCTTCGAAAAATTCAGAAGTCTTACGGATTGTCACGCAATCCATGATGAAAAGATTGCAGCACTCAATGATACCAAATCACTTCGCACACATTCTGTAAATGGGCGTTCATGCCACAATTTGTACCTTTATTGACCTTCAAAGGCCATACTGTTACATATCATTGGATTCGTCTATTTAACCTCTATCAGAAAATAAGTATCAAACTATAGCATCCCATTTAAAGAAACAAAATTGATCTTCGTATCTTTGATGCGACCTCACCGATGCAACGAAAAACCGACGCGATTTTCTGGTCACCGTTCTCTCAGTCAACTTTTGTTCCACAAAGTTTTCATCTGCAATCGTACTTTGGGAGTTATTCTTGGTAGCAATACTTAGTGGCTCACCCTATGCATATATAAAACTAGCTGATAACCCGGCCTTGCCCGGGTATTTATTTACTTATTCCCACCATTTTTCAGGTATATATTCATTTGTATAAGGGCTGTATGTCTGGAGAATCTCTTGGGAATACAACTAGTAGTAAAGAAATAATAGATTAAAACTTGGTGCTTGATGGGGCGGTTTAACATGAATGTTACTGTTTATGTGCTCATATCTCATGAACTACGTGTCGTACTGTGATACAATTTAGATGGTACATTCAACTATATATGTGTATTCTGTCTGTAAAATTTCCTGTGGCTATAATTTGTAGTGTACAAATTATGAATTTTAACGTCATATCGAATACCGCAGTTTTACTCCATAAACAGCGGAAAAGTAATAAGCGAGAAACTTTTTTTCCTTTCATCATTTTGCTATGGTTGCCAGCGAGAAAACGTTTAATAAAGGTTTGAAATTATGTTTAAAGTTTGTTGCAAGTCGCTAAGTACTCTCATTCTCATATAGCGTATTTATAAAGTCTCGCCGCATTAAGTGGCAGATTTTTGCGATTCCTATTGTTTATGACGTCATATCTTCTGAACCATGTGTCGTTTGTAATTCTTAAACTGCAGCAATTGTTACCTAAAGTTAAGGAATTTGTTTAGGAAATTTGGTTGCAATAGATCCAGTGGTTTAGGAGAAAATGAGCTGCATTGTCGCTAAAGAAGCAGTTTTTCACGCACCTCATTGTTTATGACGTCATATCTCGTGAACTATGTATCGTACGTGATTCTTAATTTTACGGCGATCATCGTCATGGACTGAAGCTTATGTGTTCAAAATTTCATAACGTTTGGAACAAAACTGTATATTTGTATGCAACACGTACACACAAGCATATATATTAGAAGTGTTCTTAATGCCTAAGGGCAATACGTCACCATAAACAGTTTACGTGCATATGCTTCAGAAAACCAGTTTTCAATTCGTTGTTACGTATTTCACGGCACGTTCATGAAATAGAACTAACGAGTATTTTAGAGGGAGCATTCTTACATACTAACAACTACAAATATTGCAGAACATAGTTCTATTTAATTAATAAGAGTGCCCGAAACCCTTTGAGAAAAAAAAAAAATTGGTAGTGATCAGGAAACATTTCCTTATTTCTCTTACTATTGATGCCAGTTGTTAACTAATGCTAATATGGCATTTTTAGTCACTAGATTACCATTTGTAGTTCGAAGAACGACGTGGTTTTGTTAATTCTTCAGCGCGCCATTGCTTTGAAGTGACAACGCGTAAGTTATGATAAGAAAACAATAAAATACAGGAAGCAAGATGGCGTATACCAAAGAGATTTCTAGGCGAGGAATGTCACGTGACAGATCCTAACGCCTGGCTTAAGAAAAATCGAGAGGCGGTGTCAGATCACCGTTATTTTCGCAAATAGCTCAGTAACGGCGAGAGTTACGAAAAAACATAAGGCCGGAAAGTTGTAGGGAACTTTCTCCTTTACAAATTCGATTATTCAATTTTAGTTTCAGATAACCGGTTTATTTGCAATTAAAATTATATTAAAAACGGAGTTTTTAGTGTTACTAACGTATTTCTTGTCCGAAATATTTGCGAAAGGGAGGTTCGGTTCTGGTCTCTGGCGGCAAACAATTACTTTTGTAAAATTTGGTGTTGATCGATTGCATGGTTCGACTTGAAAAGTGGGAACACTTTACGAACACAGAGACAGACTTCGTAAAATCGCCGTTATTTCTGCAAATATAACTGAAACAATGCGAGATACAAAAAAATAAAATAAAATAAATTAAAAATATAAAAAATAAACTACCGAATTTGTAGAGAATTATCTACTCTACAAATTCATGTATTCAGTATCCGTGTCAGATCAACGGTCAAGCCGTTATTTTCATTAAAATTTTGAGCTGTCAAAAGCCGATCGCAAAGGCCAACTTTTAGTATTATTACTGTAACCTAAAGTGGGCCAAAATATTAAATGCGATTTATGCGTTTTTGAGTGCAGGTGCGGTAACTTTAATCTTGTGGGTCGTAGTAACGGGCAAAAATATCGAAATAATTTAGAAAGTAGATCGAGGATTTCACGTTCAGAATAAATGCTAAAAATTTTGTTGATTTCCAGTGATTACGAAGTTTGCAAGTGGGCACCCCCGTAATTTGTAATTTTGATTGCTAAAAACATGGTTTTTAATGCTTTCCTCAGCCATGAAGAATGGAGCTTTTATAAGCCATGTAAAGCCAAAGTAGACCACGCTTAATACTCTAAAGACTACAGAACTGACTATTTGGTTTAGTTGCAGGAAGTGTGTAATATTTAAATATTCACCCTGTACTGTAGAATAGCTACTATTGATTCTTTTCAATAGTGTACAGATGATCGCTTCACCCCTTATTTCTGTGATATGAGACATGGACCCCTAAAAATTTGCATTTTCGAATATATTTATATTAGACTACTAGCTTATATGCCCGTGCTTCGCAACTGTTGTTAAAGAAGGTCCTGTGTATATCATGGTTTTTTTGGGTTCCGGACGTAGGTCAGCAAAAACACAATCCTTGTTGGATCTCTCTGTCAATAAACTCAGTTCTCCTAGCCAAGATGTCAAATTTAAGTAGAAGTCATTGTCGAAAACGATGAATGTTCATAAAGTTTTTCATACTAAGAATGAAATTAATTTATGGCCGTGCTTCGGAACAATGTAAATTCAATGTTAGGTTGTGTTCATAAAGTTACACATTGCAACAGCAGCGCCGAAAGCGGCTGGCAAATTACATTTCTGAAAACGATATTGCTTAAGTGCGAATATTGATTTGTAACAGTTTTCACAAATATCTTCTTGAATAGGAATTTGGAATGAAATGTAAGACTGTGTGAATCATGAGACTTTATACAAAAGAGTTTCGCTTGAAAGTGATGGTAATAATGAGAAGTGACAACAACGGATGTATCTGATTCGGTAAAATTTGACTTTCTATCCTGGCGGCCTCGTGTTTTTATGTTGGCCACATAATAACACGATATAAAATCGTTGCAAAGATGACCGAACCACATAGAGTGTAGGTAAATACTGCTGTTCCTGCTGTATGCTTGATTTCACGACAAAATATTTGCGTGTCACGCGATTGGCTTATGACGATGTCACATGATTCTCGTTATTCAACATCTGTTGCCAACATTATCACAGGAGGCCGCCGGGATATGAGTAGGACTACGTCGCATAGCTGTCGCATAGCTGTCAAACGATAACACCTTTCACAGCAGAGAGTATCGCGGCTATATGTATCAGAGATCACTGATTAGCACAGACCGTGAGCTTACTGGCACTGGTATATCAATATCTGTGGCCTAAGAGACACTCATTAATGTATGCCAGTGTTTTCACCACGCTTCCACGACAGTGATCAATGTTCCACGAGTATTTTTATCTTTGAGTCTATCTGGTTTTTTATCTTTGTTTTGAGTCTCCGTTCATAGTCGCTAATGTGTGGTTGACGGAAACATGTGAGCTATTTAAAAAAAAATCTGAGTATTTGATATTCCTCGTCGTTATTAAAGTCTGAAAGGATCGCATTGTCTGGCGATTGAAAGAATAAACAGATTTTGACTCGTGCCGTAAATTTCGTAAGTCACAGAGTATATAGCTTTTCCTAAGAGTATTTATTGCATATTTTACGAATTTTTGCTCGTCACACTCACCCACTGCCACGCACCGCGTCCAAATTCCCTTACTAACATTATTAGACCAAGGGCTATCTACCACCACAACCACGAGTGGGTGGCAGTATGTGTTCATGGACAAAAGTCTGTCAGCACGTACACACACAAGCCTTTCATATGTAGATAGATTAGCACGCCTGGTTGCGCTGCTGGAAATGTTAGAGCAACCGAGAATAGAACAGAAAGGATACCGCCACGTAATTGCACCACTTCCGAGAACACCGTATGGTGCGTCGGCATTGTTAGATATTTCACTGCCCTGTCACTTAATACCGTAACCATCTAAATGTGAAAGTGTAACAAAAGAGTTTAAATGGTATCTAAAATTGTGTTACATACCGACATATCGAACACAGTAATGTGAAACGAAGACATCGAAATGTTAAAGAAAAATTACAATTTGCAATTATTACGTACAAAACTAAGAATATGGAAGTGTAATAAGACACTTCTAATGATATGATAATATAAAATAAGGAAAATACATCAATTTGGAGAGGAGTATTTCAATAATTTGGAAAATCACCTAAATGAGGAACTAAGTGAGGAACTAAAACACGGTAAAGTAATAAGAGGCTGTTGCTATATGGTTTAGTGTAATGTAATTAATTTCCGAAAGATGTGACAAAGAAACAATACGAAACATTCGCTCTGTCATACCAAAGAATAGACAGGTATGATATTCCAGTTGCGCTGAGAGGAGGAACCTATTTCGTTCGCTGAACGGCAGATCCAACAAGTATACCAGGAAAGCGTATTATCCGCCGCACACAGATGCCACTAATGGGAAGAAATAATTCATGATCCCCACGTGAAACCGGAGTCCCCGCAGAGCGCTCAACTTTCGCTCGTGCATTAGCGAGCCAAGCACTGCCTATCACGTTCCAAACTACATCATCGACTCACGCATCCCTCTCCGAAACTCTACCGTCCAGCACTCAACATCAAATGACGTTTCAGTTCGATCTCTGCATGCATACATATGGATTAGTGTTTTGCCTAGTAAACTTAAAGCAATACTACTGCCGAACGCTATGTGCAGGAGGCCGAAATGGAATATGTTGGTACCTAAGAGTGATAGATACGTTTCCAGAGTCCTGGGAGGAGAACTTAATTAGAATTCATCCAACTGAAAAATTTCTCCTGTCGGAGCAAAAAGAGGATAATATTTTCCTGTCTACAAAACCCCGAGAGTAGAGCGAGGAACCAGCTTCCTGAGTCCTCATTCCTCCTTCATCACCAAACATTTTGGCATCTGAACATATTCGCGTTCTTTAACACTTAACATGCTAAATCATCTCTCCTCGTAGTGATTTTTCATTCACTACATTAGCCTCTCATCCCAACAGTCTAAATATATCTCCTCCTCCTCCCATTGAAACAATCTCCTGCCGTGTGGGATTCGCCATGCGCTCTAAGACGCCTTCCTGCGGAGAGTGTGAGTGCCAACAAAATTCAAATGTTCAAATGTCTGTAAATCTGAAGGACTTGACTTCTGTGGATTCTAGTCCCTAGGCTTACTTCATTGAAGTAAAATAACCTAAGGACAACACATACACCTGAGGGAGGACTCGAACTTTCGAGGCCGAAGAACCGCGCGCTCCAGAGCAAGGTGCATTAGAGCGATCGCCCACTCCACCGCGGCGCGTCTCTTCCCCATCGGACGTTCTTCTCTTCCCTCAGCATGGGTGTTTGTGTTGTCCTTAGTATAAGTTAATTTAAGTACTTTGTAAGCCTAGGCACTGATGACCACTGCGGTTCGGTATCATAGCTCTACAAACAATTGAATATTTTAATAGTTTCTCCTGTCTTTATCTCACTACCTTCATTCTTTTCTCACAAATCTTTCTTGCCACTGCTTCCTTCCCTTTCACTTTTACTGCGTCTTAGCCTGATATTTTACTATAACTTGTCACTGTTCCTTTTCTTTTCACGATTTGTCTGTTCAGTCACATTTGTTTACTCTCTACATGTGTCGTTGTGGGTGTTATTGTCAGGACCGTAATATCTTTAGTGGGAAACGTTAATACATAAGTAAAAGGGATGGTGGAAAGCGGAAAAAAATTTCTCTTCATTAAGTTCATCGATCAGTAGCACTCATCTCTCCTCTCTCTTTTTTATATTCTCTGCACATATCTCTTTTCCTCCTCCTCCTACTACTACTACTACACTCATTTCTCATTTCTATTACCACTGCCTCTCTTCCACCAACTAACTCCCCTTTCTCTTTCTCTCACACTGTTTCCTGCCTCCCATCAATTCCACCATCACTTTATGCTATTGTCTTTTAGAAAAGGAAACCGAGAATGTATTCGCATGCTAAAAATTTTGTTGAGAAAGGCGGAATGTCAACTTAGTAGCAGGGTAATAGGGTTATGATAATACTAAAAATCGCCCATCGACGCTACTGCCATCGACAAAGGTACCCTCCTCCTCCCTCAGCCAATTGGCCTACCTTCCTGGAAGGACAGAACAAACAATAATGCACTTAAAGATGATTGACAGCTTACATGTAATTGCACTTAACACTGGTGCACTTGCAGGAATAGAGGAGTGTTGCATGTGAACACCAACCTGGTTGCCGCCCCCACCCCTCTGCCACCAGGGGAAGCCTACTTGTGCGACTGCTAATCAAAGAATGCCACCACCCATCCTTCCTAGAAGGACAAGACGAACAATACCACTCTTGACATAAACATATTATTACTCTTAAAAAGAGTTAAAATTTCGTAAACAGCTTCAGAGGACCAGGAAAACCCACCCCACCCATCCAGGGGCCTGCTCCTCCGGCAGGTCGAGACTTGCCTGCACCTTGGTGAGTCCAGACATGTCCACCCCTGAGAGAAGCCCACTTACATATCATCCACCATGGACAATGGTGCTCATAAGGATAATTGACAACGAACATGTTATTACTCTTAAGTGGACTGGTCCAGACTTGTTCACATGGCTCCAGCCCCCACTTCTCCACCACCCGGACAGTGAAATCTCATAAAGATGTCCTCCTAGCTCCCACCAGCCTGCCACTACCCCAACATGTCTGTACACCCACAGACAATGACGTAATGGTGTGTATAATCACCTTAGTGCTCTTATGGGGCTTGATTCAGTGAGTGCACGATGCAGTTTACCAGCCATCCACAGAGCGCCATCAGGGCCATATAATGCTGTGCCCCACACCTCATGTGTCAGTCGAAGATGAGCATTGACAGGAAGAAGGAGAAGGGGAGGAAGCGAAAGAGTAAGTATCCAGTAGTACTATTACTACAGTTAATTAAATGTGAGAGTATAACCCCAGCTATGACAATGTTAGATGCTACATGAAATATTTTTGTCCTCCAGCAGTTTCAACCACACAGTTGGCGCACGACACCTACCGAGACATGCAGCCACCATCGGACCAGCGAGCCTGTGGAGACGAAACAGAATCTTTTACACGGTATCCACTGGCGCAACAAGTCAGCATTTTGGAACAGGACAACGAACTGCTCACCTTGATACCTCGGTCAGCATATGAAGATACTGAGCCAACCTCAGACTCTGCGATTGATCCTCATCCGCATCAGCAGCTGTATGAGAACAGTACTCTGTACTGACCGCCTACATAGGAGCCAGCTCAACTGATTTCAAGGATCCTGCAAGTGGAAAATATCGTTGGCGGGAAGACTACTGCACATCCAATACTATTCGGTTCAACATACAATTTAACAGCTAATGGGTCTCAGTGGTTTAATAATCATATTGAAACAAGTGAGGACTGAGAGTGGCATGTTGTGTTAGAAGGGAGAATATTGTGAAAGGTGTAAAAGTGCAGTTCACAGAAGCCAAGCCTCTGTTATTCAGAGATAATTATTTTCACATGTCGAAATAATATAAAAATACAAAATGTTATCTGACAATGTCGGGTAAAGGAAACCGTGTCATTATATTACACTGGCGAAAGACTTAGACTGCTCATCGGTTCTTACACCTACTACTTAAACGTATGTTATGATATGAGTTGATCAGAGTCCTACAGAAACCATCATTTGACCACAGAGTACAATCCAGTCCACTCCATTCGCCATGGGTGGAGTAGCCGAGCGCTTTCAGAGACTAAATACCTGCTATTACAAGAGATACTATGAACTATTAAAGCCCAATATCGCATTCATATTTGACGATGTGGTAGTGGAAAATCAGACCTTATACGCAGATATATCTGTTTCAGGAGGCATATGAGTGTTAATGTATTTTATCTAAGCCAAACATACTGCCGTATCCCCAAACAGTTGCTGCGGGATAATGCAAACTTCATTATAGCATTCATACAGGACAAACTGAATTTACAATGCACATGTGGGAACTGATATGTCGTTCGCTGATTTTGTAAACATATGTGCAGACTGCTGGAATCATTCACAGTATGGGTTTCTCGTTATAGATAGAAACTGAATGCCAGTAGGTACATACGAAATTTTGAAGATTTTCTGCATATTTAACAGTGCATTGAGATCAATGTGGCAGTCTACACAGAGTTAAAACATATATGCTAGGCACTCAACATATGACATTAACTGAGAACACAATTCATATTGGTGATAGAGATTTTCAAAGAACCTTCTATTCATTGAATCTCATTTTCCTACAACCTGCTAAAACAGGCAAAAATTATACTCTGGTAGATATGAAGCACTGTGATAAAATATGGCAATTGACAGCAGTGCATAAGAAGAGAGGTTACCAGAGCACCATGAAATACATGTTCATTATCAATCAACCATAGGAGCACCATTGTCCAGGGGTAGACGTGGGATTCTCTCAGGGGTGGACAGGTCTGGACCAGCAAAGGGTGATGGCAGGCAAGTCAACCTGCCAGAGGAGTAGGCCCCTCGAGGGGTGGGGTGGGATTTCCTGGTCCTCTGAAGCTGTTTAAGAAATTTCAACTCTTGTTGTGAGTAATATCATGTTCAATGTCAAATGCGCTATTGTTCATCCTGTCCTTCCAGGAAGTATGGGTGGCGGCTTCCTTTGATTAGCTGTCAGGCAAGTGGGCTTCTCTACTGGGCAGAGGGGTGAGGGTGGCACCCAGGTGAATGTTCACGTGTAATTCCTACAAGTGCAATTACATGTAAGCTGTCAATCCTTTCTAAGTGTGCTGTTGTTTGTTCTGTTCTTCTGGGAAGGACAGGTGGTGGCATCCTTTGAGTAGATGTTGAGCAATTGGGGTACCTGAAATCGATAACACTAACGTCGACGAGCGATTTTCAGTGGCGTGATATCCCTATTACCCTACTACCTTTTGTTCTTCAACAAGAGCATTCATCACATTGTTCCCTTCTTATCCTCGAGTGAAGTGTGCTTCTTTTATAGGACATATTCTGTATATTAGTAAATACCCCAGAACTTCATTTCGGGCTGCATACATTTATACAAAGGGTATGATAAATATCAAAACTAAATTGATTTATTTAATGATATAAGACATTAGACTCTACAGTGTTCAAATTAAAATTGTTTCGCACAGCTGTTTCCTGAAAATGAAATGTCAGTATTTCATTACGGCCAGAAAGTCGGCTAGGACGGAAGTGAGCACAACGCACCCAACGGTTCCTTCACCAGATATGAAAATATACCTAGAGATCGCAATGAAGTGGTGATGAGCTATGGATTTTAAATAGAAATTTTGGTATTTGCTAAGAATTTCATACACTGCTATGCACAAAATCAACAATATGCGACGTCTAAGCAACGCATATTTTATGCTGCAAACTTCTTAAAAAGTCGTTCAATATTTTACTTCATTTGCTGCACAATAATTATGACTCATAACGGAAATAAAATTAGTCCTTCATGGAATGGAAGTATCAGTCTACAGGCTATGCTGAAATTAAATTGTTTAGTTGCCTAGGTAGATGGTTTCATAGCGGCCGGAGAGTCGTCTTTCAATCAATCAGAACTTTTACGACCCAAACAAAATGATTGTTCGGGTGTATCTTATTGATATTTTCGAAAACTGGAAAGCGGTATTTTGAGATAAATGTCAAAAATAATAATATGCATTAGACTGGGGGTGGTGGTGGACACGTCACTGGCCCGCGAGACTGCCCAGGGCACTGCAGGCTAGAATGTAGCAATGCGGCCCCAATGCACGCGCAGCTCCTAGTCTAATCCTTGCGAACAGAACCGAAGACTACCGACAATACACGATTGACTGCAGATGTTTGAGTTTGCATCCACGTTAAAGTGCACTGTAATTATTGTAGTGGACTATTGGAATGAATACCATCAACGAAATACATCTAATACGTGCATAGCTTTTGAGGAAATGTAGCCTTGAAGGCCAATATGTTGCTTGTAGACCCAAGCAGTTTGGTTTGTTAGGAAACACTAGAGTTGCAAAAGAGGTAAATTTCTTACATTAATTAAACATAGCAGACGAAATTATCAGCTGAGGAATATGGCTATCTATATTACTATTCTTTCCATAGTTCACGGGCGTCGCGTCGGATGGTTTTTTCGAAACTGAACAATACTTTTTAGAAAGAGCTTCTCATCATCTGAAGGTGATTAAATTACTGTTGTGGCGCCTGTGTATGTTATGACTGGGTAAAAAACTCTCAGGCACCAAGATGGATATGGTACAAGGATGCCATAGTCGATGAATACATGGTCAACGATAAATACAGGCCCGAGCGCACGTGAATGTGCCTTCAGCACAGTGGGTACCGGTAGCGTCAGGCTTGATGTCACTGTTACTTACGCACGCTATATTGAAGATTATAGAGAGCTTCTGTATAGTTGAACAGCATTTACCTTCCAGACTTACAACGAAATTAGGCAGTGTGACGTTACCTCATATTTCAGATGCTAGAGGGTGTACATAAAGTCCGGGAACAATTTTAATTATTTATTGTGCAAGAACTAAACATGAACTAATGGTATAAATATCGCAGTTTGAAGAGAAATCCTGAAAGTTTCTTTCCTTAATTCATTTTTATTTTTTTATTTTTACACACATTTGACATGCGATCTGTGAATGACCCGGCAGGCAATACGGAACGACATCATGGACTGTGGCAGTCGCTTCCACAATTCTCTTCTGAAATACTTTACTACATCACTTGGTAGAGGAGGTACATACACCAGAGCTTTAATATGTCCCCACAGAAAAGAGTGAGACCTGGTGATTGGGGAATTCGAACGAACAGAAATCTCGCTCCTCAGATGAACTCGCCATGATTACGACTAGAGCTGAGTGTCGGCAAATTATCAAACTACGCTATGACGGTTTACAAATAAATAAATAGATATTAATAAAAATATAAAAAAATAAAAAAGAAGAACTTTCAAGGTTTCTCTTTAAAATGACATGTATGATATCTGTACAATATATGGTTCCTGTGCAATAAATAATTAAAAAGTTCCAGGGCTTTATGTACACCCTTCAGTTTTTGCGTGGCTTTTCCAAAGTATTTATCGCCTGCCCAGCCTTACGCAAGCCAAAATATATACAATAAGCTGCAGTAAACGCAGCCATGGGATATATCACTCAACGACGGAGTACCGGGGGAAAGCAGATTTTCGCTGCACAGCGTATACACGGGATGGCGGAACTTCCTTTAGTTCTAGAATAGCAGGTACTGGCAGTTCATACATACTGATATTTACTATTTAGGACTGCATTTAATAAATTCAACATTACTACAAATCCTAGCCTGGTTTGCCGAAGACATACATCTTTTCGCAATTCTCTAACAAGCAATATTATTTGCATTATTAATTAAATACAAGATTCATTTTGATTTTACAGTGATAGAACTTGTCATAAGAGTAATCCCACTGGATGAATTTCGGGTGATATTGCTTCAGATAATTAATCTGCCACGTAAATGGTGCTCAGCATGATACATACTGCTACATAATGTTTTTTATGTGATTCTGGTCTCATGATCGACTGCCGTACTTATTAAATAAATAGTGTAGCCAATACTTGCTTTAATTTAATTAGATGGAATTGTGCCCTCGATGAGCCACATTCTAACGTAATGCACTGTTGACAGTATGTCGTTATACAGTCCGCGATCTGAAGAAAGCATTATCCAATGGAGCATTTTCTGATAATGGTGCTAAAATTGCAGCAGGAATAAAATTCTGTACTCTTTTTGGAGAAGGAATGAAACAAAGCACACGTCCCGCTGAAGAGGATTGGCATTTATTTGGTATGTGTCCGAAATATAAGGACAGGAGGTGAGTAATTTAATTACAGACTTACAATGAGACTGACAGTGAAAGTCCTATACGTTGCAGGTATAGTTGGAATTCCTTAAACTGATAAAAGTAATAAATACAAAATTATTGCAGGGGACGTTGTTAAAAACATTAGCACCCAGTTTTCTTCCTCATTTAATCAAAACGGCCTCTTTCGCCTTCCATACAGACGGAATAAGACATAAAGACGTCACATCTGACGCTATCGGGATCCATTCTTCTGAACGGCAAATTCGCCTGCGCTCAGGCGTGTATTGAGACGCGTCATAGTCAACGACATCCAGAGTCCCCTAGCAGAGAAACTGACCGTTGCCTATACCTGCACGACGCGGAAAAAAGCCTGGGTACGAGTCGCGGACTCAGCCAACTCCGTCTAGAGTCAAGGTCTCAGCACAGTACTTGTCACGACACACCAAGTAAGCTGACTGGCTGGCCGTGCCCCGGCGTCCAATCAGCTAGCGATCGCGGCCTTCTCGGTGTGACGTGACACGGACTGCGCTGAGGCTTTGTCTCTAGACGGCGTTGGCTCACCACGCGTGGTGACGTCCGATTTAAATAATCCAACTTCGATGAGCAGACTGCTCCAACTCGTTGGATAGGTTCGAATGAGGCCGACGATGGTTGAGTACCGGTTACCATGCCTTGCTAATTTCAAATCCCGCGTTTCTGTTAATCAGGTCGTTAGAAACAGGTATTTCGTCTGCTTCTTCAAATTTTGAGTACCAGTACGTGGATAAAGACGAGAGGATCTTTGTATCTCCAGTGTTCATGCTATGTCCCCTGTTTACCGCAGACTTTTTTTTTTCGGCTGACCTAATCTGGTGTGACTTTTGTGTTCACAAATTGTCATTGACAGTGCGACACGTCTGTACAGTGTATGATATCCCACATTGGTAAGCGACTTCATATATTCCTGGTCATCTTAGACCTAGATTGTCGTCGATGGGGCGCAACCTCGTTTGTATTCGTTCTGAACGGCGGAAGACACACATAATATGATGTTTCCTTAATAGCCTACAAATCTTGAAGGTCACACCACAAACACGTCAGAAGAAAAAGTTTTGAAATTCTGTATCTGTATTTCGAATCGGCTTCTCAGTGTACCCGTTCTGGATATACAAAGATATAGGACGCCTTAGTTCTCCTGATTGGCTTTCCGGAGCTGTATGTCTGTATCGCCATGCACAAGAGTTAGCAATACACCGCTGCGTAGAAGACGGTGGTGACAGCTCGTAGCCAGCAGGTATAGGTTAGGCTGTGTCGGCTTACGAAAAGCACTGTGACCAAGGAACCGTCTTCTTTTCTTTGGATCAAGACATGTAGAAACTGGAGGTCTCCAAGATGAAACAGATGCTCGGCTGGATGGAGTTAAAATGTTCCCGGAATGAATGAAGCGTTCTTGTACTGTTGGCAATATCACGAATGTGTCGTCCACACATCTCAAGAAACATTTATATTTCAAAGCCGCCTTCTGTAATATTTTATCCTCGAAGTCTTCCCTAAAATGGTTGGCGAACTGCTCATCGCCACCCTATCAGTTTGTTTAAAATATTATCCTTTAAGTAAAAGGTAAGTCGAAGTAGGACATTCTCTAAGAGATGGAAAAAGGCTATCAGCTGTAGTGAACCCTCCAGAGGCATTGGTGCGAACAAAGAAACATCGAAACTCACTAAAACACCGGTTGTTCAATATGAGGAGTCTAAAGTCTCTGTTTAAAATCTTTTTCAAATATGATGTTAATATTTCACAACCAGTGGTCTCGAAAGAATGGGCAGATGTTTAGCCAAGTAATGTGTTGGGTGTTCCAATATTCCTCATAATGGGTTAAAGAAAGAGCACCTTAGTTATGCACTGTAGGCAAGCCATAAAGTATTGATTGCACTTGTGTTTGTTCTCTGAAACTCTTTTCTGATGTTCAGGGATGTTACTGAATTTGAGGATGGCGAAAGTCTTTATTAGTACTACATCCGTTGGGCCCTTCTAGAGAGGCGATACATTAAATCCTTCAATAAATCCGCCATCTTCATAAAATTCATTGTTACAGGCAGCCAGTATATAGGCAAGACAACAGCAATACAAAACAATATAGTAAGCCTCTGACGGCAAGGTGTGTCGTTGTGAACCACGGAAGAAATTATTAGTCGAGAAAGCCTCAAACGGCACTAAACAATACTGTGTTATATCAGTTTAACATCCATTTAAGTCACTAAATCCATTCAAAATTTTGTACGAAAATGGATGAGACTGCAAAAAATTCATCAAGCTGTTCGTTCAATGCCTTCTATTGAAGCTTTATTTTAATTTGTAATTAGTTTACCTAAAAAAATCTATAAACCGTGTACATAAGTGAATTTTTCATCTTACACTATGTAATTTTTAAATTATTGTTACAGTGATCTCAAATATTGTGATTTACAAATGAAAATATCTGACTTCCCTTCTCCTTCAGTGACGGTGGCAATTAAACTGTTATTAGTGAAAGCGTCACCAGTGGTGGAGGGAGCGTAGGCTACGATCGATGAAATGTACCTATCGCTCACCTCCCGAGAAGCGATTTTCCAGTAACTTTGGTTTTATTAGGCGATTCCAAAAGCGGCACTGTTTTATGAGTTCGGTAGCACTGTGAAGGCGAATTGAATGGAACGGGAATTAGGGAGTGAAGTGTAATGAACCGAAACTGTCGCGATCAGTGAGGAGGAAACGTAGTTTATAGCAGATTCGCGACTGAGTTTAAGGGCTCCTGCAATTGGCAGCCGCGCCGGTCAAAGTTCTCGAGAGCACTCCACCGCCTCCGTAACCGTAGCCCTGGCTTACGCCGAACTTTTTAGGGCAGGCGTTACTTCGAGCAGACACGGTACTGTCTTCACTACTCGATTTTGTCTTTCATTTGATACAAATGTAAATTGAGAACCTCCCTAAGATTACTCGGATGTTTCACTAATGAACATCATTTCCATATTAACCCTCGGGCGTAGCGCCTATAACTTCAGCTGTAGCGCGGTGTAGATTTGCTACCACTGTGTATTCCGAGTTACAAACGTAGTATATAGCTACAAAGTGGTGTATAACAGACCCAGCAGTATTATCATTTCCTCTTTATTTATTTTTTTGTAGTTACTGTCTCTTGAGTAATTAGTGTTAGATTTTTCTGTGCTATGTGGAACATAAAAAATAGTACACATAATAACCTCATCAATCAAATTATTATCTATCAAGAATGAGAGAGTTTCCGTCTCTGACCTCACGCCCCTTGCGTTCCCTTTAAAACCGGGAAAGATTCTTAGGATATTCTTGGAGTGCTGCTTGTATGGCGTTTTACTCCACAGAGTGGTGCTGTCTTCAACGTCAGATATCATTGCGTCTGAAATCTTGTTCGGGATTGGAACTAGGATTTAAAATTTAATAATAGTATCTTGTTCATGATCTGATGAGGGATCTAGACAAAAATCACTAAGGTCTTCATTACTTGTCGAAAGAATGTATTTCTTCATCTGTTAGACCCATACCACGTCTACGAGACCTGAAGATGAAATTTTGTAGTAGAATAACTCATTTTCGCATTGTGTAAGGCTTACTTAAAGGGGTTAAAAATGAGATTGACGAAATTGGAGCACGGCATATCAGGATAAACTAGAGGACAATTTATCGAGAGTTAAACTTCTATTTACGAAATAAATTTTTGAGAATTCTAATATGTAGGGTAAAATTTATACAATAAATATTTACTAGAAACGGTCACAAATACATCTGCAAGGAAAACTAGACGTAACCCAAAACAATTCAAATCTACATACATGACAGGCAGCCCGGTGCAAATCTGCTACCAGTGATGCACTCCTAACAAATTTTTTTTGGGTGGACACAGACGTGCACTAGAAACTCAAAACCTTCACTGACATCATTGGTAAGGCATAATTGAGGAATATCTAAAGCGAAAATATGGCATCTTCATTATTGCGACAATAGTGAGCCAGCGCTGCCGCTCGAGGGTTAAGAAACTTATATTCACCAGTTAAAGATGATACAACGCGATTCTCTACTAAGCCGGAATTTTTAAATCCCTGACATGCAATTTAAATCCGTAAAACCTTTAAATTAATATGCATAGATATAAACATATGTCGATATACTCACTCCATTTTACTTGTTTCCGAAGATTTTATCCCTGTTGCTTGAATTACAATATTTTAATATAGTTTTTAATAGTTTTAATATACGTTTATTTTACAGTCATAACTTATAGAATCACATAACTATAAGATATGAAGATTTGTTAATGGAAACAAAGCAGAAGTTTGATAACACTAGAAACGCCGATGGGACATTTTTGTCCCGTGGCAATATTTAAATCCCTCTCGTTCGTTTAATTGTTTCAGGAGGTGGATGTGGCTTTATGACTTTTAATCTTTCTTACCATAGTCCAGTTCTAAAGGAAAGCCACTGCTGTGAGTTACGTAGTTTTCGATAAAAAAAACCAACAAATACCAAAAACCGCCGATGGGACATTTTTGTACCATTGTATATACTAAACTTTGCCGATAACTATGCACTGTTAGAGGCTTTTTTTGTTGTCTGATGCTATAATGCTGATGTGAAACAATGAGTTCTTTGTGCCTGATAGTAAAAGTTAGAGGATTTTATTGTTGTCTGCTACTACAATGCTGATGTGAAACAAGTTACAAGGAATCCAAGCATGGAGTAGATGTTGCTGACCATATGGCCCACAAATACTGAGTGAAAACTAGTGGAAGAAGGTGGCCTGTTCATACTTTTTATAAGGCATCAATGCTTGGTTAATCTTCCTTCTCAAGCTTGCAGATGAACTCGACAAAGACTATACAGAAACCAGGCCCAGAGCTGTACCAGCTCACGTTGAAGCATCATAAGTAGGTGGCGGCCGCCGTCGTTGCCAGGTTCGAAAGCCTTGCAGAAAAGGAAAACGTTCATACAAATGTGCGTCGTGTGACAAATCAGTTTACAAGAAATCTGTTGCTGTACTTTCCTGCGTCTGCACAGATTGCAGACAATGATGACCATTAGGTGTCTAAAAGGAATTAAATGGACTGTAATTCTATCTTTGGTAAATATATCAAATTGCAGAATGACATTGGACTACGGTAATATGTTGATGGTGTATTATGTGCTGTTCTTACTTGTAGAAAATATCATTTTGAACTGAAACCTTCATGCTATGGCTGGATTTCTATTTAAAAAACTTGATTTCTTTATTAACTAATGAACAATTTTCAAGTACTTGCATACTGTGTTGATTTGTCTAAAAGTAAAGAAAATATTCCATACTTATGTTGTTACATGAAACCGGTTTGAATTAAATTGTATCTAATACGTTTGTACTTGATATTTGGCATAAAAACAACATAACAGACTATCAGAGTCAATATTCCTCACAGAAATAGCGGTCCCTTAAAATTGAAAGACTAGGAACAAACAGTAACGCATCGATCTGAAATGGGACACTTTTGTCCCGGTGGCGGTTTTAGGGTGTTAAAAACTACGGCTGTTCTAGTGTTAAATGGCGTGTAATGCTTACATACTTTACTTTAAGCGATCAGGTCTAGGGAACCACGCGCAGCTACAAGGATTTCTTCCATCGAGGTCTGTTTTCCGCTGCACGTGCTCGGACCTTCGTGGAGTCCATCCTTCCATCTCTTTCTTGGCCTTCTTCTTGGTCTTCTGTCTTTGGGTGTGAACTCCAGAACAGATACTGGCCATTGTTATTCTCTCATCCGCATGACTGTCCAGCCCCCTTCATATGCTTACTGCAGGCCATTCCTACTATGTTCGTCTGCCCAAACATTTGATTCAATTCAATGTTGCGAATGCTCCATTCTCCAGTTGTATCTGCATTGGACGAAATCTCATCCACAGGACTTCCAGTTAAAATACCAATAGCTGATTGTAGTCATGTTCCGAGTGCTCCACGTTTCACTTCCATACAGCACTACTCAGGATACTAGAATAGACGGTAGGGTCAACCGCCGGATGCGCAGTCGTATGCCGCGCCACTGACGTCACCGGGAGACAGCACAGTTTTCCCGCGCGACCATAGCGATGCTATTATAAGTGTATCTCCACAGAAATGGTTTCCCACTGGCTCTTTATAGTTTGTGTATGTATTGAGTAGTTGTAAGTGATAAGTGATGGCTGATTAGTGACGATGGTGTGTTGTACTGTTGCGTGCTGTACGAACCACGGCAGACACAAGAATGTGATATTTCACAGATTTACTGGGTGTACCCACCGCCGGCCGCGGTGGCCGAGATGACTGAGGCGCTCCAGTCACGGTCAGCACGGCCACTACGGTCGGGGGTTCGAATCCCCCCTCGGGCATGGATATTTGTGCCGTCCTAGTCCGTAAGTAGTTCATAAGTAGTTTGTAAGTTTAGGGACTGATGACCCCGTAGTTAAGTCCCATAAGCTTTACAAACATTTGAACATTTGAACAGATTTACTAGAGATAAAGAGGTAAGGTTAAAGTGGATAAACGCGTGTAAGCGATTAGATGCTCTAAACCCTGATACTGTTCGTGTATGTTCAGAATATTTTAAAGAGTCTGATTATGTCCGAGACTTGAAAATTGAAATTTTAAGCCTTCCATTGAAACGTAAATTAAAGGCAGATGCGGTCCCCGCTAAGAAGCTGCCTAAGTGCATCGACGTAGTTAAGACAGGTTCTTCTGAATGCCATGAAATCAGATTAGAAAGGCGGAACAACCGAAAAAAGTACAAAAGTTATTGTTAACAACAAATGACAAGGATGACAGCGTAAATTGTATAAACAAATCCGTTGAGGAAATCTGTAGGTGTACTAATTCCGAAACCCTCTCAGCGAGTACTGCCGTTGACAATGATGGAATAATTGTAGCTGATTTAACCAAAGAAGTTGATGACCATTTAAGACGAGAGAACAATAAACTAATACATGAAATAATTATTTACTTCGACATGTTCACAACATTCATACGCAGCAACATATGATCTAAAATGAATTATATGCAAAGTCTACGCAATGCGTTTTTACCTCTACAAAATCATAAAATTTATTGCAACCATTTACTTCATTTCATACAGCACAAAAAAGTATGCAGAATAATAGAAACAAATTCAGCCCTTCATCGACGGGATTGTCAAGTGTAAGATGTAAAAAAATCAAATTTTTTCACCATATAGTTTTCCTGCAATCGTTTGATAAGATTTCATGGCGGCCGTTGGCTGTGGTCACCTGGTGACGTCACAGCGCACGGCCTGCCCCCCCCCCCCCCCCACCCCCCGCGCATGTGCGTTGACCCTACCGTCTATTCCAGTATCCGTCGCAATACTGGTTGAATTAGCGTCTTTTACAATGTAATTTTTACTGCTGTTGACAGTTTGCGAGAGTTGAGTGTCCGACCAAGGCTATGATAACGATTACTCCCCTGGAGCCTGCGATTAATCTCGGCCTCACACGATCCGGTTTCCGTAATAACTGAACCTAGGTACTTGAATTCCCAAATACAAATGGCTGTAGGTGTCCTCTTGTCCCTGCTTCGAATCGACACATCAAGATAGATTCTATTGTTTATTATCTGACAAAGTCCAAACTTAATGGTTGCATACTCTAAAACCTCGATCACCTCTTACAATTCTTCCTTAGAATTGTACAGTAGGACAACATCATCTGAAAAGACAAGGTGCCTGATTTCCCCCCCCCCCCCCCATAATCCCATGGAATTTACTGACTTATTGTATGATCTTCTCCAGAATAAGAATGATTGGCTAAATACCACGTCCTTGGTGCAGTCCTTTGACGATGTCGAAGCTCTTCGTGTGTTTATTGCCAAGTTTACGTGGCCATGTATTTCACTGAAGCAAATTTTATTCATGTTGATAATCTTCGTGGGCATCCCGAACTCCCTGAGGCACTTAGTCCTAAGTTTTCTTAAAATCCACAGATAGCATGTTAATCTTCATTATGCTACCACATATTCTCAGTTTTTGTGTGGTGTCGCACAAGTATGAAGTGCGCGCCACGTACTTTCGCCGCGCGCCGCCATGCAAGCACGGCGCGGCGTTCTTACGACGTCAGCCACCAGCGCCCTCTGCTACAACTCCGCTCGTGGCCACCACTGAACTGCATCGGTCACTTGGGATTAGGACAGGCACTAGGTCTCATCACTAGGCAGGCCTCTATCTAAACTATGTATCAATATTTTACTAGTCTGCTGCTCTCCGAGTTAGGTATTGTACCATCTCTATGAAATATATATCTTGTTCTAATTTAGTCTAGTGTTTCTAGTTTCTGCTGTCACACTGGCTGGTCACTTCAGACTCTGTACCCGCACACGCGTGCATCCTATTTCCCTGTGTCGGTGTCTCTCTCTACTCGGCCACCGACACCCAGGACAACTGGCGGAAATGATACAAAATTTTGTCTATATACAAACATGTGATCCATTGTAGACCGGCCTGTGAGGAAACATGCTTCATACTCTCCTACCAGGTCTTCTGCAATGGGTTTGATCCTTACCAGCAGAAAGTTGGATAAAATTTTGTAGCAAATGTTAAGCAGAGCTATTCATTGGTAGTTGTTACCGTCCTTTATGTTTTCTTGTGTACTGGGCAGATCATTCCTGTCTTCCACTCTTGTGGTAGCATCTCATAAATCCAGCTCCCTGAAATTAGTTTGTGAAGCCTGTCATGTAATGTTTCACCTCCCTTCTGGATAATTTACGCCTATACTCCATCTTCCCTTGGACTCCTGATTTTTCTTGAGTCTCTTAATATTGGTTTCATCGAATGTGGGTGGTCGATGGACAAGGCCTGCTCTTGCTGGTGACTGGAAATTGAACGCCTCTTGAGGCATCACCACAGTTTAGAAGATTGTTGAAGTAACTCCTCCATCTGTCTGCAATATCCTGTTCATTGGTCAAATTTTCCCCATTACAGCCTGTTACCAACATCTGTTGGCACTAGTAGCCATTTTGAAGGCTCTTATATTGCTTCCTCGAAAATCTCCACCGGTTTCTGTAATAATATTATTCACATATTTCCACTTTGCACGCCTGAGGACAGATTGGGTTTGCTTCCGTACCTCCTCTAACTGAGCCTTTCCCTGTCCATGGTCTGCTACCTGCAGCCATTTTTTCTGGCATCTCTGCTCCATAGCTACTACACACTTTGGCAAACCGAGCCTTCTTGCCCTTGATTCGTCCCTTAATCAAGTCATCCGACGTACTCGTTATTGCATGTGTGGTTCGTTGGACACAAGCTCTCCTAGTGTCAGTGTTATAAAGTACCACCTTCTAGAGTCTGTGGTTACTTGTAGTTCGCACCCGCATTCATAAACATACTCTAACTGGAGTCCTCTTATCTGCCATCCAATTATTATTATTATTTGTGGCTTCAGTTAAAATGTGGTCTAGCTGATTTACAGTTGTTCCGTCTGCAGATACCACGTTCTTTTGTGGATATCTTTTTGCTTCAAACTGTTGCTGCTGATGAAAATTCCCTTGGCGGTAGCAAAGCTGTTGACAATCTCACGTACACTCTTGTTTCTTTCGTAGTTGAATAAAACACTTGATATTTCCCCACCTTGGGATTCATATTTCCAAGTAGAATTTTACAGTTTCCGACATGGATGAAATCTAAGGCTGCCTATCTCTGAGTACCATTTTTCCTTCTCTTCATCCAGTCCGTCTTTTCTTGGAGCATAGCACTTCACAAAAGTCATTTTATTCTTCCTTGTACTAATGGTCATCTTAGTAAGTCTGGAACTTATTGGTGACCACTGCGTTATGGTAATTGCATTCCTGATAAAAAAAAAACTTGTGCCAAAGGAGTGTCCCTTACCGAAATTGCATTAGAAGATGGATTTTCCTGTGTCTAATGTCCCCATACCTTCCTACCACATTTCTTATAGTCAACAATCTAACTTGCACCGTTCAGTTTCTCCAACGAGAATGGTTGCAACACCTGGTTTGAACAAACTAAGCATATTCTAAGATCTAATTAGTAACATATTTGCTTGCAACAGTCGACGTCGTTTATTTGGGAGACCTTAGTTCGAGGCTTGAGGTTTTATCGCCGCGCGAGAGTAGCCGAGCGGTCTGGAGCACCACGTTACGGATCGCGCGGCCTTCTGCGTCGGAGATTTGAACCCTCCATCGGGCATGGATATGTGTGTTGTTCTTAGGTTAGTTAAACTTACTTTAAGTAGTTTGTAAGACTAGGGGACTGATGACCAACGTAGTTTCGTCCCATAGAATTACAAACATTTGAACAATTTTTTTATTTATTTATTTTATTGTATTATTTTTCTTTTTATTTTATTTCATTTTTGAGGTTTCCTTGTAGCTTTTGTTGGATTTTTTTCTAGCAATGTTGTCTATCTGCCGAGCATTCCACATTGCGCCAGTTGGGGCACGTCCACTACGAGTACGGACTCCTCCGAAAATGTTCAAATGTTTGTATGGCTTATGGGACTTAACTACGGAGACATCAGTCCCTAAACTTACAAACTACTTATGAACTAGTTAACACTAAGGACGGCACAAATATCCATGCCCGAAGGGGGATTCGAACCCCCGACCGCAGTGGCCGTGCAGACCGTGACTGACGCGCCGCAGTCCCCTCGGCCACCGCTGCCGGCCGGACTCCTCTGAGTTGTTTTAGATGTAGAGGGAGGAAAACTGAAAGACACCCTCACGTCTCGAACCCTAATACCATTGAGGTAGAAGGAAAAAAGAGTTGGCCAAGTTAGATACATACTAGTAAGTAGAAATGTCATACCTAGCTAAGGCCCCAAGTGGTTGCCACCAACTTACTCCCGAGAAGAGAGTCCCTAGGTGTAGGGATGATCTGTAATAGTTTTATCAAACGTATAGCGTAAAAATTAAATACATTTGTAATAAACATTAAGGAATGGATTTTCTACGGGCGATGATGCGGTCATATTTGTACAAATGATGTCCGATTTCGATTTATTCACGTACCATCTTCTAATTTCTTAACACTTAAAGAACATTCTAAGTAAACGAATAAAGTCAGAAAATTAAGTTTAAAAGTCCGACTTCACGCAGAAGGTAAAAGGTAATCCTGTTCGGTTACTGCTACTGGAGCCTGAATTGTCACGAGTTAAATACCACAAAAATGCACACATTTTGCCGCTTGTCTATGGGGAATGCCCATATGAAAAAGCGTTTAAAGAAAGTGATTAAAAATATTGCTACGCATCTACCGACGGAACGTGTGGTGCAATGGTTGACGCTGCAGATTTCTGTACTTAGATCCCACCAGCGGCAGAGAACCATTTATTTCTTTGTATTTACTATTTCTAGATTCTTCTACGTGTTTCTTATGTTTGATGCACTTTTCAGTTCCAAAAAATTCTTTCTATGTATAAATAGTGGAGTACTCCGAACAAGAGTCAGTCTGTTCTGGATGTAAGTTTTTGCTAGCAATCAACCTGTTATAAGTGAAAGGTGTTGTGATCTATTAACGACAAGCCTTCGAATCCCGGACCACCTGCAGTTTTCAAAGTGACAATATAACTGTCAGAATGAAAACAAGTTAGGTAATGTTATTTAAAAGGAATGTTTCAAACAATGGTTGTAGGGCAACTAAGCTTTTCATTAAAACATCTTATTATATCTCAGGCCTACATTGTTAAAAATGTCGTATATTGACATTATTGTAAGAGGTTGGTCCAAAACACTGTAATGTATTATTTTATTTACCACGAGATATCTTAAGGGGTAAGTGCCGTCGTCAGGTGTCTTAGGTATTTAGAGGCTTGAAATGCTTCAACTTAATATTTATGTACGAAATAAATCGCAAATTGCGATCAGTTAAGGCTTCACTGTTCTAGGTTTAGATGGAATACCAAAGTGCGGCAAACTTGTGCCAGGCCGGGATTCGAACCCGGGATCTCCCGCTTATTAGGCAGACGCGCTGACCACTCCGCCACCGAGGACACAATAACCAGCCCGACTGCAGAGGACTCTTCCATGCACGTCTCCCGCCACACCCAAATCACCATTCGCCACGCTGTCTCTTTCCTATACCACAGCCTATTAATTGTTCCTTAATGCTCGCAGCCACAATACTGTATTCCAGCATCAGAGAGAACAGTCCATGAGGTATTAATTGTCGTCAGGAGCCCAGCGTCGGCTTGTATACAGTTATACATTTTCGACGTCATTATAATTGTATACAAGCCGAGGCTGGGCTCCTGACGACAATTGTCTCTCTATACCTCATGGTCTGTTGTCCCTGATGCGGGAATACAGTACTGTGGCTGCGAGCATTACAGAACAAATAGGCTGTGGTAATAGAAAAGACACAGCATGGCTAACGAGGATTTGGGTGTGGTGGGAGACGTGCAGGGAAGAGTCCTCTGCAGTGGGGCTGGTCACTGTGTCCTCGGTGGCGGAGTGGTCAACGCGTCTGCATAGTACGCACGAGTTCCCGTGTTCGATTCCCCGTCGGGCAGAAATTTTCATTCGCTACAATTCGGTGTTCCATCTAAACCTAGTATAGTCAAAAGTGTATAGTTATACTATTTATGAAGTAGTATTTTATATTTAATTCACGAATTTTAGCCAGATGCCGTACCTGTCAATACCTCAGATACGATAACGGGCAAAAATTCGTGAATGAAATATGAAATACCACCTCACAAATAGTCAGTTGAAGCATTTAAGGCTTATAAGTAGCTAAGACACCTGACGCCCACACTTACCACTTATGATATCTCGTGATAAATAAATGAAATAATACATTACAGTGTTTTATACCAACCTTTTACAATTATGTCAACATCGTTATAAGTAAAAAGAACTGCCAAAAATTTCAGAACAATAATGATAGTTGTGATTATTTTTATTAAGAAAACCTACGTAAAAGGCTTAATGTTAATCAACTGTTGACTATTGGTAAAGAAAGTTAGTGATAGAGGACGCCGTTTTCTTCGGGATTCCAAAGTCAACATGGCCTCCTGCAGACGGCGATTTATGCAACGGACGCCATAGGTTGCCATGACGATAGTATATGGTTGTCGATATCTACTGACGATTATCAGACACTGCAGCAGTGTCTGTTGGTGGCAGTGGAAAATGGTGCATGCTTCTCATTCACGTTTATCCCATATCGTATTAATATTTTGTTGAGAATATAGACCTTTACGATGACTCGCTGAGGTTGATGAGCAATGGGAAAATTTGTAAGATCATATAAACGACTTTTTTTGCTTAGATACGTTCCAGTAATATAAGTGAATTGCAACCTGATTTTCTCAAGTACGAAATGATCTGATTTCATTCGCGTCATCGGTGACGTCTTTTACGTAGCACATGTTTTGTTTTAGCGCATTAACCAAATTGTAATATTTTTCAAAACTAGACTTCCTGGAGACTACGTACAACATCTTCTTATAATCGCTCCTTCACCTTCACTTTGGTTTTGTTCCTTCGGTGTACCATCATGACCTTTTTTTAGGTGAGGGACAGGTATCAAACTGAAGATCCTCAAAAATGTGACGTCCTAATATTACCACGCGTTCACTTTTAAACAAGTAGGTAACAGCCCAATATGTCGGTATATAGGCATATGATTCTTGTGAATCTTAAGTACGAACCTTCGCAGGCACCACTGATATAGTTGATTAACTTCAATCGGATTTGCCAAGACAATACTTGTCTACAGCAGTAATACAATGGAATAATTGTTAAAGTATTTACGACTTTGATTTCGAGCCAGTTTCGAAATATATGGTATAACTAACCACCATAAATGAACACTTGTTACTCGTAAAATTATTCTCTTATTTTAAATGACAACCTTATGGTTTAAGCTTTACCGTGCCGTGTTTTAAGAAACATTAAAAACAGGGTATTTACACTCCGTACCCTTAAAATACGATACGAAATTTAACCGACAGGAAGAAGATGCTGTGATATGCAAATGATTGCAATCACACAAGGTTGGTGCCGGTGGCAATACCTACAACGCGCTGACATGAGGGAGTTTCATACCAATTTCTCATACTCAACCAGCAGTTGACCGGCATTACCTGGTGAAACGTTGTTGTGGTGCCTCGTGTAAGGAGGAGAAATGCGTACCATCACGTTTCCGACTTTGATAAAGGTCGGACTGTAGCCTATTGCGTCATTTTTTTTCGGATGAATCCATGTTCTGTTTACAGTATCAGGATGGTCGCATCCGTGTCTGGCGACATCGCGGTGAACGCAGATTGGAAGCGTGTATTCGTCATCGTCATACTGGCGTGTCACCTCTTGTTCGCATCGACGGTACTTTGAACAGTGGCCATTTCATTTCAGATGTGTTACGACCTGTAGTTCTACCCTTCATTCGATCCCTGCGGAACCCTACATTTCAGCAGGATAATGCACGACCACATGTTGCAGGTCCTGTACGGGCCTTAATGGATACGGAAAATGTTCGACTGCTGTCCTGGCCAGCACATTCTCCAGGTCTCTCACCAACTGAAAACGTCTGGTCAATGGTGGCCGGGCAACTGGTTCGTCACAATATGCCAGTCATTACTCTTGATGAACTGTGATATCCTGTTGAAGCTGCATGGGCATATGTACATGTACACGCCATCCAAGATCTGTTTGACTCAATGCCCAGTCGTATGAACGCTGTTATTACGGCCAAAGGTGGTCTTTCTGGGTACTGATTTCTCAGGAACTATGCACCCAAATTGCGTGAAAATGGCCGCGGTGGAGTAGCCGAGCGGTCTAAAGCGTCTCGCTGCGGAGCGCGCGGTTGCTCGCCGTGGAGTTTCGAGTCCTCCCTGGGGCATGGGTGTGTATGTCGTCCTTGGGTTAGTTTGGTTTAAGTAGTTTGTAAGCTACGGACTGATGAGCACGCAGTTTGGTCCGATAGAATTACAAACATTTGAACATTTGCGTGAAAATGTAATCACATGTCAGTTCTAGTATAATATGTTTGTCCAATGAATACCCGTTTATGGTCTGCATTTCTTCTCGGTGCAGCAAATTTAATGGCCAGCAGTGTATGTTACCAGAGAATGTAGTTTATTGCTCCCACAACGCGTTTCAAAGGTTTCAACCTCCATCCTCAGGTGTGTGACATTTTAATGGTTTAAATTAAACTTCTGTGAACAACTGTACAATGTCACATTCTAAAGAAGTGTTTTGTACTTTCTCTTTTAGACAGTGCCACAGATCAACCAGACATGAAACCCATAAGTACAGAGTGTAAAATAAAATTCCACCTGATGGTATAAACAGTTGAAACGCGTTGTGGGAACCATAAACAATAGAGACTGGTATGACATATCTTGTGTTTTAATCAATTCTCTCACTTTTTCCGCATCCTTTGCTAATGAGAGATTTCCGGATTTCTATTTTGATAGCTTCTACAAGTTATAGCGCCACAAAAGCTCATCAATATGAGGGTTAATTTGCAGCTTCACTCGAAATACACATTCACAACACAATTGTTTGGCGGTATGTTTTCACGACCCAGCCGTTTTGCAGCTCTCCGTTGCGTAGTTGTAGAAAAATCACTGGGAGTTTCTCGACACTCATGTTTGATATAATTTTCAAATACAAAGTTGCAAAAGACAAAGTTGGAAATAAACGGACTGTAACTTATCAGAAATACTGTAAATTGAAGATAATAGGAACAGTACTAAAGAGTCAGCACACAAGGTTGTGGAGTAAATAGTTTAGCCTGGTGATGGTAACATCACTTAAAGAGATGGTAGTCAATTATAAGGCTGCAAACATTTAAGCAAATTAAATTACCATACACGACACAAAATCTTCCAGTTTCACGTCAGATGCAACACAGCACTTGATAATGACGCCCGAGAGAGTGAAATGGAGAGGGAAAGAGAGAGGGATGGAGGGAAGAAGAGAGGAAGAGTACTGACAACACTTACTACAAATAGACTATTTTAAGAAATGGCGAATATCATTCATTATGAGTGATAATTATTATGCTTAAGCTTTGCCGAAATCAAAATTTAAATTTATATATATATATATATATATATATATATATATATAATGTCCCATACCACCATTTCTGTTATTAATTACTGAAATACGCCAGCATGTAAATTACCCTAAGTTTTAGTCTTCACTGCAATACAAATTAGATAAAATATTCTTTATTTTTAACATTTCAACAGGTGCTGGGGGTGATTTGATTTATTTTCTTTATCCAAAATCTCAAGACTGCCTAAGATCATTCCCCAATCTTTCTTTATCACAGGTTTCCACAGCCCTAAGTGCTCGCCGTGGAGGTTCGAGTCATCCCTGGGGCATGGGTGTGTGAGTTTGTCCTTAGGTTAGTTTACCTAGGTTAAGTAGTTTGTAACCTATGGACTGATGACCACGCAGTTTGGTCCGATAGATTTACAAACAAACAGCCCTAAGCTTCCATCATAAAAACTTGCAACAATTAAAATAATTCAGCCCTTGATATCGCACAATAAAAAGTATCCAGTAAAAGCAGCAGGTCAAGTATAAAAAGCAACACATTTACAAACGTATCCTTTTGTGTTGATGTCCAAGCATACCGTACGTGAAACTTCCCGGTAGATTTAAACTTTGTGCCAGAATCGGGATTCGAGCCTTAGACCTTTGCCTTTCTTCAGGTGGATCGATGTTTTACAGTCGTTTGTTACAGTTCGTTCTTGTTTGTTCGTTGATTATTTGGTAGAGCTTTTATTATTATTATTGTTATTGTTTTTATTATTATTATTAGCGAATTATCCCACGGGAGAACGATAAGTAGGTGATTTATCAATATTTCTTAAGGTTCTTCTTATTTTCCCAATATTTCTTCATTTTCTCCCCAAAGGCCTTCTTTCTTTCTTCGGTTCACTTTGGTCAGTATGGTCCTGGTGCCGTCTCTGCAGTAAACTTCCACTTGTCAAGATTTACTATTATTATTATTATTATTATTATTATTATTATTATTATTGCAGAGGGCGTTGAGTCCTCTGACCGAGTCCGCCGGTCCACGGCGCCCGGCACCGTCTGAGCTATACCGTCCTTCCTCACAATTTTACTTCTGGTAGTACCTCGCCTCCTACTTTCCAGAATTTACAGACGTTCTCCTGCGAACCTCGTAGGACTAACACTCCTGGTAGAACGGATATTGCGGAGACATGCATCAGCCACAGCCTAAGGGATGTTTCCAGAGTGAAATTATCACTCTGCAGCGGAGTGCGCGCTGATATGAAACTTCCTGGTAGGTATTTTCAGATCATAATCAATGTTACAAAACGTACTCTGTAGTTTTAAAATGAAATTAATTTCACTTAGCTGTATGTTTTTGTATTACTGAGCCCCTAGTTATTTTATGGTGCAAATACTTCCTCCTGTGACAGTGACCACCCGAGCGAGACTTTGTGAACCCTGGGGATCGCGATTCACATGTTGAACAACACTGATCTACTGACAGCAAGCCACCATTCACGCATGCATGTATCAGTGCATCAGAACATGTTACCTGGCGTTAGGGCTACTGGTGTAAGCTTGTAACAATACTCGTTAATGGATAGTATTTGATGATTATTATTTTATTTAAATAATTTATTCTGTATCTTATTTTATTCCTTTTGATTCTCGGCTACCTTAATATGGGTAAAATTTTACTTAAGGTCTCCGATTTGTGTGAGCATTTTTACAACACAGATTTCCATTAAAGTTTGTTAGTAGTTATTTGAAATGTTACGTGAAACTAAATACCTGCAGCGAACATAGGGTAGTTTTATTAAAAAGCTTGAAAATTTTATTTCACTCTCCACGTTTAATATCTACACACCACAATGAAAAACAATTGGAAGTCCCGTGACATGAAAATTTATTCACTATAATTGCTTTCTAAAATCTGCCTATTTCGAAAATTATTAAATGAGATATTTCATTCTTCCCATTTATTCTGAAATATAAGTCACTTCTAAGGGTTGATAACACATCAACATCTGCAGTTTTTTATGCCATACGTTTGTCGTAAAATTATCTTTACACTGTTTCTTATAAAATAAAAAAAATAAAAATAAAAAAATAATAAAAAAAGATAGCATATAAGTTTATTGTAGCCTTCAGATGAGCTGAAATAAAATTAGTAAATCATTAATAGTTTGGTTACGAGCCGACACTGATTTATATTAATTACAACTTTTATTTCTGCCACGTAATGGCGGCAGGATGATGCAATCCAGATCTATGGCTGCTCGCTGCTACAACTGCTAACATCGTTTCTCACATAAATCTCTTGAAAGTGGGTTAAAATGTACAATACTAATTGAAATTAATACCCGTATTATTTTTAATACCTATATTTTTTTCTTTTAAACACTACACACTTTTTTTATAAGTGATTCCATAATATTTGAAAAACAATCTAATGACGCCTGATGTAAAATTATACTTTTTCTCATATGCCCTGTAACAACGACAATCAAACAAGAAGAACAAGAACAAAGAGAACAATTTCTTGGGCTACATGCATTTATATACTAATTATAACAGAGATAATATTTTTATTATAATTACATTATAGTAGTTACGTGTTATTGAACATAAATTTCTTTGGTGGCATCTCCTGTTTTCACAAATGGTGCATTTGAAATAGTCTTTCATTACATACACAGTTTTATTGTCACAAAGTAATCAAATCGGAAGGACATTACAAGCTCCAGTCTGGAACACAAATTTAGAAAATACAGGTTACTGTCGCGATATTAGTGAAATTATGTTTTCATGAGCAATAAAAAAAATGAAATGCTGTTTTTGTATATCTATTCGATTTTTCTATAAAGGTTCATGAACCCCTAGACTCGTGATGATGTAACTTTATTTCTTTATTTGTGTATTTTGTTTACTATGAACTGTCAGAACAAATCAGTGTCTATATCTTCTAAGGTGTGACCCATAGAGGACGGACATTTTTTATAACAAAACCTGATATCGTTACTTCGGCTTCAAAAGGAGAAAAATCAGTCACTGAATAATACTGAAAAGGTATTGTCATCTCGCAAGTGACTGTCGTTTTCAGCGATGCTATTCTGGAGCCGCTCTCAGAAGTTGCCTTCCACTCTTCTTCAGCATTGCCCTGTTTGAATGATTTCCAGCCGAATTGCTTCCCTCAGTGTTTGAAGTGTTCGTGGGTTAAGCTCGTGTACACGCGACTTGAGGGAACCCCGCAAAAAGCAGCCGCACATGGGCAGCTCTGGGGTACGGGGAGTCCAGCTAATGACATCAAACCGGAAAATTACGCGACCGCAGAAAACAGCCCGAATAGCATTCATCGACTTTCCTGCTTTGACACTTTCAAGCTGAAATGAAACTCGCTTTATACAAATACCATTTTTTTTTTTTCTTAGTTCGGGTTGGAAAATTTCGGTGCTCATTTTCTATAACATGAAGAGATTACAGTTGCAGTATTCCTATTTTCGCCTCGGAAAAGTATGGCTCAATAAACAAACAGACATTTTTCGACTATGTAGTGGTCTCTCATGTATTAAATTTTCGCTGGAAAATAACGTCAGGTCTGGTGATTTGCCATTCCGTTCAAATGAAAATTACCTTCGTCACTGACAAACAAAATAATATTGCATTTTCATAGGTAAGGCCTCAATTTCTGGAACATAAATTAGCAGCTGTACATAATTTCTGAAGTTCAGTTGTTGCAACGTGGCTATTTTGTAGGGATGTAATCTAAAGTCAGTACAAAAATTGCCATATTTCGATTACTGAGGCTTGGTTAAGTAGAATGTCTTCTATGAGTTCAACTACGATTACGAAGTATGCCATGCCGAACTCTTTCGACTTTTTCTGGAGTGCCTGCAGAGCGAGGAGCCGCTAGCCGTTTACCGTTCAGCACTGTTCCACGCAAACGAAATGACTCAGCCGAACCTAAAATAAACTCGTGATAAGCTGCAACGATACACTTACAATTGTAATGAACAAAAGTTTTGTAAGCAAACATACGATATTTTAAAGCTCACGGCTACATGACCGCAACTAAATAAAATGGCGAGAGCTACCAAACACACGACCACGTTATTCCCTTCACTCCTACTACCTGAGCCTGTGTACTATTTGTTGTATAAATTCAATCCTTTCTGCCTCTTCCTACATTACTATTGCAACCTATCATTCTCTCCTTATATTTGCTTGTTTTTCCAAGCCTTATTTATATCAGAATGGGACTTTTTTCCCCAAACTCGTACATGTTACTATCTGTGCTGCAAATGTTTTGTAATCACTGAAGAGTCTCGTTTCCTTCGGGAGTATGAAGCCATTATGTGAACCCCAAACGAAAAAAGAAATACAGTTTGAATTATCCATCACTCAGGAAGTAAGAAATGAGCAAAAGTTTAGAGTCATTACACTCGTGGTAAAATGTATATTTACTACAGTAAGGCATTAATTTACGAAAACACAGGGAACACATTTACAAAACATGACAGAATCTTTCGAAGTTAAGACATAACTAATTGAAGACTCTCTACGTAATTATGGTACAAATGAACGAGAGTTACACTGTCTTGGCAAAATGTTAGCAAAGTAATATGTAAATGAACCTAAATTATTAATAGAATATTCTAAAACACACAAATTAAGCTATTTATTGTGTAACGTGCCCTGAAGTAACTGTTTCCTTGTGTTAACTCTTTAATTCGTGCAGCCCGACTTGCACGAAGTGCTAACTAACGTGATCTTAGTTAGGTGCAAGGAAATGGATTAAATTAATTATTTTTATTCGACATACAGATTTTCATGTTTATCATTCTTGTTGTGATCTTAAGTCAGAATCTGGATTGATACTGCTCCTCACTTTCCTATATCCTGAACAAGCCTTTTCATCTCTCCACGAGCATGGCAATTGACGTCAATTTGAATCTGCTTACTGTATCGTCTCTTCGTCTCCCTCTGCCATTTTTACCACACACATTTCCCTTCAACGCTAAATAGCCTATTACTTTATGCCTATGAATGAGTGCTACCAATCGAGCCCTTCTTTTATTCAAGAGCCGGCCGCGGTGGCCGAGGTGACTGAGGCGCTTCAGTCACGGTCAGCACGGCCACTACGGTCGGGGGTTCGAATCCCCCCTCGGGCATGGATATTTGTGCCGTCCTAGTTCGTAAGTAGTTCATAAGTAGTTTGTAAGTTTAGGGACTGATGACCCCGTAGTTAAGTCCCATAAGCTTAACAAACATTTATTATTTTTTTATTCAAGATATGTCAGAAAATTCTTGTCTTCCCAATTCTGTTCAATACCCCCTTATTAATTACGTTATCTACCCGCCTGAGCATCAGTATTCCCCTGTAGCGTCATATATCCAAAGCTTCTATCTTCGTCTTTTCTGAACTACTTATCGTCCATGTTTCACTCCCGTACAAGGCTACACTCCACACAAATGTACTCAGAAGACTTCCTAACAAATAAGTATTCGATGTTAACCAATTTCTCTTTTTTTCGAAACGCTATTCTTCCCATTACCATTCTGCATTTGTATCATCTGTATTGCTACCATGAGAGCACAATAGTAGCATCGGAATACTCTAGAAAAGAGGGCCTGATGACGTGTAGTTGGTGGTGGGAACACGATGGCACCAGAATAGAAGACAATGGAAAGAAATGAAAGAGGCGTGTATCCAGCAGTGGACTGAGCGACGCTAAAGAAGAAGTACTTCGACAATCTTCCGTATCTCATTGCTTGAGTAACAAAAATTCACCTACCACCTTTTATGTCTCGTTACCTAATCCAGTTCCTTCAAGATCGCCTGATTCTCTTTTAGACCACATTTCATTACCCTTGTTTTGCTCCTGTTAATGTTCATCTTTTACCCACCTTTCAACACAGCTCATTTCGTTCAACTGCTCTTGCAGGTGCTTTGTTGTCTCTGGTTTGTCACTGGCTACGCCCAAGCTTATTACGGTTGGCCAGTACTCTTTGTACGAACGAAATTTTATGTTCTTTCCAAATCAATGTTCAATTATTTGTATATCTAGGGGAGTTAACTGCTGCAGTTATCAGTTCCCAGGCTTACATGCTACTTAAAGTAAGTGAAACTAACTTATGCTAAGGACAACACACAAACCCGTGCCCGAGGTAAGACTCGAACCTCCGATGGCGAACAACGCACGTTTCGTTGCAAAGCGCCTTAGGCGCTCGGTCACTCCATTGTGGTTGTTCTTTCCATATAGCTACGTGTGTCATATGTTGATGGATGTCTATAAAGGGATTTTGTGTCATGTCACTCGGAAAGTGCCTTGGGAAAAATTATTTGATCACCAATTATACAAAGTGAAGACCTTATTTCAAGAATAATAGCGTTTCACGGAAGAAAAGTATCTCTGGAAAAATGTATAGTAGATAAAACTCCTCTGGGTATTGGACCACATCGTCAATATATCAAATATTTCACCGACGTTTCGGCCACTATTGCAAGCGGCCATCTTCTGGGTGTTACTTAAAAACTAATGAAAAAAACCCTAACACCCAGAAGATGGCTGCTTGCAATAGTGGCCGAAACGTCGGTTAAATATTTGATATATTGACGATGCGGTCCAATACCCAGAACAGTTTTATCAACAATGACAATGGCCGCGGAAGCCTTCGTTTACAAATTTAGGGTAAGGTGGTACAATTTCGATATAGGTACAATTCCGATCAACGTCAGTTTTCGCGCCATTTTTGTGTCTCGTAGTGTCTCGTTGTGTCGCGTTGTAGAGTAGCAGGTTTGTAAAGCCCTTCCTGTCTTTTCCAAGAATACAACGCTTTGCGGTAAGGAGATATAAATGTTTTCCCTTTAAAGAGGTAAGTGAAGCTACTTAGTCTAACGCGCTCTTATAAATCACCTAGTTAAGGGTGACTGGATTCGCTGCCAAAAATGCAATGTTTGGTAGCACAAAGTATGGGTTGGTGCGTGACAGAAAAAGTACTTTTTATGTGGAATATGCCCGTAATCAAAATTGTACGAGGAAGTGATCACAATTGTACCTAGTGTGGTACATTTTCGATCGATTTTTCTCAATTCCGTAACCTTTTTTTCTGTTTATACCACCATATGTAACTGTATAATATTTGTGTTACACATTCATTAAACATCCAAGAACAAGTACCATAGTTAAAATTATTCCTTTTCTCAATTTATTTCCAGTTATAATAACATTTGTCCGAAATGATCGAAATTGTACCGCCTTACCCTATAGTAGTTTGGTTACCGGCATAAAAACGACAATTGAGGTTAATATTTTAATTATAGTTCTAATATATAGATTTGAGTTAGAATTAATGCATGTCATTCCTCTCAATATATTTACGAACTACAGACGAACACTGGTCGTAGCCATATTTTCCGCCGAGTCCACGACTGACTATAAAAATTGTGCCAAACTCGGTATGCGCTGTCATCCGTGTGATCCGTTTGATGTGAAGGGCCGCTCGTCAGACGATGACCTGCTGAAGTAGGGATCTGGCGCGCCGTGTGATCCTGCAGCGCCATAAATGATCCACGGACAGCTCGCAGCGGATGTGCGCGCCGGCAGAGCGCTTTGCCCGTGATGAGCTGAGTGCTGGTGAAGAGCACTCTTCTGCTGGGCGCCCATTCAGACCTGTCACACATTCGTTTGATCTTCGTTGCAGAGCCCCGAAAAACGTTTTCCAGACCTTAAAACGAGCGAGATGTGTTTTGGTTGTTAGCTGAGAGTACGAGCAACAGAAAACCATGTGTTGTAGAAAGATATAAAAAAGCCAAGATCGCTAATCATCAATTTTTATTTATGACGACGTGTTTCGCTGAACTATGTCACTGTCAGTAATAATTATGTTTTATTATAATGACATGGTGCACCTAAAGGTAAAGCAGTCAACAATCCGAAGATTGGTTTGAACACCACAGTGCTTTACTAGGCACGGTCCTGTTTGGAGGTGGTATGCCGTTGCCTTCCTCCGATCTTCGAACTGACTTACCCAGCCAGCTATAGGGGGACCTACAGTTTAACGTGGGTTCCGAACCACGGTGCTACTCGGTATTTTTCACATGAGCAATACTGCCAGAGGTGAAAGAAGTGGAAAGTGACAGATAAAAATCCTAGGACCTGGCGGGGATCGAAATGGTGTACCTATGCACTGTAAATTATGTTATGTAGCAACTGATTGACATTACAAGATTATGGTCTTGTAAAATAATTTTATTGGACCAGATGATGCTGACATAGTCCAGCGAATTGGTCGTCATAAATAAAAATTGATGATCAGCGATCTTGGCTTTTTTTTATATCTTTTTACAATATCATAATTGGATCGCCTTCTAGAATACAAACTCAAAACCATATGTCTCCACTTTCGGATTGTCTACAGAGGAACGACGTGTACAAAACTCGTTGTTTTACTGAATATAAATATGCAACAAGTTGCTTGTTATTTCCAGGTTTTGGGTACAATGTATTGCTCCATAACTACCTTTCCAGCCACTACATGCCCACTGCCAGAAGAATCTGTTTCAGAAACATTATACAGTTGTCCAAATGGAAGAACTGGTTAGTGTTTCTGTAGAAATTCCTAACAATGGCTCGATAATTGGTTCACTGAGCAAATACACGCCATGCGATCAAACATATCCGGACACCCACAGAAGCATACGTTTTTCACATTAGCTGCAGTGTGCTACCAGCTGCTGCTAGGTATTCCATATCAGCGACCACATTAGACACCGTGAGAGACCACAACAGGGCGCTCCGCGGAACTCAGGAACGTGGTCTGGTGATTTTGTGTCACTGGTGTCAGATGTCTGTGCACCAGATTTCCACACTTCTGAACCTCCCTATGTCTACTGTGGAAATGTGAAGTGTCACCAAAAGGACGAAAGCGTATATGCTGACCTCGTATGTCGACTGACAGAGATCCCCAACAGTTGAAGAGAGTCGTATACAGTAATATATATATATATATATATATATATATATATATATATATATATATATATATATATATATATATATATATATAGGTTCACTGTACCACTACTAGGCATTTCCTTTCCTATTCTACTCCCAAACAGAATGAGGGAAAAAGAATGTCTATGTGCCTCTGTACGAGCCCTAATTTCTCTTATCTTGTGTTTGTGATCACAAAGCAAAATGTAACTAGGCGGCAGGAAGATCGTACTACACTCAGCTTCAAATTCCGGCCCTCTAAATTTCCTCAACAGAAATTCGCGAAAAGAACATCGTCTTTTCTCCAGCGATCCCCATTTGAGTTCCCGGAGCATTTGTGTGACACTCGCGCATTGGTCGAACCCCCCAGTAACGAACCAAGCTGCTCGCCTCTGAAATACCTCCATGTCTGCCTTTAAACTGATCTGCGGCAAGCCCCAAACACTTGACCACCACTGAAGACGTGGTCGTAGATGCGTTACATACGTGGTCTCCTTTACAGATGATGTACAGTCTTCCAAAAATTCTCCCAATAATCCGAAGTCGGCTATCCGCCTTACTCACAACTGACCTTACATGTTCGTACCGTTCCATATCGCTCTGCAGTGCTACGCCTAGATATTTGAACCACGCGACTGTTTCAAGAAGGTTACTACTTATACGGTATTCCAACAGTATAGGATTGTTTTCCTAATCACTTTTATCACCGTACGTTTTCCTACATTTATAGCTAGCTGTCATTTTTACACCAACTAGAAATTTTGTATAAGTCATCCTGTATGTTATGACAGTCCTGACTTCAGTCCTATAGAAACACCTATGGGATTTTTTGGAACGCCGTGCCAGGCCTCACCGACCTAGGTAGAAACCTCTCTTAAATGCAGTACTCCAAGAAGAATAGGCTTATAACTTGTAAATGGTTTTCAGTGGTACTGGTCATCAATTTTTTTTTCTTTTAAACTTAAAAGTAGTTGACATTCTTCCCTCTACATCTACATCTACATCTACATACATACTCCGCAATTCACCGTAAGGTGCGTGGCGGAGGGTACACTGTACCACTACTAGGAATTTCCTTTCCTATTCCAATCCCAAATTGAACGAGGAAAAAAAAGAATGCCTATATGCCTCCGTACGAGCCCTAATTTCTCTTGTCTTTGTGATCTTTAAGTAGGCGGCAGCAAGATCGTACTACACTCAGCTTCAAATTCCGGCCCTCTAAATTTACTTAAAAGAAATTCACGAAAAGAACGTCGTCTTTCTTCCAGCGATCCCCAATTGAGTTGCCGGAGCATTTCCGTGACACTCGTGCATTGGTCGAACCTACCGGTAACAAATCTAGCTGCTCGCCTCTGAACCGCCTCTATGTCTTCCTTTAAACTGATCTGCTGCGGGTCCCAAACACTTGAGCAATACTAAAGACGTGGTCGTACAAGCGTTTTATACGCGCTCTCCTTTACAGGTGAAGTACATCTTCCCAAAATTCTCCCAATAAACCGAAGTCGGCTGTCCGCCTTACTCACAACTGTCCTTACATGTTCGTTCCATTTCATATCGCTCTCCAATGTTGCGGTTAGATATTTGAACGACGCGACAGCATCAAGAAGCTCACTGCTAATGCTGTATTCGAACATTATGGGATTGTTTTTTCTACTCATGCGCATCACCTTACATTTTTTCTACATTGAGAGCTAGCTGCCATTCTTCGCACCAACTAGAAATTTTGGCTAAGTCATCCTGCATGCTATTACAATCAGTTACAGACGACACCCTCCTATACACCATAGCATTATCAGCAAACAGCCGAAAATTACAACTTACTCTGTCCATCAGATCATTTATATAGATAGAAAGTAATAGCTGTCCTATGACACTCCCCTGGGGCACGCTTGACGATACACTCGTCTCTGATGAACACTCGTCGTCGAGAAAAACGTACTGCGTTCTATTACTTTTGAAGTTTTCCAGCCAGTCAAAAATCTGTGAACCTATTCCATAAGCTCGTATCTTCGTTAGCAGTCTGCAGTGTGGCACCGCGTCGAACGCCTTTTTGAAGTCGAGAAAAACACAGTCCGCCTGTTGCCCTTCATCCATGGCTCGCAATATGTCATGTGAGAAAAGGGCAAGCTGATTTTTACATGAACGATGTTTCCTAAACCCGTGCTGATTCATGGAAAAAAGCTTTTCCGTTTCAAGGAAATTTACTATATTCGAACTGAGAATATGCTGTAAAATTCTACATGAAACTGATGTCAGAGATATTGGCTTGTAATTGTGTGGGTCAGTTCTCTTTCCTTTCTTATAAACGAGTGTCACCTGCGCTTTTTTCCTATCACTAGGAACTTTGCGCTGAATTAAAGATTCAGGATAAATGCAAGCTAAGTAGGGGGGCTAATGCCGCAGAATAGTCTTGGTAAAACCGAACTTGTATTCCATCCGGCCCAGCAGACTTTTTAGTATTTAGCTCTCTCAGCTGCTTCTCTACACCGGAAATACCTATTGCTATGTCCCCCATTTCGGAATTAGTACGTTGATCAAATGATGGTACATTTTTGCGGTCCTCCTGCGTGAAAGATTTCTTAAGGGTCCTTCTGGGAGGCCGGATTGCGTCGGCTGGACTGCTGCTTTTCAGACACCAGAATTTTTAACAACTGTCCATATATTTGATAGACATAAATAATGATGAAAATGGATGAATGTAGATATGACATAAGGCACAAAAAAAAGATGGGGAGACTGAAGTGGTGGGACTTATGGCAACTACTCGGTGGCTGGGGAAGTGGTTGTAGGAGGACAAAGAGTGTTACTGGCAGGCGGGTCCCAGGAATGGAGAAAGAAGAGGAACTGCTGCCAGGTGGGACAGGGTGGATGGGGGCCTTCACCTAGGAAGGTAGTAGGAGTGAGTGTTAGGGCTGGAAGGAGGAGTTCAAATGTTCAAATGTGTGTTAAGCTTATGGGACTTAACTACGGGGTCATCAGTCCCTAAACTTACAAACTACTTATGAACTACTTACGAACTAGGACGGCACAAATATCCATGCCCGAGGGGGGATTCGAACCCCCGACCGTAGTGGCCGTGCTGACCGTGACTGGAGCGCCTCAGTCACCTCGGCCACCGCGGCCGGCGAAGGAGGAGTATCTTTATGGTATAATTTCACCGTCTTGAAGGGGAAGGTGTTTCAAATTTCGCTGAGAAAGAAGGTGGAAGGTATGGAGATGATGGGAAGGAGGGACACAATGATAGATGCGCAGCAGTTGTATATGATACTTCAAGATAGGGGAGAGAAGAGGCTGTTTTGGATCAATTTTACCAGAGATATAGGGGTAGGCGTGGTTATTCAGTGTATTTCAGAAGACATGGGGCTTGAATTAACTGTTCGAAATCGACGTACTTGCTTAATTAATTAAGACAGGCCTGACAATGCAAAATGCGTGTGTAGCACTCTTCACTTGCTCAACAACACGTGCGGTGCATTTAGAATTCCAGAATTCCAGAATTCCAGCATGAACAGACACATTTTTGTTGGCTTTCCAAAGATTTACTAGTTGACGTGAAATGCCAAACCCCATCTACACCGACAATGCAAAGACCTTTCACACCGCCAACATAAAATTATCAGAACTATGGCGTTCACTGATTGCCTCAGAAACCCATCGCTTCTTTGTCAAAAACGAAATAACTGGGAAGTTCATTTCAACGCGGGCGTTTTGGTGGGGAGGATGATGGGAGAGGATGATCGGCACCGTCAAGCGATGTTTACGGAAAGTTTTGGGGAGGTCTAGACTAACTGCAGAACAACTGTATTCCACCTTGGTCAATATCGAAGCTACCGTAAACTAGCGGACGAAGGATTATAAAATGTGCCAACTGGAACTGAACCTATCGTAACTCACAGCCTGACCAAAGAGGTTAAACTACGGCGGAAACTAACAGACGACTTTTGGGAATGATGGACCAAGGAATATCTCACGGAGCTTTCACGAAGTTGTACAGCCGCAACATGTATTTATTTCCGACCTGATGACCTGGCTTTGATTCAAGAGGATGGAAGCCCACGACATATGTGGAAGAAAGGAAAAATAGAAAAATGCATGCATGGAAGGAATCACAAATTAAAGACGATATTAGTACATCAGAAGGAAAGCAGATAGCATGGCCGGTTCAGCTGGTCACCCATTTGGAAGTTGACCAAGGTGGGGAGACTGTTGGAAATCGATGTAATTAATTGCGACAGATTTATCTCTGATTTTCTATATTCTGTGAACTCCTTTTGCTATATTTGTTCTCTGATATTGTAGATAAAGTGTTGTATCGACATATCGCTGCGCTACTACTGTTATTCGCTACAGAGACGGTTGGGCAAGTGTAGGTGGACGCGGGAGTCGAGACGGCCTGCCTGGAGTGGTAGAAGGTCGGTGGAGCAGAAGTCCATCACTGTCTGTAGTTTTATTTTATTGCGAACCGGTATTTGTCCTTTTCCAACACTCTTGTTTTTCCTTTTAAGTCTAGCATGTAATAATGGCAGAACAGTTCTTTATCAATTGTCAAGCCTAAATAGCGGACCTTTGTACCCGCAAGCTGTCTCTGTTGTGCAGTCGTAACTGGCCGTCATCTGTGCGGTCTCTTATGATGTGCCTATAGCGCTGGTCGCACCACGATCATCAGGGGACGTGGCACTGACACAGCCGGCTGAAGAGTCGGAGCAAAAGCTATGGAATCCTCTGGTGAACAGCCACTCTATTCGTAAAGCCAACCTACACTCTTTACGTCTTGCGCCCTGCGTGGTATCGGGCCTTATTCTAAGGATAACGTTTCCTTTTTAGTACTATAGATCATAACAGAAATGTGCATTAAAATAAATCAAACTACAATCCTGGCCAATAAAATTGCTATACCACGAAGATGACATGTTACAGAAGCGAAATTTAACCTAAAAGAAAGAAGATGACTGTTAGCAGAATATGGAATTAGTGGGTTCAGGAGGGCAATACGGAACGCCGAGCTGGATCCCAAATGCCTCGTATCATTAGCAATCGAGATGACAGGCATCTTATCCTCATGGCTGTAACGGATCGAGCAGCCACATTTCGATCCCTGAGTCAACTGCACGAACAGTTTTACGACGTTCGCAGCAGCATGGACTATCAGCTCCGAGACCATTGATGCGGTTACCCTTGACGCTGCATCACAGATAGGAGCGCCTATGACGCTGAACGCAACGACAAACATGGGTGCACGAATGGCAAATCGTCATGTTTTCGGATGAATCCAGGTCCTGTTTACAGCATCATGATGGTCACATCCGTCTTTGGCGACATCGCGGTGAACTCACATTGGAAGTGTGTTTTCGACATTGCCATACTGGCATATTATCCGACGTAATGATATGGGGTGCCATTGGTTACACGTCTCGGTTCCCTCTTACTCGCATTTACGGCACTTTGAATAGTGGCCATTACATTTCAGATGTGTTATGGCCCGTCGCTCTACCCTTCATTCTATCCCAGTGAAACCCTACATTTCAGCATGATAATGCACGACCGCATGTTGCAGATCATGTACGGGCCTTTCTGGATACATAAAATGTTCGAATGCTGCCTGTCCAGTACATTCTCCAGATCTCTCGCCAATTGTAAACGTCTGGTCAATGGTGGCCGAACAATTGGCTCGTCAAAATACTCCAGTCACTACTCTTGATGAACAGTGATATCCTGTTGAAGCTGTATGGGCTTCTGTACCTGTGCACGCCATCCGTGTTTGACTCAATGTCCAGGCGTATCAAGGCCGTTATTACGGCAAAAGGTGAGTTGTTCTGAGTACTGATTTCTCAGTATCTATACACTCAAATTACGTAAAAATGTAACCACATGTAACTTCTAGTATGACATCTTTGTCCAATGAATACCAGTTTAGCATTTGCTTTTATTCTTGGTGCAATAATTTTAATGGTCAGTAGAGTAGGCGAGTCCCACAGATTTAGAATCATTTCAATCTTTAGATGACCGTACCGCGATGCAGAACGCCTTTTGTTCCAGCGTCTCCCACTAGAGTATCATAACTACCTCCATGACGCTTTCATGCTTACTACATGAGCCCGTAACCAAGCGTGCTGCTTTCTGTCGGATTTTCTCTATGTATTCTATTAACCCTACTTAGTAAATATACCACACCAACGAGCAATACTCAAGCGTAGGTAGAATGACAGTTTTGAAACCAACTTATATATATATATATATATATATATATATATATATATATATATATATATATATATATATATATTTCTTCCTGTCAATAAGCAATATAAAGCGATGTTAAATTAATAAAAAGTTTCATGCTTCAAAAGTAATAACAGCCAGTACCTTTGTTTAGATATATTGTATTCAGAAATTAATTAACCCGAGCTTGGCTTACGGGAGATTTTATTCGAGAAAAAAATGAAATAATATACCTTTTCTCTCCGAGTACAATGCTAAAGCTGTGGTTTGTGGTTATCTGTCTGCGTTCCCGTGGGAAATATGTAAAAAAAGTTACATGTGCAACGGCGAAATATGTTTCGAAACGCAATAAATTTCATGGTACTCCAGTTATAAGTAAATGTGACGAATCTCTTTCACAGTATTTATTTGAAAAAAAAAATTTATATATATATATATATATATATATATATATATATATATATATATATATATATATATATATTACAAGGTTAAAGTTCTTCTTGAGGAATTTATTACTATAATGTTTATGGGAGCTGGTATAAGGTTAGAAATGGAATACTCTAATAAAATTAATTATGGGGTAGAGATACATTCGAAGAACCCTCAGGGAGAAGAAGCCATTTCTTTAAACAGTACTTGAATCTTGGACCTCAGAGGGGAATCCATGTGAAAGAGTATAGATAGAGCAGATAAGATGCAAAGAAAAAGCAGCACGCTCATTTAGTAATTAGAAATGCGTCACGGAAGTGATATAATAAGAGTTGCTGAAGTAACATTAAGATTAAAAGTCCTTTAGTCGATCAATTGTGTTTTGTACAGAGTGCATCAATGAATGCATTAAAAGCTAGGTTGGTTGCCCTGAAATAGGTGGGTTGGTTTCATTAATTACGTCGCTCTGATGAGAACGGATAATGCACAACTTATTAGGGAATTAAATGCTCCGATGGAAGATAAGGCGAGGGGACTGATGACCCAGTAGTTTGGTCCCCTTTTAAATAACAACAACAACAACAAGATAAGGCGCTACTCCTTTCGGAACAGGACACTTTTGAAGCTGGAAGAGTAAAAATATGTAACTTCATCCTATGTACAACTTGCGAATAATCATGAAAAGAATTACGAAGATAGGTACTCATACGCAAAATTATCGGCAGACTTTTGCTCCGGCAAACAAACGTGGATTATTCAGGTCGGGGGTTCGAATCCCCCCACGGGCATGGATATTTGTGCCGTCCTAGTTCGTAAGTAGTTCATAAGTAGTTTGTAAGTTTAGGGACTGATGACCCCGTAGTTAAGTCCCATAAGCTTTACAAACATTTGAACATTTGATTTGATTATTCAGGAAAATAAGTGGTACACAAAATACCTTGCAACACCCGCTAGGTGGCTTGCGGATTAGAGATGCAGATTAAATTTCCCCCGCGCGGAAGGAGTATTGATTCCACAGTTATCTCTAGGCTCGTGCTGAATCTGAGTTGACAAATATTATGTGATGGTGGTATGTACAGATACAGTATCCGGTAATAAGAAGTAGACAGTTTATAGAATGGCGGTTCGTGAGCACAGAAGCCATTAGTACTTCGTTGTTTCATGTGAAAAGGCTTCTGAATTGGTTCTAGTGGGTGACAGAACAGAAGTTAACTGACTTTCAACGACGAAATTCTTAGCGTATTAAATAATGCGAGATCCACAGAGTCAAGAGATTGCCGAGAATACAAACATTCACCCATTACTTAGTCGAAAAGTTTCAATTTCAGTAGATAAGAGCCGATAACAAGGTTACAGTGTGACACAGATCCAACAATGCCATGCACCCTAGTTTTCTACAAGGTACTGTGCAACACGGTGTTTCGTTTATAATGATGTGGCTACCGAAAATGTCTGATAGTTTGCGGACCATTTCAACCATTGAATAAAATATTAGAATACTCAGATCGCTCTGTGTGAATCTCATTGAGGTCAGTTCCTTCACGAAACATCCGCTGTCAACACTTTCTAAGGTATGGTTCATCATGGTTCCAAATTCCTGTTCAAAATGTTCAAATATTTGTAAATCTATCGGACCAAACTGCTTGGTCATCATTCCGTAGCTTATAAACTACTTAAACTAAGGTAAACTAACCTCAGGACAACACAGACGCGCGCACACACACACGCACACACACACACACACACACACACACACACACACACACACGCCCCAGGGAGCACTCGAACATCCGACGGCGAGTAACCGCACGCTCCGTGGCGAGGCGCCTTAGACCGCTCGACTACTCCACCACGGCTCCAGAGTCCTGTAGGGGACTTACAACGACGTATACATCAAATTCTTCAGAGTAGGTGACCACATTTTCTGTTTATAATTTGCCCGAAGTTTTGGCCACTTCAGAGATTGGCATTTCTCAGGGTGTGATTTTCTGCCTCATAGTGTCTGCGCTTACATTCTAACTGCATCGAATCGCTGCGATTCACATATCAAAATTAGGTGTGACAAGGTATTGACAGCTATCCGATGGCTTCTGTAATCTCAGAGTAGACGCATAATGTGATGTACTCCAAGTAGATTTTCTCAGCGTCTTAGTAATGTTATCTGATCCTGTTCTGTATAACAGCATTTAGAGTCTATTAAAAGTCGTATCGGCTGTCATTCCGGCTAGAACTGAATCTATTATGATGAAGATATCACTTTCTATGATGAAATCAACGTAAATAGCATCTGGATTCAACACAGCTGTCCTGTGAAGGGTTTAGGTCTGACACTAGTAACGGTGCAATAAATGGTTGTAAAAATGTGTAGTTTGTTACAGTATTTATTTAGCACATTATGTATTTAGTACAGTATTATTACAAAAACAACTGGTGTTTTGTCAAGCCAAAAGATAATGAAAGTATTATGGAGGGATGGCGGAGAAACGTCGAAGGATTATCTCGGTATACCTCTGGTCCAGTTCATATGATTTATTTTGAGTTGATTTAAGAATTTTGGACCACTGTTGCAGTAATTTCCGGTACGACAATGTTTGACTTATTATGTACTATTTACTCTGGAAATGTTTTCCTGTCACGAATTATGCACCCTCTAATTGTTTTCCCGCGACAAATAATTGCATTTTGACTGCATATATATCAACCAATAGCTGACAGCTTTAGGCACAGTTACATACAAGACGAATTAGAAACTTGAAGTTTACAGTTTGTATAGTTTTTTGCCTTGCTGCAGAACGTGCGGTCGCTCGCAGTCGGAGGTTCGACCCCTCTCTGGGGCATCGGTGTGTGTGTGTGTGTTGTCCTTAATTTAAGTAGTTTCTCAGTTTATGTAATTATGATCATAGCATTTTAGTCTAATAGGTTTCCATCTCTTTGAACATTTTGGATGAAGAGAACAAATCCACCAATGCCTGAGGGAGGATTCGAACTTTCGATGGGGAACAAGCAGACGCGCACTTCGCAGCAAGTATGCTGTTACCTAAACTATTTCGCCATATTTCTATACTTAACTCAGTGACTCGTATATAACATAAATATGACTTGAGCTTAATTTATCCACTGTTTCTGTATCTGCTATAATGGAAAGAAACGAAATCAGAATTCATCGTTTGGAGAGTACCTTATTGGCGGTTTTAATGCAGTCATTGCAACGTTTGTTGATGAATGATATTCCTTACCTTTCTGTTTGTCTCAGTATTCAGTTAGTCAACCTCCCACTGAATGCTTTTACTGACAATCGCTTCCTCCCATCCTCTTGATGTAAACGATGGTACCAGTAATGCACATTACAATTTTGTGTATTATGTGTTTACTCCAACTTTCATTCAGTCCCTTTCCTCCTTTCCCCCCTCTCTCTCTCTTCACATCGTCCTACCACCTATCTATTTCGTTCCGCTTGTCCTACACTCTGTAGCCCTGTCTCTTTATACCCCTTCCTTTCACCTGGCCACCACCACCACTACCACCACTTCCGCACTTCCTCCGTCAAGTCTTATCCCCACCCTTTCCCACCCCACACTCACCTAGAATTATCACGTGCCCGTCACCTCTACGTAAAAATCTTCCTCTTTCTCCTACTACATCTCGTCCTTCTCCTCTCTCTGTACATCTCCTCCTTCCCCCTATCTATGAGAAAATACATACATGGTCAATTTTCACTGTGAACGAGCAAATAGAGTCGAATCTTATTGCAAGACAAATGCTGCTACTCGCCATATGGTGTTTTAATAAACTGCATGAAAAAACATTTATGTGTCACACATAATAGCGAACTACCGTATATGTCATTCCTGTAATCAGTTATAGTCGAGAATTTACTGTCCGAATTTGCCGATTTTCCTTCGCAATTGTCAGAAGTTTCATCTGAAAACTGTTCCAGGAGTATAGAGAACTAAACGAGAATCATAAAAACCCATGCGCAGAATCGTGAATTATGCTCTTGAATTCTAACGAAACTTCCACAGAAACAGACCCATCTTTCACAATTTTCCAGTTTTCTGAGACCTTTTCCAATTCATTCCTCATATCAATCCTGACAATTACGAACAGAAGAAAATAAAACAATTTCGTTTAACTGTTCTAAAGTTATACATACATGTAACAATTGATATTTGTTTTTATAAATATAACAATTATTTATTTTTATTTTCTACAATTTTTTCAAATATTATTTCCTATTTTTATTTTTCCCTTATTATTTTTATCGTGTCAAATCCCCGTCACTCCCTCCCCACACTTCTCTACACATCCCTTTTATCGTTTCCCGCTCCTTCCCCTCACTGTATGCAATGCCACTATTCGAATTCCCGCCTATCAGAGCCTTTACAATCCATAATGCAATTCGGAATATGCCGTCCCCACCCTTACCTAGCAATCTGCCCCCTCCATTCGCCAAGTCAACCACAGTCCAGATGCTTGTGACGCTGGAGTGGCCGGACATGGTGGTTGTGTATGTATAGTTGTCTGAGTGAATGTATGTGTTTCTTTTTCTGAGGTTAGGCCATGGCCGAAAATATCAGTTGTATGAATGTTATTGTGTATTCTTTGTGGCTGTCAGCAGCTCAGCGAGCCTTTTGTTATCTATCCTCCTTTATTGACAATACAATCGGATTTTCAATTTTTATCATGAGCATAGGTTGAAAATCACTGTAACGACTATTGATGTATCTCATAGCACCTAGGAAAGATAATCATACTCCCAGAAACTCAACTTTCGACGAGAGCGTTCGTCAGTCAGGAGACTAATGTCCTAACGTGGCAGTCAGTGTCCTCAGTCACGTGTGAGACAGTTGTGTCCGTGTGGCTGTATGAATGTATGTGTGCTTGTGGCAGAAATGTGAGTTGTGTCAGTCGCTGAACCGCAAACAGGAACATATCTTAACTTTCTGCAACCGATCCTCATTCTTTTTATATAAATAAAATATCTGACATACCTTGACTAAACAAGGGATCGATTGGTAGGACACATTCTGTAAGCTGTATGCTACTGTGCGTGGAAGCATCTTTACTAAGTGAGTGAGAGTTTTGTCGACTGCGACAGTACTCAGTATGCAAATTCCCATTTGATAAAATATTTTGAATTAATTCTTTAAATTATAGATATCAAAATGATATCTTAAAATATTTTTATATATATAATTAAATTTGGGCCGCCACCATGTTTATAAAAACATGGAATTTTTTTTATTGACTTCACTTGCTCCCTGACGTACGATATGGTCAAACACATTTATTTTACAAAATCATAACCAACATCACAAACAGAGGTACCACCAATGAAACCTAATTCACGCCCACGTTGCGTAACATCTGTTTGCCCCTCCACAAGTATGAATGATAGGCAGCTTTTCCATTGAAAAAATATGCATACTTCAGGTGCAATTTATTTACCATAAACAATTCATCCTGAAACATGCAAAGCTAACGGAACTTTACACAAACTGTAAAATAAAATGAGATCCCTTACGCAACAGTTAAGGCAAATTGACAACAACGTGGACTTAGGTTGGCTATGTATTTAAATCAACAAATGACTTGCTGAGTAAATGAAGAAGGAAACCTATTCAGGAAGAATAATTATCGAAATTACTAAAGGAGTTGCACAAACTCAAAGGGCACATAAAATTTACCAATTTGAACGAATAACCCCTTCAAAAACAGCAATATACTGGCCCTAGCAATAATGCGGACGACACTTCGCCAAATATTTGGAGCAGACAGGAGTCGGCAGCAGCAGGTGATGACTGCAGATTAGAGCTGAAATAAAACACGACCGTTTTCTCTTTTCTTTCTGTGAAGCAGAGACGATGTTTAACTAACAGCCACTCTAGCGATGACGCAGCTAGACAGGCAATGGCTGCACAATTCCATATCGCGAGCAGACAAGTCGATCGTAGCGTACTTGGGAAACAATGTTAACAAGTGGAAATCACCAAATAAAACTTGCGACACAAAAACTTAATATATGCGCCATCCGCGAAGTGCGAATGCTCAAAGTGAGACTTCCAAAATTTCGAAATCAACTGTGGCCGCCGGAAACTAACCTACAATAGAAAAATCAATGTTCAGACAACAGCACAAATAAACCGCGAGACCTAAGTCGATTCCCACAAATGAATCCACAAAAATCTCTCTCTACGCCAGAGTTCCTGGTCGCGACCCTCGACCCCGCCTACGCAGGCAGAGTGCTCCAATTACCACATAGAGCTGCCCAATGATACCGCGAGAAGCCGCTGACAAAATTACAAAACTGTCACAATCCTAAGCTGTGTCGAATTACGGAGCACTCTGCACACGCCCCTACAAGCTCCTCCCACACGAACAAAGTTCCCACAGTGACGTTACTGTACAGAGCTCCACGACCTCCCCGAAATTTTCGGACGCTCTCTTTCGTTCCCAGGCCTCAAAATACATCAATTTTATGACCATAGGCTCCAAGCCCCCGCTGGCCCAGATGACAGACTATACGCATAAGAAACTGCTTAACATTCGTCACCCACATCGGCAAATTCCGATAAACAGTCCAGGCATTCAAAACCGTAAGAACGACACGCCGCTCTGGCGAGGGTGCTATTCATATTTCTGCGAAATTCGGGACGTCCGATTGTGTTGCAGTGGCGCCAGTTTGGCGGGCAACCTGTAGTGCGTCTATCAGTGCATTGTCCTTCTCTACCAGTAATAAATGTTCAAATGTTTGTAAATCTATCGGACCAAACTGCGTGGTCATCAGTCCGTAGCTTACAAACTACTTAAACCTAGGTAAAATAACCTAAGGACAAACACACACACCCATGCCCCAGGGAGGACTCGAACCTCCACGGCGAGCAGCCGCGCGCTCCGCAGCGAGACGCTTTAGACCGCTTGGCTATTCCACCGCGGCTCTCTACCAGTAATAGCAAACAATACGTCGTAGGTAGCCGCGGTCGGTCTTCAGCCACCACTCTCTCCATCCACTGCTCACCAAACGGTACCTCAGCCTGCCGTCCTCTTGCCATCGCCAGCTTGTCCAATGGTCAGCAGATATCGGAAGGGATCGTAGAAAAATTCATTAAGGAACTGCTATAATTAAAGGACTTTTAATTAGACGAAATGTCCCAATATAAACAGAAGTGGTATCAAATCTAAATACAGATAGTGTATAGAAACGATACTGAATACTCGTTTATCATCTGCATTTCTTCTTGGTGTAGCAATTTTAATGGCCAGTGGCGTATGTTGTCTAGTGTGAAACATTATGAAATGTCTTTATTCTTTTGATGAGTACTCATTTGAGTCTATCAGTGGTGGATATGTATAAATCGAGTTAATTAGTTGGTGAATACTCATGTAACTTTAGGACTTTAAGGCCGCTTTTAGCCGAGGGCAACGAGCGTCGCCACTAGTGTCTCGGGCGACTCACGGGGCATAGCACCTTATGGCGTCTATTAGCCGGCGGACACCAGTGGCGACGCCGAGACACGAGACGGTGTCTACAGGGGCCCGGCGACTGCCCCGGACACTTTTAGTCGCCCAGAGCCGTCACGGGGCACTGCGGCATATGGAGCCTATTAGCCGTGGGACACTAGCGGCGACAATTTTAGCGCGCATATGGCGCGTCGCGCGTCATTCAATAGCTTGTGAGCGCTGTACCTGCTCTGTGTTACCGTATTTTATGAATATGGAAACAGTAAATACGGTTGACCGAGATAGAGAGTTCAAGGAGCTGAATAAGCTCTTCGAAGACCTAATTTCTGAGGTAGAAAGCAAACCAAAGCTTTTGGATGTCACGACCAACAAAAGTGAGAAACTGGGTGCTTTGTGCAGTATTTTAAGGAAGTTCATTTCAGATTTCGAGGAGTGACCAGAAAGCGAAAAGAATGTTCTAGGTGAATTTTCACGTCTTCAATACAGGATTTAGTAATATTCGTGAATAGTTCATAACTATTCAATATTTGTGCATATTTTTCAATACTTAGTATTATTAATGAGTTTTAGCTAACAAGGAAATAGTCTGACATGTCACATCAGAACTTTCTTTTATAATATTTTCATTGCATCAAATCCAGTGCTGAACTTCTTTTCACCGCTCCGAAAATTTCATTTCACCCATCATGATATAATTAGCCCTCAGCTAATCGTGGACATTACTTTTATTAACGTGCAAGTGCAAAAATTAGTCTGCAGTAACAACTTTTCTAATCACACGTACTGTACCTAATAAAACAAAAGGTAGATAGTGAAATTCAGAGATAACCATCTCTTCGCTGAATGTGACACCCAAGAAATAACAATTCCAGCGATATTTTGTCACCTTGCAGCTGAATAGTGACATGTGCAGTTACATGAAATTTGCTCTGTGTGGAAAAAGTTGGTTGTTTTGATATGACAAGCTGGACCTTTTATTTGACAGGTGTATTGCGTAATTTTAAGGGTAAAGAGATTTTTGATGGATTGTAATTTTATTGAACAAGAAACTTTAAAGATTACTTATACAGTTGTCTATTATGAGTATAAAAGACGTCTTTTGTTTCATTGAGTCATATTACAAAGATTGAAGCATTCCACATTAATAGTGTGAAAAGTGGTAATTAAATCTCAAGTTAAAGTACTTAAGTAAAAGGCTTTAGGTAAACAATGTTTTTGCTATGACATTGTTTTCAATACGGAAGAGCACCTTGCTCACTCCCAAAATAATCGGCAAATTTATCTCTCAACTTAGTAGCTTGCTTCGATCGCATTTCTTCTCCACAGTCAAACACTCAACTGTGAAAGTCTCTTACATTTGAAACCCATTCCTGTCCCGAACAAAATTCTGAATAACACGGCATACTTTAACAATATCTTCACACAATGTCAAATCTACATTGAGAGGAGAAGGGAGCAGGTGTTCAACAGTTGCGCCACCAGTTGACCGTCGCTTAAACCTGCGGCAACTAGCGTCGCCACTCGTGACGTCACGAGTGCCGACACAAGTTGCTCTCGGCTAATAGCGACCTAAGTAGTAGGACATTAAATACTAGGATATCAACACTGATATTTTTCTTGAAAATTGCAATTTAATGTTAATGATTGTAATAACACTTCCGGCACCTTATGTATTGCATAGGGTTGATACTGAACCGAGCAAGTGAAACTTTACGTTGAGGTATCATGCAGTAAGGACGCCTTCTATCACAAAGTGTAAGACCAAAAAGGTTACTTTACTCTTATAGTGACTTATTTTTATTTTTGCAACTTGCTATTCACTTCTGAATGATAATGATTCTCTTAAAAGAGCTCATTATTATCGTTTCCAACAGGTTAATATGATAACTCTGAGTGGATGTAGCAGTAATTTACTGTAAGACTGCTTGTAATTGATTTATAGTCTCACGACAAAGTATTCCATGCGAAGTTGGAGCAATAGAAACGCGATTACGATTTGCTGAGTAACCTTATCGGTCCACAATATTCATATCTGGTATTTATTATTAAATTAACAAATGCGTGTAAGTCTCACGGGACACGAGAAATATAAATTGGGTGAGTACTCATTGCAGCTCTTATTGTTAATATTCCATTCTAATAGTATACTTGGTGTTTATAGATACGTTTAAATTATTGTACTATCACCTATTCTAGCAGTGCAAAATCGAGAGGACAAAGTAGCGCATTACTAACAGAGAAGATGTCTCTTGTTTTGCACTTACAACGATTGTTTGTCATAAGTATCCTATTTGCAGTAGGACAAGAATAATTCAGTATTTTATTGGGGATAACTGATTTTGGGCTATGATTTTATACATTTGGCATTAATAGTTAATTTTTCATTGCAAGTTTTATCACTGCTTTGACTGTCACTTCCCCACCTTGTGTTTACTATCTGGATTGGGTTGAGAAGACGCAGCAAAACAGTACTCACACACAGGGTGTCCTTTTTTTTTTTTTTTTTTTTTAGTTATTACAATTCATACGCCACAATGTCCTGAATACCTTCACTGATATAACTGACAGTGATGTTTCATTTCATAAGTGCGAATGATGGTAGTAACACTTTCACTCCTTGTTGTTTCCCCCGCAGGAATGTGTGCACAGAAGCCATGGAAACGTCGTGAGTTCCACGGTCCCTCGGCGATAAAAAAAAAAAAAAAAAAAAAAAAAAAAAAAAAAAAAAAAAAAAAAAAAAAATTCTCATTTCGCTCGCTGATGTCAGACCGAGTTGAGCCGCAGTGGAGTGGCCGAGCGCTCTAAATCCGTCCTCTCACGTGACGTGGGAACGCACGTGGAGGAGGAAGTGGTGACGACGCAGCGTAAAATATCACGTTCCACTACCCTGCGAAGCGTGCAATGAAGGATCCAGCATGTTAGATTGTTGGTTTGTGGAGTGGAACGTGGCCAATAAGAAGCAGCCTGGTTTTTACGTGACAAGCAGAACTTTTGAGCCGCCATATTGCAAACGGAACTCCAGTATTTCGTGACTTCTTTCGTTGTAGCGTACGATACATGAACATAATCTTCTTGATAGCGTCAGAATATTGAAGAAATTTTGGAAAGGTGTCATTTTAGATATTATTTGTTACAATAAATTACCGGAAACAGCATTTTCGTAGCTTTAAAGGTTCTCGTATTTAACGTGTGTCAGTGTTACAATTTGTACAATGTGAAAGAATATCGTTTCTTTGCTGCGGCATAACGCATTCTATCAAAGAAGCTTCTTTGTGACACTATGTCATACATAAATAACATATTACAACATGTTTTAGAACTGTAGAACATCTGATTTCAGAACCACTTGTCGAACCACTGCGGTCTGGGATTCGAATCCCCCCTCGGGCATGGATATTTGTGCCGTCCTTAGGATAAGCTAGTTGATAAATAATTTGTAAGTTTAGGGACTGATGACCCCGTAGTTAAGTCCCATAAGCTATACAAACATTTGAACATTTGAACTTGTCAAACAGTATAAATAGTGTAGATGGTAGCGTCGGGGACTGTGGTGAAAAGATGAATGGCAGAAGAGGTTCAAATATGTGCCCTTGCGAAATACTTTTATTTTTTTCTTGACGTTTCTGGTACTTTCTTATAATTCAAGTATAATATATCATCTTCAATGTTATTTCTTTTTAAGACGTCTTATTACCGTAGTGGTTAGCGCCACGTGGTGTGTAAGAAAAAAGATGTAACTAACAGGTTTGCATCCACACTCTCCCAGATATTTTTAACGATTTGGTTTAATTGCAGTTTATGTAACTTATTTGTCAATTTAATACAATTATAATATTCGGTATTCGACGTTATTTATTAGAAACAATAATGAACTTTCTCCACGAGAGAATTTTTTGAGTTTTTTGTTCTAGGCCACTCGGCTTTCTCCAAGGTGTTTGAAATAATTTACAGTTCAGTACAGTGTTGGAATAGTTCATTTTCACAGTGCAAAGTGATCATGGCTAGCGCATGTTTACGGAAGCTGATGCAGTGTATGAGAAACAGTGTTTACGTACAATACTAAAAGTAAACATTATCACTACGAACGTTGTAGAGTTGAAGCGTTGTTCCACGTGTATATCAAATAAAATATATTGGTCAGAACCTATTATCTCAGAATATGCAGAATATATACAACATGGAAAATAAGAATATAAGAGCAAGAGAATTAGAGCTGGTGCAGATGATTTATTTTACCGTCGACAATTTTGTAAGAATTTTTGCCAAAAGTTATTTTATCTTAAATTTCTTTATTATTCTCAACCACTTTCAGATCGATGTACCGTCTTTGTGTTTCTTGAGGGAAGAAAAATACAATTTCTGTAAGAGTACTGCATGCCACATGCAAGCAGAAGAAAGATTTTCTTTTTCTACAATCGCTAACAGAGATGTTTGTAAACACAATGCTCTACGCGCCATCCCGCAAGGGGCGCTGAAGAGCGCTGCGGTCGCAAAGGTAATCACGATGAGCAGCACGTTCTGTGGGATGTAGCAGGTCGATCGTTTCAGAGAGTGCTGTAGCTAGGTAGGCAGCACGTCTGACCTACGCCACGTTGGGACAACACGTCCCGTGTGACGCCGGCTTAAAGTACCTTGCTACGAAGTGCACAGTTGCTCACCGTCGGAGGGTTTAGTTCTCCCTCGGGTATCGTTGGATGTGATGTTAGTTTAAGTAGTTTGAAAGGCTAGGGACTGATAACCGCACCAGTTAAGTCCCTAAGATTAACAAACATTTGAGACACCGCTGGTGTCACCAGTGGCCTCGTACACTGCTATGCAGCAAAAAGAACACAACAGTTGACAATGTGACGAAAATATTGACAATGAAGGTAAAAAATGGTGAATGTACAAAAATGAGGCGAAATGTAAGCAACATAATAAAAACAATGAAGTTTAGAAAGCAAGTGGAGGAACGTTGCAAACGGTTACAGTGGCTAAAATTAGAAACGTGGTTTTACCCACACACAAGCTGGGAGATGTTGACGGTAGCACATGTAAATATCCACAGACAACGCGTGTTCTACAGCGAGCAGCGGTTGCCACAAGTTAAAAACTAGAACTCGAAGCACATATTAAAAGTAGCAGCATTGAACTGTGGCGACCCTGCAGGGTAGGGGGGAGGGAGGATGGAGGGAAGGTTCGAGAGGGGGTGCGAGAGGGGGCAGCAACTCTGAGACTCCAGTGTGGAGAGAGGAGGGGGGGAGGGGGAGAGATGGAGCACTATATCACAGAGTAACATATACAGAGAAGAAGCCCCCCCCCGTCCCTAAAACTCTGTCCTACACTCCCCTGGTAGTTCCGTAAGATGCCAGCAGATGTCAGGCAGTTTCCTGGCTTAGTACCAGTAGATCACACTAGAGGCGCTTCTGAGTGTGCCTCTCGCACATCAGGGGGAATCGTGGAGGGGAGTCTGAGGAAAGAGCTCGTGCCACCTGCCAAGAGGCCACGGCTGTGTCCGGTGTGCAAGCGTTTAAGGGGAAATGGTGGTGGGGACAGCCGCTATCTGCCGCCTGCCCTGGCCAGTTTTAAAGGGATGCTTCTGTCCGCAGCGCCATCATGGGATATCTTAAGTAACTGCTGGTAACCCTCCCTCCCCATACCCGATTTCGGGATGGAGGGTATCAAAAGGTAGGGGGACGTGAACAGAGCGATGGATACAATGGTGTAAGCATGGCAGAGGACCGGGATCAGTGAGGATAGGATATACTAATGCTTGATGGGAATTTATTTTGCTTTTTGTGTAAAGGATGCGGATATCGTCGAGGAACAGTAGGAAGTGAGGAAAGGGGATGAGATCATAGAGAATCCGCATGGGAGACGAGAGGCGTATATGAAGGAGGGTGGGCAAGGCGTTCTAGGTTCTGAAGGGGTATGTTGTAGGTTGGCGGGAGGGGGAGAACAGACAGGACAGCCACGGGGATTGTAAACGGGACACATGAACGATCGGTAGGTGGAGATCAGGGTTTTTCAACCTGTGGGTCGCAAGGAGGGTTGCTAGGTCTTGCTCGAGGGGTCGTCTTCACAAGAGGAACTACTTGCACCAGAAAACAACTAGGGGTTCATTAATACAAAAACGTACGCCTAAGTGAAATTTATTCAATGTTAAAATCATAGAGTTCCTCGTGTAACATTTTTTATGAATTAAATAGATCATCAAATGTATTACAATACAGTGAAACAATGTTGAGTAATCGCTAAGCCTGGTAACTGTTTTCAGGAACCAATCGGTAGGTAAAAGAACATGATAAACTAATTAATTCTGAAACATTGGAAAAAATCTCCTTCTTTCCAAATTGCCTATACAAAAACTTAGCTTTTTTATAGTTTGGGAGAAGGAATGGGGAACCGCCAGTTATTTTTGTATGGGAGGTGTCCGGCCGGAGGCGGTTGAGAACTTTCTTAACAGATGGATTTAAGGTGCGGAGTCTAGGACAGGGAGATGTCAGCTGAAGGTAGGGGTGTGGCAGATGGGACGATTGTGGAGGGTGATGTAGAATCACTTTGATGTGCTGTCAGACAGCATTCTGCCTTCTCTGAATTCTTACGCCCTCGACGGATATTGCACACATCAACAACACCGTCACAACATGTATCATTCAACTGGCGATGAATACCTGTTGGTGCCATGGCACACAAATGGAAAACACGATTACACGTAGTGCCTGTACTGTGGACGTCGTAATTTTAAGTATAAATAACATTGCCCTAACTCGCCCCGCTGCCTCTACATTTATATGTGCGTAGAGATGCTGTCATTCTTATCGCGCATTCAGGAGTTCGCATTGTGTTTTAAAACAAACCACATCTGTCTGTCAGTAGCCAGTCCTGAGAAAAAAATCGGAGGTGTCGCGACATGAACGCACCTCTTAAGAGCTGCACCATCGCGCCACTGTTGTGCGTGGTTGTAGTCGCGCTGCAGCATCGGAAAGTGTGGGCGCGTGCGATCGCGTGCACCACAGCGCCCGCACAGCGACTGCGGCAAATTGCGTCGGTGTGCGAGGGGTGGCGTGCGATGATAGCGGGGTGCGGCGCGGTGTGGCGGCCTGCTGCAGCCGTGTCCATTAAGCGGACGGCGTTCATTCTTTGGCAGTTAACAGCCATTAGCCGGTGGCAAGTCCTTACGGTCCGGCCACTAATCACACAGCGCCCTCTCAGGAGAGCCATTGAGACTGCAGGGGCGAGGGAGGCAGTCAACCAAACAACGAAACTGCTTCTGTGCAACTCTGCATAATCAACGGTCACATAAGAGACCACTCAGCTGTTTTCATTAGAACTCGCCATCGAGAATGTTCGGTCAACTTATTTTTCTTCCAAGCTGGTGCTAGTAACTTAGGTCTCCTCGTTATTCACTGTCCCCTTTCGTATTATTTGTAATACATTTGCGATAACTTCTGGTCAACAAACACTGTTTGTAATTTTGTTTCAACAAAGCCATTTACGTAACTGAAATTGAACACTGTTTTCATCTCCATTACTGACTAACAAGGGCAGACAACGACTTTTGGAACGCGGATTTACTATAAACTTCGTACACTCGTAGTACTCCAAGAGGACAATAAAATTTGAAAGAAGTAGCGCGTATTTCTCAAGCGTTATTGAGCAAATCGCAAGATAATTTCGGTCGGTCGTCAAATATGTACCATATGTACCTGTGCATGGCCGGTTTTGTCAGGAAGCGGCAGCAGCCGAGTGGTTTCATTAGTCTCGAGGCAGCCGTGGCAGGGGAGCATCGGGCAGCGTGGAGCATCGGGCGTAAACATCGGCTGTTTACCTGTTGACATGTTGGTCTCTACTGTGCTTAGGTTTACTTTCTACGTAACATGATGTTGTTGTTATGGTCTTCAGTCCGCAGACTGGTTTGATGCAGCTCTCCACTCTACCCTGTCCTGTGCAAGTCTCTTCATCCCAGAATACGTTCATCAACCTACATCTTTTTGAATCTGCTTACTGTATTCGTCCCTCGGCCTTCCTCTACTATTTTTAGCCACACGCTTCTTTTTAATGCTAAGTTGACTATTTCTTGTTGTGTGACATGATAGCAGGTCGGAAAACAAGTTGGACACCCCAATATATTTGAGAAAAGATACGAATAAATTTACATTCGTTCGTAACTATTTAAGACCAAGACCGTTGGAACTGAAAGCGTGAAATGCTGAAAAATTAGGATTACTGAAGGCGACATTGTAGGTGTACATTTTTCTTTCGAACAGCGTGCTATGTACCTTAAATTAAAAGATCCGGCTATATGTAACATCATTGTCGATAAATTTGGTGGTACTGTAAAATATAATCATTCTGACGGCAATGTTGGTGATGTATTAGTGAGTCATACTGGCCTAGGGATCCACAGTATACGAGTATTCAAACTCCCGTTTGAGATACCGACAGAAGAAATAAATAATGCTTTTCGCCCATATGGTCGTGTCATTTCAAATACTGCCGCAAAATGGTCGGAAGCACACATGTTTTCCGTCCTCAATAGCATGAGACAAGTGAAAATCGAATTATTACGGCATCTTCCGTCATACATGAACATTTGCGGTTATGGGGCTCTGATTATATATGACGGGCAGCCCCGCAAGAGCACGTTATGTGGCTCTACTGCACATGTCCAAACTGAGTGCAATAGAAGACGAGTGATGCGGAGTGATTCCTGGGCCGGTAACTACGATGAAACTGACGTTCGCTGCCGCCGCACTTACAACAGGACAAACGACTTCAGTGGGTTATGTTAACCGGTCCTGTATCATTTTCTTTCCTCCTCCATGTTCCCATGGATGACGTACAACAGTTTCTGTTTGTACCGCAATGACAGAGTATGCGAGGGTTGTGTTACTTCCCCACTGCACTGTGTGGAGAGTAGAAACTCAAAAAGTTCTCCAACCTGACGTCTTCTATAGATGTCCCCATACAGATGATAGCACACATGTCGGAGATCTTGAATGAGGCTGAAATTGCTAAAACATTGGCAGGAACTGTTCTAATTGCGGAATAAAACTGTGGTAGTTCGGAAATCCATCTGATTTTATTTAAAGTAAGCAGAAAACCAGTAAACTGCATGATAGTAACCACTTGACACACATTTTCTTAACTGAATGTAAATATAAAGTTATTTAGCCTTATCTAAGATGATTAAACATAGTCTTATGACCAACTACGTATGCATGTTACTGCTCCGAGTGCGTGTATTAAAGTCACGTGTTATTCTTCCGTGTGCCTGTTCTGAACTGAGCTGTGGCGCCTCGATTCAAGGCTGCCTTCGTTCCGAAATTTGGCGCGTAAACATGGCCGATGTGCATCGCCCATCTTATTTTAACTGCTTTGTTTATGTTTTTAGTAATTGTTAATATGTTTTACCTATTCAGGGCATAGCTTAGCGCCGCGGTGGAGTAGCCGAGCGGTCTAAAGCACCTCGCTGCAGAGCGCGCGGTTGTTCGCCGTGGAGGTTCGAGTCCTCCCTGGGGCATGGGTGTGTGTGTTTGTCCGTAGGTTAGTTTACCTAGATTTAAGTAGTTTGTAAGCTACGGACTGATGACCACGCAGTTTGGTCCGATAGATTTACACACATTTGAACATTTGAACATAGCTTAGCTTTGAGGGGTTTTTCTAAATTGAGTATGACATTGAACAAATAATAATTATAGTAAAAATAACAAAAATATGAATGCATTTTGGCGCGTGACCGCCAGTGCTACAGCCAATCGGCTCCAGTGCCTCTCGCTCGGGAACTTCCCTAGAATTTTGAGAAACTTGCCAGTGCTCTTTTCCATTAGAACCAAACCTATTGTACCACCTGTCGTAGTTCTGACCAGCTTTTACCATCTGTCGCCTACTGGCGTCGCGCGTCTAGAGCAAGTTTCTTTTGCACCTCCGCAGCTGGAAAACGCCTCCCGCTGTTTGTGTGGAGGTCGGCCGTGTCGTTCCGACCGCGGAGATGATTCGGCTTTCGAGGAAGAGAAATTCGAACCTCCGCGTGCCCGTGCTCTCATAAGACCGAGTCGAGTGCCTCCTGTGTAAGAGCCAGTGCAGGCATTTTTTGACGGTAAAAAAGTACCAGGTCTTCCGAAACTTTGCAAGCGGGATACACCCCCGTGCGTCGCTAGAGCAATTTGATTACTCTCTGCCTCTGAACTAGCCAGAGGGGCAGGAAATCGAGTATGTGTGTGGATATCTTGACGGAGAGCCCACCACGCGGATGCGACCTCTCTTGATATATTTCCACTACTGTGATGATTGTAGGGAGCATTTCTTGTCTGCCTACTGGTCGGAGAGGCAGCAGAAACGAGTAAGAAGTAGCATTTTAGTGAAGCCCCACTTTGCAAACAACAATTGCAGTAGTTTCGGTGAATTCTTCCAAGTAATGATTCTAAGAAATCAGTTCCTCAACTACCCATTATCATCCACGCGAATTAATTAGAATTTGCACGTCAAAGCTTCCACGAAATGTGCACAGTCCTGTCCTTGTGGGAAGCTGCAAGGAGGACATTGAGTCCTTCCAGGCTTACCTGGAGGACTTGGAGTTTGACGATGATTACGGACCTAAAAGAGACGGCAACGGCTCTTCTAAGAGAAGTAATCAGAGCGACAATAGCGCTAGGAACAACCGCCAGGCGGAAAGATCTAGCAGTGGGGAATCCGGTCCTTCCAATTCTGAGAATCAGCCACAGTGGAGGAACGAGCAAGGTTATTGGTGTGATAAGCATGCAGACAAACGTCGAAAGTCCGGGAATGGTAATAAGGGCTACCAACCCAATAAAGCCCAGAAAAAGCCACACGACCTGCCAACAGGTCCGCTGATCCATGCCACGATCAACCCCAAAACTCCGGCCCTAGCACAAGCCAGTAACATGCATTCTAAGTTTTGTTTAAATTTGTGTTACCAACTAAGTGATTTGTTTTTGTAAGTTTATTCTGTATTTTGTCTGACTTTTTCAGTGTTTCTTTAAGTGGTTTGTTTTAGTAGTGTATTTTGTTATATATGTCCTTTGTATATGTATGTGTCTGTTGTGCGATTTCATTTTGCCACAACGCGTCTTTATGTTGTATTCGTGTTTTGTGTACTATGAGGTTAACAGCAACTTGCCAGTTCCATCTCTTCACCGTAGATTACCTTGACGCTCCATTTAGTACTTAAAGAATTATTAGTGTCACATATCCAAGTGTCTCTGTTAGCTACAAGGCTGCCCACCTGACATAGTCCCTTTTTGTCCATGATTTTATCTTTTGTTTCCATCGTGAGGATTGATGCTGCGTAATCTAAGTTCGTTAAGCCATGTTAAGTATTTTATTGTGTATATCTTGTTTGTGTAATTTGTGTTCCTTTTTATCATTTTAAGTGTGTGTGTTCCTCTACACTGTGCGTGAAGCTAGCCTTGTTTATCAAGTGCTTTTTGCCGGCCGTTGTGGCCGAGGAGACTGAGGCGCTCCAGTCACGGTCTGCACGGCCCCTACGGTCGGGGGTTGGAATCCCCCCTCGAGCATGGATATTTGTGCCGTCTTTAGTATAAGGTAGTGGATAAGTAGTTTGTAAGTTTAGGGACCGATGACCCCGTAGTTAAGTCCCATAAGCTACAAACCTATTAAGTGCTTGAGTTGTCACCTTTAGATTTTGTATCAGCAATTTTGTATCAGCAATTTTGTATCTTTAATGTTAGAATGTTCTACTTGACATTTGGCAAATGTAACTTTTGTATATCTTAATAAGTGTTTTAATTTTGAAATGTTATGGCTAAACATGTCAATTGTATTTTTGTTAAATGTTTTTGAAAAAGAATTCGAGAGCTCTCAACGATTGTGTCACGATGGAGTTCCTTGTAAGTTTCGGGTGTCTTGTGGTAACAATGTGTACCGAAGTGTTGACAGATTTGTGAAGGTATCTGTGACCGAGACGGAGACATGCATCAGTTGAAATTCACGCCAGCCACGCCACGTCATCCACCGAGACCGAAACCGGATCATCTCATTCATGCCATTGGGCTCGGCACGAGTGAGTGGTCTAGTGCACACACTGTGTGTGCAAATATGAACAAGTTTTCTTCCCTTCCCCAGCTCTTCAAATGTTTCCCAGAGTAAGATGAAGGGTCTTGGTAGCTGACATAGCTGGGAGATCACCGTGGTGACAGGACCAGCAGCTGAATACTGTTCTCCTGTCTGGCTCAACAGTGCTCATGTGAGAGACATTGATGTACAATTAAATAGAGCAATGAGATTGATCAGTGGCACTCTGATGGCTACACCACTTCAATGGTTCCCAATATTATGCAACATCGTCCCTCCTGATCTAAGACGGAAGGAAGCCTTAATCCACTCCTGAGCTTCCTATCTTGCAAGACCTTCCACCACAGGTAAGCCGGCTGAAATCACGTAAACCACCTCTTAAAACAGCTGTGCAACTACATGAGAGTGGCTTCTCGCCTAAATCAAACTGGGCAAGAACCTGGGATTCGTTTAATGGAAAAAACAGCATCTGGATAGACGATCCCTCTAAGCAGCTCCAAGGAAAGGACCTTCCCAGGAGAGAATGGTCTTTGATCAACCGCTTCCGAACTGGTGTTGGTCGCTGTAACTATTGGAAATTCAAATGGCGACAGACAGACGACCAGTCATGTGACTGTGGAGCAGACATATAAACGATGACCCACATAATTACTAATTGCCCATTACGATCATTCTCAGGAGGGATGACCGAACTCCATATAGTCAGTCAGGAAGCTGTATAGTGGTTAAAGGAGGTGGACTTGGCTCTGTGTCAGAGATATGTTTTATCTTATTAATTAGACACTAGTATATCTTACTAAAGTATTATATGTAGCTGACATTTTGAAGGGTGTGGTCAGTGGATCTGTTTTAGTCCTTCCGGCCCCTGTTTCTTAGGCAGGTGGAGCGGAGGGATTAGCGTACTGCTGCCATAGAGGAAAAAACCCCAGGAAGTGACAGGAGCGGCTACTGTGAGCGTCAGCTCCTGGCCGCGCAGTCGCCTCTGTGTGCTGCTAATGGGGCGATAAGCCGGCGGCAACCCTCCCGCCAGGACACCTGCTTCGCATGCGCCTCGCTGACGCCAGGAGACGGGAATCTCTCGCAGTCCAGCTGACCGCCTGGGAAGTCTGCAATGTTTTTGTACGGACGGCTACAGCACATAGGCTCGTGTGGAGTCTGGCTGTCGCGTTGTTCCGTCATGGGCACAGTCACTCTCACTATCTGTTAACACTTTGGTACACACTATTACTAAAAGAAATACTAAACATATCAAGACTATGGAGAGTCCACACTAGGACCCTATATGGGAGTAGGACTTTACACAAGGCTGCAAAATTAATACACGAAATATATTGAAAGATATAAAATAATAAAAATAAGATATCATTATTTATGGTCCACACGAGTGAGCCTGGTCACCCAGAGGTCAACTGACATCAATAGATGTCCACACAAAATTTTGTGAAATTAAAAGCCAAATATTAATATTGACTGACATAGCAAAAGCAGTCATTAAATGGAACTTTTGGTTCAAGTTCATCGTATTTAACTTAAATCTACACACACTCATAAATAAAAGTTGACACATACGTTCTTCAACTAGTTGACTTCAACAACTGTTTCAAATCTCCCTAACTCGTATTAGTTTAATGCACACAATCAAAAAATAACATTTTACATAGCGAAATGGCGAATAGAACTGCAAGGTTCTAAGTCCTTATAAGTCACACTACACAGTGATACATATTAATAATAAAATTGAACACTCATAAAGCTATAACTTAATGGAACATCGAGATTAATAGTTATAATAAACAAAACTAAGTCCTGCATAAACAACTGTGTCTTAGCCATCATAATTCAACCCACAGGGAATGTCAACAGTCACGTCAAGTCACAGTGTGTTAGTTTTAGAGAGAGGCATTTGGCCAGGAAGTCAGGGTAACCATGCAGCATGCAGCGCTATGCAGAGATTAACTAACAAACAACTATCTACAGCCCAGGCGCAATTTGCTCTAACTACTGCGCAAGGCACGAGTCACTTGGGTGTGACTAGTGACCTGATTCTTCATGGTGCAAGTTCCCGATTGGTTCTTGTAAACATACCCTACACACATCTCTCTCACAGAGGTGGGAAAACATGGTTACACGTGTTACTCTAGAGAGAATAAAATGAAAAGACACCATATATCAGATGACATAAAGTAACATCCCATAATCATACACAAGCATATCATCTAAATTACGCTAAAATGTTAGCAGTCAACAAGTTTGTGACAGAAAGATAACACCCATGTGGGGTGAATGTTTTCACAGTAATCACTTTGCAAAGGGCAACAGAGAAAACACAAAGAGAAATATACAAAATAAACAGTACAAATCCCTACATGTTAAATAATCCTAAATTAATCAAGTGAGATCTAAGGTATTTATAACATACAATGGTCTCATACAATCTTACCACTATGATGCTGCCAAATTAAGAATGACAAATTGGTGGTTGACAGACTTTTGGATTTACTGTCCTAGTGGTGTTGAGCATTATATATCGTCGGTTGTTCATCTGAAACGGTCAGTCACTTGACATGGAGTTTGCCCTCCTTGCACTCCTTTATCTCGATGTTCTTCGTCTAATATTTTTCCTCTTCTAAATGTGATATTGGCCTTTTTCACAGAACACGCTCTGTCCTTTAATTTACAAAATTTTCCTGCAAAACGCATCTAAAAAATTGGAAGTTGGTTCTATTAACAGGCCAGGGTATATATTGTCAAATAAAATTTTAGGTGTACCTCTTCGTTCGTGCTCTCCAGCGACCTTCCACAGGCCGAATCGCACACCTTCTGTTACTCAAACGGACAATTCCTAGAGAAGATTATCTAGGCCCATAAGCATCAACACCACAGTGCATCATCGTGCAACTGAAATCCTATAAATAACGGCGTTGGCGCCTACCACGCGTCTTGTTAATATGCTATTCAACGGCAGTTTGCCGACTCGAAATCTACAGTAATGATGGCATTTGTAGCACTCTACGCACGAGGCTGGCTCCACTCACAGTGAAGAAGAGCATACACAATTTAAACGATATACAGGGAACAAATTACGGAAACAAAATTACACAATAATATACGTAAGCATTGCCTACACAAATTACATTTCATCAGTTCACGACTGGAAACATAGTAATGACATGGAGAGGAATTAAAACAAGCGATTTCGTGAGGTGGACAGCCTTATTAGCCAACAGAGACACTTTGATGTGTGACACAAACAAAACCTTAAACAAAACGGAGTGTCAAGATAATCCACTTCGAACAGCTAACCGGCGTGCACCATATAACTCACAAGACACGCAAACAACCTGAAAACATATTGTTGCGGAGGACAAATCGCACAACAAACACATACACAAGGGAAACACGTAACAAAATACACTATTGAAAGAAACCACATAAAGAAATCACTGCAAAAGGCATAAAAAATACAGCATGAACTTACAACACTAAGAACTTGATTGGTAAGGATATCACTAAAATTTCTTTAGAAAACAAAATTAGGCAAAACTGGTATGATACAATTAAGGTGCCTGGCTACTCGTGGTAGAACCTCAGGCTCGAGACATGGTGGAGCCCTCGGGATTTCCTGGTGCGGAGGATGTCTAGCTCCACGGCGTTCTCATGGGCTATCCGATAGGGTATGGTCTGACGAAAAGGGGGGAAAACTTCTTGGTAAGGGAGTGAAGTTTGCTCGAGAGTCGTCGCGAGCGTACTATGACCTTTAGGTCTACCTGGAACACTCTCATAACGCGACTGTCTTTGTCTTGCCGTTGCCTCCTCTCTGCGGCACTTCTAATATTCGCCACGGCGCGTTCGACAACGTCACTGTGTCTCAGGCACACCGACGGGTCGAGAGGCACAGTTTCACGCAACTTGTCCCCCGGGTGCTGGTTCTTAAGCACCAGCAAAGGGGGCATAGAGGTGGAGCTGTTTGGGAGGTCATTCAGGACGTGCTAAAACCCTTATATGTACCGATCCCAGGCCCTATGAGGACGGTAGCAGTGCAGGCGGCACAGCTTCCCCAGTTCTTTCATCACCCACTCACAAGGATTTGACGCAGGGTGATAAACGGATATGAAAACTGGCCTCATGCGTCGCCTCCGTAGTATTTCTTTCCAAACGGGGGAACAGAATTGAGAACCATTGCCCGCAGTGACTTTCTCTAAAGGCCCGAATTGTCGTAAGAAGTTTTTGATAAAGGCCTGAGCGACGGAACGTCCGGTCGCTCTTCTTAAAGGAAACAAAGTAACAAATATTGAAGTTAGCTCCACTGCCACAAAGATGTACGAATAGCCATTCATTGTGCATGGTAGCGGCCCAAAGAGATTGATCACAGCTAACTCATGAAGCCGAGAAGCGATTTTAGGAAAAAGGGGAGCTTGGTGTGTAACCGTGTGGATTTAGATTTCTGACAAAGCTTACAAGTGGCCAGCACTTTCTGGATCTTCCTTTCCATGTTTATGAAGTAACAGGTATCACGGAGTTTCTGGTAGCACTTGCAGGGCCCATAGTGCGCGTAGCTCAGGTGAGTAAACCAGATGCATTTGTTGACCCACTCATGTGAAATGCACACAACCCATTCCGATTGCCCGGGGTCTCTACGACGGAACAAGATATTTCGCCTAATAAGGTAGTAATTCCTCATCGACGGATGGTTCTGATCACGCCATTTGGCCTTCAGATCTCTCAGAATCGCATCCTTATCTTGTTCCCGTGCTATGTCCTGAAGTTTTCGAAAGCAACGCCATGGAGATATAAGACACTGAATCTGTTCTCATTCAGTTCGTCATTGGTCCCTTGAGTCAAACCCACCGGAGAGCGAGAAAGGGCGTCAGATACCACATTCTCGTTGCCGGGTATGTGAACCATGGTAAAACGAAATTCCTGAAGAAACAACACCAACCTGGCCAACCTTCCGTGGGTCTACTACTACTGACATTAGAAACTCTAATGCGCGGTGATCGGAATAACCTTGGTCGTCCTCCCAAACAAGTAACCCCTGAACTTCAGGAAACCGAAAATGACGGCAAGAGCTTCAAGTTCAGTCATGGAGTAATTGTGCTCACAATTGTTTAACACCTGACTCGTGAAAGCAATCGTCTTTCGCTGTACCAGCCCATTTTCCTCAATTTCTTGAAACAGCTCTGCAGCTATGCCAACTTTAAAGCTGTCCGTTCCTAGGCAGAAATCCTTCAACAGGTTCAAAAATGTTTGTAAAGCTTATGGGACTTAACTACGGGGTCATCAGTCCCTAAACTTACAAACTACTTATGAACTACTTACGGACTAGGACGGCACAAATATCCATGCCCTAGGGGGGATTCGAACCCCCGACCGTAGTGGCCGTGCTGACCGTGACTGGAGCGCCTCAGTCACCTCGGCCACCGCGGCCGGCCTTCAACAGGTCAGCGTGGGCTAACAGGGGCGCGGCTAACAAGGCGCGATTCATCTCCTCAAATTCCTTTTGAGCGCTCACTGTCCACTTGTTCGTAAGCATGCAAAGAGTTGGAGTGGAAATACTTTCTATCGATAGGAACCTCTTGTAAAAATTTATAAGCCCTAAGTAGGCCCTGACCTGGTTTTTTTTTTTATTTTTTGTTGTTGATGGGACCAAAAATTCTCTGATTGAATTTAGTTTGGTCAGGTCTGGTTGGATGCCATCCCCCGATATAGATTTCAATTCTCGGCAGCCGAACTCTGATTTATTTAGATTTGCCGTCACTCCTGACTGTTCGAACACTTGAAGTAACTGCTTTAGAACGTAATTATGGTCTCCCCATGAGTTCTCTGCTATAAGTACATTATCCACATACGTGATTACCCGTTTCCGCAATTCGTCTGCCAAGATACTATTAAACCTGCAGATAAATGCAGCAGAACTGACGTTGAGTCCAAAAGGCAACTTACTGAATTGGTAGCAGGTCCGGTAACGTAGGAAGGCAGTGTAAAGATGGCAGCTCGGGTCAAGTTCAATTTGCCAATAACTGGAGCGCAAGACTATGGAGGAAAGCATGCACAGGCTGTGAAATTGCTGTAGCAATCCATCCAAAGTCTGTGGTCGGTCTGGCTCCGGTTCTTTACCGTGTTAATTTGTCCCGAATCGAGAACAAGCCCAATCGAGTTATCTCGTTTCGGAACGACCAGCAGCGGATTATTGTATGAACTCACCGATTGTTCAATGACTCCTTCCGCCAGCATGCGCTTAATTTCCTCCTCGACTTGCTCCTTACATACCGACGGAATAGGGTGTGGCCCGACAAAGAACTTCATTTGTTCCCGGACCTTAAAACTGTAGACAAACCCCTTTATGGTGCTGGAAGTCTGAAAGAACACAGTGGAGTGTTTATGGAGTATTTGGGACAGCTCGGATTTTGCAGCACCTGACACATCGTCTATAAGCGACCTTCTTACTAATCTCGCTGGTGATCATGTCTACATCGTCAGTCCCACAGTAAAGAACGACTGTGTCCTCCTCGCAGGAACTAAAACAACTGGTATCAATTTTCGGTCAAACGTCATGCAAGAACTGGCAGTAGTGGTCGGCAGAGTCCACCTTAGCAGCACTCTCATTGAATTTCAGTTTGATGATGGCATTTCCCTTGCATAATCGAACCACGCCTTCACTAAAATCTAACAGGGCGTTATGTGCAAGGAGGAAATCTATGCCTAGGACATTTACCGTTAATGAGGGCACTATAATAAAATTCACACAGAATTTGTGACCCTGACACTCCAACACTACCTTGGCTTGCTTCCTCACATCAACACTGCACATGACAAATGCGCCCTTTACCTTTATCCTCTGCAAATGGAGAACAGGCATGTTTCCACTGCTTGACAACGGAAGAAGGTGGAGTCACTCATGACCGAAACTACGCTGCCGATGTCAAGTACGTATTCCAGAGCAATCTCTTTGACGCATATTGTAATAAGCGGTTGGATGACTGGCTCTACCGCAGTGGTCTCTTCCTCGAGAAGTGTCCCTAATGTCATCCTGACCTATTTTCGGATGGATATGCTCCTTGCCAAGCAAGTTGACAGTTTGTTGGTCAACTTTGTCACTGGCTCATGGTAGGGGCGGGGTCTTGGGGTCGACTGCGGTGTGGATGAGCTGATAGCCACCCCTTCTGTTGGCGGGTTGCATGGTTTTTTTCTGGCCTTGATCGGTTCAGTAGCCCTTATTCCTGTTCCTGAATCTTCTCCGTCTTTCAGCTCGCTGATCACGCCAAGGACTTTGCTCGCTCCTCCTCTGCTGCTGATTCTCAGCATTGGCAGGACCGGGCTACTACTACTTTCCGCCTTGTGATTGTCCCCAGCACTATTTCCACTCCGATTACTTCTCCTAGAAGAGCTGTTGCTGTCTCTTCTAAGTCCACAATCATCATCGAACTCCAAGTCCTCGAGGTAAGCCTGGAAGGACTCAATGTCCTCCTTACAGCTTCTCGCAAGGAGGGCATTGTGCACGTTCTGTGGTAGTTTTGAGGCGCAAATTCTCATTAATTCGCATGGAGGATTACAGGTAATCAAGGAACTGATTTCTCAGCATCATTCCTTGCAAGAAGTCGCTGAACTCTTGCAATTGCTGTTTGCAAAAGGGGCATCACTAATATGCTACTTTTTACTCTCCTGCTGCCTCTCTGACCAGTAGGCAGAGAGGAAATGCTCCCTAAAGTCCTCATAGTAACGGAAATATTTCAAGAGCGAACGCTTGCACGTGGCTGGCTTTCCTTCGAGCTATCTGCACACATATTCCATCTAATTCCCTTGAGGCGAGTTCGGGGGCAAAGAAAAATCGAATTGTTCCAGCCATGCATGGGGGTGTATCCGGGTAACATTGTTCCTGAAAACTTGGTACTTCCTTACGGTCAAGAAGTGTTTATAATAAAATAGCTGTTGAGGATAATGCACAGGCACTTGAATCTGACTTTACCTTCTCATAGGATGTACACGCAGGGGTTAGACGTCCTCCTCCTGAAACGCCGAATCGTCTCCATGGTCGGAATGACAGGGCTGACATCGGCACAAATTGCGGGAAACGTTTTTTATGGGCGGGGCAGGCGGCGGTGCAGCAGAGGTTTGTCTAACCAGATGACGCGTTCATGCAGCTCGGCTGCTACATCACGACGCCTCTGGTTTATTTCCCACTGTTGCTCTTTGAACCGAAGCAAGTCGTGGACTTCCTTCGATTCAGTTGCAACATCTGGAACTTGCCTTTCTGCTGCTGCCCCCCCCCCCCATCCCCCGGCCAGCAGAACCTTCGCCACCAGCTCTTCAACGTGAACTCGTCTGTGCGCGTTTTTGCCATACCGTCTAGTAATTCAGATCTCTCGTTAAAAGAGTGGACTTTAGTATCAGGTATTTTCACACTATCGTTGAGTTTCTCCTCAAGTCAGTGGATATTTCTACTCATTTCATCTACTCGGTGGGAGAGGGTAGAGATGGCTCCTACGTTCCCCGTAAACTCAGTTGAGTTCTCTGAGATAGCACTCATTGCTATCTCATGCCATTCCTGTACGAGCTGCACAATATCGGTGCACAACCCATCTAGATTCGCACCCAACTGAAGGCTTAAGTGCTTAAAGGTCGTATTCCACAAAAATCAACGAAATCATAGATTACGAAGCAAGAATACACTATAGTAAGGCACTGGTAAGTAAGCAATGGCGGGAACTCAAGCGACTATCTATAAACCCTTGAAGTCGGCGTTTGGACCCACGTGGCTCCGAAAACAAGTAAAAATACAAAAATTCAATTTCCGAAAAATAAAGAAAAATAGCTACGGCATGCAACCCTTAGAAATGCGTAGGATATCATAAGGAAGCTAAAGAAATACAGCCAGACGCGATTGGAAGGGTTTACACGGATGGACGAAGTCCTGTCTTCAAAAATCAGAAAAATCGAATAAATTCAAAGTCGGAGTAAATCAACTAAGAAATACGGCATGCAGCCCCTAGAAATACGTAGTATTTCTTAACGAAGCTAATAAAGGGGGTCTGAATGCGAAGTTTGGAAACGAAACAGCAATTTAAAATAGACGGAGAGGAGATTACGGAAATAAGAAAGATACATGCATAATTTCTTGCCTGAACGGCATAGAAACAGATACAGAGGTGTTTCCAGAATGAAACTTTCGCTCTGCAGCGGAGTGTGCGCTGATATGAAACTTCCCGGCAGATTAAAATTGTGTGCCGGAACCGGGACCTTTGCCTTTCGCGGGCAAGCGCTCTACCGTCTGAGCTACCCCAACAGGACTCACGATGCCGCCTCACAACTCTACTTCCGCCAGTACCTCGCCTCCTATTTTCCAAACTTCACAGAAGCTCTCCTGCGAAACTAGCACTCCTGGAAGGAGGAAAGATATGGTGGAGACATGGCTTAGCCACAGGCTAAGGGATGTTCCACAATGAAACTTTCACTCTGCAGCGGAGTGTGCGCTGATATGAAACTTCCTGGCAGATTAAAATTATGTGCCGGAACCGGTACTCGTACCTGGGACCTTTGCCTTTCGAGGGCAAGAGCGCTTGCCCGTGAAAGGCAAAGGTCCAAGATTCGAGTCCCGGTTCCAGCCTACAATTTTAATCTGCCAGGAAGTTTCAGATACAGGGGTAGCTGAAGGTTTTGTTCTAAGAACACACCACGTGGAGTACATATCACTTGCGAAAGAAAAAAAGGAAAGGAATATTTCACATGCACTATACAGAATAAAAATATTCCCACACATAAGTCGTACCCCACAAAGCTAGAATGAAATTAAACTGAGTTCGTACACCGCCAGCTAGTCCCACAAAAGTTATCGATTCTCAGTCATTATCAAACCGAATTAGTTACATATTCACCACGTTTACCTATGCAAAATCAGAGAAATGAAGTTAAATACACTTCCGTACATGACCGAGGAAACTTATTCCGAAAAATGAACCTAAGTTCTGAAGTCTAACTTGAATACCAGACAAAGAATCACTACCATCTCAAGGGAGGAAAGAAAATCAGAATGTCTTACCAGATTGAAGCGCAGCCACCAAGTGACCAGACGGCCTGCGAGTCCCAGCCAGGGCCGGAAATAGATAAAAACTCAAGAAATCCGCGGTGGAGGGGAGAACCTAGACTCGCTCATCCTATCGAGGCTTGCTACCGAGCATTGCCAACCCATCTTGTAACCCAAGGGTGGAGGAACCTCTTTGGTAGCATTAAAAGCAGAAGCTGGTAATGACTACCTATGGACAAGAAGACAGAGAAACACTAGTAGCGAGTAGCCAGCAGCCGACGTCGAAAATTCTCATGTATACACTCAGACTCCCATCTTATAAGATCCTCATACATGTACGAACAGAATAAAGCAAGTGCAGATTCTCACAGGGACAGTGGTGTCACAGAGAGACCGTTCATATTGCCACATTCATAGACACATTGATAAATTATTAGATTAATGAAATCCCAGCATTACCAACACAGTACTACAGAAGCTAACTTTTAAAAACGTAAAATGAAATGCTATTCCTCATGCCTCCAAACGAAGCGGGTTCTCGTTTAGCAAAACAGGCAATCTAGTGAACTTATATAAATTACAAAGTTATAAAGCCAACAACATAAAATTTTGACTTGCCCAAAACTATTTATATGTAGAGGACAAGAAGGCAGTAGACTGGAAAACAAAGGAGAGGAAACGCCCCACAGTTGACAAACGTTTACAACCCCAGCGCATGTCTTATCCAGGTGGTAGAGGATTTAGGTTACCAGTGAAAAAATTTACTTAACAAGTATTGAGTGTGACCTGCTAAAAATAGCCTCTGCAACGAACCACACAAATGTTGGTCTGGTGGCTGCTTTCAGGCGACATTGATCAGCCCCAGTTGGACTGCTGTAAGGTGGGTCAAAATGGAGTTAGATCAGTTGTGAAAGGCGCCCAATAAGACATTGTTTGGTACCTTTTGAGGCTGTAGATAGGTGGAACTTCACAAGACATGGCCTACACCTCAATAGGAAAGGGTAGGGTAAACTGGATGGGTTAATAGCAAAAACCTTAAGGGGGATTCTGAAATTAATGAATGTATCTCTTTTCTTAGGTTAAGACCAGTGTCCAATGGAATGCTCAGGTAGGCATGTGCTAAAGATATTGAAAACGCATATGAATCTGACAAAAGTAAATTAGTAAGTAAAGTTACGATATTTCATAATAATATTGGCGGAGTAAATAATAAAGTTGAGTCCCTCAAAAGTAAAGTAAAAAATATTGTTACTATCTTTCACCAAAATATCGCTGGATTAAAGAACAAAGTAGATGAGCTTCTGGTTTGTTTAGATGACATAGAATCACAGAATGTAATAGATATACTATGCCTATCTGAGCATCACATTATGATGGATATATCAAAGGTAAACAGGGACAAAGAAAAATCGTATTGTTCCAGCCATGCATGGGGATGTATCCGGTTAACATTGTTCCTGAAAACTTGGTACTTCCTTACGGTCAAGAAGTGTTTGTAATAAAATAGCTGTTGAGGATAATTCACAGGCACTTGAATCTGACTTTACCTTCTCATAGGATGTACACGCAGGGGTTAGACGTCCTCCTCCTGAAACGCCGAATCGTCTCCATGGTCGGAATGACAGGGCTGACCTCGGCACAAATTGCGGGAAACATTTTTTATGGGCGGGGCAGGCGGCGATGCAGCAGAGGTTTGTCTAACCAGATGACGCGTTCATGCAGCTCGGCTGCTACATCACGACACCTCTGGTTTATTAGTTACAAATTAGCAGCACATGTGAATAGGGAGAATAAGGTGAGAGGAGGGGTTGCCATCTATGTCAAAAGATATCACTGTGTAAAAAGTTTAGAACTACAAGAGTTTTGTGCCTGACAGATTAAACTGAATACAGGTCCTTCTTTTATAATTGTAACAGTATATAGGTCCCCTTCAGGAAACATTCAGTTATTTACGGAAAGTTTGGATGCCTTGTTGTGCTATCTGTCATATAAGGGAAAACTAATTATTATTTGTGAGGATTTCAATTTTGAATCCCTAAAGGAATGTATTAGGAAGAATGTCCTGGAAGTCTTACCCAGTTCTTTCAATTTGTCATCGATAATTGTTTTTCCTACTCGGGTAGTAAATGACAGTAGCGCACTGATAAATAACTTTTTTTTTGACCAAGATAAGTTTAAAGACATAAATTCTTGTCATGTTGAGAATGGTCTTTCTGATCATGGTGCACACCTAGTTACTGTAAATGATACATTTCCTCTAAGATTCCTTCCTTCTAATTCAAAAGAGCCCTCCAAAGTTGTGCAATCAGTTAACGATTCAACAATTAGAAATTTAAGGGAAAATCTTCAGCATTTAGACTCGGATGAGTTGTATAAGGAGGATGACACTAATTTAAAATATAACTTATTTCATGATACATTTGTAAGAGATTTTCAAAATTGTTTCCCCAAGAAAATAGTTAAATATAATGAAAATAAACCATGGAAGAAACCATGACTTACTAAAAGAATAAGAATATCTTGTAACCAATAAAGGAAACTGTATCTAACAGCAAGAAAGAGTAATGACCCAGAGACAGTCATATTTAAAAAACTACTGTGCTACATTACGAAAAGTTATTAAAACGTCCACAAGCATGTGCATAATGTCTGAGTTTAGTAGCACTGATAACAAAATTAAAGCAATTTGTATTATTATTACCAGGGAGACAAGGCAACCAAGAGCACAGGGAAATAGCATTGTCAACAAAGTGAATGAAAAGTTTACAACTAACAAGCCATAAGTTAAAACATTTTTAATAATTATTTTTTAAATATTGTGGAGAAAATAGGATCTAAATGTTCATTAGAAGAAGCTAGGCAGTTAATGGAACAGGCCATACCTACACAATTTAATTCAATAGAAATTCCTCCCACCTCTCCTTTTGAAATTAAGCTAGTAATAAACTCTCTCAAGAGCAAAAGGTCACATAGAATTGATGGTATTTCCAACAGGGTAATATAACCTTGTTCTCAAAAAATAATTAGGATTCTTAGCCACAAATGTAAGTTCTCTGAAGCAGGGTGTTTTACCTGATAGACTGAAATATGCTGTTCTTAAAGCACTGCACAAAAAAGTGATATGTCTGACGATAGCAACTACCGTCCAATCTCACTTCTGACAGCTTTATCCAAAATTCTTGAAAAAGTAATGTATTCTAGAGTAGCTTCAGACTTAGGTAAAGATAAAGTTCTAACAAAATGTCAGTTTGTTTTTCAGAAAGGCTTCACAACAGAAAATGCTATATATACTTTCACCAATTAAATATTAAATGCTCTGAATAACCGGACATGTCCCGTTGGATTTTTTGTGATCTCTCCAAGGCTTCTGTGTAAATCATGGAAATCTTCTCGATAAACTAAAGTATTGTGGTATGAATGGGACAGTGTACAAATGGTTTAAATCATACCTAACAGGAAGTGTGCAGGAAGATGACATAAGTGGTTCACATAATACGCAAAAAACCGCTGTTTCCTCATACTGGGTAATAATCGAAACTGGGGTGCCACAAGGTTCGGTCTTGGGCCCTCTGCTGTTCCTAATATATATTAATAATGTGCCATTCTATATTCATGAAGATGCAGAGTTCATTTATTTTGCTGATGGTACAAGTATAGTTATCACACCTGACAGACAAGAACTAACTGAAGAAATTGTAAACGACGTCTTTCAGAAAATCATTAAGTGGTTCTCAGTAAATGCACTATCACTAAATTTTGATAAAACACAGTACATAGCCTTCCATACAGTAAATGGAATTACACCATTAATAAATATAGACTCTGATGAGAAATCTGTAACAAAGGTAGAATATTCAAAATATTTAGGCGTATGCATTGATGAGGAGTTAAACCAGAAAAATTACATTGAAGATCTGCTGCAACATTTGAGTTTAGCTACTTACGCTATTAGAGTAATTGCAAAATTTGCTGATATACATCTCATATAGCTTACTACGGCTATTTTAATTCTTTGCCTTTGTATGCCATCTGTTGCGGGTTCTACATTCATGCTTGCCCTACAAGATCGTTAACAGTCGTCGGTATGAAGAGGTTGAGGCTCCACTACCACTTCACCTCACGACCATTTGCAGTGACAGATATTGATTTCGCTGGGCCACTGTATGTTAAAATTGGACACCTAGTAAGCAAGTATTATATTGTCCTATTCACATGCGCCACAACCCGTGATATCCATATTGAGCTCACTACAAATATATCAACTGACCGATTTCTGATTGCTATTCAATGCTTCGCAGGATGGAGAAGCCTACCAGTCACTGTTTATTCTCACAACGCCATAACATTGCACGCAGCTAACACAGAATTAACAGAGCTATTCCAAAAGATTCAGCACACCATAGTTCAGCACTACTGTGCCTACCAAGGAATCACTTGGAAGTACGTACCACCACATGCGGCTTGGTGGAGAGGTTGGTGGGAATGTAAGATTGACTCTGTAAAGCGCTGCTTCAGGAAGGTACTTGGTCTGTCTCAAGTTGATGAAGAAAGCCTGAACACCATTTTGATTTCAATAGAAGCCGCAATAAACTCGAGACCCATCACCCAAGGAGAGATTGATATGGCATTGACATAAGCTCACTTCCTAAATGGTGACAAACTAGTCACTATTCCATATGGGCCAGAACCAGCAGCTAGGAAAGATCTGGCCAAGGAGTTCCGACGCAGACAGAAATATTATGAAGACCTTTGGCGAAGATGGGAAAAGGAATACCTGTTGCTACTAAGAAACCATCCTGAAGTGAAAAGCTATCCATCAAGAAGAGGACCTAGAATAGGAGGAGATGAAACCCCAACACGTATGGAAGAAAATAGTGGTGGAAGAAGTGCGGTTTGGCCGAGACAACAAGATCAGGTGCATCATTCTCTGGCAGCGCGATTTAACAAAGATCTGTCGAACGGTTCAGCTGGTCATCCCCTTGAAAATAGACCAGATTGAGGAGGATGTTGCGGGTTGAGAATGGACATTTACGCTATCTAATGACGGTTTTGTAACTTGTGTTGACGGTGCTTCCCCCAGCAGGGAGTGTTGTAATTTACTTTAGACTGTTTCTACCACCGTAAGATGGAGGTGTCGAAATAATGCTGTTTGTGTGAAGCTCACTGTGTTCAATTCTCTTAATACTAGTGTGTAACAACACCATCATTTTCTGGGGATAATTGATCATTGAGTAAAAAGTATTCTTTTCACAAATGCGTGTAATCAGAATAATTGCTGGAGCACATCCAAAATCATCTTGCAGACACTTATTTGAAGAGCTAGAGATCTTCACAGTATGTATATTCACGTATGAAATTTGTTATTAGCAATTCCACCGAATTCAAAAGCAACAGCAATGCACATAGCTAGAACACTAAGAGAAAGAATGATCTTCACTATTCAAGGTTAAATCTAGCTTTGATACAAATAAGGGTGAATTATGCTGCCACAAAAGTCTTTGAACACCTACCAAAGAGTATCAAAAGCTTGATAGACAGCCAACTAGCATTTAAAAATAAAGCAATTTCTTAATGGCAACTCCTTCTACACTATAGATGAATTTTTAGATATAAATTAGTAAATTTGGGAAAAATGTTTAATGTAATATTTAGTAAAAAGTAATAATTTGTAAAGACACCTTTTATTAACCTGACACATTCCATGATCTATGCAACAAGTACTAATCTAATCTAATCTGACAACTAACAACTTGCTTATCACATTCACACTTTCATAGTGGATTCTGCTGTTTCCCCTTTTTTTCTAGTGGTGATATTAACTATTTTTTGGTTCCTCAGTGATCAAAATGAAATAATTTTTCTGTCTCTCTAACATGGCACTAGGTCCCTTCTTAAAACTAACTTAAATGCTTCACAAACCTTCTAACCATCCATTATTATATTTAACATATCCTGCAATGAACCCTCTCTTGCAATTAGTGGCAATATAGACAACATAAATTCTCCAAAAACATCTCAGTTAGTGTGGATGGGCTTTGGCATCACGTGTCCACAAAATAATATCACTGAAAATGACTAACACGTTTACCTGCGTGTGGAGAGTGGAGCAGTTGTTATGTAGCACACAGAAGTGAGTTGTAGCAGCAATCTCAGGAAGAAGCTACCTGTGGTTTATTGCTGCTAATTACGTTCGTTTGTTGCAACACTCACGGCGTATAGGTGACGCCCTGCGGCCTTTGTCCATGTTAAGGGCATTTAATTTCGTTAGAGGTAGAAATTAAAGTTGGCTTTGCTCCTCGAATTGGTAATTAACTTTCACTGTTACCACCTTTGTTGTGACAAACTCGTTTTCTAAATTAAATAAACACCGACTCAGGTTCACAACATTCTGTGTTTACATTCCTGTAAACGGATTAAAGAAAAAAAGAAAAATGGCTTCACACTCAAAGCACACACTCACACACTCTGTTACAACTGGAGATTATCGTTAATACCTGCTAATAGATGTTTAGATATAGGAATACTGTAGGCTATCAGTGTGACTATTTTAGAGAAATTGAATGTGGCCCAACATTTCATTGAATTACTCCTCCTGCATGTTTAATGTCATGTACTTACCATGTATTATGTCACTATTTTTATGATCTTCTACAGCTCCGAATTTAACAAGAAATTCAAATGTTCCATCCACTAATTTCCTTTACCTATACAATATTCTAAATAATTTAATAATCATTTCATGCAATAGCACATTTTCTGATTTTGAAGCACAGCCATTAACCAACATGAATCCTGTACTTCCTAAGCTATATCAACTCCGTTAACTTCATCAACGAGGAGTACCTATCTGCCCAGTAATATCTTTCTACATTCGACCATCTTACAAACTGGTTACAAAATTGGACACATGAATTAAAAGTCGTTCTAAATTCAAATCCAAGCATAGTATCTCGATCTTCCTAGATATTGTTCCTAAGATAAAAGAACTTTCTATCTCACACACTGTAGTATCTACTCAGACATGATTAAAACATAACTATATCCAGTTCCAATGAATGTGTATAAACAGATGTTTAAACTATGCAGTCCCTACCTTCACTTTGACAGACATATTCCTGAATAATTTTGAGTGATATTTTCTGAACAATAAACTTTTATGCTAATATTAAATACTGGCTCTGATAATAGAAAATACACTGTGCTGGTTGCCAAGTACCACTAGATAAGCTCAATATATTTATTTAAATCTGAAACAGGAAATACAATAATATTCAATTTATGTACCAATTTCAAAAGGGGATTTCAAAACTGAGCACCGACACAATCAGATTTATCGCCTCAACCAGTGGCTATAATCCTGTACTGGTTGATAATTTCTTGTGCAGAAAACATAAATTTATGTCACATGCCCTTTACATAGAAAACAAAGGCCAAAACCTCTATCTTTCAGAACCAAATGAAATTAATGAACACTTCAGCCACAGCCCTGATTTAAAGTCAAATGACCATACGCAACTCATCCCCTCTTCTGAGTGTCACTTAATCATCCATGTTTAGCCAATACTCCCACATTGTCTGTTTCTATCCCTGCATTTATTTCCCATGTTATATTCATGGTTAGTTGGCTAATTTTCCAGAACATTATATCTGCTAGAATGGTCTATTCTGTTTTTGAATGTAATCTCTACATCACGTTAAACATATAAATAGTCTGTATGTGCTTGGAATTGTAAGATGTAATAGCTATTGAACATACTCTTCAACTGTCTGCTTAACTGATTTATTTCACTGACATCATTATTTATTTATAATGTTAGACAGGTAGGCCTACATTTTTCAGTTTAAAGTTTAAGGCTTTTCCTTGTTTCTCTAAAAGACATCATGTAAGTATATCAATGTGCTGCTATTTAATAGTTGTTTATTTAAATGTTAATATTTACATAAAAATATCTTGCTATCCCTTCACCATAGATATTGATTTTCACTTTAAATGATGTATAAGACATACTGTTGTCCATCTGATAAAATCAACACATAATAATTTTACTTTTCTATGAGTCTACTGGAATATCGCTCTCATGAGCATACCTCTATAGGAGCCATTATGGGACAAAATCATTATATGTAACAGCAGTGTTACAAATGAATGTTTTGGCCATAGATCACATATGAAATATATGAGACATGGTAGAAATACACGTTTTTACCTTTATTAACATTTTTTACACTAAGAAAAGTGGAATACATTTTTTACTATAATTGTAGTATACACACATTTAAAAATAAACGAAGAGACTAGCAGAATACTGATTAAAGAAGTTTCATTCTCACCATTTACATCCTTTAAAAAAGGATGAGAATTTATCTGTATAGAGATTCATTATATATTTTGTCTATATAAGAGTTTATTAGCATATTTATGGAAAACATATTACTGTTTCATCAGTATATGCTCTGTGTATATGGAAGACTAACAGCATGCAGCCAGAAGAAGAAAAGAAGAGGGTTCACACAGAGTCTTTATTCATGTTGTGTGAAAATTGGTGGGTTCCAATGCCATCCTCACAGATGAAGCATTTATCATCATGATACAATAGCCCAACCTTCAGTTGTAATGCAGTATGCACCTCATGGCCCTATTAGAGAAAAACTACTTGACACACCATGTGAGGAACACCATCATTGAATAGGCAGAGCTTTTAATCCTCGATCATGAGGACCTGTAAAACTGGAAGATGCACACCCTTAGCTTGCTTGCTTTTGGGTGCCGCTTTTGTTTATATGGTATGTGTACATTTGCGATCTGAGCCCCACAAGCTCTACAATCTGCGAACCATTCACCTCATCTTTCATCAGACTAGTAACCTTATTGTTTTGAGTTGTTATCCCATAAGGATTGTCAACTGCTGAAACTAGCCGTATTCATATAAAGCAATTTTGGATCTGCAAAGTTCGGTTTTGTGAACTCATTATGATATCTGTACATGTGCAGTTTGGAGAGTTGCAGAACACACATACCGATATATGTATGCTTTGTAATCTCTACTACAACCTTAGCCATTTCCACAGCAACCAGTCCTTCATTAAATTGAAATTTGGTTTTGCAATAGAATTTCGTGCACCATAAGGTCCATCCCAATTACAAAGCAAATGAGTTTCATAGTTGTTTCAGACATTTTCCATGGTTTTGTCCAAAAATTGAATTATTCATTAATTTATAGAAATCTTTGCCAAATTCACAGGTTGCTTGAGCACTATTCGCAGCATTTAAATGGATATAATGCTTCGGCCAGGGTCGCTGCAGGAGAACCCACGGTGAATTTTAATAACTTCCATCCTGAAATTGAGACATTGCAAGAGGTTTTGGTAGTGTAGAACATAACTGTTTATCCCCAGCGTTGTCATCATATTGGGAACAGAATCTTTTCATGAGGCAATGTGTTCTAAACAGAGTGGAAATTCGCTGTGCGCAGCACGTAAATCAACGGGATATGCTAAGTCTACCTCTAGGACATATCCAACGCAGCCAAAAGCTTGTTATGACTCTTAAATCTGATGTTTTGCTTCTCAGACAGCCGCTGTAAACATTGTTCACATCAAGATAGAGGATGTAGCTCAAATCGTCAGATGATCGGTACTGTGACTCACTCATTCACGGGTTATTTGCCTTGGCACACACTGGCAAAGTCCTCCGTGAATCCTGTGTTCAAAGAACACCAGCGTATCAATATCGGCCAACAATTTGAGGTTCTTTTCAAGATCTCATCCCATGAAAGCCCCAACACAGTGTTAGAGCAGGCAGGATCCAGAGTGTATGTGTTCTTGCATACTCTCCAGAATTTTTCAAATATGTCTGCGAGTAGGTGAACGTCAGTATCCATATATAATTTAGCATATTCCCCTTTATCAGAGATGTTGAATTCCTGCTAAACATTAACTTTGTGCTGCGTCCATTATGGCAGTGCCTGTAAGAAATGCAGACGTGTCGGGCAACTTAGGTTCACAGAGACTCTCCATCGAATGCATCTATTTGCAAGGAAAGACTCCCTTCTTCGATGCAAGCTTTGACTCATCAGGATATGCTGTTTGACTGATATGCATATCTTCCTGATGCATTGTCCCATTAATTTTTTGAACTGCGTGAAATATAATGAGTCTAGAAAGCAAAGTCTTTTTCGTGAGGTGATTCGCTTGGAGAAAGAGATGTATTGTTCCACATTGTCAAGTATGACATTCACTTTATCCTTCTCCAAGCCGAAATCAACGAAGTGGTCAATTGCTGCTGCTCGAATTGTGAAAGTAAACAGCATGTGCCCTGGCAGTTGATACTGCAAATTACATGTAATGTGAGTTGCACTGCGGAACCTACTTAATAGGTGGCAATGGTCCCTATGAGGAATTTCCGCTTCCTAATGAAGTGACAGTCCACAAATATGACAGTCAACTGCTTGCTCTTATAAGGCATTATCCTTTGAGTTGGTCATGGCAATAGTGTTGCTATATGAAACATAAACTTCCCATGCAAGTATTTCGAGCTCAGAGAGCAACCATATTGCAGGAGTATCCCCGACTAACGATTCATATTTATTCAGACTGGAGTCATATGAACACACAATTGGATACGCTACCGCAGACGCGAATATACAGTTTATTGTGAAGAGAAAAAAGTTTAAATTTCATGTGTAAGTATTATTAGTCTAAGAAAGTGATATTTCTTGAAAACTGATAAGCACTTGTATATATCCGGCTTCTGTTTACAAGCAGCCACTTGGTTCTAAGTTGCCCGGTATATTCTACTCTTCGTCCGGTATATTAGTACGAGGATTGGAACTTAAATAGTGGAAACTGTTTATTCACAACCGATACATGATGTACCTGTTATTGTCCTTCAAAGTAGTCCCCAGAGTTGTGTAGTACCCGTTGCCAGCGATGTGGAAGTCGTAGTATACCGTTAGAAGAGCCTGTTCTGTTGATGGTGCGAATGGAGCGGCCTACTGCCAGTCGAACCTCTGAAACAGTTCAGAAGCGAATTCCACGAAGTGAGTTCATTATCTTCGGAATCAAATCAAAGTCACGTGGACCTAGGTCCTGAGAATATGGCGGATAGTATAATACTTCCGAGTCCCATCGACCGAACAGAGCAGCACAGCCTGCTCGGCATGCGCCCGCGCATTGTCGTGCAAATTAATGGTTCGATTGCGCAGAAAGTGTTGCCGCTTCTTTCGCAAAGCTAGTCGCAGTTGAAGCTCTAATAACGAACAGTAATATCTGGAACTGACGCTCTGCCGCGGAGGAACAAGGTGACACCGTTACGTTAGACCGTTCACTCACAACTGACTGTTTTACCCTCGATTGTACGCACGTCAGTGACGTTGGACGGGCGAGTCCATTTGCTCGGAGGTAAGGTAGGTATGTCAACAACGTGTGCTATGAGCGAAAATAGCAAATTCAATTGCATAGTGTCTCCACAGCAGTGTTTCCACTATTTAAGTAACGACCCTCGTATATCTGTTCGTAGGTGGACACCGGAAGATGTATCTTGCCTGCCATGCCAATGAAATTGTAGGAAAAAAAAAAGAAAGAAAAAAAGAGTTCAGAAATGTATGTAAAGCTTAGGGACTTAACTCAAAAATGTTCAAATGTTTGTTAAGCTTATGGGACTTAACTGCTGGGTCATCAGCCCCTTAACTTATCTGATCTGAACATCAGATTGTCTGAAGATCAAAGTTTAAAAATTGCTCATTATTAATTGACGAAGATCATGATTGGGAAAAGAGTTATAACTACTCTCACTTCGTACTTACTAATGTATAATGTGTAAGGAAAATAAGATATTTCATTATGTTGAAGTTAGTTATGTTGGAATACATTATGATAGTAATTGAATCACACTAATTAATTATGTTTTAGAGGAAACACATGTTTTCAAAAGTTTCTAATTCTAACTGGCAAAACTTTTCTGGGCACCGGTCCCTAGACTTACAAACTTCTTACGATAACATAAACTAACCTATAAGAAGAACAATACACGCACAACTACCCGTGTCTGAGGGAGTTCTCAAACCTCCGACGCAGACGTCCGCGCGATCCGCAACGTAAGGCTCCACACCGCACGGCCATTTCCGTGCGATTAAACAGCTTCTGAATGTTGACAAGGATTGGCCTCTGATTTGAAGTTTTGGAAGCTTCCTGAAACTGTAATACACACACAAAAATATTGTTCATACAGAAGGAAAGGTTAAAAAGTGAATGAAACTGCATACGAAGATAAGCCATGAAGATTTACTGAAATGATTTCAATATGAGGCGAACGAGAGAGGAACGTTGAATGGAAAGTTGGCGTCAGGTCTGTAGGGTTGCATCTCCTCTGGCAGAACGCGGTTCTGGATAGTGCCACACAGCTTTTGGATTCTCCTGTGAGACACGTTTTGTCCATAGTTGTTGCAGCTGTCCGTTAGGATCCAACATGAACTCACTGGTGGAGAGTTACGGGAATCTTTGCTTGTCACTAGACGATATCAACACGTTGTAGGGGGTCCATATATACACATGATGTATTTAGCTGTGCATAATTTTAGTGGAACTGTGTCCCAGGGTACTGTGCCAACGGGGTTGGACATGTATGCGCAGAATGTCTGTGACCTGTCGCTGTACCGTCAATGTCTTCGAAGCAAGACGAGGGCTGACCTGAAGGCTTATCGTATGACTCTCCGACCATAATGGCACAGGTTACGCCTGTGTGTTTTGCACAATACTGGCGTATGTGATCTATTGCTTTTGTCGGTGCCAGACCCGAACAAAGTGATCATCTGAAGATATGGAGGTGGCAGGCAGGCTGTCTAACGCGTCTTCGACTCATACCGGGCGCTTCGTACTTAAGCACGCCAGACGTCTCGCTTCGCCTAGCTAGCTGGTACCAATTCCGCAACTTCAGGGCGAATGAACTCTGATGGGCGTTCAAAACGTTGCGGAGCCGTGAAAAGGTAATAACGTACTCGCACAACAGCGTGTGAATGTTTTAAAACGTGGAATAGAGTTGTTTAAGTTTCACGTCAAACTTTGTTCTGAAAGTTTATTGGATATCTTTGAGTGATAATAATTACGAAATACTGGTGCAGTTTATTTAAAATTCTCTTCTGTAATGTGGGTAAATACTGAAATAAAATAATACTTTTTTTTAGTTCTTTGCCTCTAGTGTACATCAGATTAGGATACTGAGTTGCTTTGGAATTGTGAAGAATTCAACCAGAGCAGAGATAGTAACGACCATTGTCAGTGGTTTGTATAGCGCCCATAGTAAACAATGCGAATGAAGAAAAGTTCACTGGAATTACTTTAAACCTTAGTAGGAATATGTAAGGTACTGCAAGACTTTCCGCCCCCAGTAAATGTGCCAAGAATTTCCAGGGTAAAAATATCTTCGGATGATGTGTTGCAGTAACTCTGTGGTGGTCCACACTGTACTCTTAGTACAGCAGTATTCGTGTGTGCGGGGCATAGGAAATGTCGGTGTGGTATGAAGAAACATATACAATGTCATTCCACGACACACATTGCATCCGTTCGAACAATACGAGTTTGTAATTGAATACCTACGAGCACAAGTCTTTTCCGAAATCAGTCTACATCCAAAGCATATTATACCTCGCCTGCTAACCTTATCATGGTACATTTTCTATATTCCTGCTTTATTCTCTTTCTTCTTCGTATTTTTATAATTTATGGACTAAAACAATCGTTTTTCAGCGACGAAATTATAAAACGTAGTATTCAACGTCTATATATAAACTCCGCAATCCATCGTAAGGTGCGTGACGCAGGGTCCCCCTTACCACTATTAGGCATTTCCTTTTCCTATTCTATTCCCAAATAGAAAGAAGGAAAATTATGTTCATATGCTCCGTACGAGCCCTAATTTCTTTTATGTTTCTTTGTGGTCTTTACTCGGAATGAAAGTAGGCGGCAGCAAGATCGTTCTTCAGTTAGCTTCAAATTCCGGCCTTTTAAATTTCCTCTACAGAGTTTCTCGAAAAGAATATCGTATTTCCTTCAGCGATTCCCATTTGAGTTCCCGGAGCATTTCGGCGACATTCGTGCATTGCTGGAACTTATCAGTAACGAACCTGGCTCCCCTCTCTTAACGCCTTCCATGTCTTCCATTAAACTGATCTGCTGCGGGTCCCCAAACACTTGAGCAATATTCAAGACGCGCTCGCCCAAGCGTTTTATGCGCGGTCTCCTTTACAGATGAAGTACGTCTTCCCAAAATTCCCTCAATAAACCAAGGTCAGCTGTCCCCCTTACTAACAATGTCCTTACATGTTCGTTTCACTTCATATCGCTCTGCAATGTTACGCTTTGGTATTTGAACGACGCGACTGCATCAAAAAGCTCGATACTAATGCTGTATTCGAACATTATGGGATTGTTTTTTCTATTTATGTGCATCACCTTAGATTTTTGAACATTTGAGTTTGCTGTCATTCTTCACACTAGCTAGAATTTATCTCCAAGTCATCCTGTATCCCATTACAGTCAATTACTGACTACAGTCTTCAATACACCACAACACCATCAGCAAACAACCGTAAATAATGAGTTAGTTTGTCCATAAGATTATGTAGATGGAAAATAATAGCGGTCCTATCACAACCCCCTGGCGTACGCCTGACGATACACTCGTCTCTGATGAACACACGCCATGCAGTGCGGCATCGCGTCAATGCCGTTTTTGAAATCGAGTAAAACAATCTCCCAGTTGCCCTTGATCCATGGGTCGCAAGATGTCAAGTGAGGAAAAGGCTAGCTGATTTTCACATGACCATTGGTTCCTAAATCCGTGCTGATCCACAGAAAGAAGCTTGTCCGTCTCAATAAAATTTACTATTTTCGATTTGCGAATATGCTCCAAAATTCTACGGGAATCTGACGTCAACGATGTTGGCCTGTAATAAAATTATGTGTGTCAGTTCTTTTACCTTCTTTATAAATGGGAGTCACCTGCGCTTTCTTTCATTAACTAGGAACTTTGCGCTGAATTAAACATTCGGGATAAATGGAAGCTAATTAAGGGACCGGTGTCGCAGAATACTCTTTGTAAAACCGAACTGCTATTCCATCTGGGCCAGCAGACTTTTATGTATTCAGCTCTCTCAGCTGCTTATCTACACCGGAAATACCTGTTACGTTTTCTTCCATTTGGGAGTTGGTGCGTTGATCAAATGATGGTCCGTTGTATGGTTCTCCTGCGTGAATGATATCTTAAAGGTTGAATTTATAACTTCAGCTTTCCGTTTGCTTTCTTCTTTTACTTTCCTGGAATGATCACCTAATGAATGGATTAGTTAGAACATTCCTGAAAGAGACATAATTACGTAAGCCTTGTCAGTACTGATCTTTATTATTACGATCACGTTCACCAAAAATAAAACACCTTGAATGATCAAAGATAGGAATTTGGCATTCGCAAGACATGTACATTCGTAAGTTCTGCATAAAGGATTAACTTTTAAAGTAGATCCGTCCAATGGTTCAAAGTCAACATAGATATCGCAGGGCAACATCAATTACCGGTAAAATTTGCCTGGAACTCTCGTTGTCCCAATAAACCGAAACTAAATCCTTTTGCCTTGAGCACATATGCTGGATGCAACGCAGATGTATGTATGAAAATATCATGAAATGAGCACACACATGCTCGTCAATGGCATCCATCCAAGAAATTTCTGCTCGTTTCGGCAGTTGAACGGAGTGTGAAGAATGATTCACGAGTGGCCGTAGAACACGAGGAGATGGGTCAGGTCTCGCCAGTCGCTCCACCTCGCTCCCTCCTGCACCAACGAGTACATCGACACCTCATCCGAATGGCATTGCAGGACACATCGACATCTTCCTTGGCTCTGATGCAATAGTGTAACACATCGCACAACATTATGACTCAAATTCTGTCGCCGTTATGTACGCGTCGTCAACTACTGATCTACCTTTGACTAATATGGACAACCATGCTAGAAGGCCATGGTGTATGGAACGAAATCGTTGGAAACAGGATTGGCGTCAGATAATGTTTGTTTGAAAGTAATGGCCACATTTTTGTTCGCCCCAGTCAGAAAGGATGATATCACAGTGACAGCATTTATTGTGTGGGATGTTTTCGGCTACAAACACAAATCACAAATACTGGGTGTGGAAGAGCATTGTGTCCAGCGACCAGTAACCACACGCTTCCTGCACGACACTCCAGACCCCATTTGGTAGCAATACAAGGCACGATAATATGGTGGTTTAAGAACACTTCTTAGATACAAAGCAGAGTGTCCGTATGTTTGGTGTTTCTGTGTACTTACTACATACAAAACTACAGTTTTGTTCCAATCGTTATGAAATTTTGTACACAAAAGCTTCAATCCAAGAAGACGGTTGCCATGAGTGTAAGAATCACGAACGATACATATTTCACGAGATATGACGTCATAAACAATGAGCTGCGTGAAAAACTGCTACATTTAGCGACAATGCTGCTCATTTTCTCCTAAACCACTGGACCGATTCCAACTAAATTTGGTACACACATTCCTTACCGTAACAATTGCTGCAGGGTTAAGAATCACGTACGACACATGGTTCAGAAGATATGACGTCATAAACAATAGGAATCGCTAAAAACTGTCACATAAAGCTACAAGACTTTATGAATATGCTATGTGAGAATAAGAGTACCTAGAGACTTGCTACAAACATAATTTCAACCCTATCAAACCTTTATTAAACATTTTCTCGCTGACAACCAAAGCAAAATGATGAATGGAAAAAAGTTTCTCGCTTACTACTTTTCCGCTGTTAATGGAGTAAAACTGCGGAATTCGGTATGACGTTTCAATTTATAATTTGTACTCTACAAATTGTAGCCGCAGGAAATTTTACAGACAGTATACAGGCATATATTTGAGTGTACCTTCTGAATTGTATCAAAGTACGACACGTAGTTCATGAGATATGAGCATATAAATAGAAACGTTTATGAAAACCGCCTCATCACACACCAAGTTTTAATCTATTACTTCTTCACTACTAGTTGTATTCCCAAGATATTTTACAGACATACAGCTCATATATAAATGAATATATACCTGAAAAATGGCAGGAATAAATAAATAAATACCCGGACAACGCCGGGTTGTCAGCTAGTACCTTATAAGTCTCACAGGAATTCTCCGTGGCCCTCCACATCACCAGTGTTGTCGCCCATCTAACATGTGTGGGATATAGCGATACGATGGGTACCGTGGTGTGACCCAAGGCCAACTGCCACAGATGAAATGTGGAACCGGGTGGACGCACTATGGATGTCTGTACCACAGCACACTATTCGTACCTTGTACCCCTCGATGCTATCACGCTCGAAACAAATTACCAAGACCTATGGCGGACCCTACGCCTACCGTGTATCAGCACACATGCTGAACCAAGGTAACTGAAATGGTTATCATCTCTTCAGAATATACTGACAGACTTGTCTTGCGAATACGTACTTCCCATCTAGTCTTTCATGGATTTCTTTCTTCTGAGCATGAGTGTATTATTGTTAACATTATCATTCTTACTATTTTACTGTCATTACCGCTATTATCATGTACTGTTTTAACCCTTGGGCGGCAGCGCCAATTATTATAACTTCAGCAGCAGTGCGGTGCAGATTTGCTTCCACTGTGTATTCCGTGTTAGAAACGTAGTATATAGCTACTAAGTGATCGTAATGACAAAAATAGTTTCATGTACAGGCACAAATATAACATTTGTTAATATTTCAGTTAGTATAGCAATTGCCTTCGGTGTATAAATATAACAAATGTAACACTATTCCGCATGAGGGCAATAATCATGTATAACAGACCCAGCAGTACCATCATTTCTTCTTTCGTTACTTCCCTGTAGTTCCTGTCTCTTGAGTAATTAGTGTCAGCTACACATAATTACCTCATGAATCATATTATCATGAATGTGAAAGCTTGTGTCTCTGACCTCATGTCCCTCCATTTCCTTTTGAACCACGGGAAATTTTTATGATATTGTTTTTCAGTGTTTTGGAGTGCTACTTGTATGGCGTTTTACTCCACAGTGTAGTACCGTCTCCAATATCAGATTCATTGCGTCTGAAATCCTGTTCTGGATCGGAACTAGGATTTACATTTGAATAATAGTTTCCTGTTCATGATCTGTTGTGGAATGTAGACAAAAGTCACTTAGATCTTCATTACTTGATTAAATAAGTCTATGTCCTCATCTGGTAGACCCATGAGACGTCTAAGAGACCTATTGATTACATTATGTAGTAGAATACCACTTATTTTGCATTGTGTAAGGCTTAAAAATGGTAAAAAATTAGTAACGGAAACTGCAGTATGGCTAATCAGGAGAAACTAGAGGACAATTTATCGAGAGTTAAAATACTATTTACGAAATAAATTGAAATTTTTGGACATTCTAATATGTAGGGTAAAATTTACACAATAAATATTTACTAGAAACTGCCCCAAATCCATTCGCAAGGAAAACTAGACGTAACACAAAACAATTCAAATCTACTTACGTGACAGGCAGTGCGGTGAAAATCTGCTAAAACTTTTTTTGGGTGGACACAGCCGTGCACTAGAAACTCAGAACCGTCACTGACATCATTGTTAAGGCTTAATTGAGGAATCGGTAAAGCGCGAATACGGCATTTCCATTATTGCGACAACAGCGAACTTTTGAAGAAAAGTGGTAGCATATTTGCACGAGCGCTGCCGCTCGAGAGTTAACTTTGACTGTTATTTCAAAAGTAACGTATCGTTGATGTCCTACAGTAGTTACAGTTTTAGGTTACTAAAAATGTTTACTAGGCTTATAAGCTTGTTGTTGTTATGGTCTTCTGTTCGCAGTCTGGTTTAACGCAGCTATTCATCCTATTTATTTACAGAAAGTACATACTTCATTTTTCGACATAGTTGCCAAGTTTGTTCGAACTCTTATCATGCCTCTCAACCTATTTTAAAATACCCTCTTCATACAATCTTTCCGCCTGTTCCGACAACCAAGAGTTCACTGCCTTTTGTAAAGCACTGATCTCGACACGTCAGGAAATTCATTTCAGAGACCTGTTATTGTGAATCTCCAGTTCTCACGAGTCCTCGCTTCAGCTGAAACCTTCAAATCGTCTGTAATCGAAGATGAGCGACCGGAGCGTTTCTCATCATGGACAGTGTAACAGTCATCTTTGAATTCTCGTACCCACTTATGAACTATGCCTTTACTCGTAACAGTATCACCGTACAGTTCGCAAATCTGTCGATGAATTTCTGCAGCAGACAGGGTCTTTGGTGACAAAAACCATATCACTGAGCGAACCTCACACGCGGTGGGCAAGTTGATAGGCTTAAACATTTTTAAAGCACAGTACAGGACCGTACAGGTTAGCTATATAGCTAAAACTGAGCACAGTTGTACCCGAGGGATGCCGATACACGACGCACGCACTCATTGCGGTATGTGCGCGAACTACTAGTGTCTACAACAAAACGAAACTTTCTTTAAAAAAAACGTGCCTCTTACCTCACACACTACCTTCCATTCGTAAGTTAACGTTTCTTTGGTGTCTCACAATGTGTCCTACTGACCATCCTTTCTCGTAGGGCATGCCACAAACTCCTTTTCTCCCAAATTCTCTGGAGCACTTTCTCATTAGTTACGTGATCTACCAATGTAATTTTCTTCATTCGTCTGTAGCAACACATTTCAGACGCTCCCATCATATTTTTGTCTGAACTCCTTATCGTCCATGTTTCACACCCCTACAATTCTACACTCCAGACAAATGCTTTCAGAAAAGACTTCCTAACATTTATATTAATATTGGATGGAAACAAATTCGCTTCATGAAAAACGTTTTCGTTACCATAGCCATTCTGCATTTCATATCTTTACTTCAGCGATCAGCAGTTATTTTGATACCCAATTAACAAAACTGATATACTACTTTTACTGTTACATTACCTAATTACTTCAATGTCGCCTGATTTTCTAAGACTGCGTTCCATTACCCTTGTTTTACTCTTCTTAATGTTAATCTGATACCCTACTTTCAAGACACTGTCCATTCCATTCAACTGCTTTTCCAGACTCTTTACTGTCTTCGACAGAATTACTATGTCATCAACAACCCGCCAAGTTTTTATTTCTCGCCGACCGCAGTGACCGAGCGATCTTGCGGCGTACCAGTCACGGTCTGCATGGCCGGTGCGGTCGGGGGTTCGATTACCTCCTCTGGCATGGATGTTTGTGCCGTCTTTAGAATAAGCTAGTTCATAAGTAGTTTGTAAGTTTAGGGACTGATGAGCCCATAGTTAAGTCCCATAAGCTCTACAAACATTTGAACAATTTTTTATTTCTTCTCCCTGAAATTCAATTCCCTTTCCTTCAATTCCATCACAGCTTGATCAGTGTACAGATTGATCAACATTGAAGAAAGGCTACAACCCTTCCCAACCACAGCGACCCCTCCATGCCATTCGACTCTAATGTCTGTTGACTTGTTTCTGTCCAATTTAAATATATCTCAAAAAATGTTCAAATGTTTGTATAGCTCATGGGATTCAACTACGGGGTCATCTGTCCCTAAACTTAAAAACTACTTATGAACTAGCTTATACTAAAGACGACACAAACATCGATGCCCGAGGGGGGATTCGAAACCCCGACCGTAGTGGTCGTGCAGTAGTGGCAGTCTACTCGGCCACCGCGGCCGACTTAAATATATCTCTTCGCTCCCTATATTTTACCCCTGCTACCTCCAGAATTTGAAAGAGTGTATTTCAGTCAATATTTTCAAAAGCTTTCTCCAGAACTACAAATTCTAAAACCGAAGGTTTGCCTTTCCTTAACCTGTCTTCTAAAATAAGACTTATTTTAAATATTGCATCCCATGTTCCTACATTTCTCCTAGATCCAAACTCATCTTCCCCAATGTCAGACTGCACCATATTCTCCATTCGTCTGTAAATACATCCTGTTATTATTTTGCAACCCTGACTTATTAAACTGATAGTTCTGTAGTTTTCACATTTGTATGCACTTCCTTTCTTAGGAATTCGAAATACTCTTGTAGCTGGGAAATATTTCCTCCGTCTCATATATCGTGCATACCAGGTGGAACAATTTCTCCATGATTGGCTCTCCTAACGATATTTCCTTTAGGAATACATCTACTCCAGAGGACATTGTTTCTACTCAAATCTGTCTGTGCTCTGTCAAATTCTTCTCGCAGTATCGTATCTCCTAGCTACCTCTAGTTCCTCCTCCATTTCAGAATACTGCCTTCATTTCCTTGTATAGGCCCTCTATAAAACGCTTTCATCTTTCCCTTCATTGCGTAGTACAGGTTTTCCATATGAACTCTTCATATTCATGGCGCTTGTTTTCTTGTCTCCAAATGGCTATCTTTACCTAAGCTATAAATTCTTTTTCGGTGTTGCTTTTGTCCTCTAACGACCTCATAGCCTTTCTGTACTTCCTGTCAACCTCATTTATCACTCCTCTTTACTCCCTTTTGTCTGCTTCGCTTGCAGCCTTTTTATATTATTCTACTTTCATCAATTAAGTTCAGTATCTCCAGCGTTACCCAGGGATTCCAATTACGCCTTCTCCTTCTGCCTACATCATTCCCTGCGGCCTTCACTACTTCCGTGTGTCAGAGCTACACATTCATCTTCTACTGTATTACGTTCTCCCATTCCAGCAAATCCTTAACTAATACTCCCTCTGAAACATCCAACCACCTATGGATCCTTCAGTTTATCCAGGTTTCATCTCCTTAATTTTCTTCCACTTTGCAGTCTCACAAGTTTAATTTTCAGTTCATAACCAATAGGTTATCATCAGAGGCTACATCTGCCTGGTTTTCAAACGTATGCCTTACCATTTTAAAGTGTGTCTTGGCCTATTAAACGTATACAATCTACTTTCATGATTAAACGAAGTGTTAGTGATTAAATTGTACTCTATATAAAATCCTACCATGCGAACTCCTCTTTCATTCCTTTTCCCCAGTGGATGTTCATCTACTACATTTCCTTCTCTTTCCATTCCTACTACCGACTGTCTGAATAATTTCTTTTACACCCTCATAAATTTCTTCAATCTCTCCCTCATCGCCAGAGCTAGCTGGCATATAAACTTCTACTACTGTGGCCGATGTTGTCTTCGCGTCTATCTTTGCTACGACCATGCGTTCACTATGATGTCCATAGCAATTTACCCGCATTCCTATTTTCTTATTATTTTCAGACTCCTGTGTTACCACCAACTGATTTTGTATTTATAATCCTGTACTCACCTGACCAGAAATCCTGTTTATCTCCCACCGAACTTCACTAATCCCCACTATATCAAATTACAACCTATGCATTGTTGTTGTGGTCTTCAGTCCGGAGACTGGTTTGATGCAGCTCTCCACAATACCGTATCCTGAGCAAGCCTCTTCATCTCCACATAGGAACGGCAACCTACATCTGTCTGAATCTGCTTACTGTATCCATCTCTTGGTCTTCCTCTGCGGTTTTTACCCCACACACTTACCTCCAACGCTAAATTCACAATGCATATCTCTTTTCAAATATTCTAAATTATGTAGCCGATTAAGGAATAAACATTTCACACTCCGATCCGCAGAATCGCTCTTTTCTTGACGACGACACCCTCCTGCAGAGTCCCTGTCCAGAGATTAGAATGTGGGACTATTTTACCTCTGGAATATTTTACCCAAGAAGACGCCATCATCATATATTCATAGAGAAGGGCTGCATGTATTCGGTAAAAGTAACGACTGTAGTTTTCCCTTGCTTTCGGCTATTCGTAGTAACTGCAGGGCAAATCCATGGTTGCTGATGTTACACGGACAGCTCAGTCAATCATTTAAGTCGAATTTAGTTGGTCCGCGTAATTGTGAGCCAAACAATCATTAAACACTAAGCACGGCTAAGCTAAATCACAGGCACAGAGAAATCTTAACACTACGAAATCTTCTTCAATGAAACAAACTGCTTGGTGTTCAGGATCGTAAGTAAGAAAATTCTAAAAAAATTATAAAATAATACAAGCATGTTAGTTGGAATACGGGCGCCGTAAATCAGTCATTTATCAAATGATATAGTATAGTCTATGGGACTTAAGTACGGGGTTATCAGTCTCTAAACTTACAAACTACTTATGAACTACTTACGAACTAGGACGGCACAAATATCCATGCCCGAGGGGGGATTCGAACCCCCGACCGTAGTGACCGTGCAGACCGTGACTGGAGCGCCTTAGTCTCCTCGGCCACCGCGGCCGGCACAGGTGCTTTCTCCGGATATCATTAAAGTGTATGGGTCAATACATAGGCAAGACAATAATTTAAGCAAAAGTCATGAGGATTCCTTTCAACAACTATCAAAAAGGAGAAACCCAGATGATCCTGAGGGTTTTTTTTTTTAAGTAATATGTTTCCTTTTCGCACAATACACTTTGTCCAACATCCGACTGTCATTTGAATGTCTGTTATTGACATGCAGATACAAAAATCAATGCTTTATCACGTTATTCTATGTTAGTCACCTTTGAAGATACGGGTCCGGAAGCAACGCGTGAGTTAACTCATGATTTTGGGTGTGTAAGTACTTACATATCAGTTTTATTTTTACTATTCAGAAACATTCCGAAACATTACAATTAAAACGTCATATGTAACGTATAATATTAACGTCTTTATTTTTACTTCTTTCGAGAAGGACGGCCTATTGTGCCGAGACTAATGGTGTAATTCGTGTAAAATCAATGTTGCAACTTTTGAACTATCTGTTACAGATGTAAAAACTATCTTTTAAACCAGAAGTAACCTAAAAAAATGAAAATAAAAACAAAAATAAATAAAAATAATTTAAAAACATCTGGGTTAATACTGTGTTGGAACAAACTCTTAGAATGGATTAGGGAAAACCTCTTGAGACCTGCAGTAATCTGATGAAGTTGCTATAGCAGCGGTTGTTATGAAGTTAGGAGTAGCCAGCACACCCGTGACTCTGAATACCACGCCTGACAATCGAGCGAATAGTTCACCGACGTTAACGCAAGGTAATACATCCGGTGGGCAGCATTCGGTTCTGTAACATTCCGCCGTGCGTGTAGTCGCCGCTATTGAGCTACTGACACAATGTGCTTGACAAAAGACGATCTGCCGCCGCTATGAGCGTCAGAGCCTCTGCTGACCAGCGCATTGTTGTCTCTGACCTTATTGAACTGGCTTTAGGAAGCCCCAGCTCAAAGGCTGACGTGCCAGTACTGAGGCAGGGTAGCGCGCCTGAGCACAGTACCAGCAGACAATGAGTAAAGATCAAGTTCCCATATCAGTTCCTTGTATACGGATAATATGTCTCATGATTCGTACGGAACAGCCGTTTTCGCGAATAGTTCCGTTTTCGCGGTCGACTGCATTTATAGAGACAGCCACAGACTGAAGGTTACAGATATTGCGAATTCCGATACTGCATTGAAACGAGTAATAATGGGGAGCTGTAGACTAGTACCAAAATTTAATACAATTATATATTTTTGACAACTTTACAGAGTTCATTTTTAATGAAATAAATCGCAATTTGCGATCACTTATGGCTTTCACTGTACTTGGTTTAGATGTAATATCAATGTGCGGCGAATGAAAATTTTTGCCCGGCCGTGATTCGAACCCGGAATCTCCTGCTTCCTAGGCAGACACGGTGACCACTTCGTCACCGAGGACACAGTGACCAACCCGACTGCAGACGACTCTTTCGTGCACGTCTCCCGCCATACCCAAATCTCCATTCGCCACTTCGCCACACTGTCTCTTTCCTATTACCACTGTGTGGCGAATGGAGATTTGGGTGTGGCGGGAGACATGCAGGGAAGAGTCCTCTGCAGTCGGGTTGGTCATGTACCCTCGGTGGCGGAGTGGTCAACGCGTCTGCCTAATAAGCAGGAGATCCCGGGTTCGAATCCCGGGCCGGGCACAAATTTTCATTCGCCGCACATTGATATTACATCTAAACCTAGTACAGTGAAAGCAATAAGTAATTGCAAATTGCGATTTATTTCATTAAAACTGAACGCTGTAAAGTCGTTAAAAATATATAATTGTATGCAAGCCGAGGCTGGACTCCTGACGACAATTAATTGTGCCTCGATACCACATGGTCTGTTCTCCCTGATGCGAGATTACAGTGTTGTGGCTGCGAGCATTACAGAATTAAGAGACTGTGGTAATAGGAAAGAGACAGTGAGTCGAATGGAGATTCGAGTGGGGCGTGAGACGTGCAGGGAAGAGTCCTCTGCAGTCGGTTTGGTCACTGTGTCCTCGGTGACGAAGTGGTCAACGCATCTGCGTAGGAAGCAGGAAATCCCGGGTTCGAATCCCGGCCGGGCGCAAATTTTCATTCGCCGGACATTGGTATTACATCTACACCTAATACAGTGAAAGCCATAAGTAATTGCAAATTGCGATTTATTTCATTAAAAATGAACGCTGTAAAGTCGTTAAAAATATATAAATGTATGCAAGCCGAGGCTGGGCTCCTGACGACAATTAATTGTGTCTCGATACTACATGGTCTGTTCTCCCTGATGCGGGATTACAGTGTTGTGGCTGCGAGCATTACAGAATTAAGAGACTGTGGTAATAGGAAAGAGACAGTGAGTCGAATGGAGATTCGAGTGGGGCGTGAGACGTGCAGGGAAGAGTCCTCTGCAGTCGGTTTGGTCACTGTGTCCTCGGTGACGAAGTGGTCAACGCATCTGCGTAGGAAGCAGGAAATCCCGGGTTCGAATCCCGGCCGGGCGCAAATTTTCATTCGCCGGACATTGGTATTACATCTACACCTAATACAGTGAAAGCCATAAGTAATTGCAAATTGCGATTTATTTCATTAAAAATGAACGCTGTAAAGTCGTTAAAAATATATAAATGTATGCAAGCCGAGGCTGGGCTCCTGACGACAATTAATTGTGTCTCGATACTACATGGTCTGTTCTCCCTGATGCGGGATTACAGTGTTGTGGCTGCGAGCATTACAGAATTAAGAGACTGTGGTAATAGGAAAGAGACAGTGAGTCGAATGGAGATTCGAGTGGGGCGTGAGACGTGCAGGGAAGAGTCCTCTGCAGTCGGTTTGGTCACTGTGTCCTCGGTGACGAAGTGGTCAACGCATCTGCGTAGGAAGCAGGAAATCCCGGGTTCGAATCCCGGCCGGGCACAAATTTTCATTCGCCGGACATTGGTATTACATCTACACCTAGAACAGTGAAAGCCATAAGTAATTGCAAATTGCGATTTATTTCATTAAAAATGAACGCTGTAAAGTTGTTAAAAATGTATAAATGTATGCAAGCCGAGGCTGGGCTCCTGACGACAATTAATTGTGTCTCGATACCTCATGGTCTGTTCTCCCTGATGCGGGATTACAGTGTTGTGGCTGCGAGCATTACAGAATTAAGAGACTGTGGTAATAGGAAAGAGGCAGTATGGCGAATGGAGATTTGTGTGTGGCGGGAGACGTGCAGGGAAGAGTCTTCGCAAGTCAGGCTGGTCACTGTGTCCTCGGTGGTGGAGTGGTCAACGCGTCTGCCTAGTAAGCAGGAGATCCCGGGTTCGAATCCCAGCTGCGTACAAATTTTCATTCTCCGCACATTGGTATTACATCTAAGCCCAGTACAGTGAACGCCATAAGTGATCGCAAATTGCGATTTATTTCATTAAAATTTAATACGTTCGCAAGCATGAGTCTTGAAAAACGTAGGATACTGTGGAACGATGAAAAGCATATAAAGTTCTACAAGGCTCTACACACTGTCATATCACAGCAAGCAGTTCATTGGAATAGGAATGGACATCTCTATTAAGGGCATGACCAAAGTTGGACAGACTATAAGAACAATGAAAATAGTAATTCGGTGTTATCTTCCGATTTAGCGACATGGAATCCACATTGTGGACTTTTATTTAAAATTGATTATTATTATTGCAAATTTTCTGTGTACCGTCCGATACACCTCTTCTTGACCTATCCACAAGAACTGGTTCGCTTAAATCGTTGTGTTGGAAACTGGGGTAGTAGAAGGACTGTTCAATAAAGAATGATCATAATTTTTTTATAACATACGTTTACTCATCCTCATAATTTTGATGGTCCTTGTCAAAACAGTCTCCTATGAATGAGATTCACTTGCTCCAGCGTTCCTTCCAGTCTTTAAATAAATGCTGGAAACCATTATTTGAGAGTTATTCATCATTTTCTTGATTTGAATCTCTTATTTTTACTGTGTTTGCAGTAAAAATTTCTGGGTATGAGGTCCGCCTGATATGCAAAACACTGTTTTATTATACATGCAAACTAGTTTCAGCACCTCTGTACCATCATCAGTGGGCTTTCAATTTATTTAACGTTGTGAAAACAAATTACATTTATTTTACTACTGTACTATTTGTAAAATTTATGCCTAAAAAGTCGTCAGCCTTATTTTGGTTTTTACCTTATTTTACATTCTGTGCTCACGTGGAAACCTTTTTACAAATTTATGTCGTGGTAGCGTTGTCATCTGCAACCAAAATTATGTCTTTTAAAACTTGTGAGGTTTTTTAAAAACGCTACTTATGGTGCGAAAACGTAATTTTGGTATGTGGGGATATTTCTATCGTCTGCTTACTATCTATTACTTACAGTTTCCATTGACATACACTTCTTCTTCCGCGCTTTTTTACATAGCTCACATGTAATACACATATTTTGCGAAAATTTTCTATCACACCACTTTATAAAATTCGTCTGTATTTACTTTGTTAAAATGCGCATGTGTCAGTTGACTTTCAGCTGTTCTCCAGTGGAATGTCGGGATAATTTGAATAATGTTTGTTTTGTCTCTGTGTGTTGTGTGTGTGTGTGTGTGTGTTTCAAATGTTTGTATAGTCTATGGGACTTAACTACGGGGTCATCAGTCCCTAAACTTACAAACTACTTATGAACTAACTAAGACTATGGACGGCACAAATATCCATGCCCGAGGGGGATTCGAACCCCCGACCGTAGTGGCCGTGCAGACCGTGACTGGAGCGCCTCAGTCTCCTCGGCCCCCGCGGCCGGCGTGTGTGTGTGTGTGAGGGAGTGTGTGTTTTAACTGTCTGTGTCATCCTTTATATACAATACATTTAATAGGTGAAATAATTTATTTTTACATAGAGTGGTGTATTCGCTAATGACTGATTTTCCTTCTGCTATTGCTTTTTGTATGTGGTAATTTTCTTCTATTGTGAGTTTGTGGTATAGGTTATTTGAGAGGCCCTTCAGAATCGCCTCCGCAGCCTCTGAGGACGGACCGTGAAGCGCGCCGGGATAGCTCAGTCGGTAGAGTGCTTGCCCGCGAAAGGCAAAAGTCCCAGGCTCGAATTCCGGTTCCGACACACAATTTTACTCTGTCACGCAGTTTCACCTCTGCTTCTGATAAAGGATATGCCTCCCAGAAAGGCGTTTCTTCTAGTTAGCGAAATGAAAAAAGTCAGATGGAGCTAAACGCGGACTGTATGGACGGTGTGGTAGGCACTTCACTTTGATTTTTGTAAGATATTCGGCAGCAACACTGGCAATATGCGGTCGCGCATTACCGTGGTGCAGCATACAGTTTGCAGCTATAAGGAAATGTGATCTTGTGCGCATGAATGGAGTTGCAATGTTTTCAGGACATACCTGTACTATTGACCAGTTAAAAATGTCAGTGTAGGTACGACATGCTGACAACCCTTCCAAGAATGTTTCCCAGCAGATTATTTTTGGGGGTTGGTGACGAAGGAGATTTCCACACTGAGCTATGCTCTTTGCTCTCAGGATCAAAATTATGTAGCCAAGTTTCTTCAGCAGTGATTAAATTTGGAAGAAACTGCTAAAATTCCTCTAGCACGAACTTTAAGTGCATGCAGACTGCAGGCGAATGTCCTTTTGTAATTCCGTAGATTTTCCCGGCGTAATCTACATCTACATCTACATACATACTCCACAATTCACCGTAAGGTGCGTGGCGGAGGGTACACTGTACCACTACTAGGCATTTCCTTTCCTATTCCACTCCCAAATTGAACGAGGAAAAAAAGAATGCCTATATGCCTCCGTACGAGCCCTAATTTCTCTTATCTTGTCTTTGTGATCTTTACGCGAAATGTAAGTAGGCGGCAGCAAGATCGTACTACACTCAGCTTCAAATTCCGGTCCTCTAAATTTACTTAACAGAAATTCACGAAAAGAACGTCGTCTTTCTTCCAGCGATCCCCAATTGAGTTGCCGGAGCATTTCCGTGACACTCGCGCATTGGTCGAACCTACCGGTAACAAATCTAGCTGCTCGCCTCTGAACCGCCTCTATGTCTTCCTTCAAACCGATCTGCTGCGGGTCCCAAATACTTGAGCAATACTCAAGACGTGGTCGTACAAGCGTTTTATACGCGGTCTCCTTTACAGGTGAAGTACATCTTCCCAAAATTCTCCCAATAAACCGAAGTCTGCTGTCCGCCTTACTCACAACTGTCCTTACATGCTCGTTCCATTTCATATCGCTCTGCAATGTTACGCCTAGATATTTGAACGACGCGACCGCATCAAGAAGCTCACTACTGATGCTGTATTCGAACATTATAGGATTGTTTTTTCTACTCATGCGCATCACCTTACATTTTTCTACATTGAGAGCTAGCTGCCATTCTTAATATTTGTTGTTCTTCACGGGTTTGCGGCCGGATTAAGTCGATCTTCTGATACGATATTTCGGCGGTCCACCTGGCCGCCATCTTCAGGTATGACTGGTGCACAATCACGCCGGCGTGAAGATGGTGGCCAGGTGGACCGTAGAAATATCATATCAGAAGATCGACTTAATCCGGCCCCAAACCCGTGAAGAACAACGAATGTCCTTTTGTTTGGGGGATGAAAACTCTTGGAACCCATCGCGCACAAACACGTCTCATGTGTAATGTTTCTGTGACCATCGTGTGGGTGACATGCAATGAAATGTTCAGTGTTTCAGAAAGTGGTGTTAGTTTAATTCGTCGATCCCCTTTCACAGTGACAGCATCAGTGTCGATGTTTCTTCCGCGAGAACAGTAACTGGAGCACCTTCGTTTGTAATTGACGTTACAGCTGTACTGTAGAGATGAACAGACTCCCCATGTTTGTTGTTGTTGTGGTCTTCAGTCCGGAAACTGGTTTGATGCAGCTCTCCACAATACCGTATCCTGAGCAAGCCTCTTCATCTCCACATAAGAATGGCAACCTACATCTGTATGAATCTGCTTACTGAATCCATCTTTTGGTCTTCCTCTGCGGTTTTTACCCCACACACTTCCCTCCAACGCTAAATTCAAAATTCCTTGATGTCTAAGAATGTGTCCTACCAATCTATCCCTTCATTTAGTCAAGGTATGCCAGAAATTTCTTTTCTCCCCAATTCTGTTCAGTACCTCCTCGTTAGTTACGCGATCCACCCACCTAATCTTCAGCATTCTTCTGTAGCACCACATTTGAAAAGCCTCAATCCTCTTCCTGTCCGCACTGTTTATCGTCCATGTCTCACTCCCATACAAGGCAACACTCCATACAAATGCCTTCAGAAAGGACTTCCTTAGGCTTAAATCAATATTCGCTGTTAACAAATTTCTCTTTTTCAAGAACGCTTTTCTGCCCATTGCCATTCTGCATGTTATATCTTCTGTACTGCGACCATCATTTGAGAGAAAAAGTTAAGAATCATTAATTAAATGTTATCGATGTCGAAAAGCAAGGAACAAATAACAATTTTCCCTTATATACCTACGCTACTGCTCATTAATTTCAATACACCCTGGTATTTCCGACTTACAATACAAATCAAACGTTATTTCTCACAAGATATACCTATATTAACTTACATATATAATACAATCACCATCATTATATTTTACTCTCGTTGAAGTATCATCCTTCGGATTTAATGACTGTCTCACAAACTTGAGGCATGCGGTCAATCAGTTTTTGTAGGTACCGTGAATCTATATGATGCCACAATCTATATGATGCCACAATATTCCAGAGATGTTCCTACCTGGATATATTAACTTCACTGGTATGTCTGTCCACTTCATCCCACACTATTTAAATGGGACTACAGTCGGGGCATTGGGACGGCCATACCATATCTTTCAGTACTTTACTTTTTTTTTCCTGTTTTGGCCGCAATAACCCAGGTTCAGGTCCTGGTCACGGCACCACTTCTAACGACAGTAACCCCTTTAACTGTTGAAATTGATGTTCCTGAATAATATATACATATTTCATTTCAACAGTCAGATTTATAGCAATCCATTTCACTTTAGATGGGGAAGATCGAACATAAATATTTTACTTATCTTGGTTCTTGAAGACGGACATCTGCGTTGTTGATGCTTAGCATTCAGCAAAATAGTAAAATATGTTTCATGAGATTCAATTAAATAATCACAGACATTCTTGATGATAGTTCCATTGTGATGGAGACAAATTTATTTAGTTGTGCAACATTAAAATGTTAGAAACATTTAGCAACAGATCAGAGAGATGTTAAAACGTTTGTAGCTATGAATAGAGTGAGAAAACATGGCTTCTCTACAACGGAACTATGTTAATAATAATATGAATCACAAAGGATATTAAATAACTAATACAGGGGTATTTGAAATACGTCAAAATGTTTAACTTTAAATATTACATTTACATTACTACAATTTAATTTAGTTTGTGTACTTGTTTCATGAAATTTGTATTTAATGTGGTACGCAAAACAAAAGTCTTGTTTTGACTCATTTTTATCTACGTTATTTGTGTTTTTGAATTGCACATTTATCTGTTTTGGCAATATTATAAAGGTGTACTATTATTGAGGCACGTGATTTTAATGTATTTCTATTTGTGATTTAATTTTTTATAAATACTGATTTGTATAAAGTCGTCGTAGTTTTGTCTATTTCTAAGCTAGTTCCTTAGTACAAATGGATTATTAATTTTAGTATGTGAAAAATGATCATTATTTAATTTAGGATCCAGTGATATATAAAACATGGTCTGCCCTAATTTTTTATACAAACTAGTATCTATATAGGCTCAGCATATTCTGTAACTAAGTGTAATGCATTTTTAATGTTTGCAGCTATTATTTACGAAAGTATCAAAAATTAAAAATTACGTAAAAGTGCAGCGAAAGTTATATTTAAATCAACATACTATTTCTTAAACTTGTTCTACTAATAGTGTTAATCATATTTCAAACTGAACGCGAAAATCTGATATTTTACATGTCCGATAGCGAAGTTTATTTGAGGTTTCTCAGGTTTTTGTCCGCAATGTTGGCAATGAAACTGTAAGGACCGCGCAACATAGCAGAAACGTTACACTGTGATGCAATGTAGCTCCTACAGTATGCCGACCGATGTTTTGGATCAGAGTTTAAAAAATTTTACACTGTTCAGCACATAAATAAGTCAAAACTGTTCCCTTCTACTTAGCTGTAACTCTGCTGGTGCTGCTGGCTCTGTGGCTGGTGCCCTCTTTCTTTATCAAGTACGCGAGAATAAACTATTACAACAGTAGCACAAACGAAATCTGCCAAGTACGCGAGAATAAACCTCTTAAAACAGGAGCACTAACGAAAATGACGAAATTGACTGGCAATTAAACATCACACAAATTAAATTATGATTCTTAGCGTTGTGAACGATGTGACACTAGCGGCAGCTGGCACTGGAGTTTTCGTGGAAAAAATTTCAGCGTAACATTTTTGTTTGGAAAACTTGCATCTAGAAAGATACGCTTTGTATGAGCTGCCGAGGAATCACACAACAATAGGATGTTTTCAGCACCATGCAGAGACGCAGGCAGACAAATGCGGTGTTTTGCATAAAAATGACTCACACAACCGTTTTATTTATGTTTTCTTATTATTCTGAGCATGGTTTCATGCGGTTTACAGCGTTCAAGATCAAAGGTGTCCCTTGTTAGAAGATGTAACAGATCTACTTGTAGTGGAAAAGAGGTGATTACTGGTTTTGTATTCTGTGGGATTCAGCTGCGGAGAGGTGGTTGCTTAAAGTTAAACAGCAGTTCATGCTGAACATAGAAATTGTCCTTATTAACGTTATAACATGTCTAGTTGCTCTTCTGTTGTGTCAAATGCTGTGTGTAATGTTCCTTCGAATGCGCTGACACAGGCGTCAGGTGGAATGCGCCGTTATTCTAGCGGATGGTCGGATGATAGAGAACAGTAGTGTTTGTACTTCTTTAGTTTTTCACTGCTGCCAGTTATGACCGTGTGACCGCTGTCTATATAATATAGCGGGTCGTATATTTCACAATAGGTCTCGACCAGACATTTAGTACTGGAGGAACAGTGCAACGTTGGTCATGTCCACCTACATGCAGGTGGACCATAGTTGTGAAAAGTCATCGGTATGTATTAACTGCAGCTTTTATACATCATAACAAACATAATATAACTTGATTATAATATGATTACATATAAGGGAATAACATCATTATTACATGAAATCTTATAAATTATGTTATTGGTGTTGTGGTCCTCATTCAGGAGACTGGAATGATGAATCTCTCCACCCTACTCTATACTGAGCGAGCCAGTTCATCTCCTCATAAGAACGGCAACCTACATCTATTTGAATCTGCATACTATAATCGTCTCTTCGTCTCCCTATGCGATTTTTACTCCACACACATCGCTCCAACTCTAAATTCACGATTCCCTGACGTCTAAGAATGTGTCCTACCAGTCGATCCCTTCTTTTAATCAAGGTTTGACAGAAAATCCTTTTCTCCTCAATTATGTTCAGTACCTCCTCTTTAGTTACGCGATCCACCCACCTAATCTTCAGGATTCTTCTGTAACACCACATTTCAAAAGCGTCTTTCCTCTTCCTGAATGCACTGTTCATCGTTCATGTTTCACTCCCATACAAGGCAACACTCCACACAAATGCTTTAAGATAGGACTTCCTTACGTTTATATTAATATTTGATGTATACAAATTTCTCTTTCTCTTTACTAAAAACGCTTTTCTTCCCATTGCTATTCTGCATTTTATATCAAATTGTCATATGTTTGTAAATCTGCGTGGTCATCAGCCCGTAACTTACAAACTACTTAAACTAAGTTAACTATGTACTGCGACCATCATATTATTTTATTGCCCAAGTACTGAAACTCGTATACCACCTTTTTGTGTCGTTACCCAATCTTCGGCCTCGCCAGATTTTCTTAGACTGCACTCCGCTAATTATTATAAACAATTTATATTACACATATATATTATATAGATAAACATTATAGGACTTTACATTGACACTTTTCATTAAGATTATGAAGAAAGTACAATACCTTATTTCAATAGACGTTAATATTGCAGTATTTGTTAATGTTCATGAAACCTATGTTAAGATATAGACTATAATTGCAATAAACGATTACACCATTATTGCAGTTAAATTATACCAAATATTGTACTCAATTTACATTGGCACTTTCCGTTAAGGCCATGGAGAATGTACAAATCTTAGTTTAAAACGTTAATATTCATGAAACTCATGTTAAAATACAGAGTATAATTACAACATAAAAGTAATTATTATAGTAGTTTACTTGATTTTAAACGGTAATCGTTTGAAAGTAACACGACTTTACAATGCAAGGCGCACGTGCCACCTCCTCGCCCCCCACGCCCGACCAGACAGCCTGACGAAAGATGAGAGAGAGAGAGACAGAAAGGAGAGAGACAGAGAGAGAGAGAGAGAGAGAGAGAAAGAGATAGGGAGGGAAGAAAAATATCTCAGCATAAGAACGGTCAACTTTTACTTACAGACAGCATGTCATTGTGAGTTTAAAAAGGCAAAATTCCTGTAATTAACATAACGTAAATTAACTTTTTGTGTTACGATTCCTTTAATTAATTATTGCTCCTTTTTGTTAGTAATTTACGATGACACTAAATAAAAGTCGTTCACTGTTTTGTGAATAATTGGATTTAAATGACATATTGTGTACATTTTATTCATATGTAAATGAAGTTAAAGGATACTAAAATGTTAACCGTAAGCCTTCTGACCTGTCCTCCAATACGCTTATCGCACTCGCCTTCCAAGTTCGCACTCAGACATAACAAAGCGTTCTAATTTAACCGGAGCTGGCTGTACCTCGTCACGTGACTTTAAGTGAGTTCCTGGTAGCGCTGCGTTAACTATTCGCTTTGCCGGATGATACAGTACAAGATAACCGGCAAACCTTTGAACACAGATCCTCCAGACTGTCCACGGACACAGGGAATGTGAATGTCCCATTAGCAACCACACGTCACTGTGAAAACATCGCAAAGCGAGCCAGAAGCTATTTCCGTACACGTCCTGCCTAAACACACCATCGGCACACACGACCACCGGGGCAGAGCACAAACCGACATTAACTTGTGACAAAGCATTCACACAGTCCGCCGACAGGATCAATGTTTATGTCCCTAATCACCAAACACATCTTCTTGTTGAAACATGGAGTAGTTAGATATAATTTACGCTCCCCCTGAATTACAAACAGAGGCCAGAATAAGTAACATAGAAGTAGATGTCATGGGAGTAGTGCAGCAACTAAAACTTAACAAGAACAAGTCTTCTGGTCCGGACTGTACACCCATTAGATTTCTATCTGATTATGCTGAAGCGATAGCCCCCTACTTAACAGCCATATACAACCGCTCTCTCATAGAAGGATCTGTACTAAAAGATTAGTAAGTTGCACAGGTCACACGTATATTCATGAAAGGTAGTAAGAGCAACCCACTAAACTAAAGGCCTATTTCGCTGACGTCAATTTGCAGCAGGGTTTTGGAACATATCATGTAATCAAATATTATGAATTATCTCGAACAGAATGATTTATTGACCCAAGGTCAACACGGATTTATAAAATATCGTTCATGCGAAACACAACTAACTCTTTATTCACACGAAGTGATGGGTGCTATCGACATGGGTTCGCAAATAGATTCCGTATTTCTTGATCTCCAGAAGGCTTTTCACACCGTACCTAACAAACGGCTTTTAATCAAATTGCGTAGTTATGGTATATCGCCCCAAATTTGCGACTGGATAGGGGGTATCGGGCGCTTCACAGTGTAGTGTTATTGGTCCTCTGCTGTTACTTATTTACATAAAGTAGCTCTCTTAGATTGTTTGCAGATGACTCCGTCATTTACCGTCTAGTAAAATCATCTGAAGATCAAAACGAACTGCAGAACGATCTGAATAAGATATCACTATGGTGTAAAAATTGGCAATTGACTCTAAATAATGAGAAGTGTGAAATAGTCCACATGAGTACGAAAAGAAATCCGTTAATCTTTGTTTACAAGATAAATCAATCAAAAGTGATGTCCGTAAACTCCACAAAATACCTAGGAACTACTATTACTTCAGACTTAAATGGAAAGAACACGTAGATAATATCGTGGGAAAGGCGAACCAGAGACTACGTTTTATTGGCAGAACCATTAAAAGATGCAACAGAACTACAAAAGAAATGGCATACAATACACTTGTCCGTCCATTTTTGGAGTATTGCTGCCCAGTGTGGGATCCTTATCAGGTGTGTTTGACGGAGGACATCGAAAGAGTCCAAATAAGGGCAGCTCGTTTTGTATTGCGACGATACAGGGGAGACAGAGTTACGGAAATGATACAGGATCTGTAATGTGAATCATTATAAGAACGAGGCTTAACGCTGATTCAGGTGTTCTTTCTTCCCGCGCACTATTCTAGAGTGGAATGGGAAATAGTTTAACGGTGGTTCGATGAAGCCTCTGCCAGGCACTTAAATGTGATTTGCAGAGTATCTCATCTAGATGTAGGAAGCAGTTACTAGACAACTGCTGGTAGAATGTAACGAATCACTGATGCCTTCACACTTCAGCACTGAGAATACACTATCGGACATCAAGGCAAAATTTCTAACGAGAAATATTCCCCATGGGTCCCTCGCTCAGATTTACTGGCAAAATATGCCAGTGGTTGGCTCTCAAAAACTATCCACAGAGAGAGCATGAATGCTGGAAGAATGTGTACAGAACTGTGAACAAAGAAGCAAATTAGTAGCAGTGAACGTTGCAAGTTCAAGAGCTGCAAAACGGAGCGAACTGAAAAAACCAGGGTCTGCTGGCTATATGGTCTTGTGTCTGACTGTTAAGCGGGAGATCTGTGTTCAAATCTCACGCTTCATACCTCTTTTTCTCATACACTTACGAAATGTCCATTCGATCATTAACGTGCTTGTTTGAGTTATTGGATTTTGTATATGTGTCGTGGTGTAATGTTTCTTTTTAACAGCAAATGGTAAGTAATTGGATACACAATGAGCTCAATATCTATATTAGAAGCCGAAAGTGGAAAGAGAACCACGTATGTTTCATGACAAAGCGACGCATCTACCAGAGGCTCCACCGGGAAAAGTGTCTGCTGTGTCATACACTAAATTGGTGACAGGAGTGTGTCTTATCAGAAATCTCATATCGATGTACCTAACGTGTATCTCTGGCGAGTGAGATTATTTTTGAATGATATCACTCACAAAGAAATGAAGAGAACATAATAACTTGTCACATTAGCTGGAATAAATGGACACAAGAGTTACACAATGATACAGTTTTCCCCCCGTGTTTTGTCAAAACTAACGTTGTTGACGATCTGAAATTTTCTATCTGTACAGCATGAATAAGTCCTAGGAAAACAACCTGTCCTGAAAGACTAGAGTTGATTATGTGTTAGAGTTGGAACTCTGATAATAAACATACGATTACGCAAAAAAAGTAATAATAATAATAATAAATAAATAAAATAAAAAATAAATAAAAATAATATAAAATAAATAAAAGCTCTGTTTTTCTGTGCAGCTTTGCAAAATCGTATAGTGTTTTCACAATTCGCTTGTGTAATAGGCGGGAACATCTAACGGCTACACAAGAGGTGTAAGAGATCTAAGCGCCACTTCGCCCGATCTCACCATTCATCACATTTACTGGCAACGGTGGTAGATTCTTAACAGACGACTCGTGTTCTATAAAGAGTGTTTAATACCACTTCCAATACAGAATTAGAACAAACATGTCAGTGACCGGTCTGACAGTTCATAATGTTGTGGAAGAAAAGGAAGTAGGCGGGAGACTTGAACATCGACTTCCTGATCGTACAGTGAAAGCTTTCACTGCTGCATTACCTTTACTCAAAATTAATGGGAGACAAGCTTTGTGGGTTAAGTAAATCTATCCCATGCCGTTTTGTCTCGACTGCGGCTACATCGTTGGAAGTAAAGCAGCAACGTACCATCAAATCACGAGGACGAGTCTAATCTATATGCGGTGTAGGTGACTCCTTAATCCCTCTACAAGCCTATTGACTACGAGACTATCTCTGATAATGTCGACACTAATGATAAGAAATAACCTATTGTCAATCAACTAGTGGAAACTTGAAATCCAAATGTTGCCCAATTTAACACCTTCCTCTTTTCTATTCAAATTGTTGCGGTGATGTAAATCTTTGATAGCTTGTGTGTACTTGCGCGCATAGTAGTGTGAGTTTTCGATAAGGCAGTACTCTTCTAAATTTTTTAATTCCTGCTTGCCCTGTTGAAAAACAGGTTCCGCTATAGCAGATTTCCCCTCTATGTCGCAGGCAGCAATACCTCTTGTGTTTCACCAGAGAGGTGGTGACACATCTTCTTTTGGTACCGACATAAACAAGAAAACAGCTTCAAGCAATTGTATAAACATCCGGTTTGTCCAAACGGTGTCGTACATGTTTTGCAGATCTTAAATATTCTTCATCGTCGCTCTGAAACTATTTTCCGTTCCATATTTGCTTCGCACTTGTCAGATTCGATCCGTAACGTTACTAATGTACGATATAAAACATTCTCGTTGGACGGTCTCTATTCCTTGTCGATTTTCAACTTTTCTCTAGAACGTAATGTTCGATCTCTCTCTTTGGTAGAATATCAATTTTTCTTAACAATCGACCGTGGATATCCACCTTATCTTTTAAGTAAATCAATTCACGAATTTAATGCACCCTATAGACCAATGTTTGAATCACTCAACCTATTTCTCGTAGGTGGTACGTTAAGACAATGAAAAAAAAATGCCATACTTTTTTTCAGGCCTATGTGGTTGTATGTACGAGGCGTGTTTTATAAGTAAGTTTCGTTTCAACATAAGTAGACAACGAGAGGTTATTTCAAAAAGTAATTTAATTTTTAGAAGGTACATACATTACCCTAGATTTCGACCTAGTTGCAAAGTTTGTTCAAACAGTTATCATAACTCACATCCAGTTTTAAAATACCCTCTTCATAAAATCTTGCCGTCTGCTCCAATAACCAAGAGTTGACTGTCGTTTGCACGTTGTCTTTGTCATTGTAACGGTTGCCACTGAGGTGTTGTTTGAGGTGTAGGTGGAACGCCGGTTCTCACGAATCCTCTCTTCAACTGAAACCAACAGATCGTCTGTATTCGAATAAGGGCAACCCGAGAGAGTTTCTGATCATTGACGTTGTCACGGCTATCTTTGAATTCTCGTACCCACTTTCGCACTTTGCTTTCACCCATAACAGAATCACCGTCCACTTTGCAAATCTGTCGATGAATTTCTGCAGCAGACTGGTTCCTTGGTGAAAAAAATCGTATCACTGTCGGAACCATACACGCGGCGGCCGATTGATGGTCTGAAATATTTTCAAAGCACAGAACAGACCCGTGACAGTTGTTCCCGAGATAAGCCGGTACCCTTCGCACGTCGTCATTGCGGTATGCGAGCGAACTACTAGGTGTTGTTGTTGTGGTCTTCAGTCCGGAGACTGGTTTGATGCAGCTCTCCACAGTACCCTATCCTGAGCAAGCCTCTTCAACTCTACATAAAAACGGCAACCTACATCTGTCTGAATCTGCTTACTGTATCCATCTCTTGGTCTTCTTCTGCGGTTTCTAGCCCACACACTCCCCTCCAAAGCTAAATTCACAATTCCTAAGAATGTGTCCTACCAATCGATGCCTTCTTTCAGTCAAGTTACGCCAGAAACTCCTTTTCTTCCCAATTCTGTTCAGTACCTCCTCATTACGCGATCCACTCACCTAATGTTCAGCATTGTTCTGTAGCACCACATTTCAAAAGTCTCTATCTTCTTCATGTCCGCACTGTTTATCGTCCATGTTTCACTCCCATACAAGGCAACACTCCACACAAATGCCTTCAGATAGGACTTCCTTAGGCTTAAAGCAATATTCGATGTTAATAAATTTCTCTTTTTCAAGAACGCTTTTCTACCCATTGCCATTCTGCATTCTATATCCTCTGTACTGCGACCATCATTTGTTATTTTACTGCCCAAGTAACAAAACTCGTCTACCCCCTTTATTGTTTCATTACCTAATCTAATTCCTTCAGCATCATCTGATTTTCGTCGACTGCACTCCATTACCCTAATTTTGTTCTTGTTAATATTCATCTTATATGCACGTTTGAACACACTGTCCATTTCGTTCAACTGCTCTTCCACGTCCTTTGCTCTATCTGACAGAATTACTATGTCGTCACCCTGAACTTTAATTCCTTCACCAAATTTCTCCTCGCTTTCCTTTATAGCTTTCTCAATGTACAAATTGAATAAAATCGGAGAAATGTTAAAACCATGTCTTTCTCCCTTCCCAACCACTGCATCTGTTTCATGCTCTTCAACTCTGACAACCGCTGTCTGGTTTTTGTACATGTCGTAAATAAGCTTGCGCTCCCTATATTTTCCTCCCGCTTGCTTCAGAACTTGAAAGAGTTTATTCCAATCAACATTGTCAAAAGTCTTCTCCAAAAGCTATATATGTAGGTTTGCCTTTCCTTGATCGATCTCCTAGGATAAGTCGTAAAGTGAGTATTGTCTCTTGTTCCTACATTTCTCCTGAACGCAAACTGATCTTCTCCGAGGTCGGCTTCTACCAGCTGTTCCATCCTTCTGTAAATAATTCGTGTTAATATTTTGCAACCATGACTTATTAAGTTTCACACCTGTCTGCGCCTGCTTTCTTTGGAATGGGGATTATAATACTTTTCGTAAGGTCTGAGTGTACTTCGCCTGTCTCATACATCTTACACACCAGGTGAAACAGTTTTGTCATGGGTGGTTCTCCTAGAGACTTCAGTAGCTCTGAGGGAATGTCATCTACTCTCGGGCCTTGTTTCGACTTAGGTCTTTCAGTGCCTGTCAAATTCATCTCTCAGTATAGTATCTCCTATTTCACCCTAATCTACTTCTTCTCCCCTTCCTAAAATATTGCCTCTAAGTTCATTTCCTTCGTAGAGCCTCTCTATATACTCTTTCCACCTTTCAGCTTTCCCTGGAACTGGTTTTCCATCTGTGTTCTTGATATTCATAGAGCTGTTTTTCTTATCTCCAAATATCTCTTATTTTCCTGTAGGCTGTATCTATTATTCCCCTATTTATACATTCTTCTACATCCTTCTATTTGCCTTCTAGCCACTCCTGCTTAGCCATTTTGCACTTCCTGTCAATCTCATTTCTTAGTCGTCTGTACTCCATGTTGCCTGTTTCATTTGCTGCATTTTTATATTTCCTCCTTTCATCGATTAAATTTAGTATGTCCTGGGATATCCAAAGATTTTTTGTAGGTCTTGTCTTCCTACCTATTTTGTCCTCTGCTGCCTTCACTATTTCATCTCTCAATGCTACCCATTCCTCCTCTACAGTTTTATTTTCCCCCATTTCTGTCAGTTGTTACCTAAAGCTCCCTCTGAAATTCTAGAGAGCTTCAGGTTCCTTCAGTTTATCCAGGTCCCATCTTCTTATTTTCCTACCTTTCTACATTTTTTTTTTTCATTTTAGTTTCAACCTACAATTCATGACCAATAAGTTATGGTCAGAGTTTATATCTGCCCCTGGGTACGTCTTACAGTTTAAAACCTGGTTCCGAAATCTATGCCTTACCATTATAAAATCTATCTGGTATCTCCCGATGTCTCCTGGTCTTTTCCACGTATACAACCTTCTTTCGTGATTCTTAAACCAGGTGTTTGTTATAACTATATTCCGTGGAAAAATTCTACCAAGCGGCTTCCTCTTTCATTCCTTTTGTCCAGGCCACCTACTATCTTCCCTTCCGTTCCTTGTCCTACTATGAATTCCAGTCTCTCCATAACATTTAGGTTTTCCTCTCCCTTAATTGTCTGAATAATTTACTTTAGCTCCTCATAAATTTCTTTGATTTCCTCATCATAGGCAGAGCTAGTTGGCACATAAACCTGTACTACTGTGGTCGGTTTTGGTTCGTATCTATCTTGACTACGATAATGCGATCACTGTGTTGCTCATTATAGTTTACCCGCATTCCTACTTCCTTATTCATTATCAGATCTACTCCTGTAATACCCCCAACTGATTTTTTATTTATACTCCTGTACTCACCTGACCAGAAATCCTCTTCCTCTTTCCACCGAACTTCACTAATCCCCACAATATCTAACTTCAACCTATCCACTTCTCTTTTTAAATTTTCTAGCTTCCCTACCGGATCAAGGGATCTAACATTCCACTCTCCGATCCGTAGAATGCCAGTGTTGTCTTTCCTGATGATCACATCCTCCTGAGTACTCCCCGCCCGGAGATCCGAATGGGGGACTATTTTACCGCCGAAATATTTTACCCGAGAAGATGCCATCATCGTATGTTCATACAGTAGAGCTGCATGACCTCGGCTGTAGTTTTCCCTTGCTTTCAGCCGTTCGCAGTAACTGTGTGGCAAAGCCACATTAGCTGATGTTACAAGGACAGCTCAGTCAATCAACAGACTGTTGCCCTGTAATTACTGAAAAGGCTACTGCCCCTCTTTAGGAACCACACGTTTGTCTGGCCTCTCCACAGATACTCCTCCGCTGTGGTTGCACATACGGGTACGGCTATCTGTATCGTTGATGTACGCAAGCTACCCCACCTCGGCAATGTCTCTGGTTCATGGGAGTGTCTATAACAAAAGGAAACTTACCTAAAAAACACGCCTCATAGATAAATTCCTTTTATTTTGGAAAACTTGCTTTGGCAAGCACATTCTTCTCTTTATATCTGCAATATACTTTTTTTATCTCCAGTGACTGTGCTCCACAAATAACAGAAGCTCTAGAAAATCATCTACTATTTTTGTATGAATGTTACCATTTTCGTCTACTCCACTACCATAGTTCTTGTTTTCTTCTTATTCATTATTATCTTCAATTATTTTCATATTTTTACAAATGGTAGCAGTGTTAACTCCAAAATAATCTTGTGTCTTTTCAATCAAGGATTACTTCCCCATTGTCTGCAACCATTCCCAATTAGCCACGTCAACAGCTTTTTTGAAACCTATAAATGTGTTCCTATTTACTCCAATCCATCGGTCTTATTCCACCCTCACAGATAGTATTATCTCTCAAGTTCCCTTTTCAATATGAACCGGAACGTGTACCTCATTTTTTGTTTTGCTATTTGTTGTGTTTAACGTTATTTTGGGCTGTTTTACTTTTCAGTAAATATGTAGATGTTTCTGCCCGTCTTCATAGTACTCTTTAATGAGTCTATATAAATACTCTTTTGTTTTATTACTCTTGTAATAATGGCTTTTGGGATGGTACAGTAAAAATCTGACCATGACCTGGCAGTCAGATGCTGACTCTTGTTACATTCTGACACGGAACCTTTTGTAAACTGGCCACGAACGGGCACTGGCGGTGGTACGCGGGCTCAGCGTGGCAGATTACGCGTAAGCAGCCCGCAGAACAGCGCTTGGCAACCGAACAGCGCCGGTCTTGTGACACCAATACAGAATTAATCGCCTCATTAACCTGCAGACCTGGTCATGTAAAACACCGCGCCGCAGCCGGGAGCCTGCTGGCGTGCGGCCAGACCAGCGTATTGTTCAGTATCTGGGCTGCTGACAAAAGACTCGCCTAATAAACGGCCCGAGCCGCGCCACGGAGGAACCGGAGGAGGGCGCTCTGTTTATTGCGGTAGTTCATAGACTTCTGCGAATGAGGTGCAATAGTCTGAAGCAATGCGCAGAGAAAACGAGAAATAATAGCACTGTGCAAGCCCTTTCTCTTTGCAAGTAGGTACGATGTTCAGACCTTAGAGAGTACTGTGGATTATTATCTACTTCACCAAAAATTCTAGCACTAATTAACAGTGGTGGATCATCACATTTCTCATCTTTGGATCTTCAGTTCAAAATGTTCAAATGTTTGTAGAGCTTATGGGACTTAACTACGGGGTCATCAGTCCCTAAACCTACAAACTACTTATGAATTAACTAATACTAAGGACGGCACAGATATCCATGCCCGAGGGGGGGGGGATTCGAACCCCCGACCGTAGTAGCAGTGCAGACCGTGACTGGAGCGCCTCAGTCCCATCGGCCACCGCGGCCGGCGGATCTTCAGCATTTCCTGTTTCAGCCCCACCTAATACGTATCCCACAGTGCCGAAATATATTGTTAGGTACTTCTTTTGTTGAAAGACTATAATTTCTGACGTTATTCCAATGAATATCTGTCTCACGTCTGCCTTAAACACAATAAATTATATATAGTCGGTCCACTTCAAATAACTCCGTATATATACTCGCACTTATTGCATGGAAGTCGCTCCTCTCGGAGCACAAAAAGAATATTGTGTTTAATGTACAAATGTTTGTATAGTCTATGGGACTTAACTACGGGGTCATCAGTCCCTAAACTTACAAACTATTTATGAACTACTTACGAACTAGGACGTCACAAATATCCATGCCCGAGGGGGGATTCGAACACCCGACCGTAGTGACCGTGCAGACCGTGACTGGAGCGCCTTAGTCCTTCGGCCACCGCGGCCGGCTATTGTGTTTAAAAGACTCTGCCTGCAAGTGGGAACCAGCTTCCATAGCCCCGATTCCTACTATCTCACAATAAATTCTGACATGTTTACGCTATTTTAACAAAAAATCATAAATATTTTTATCCGGTGTCTTGTCGGAATGAAGTTTTTAATAGTACTCCCTCTCATTCTCACCGTCTACAAATGGCTGTCTCCTGCAATCTCCTCATTTGTTGTCAGTGTTTTGACCCCTTTCTCTTAATACTACACAAAACAGTCTTCATATCTTTCACTATCTCTTTACAAATCTTGTCCCATTCTTTTTCTCTTTCTTCTTCATAATCTACGTGTTTCTATGTGTCTCTCCAGCTACCTTAGCCTCCCCTTTACACATGTCGTTGAGGATGCTTCGCTCAGACTTTTATCCCCTAGTCCGAGAATTTTAAAAGGTGGATACAGGTAATGGGGGAAACTGCTCGCCGCATGGTAATGGCCGCGTGATCTAAGGCAATGGGCGGCTGCACTCGGCTATTTCGAGTCCTCTCTTGGTCATGTGAGCCTGTGTGTGTGTGTGTGTGTGTGTGTGTGTGTGTGTGTGTGTGTGTGTGTGTATTGGCCTTAGTTTAAGTAGTTTTAAAATCTAGGGACTGATGACCACACCAGTTTGGTGCAACAGGTTTACTAACTTTTTCATAGTAATCAAAATTCTCCTTGCTAAATGTTCACAATTCTGCGGGATCAAATCCCCCAAAATCATATTTATAGTCCCGACTCATCTCTATGTTGCATTTATACAGCCTCCTCAGGGTTTTTGTCTCTCACACGGCTGGGTGCCCTTTCTTTCTCTTCCATTGGGACAGTCACCTCAATATTCCACCGTGACCTTCAGCTGTATTTTTGATCACAAGCACGCTCAAATATTTTCCCATCAAATAATTTTTCTTGGGGATGGCGGAATGAGGATTGGCGCTGCTGGATCCCCACTTTTTGATAGATTCTTTTAAACAGGAACGAATGTATTTTTCATTCGTGTGATGAGACAGGAGCATTTCTCTGCTGATTGGTGACATTTAACTGTTATAGTAGGGTGTGCTGCTTACTTAAGGATGACATCTGTAGATCAGCCAAGATTTGACAGTATCTTTATATGTACAAGATATAGTCACAAAAACAAATTCAATCGTTTATGGAGAGAAGATATCACACTGTTATGTGTAATATGAAATTTTTGGGCAAAATACCTTTCATAAAATTGAATGATAAATAATTCTTAGTGATAGCCAAGTCAGGTAGGACAAATGTGGTCGCAGCGTGTGAGTTTTTCCTTCTGATGTGAACCTGGTATTGGAGGATTATGGACCTCTATATTGTTCAGAATGGCGCTTTGACTGCTCAGAGGTGTAGAGACGAGAAGACGAGATGATTCAACGTTTTGTTGTGTCTTACGCTGGTGTCATAGGAGACGATAATGTTCGCCCCAACACACTTTGAGCAGTGCAGAACCAAGAAAATCATGGATCATCAAGAAATAGCTTGAAGCTGTTGAAAAACGAAATAGGATGGGGAAACATGATTTCGATATTGGCATAAGAGAAAAGAATGAGAAATGTAGAACAGAGAAAGAACAGTGGATGCAGGGAAAACATACGGAAATTCAGTATGTTCTACAGAGAGGCAAACTTATAAAGTCTACTCTCAAATTAAAGCAACGCAGATAAAACAAAGAACTGAAGCAAGTAGACTCCAGTATAATAAATATAAAAAACTCTTCGACTGAGAGGAAATGTTTGAATGACGGAAAGATTGTATTTAGGACGTATGTATAGGAGTAGATGTTGTTAATGATGGGGAAATTGTGGAATAAGATAGCAGTGTGAATGTGGACCTGATAGGACCACCCATATCTGAAGAGGAATTTAACAGTGCTTTGAATGACCTTGGAAGTGGCAAAATAACAGGCGTGGATAACATCTAAGCAGAAATATTCAAGGAATTCAGTGTATTCTGGCAAGTTTCGCAAGAAAACTTCTGTAGACAATATTCATCTCGGGTGTGCACCCGGATACCGTCGTCAACTAAACACGATATTTCGGCAGACCAGCTGGCTGCCATTTTGACTTTTTGCCTTTCATCGGGAATATGTCCTCGAAAATTTCAAGAATTTTAAGAAGATTTGACATTAAAAGTGTTTTTACGCCCCCACCAAAGACTAGGGCCCTCCTTGGTTCAGTCAAAGGTGATTTAGGACTGAAGAAACCCGGTGTTTATAGCATTCCATGTTATTGTGGTAAAACTTTCATCGGCCAAACGATCCGCACAGTTCAGGATCGGTGTGTGGAACCCCACCGTCATACTCGTTTGCTAGAACCTGAAATGTCAGCTGTTGCTGAACATTGTCTGAACGAGGGACAGAAGATGTTATATGATGAAACTAAACTGATTGCTCCTGCTCCGCTAGTGGGAATGTGTTCTTAAATAATCCATAGAAATTCGTATGGTCAATAATATTATTAATAGGAACAAGGGCTTCCCTGTAAGTAAAAATTGGAACCCAATATTATCTGATATTAAGCAACAACGTTCTTCATTTCGACCTACTGTTTCTTTTAACTAGTCTTGTTTCGACCCATCGTTTTGCCGATTTTCTCCACCGGCGCGCTACTAGCTCTATTGCGCCTAGAGGGCCTCTACTTTGGTTTAGCGCACGCGCGGTGGGTCGTCAGCGGTGTATAAAGGGGCCGCTGTTTCTGTTCTGCCTGAGTTTCCGGCGAGTAAGTGTATAAGCGCATTCACCTGAAGATGGCAGCCAGTTGGTCTGCCGAAATATCGTGTTTAGTTGACGACGGTATCCGGCTGCACACCCGAGATGAATATTATCAGTTATTACGCCGGGAAAGTCTACGCAACCACAAACTTCTGTAGAGTTTGGAAGGTAGGAAATAAAGCACCAGCGGAAGGAAAGCTGTGAGAACGAATGAGAGTGGTACAGTCTCCGAGTTACCTTACCGGGTGGTACAATATTTCCACCATCAATAACACTCCACAGCCTTGAAGACCAACATATCGTCCAATAACCTCAGACAATGTATGACTCTCTCTTTTCTTTCCAAATTAGTTCTTTCTGTGTCTCAATCACAAACAAAGGTTTAATCTGTATAAATTTTTCGGTTTCACCTGTACAGTAACATTTCACCGCTTATTGGTACCTGCAAGCTGAATTGTCTCTCGACGATAATATACGAGGGTTGGAACTTAAATAGTGGCAACACTGCTGTGCAAACTGAAATCGAATCTACCTTTGTCGATGATATCAGACGTTGTTGACATATCTACCTAAACTCCGAGCAAATGGACTCGCCCGTCCCATGTTTCAAAATGTTTGAAATGTTTGTAGAGTCTATGGGACTTAACTACGGGATCATCAGTCCCTAAACTTACAAACTACTTATGAACTACTAGGACGGCACAAATATCCATGCCCGAGGGGGGATTCGAACCCCCGACCGTAGTGGCCGTGCCGACCGTGCCTGGAGCGCCTCAGTCTCCTCGGCCACCGCGGCCGGCCCGTCCCAAGTCACCGGCGTGCGCACAACGAGGGAAACAGTTACTTATGAGTGATCGGTCTAACGTTCCGATGTCACTATGTTTTCGCAACAGGAACAACGAATATGGATCAAGATTGAATGTGCCCGGTCATGCGAAAAACTGCATCACCATGGGTTACTCGTGAATTGACGTAAATGCAGAAACCGATGCGTACGACGCTGCTCAGAAGCACATGGAACGCAATGAGTGCGAAGGAAAGGTTTTCCTACAGCATATCGTAGCACTGTACGAGACATGGTACACGTCGTACAAGCCAAAACTGAAATGTTGAGCCACGGCGGAGCGGCCGAGCGCATTGAGGCGCTATGCTCCGATGCGCGAGGCCATTCCCCGTCAGGGATTGTGTCGTCTTTAGTATAAGGTAGTTCATAATTAGTTTGTAAGTTTAGGGACTGATGACCCCGCAGTTAAGTTCCTTAAGCATAACAAACATTTGAACATTTTTTTGAACCGCCAATCCAACGAATGGAGTCATTATTGATCACCGCGAAATTTGAAAGTGTCAGAGCCCGAGTATGGTGAAAGTTTTGGTTATTCTCGTGCACGGCTGGAATGGTGTTGTCATAACGCATTACGTTCTTCCATGGCAGACCGTCAACGCACAATATTACAGTTTGTTTTCTGAGCATCACCTGCGATCAGCTTTGCGAAAAAAGCGGCAACAGTTTATGCACAACCCACCCATCATTTTTCACGACAATGCGCGGGCGCATACAGCGCAAGCTGTGGCTGCTCTGCTCGCTCTATGGTACTGTGAAGCACTGTACCATCCACCATACCCCCGACCTTAAATCCTTGCGACATTGATTTGATTCCGAAGTTGAAGGAATCACTTCGTGATTTCGCTTCATAACTGTTCCAGAGATTCAACAGAAAGTAGACCGCTCCATTCGCACCATCAACAGAACAGGCTCGGGTAACTGTATACTACGCCAACCACATCGCTGAAAACGGGTTCTACACAACGCTGGTAACTACTCTGAAGGGCAGTAATAGGTGCTAACATGTAACGTTTTTGTGTCGGTTGTAAATAAATAGCTACCCTTATTTAAGTTCCAACCCTCGTATGTAGGTATAACGTTGTAAAGATTGAAATACATGATTATCGTTATCCTGAATTCGGGCTGGTCGTCTCGGGGTAAGGAGTTCGGCCGGAACCGAGAAGTCAGGAGGTTAAGACCTGAGTCTGCCTTTCGACCAAGCCTTCACCTGTCTACCATGTAAGGAGTCGCCAGGAAGAGTGTAGTTTGGATTTCTCGCTGAACTACATGTCCTGTATACTCGTTTGGATAAATGTTATAGGTTACGGACATGCAAGTCGCCGAAATAGGATCTAGTAGAAAGACTTGCAACAGGCTATTGAGCCACAAAATTCCGTAAATCACCCTGAATAAAATGACTTGGAAAGTAAAAGAGGCTTGTATGGTTTCAGTTCATCGGAATAAAATATAAATCATTAAACGAGTACACTGGAAGCTCTAGAACCCTGTGGATGGCGCAGAATTTGTACCAAGTGGACGCGTCAATCACTACAGGATAAATATAAATACAATTGCTATGAGTTTAAGAACCACATACGACACATTTGTCAGGAGATATGATGTCACTGACAATGAATTTCGCGAAAAACTGTCACATGACGCTTAATGTTACACATCTTCTTTTAAATTATTCGTCCAATTTACACAAAAATTAGTACATATATTCTTTAACATCACGAATCAGTATTGCTGTGGGTTAAAAAGCACCTAAGCCTCGCAGTACAGGAGATATGGCGTCATAAACAATGAAAACTCCCAAATCACGCGAAACGTGAATAATGGGATATTATTTATCCACAATTTGAAAATGAGAGCACGTAGAGACTTGCAACTAACTATCCACATGATTTCAAACCTGTAAGAAACTTGTTTTTGCTGATAACCCAAACAATAATGATGACAGGAAAGAATTAATCCTTTCCTACTTTTCCTCTGTTCATGCCGTTAAATTACGCCATTCAGCTTGACGTTGCAATTCATTACTTCTACGCTACTTATTGTATTCTCAAGAAATTTTACAAGCCGTAACGCTAAACTACTGCATGTAATTTCGAAATGATTTCATAGTACCACACATAGTTAATGAGACATGAGTTCACAAAGTATTATCAATATGTTCTCGCGATAGCGAAATAGCGAAAAGCCGGCCCGACACAAATTTTCATATGTCACCATTTGGTAGAACATCCATACCTTATACAGTGACGCTAAAAGAAATTCGCTATTGCGAGAAAATATTGATAATATTATCATCACTGTAATTCATCACCATACAGTAATTTAAAAGTTCACAATGTATTTGGTATATGAATACCCGCCCCAATCACGCATGAGGTTTCGAATTATTACATCGTTATAATACGTCTCTTTGTGACATCTTTTGCAGACAGTATGCACATACAGCCCTGAACGTACCATACAAATTATAACCTAGTACGACACAGATAGAACGTCGAAATCAGTGAAAGGCATGAAACTGTTTCCCAATTCGCATAACATTGTAATTTATTACGTCTTTACTACCAACGCCAGTCGTAACACATTTCGCAGATAGTTCCTGCGAATCTGAGAATATATATAATTGTAGGGTACGTAAATCGGAAGATATGACGTCAAAAGTAGTTAGCTGAAACTGATAGCGATTAGGGTAGAAGGCGACAAAGAGAGAAGAGGGAACATGGACTGCCTACAACAGCGTCTTTCAACCTTTCTGAATATGCAACCCCTTTCCAAGAAAAATATCCTAACGCTGATAACACTATGTTATCTCAACGGAAACAAATTTAATCTTCATCATTTTGCTTTTTGTGTGTGTGTGTGTGTGTGTGTGTGTGCGTGTGTACTTTTCGGAATGAAACACAGTATTATCCTGTTTTTACATAATTTCCGACAGGAAAATGTATTGTGCTTAACGAGTGATTCGCATTTCAAGGAAGACTCAGAAGCGAATTATGCTCATCAAGAAAGGTTCCATTGCATTGACAATTTGTAAAGAGGTAGGCTTTCCCTTAAAATCTCGGGCGAACTGGCGGATGTTCGTAACGTCTTGCCACAATATTTCGGTGCAGAATTTTTTATGCCATTCACGGAATAGGCAAATTATTTATTGTTGCAACAGGACAATGCTTGCTATTCTTTCTGCACGTTGAACTCAACATGCTCTCCTAGACGTGTGGCAACTTCACTGGCCAGTACGATCTCTGGACTTGTCTCCAACAGAGCAAATAAGGGATTATTTTTTAGGACAACAAAGGACAAAGGAAACGTCCGTTTTGCAGAAGTGTGTGACCATATCGAGAAGGCAATGAACAATTTGTCACAAGACAATATTTACCTTTTGTATGATTGAATTATTGCCAAAGCACCAGCACTGTCGCACAAATAGGCTGCACCACGTAGTATAATGGGAGTTTCAGCATGAATTAACACCTCAGTGTCGGTTGAACTATTGACCTGTAAATGTAATCTTTCATGTAATCCATATCCACTGTTTCACAAATACGTTAAATTAAATAGGGAATGAGTTGAGACTTCTGGATTCAGAAGTATTGTCATCGTCAGAATGAAATAAATCGGTTATACGGAGCGGAGACAACGGCATTACGGGAACCGAGTTAGTGGTTCACTTGTGTTTACTATACTAACCAAATTACACAAGCAAATGAGTTCAAATAGTGTAGTGAGCCGGTAGTGCAATGCTACATCAACGTGACTTACCCGAAGGCATGGCATGGAGAGCCAAAGGACATTGGAAGCAGGACAGACAAAAATAGGGAAGTGGCTCCAACCCTTTGAGTGTCCCAAAGTGAATTTTCTAGAACATAGATTCGATTTCAAACACCATAAAACGTTAAAAGAAGGTAAGGCCAATGTAGTCCACAGGTAACGTCAGCAAGCGATGATCGTTATCTCCAGTTAACAGTCCGTTGAAACACGCGACTGAATCTCGGGAATGTGGCCTCTATGCACAATGGCCTGTGGTGTGTGTCCAATTAAAGCCATGACACCGTTTAGTCCACAGGAATTGGGCGAAGGAGCATCAAGATTGGAGTCGGAAAAAATGGCGGCGGGTTCTGTATTCAGATGAGGCAAGATTTTGTGCGCAGCCGAACAATCGTTGTTCCCTCGCCTGGGGAGAACTTCGAATTCGGAGCAATTCTGATTATGTTCAGAAAACACCAGCATAACATGGCGGTGAACGAATGGTATGAGTAGGAGTCCGTATTTGCGGACGTACGGACTTGTACGTCGTTCAGAATGGCGATCTGTCTACTCAGAGGTATAGAGACGAAATTCATCCATTTTTCCTTGAAGCTCAGGGAATTGAAGGTGTGGGTTTCCCAGTTTGTTCATGGACCCGATTCAGCTTGTCTGAGATATGCTTGCCAGACACATTGCAGCACACCAGTACCTCCCACAACTGTTGCAGATCTACATGTTACACTCATGGAAGAATGACCTCAAAGTGTCCATTCCCCACAGTGTGATACTGTACAGGATGTCCGAGATGATCATACACAATACTAGAGGGCAACGAGAATGGCTTTCACTATTATGGTAGCTGCATTGTGGAACGCTGTAATTGAATGTCATGTAAATCTCAAGCAAAGAGTTGATTTAATAAAGTATCGTACTGTTACACAACCTAATTGTTCTGAATAGAAAGCAGTTATTAGAGTCGAAGGGAATTAAAAGTTCGCAGTGGTTGGAAAGGGAGTACGACAGGGTTGGAGCCTTTCCCCAATGTTGTTCAATCTACACACTGATAAAGCTGTGAAGGAATGGAAGGACAAATTTGGAGACGGAATTAAAATCCTGGAAGAGGGAATAAAAATCTCGCGGTGTGCTGATGACATAGTAATTCTGTGACAGAAAAGGAACTGGAGGAACAATGAAATGGAATGGATACTGTCTTGAAAGGAAGATAAAAGATATACATTAACAAGAGTAATGGAATGTAGTGTCACGAAATCAAGCGATGTTCAAGGAATTAGATTAGGTAAAGAGACGATATAAGTGGTAGATGAATTTTGTTATTTGGAATGGATACTGTCTTGAAAGTAAGATAAAAGATATACATTAACAAGAGTAAAACGAGAGTAATGGAATGTAGTGTCACGAAATCAAGCGTTGTTCAAGGAATTAGATTAGGTAAAGAGACGATATAAGTGGTAGATGAATTTTGTTATTTGGGTAACAAGATAACGTCTGATGGCCAAAGTAAAGAAGATTGCAAAAAAATGTTCAAATGTCTGTAAATCTATCGGACCAAACTGCGTGGTCATCAGTCCGTAGCTTACAAACTACTTAAACCTAGATAAACTAACCTACGGACAAACACAGACACCCATGCCCCAGGGAGGACTCGAACCTCCGCGGCGAGCAACCGCGCGCTCCGCAGCGAGGTGCTTTAGACCGCTCGGCTACTCCACCGCGGCAAGAAGATTGCAAAATCGATTTGGGAAGAAAAGAGTTACTGAAGCAGGTAAATTTGTTGATATCCAATATTAGTTTAAAAGTTAGGAAGTCCTTTCTGAAAGCATTTGCCTGGATTGTAGCATGTTGTGGGACTGAAATGTGGACGATAAGGAGTTCAGAAAAAAAGATGAAAGAAGCTTTCGAAATGTGGTGCTACAGACGAATGATGAAGATTATATTGGTATATCATGTAACTAATGAAGAGGTGCTCAACAGAATTGGGGAGATAAGGAGTTTCTGGCATATTCTGAGATGGGATAGGTTGGAGGGACACATACTGAAACATCAAGGAATCAGATTAGCGTTAGAAATAAGTGTGTGGGGTAATAATCGTATAGGGAGACCGAGGGACGAATACAATAAGTAGATTCAAAAGGATGTAGGTTGCTGTTAGATGAAGAGGCTTGCACAGGACAGGGTAGCACGGAGACCTGCATCAAACCAGTCTGCAGACTGAAGACTTGAATGAATTTCAAAGCCCCAAGAGACAGTGAAATAATTTTTATTTTCAGCTATGTGACAAATACGGTAGAATCGTAGGACACACCAGATGTAATGAAAAGCATTGGCCGTTAATGTTTTATTTATAAACAATTGATCGATTTCAATCACATAGTGATCATCTTCAGTGTATCCTTCAAATTACAGAACAAGATCATAAAATCAGTATGGAATTAAAAACAAATACAAAATGAACTTGAATACAAATAAAAATTAGAATGTATTTTTACACATAAGGTATATAAGATGGATAACAAATACAAATGAAAATTCAGAATACAGAAATATATAAAAATATCAGGTACAAGACAAGAATATGATGCTAAGCGTCTTGTGCCAGTTATAGATACAACTAACGTAATAAGTTATTTCAAAAAGGAAAATTTAAGAAAATTTTAAAATTTAAATGAGAAGTATCATGAAGGATAGTACCCTTTATACATTGATTACAGCTACGCTGCAAAATCTGGAAAAGGACGAAGAAAACAAGAAGATATATTTTTTTTTATTTTATGACATAGTAACAAAAGTTAATTGCAGCGACTGATGTATTGTTGTATTATACTGTAACTTTGTCAACTCTATGTAATGTGCTTCAAGCATGGAAAACTAAATGTCGCTGTAATTAACTATTGCTACTATGTCAAAATTAAAAACAAATATTTATCCTTGTTGTTCTTCGTTCTTTCCGAGACTTTGCAGCATAGCTGTAATCAAAGTATAAAGGGTACTATCCTTCATGATACTTCTCATTTAAATTTTAATTTTTTTTTAATTTTCCTGTTTGAAATAACTTACTACTTTGGTAGTATCCATAACTGGCATAAGACGCTTAGCATCATTTTCTTGTCTTTTACCTGACATTTTGTATACTTTAGTATTCTGAATTTTCATTTGTATTTGTTATCCATCTTCTATACCTTATGTGTAAAAATACATTCTATTTTTTATTTGTATGATTAAAAGTGCATAAAAATTAGTGTTAGTGGAATATCTATGTAATAGAGAGGGTTAATAACACCCATCCCTACAGCGCCGCTGTATGTCGTTTGTAAGCAGCACGCTTATTCCATCGGAATCTCTGGCACTGCAATTTTATGTTTGCCGATACTTATTTCGACACAGTTGCAGTTACAATCAGTGCATTCACAATGCTTGGTATGTATTCTGTCTGTATATTATATTTGAAATTGTATTCAAGTTCATTTTGTATTTGTTTTTAATTCCATACTGATTTTATGATCTTGTTCTATAGTTTGAAGGATACACGGAAGATGATCACTATGTGATTGTAATAGATCAGTTGTTTATAAATAAAACATTAACGGTTAATGCTGCTCATTACATTTGTCGTGTTCTTCAATGTGTGGTCGTTGAGCACCATCCTGAAAATGGAATCAAAACTCAAATCGTAGGACAGTTTACAGTTAGGTACAGTAACGATCTCTTACAGTACGTGTAACGAGAAACAAGATGCGGCGCAACCTAAGCGGGAAGAAGAAGCGCCGTGGCCAGTGTGCAGTGGGCGTGCATTCCGCGGCCGGGGCGCCGGCCACAGCTGTCTGCGTGGCTGGGAGCGGCCGCGTTAATTAGGGGCTTGAGGAATTAGCGCGGCCAGCGGGCCGTGTGATTGGACAGGTGGCCCTAATCCAGGCGGCGCCGGCCCGCGGCGCTGTCGCCGCCACAGCGGCTCGTTACGCCGGCGTCGCGGCGTGACCACCAGGTGGCGGGCGCCGCGTGTTTTACAGGGCAGCCGCCAAGGGGGCGCACAGGCGCTGCTGACTCACTCACACCCTGCGCTCTAACCGGCTATGGGCACCTACATTCTGGCCAGAAGGGCAAGACTAATGTCGGTGCAACCACCGTAACATAAACCAGACTGCACTGTAGTTCCTACACTAGATTGTTGCACCGATGACAAAGTGACAGAGAGATAGAAAAACAAAATCGCTCTACAGAGGAAAGGCCGCTGGACCTGGTGGGATACCAGTTCGATTTTACACGAAGGAACTTTCCCTCCTTCTTGCAGTGGTGTACCGTAGGTGTCTAGAACAATGCAGCGTTCCAAAAGATTGGAAAGGGTGCAGGTCATCCCCGTTTTCAAGAAGGGACGTCGAACAGATGTGCAGAACTATAGGGCCATATGTCTAACGTCGGACAGCTGTAGAATTTTAGAACACGGATTATGTTCAAATATAATGAATTTACAGGAGACTAGAAATCTACTCTGTAGGAATCGACGTGGGTTTCGAAAAAGGCGATCGTGTGAAACCTAGCTCGCGCTATTCGTCCTCAAGACTCAGAGGGCAAATGACATGGGTTCCCAGATAGCTGCCGTGTTTCTTGACTACTGCTTTTGATACAGTTCCCCACAGTCATTTAATGAACAACGTAAGAGCATACGGTCTATCAGACCAATTTTGTAACTCGACTGAAGAGTTTATAGATAACTGAACGTAGCATTTCATTCTAAATGGGGAGAAGTCTTCCGAAGTAAGAGTGATGTCAGGTGTACCACAGGGGAGTGTCGTGGGACCGTTGCTATTCAAAATATTGATAAATGACCTTGTGAATAACATCGGGAGTTCACTGAGGCTGTGGAGGTTTCGTTACAAGCAGGGCTTCTAAATAGTATTAGAGCTATAGTGGTTTCAAGAAGGATGCCATCTTGATTCACACTTACACTTTATTAAACAGATATTAATAAACACAGAGTCATACAAAGATTACATATAAAATAACAGTGTTACAAAGATATCAATCCACATCCTCCCCACCCTGGTCTACCTCCAAAGGTACGACGAACTGAGTTGGTCTAGTCTCTTGTCTGTCTGGTATGTGGAGAATTACAGTCTTTACCAGTCCGTCACGTCCTCTTTTCATATCTGCAACGCGCGTCATTTTCCAGCACTGCCGTGGGCGCAGAAGAGGTCGCCCCCTCGCAGCTTTACCTTTTGGACGTTGTACTTGATGATAGCTCCGGAGTTCAGTCATATACTCCTGGGTCCTCCACAACTTTCTGGCGGACTTTGTATAGCTTTGCCACATCTGCGGACCTTCGTGGCTCTATCCCCGAGTAGATTAAGTCAGTCTCAAACTAGACTGACTAGAAAGTGTGCTGGCATCAAAGCACTCTTGCCGTTTTGCGTTATTGGCCTAGAGTTATGTGCGACTTCGAAATTCGCCAACACTGTGTAGTGCTTCCTCGTCTATGCGAGATCATCCCAAAACCTTGCGCAGACACCTCTTGGTAGCACCAAGAGTACCAACCTTCCCACCAAGCCGCACGTGGTGCAATGAAAATCCATACAATCATGTGGTGGGCGAGATACTGGTAAACCTTTTCTGCGGATAATCCTGGCCAGAGGTTTGTCAGTTCTTTATTAGCAGCATGAAATGTTTGTGTGTTGTCACTATAAATAGTATGGGTATTCCGCGTCTGCCAATAAATCTTTGCAGTGCCAAAAGAAAGTTATCGGTATTCATATCGCCATATCATTCCAGGTGTAAGGATCTTCTAGTGGCAGAGGTGAATAGCACGATATAACATTTCTTAGTGAAGTAGTTTGTTCTGGAATATAACGAAATCTATGCCAGTGACGTCAAATGGTCTCTCAGGGGTTACTCTGCCTGCTAATAGTGGAGCCTCTAACTCCTGGGCCGTCTTGTTGTTTGCCATTTTGCATGGTAGACATCAAAGTATAATTTTCTTGATTGTCCACGTAATACCCAGAAAGTGGTTCTAAGTTCTGCTAGAACGATTCTGACTCTTAAGTGATGAAGACGAATATGTGTTTGTAGTATGAGAAGTTGCGTGAAATGATGGTCACCGACCAGGATAATTGAGTGTCGCTTTTCTATTGTTAGTGCGAATAAATGTAGCCGACCACCAACAGGAATAAATCCTTCTTCCAAAAAGGGATTCAAACTTTTGATTTTGGAGCCATCTGGTAGTGGTGTGTTGTTTTTTAGGGCATTAAGTTCGGCTGAAAAACACTGTATTGAATAGTTTTTATCAAATAGTATTCTGCAGCTGTGAGTCCGTCTGCCTTAAGTTCGCCGCATGTGTACTCTTTGTTGCGCAACATGTCTCTGACACGAAGTACACGAGCAGTGACACGTAGTAGTCTCCAATAAGAACTAAACCTTGTTACGTCAAATAAAGGTTGTGGGGACTCGACAACCAAGATTTGTGTGTCAGAAGTTCATGCTTCAGCTACGAGTTAAACTTCAGTGAAGGTATTGTCCGAACAAGGCCAGTGAACTGGCTCTTCAGATACCAAGGTGGCCCATACCCCAAAGTTTTGAAGTTTTCAGTTTTTCAGGCGTGGAACCTCTTGTCATTATATCTTGTTGGCCAGGGCAATGTCTCCATTGTGTTGGAGAAACGATTACATGAATTTCAGTAAACCTATAGCAAAAAAAAAAAATAAAAATAAAAAATAAAAAAATAAAATAAATAAATAAATAAATAAATAAATAAAATAAAAAATAAAAAAATAGAAAAAAATAAAAAAAATTCCAGTGGTTGGGATTCTGTTTTATCTAACCCAGTGCCACAGTCGAATTCGTGCACATTGTCGCCTGCATTGAGGTAAAATTTGTTGAGTTGCAAAAAGATAAATAAATAAAAGAAAGAAAAAAAGACAAAAGTCTGGTTCCTAATAGTGCTGCTAGAAGTTCGAGCCATGGAAGCTAAACTATTTTCACCGGTGCATGTCTGCATTTGCTGCACATTTAGTTGGACTGCGTGCTGTTTTTTTCAATGATAGTAATGTACAATACAGCGTTTTAGGAAGCGTCGCAAAATACGTGAATATGTGACTCATTATTGCCAGAACTTCCTATATATTGAGATATAACTATGTATCTTAATTCGTTAAGGGTTGACATCCAGCTTCCCCAGTCTCTAGCAACATCTGGGGGTAGTAGTTAGTTTCATTGCAGTCAACGAATTCACGTTTCTTGAAATAATATCGTGGCAACGACGGATTTGGTGTTAATAGTCCTAATGGGTCGTAGAAGCGTGCAGTTTATTTGAGGAGTTGTCGCTTCGTTGTGGCGACCCGTTTCAATTCTTCGTCAACGTCTGGTTGTTCCAAAATAAAATTCTTAGTGCCTGTATTCCATGGAACTTCTACACTGGCCTTCCCGCTGTTGTGTACGCCAAATTTGTGTTAACTCTCTAGAGTTCGTCGCCCACTTAGCCACAGGAAGATTGATTTGCTTCATGAGAGCTACAAGCTCATAGTAAAGTTTAACAGTGCTGTTTCGTCTTCAGCTCTAGCGACAAAATCATCCATATAAGTGCTCTTATTTACTAGTGCAGCTGCAATGGGGAATTCTTATAAATAGTTGCTAGTTCTCTTAGTGTGGCTGAGAGTAAAAATAGACTACAAGTAAAACCAAAGGGTAGGGCCATTTCCAGTGGGTTGTTTGGTGACGGGGGCGTGTTCTTCATACGAGGAGGCGTAGGTTTGCAACTGAAAGCAGTTAATTCCATAAGTTATCTGGGAGTAGGCATTAGGAGTGATTTAAAATGGAACAATCATACAAAATTAATTGTCGGTAAAGATGACGCATGATGAGATTCATTGGACGAATCCTAATGAAATGAAGTCCGAAAACAAAGGAAGTAGGTTATAGCACTCTTGTCGCCCACTACTTGCATACTGCTAACCGGTGTGGGATCCGTACCAGGTTGGGCTGATAGAGGAAGTAGAAAAGATCCAATGGAGAGCTCCGCGCTTCGTTACAGGATTTAGCAATCGTGAAAGCGTTACGGAAATGATCGATAAATTCCAGTGGGAGACTGCAAGAGAGATGCTCTGTAGCTCAGTGCAGGCTTTTGTCGAAGTTTAGAGTACTTACTTTTACCGAGGAGTCAAGCAATATATTGCTCCCTCCTACGTATATCACACGAAGAGGTCATGTGGTTAAAATCAGAGAGATTAGAGCCCACACATAGGCATACCAACAATCTTTCTTTCCGCGAACACTACGAGACTGGAATAGGAGGGAAAACCGATAGTGGTACCCAAGGACCCTCCGCCACACATCGTCAGGTGGCTACCGGTGTATGGATGTAGATGTATAAGGGTCGTTCGAAAATGAAACTCCTATTTTTTATATCCTTCAAAAATGAAACGCCAAGATCGCGAATTATTTATTTAATGACGACTGGTTTCAGAGGACTCTGCCGCCTTCATTGCAAATAATGCAATATAGACTTTCACGACCGGATGCCATAGTTGCTGGCAGAACTTCCGGGTTATAAGGTCGTGGTCCATAAAACTTTTCAGTTTTTCCTAACGTTTCGTCCGGAGCTGCGCCGGACATCTTCGGAGGTCTTCCTACTTCCGCTGAGACTTGTCGACTGAGTCGGCAAGAATCAGCGGAAGTAGGAAGACCTCCGAAGACCTCCGTAGCTCTGGACGAAACGGTTTCTCTTCGTATTAGGCAGACAATGAGTAGGGTCAGCTCGAATTAAGTGCTGACTTGTGTGTACTTCGAGAGTTCAATTATTTTTCCACCTTTTGCGCTTTGTGGAATTGGAGTTTCAGATTCACTTTTCAGACACCGTCTGAAACTTGTGTCTATCTACCTGAGTATCGTAGAGGTGTGAATAGGCTCAGTCAGTTTGAATCAGGAGCACCGACGCTCTGACAACATTATTTCTAGCTCGGGTGTCAAATGCGCACCCGACAAATCTTGTGTCCAGTACACATATTCTGAATTGGCGAGACATATCCGAGCCTGTGGTTTCGTTAGATACTGTGTGCTTACCGTGGACACAGAGGAATTCGTTTGAGTATTGCTTGCAACTGCTTATCTGGGGGAGAGTTAGGATTCTTCCTTTTGACGGTTTTCTTAAACAGCATGTTATGTAGAAAGCGCTTGTAATTACAGGATACTCACTTGGTCTGCTTCGTTTTTAGAGTTATTTGCCGCTTCCGAAACTACAGTTATAGTAGGAACTTGCCAGTCGTTTATTAGAGTTAAGATTCAAATGTCTGTAGAGCTTATGGGATTTAACTACGGGGTCATCAGTCCCTAAAGCTACAAACTACTTATGAACCAGCTTATACTAAAGACGGCACAAACATCCATGCCCCACGGGGATTCGAACCCTCGACCGCAGTGCCCGTGCAGACCGTGACTGGCATGCCACAGGCCGCTCGGCCACTGCGGACGGCAATTAGAGTCATTTTTGTGTTTATTTATATACTGTAATCTGACATTTTTTGACATTTTAAAACTCTCAGAACTGGTCCTTTTTTTGACAATTGATGGATCTTAATGTGAAATAAATTAAGTACATTTTAACTTAACCTGGGTCTGATTCCGTAGTTAGAATCTCCATTTTCATTATATGTTGGTATCTTGGTGGGTATTTGTTTGTCTAAAGGCCGTATCTCCTTTAGAGCACATTTCAGTAATTGTTAGGAGAGTCTGCCATACACCCTCTTCCTTGTACTACCCATTTCCCACATGTCTGCACCTCGCAAATCACCCAAACTGACCACAATGCTCCTTTCAGCGAAGTTTCAACTTAAATACGAGGCGTGTTTTTTAGGTAAGTTCCGTTTTGTTGTAGACACTAGTAGTTCGCAACGAGCGCGTGCGTCGTGTTCCGTCGTGCCCCTGGAACAACTGTGCTCAGTTTCAAGTCTGTAGCTAACCTGTACGGTTCTGTTCTGTGCTTTCAAAATGTTTAAGACTATCAACTCGCCCGCCGCGTGTGAGGTTCGCTCCGTGATAGGATTCTTGTGAGTAAGGGACGTGTCTGCTGCAGAAATTCATCGACAGATTTTCGAAGTGTACGGTGATACTGTTACAAGAATTCAAAGATGGCAATGACAACGTTCATGAGAAGGACCGCTCCGATCGCCCATCTTCGATTATAGACGATTTGGTGGCTTCTGTTAAAGTATGAATTCGTGAGAACAAGCGCTGAACCTCAAACAGCTCCCCAGTGGCAACCGTTACAACGATGACAACGTGAAAACGGCAGTGATCTCTTGATTTGAGAGGTATGACAAGTGTTTCAAAAAACTTGGCAACTATGTCGGAAAAGAAAGTAAATTATGTAGTTTCTGAAAATAAATTTACTTTTTTGAAATAAAATTTCTTTGATTACTTATGTTCAAACGGAACTTACTTAAAAAAACCCTCCTCATAATTGGAAATTGTACTGCAGTATAAGGTGTGCCGCTTGTATAGCTGTGTATGAAATAATAATCTTGAATAATAAATGTGGAAGAGATCGGAAACGACGTATATTAATTTTCATCATCCAGGTACCTCCCGCGTCGGATTAGCCGTGCGCCAAGGCGCCTTGTTGCGGTGCGCGCGGCCGTTGCTCGTCGGAGGTACCAGTCCTTAGTTTAATTTAGTTTAAGTAGTTTGTAAGTCTAGGGTCTGATAACCTAAGTCGTTGAGTCTCTTAGGATTACAAACATTTGAAGATTTGAACCAGGTACCTCTTAAAAAATGAGAAGCATGAAGACCCGCATTATCCCTGACATTGAAAGGAAACAAATAGCTTAAGTACTATGCCTACCAACTACGACTTAAACTCGTAATGACAACAGATCTGTAAAATGAGCAATCATTCATATTTTCATTTATTTTTATACAAATAGTAGTTGTCCCCTTAGAATGTGAAAGTTGATCTTTCTCTCTGGGCGTAACCAGGACATTTCTACTTCCAGCTTACAAGGGCACTCCACGAACCCGAGGCGGCAAAACTTTTTGAAAAGTTCGGTTTAGGAAGTCCTAACCATGATAAAATTTATGGCGCATTGAAAATCTGCGGAATTTTATTTTAACCCTGCGGAATTAAGCGTTAAAAATTGAACAAAATCGGACTATCTCAAAAACTATCAAAGATAAAAATTTCGAACCACATTTTTCCTATGAAACCGGTAAAAGTAGAGCCTTTGGCGAAAATTTTGAGCATTTTTCGATATCTCCAGCCGTTTGTGAAAAAACTTGAAATTTGTACATTTTTGAACCTCTTTTTGCTTGTAAAAATTATAATTAGACAGTAATAAGCAGTGAAACGCATAACGACGTCTGAAGTGATCATTTTAAATATATACCTTCCGGTTGGTATGATAACTGCACCGATTGAAACCAGAATTTACGCTTTGAAACAATTTGCGCTTGGCCCCGGAGTAGGCAAAAGGCAATGCACGTTCGCCGTGCGACGAATGGAACTGTTAGGGAAGGGGAGGGGTGGGGAATGGAGTCGAGCCTCGCTCGTAGTCGTACTCCACTCTGTGAGCCAGCTTCAGCACACGTGAAAACTAACCTGGGTTTTATCGGCAAGTACAGAAAATTTTATTTAAAAACACGAATAAAATTATTAATGTTGATAGCGCTATATTTGTAGCATAAAGTGACTTATAAAAATAACATTTTATATCGTTTGCATTAATTAGTGATAAATTTTTAACAAAAATACGGTTTCTGCAACGTCCATAGAATGTTAGTTTCGCTTCACGTAGTATCACCAATACTCAACCCGAGTCTCTGAAACAAACTGTACTAGATTTTAAACAATGTGTATGCATTTCATGTAGACTGCGTTTTACTTTGGAGGAAGAAGCGAAGAAGAAGATACTTAAAATCACAAAGGCAGAATGACAGGCAGAATCACCCCTACTCATTAAAGTTGTTGCACAGGTGGTATTGCTCCACGAAGTGCTCAAAGCACAGCAGTTGGGTACAACAACTGCATCGAATGAAGCTTCTTTCTTGGCAGTCTTCATTTTCACAGGTGCCCATGTTCGTTTTGAAGCAGTACTCTTCCTGAGTAACGAGAGGTGCAGCGTGCATCAGGATGTATCCAGCTTCGTACCAGCCGTACTTAAACATTTCTTTTAACCTTGGAGAACATAAAAGGCTAAAAACTAGCGATTACAGTTTTATAACATTATTTCGCACTCCGAGTTCAAAGTCATGCTTAAGTGGGGGGGGGGGGGGGGGGACTGTAGAGCGGAGCGGTTTCGAACCACGCATCGACTCGACACGCTGGTCCCAAAGGCGGAGTGATGAACCGTCGGCCACAGCGGACCATTCGGCTGCGTTTCTCTCACAGTCCAGACAGATTATGATCATGGACAGGCATCGCCTATTGCCTACTCCGGGGCCAAGCGCAAATTGTTTCAAAGCGTAAATTCTGGTTTCAATCGGTGCAGTTATCATACCAACCGGAAGGTATATATTTAAAATGATCACTTCAGACGTCGTTATGCGTTTCACTGCTTATTACTGTCTAATTATAATTTTTACAAGCAAAAAGAGGTTCAAAAATGTACAAATTTCAAGTTTTTTCACAAACGGCTGGAGATATCGAAAAATGCTCAAAATTTTCGCCAAAGGCTCTACTTTTACCGGTTTCATAGGAAAAATGTGGTTCGAAATTTTTATCTTTGATAGTTTTTGAGATAGTCCGATTTTGTTTAATTTTTAACGCTTAATTCCGCAGGGTTAAAATAAAATTCCGCAAATTTTCAATGCGCCATAAATTTTATCATGGTAAGGACTTCCTAAACCCAACTTTTCAAAAAGTTTTGCCACCTCGGGTTCGTGGAGTTCCCTTGTTAGTCGGTGTCGTATTGTAGTGTGCTGAGTTGTCAGTTTCTCCAAGCTCCAGGATATCCAAAAGAACCACACTCTGGCTATTCCAGAAGCTTGTCAACATCACTTTCCCTGCAGATACTTTTACTTTGAATTTCTTCTTTGACGGACAATTAACATGTCGTCATTTGATGGGCTGTCTTTTAGATCCTGAGTCGTAGTGATATAGAATATGGATTTAATCTCAGACTGGGATTATGTGACAAGTTGTTTTTATGCAACAACTGATAATATAGTAATATTTTATTTGTTCATACTTTTGTGAGTTTCATTATGAAACTAAAAATTGTTCCAATACTTAATGTAAAATTATTTTATAAAATTACTTCTCTGTAACTACATTCCATACAGTATCCTGCTTCCACCATGCCCCAATATCTCTACAACAAACCTCCAAGCTGTCAGTCTCTTGCAAGCTGTCATGTTTTAATTTATGTATTTTTATATGTAGGCTAAGTGCTACGTTTCACTTATTATTTAATATCCATTTTTTAATAAGGTAAGATTAGTGCCTCTTGATCTTATGCAAATGTTATTTATTATTTTGTTACGTTATTTTGTGCATGTCTTTTATAATCTTGACATATGACCACCTTATAAAATTTAATATGACCAGATGATGGTGGCACAGTCCTCCGAAACCAGTAGCCATTAAATAAATAAGGAATTCGCGATCTTGGCGTTTTATTCTTGAGGAATATTAAACTATCAGATCGCCCCCAAAACTTGCAATGTCAGAAAATTCCTCCTATTTTATTCATGGCAACAACTGAGATACATAAATCACAACAGTGCAGCTAAATAAAGAAATATTTTAGCTACAGATTGTCATTTTACACACTGTCATGACTTTTAGAAAATACACTGACAGGGCACAAGAAATTAATACAACTGGCCAATAGTGTTAGGGCTCCGGCGAGGATGTACAAGTGTCGCAACACGACGAGGCAGAGCCTCCAATAATATCTGAAATAGTGCTGTAAGTAATTGACGCCATCCATCCACACGGACTGTCTCTAAATGCGTGAATACGAAGGGGTGGAGATCTCTTGTCAGCAGCATGTTACAAGGCATCGCAGATATTTTCAATATTGTCCGTCTGTAGTGTTTCGTGCTCAGCGTAGAGCTTAATAGAGTATATTATTCCTAGAGCCACTCTGCACCAATTCTGGACGCGTAGGTGTGTCCCATTGTCCTACTGCAGTTGCCCAATTTGGCAGGAAAGCCCAATGTACCCAAGGACTGGAAAGTTGCCCAGGTCACTCCAATATTCAAGGAAGGCTTCGCTTCTAATAAAATTGCATGATTATGGAATATCGCCCGAATTTTGCGATTGGATTCACGATTTCCTAGCAGAAAGGACACAGTTAGTTGTAAATGATGGTAATACATCAAGCAGAACAGAAGTGATATCTGGCGTTCCCCAGGAAGGCGTTATAGGACCTCTACTCTTCCTTGTGTTTATAAACGATGTAGGAGACAATCTAAATAGCTTTCTTAGACTGTTCGCAGATGATGCTATGGTTCATCGGTTAGTGAAGTCAACAGAGGATCAAAAGCAACTACAAAAAGATTTAGACAAAATTTCTACATAGTGCGAAAAATGGAAATTAACACTATATATTGAAAAGTGTGACGTAATACACATGACCACTAAAAGAAATCAGCTGAACTTAAGTTACACCATAAATCAGTCAGACCTTAAGATCGTAAATTCTACCAAATACCTAGGAGTCACAATTACGAACAACTTAGACTGGAGAGAACATATAGGAAATATAGTGGTGAAGGCGAACCAGAGGTTACGTTTCATTGGCAGAACGCTTCGAAGATGCAACAGCTCCACCAAAGAGACATCCTACAACACACTTGTGCGTCCTCCCCTGGAGTGCTGTACGACCTTTGGCACATTCAATCTTGATCCAACTCCGTTGTTCCTGTTTCGAAAACACAGTGACACCGGTGCGTTACACCGATCGCTCACAAGTGACAGTTTTTCCCTTGATTGTGCTCGGGGGTAAGGTAGGTATGTCAACAACGTGTGATATCAGCGACAATAGTAGATTCCATTGCTTCGTGTCTCCACAGCAGTGTTACCACCATTTAATTTCTAGCCTCCGTATGTATGTATGATTTTTCCCTATAGATTTCAAGACGGCTGGAGCAATTTTGATGAAATCTTCAGAATAGGCCGGCGAGTGATCCTGTGAAGTTTTGTAGTGATCGGATCAAGGGGTTTATTGAGATTTATGTAAAAGTTTGCGTCTGACACCTAGGACGACAGTAGCCCCCTGTCAAAGAAAGAGCCAACCATTTTCTATCCCGTCATTCTGTAACGGCAGTGCTGTCGCTTGAAGCACTAGCGTCGCTTCCGTGACTGATCGTGTTGATAGTGCTACCAAGGTTGACTCTTTCTCCGCCAGGGATGCTGCTGTCGTTGTAAATGCCAGACGTCAACTTTTAAATATAAGTCACATTGTAATAACAGTGAGTAAAAATGGATTAATTACTCTGAAGACTGTATAAGCATAGCATGCATTGCGTTTAATCATGTTACAAGGAAAATAGTATCAAGATAAATCCACACGTACGGCAGTTCAAATCCACATTCAACCGTCCAGTTTTCGGATATCCATCATTTACGCGAAACCGTCCAAAAATGCCATAATGATTACTTCCAAAGGGCGCGGCTGGTGTCCTTCCCCATCCTGAACAAGAATGGGTGTTTATAATCCGTGTCTAATGACCATACAGTCGACGAGACCTTGAAATGCATGAGTGCCTAAGCGACAAAATGATGAGGTCATGAGTCGTTGACATACTAACTACTTAAACTAAATTACTGTAAGGACAACACACGCACCTGTGCTAGAGGGAGGACTTGAGACTCGGTTGGGAGCGACCGCGTAATCCGTAAATGGTGTCTGTAATATTTCAACTGCTCTCACTTTTTAATGTTATCCAGTGAAGTCGATTGTGCTTTTCTCAAAATAATTTGATCTTAGCGCTAGAAATCATTAAGCTGTGGAATGCACAAATCTGGAGAAATAAGAATAGATAAAATCTGTGACTTATATTGGCTCTCGAAATTACAAGATGATCTCTTTGTGTCAGCAAGGACGATTCTCCTACGAGACGTTACGCTTTCCGCCAAACTAGTTATAGCTGTCTTCATTGAAAAGATGTAGTTGGTATTTATGTCATCATATCGTCACAATACATTCACAAGAAAGTGGAGGCCATCTTGACATACAAGCTAAGCTCTATTGCCAGTAACCATGACAAAACAAATAGCTGTCTTCATTAAAAAGATGTAGTTGGTATTTATTTTGTCATATCGTCATACTACATTCACAAGAAAGTGGAGGCCATCTTGACATACAAGCTAAGCTCTATTGTCAAAAACCATGACAAAATAGCTGTCTCCTTACGAAAGACACAACCCAACTCAATTCACACAACTTGCTCCACTGAATGATTGCCTTTTGCAGTGCTCTACTCAATTGCTTTCATAGGACATCAAAGACTGAGAATAAAATCTTTGACTTTTTGTATTAAATAAATAGAGACGTAATTAGGTCATCACATTATGACAGGAGTACATATAACATAACAGAGATGACGACGTCATTGTTTGTGTGTTTTCAGATTAACATCGCAAAGGTAAGTTTTAGTTCTTATGCTTTAAATAACAATTGGTAAAAGTGTTCATTTTTAATATCGTTCTGTATGTTTACTTTGTAAATTAAGCGTAATTTAGGTAATTACGAAGTGATTTGGATAAAATTTGAAAAGATTTCATAAGTAGAGCTCATTAAACAGTGACTAAATAAATCTCATTTTCTGATATGTAACTTCGGGTTTTCATTTTGGTGTGTATCGGTTAACTTTAGTATTAACTAGCTGAGAACCCGGCTTTGCCCGGATATTTATTTATTTATTCCTGCCATATTATATATTCCTTAGGTCTGTATGTCGTAAATGTCTTGGGAATACAATAGGAAGCAAAGAAGTAATAGATTAAAACTTGGTGCGTGATGGGGCGGTTTTCCATGGATCTTACTGTTTATGTGATCATATCTCATGAACTACGTATCGTACTGTGATACAATTTTGAAGGTAAACTCAATTATATGCGTGTATACTGTCTGTAAAACTTCCTGCGTCTACAATTTCTACAGTATAAATTACAAATTGAAATGTCTTACCGAATGCCGTAATTTTAGTGCATGAACATCGGAACGTTACTGTTTATGTGTTCATATCTAATGAACTACATATCGTACTATGATACAATTAATAAGGTACATTCAACTATATATGTGTATACTGTCTGTAAAAATTCCTGTCGCTACAATTTGTAATGTTCAAATTATAAATTGTAACGTCATACTAAGAGCCGTAGTCTTACTCCATAAACAGCGGAAAAGTAGTAAGCGAGAAACTTTTTTTCCTTTCATCATTTTACTATGGTTGCCAGCGAGAAAAAGTTTAATAAAGGTTTGAAATTATGTTTAAAGTTTTTTGCAAGTCGCTAAGTATTGTCATTCTCATAAAGTGTATCTCGAAAGTCTCGGGCCGCGGTGGAGTAGCCGAGCGGTCTAAAGTATCTCGCTGCGGTGCGCGCGGTTGCTCGCCGTGGAGGTTCGAGTCCTCCCTGGGGCATGGGTGTGTGTGTTGTCCTTAGGTTAGTTTACCTAGGTTTAAGTAGTATGTAAGCTACGGACTGATGATACGAAGTTTGGTCCGATAGATTTACAAACATTTGAACATTTGAAAGTCTCGCCGCATTATATGACATTTTTTGCGATTTCTATTGGTTATGACGTAATACCTTTTGAACCAAGTGCCGTATGTGATTCTTAACCATGAAGCAATTGTTACCTAACGGTAAGGAATGTGTCTACCAAATTTGGTTGAAATCGATCCAGTGGTTTAGGAGAAAATGAGCAGCATTGTCGCAAAATGCAGCAGTTTTTCGCGCATCTCATTGTTTATGACGTTATATCGCGTGAGCTATATATCGTATGTGATTCTTACACTTGCGGCTACCGTCCTCATAGATTGAAGCTTACGTGTACAAAATTTCATAAAGATTGGATGAAAACTGTCGATTTGTATGCAACACGTACATATATATACGGACACTCTGCTTTATTTTAGTTGTTATGTTTTAAATGACAATTCGTAAATGTGTTCATCGTTCTGTATGTTTACATTGTAAATTAAGCATAATTTAGATAGTTACGAAGTGATTTAGACAAAATTTGAAGAGATTTCATAAATAGGGCTCATTAAACAGTGACTAAATAAATCTCATTTTCTGATATATAACTTCGGGTTTTCATTTTGTTGTGTATCGGTTCACTTTGGTATTAATTATATGGTTTAAGAGAGTAAAAAAAATAAGACACATAAACCTTAAGCCATAATGAACGTACTGTTCTTTCTAACTCTTAAAAATAACACAGAAATATAGTGTAAATTATGTGTAACAATTCTTGTGTGTTGGTACTTGGTATATTAAGATGTATTCGTGTTTAAAGTCTGCTATCGAATACTTAGTTATATAAGTTACGTCTCCGAATTCGCCACCGTTCCCGCGCGGCCCGTGCTTGTCCGTCGAGCGAGAAACCGTCTACGAAAACGAAGGGAGTCTACCCTTGTATCACAGTGTCGAGAAACGTGGGAGCTGATGAGTTGCGACGAAATGAGAAATGCCCCGCGCTAAAGTTTAGATGGAACTAACCCCCGTCGAGGGTAGCGCCTCCATTACGGCTCAGTGTGCGGCTGGGAGGGCCTCGTTTTCTGGGCGCAGCGGTGAGCCGAGGGGGCCTTTTACGCCGCCGTGGGCATGTGGGAGGGGAGGCAGGGTGGGGGTGTCACCAGCCGTGTAGTCTCCACACCGCCGCTCATTAAGGCCGGTCGCATGCGACCCGACCCTCTTCATTAAGCTAACAGGTCGCCGTTCTCAGCTGGCCGGGACATTTACGATCTCTAAAAGATAATACCAGTCTGCTGCAGCCAACAATATTGCGCCGAAGCTCCCGCGGCCTTGCCCCAGGGGGTTTTATCGGGCTTTGCCCGTGGCTGGACCCCACGCCGCCTTTGATGAAATTGCCTCTGCAGCTACACGCCACCAGTCAATAAAAAAAGTTGCGAATCTTACCTCAGAGACGACATGTAACCGCCGGGAGGACAGCTTATTGTCGATACCTCTACAACAGTGTTTCTCAACATTTTTTGACATATAGACTTCGTACAGAAGAACGCCTAGATCGCATATTTTACTTCAATACTATATTATGTAATATTCACAGAATATATGACATCAACTGCGATTGGGCAAAGTTGAAAATGTGTACCCAGCCGGGATTCGAACCCGGGTCTCCTGCTTTCTAGGCAGTTGCGCTGACCCCTATACCACTTTTTTTTTTCTTTTTTTTTTTTTCACCACACTGGGGACACAGTGATCACCGCACCTGCAAGGTGTACCTAAGCACGCCTCCCGTCAGATACAAATTCCCAACTTCGCCCTGCCCACAGTACTCAAACTCGTAGTTATGAAACTAATTCCCGTAAGAGTAAGGGCTTCAAACTTGCACATTTTCAGCTTTGCCCAATCGCAGTTGATGTCATATATTCTGTGAATATTAAATAATAACAACTGCAGGATCAGAAGTGACGTCTGTTCTTCCTTACTCTTACGGGAATTAGTTTAATAACTAAGAGTTTGAGTACTGTGGGCAGGGCGAAGCTGGGAATGTGTATTGACGGGAGGCGTGCTCAGGTAGTCCTTGCAGGTGCGGTGATCACTGTGTCACGAGTGGTACAGGGGTCAGCGCAACTGCCTAGAAAGCAGGAGACCCGGGTTCGAATCCCGGCTGGGTACACATTTTCAGCTTTGCCCAATCCCAGTTGATGTCATATATTCCGTGAATATTAAATAATAACAACTGCAGGATCAGAAGTGACGTCTGTTCTTTCGGAACAGACGTCACTTGTATATACTTTATTATGTGACTAGTTTCGACAACTAGTTGTCATTTTCAGACGTAAAATTAAAATTATAAATCTGTATAATAGCTTTCAAAAGCAAATGCATCTGGTGTACACAGTACATAAAATAATTCACCTGTGTGCTGGTTACTGGGGTACCACTGTCATGCTTGGTACATTAACATATTTCCCAAACAATTTTCTTAAAAGGGCAACCACAGCTTAAATACATATTTATGGAATTCTCTACACAATCACCACAAAAAATAAAGATTGAAAATTAAAATTGACTCCGATGACGTCTTAGTTGGAGGTGTGTAAAGAATGAAATCGCAACAGCTGTCGTGTTTATTACGACACTACCGGTTTCTCATCAGTAAAGATGCATCTTCAGGTGTAGGACATAAGAAAATGATTACGTAATAATTAGAACAGCATCCAGCTTTCAGGGTACCTTGTTAAAACATTCCCACATTGCCGTCTGTTTCCCTGACTCCCATCAGTGGTTTCTTTGTTTCTTTATAAAGGATAAACCGGGAATATTATTTACCTAAAGACGACCACACCCTGTTGTGGGAATGTTTTAACATGGTACCCTGAAAGCTGGATGCTCTTCTAATTATTATGTAATCATTTTCTTATGTCATCCACGTGAAGATGCATCTTTACTGATGATAAATCGGTAGTGTCGGAATAAACACACCTTGACAGCTGTTGCGATTTCATTCTTTACACACCTCCACCTAAGACGTCATCGGTGTCAATTTTAATTTTCAGTCTTTATTTTTTGTTGTGATTGTATAGAGAATTCCATAAATATTAACATATTTACTTAAAATTATAAATCTGTATAAAGACTATCAAAGGCGCATGTATCTGATGTACACAGTACATAAAATACTCCACTGTATACACGAGATGCATGTGCCTTGGAGAGTTTTTATACAAATTTATAATTTTAATTTTAAGTAAATATGTTAATGTTTCCAGCATGTCAGTAGTAGCCCGGTAACCAGCACACATGTGGAGTATTTTATTTACTGTGTACACCAGATTCATGTGCCTTTGAAAGTTGTTATACAGATTTATAATTTTAATTTTACGTTTGAAAATGGCAACTTGTTGTCGAAACTAGACATAATAAAATACCCTGCCTTAAAGAACTATTACATATATGAGTTTTCAACTTCTCACTTTTTGTTACTATAGTTTCCATTTGTTTTGATGCTAATACTCTCTTCCTGTGCACTTGGTTGCCCTGTCTCCCTTTTCATAATATTGCAACTTGTTTCAATTTCATTATCAGAGTAACAAATCTCAGACATGATACACATACTTCTGAATTTTTTTAATTCAGTTTTTATTATATTTGATTGTTTCTGTGTTATTACTCCTTCTTGCAGATAGATATAGTTCCCCTTTTTTGTTACAAGATATTTTTATGCCTTTCGTAAGACACGGTTTCTTATATGGTTTCTTACAGTTATATTTAACTAATTTCTTGGGGAAACTGTTTTCAAATACCCTTACAAATGTATTATGAAATAATATTTTATACTGGCATCATATTCTTTATATACCTCATCGCAGTATAACCGCTGTAATATTTCTTTGAAATTTCTAATTTTTAGGTCATTAATCGAGCGCACAACTCTGGAGGACTGTTTCGAATTACTGAATGGAGCTATGTCATATACTGTTACTAGCTGTGCACCTCAAAAGGGCAAGCATTTACGTTGTTAAACATATCTTGGTCTATAAAAAAGTTAGCTATCAATATACTGCTGTTCTTTACTACCCGAGTAGGAATATCGATAACGGATGTCAGATTGTACGAGCCAAGTAAGACTTCCAGGTCATTCTTCCTATTACACTCTTTCAGTGAATCAACATTGAAATCACCACGAATAATAATGTGCTTCCCCATATCTGACATAGCACAACAAGGCATCCACGTTTTGCAGAAATAACTTGAAGTTTCCTGAAGATGACCTATATACTGTAACAATTATAAGAGAGTAATCAATGAATTTAAGCTGACGGGCACATGCTTCAGTATATTACTCTACACAAAACATTTTTGTTTTTTGAATTTTTACAGTGTGATATATATAGCAACTCCGCCAAATTGTATTCATTCGTATATTTGTCATCAAGTATCAGAGTTAACCTAAGTCTCTCCATCCTTTATTTTTATTCAAATGCAGTATCCTTCTGTCCTTGCATTGAATATTGTAATTGGTTTGTTTTACAATATTTTCGGTTGTATTCAAACGCAGTTTTTGACCTAACAACACTCAGCGGATCAAGCTCTTCCATTTGCGCTTTTAAACACTTGCACTGATTGACTCTGAAGAAAGCTGTGCACGAACACTCAACTTTACTTCCAGGTTTCCCAACTTTTTTGTCATTACACTAACGGCGAGAAGTATTTGCACGAATCCTCTAGTTATGTATTAATAACAGTACACCATATTCATATTGTTGGACAATAGTCAGCATAATAAGTCACCAATTCTTTACAATAGGTTTCAGCACCATGAAACCATATATTTTAAAGGTCAGTTACGCCGAACTTCGAGTTTCATGAGCGGCAGTACAGCTTCGATAATCTGAATTAATAACAACCTAGTTCCACCTGATATTGTTACTCATTAATCTAGAATCTGGAGAATTCACAGAATAGTTTCACTTTGACTAAATTTCCGAAAGGGATAGGACGTATTTGTGCATCCTCACAAAAGTTTTAATTTACTTGTTCGAGGTTGGTCACGTTCTAAAAAGATATACACAATATCTAAAAACGTATGAATGTCTCCAACAGGAAACGGTAGTTTCTGTGCCGATGCACAAATACGCCCGATGCCTTGTGGGAATTCAATTAGAGCTGCGACAATAGTGGATTAATGAGCCACTACAATCTTAGTGTCCGATAAGTTGAGAACTTATGGCTGAACAGGGAGCTTTTCTGGATAGGCTAACTGGTTTAGCCAACAGCTGACCTGAAGTGGGAATACCGGATTCGAACCTCGGTGCAGTACGAGTTTACAACTTCACCTTGAATTTATTTCAGGGCCCTGTAATAGTTCAGGTACTTGAATACTTCGATTCCGAAGAGTTTCCTGGCCAATTGTAAAGTACCTTTATATTAGAGACAAGATACAATTGTTACCTTCACTACGATTTCACCGCTGCGAAAGCAGAGCTACTAAATATAGCTACCCAATATTCTTTCACCAAAGAAGACGAACCAAACAATCCAGAATTCTAATTAAGAACAACTGTCAACACGAGTAACATGATAGTAGGTATCCTCAGAGCAGTAAGCAACTCAAGTACCTTATTAAATAAAAGTCTTTCAAACCAGATTGTATTCCGATTATGTACCGCCGATTATGTACCAACCAAAGTATGTTTATGCAATAATCACATACCTAATACTCATACACTACTGTTCACCCAAAAAAGAACCCGTACGCAATGACTGGAAATATACACGCATCACACGAATACTGAAGAAAGGAAACACATGCATGTCACTAAACTACTGGCCCTAATAATAGACATCGATTTGCAGCATTAATATAGAAAATATATTGTGTTCAAACATAGTGAACTACATCGAATAGAACGATCTCTTGACCCACGGTCAACACAGATTAGGACAATATCTTTCTCTGAAACACAACTACCTCTCTGCTCTAATGAAGTGAAGGGATCTCATTGATTTCATATTCCTAAGTTTACAGAAGACTTTCGACACCGTACCGCACAATCGACTTTTAAACAAATAATGTGTTCATAGAATATCGTCTCACGTAGGTGATTGGATTGGTGATTTACTGTCAGACAGGACACGGTTCGTAGTAATAGACGGAAAAGGCATCGTCTAAAACAGACGTGACTCCTGCCGTTCCTCGGGGTAGCGCTATAAGTCCCCTGCTATTCCTTAACCATTGGGAGACTATCCGAGCAGCCCTCTCAGGTTATTTGCAGACGATGATGTGATTATTCGTTTAGTAAAGACATCAGAACACCAAAACCAACTGTAGAACCATTTACATGCGACAGCTGCATGATACGAAAATTGGCAGTTGAACCTAAATCAGCCGGCCGCGGTGGCCGAGGGGACGGAAACTCTTCAGTCATGGTCTGCACGGCCACTACGGTCGGGGGTTCGAATCCCCCCTAGGGGATACAAACATTTGAACTTTTTTTTTGGACCTAAATCATGTAAACGTCTTCCAAATGAGTACTAAAAGGAATCAATTAATCCTTATTAACAAGATTCATTAATCAAATGTAATTGCCGCAAAGTCAACTAAATACCTAGGAATTACAATTACTACCGATTTCAAGTGGAGAGAGGACGTGAAAAATGTTGTGGAGCAACCTTACCGAAGACTATGCCTAGTTGGCAGAACAAATAAATAATGTGCAACAGAACTACTAAAGACACTGCTTACATTAAGCGTTACCTATGCTATGAATTGACTCATTTTGGAGATCTTCGCTTAGAACTTCTCATTTTAAAGCTACATGTCGTGAAACATATTTGTCTGATATTAATTACAAAAGGCTCGTTGTCTTTAAACATACCACGGAATAACGAAATCATTTGCAGAGAAATGTAAAGTGAAGGAATTCCAGCTGGCAACATGAACAGCTATGTGGCATGTCGTGGCTTCTCCGACTGTATGGTTTCCGCCAGTTCTGTTTGTAACTTTCGTTGACCACTGCGACTCGTAAAACCGTCTTGGAAATATAATACACCAGTATCTTTTTACTTTTAGTACTACTTTAACGTTGTTACACTTACATATCAAGTACGCTGTTAGGTAAAATTATACAGAAATATCAGGCCACTTGTACTGGGTTTTTACTATTAAGATTACTTTCCACTGGGGCTATTGAAGCAAATGTTGGTAACAGCTCTTTATTTGCCAGTATGATGGGAGGATCTCCGTCAGTAGCCTGGATAAATAATTCTGCTTTGTCTGAGGAACACCTAGTGACTGTAAAAGTGTGTGGTATGAGGTTTTATTATGTAAATTCTGCTTAGTCTTTAATTACTAAGAACTAACAGATCAATCGTAAAAGAACTTATGCCAATTTTTAATTGTTTAATTATGCCATTACCTATGTGAGAGAATTTAGTAATTATTTTTAGTCGTACTTATGCTATGAATTGACTCATTTTGGAGATCTTCGCTTAGAACTTCTCATTTTAAAACTATATGTCGTGAAACATATTTCTCTGATATTAATTACAAAAGGCTCGTTATCTTTAAACATACCACGGAATAACGAAATCATTTGCAGAGAAATGTAAAGTGAAGGAAGAATAGCTGGCAACATGAACAGCTGTACGTTCGCGAGTTTCCATTCTCACTTGATACTTCTTACCTTGTGAAATAATTATAAGCAGACAGACAAAAGCTTCATGCAATTTTCAGCGATCCGTAACGGGCAGCTGACGTCTCTCTAGCATTCACAGTTTCTTGCGCCGGAAGCTTCACTGGACGAGTAAACTACATTATGCTATAAATTTTACTAAGGCACATTTCAGTTTTGTTCAAATATCAATAAAGGGGAGAATTCTTATTAGAATTTCAGAAACACTATTACAAGTGTAGTTTTGCGAAGAGGACATGCTAAATAGAAATATTTAGTTTCGTATAACATAGATGACTTCACTACAAAATCGGCAAGTTCACTATGCGAAATTATTTAAACTGGTAACATGTAAGCTGTAATTACACATACTGTTTTCATACAACCACATTTTAACGCTTACAGCGAAAACTATAATTTTTCACACTGAACATCACAGTAAATTATTGATCAACCAACTTTTAGAATATCTACAGGATCTCTCTTGGTGCCCTGAAACAGTTAAACTTAATTACTTGGGAAACTGTTGGTTGTGTTGCGTATTGAAACGAGTCGAATTTGTTATTACTGAAAAGCGAACATTAAAATCTCTTAAAAGAGTTTTGATATATATAGAAACACTGAACAAAACGAACACCTAACACATGCACAATAGTTAGTTAATAGGAACTTCACTCACTACTGGCTTTCTGAAAAAAAGCGTAGCTTGAATACAAGACGGAAAAAATAACTCTTTGACGTTTTAAAAAAACACATGACCATTAAAAGAAATCCGCTGAACTTCAATTGCACGATAAATCAGCCAAAACTGAAGATCGTAAATTCTACCAAATACCTACGAGTTACAATTGCAAACAACTTAGACTGGGGAAAACACATAGAAAATACTGTGGGGAAGGCGGACCAAAGGTTACGTTTCATTGGCAGAATGCTTCGAAGATGCAACAGCTCCACCAAAGACACTGCCTACATCACTCTTGTGAGTCCTCTCCTGGAGTACTGTTGCCCAGTGTGGGACCCTCACCAGGTGGTACTGCCGGAAGACTTTGAGAAGTTTCAGAGAAGAGCAGCTCGTTTTGTTTTTCACGTAACAGGGGGGAAAACGTCACGGAAATGTTGCACGATGTTAACGTAGCGGCGAGATCTATTTGCGAAATTTCAATCACCAAATTTTATTTTGTATGTGAAAATAATTTTCTAGCACCCACCTACATAGGGAGACATGACCATCCCAAAAACATAAAAGAAAAAAGAAGGAAAAAAAATAAAAAGAAAAAACAAAAGAAATCAGATCGAAAACAGAACGATTAATGTGTACTTTCCTCCCGCGCTCTATTAGAGAATTGAACGGTAGAGAAAGGTTATGAAAATGGTTAATGAACCCTCTGTCAGGTACTTAAATCTGATTTGCAGAGTATATATGTAGACATAGATGTAGAACATATACTATTCTCAAACATTAAGAACTACCTCGAAGAGAACGACCTATTGATCCATAGACAATACGGGTTCAGGAAGTATCATTCAACTTTATTCACATGAAGTGACGACTGCTATCGACAAGGGATCTTACATCGGTTCCATCTTTCTCGATTTGCGTAAGGCTTTTGACACAACCGTCTTCTAATCAAATTGCGTTCTTACAGAATATCGCCACTGTTATGGGGCTGGATTCGCGATTTCCTGCCATAAAGAACACAGTACGTAGTAACTGACAGGAAGTCGCCGAGTAAAACAGAATTGATATATAGCGTTCCCTGTGGAAGTGTTATAGGGCCCGGAATGTTGCAAATATTAATAAACGATTTAGAGGGCAATGTGAGCAGCTCTATCTTATACTGTTCCCGGATGATGCTCACACCAGAAGAACAAAAGCAGCTATAACATTATTTACATAAGATATCTACATGATGCAAATGTTGGCAATTGACCCTACACAATGAAAAGTGTGAAGTCATCCATATGAGTACTAATAGAAACCCGTTAATCTATATTTACACGATAAATCAGTCAAATCGGAAGGCCGTAATTTGAACTAGATACCTAGGAATAACGATTACGAAACTCAAACTGGAAGGAAAAAAAATAAAAGGTAGAAAATATAGTAGTGAAGGAGAACTAAAGGCTACGTTTCATTGGCAGAATTCTTACAAGATGCAAGATTTCTACTAAAGAAATTAAAGTTAATGCTATGGCCGGGATTCGAGCCTGGAACATCCGACTTACAAGGTAAGCGCATTAGACCACTCAGCTAACACAGCATTGCAGCCAAACCCACTATACGGAGTGTCTTAAAGCACGTCTCCCTCCACACCATGTACTTTAATTCTGCTTCATGTTCGCTGTGAAATGCAATGCTGTGTTAGCTGAGTGGTCTAAAGCGCCTACATAGTAAGTAGGAGGTAACGGGTTCGAATCTCGGCCACAGCATAAATTTTAATTCAATGCTTCTCCCTAAGTTTAATACCTTTGGCATAACGAAGCAATGTTGTCTCAAGGAATTGTATTATTTGTTGATATTTAAATCACAAGTGTTTGAAAGGGAAACACTAAGGACATATGATTAATTACATTATCTTGAAAATGACATTTTATAATAAACAACAAATATCTCTCATGCATCTGGCACCTTAAAAAGTTAGTTAACATAATTTTAGCAAAGAAAAGAAATACGTAACCGAGCTGCACATATCGTCAACGACTTAAACTCCTTGAAATTCAAAGAAGGGCGGACGGATGATTAGGATTAAACGACCCTTCGACATCATGATTGAACTGTTTAGTAAAGTATAAGGAAGAAGTCGAAGCAGCACGCCTCTAATTTTGAATGATACATCCTTCGGTTAGCGTTCTGACATCGATCAAGCGCTGAAGACGATTTTTATAAGCTGGTTCTATTTCCAGGTAATACAAGACGACACAAGGGTGCAAAAGTTGATCCCACGATATGACCATTATCTCCATTATGTTGGTAACTATATCGAAAATACGTCAAATATTGCCGTACATGTTGCAAATGTTTGCAAGTAACCTTGTTGTCTTTGGTTTCGTCTCATAAATATGACCATTTTACTTTTTCCCCGTTTTATGTATAACATAAATTCAGTCTATGTTTAATGCACATACATATAAGTTACTGTGATAACAGTAGCCTACTCCTATAATTAACATAGATTTTAAAAATAACATTGTACTGACTCCACTCATTCGGTCGAGTACCCTTACTCTCACCTACAGACACCATCCTCCTAAAAGTTGGAAAATCAGGAAAACACAGTACTTCCTACATGACTCTGCAACGGAAACGAATACATTGAAGCATCGCACTATACACTGTATCCTTTTTTCGGTTCTGAATCTCTGAAACAGTGGATTGAATTAATGCATTCGCTCTACTGGTGTGGGGACGACAACAGAAGAAATGTAACAACATAAATTCTGCCAATATAAACTACAGTATTCTCATTCCAAATATTTACATAAATCAAGGATACAAATATTCCCCCTTCGTGAGATCAAGTACGACACAGATAACGCGTAATTTCTTGAACATCACAGAAAGAAAATGAAATCGTCAGGCTTAGCACTTTGTAAACCGTACTCGACTTTATACGTCATGACATGCTGCGCCGTCGAGGATTCACCATCTCTGTAGATAATCTGTAACATCTTAAAGTTTTAGTACTTCAAGACAAGTGGTTCCATGATAGTAACCGTAAAGATAGGTCAACATTTTCTACTGCAATATAGTGCAATACATAGATACTGATACGTACACCCAATTTCAATTATTGGCAGATATTCATTAAATACAAAACATGACGTACTGATTATTTAAAACACACTATGGTCACTAAACTGCAAATGCAGTTATTGTTGCTGATCGAGTAGATTAGGTTGATAGGTGTAATTTACTTGTTGGAGGGTTACTCTGCTCTGAAACCAAGCCATTCTGTCTGTGCAGTTGCCTATTATTGTTTGCGGTCTTGTAACGCTCATTCAAAAAATAAATAAATAAATAAATAAATAAATAAAAATAAATAAAAGAAAAGAAAGGAAAAAAGATCAAATGTTTGCAAATCTATGGGATTTAACTACTGAGATTATCAGTCCCTGGGCTTACAAACTTCTTAAACTAACCCAAGGATAAGACACACACACACACACACACACACACACACACACTCACATTCACACACACACACATGCTCGGGTGAGACCTCGAAGTCCAACGGGGAGCAACCGCACGCTCCGCAGAAAAGCGCCTTAGAACGCTCGGCCATTCCACCGTCGCTGCTCATTCTGTTCTAACTTCTAGGATGGTGTGTTGCGATGGTGACGGCCGTCACAGGATGGTCCAGACTGTATTAATACGTTCGAAACCATTGCATGCTAAAATGCAATTCTTCAGGAACCCCTATCTCGGGGTCTTTTGATAACAGAAGTGAGAGGTTAAGTATTTTGGATAGTCTTGGCTTTCCGCTCATTTATATACGTGTGAGAGGATAGGATTACTGTAACTATGCAAAAGGCTACGGTCATTATTTAAACCTTACATTAGTGTGGTATGTAGTGACTTCTCATTGTCTTCAGTGCCGCAATCGTTACTGTAGTCAACCTCTGTCTGAACCATAACTCGATCCCGACCCATCACACGGTCGTCTCTGTCATCAGAGCTTGGCTTCGCCGCCTCTCCCGTGTTTTCATACTATTAATGTGTCTCTGCTGCTTCATCATAACAAGAGTGATGGCTTGTGGTGCCTGTAGTTGGGTGTTGCACTGAAATTTTAATGTGTAATTTTTGTATGAGTCACTTGCAAGGGGGAAAATTCTTTATGTCAGTGTTTAACTTCTTGACATTCGTCATGATGTAAACATCCTTAGAAATCGGTCATGTAAAGGTAACAAAACTCGTTTTTTTCTTTTTTCAAATCGAATTTACGACCTCGTGAAAAGTTAAAGATATATGACACAAGTAGCTCAATTGGAAAATGCATGCTACAATTTATCGACAATCTACGAAAACCATTACCGTTAGGTAATGAGCTACATTTCTAACAGAAATGAAATTCATCCGTAATTTAAAAGAATGTAAAGAAGAGTCATAAGGGTAAACGAGGTGGGCACCGCAAATTAATAGGCTTTTTTAACTTCACAGCCACGTAACCAATCAGTGCGTTTATAAATTTCCATTACATATGCTCTTTTAATCTGTATATTTCGCGAAATAATACTCTGTACAATATCTAAAACTGGTAATGGTTCCATGGTCTCTTTACTGCACCATCACCTCACCAGAAAGTAGGGAAAAGTCTACACGTTTTAAAATATTTATGCTACTCATTTATACTCGGACTCCACGACGTAGAACATAATGTGACCAGCTAGTACGGTACTCATTGTCTAGAACGTATCAGATACAGTAATATATGGAAAACCACGCAGTCAAGAAGCAAACCATTCAATTTGCATGAAACACCTACACGTAAGAAAAATGTTCAAATGTTTGTTAAGCTTATGGGACTTAACTACGGGGTCATCAGTCCCTAAACTTACAAACTACTTATGAACTAGGACGGCACAAATATCCATGCACGAGGGGGAATTCGAACCCCCGATCGTAGTGGCCGTGCTGACCGTGACTGGAGCGCCTCAGTCACCTCGGCCACCGCGGCCGGCTACACGTAAGATTCTGAGAAATAACACTCAAACGTGTAATAAATATAAATGTTCTGGCTACAGAAACACCAAAAATAGCTAAGCCTTATTTTAGGCACTTACAGAAATGTCACAATGTAGGATTGAATCTCTGTTCTATTTGCGACTGCGAAGTATACCATATACATAAACTGTTGAGAAAATATTTCCTCCGAATTTCTACCCTAACAAAATTATTGTGACTGCTCTGGAAATGTCAGTATCGGGACAACTGTGGGTAGCAGAATGGCATAACCGTCGAGAGAGAATTCTGGGAGGAGCACGGGTCGAGTGTTCTCTGTAGAACTACGTGTTAGACTGTGGTAGCCACCTAGCGGAGTTTTGGGAACTGCTTCTAGCCAGGGCGATTCCACGGGGACTGAACCAACACTGTCTAGATACAAGGGCTCACAATAAGTCTGCGTCACGTCCAACGAGTTTAAATTACAGAGTGGCTAACACACGAGTTACAGCGCTCTTTGCAGCAACTTTTGTAGACTCGGCCGCCATATTTTTGGTGGTCAGCACACTTGAGAGGAGTATGTCTGTCGTATGTTGTTGTTGACCTTGAAGTTTTGTATTTAGTTTATATTGTATTTAATTTTTGCTGATGAAATATGCCCTAGTGTATTCATTTAAATGCACAAATCGAAGTGATAAAACGACAAGTACTTCGTCCAAGAACACCAAATGCTTTATTATTTTGTCAAGTAGGCTCAACCACATAGATCGATGTGGTTGAGCCTACTTGACAAAATAATTAAGCATACAACCACGACCTCAAATCAATAATGGATATAATTAAGACCAAATGCTTTGCCTTGTTTGATCTCAGTCTGTCTATACTCAAACAAAATTCCTGACTTATGGCACTTAGCTGCCCGAAGCGTGAAGCTTCAAATGACCTATTCTGCAATTCCCTTGAAGTACACGCCATAAAAATATGCTCAGTTTTCTATCTAGTGTGATTTGGGATATCTTTTGTTCTGTCGTTCCTATGGTTGATGAAACCACACGTTTTAATGTCTACACCTTTTCATTTGTTGTTGACAATACTTGATCAAACATGGTTGACATGCAACCAATGCAAAGTGTATAAGCACTAGTGACAGCCACAATTTTTTCACGTGTATATGTTTGAGTTCTTTGTAGTAAATATGTACTTATTACAGTGTGGCAAAAACGAAACTTATTAATGATACGTTATATCAGTGTGGAATGCTGACACAGGCGCATTTTTTGCAATATTCTATTTTCACTTTCGTCTGTGTACTCAAATTTCACGTATCAAAGTTACTTGTTTCAGCATGGCAATAGGGAAATTTATTAAGACACCTTATTTCGATGTGGAATGCTTTTGTGACGGATGAGTTAGGCACATTTTTAACTGCAGTATTTTGTTGTCACTTTCGTCTTTGTACGCAAATTTCGACCTCCAAAGTTCACAACTAAACCCTTTAACACCAAAATTACAAGTGTGTGGACTGAATAGGTTTAGTAAACACAAGATAAATGTATACTAGACTTTGTTGTTGTTATGGTCTTCAGTCCGGAGACTGGTTTGATGCAGCTCTCCACCCTACTCTATCCTGAGCAAGCCTTTTCATCCCCTCATAAGAACGGCAACCCACATCCACTTGAACTGCTTACTATACGCGTCTCTTGGTCTTCCTCTGCGATTTGTACCACACACACTTCCCTCCAATGCTAAATTTACCATTCCTCGATGTCTAAGAATGTGTCCTACCAAGCGATCCCTTCTTTTAGTCAGGGTATGCCAAAAATTCCTTTTCTCACCAATTCTGTTCAGTACCTCTTCTTTAGTTATGCAATCTACCCACCTAATCTTCAGCATTCTTCTGTAGCACCACATTTCAAAGGCCTCTATTCTCTCCCTTTCCGCACTGCTTATCGTCCATGTTTCACTCCCGTACAAGGCAACACTCCACACAAATGCCTTCAGAAAAGACTTCCTAACACTTAAATTAATATTCGATGTTAGCAAATTTCTCTTTTTCAAAAATGCTTTTCTTCCCATTGCCATTCTGCATTTGATATCCTCTGTATTGTGACCATCATTTGTTATTTAACTGCCCAAGTAACAAAACTCATATACCTCCTTTATTGCTTCGTTACCTAATCTAATTCCTTCAGCATCATCCGATTTTCTAAGACCTCATTCCATTATTTTTGTTTTGCTCTTGTTAATGTTCATTTTATACGCTCTCTTCAACACACTGTCCATTGCATTCAACTGCTCTTCCAAGTCCTTTGCTGTCTCTGACAGAATTACAATTTCATCAGCAAAACGCAATGTTTTTATTTCTCCCCCCTGAACTTTAATTCCTATTCCAAATTTTTCCTTGCTTTCCTTCACCACCTGCTCGATGTACAAATTGAATAACATCGAAGAAAGGCTACAATCCTGTCTTACTCCCTTCCCAACTGATGCTTCCCTTTCATGCCCTTCGAGTCTAATACTGCGGTCTGGCTTTTGTACAAGTTGTAGATAACCCTCCTTTCCCTATATTTTACCCTTGCTGACTTCAGAATATGAAAGAGTGTATTCCAGTCAACATTGTCAAATGCTTTCTCTAAATCTACAAAAGCTAAAAATGTAGGTTTGCCTTTTCTTAATCTATCTTCTAAGATAAGACGTAAAGTGAGTATTGCCTCCCGGGTTCCTACGTTCCTCCTGAATCTAAACTGATCTTCCCCGAGGTCAGCTTCTACCAGATTTTCCATTCTCCTTTAGATAATTCGTGTTAAAATTTTGCAACCATGACTTATCAAACTGATGGTTCTGTAATTTTCACACCTGTCTGCACCCGATTTCTTTGGAATGGGGATTATTACATTTTTCTTAAAGTCTGAGGGTATTTCGCCAGTCTCATACATCCTACACACCAGTTCAAATAGTCTTGTCATGGCTGGCTCTCCCAGAGACTTTAGTAGCTCTGATGGTATGCCATCTCCCCTGGGGGCTTGTTCCGACCTACGCCCTCAAGGCTCTGTCAAATTCATCGCTCAGTATAGTATCTCCTATTTCATCTTGATCTACTTACTCTTCCATTCCTACAACATCGTCTCTAAGTTCATTTCCTTTGTAGAGCTGCTCTATGTACTCTTTCCACCTTTCAGCTTTTCCTTCTTTGCTGAGAACTGGTTTCCCATCTGAGTTCTCGATATTCGTAGAGCTGTTTTTATTATTTCCAAATGTTTCTTTTATTTTCCTGTAGGCTGTATCTATTTTTCCCCTATTTATACATTCTTCTACAGATTTGAATTTGGCTTCTAGCCACTCCTGCTTAGCCATTTCGCACTTCCTGTCAATCTCATTTTTTAGTCGTCTGTACTCCATTTTGCCTGTTTCATTTACTGCATTTTTATATTTTCTCCTTTCATCAATTAAATTTAGTATTTCCTGTGATACCCAAGGATTTTTTGTAGGTCTTGCCTTTCTGCCTATTTTGTCCTCTGCTGCCTTCACTATTTCCTCTTCTACTGTTTTATTTCCCCCTGTTTCTGTCAATTGTTGCCTAGATCTCCCTCTGAAATTTTCCAGAACTTCACTTTCCTTCAATTTATCTGTCCCATCTCCTTACTTTCTTACCTTTCTGCATTTTTTTCAGTGTCAGTCTACAGTTCATGACTAACAAGTTATGGTCAGAGTCTATATCTGCCCCTGGGTATGTCTTACAGTTTATCACCTGGTTCCGGAATCTATGTCTTACCATTATAAAATCTATTTGATACCTTCCGGTGTCTCCTGGTCTCTTCCACGTATACAACCTTCTTTTGTGATTCTTAAACCACGTGTTTTTTACGATTAAATCATGTTCCGTGCAAAATTCTACCAGGCGACTTCCTCTTTCATTCCTCCTGCCCAGTCCATATTCACCTACTATTTTTCCTTCTCTTCCTTTTCCTACTACCGAATTCCAGTCTCTTATCACAATTAAGTTTTCCTCTCCCTTAACTGTCTGAATAATTTTCTTTGGCTCCTCATATATTTCTTCGATCTCCTCATCATCGGCAGAGCTAGTAGGCATATAAACCTGTACTACTGTGGTCGGTGTTGGCTTCGTATCTAGACAATGATAATGCGATCACTGTGCTGCTCATAGTAGTTTACCCGCATTCCTATTTTCTTATTCATTATCAGTCCTACTCCTGTGATACCCCCAACTGATTTTGTATTTATAATCCTGTACTCACCTGACCAGAAATCCTGTTCATCCCGCCACCGAACTTCACTAATCCCCACTATATCTAACTTCAATCTATCCATTTCCCTTTTTAAATTTTCTAATTTTTCTACCCGATTAAGGGATCTAACATTCCACGCTCCGATCCGTAGAATGCCAGTATTGTCTTTCCTGATGACAACATCCTCCTGAGTAGTCCCCGCCCGGAGATCCGAATGGGGGACTATTTTACCTCCGGAATATTTTACCCGAGAGGATGCCATCATCATATTTCCATACAGTAGAGCTGCATGTCCTCGGGAAAAGTAACGGCTGTAGTTTCCCCTTGCTTTCAGCCGTTCGCAGTAACTGTGTGGCAAAGCCACATTACCTGATGTTACAAGGTCAGCTCAGTCAATCATCCAGCCTGTTGCCCCTGTAACTACTGAAAAGGCTGCTGCCCCTCTTCAGGAACCACACGTTTGTGTGGCCTCTCCACAGATACCCTTCTGCTATGGTTGCACCTACGGTACGGCTATCTGCATCGTTGAGGCACGCAAGCCACCCCACCTCGGCAATGTCTGTGATTCATGGGGGTGGACTAGATTTTATGATAGCAGTTTTTACAACCCTTTAACAACAGATGCAAATCCATGGTCATTATTTTCCGTCATAACAAATACTACTCACTGTAAGTTTTGCAGCTCGTTTAGCCCATGTACTTGCATTAAAATCTACACAAATATTTTCACAGCGCCACTTTCGTTGTTATTGCAAATCTCAGCTAAGTATTATACTTCGCACTGGAACTGTAATACTGACAAATGTTCAAATGTTTGTCAAGCTTAAGGGACTTAACTACGGGGTCATCAGTCCCTAAACTTACAAACTACTTATGAACTACTTACGAACTAGGACGGCACAAATATCCATGCCCGAGGGGGGATTCGAACCCCCGACCGTAGTGGCCGTGCTGACCGTGACTGCAGCGCCTCAGTCACCTCGGCCACCGCGGCCGGCGTGTAATACTGACAGATTCATGCTATTTCATTACGTGTTTTTAGGAAATATACTACCAGGCTTGCAGCTTCGAAAAAGTCTGACGGAACTTGATGCACATCCGTATTCAATAGTCAATCTTTATTTGAAACGTGGAAATGTAAATAGGTACAATTCTCGAGTGGGTGTGGCATACAAGCTGTCAGCCGATACCCGAAATAACATGGCGGACGTCAGCTGAATTTGCCTCAAATATGGCGGAAATATAACCACTATATGAAATTTAAGTTCGTTGGTCACGTCACACCTATAGTCTGCCCTCCGAAGCTCACGAGCTGAAGCTACGAGACAACAGGCTGTATATATACATGTGGCGTCTGTTCGGAAAGAACAGACGTCACATTCTGATCCTGCAGCTGTTATTATTTAATATTCATAGAATATATGACTTCAACTGCAATTGGGCAAAGCTGAAAATGTGTACCCAGCCGGGATTCGAACACGGGTCTCCTGCTTTCTAGGCAGTTGCGCTGACCCCTACACCACTGGGGGCACAGTGATCACCGCAGCTGCAAGGACTACCCATGCACGCCTCCCGTCAGATACAAATTCCCAGCTTCGCCCTGCCCATAGTACTCAAACTCGTAGTTTAACTAATTCCCGTAAGAGTAAGGGCTTCAAACTTGCCCACCCCTCCCCACTAACGATAGGATCATTGCCCGTCACCGGCATATTATATATATACATGTGGCGACTGTTCGGAAAGAACAGACGTCACATTCTGATCCTGCAGCTGTTATTATTTAATATTCATAGAATATATGACTTCAACTGCTATTGGGCAAAGCTGAAAAATGTGTACCCAGCCGGGATTCGAACCCGGGTCTCCTGCTTTCTAGGCAGTAGCGCTGACCCCTACACCACTGGGGACACAGTGATCACCGCAGCTGCAAGGACTACCCATGCACGCCTCACGTCAGATACAAATTCCCAGCTTCGCCCTGCCCATAGTACTCAAACTCGTAGTTTAACTAATTCCCGTAAGAGTAAGGGCTTCAAACTTGCCCACCCCTCCCCACTAACGATAGGATCATTGCCCGTCACCGGCATATTATATATATACATGTGGCGTCTGTTCGGAAAGAACAGACGTCACATTCTGATCCTGCAGCTGTTATTATTTAATATTCATAGAATATATGACTTCAACTGCTATTGGGCAAAGCTGAAAATGTGTACCCAGCCGGGATTCGAAACCGGGTCTCCTGCTTTCTAGGCAGTTGCGCTGACCCCTACACCACTGGGGACACAGTGATCACCGCAGCTGCAAGGACTACCCATGCACGCCTCCCGTCAGATACAAATTCCCAGCTTCGCCCAGCTTCGCCCTGCCCCTATGAATATTAAATAATAACAGCTGCAGGATCAGAATGTGACGTCTGTTCTTTCCGAACAGACGCCACATGTATATATATATAATATGCCGGTGACGGGCAATGATCCTATCGTTAGTGGGGAGGGGTGGGCAAGTTTGAAGCCCTTACTCTTACGGGAATTAGTTAAACTACGAGTTTGAGTACTATGGGCAGGGCGAAGCTGGGAATTTGTATCTGACGGGAGGCGTGCATGGGTAGTCCTTGCAGCTGCGGTGATCACTGTGTCCCCAGTGGTGTAGGGGTCAGCGCAACTGCCTAGAAAGCAGGAGACCCGGGTTCGAATCCCGGCTGGGTACACATTTTCAGCTTTGCCCAATAGCAGTTGAAGTCATATATTCTATGAATATTAAATAATAACAGCTGCAGGATCAGAATGTGACGTCTGTTCTTTCCGAACAGACGCCACATGTATATATATAATATGCCGGTGACGGGCAATGATCCTATCGTTAGTGGGGAGGGGTGGGCAAGTTTGAAGCCCTTACTCTTACGGGAATTAGTTAAACTACGAGTTTGAGTACTATGGGCAGGGCGAAGCTGGGAATTTGTATCTGACGGGAGGCGTGCATGGGTAGTCCTTGCAGCTGCGGTGATCACTGTGTCCCCAGTGGTGTAGGGGTCAGCGCAACTGCCTAGAAAGCAGGAGACCCGGGTTCGAATCCCGGCTGGGTACACATTTTCAGCTTTGCCCAATAGCAGTTGAAGTCATATATTCTATGAATATTAAATAATAACAGCTGCAGGATCAGAATGTGACGTCTGTTCTTTCCGAACAGACGCCACATGTATATATATAATATGCCGGTGACGGGCAATGATCCTATCGTTAGTGGGGAGGGGTGGGCAAGTTTGAAGCCCTTACTCTTACGGGAATTAGTTAAACTACGAGTTCGAGTACTATGGGCAGGGCGAAGCTGGGAATTTGTATCTGACGGGAGGCGTGCATGGGTAGTCCTTGCAGCTGCGGTGATCACTGTGTCCCCAGTGGTGTAGGGGTCAGCGCTACTGCCTAGAAAGCAGGAGACCCGGGTTCGAATCCCGGCTGGGTACACATTTTCAGCTTTGCCCAATAGCAGTTGAAGTCATATATTCTATGAATATTAAATAATAACAGCTGCAGGATCAGAATGTGACGTCTGTTCTTTCCGAACAGACGCCACATGTATATATATAATATGCCGGTGACGGGCAATGATCCTATCGTTAGTGGGGAGGGGTGGGCAAGTTTGAAGCCCTTACTCTTACGGGAATTAGTTAAACTACGAGTTCGAGTACTATGGGCAGGGCGAAGCTGGGAATTTTTATCTGACGGGAGGCGTGCATGGGTAGTCCTTGCAGCTGCGGTGATCACTGTGTCCCCAGTGGTGTAGGGGTCAGCGCTACTGCCTAGAAAGCAGGAGACCCGGGTTCGAATCCCGGCTGGGTACACATTTTCAGCTTTGCCCAATAGCAGTTGAAGTCATATATTCTATGAATATTAAATAATAACAGCTGCAGGATCAGAATGTGACGTCTGTTCTTTCCGAACAGACGCCACATGTATATATATAATATGCCGGTGACGGGCAATGATCCTATCGTTAGTGGGGAGGGGTGGGCAAGTTTGAAGCCCTTACTCTTACGGGAATTAGTTAAACTACGAGTTTGAGTACTATGGGCAGGGCGAAGCTGGGAATTTGTATCTGACGGGAGGCGTGCATGGGTAGTCCTTGCAGCTGCGGTGATCACTGTGTCCCCAGTGGTGTAGGGGTCAGCGCAACTGCCTAGAAAGCAGGAGACCCGGGTTCGAATCCCGGCTGGGTACACATTTTCAGCTTTGCCCAATAGCAGTTGAAGTCATATATTCTATGAATATTAAATAATAACAGCTGCAGGATCAGAATGTGACGTCTGTTCTTTCCGAACAGACGCCACATGTATATATATAATATGCCGGTGACGGGCAATGATCCTATCGTTAGTGGGGAGGGGTGGGCAAGTTTGAAGCCCTTACTCTTACGGGAATTAGTTAAACTACGAGTTTGAGTACTATGGGCAGGGCGAAGCTGGGAATTTGTATCTGACGGGAGGCGTGCATGGGTAGTCCTTGCAGCTGCGGTGATCACTGTGTCCCCAGTGGTGTAGGGGTCAGCGCAACTGCCTAGAAAGCAGGAGACCCGGGTTCGAATCCCGGCTGGGTACACATTTTCAGCTTTGCCCAATAGCAGTTGAAGTCATATATTCTATGAATATTAAATAATAACAGCTGCAGGATCAGAATGTGACGTCTGTTCTTTCCGAACAGACGCCACATATATATATATATAATATGCCGGTGACGGGCAATGATCCTATCGTTAGTGGGGAGGGGTGGGCAAGTTTGAAGCCCTTACTCTTACGGGAATTAGTTAAACTACGAGTTTGAGTACTATGGGCAGGGCGAAGCTGGGAATTTGTATCTGACGGGAGGCGTGCATGGGTAGTCCTTGCAGCTGCGGTGATAAGTGGTCCCCAGTGGTGTAGGGGTCAGCGCAACTGCCTAGAAAGCAGGAGACCCGGGTTCGAATCCCGGCTGGGTACACATTTTCAGCTTTGCCCAATGGCAGTTGAAGTCATATATTCTATGAATATTAAACAACAGGCTGTGCCCAAGCGACCAACCAGTGAGCTTGCGAGGGAAGCCTATAGGTGTGACGTGACACGGACTGATTGTGAGGCCTTGTGTCTAGATGGTGTTGGCTGAACCTCCTGTGACGTCACTGGTGCCATGTTCCGAAAGGCCACGGTCGCAGACCTCGACTCTCTGCTGTCGCCGGTGTTATTGCGTCAGCTGTCTCTCAGCGAGTTGCAGCAGGACTGCGAAGAACAAACCCCCTGAGCTGATAGCGAAGCCGGCGGCGTTTTCTGCTGCTACAGGACTTAGTTGGATCGAAAGTAGTTGATTTTAACGTATTTCTCGGGATGGTTTACACATTCTAAACTATAAAATATATAAGAAAAACGGACATCCATAGTTTAAACTGCAACTGCAGAAATACTACCGCCACTGCATAAAAATCTGATTTTTTCGGCTCCCATCTTCGGTCTGGTGGAGTGGCATTATGAACTCAGTGGAGTATCGAAATTTTTCACAACCACATATCCGCTTTCTACCCATTTTATGATATGATGAATATCATCGTCTTCTTCTTAGTTTACCATAGCTTCTACAGTTTCGTTTCTATCCTGTTCTATCCTGTTGATAATTTGTCACTTCGTCTTTCAGTCTACCAGTCCCTCGAAATTTCCTTATTTTTTTCGTCTACATTCAAGAGTTTGCTTTTCAATTCCTGAATTTCTCCTCCGAGTAATTTACCTCGTAAAGATCGCAATGACTGTTGTCTTGCTTTATGTAAAAGTAATGAGCTCGCAGGTGACGAGGCCATAAAGTAAAATCACGTAATCTCCGCCACACTTTCACTTCCTTGTCTTTTCAGTACAAAATACATAACATTGATTGTAGCTTAAGTTACTGGTACTTAAAAATAACAGTTCGCTTCGAAATAAAAACTCCGTTTTGAATACGGCTACGAATCCACCAACAATTTCCCCCGTAATAATATTAACGGTCACTGAGCAACTAGTTTTTTTTTCCTATCTGCGACGTCTCAACACCAACTACGCCCTTTCCCCACAATCGACTGCTAAATAGCAGCGCCTGTGGTAGAGGGAAAAAAAGGTTGCCAACGCTTCACTACAAAGATGACAGCGCCTACAGATATTACCAAACTGAAATACAGTAATTTACAGAGAGATAAGTGAATTGAAGTAAAACATGGAGTAGCCCTTTGCTTTGGGACAAATGAAAAGAACGATGCCTACAAGAATAACTCTCAAATTTCTGAAAACATCGTAGGCGGCATTAAATTTCCTTTTCACTCTTCTCTCATGGCGTTGACTTACATATACGAGACTCTAACCTAGAGACCCTCTCATCACACACAGTACAATAGCACACAAGACCTGCGGCATTCTAACCACTGAAGCTTCGTCAGTAAAATAAAGTAGGTTGTGTGCTGTATGAGTCTGTCGGGAAAAAAATGTGTTGCAAATCAATAAAATAAGCAATTGTCGCTTAATGAGATGGTAGTATCAACTGCTGACACTGTACATTTCAAATTACCTTTAACAATTAAAATGTGAAACCATGTCTGAGTGAGGAACAGAAGTATATTGTCATCCCCCCCATAAAGAGTCTAGATGTGATGGCTGTAATAAAGAATGAAGGTAACTCTAAGACGCAGTGGTATGGTACATTTCGTGCGGCCGCAGCAAAGCAGAGATCTTCAGCGAGCACAAGGGGTGCACAGATGCGTTCTCATGTTTATGCGAGTCGTAAAGGAGGAGGGCATAAAACGACGCACATCCCAGGCTGGTGGGACTCAACCACATATTCTGAGAGCAGAGCTCGTCTTGCTCCGACAGCGGTAGGCGTCCTTTACAGTATAAACAGAACAAAAAAATTGCGCAGAACCAAATATTGTCTGTATTATTTTCTGAAGTCTGTCATGGCCGATAGGTGTTACATCACAACATAAGGCATGGTAGTGTTTAAATGAAGGCAAATAGCAGGACAACAGAGTTATTGAGAGGACCTTTGGCATCTCCTAACAATAAAAGTTCATCCTTAAGAAATATGTTTCTTCTGTTGTTGTCGTTATTTCTGCACTTCTTCTAATTATTAGATGCAAGATTCCTCAAGGATCCTCTAAGACATCAATTTCCCTTATAGCAATATCATTAAATGATGGATATAATATCGCTTACATGTAAAGCGACACAGTGTTTGGAATGTGGCTTCATATTAAAAATACACTATTGACCGTTAAAATTGCCAAACAGAGAGGAAATACGCATGACAAACTGGTATTCATTGGACATATATATTATACTAGAACTGACTTGTCATTACATTTTCACGCAATTTGGGTGTATAGATCCTGAGAAACTAGTACCCAGAACAACCACCTCTGGCCGCAATAACGGCCTTGATACGCCTGGGCATTAAGTCAAACAGAGCTTGGATGGTGTCAAAAGATGCAGATGCCCATGCAGCTTATACACGATACCACAGTTCATCAAGAGTAGTGACTGGCGTATTGTAACCAGCCAGTTGCTCGGCCACCATTGACCAGACGTTTTCATTTGGTGAGAGATCTACAGAATGTGATGGCCAGGGCAGCAGTCGAAAATTTTCCGTATCCAAAAGGCCCGTACAGGACATGGAACATGCGGTCGTGGATTATCCTGCTGAAAAGAAGGGTGCCGTCGCGGTGGGCGAGGGGACTGAGGCGCGCCAGTCACGGTCTGCACGGCCACTACGGTCGGGGATTCGAATCCCCACTCGGGCATGGATATTTGTGCCGTCCTTAGTATTAGCTAGTTCCTCAGTAGTTTGTAAGGTGACCCTGTACTTTAAGTCCCATAAGCTCTACAAACATTTGAAGATTTTTTTGATAAGAAGGGTTTCGCAGGGATCACATGAAGGGTAGACCCACGGGTCGTAACGCACCTGAAATGTAACGTCCACTGTTCAAAGTGCCGTCGATGCGAACAAGAGGTGAGTAAGACGTGTAACCATCACGCCGGGTGATACGCCACTATGGCTGTGACGAATACACGCTTCCAATGTGCGTTCACCGCGATGTAGCCAAACACGGATGCGATCATCTTGATGCTGTAAACAGAACCTGGATTCATCCGAAAAAACTGACGGTTTGCCTTTCGTTCACCCAGATCCGTCGTTGCGTACAACATCGCAGGCGCTACTGTCTGTGATGCAGCGTCGAGGATAACCGCAGCCAAGGTCTACGAGCTGATTGTCCATGCTGCTGCAAACTTCGTCGAACTGTTCGTGCAGATAGTTGTTGTTTGGCAAATGTCTCCATCTGTTGACTCAGGGATCGATACGTGGCTGCACGAACCGTTACAGCCATACGAATAAGATGCCTGCATCTCGACTGCTAGTGATACAAAGCCGTTGGGATCCAGCATGGCGTTCCGTATTGCTCTCCTGAACCCACCGATTCCATATTCTGATATCAGTCATTGGATCGCGACACACGCGAGCAGGAATGACGCGATACGATAAACCGAAATCGCGGTAGACTACAATACGACCTTTATCAAAGTCGGAAACGTGACGGTACGCATTTCTCCTCGTTACAAGAGGCATCACAACGACGTTTCACCAGGCAACGCCGGTCAACTGCTGTTTGTGTATGAGAAATCGGTTGGAAACGTTTCTCATGTCAGGACGTTGTAGTTGTCGCCATCGGCGCCAACCTTGTGTGAATGCCCTGAAAAGCTAATAATTTGCATATCACAGCATCTTGTTTCTGTCGGTTAAATTTCGCATCTGTAGCACGTGATCTTCGTCGTGTAGCAATTTCAATGGCCAGGAGTGTAACACAGTCGATATTAAATAAATAATGTGATAAAATTAAAATTAACCTTTTTCTAGTTCACCGTTGACATGGTTATGTGACTTGTTTGAAAGTGCAGGTACATCTAAAAATGATTTCATTATTACAAATACCGAAGGAACATTTTTTAAAGTTTAAAAATGTTCCTTTATTTAATGTAAATGCACATTGCAAAATAGCACATAAGATCTTCTTTTAAAATATTCTTCAATTGAGTAGGAACTGACCTACATAATACCATGATTTCCGTCCTATAATTGGAACAAATACGTTGCTTATGACATATGTGCATGTTCGCTACGAATATACTAACACAGCCGAAAACATTCAAACACTGTCTCGAGACCTGCAATAGTGGTAATTAGTATAAAATCATAATTATTTTATTTCAATTCTTTATTGACTATTGAGTCTTATGAGTAGTGTTCACCACGCAAATGCAACAAATAGTAAAAGTTTAATATGGAAGAAATAAATTAATGAAAAGTCTGCTGAATGCAAAGGTGTACATTTTAGATGCAAAGAATAAACCAAACCGCTCCTAATCCGTAATTATTACATTAAAATACAAACTCTGATATTAAAAAAAGTATGTTCTGAATGAATACTTGATATGAAAGCAACGCAAATCAGCTTTCTATTAGAAGACTTTATAATTTATAAGATTAAAATCAATGTTGTACAAAAAGAATTGACTCTATACAAAACGTTCGATCTGACTGTGGGCGGAATGAACCAAAAAATAAAACTAATTTGTAACCTTCATTTCTGATGTAATGTCATGTTCTACGTAGTTTTAACTTAGATGTTTGTGTACTCTAACCATGAAACTAAATTGCACTTTTTTCTGATCTAATTTGTGGTTGAAATCTTCATTTTATAATCCTTTACTACGTTTTACGTCGTTTGACACTGCTTTTGTTGTGACCACTTCCGTTTAATAGAGAAAAGATTAATTGTATTCTGCCTTCCAAAAATTCCACATGAAAGATTTTGTATTGAAAATAATGCGAACGTATAATATGTAACACCGTTTGCTTATTTATATCTGAAGTCAACCAATCAACATATGAAGGCAGTGAGTTGCTAAGAAGTGCGTATCCTACAAGTCCACTGAATGTGTAGTCGTGTTCCATTTTCAATTATTCGTGTTTCTCCACCATTAATATTGTTTATTTGTACATGGATTATTTTATTCTTTACTAATGATCAATGTCCCATGTTTATATATGTTTCCACCGATGTGATTGAACTTGTGTGTTCATGTGAGTGTGGAAGGTTGCTTTTAATATTGACTGACTGCCGCGCAGTGGCTTACAGTCGCCAGCTCGCGCATTAGGCCTTCTCTAGTTAAGAACTCATGGCATCGCATGTCATCTGCACTGGCGTCTGCTGGGTGGCCAGAACCTAGCGTAGTTGGGAAGATGGTAAGGTGGTCTGTTCTTAGTACCAACATAATCGTAGTCGAAAGAGGTGACAAAAGAGACCTTTCTGGGGCTCTAGAAGAGGGTATTATCTTCTTCCGGTAGCGATGGTTGGTAGACACTATGTTCTGAACGTGCTCTGCATCACTTTTAGCGCACCCTACATCCGGGGTGTGGAGGGAAGGCTTTTGGTGTGGCCTTAGGGCTTCCTCTTGCTGCGACCACCGAAGTGACTATATCATGGAATTATGCTGAGGGTATGGAATGCTGTTAGAACGTTGCTTTCTTTGTGATAAGGCAGTCTTGGTTTATCAGTGATAGTTTTCTTGAGTAATTCTTTCGACATGCGAGGCGAGCTGTTTCTTCATTTAATGAACTCGAGTAATTCAGTTTAAATTTAGTATTTTCATTCTCATTTCAGTGACGACTTTGTGTCCAGTTTTTCTCAAGTTGGAATTCAAGTGTGGCCTTCAGCCTTTGTGTAAACTTAGAATGTTTGAATTTCCTTTTTTTTTCGTTTTTTTTTTTTTTTTTTTTATTTCATTTTATTATTTTTTTAACATTTTCGCGTCATGTCTGTATCCGCGAGTATGCTAAATATTTCTCAGATTTTCTGGTTTGATTCCGTCTTTCATGTCTTGGTATGACTGATTGCACCAAGTGCTTTCGTAAAGGTCTGTATTTCAGCCTTCAACCATGGTTTTACTCATACTAGCGTTCTTCTATATGAATTCTCGCCCGTGCTTTACATGATTATTCTAAATTAACTTCTTTCTCTAAATTCTATGTAATTCACCATAGTTGCACACCACGTGGTACTTAAGAATAGTGTGCCACTGCCTTCCTGCACGTGAGCTCATTTGGTGCACAGTTGTTTCTAAATTAGTGTCTGAAGGCACCCGCCAGCTCCTCAAAACGCTGCCGACTCTTCGTTTCGTCGCTGCTATCAAGTGTTGCTGCATGAGTAATGTCACAAGCATTATGTGCATCTCTGTGAGTGAATTAATGTGCTTTCCTTTACCCACGGTGTATCTGCAAATTTCCTCCCACATTACCTCCATCTTCATAAAGGGTAGAAACAATTTCATTGCAGGCAGTAACTTTATGATTTAATTCGCTTTTGTACAAGGTGTGTGCTTTATTGTGTTTAATAAAAATAACAATCAAATAAATGTGGGGAGACCAAATTAAGCACACACCTTGTACAAAGGTGGGTTAAATCATAAAGTTACTGCCCGTATTAAAACTGTTTCTGCCCTTTATGAATATGGAAGTAACATGACAGGAAATTTTCAAATACACAATGGGTAGCTGAGAGCACATTCATTTATTCACAGACATGTGCATAATGTGGTTGCAAGACTTTCCCAGCGTAATAACTGATAATATTCATCTTGGGATACCGTCGTCAACTAAACATGATATTTCGGCAGACCAACAGGCTGCCATCTTCAGTTGAGTGCGCTGATACACATACTCGCCGGAAACTGAGGCAGAACAGACAGCGGCCCCTTTATACACCACTGACAACCCACCGCACATGCGCGAAACCAAAGTAGAGGCTAGTTAATAGACACAGCTGTCTCTGTTCTACCTCAGTTTCCGGCGAGTAAGTGTATCAGCGCACTCAACTGAATCTGGCAGCCAGTTGGTCTGCCGAAATTTCGTGTTTAGTTGACGATGGTATCTGGCTGCACACCCGAGATGAATATCATCATGCACATAATGCTTGGCAGTACATTACAGTAGTGGAACACATAAAAGCAGTGGCTAAATGAAGCGTCAACAGTGTCTTGATGAGATGGCACAAAATTTTTAAATATACTGTGCACTACTCCAACTCATGTGTGGAAAGGCAGCAGCATACTATTCTTAAGTACCATGTGGTGTGTGTCCACACCGAATTCCATAGCATTTACAAACAGAAATTAATCTTGAATAAGCAAGTAAAGCACATGTGAGAATTTGTATAGAAGAAAGCTAGTATTAATAATAGCACAGCTGAAGGCCGAAGGAATGACCTTTACGAAAGCACATGGTGCAATTGGTCATACAAGACAAGGAAGACAGAATGAAATCATAATATCTGAGAATTATTTAGCATACTCGCAGCTACAGAAACAACATGAAAACGTAAGATAAAACACGAAGGAAATTCAAACATACCAGGTTTACACAAAGAATGAAGGCCACACACACGTGTATTCTAACTTGAGCAAAACCGAACATTCAACACTGGAATGAAAATGCAAATAATAAATTTGCTGTAAATTTACTCGAGTTCCGTAAATTAAGAAACACTTCGCCTCACATAGCGAAAGAATTACACAAGAGAACTATCACTGAAATACCAAGATTGCCTGATCACAAAGAAAGTAAAGTCCTAACAGCATTCCTTCCCCTCAGCATGATTCAGCGGAGTAATTACTTCCACAGTCGTCGGAACCAGAAAAAAAAGAGTGAATAGTGAAGCTCTAAGGACACGGAAAACCTCTCCCTGCCACACACCAGATGTACAGTGCGCTAAAAGCGACACAGAGCGCGTTCAGAGACTAGTCTTTATTAACCCTTGCTACCTGGCCAAGACAATTCCCTCTACCACCGCTCCCAGAGAGGTCTCCTGTCACCTCTTTCATCTAAGTGCAGACGACAAACGAAGTCATGCGTTCTTAACTACAACAAACCAAAAGCGGGAGGCGGCGACTGTGATCCATTGTGCGGCATTCAGTCAATATTAAAAGTAACCTTCCACATTCAAATGAACATACAAGTTCAGTCACATGGGGCAAACATACGCCGGCCGCGGTGGCCGAGGTAACAGAGGCGCTTCAGTCACGGTCAGCACGGCCACTACGGTCGGGGGTTCGAATCCCCCCTCGGGCATGGATATTTGTGCCGTCCTAATTCGTAAGTAGTTCATAAGTAGTTTGTAAATTTAGGGACTGATGACCCCGTAGTTAAGTCCCACAGACTATACAAACATTTGAACATTTGAATTTGGCAAACATACATAAACATGGGGCATTGATCATTGATAAAAATAATAATATAATTAACACACAGATAGAAAACATTAATCAGTTTGGAAAACATTGTTTCCTTTCTTGGAATGAACAGCGATTATTTGATAATAAAATAACAGTCTAGTTCGCAATGCAATTTATTAACACTGGCGACCGGTTTCGATCTAAGTGCTAGATCATCTTCAGACCTATGAACATAAAATAAAAGAGATAGAGGGAAACAGGTACACTATTAGTTACTAAAATAAAATTTACAACCAAGTTTTAAAAAAGTTACCTAAAACAGTATACCTCGCTACTGGGCGCTACTCAGGCGGTGAGCGTGCGGCGACTGCAAACCAGCGAGAGACTGCTGTGTGTTATAAAGGCAAAGCCCCGCCCACCGCCTGAAGCAACAACACTTCTTAAACCAATGAGGAACGTCATACAGTAAGAAATAAGATGAGAGATGTATGTATATACATAGATAATCCATGATGGATACAAAATGCATTTTGTTAACAATAAAATGTAGTTGGCATGTCTAAAATAAAAAATAATTAAAACATTAGGCAATAAAAAGAAGTTATCTGTCTAGGAAATATCTGCCATCTATTGGCAGTTGATAATAACAACTTTCAAATCGACCACAGTGTCGGTCAAAGATAAATTACAGCGACGCAGATGGTTGTCGTGGATACGGCGTCGTGGAGACATCGATAAGTAGTCGCAGCAGACGACGAGTCATAGATGTAGCTGCCAGGGACACGGTCGGTCGCCATGGAAACAGGCCGCGGTAGCAGAGGCGACCGGTGTTAGCCCGTACAGCAGCAAAGCAGACGGCGCGTCACAGATGTAACGGCCAGGGGACGCCGTCCGTCACCGTGGAGACAGGCCATGATAGCGGCGAGGATCGGTGTTAGCACGTATAGCGGGGAAATACCCCAAAGGTCGTCGATGCCATATGTAGCAAGTGTTAACAGTGTTCAATTTAATTGAACGGTAACCAATCAAAACAGTAAATTAACAAGGTGTTAAAATGTAAGTGCTGTAAAACAAATTTTAAAATATTGAACTGTGACAAATGTCATGTCAAACATAAAATAACTATTAACAGGTGTAAGACAAAGTGTAGCAAAAGAGCAGCTATATGTAGAATCAGTCAGAATTTGTTACAATAGCAACAGGTCAACGGTAAAATAACAAATAAAAACTGTAAAAGGAAAGGTAAAAATGTTTCTCCCTAAAATCCAATTGCTCATTCAATAAAGTCGATGGTTGTGTTTTATGATACAAAAAAAAATTCAATTTGTTCAAGGGCATTTAATAATAGACCTTTAGGTGCATTGTGTAAGATCTTAAGATTTGTTTCTATGGAACCTTCAGAGTGTTTATTTTGCAGTAGGTGTTGGCCAAACACAGATTTACTGGCTGATACTCCAGTTGTATGTTCTTTAAATCGAATGAGAAAATTGCGACCTGTCTGGCCGATGTATTGTTTATTACAGTTGTTGCATTGGGCCTTGTAGACACCAGATTTAAGAAGTTTGTCGTCATTACTAGCAATAGTATGCCTAAGCTTATTCTGAAGGAGGTTGCTAGTGGTGAATGCCAGGGTTACATCAGTATTTTTGAATAATTTGTTGATTTTGTCGGATAAGTTACCATGTATGTCATTTTAATAAATTTCTTGTCAGCTGTAGTTGAAGATTGTGAAGGATTCTGTTTAAGTTTATTAAACAAAACATCAATGTCCCTTGGATGATAATCGTTGGCTTTAGCTATTTGTTTTAGCAGACCTGTTTCTTTTAGAATTTCATCTTCAGTTAAAGGTAGTTTTAATATTCTATGGATCATAGAACAAGAAAATGCTTTATTTTATTATTTTTTTATTTTTTTATTTTAGACATGCCAACTTTATTTTATTGTTAACAAAATGCATTTCGTATCCATCATGGATTATCTATGTATATACATACATCTCTCATCTTATTTCTTACTGTATGACGTTCCTCATTGGTTTAAGAAGTGTTGTTGCTTCAGGCGGTGGGCGGGGCTTTGCCTTTATAACACACAGCAGTCTCTCGCTGGTTTGCAGTCGCCGCACGCTCACCGCCTGAGTAGCGCCCAGTAGCGAGGTATATTGTTTTAGGTAACTTTTTTAAAACTTGGTTGTAAATTTTATTTTAGTAACTAATAGTGTAGCTGTTTCCCTCTATCTCTTTTATTTTATGTTCATAGGTCTGAAGATGATCTAGCACTTAGATCGAAACCGGTCGCCAGTGTTAATAAATTGCATTGTGAACTAGACTGTTATTTTATTATCAGATAACATTAATGGTGCAGAAACACTTTAGGTTAAAGAATAAATCAAAATGGAACACGACCACACAATCAGTGGACGTGTTTCAAGTTTAACTGCTATCTTCGGATCTTAGATATTTCATTCTTCATTATGTACTGAATAACGAAATCTAAGATACTAAGATGGCAATTAAACTGCCGAAAACTGGTAATCCTAATAAAAAATAGAAAGGGTTCTTGGCTATTGTCTACAATAAATTGATTAAAAGATCGCTCCCTAGCATGACAAACCTTTAAGTATCATTTCAAGTCAAAGTGACTGGCTGTATTTTTCTTAAATCATAGGTTCTTGTAATTTCATCATCATCATCATTAGAGACTGATTATGCATTTCAGCGTTCAGTCGGGAGTATAGAACCTCTAGTAATATTCCTCTATGATCCCCTATTCTATGCCAACATTGATGCCTCGTCTGATGTTATACCTTTTACTTCAAAATCATTCTTCACCGAATCTAAGTACTTTCTTCTTGGTCTACCTCGACTCCTCTTACCCTCCGCTGATGAGCTCATGAGTCTCTTAGGTAACCTTGCTTCTCCCATGCGTTTAACATGACCCCACTATCTCAGTCTGTTCGCGCTGACTGCTTCAACTATTGTGTTCATTCCAAGTTTTTCTTTGATTTCCTCATTATGGGCATTTTTGCCATTGTTACCATCTATTAGTACCTGCAATCATTCTTGCTACTTTCATATCTGTAACCTCTACCTTATGAATAAGGTAACCTGTATCCACCCAACTTTTACTCCCATACAACAAAGTTGATTGAAAGTGGTGCACTGCTAACTTAGCCTTGGTACTGGCTTCTTTCTTGCAGAAGAGAGTAGATCTGAGCTGTGCACTTACTGCATTAGCTTTGTTGCACTTCGATTCCAGTTCTTTCACTATGTTGCCGTCCTGTGAGAAAATACATCCCAGGTACTTGAAACTATGTACCTGTTCTAACTTTGTTCCTCCTATTTGGCACTCAATCTGTTTAAATCTCTTTCTCACAGACATTACTTTCGTTCTGGACATGCTTATCTTCATAACATAATCCTTACACCTCTAATTGAGCTTTGAAGTATTAGTTTTCAACCTTTCAATCGAATCTGCCATTACAACTAAGTCATCCGCATAAGCGAGACTGCTTATTTTATTTTGACCTATTTTAATCCCGCCCTGCCAGTCTACTGTTTCCAACATATGATCCATGAATAGTATGAACAACAGTGGTGACAGGTTACAGCCTTGTCTTACCCCTGAAACTACCCTGAACCATGAGCTTAATTTGCCATCTACTATAACTGCTGCCTAACAATCTACGTAAAGCCTTTTAATTGCCTGCAGAAGTTTGCCTCCTATACCATAATCTTGTAGAACTGACAGTAGCTTCCTCCTAGGAACACGGTCGTAAGCCTTTTCTAGATCTGTGAAACATGGATACAATTCCCTGTTCCCCTCATAGCACTTTTCCATTACCTGCCGTAAGCTAAAGATCTGGTCCTGACACCCTCGAAGAGGCCTAAAGCCTGCCTGATTTTCATCTAACTTGTCCTCAATTAATACTCGCACTCTCCTTTCAACAATACCTGAGAATATTTTGCCTACAACGCTAATTAAAGAGATACCTTGATAGTTGTTGCAATCTTTTCTGTTTCCATGTTTTCATGATTACCGCTTTCGTCTAGTCAGACGGAACCTGTCCCAATTCCCACGCCTTTTCAATTATCCTGTGTAACCATTTGAGACCTATACCATTCTACCTGAAATTCTGATACATCATTGAACGTTTCACCTACATTGAGCAATTCTTCAAAATATTCCCTCCATCTGCCCAAGGCATCCACAGGATTGACTAGCAGCTTTCCTGACCTGTCCAAAACACTTATTAATTCCTTCTTCCCTCCCTTTAGAAGATTGCTAATTACGCTCCAAAATGGTTTTCCCGCAGCTTGGCCCAGAGATTCTAGCTTGTTGCCAAAGTCTTCCGATGATTTCTTCTTGGATTCTGCAATTATCAGTTTGGCTTTGTTTCTTTCTTCAACATAACTGGGCATTGATCATTGATAAAAATAATAAAATAATTAACATACAGATAGATAAAATTAATGGTGCAGAAAGACATTAGGTTAAAGAATAAATCAACATAGAACACGACTGCACAGTCAGTGGACGTGTTTCAAGTTTTACTGCCATCTTCGGATCTTAGATATTTCATTCTTCATTATGTTCTGAAGAATGAAATCTAATATCCTAAGATGGCAGTAAAACTGCCGAAATCGGTAATCTTAATAAAAAATAAAAAGGCATCTTGACTCTTGTGTTCAATAATTTGATTTAAGGATCTCTCCCTAACATGACAAACCTTTAAGTATCATTTCAAGTCAAAGTCACTGGTTGTATTTTTCTTAAGCCATTGATGCTTGTAATTTCATAGGAAAATAATTCTCCAAACAAAAACCCAGAAGACCTTACACGCCTGATGTTGATCCCAGATCGAATGCCATCCTTGGTTCAGCTATTCATTCAGTGCTTCTCCCCACACTCATTATATTACACATAAATGTTTTTTCGCCCAACAACCACGCTTCCTGCTATACAGTGGTGTGCAGCTGCTCCTCTCCCGCAGGCGCGCGCTGCTCTCGTCGTCCGCCTCTCCCTCTTCCATCCTTCAGTTCTCTTTGCTCCGACCTCCGCTCCGCTTCACGTCACGAGGCCGTTTCACTCGTTCCCATCCACAGGGTCTGCCAGCTGCCGCCCCTTTAGCTTCCTCGCGTTCGGGAAAAGTAATAGGAAACTTGTTCCCACTTCATCACAATCAGAAGTTAATTTCAGAACAAGAAATATACTCTGTCACTGATGTCTGGCTCCCCCCCCCCCCCCCGCCCGCATTCAGCCTATCCCGGCCTCCTGCGCCTGTTTGTCCGCCCTGGGCTTCCGGATCCCCCGCTATCTCTCCTCCTCGTTTCTCTTCGGCTCTCCTCCCCTCCCCTCCCTCTCCTCCGCAGCCAGACTCTCGAGTCGGCGCTCGGCAGTGCGAGGGCTGTCACGAATTTTGTCATCCGCCGCCGTGCGTTATTAGCTACGGCTTTGTGCAGAAAATGAAAAATATCTCACGACAAGTTTCCGGCCCTTGACGTGCGTTTTCAGCAGCTCAAAATGCGGAAACCCTTTATTTCGCCCCGTCGCCCGCGCTTATCCGGACAGTTCGAGAAACAAACAATGCGATACGTTTTCTTCCCTACCACAACTTTCTCGTAAGATTGTAATTACAGACTTTTGTGCGTATGCTGGCGATCGTGTAACAAGTCCCGAGAGTTTTCTCATAGAACTGTCAGATACAACCGTACAGTTTTTAGAATCCTTAACATCATTACCTACAAAATAGAAGGTGCGCCTGAAAAGTTCGGTTAATGGTCTCAGGAAATACAGCTAACAAGAGTTACAAGCAAATTGCCTTAATTAGCCTTCAAAGTAATCGCACTCCTGACGTCACTCGCACAAAGTGGCGGCGCGTCCTATGTGTTCACTGGTTCAGTGAATCCCCAGAAAAACTCATAAAACAAGTGAATAAATAAAATAAAAGGCTATCATTCTGCCTTTCTTTTTTCTGTCATCACGTTTTCACAACCACTGTGACTCGGCTTCGGTTTGTTGATTTGTATTTCGCTTTAGTGTGTGACTTGTATGCTGTAGATTTAGGCTTGACTTTCACAGTTTGTAATGGATGTATTGGTTCTAAATTTTATTTGTCATCCCAGTATGAAATTTAAGTTGGTAGACCTGGTACTTCTTCATAATTAATAAGATTTATATCTTTCTTGAATTTTTCACACTGTAAATATTGGTTCTGTGCATAATTTAAACATAAAGACTTTTTTGTAATGTTTGAGCATGAAATTCCGTTCCTCAGGGGCTGATATTTAATAAACCGAAAAAAAAAGAATCATTGACTCCCGGTAATTCAGACCGTTTGAAGCCAGCCAGAAAAGATATTATTTGTGTCTGATTCCTTTATCTATAGAATTATTCTTTAAAAAATATTAAAAGTCTCTCATAACCAAAGCAGTTAGATATTTTTTTCACACATTAACTGATTTCTTACGAACTTCACGGATATATATTGATATTCACCTTTAGAATAATATTGAACCATATTAGGGAAATAAATACTTGAATAACTGTTTAAGACTTTTTTTTTAAGTTTCAAAGATTCTCTATTTTGAAATTAATAGTTACAACCAAATCACTTTCGCAGAAAACACTTCGTAAGATCACAATTAGTGACTGTTTTCGTAAAAGTCTCATTTACATTAAAGTCTCTGGAACCTATTACATTGACTATCAGCTTTAAATCTTCCAGGTAAGTTCTTTTTTAAAGGTTATTTCTTTAAAACTTGCAAATAAGTTCGAATTCCAATATCACGAATATTAATCAGTTTCGTAACGGGAGGCAGAAGTTTCTAATTTTTCCTTCCTAGCCTATCCCGATCAAAGTCCAAATATATTGCACGCATTAGCGTATGATCACGATATGAAAGTTTATATCAAGTAATAAATAATTTATCGGATTCCTTTCTATCTTGGACACTGATATTTTTCAGTTAAGCACTGAATACTGACAGCAATTACATAGAGAGCGAATTACATAGAGCTAATCACATAGAGCATTAATCACATAGAGAACGAGTAACTCAACTGTGGATACTGTTTATAATGGCAATCTGACAAATTATCTCTGATATACGAGGTGTTTTGACCGACTTATTCCCTGGATACTATAATTCTGAATTACGCTCATATAATTTTAATTTACTAAAATTTTTGAAAAATGAGAAATTTCGGCCTCTAAACAAACAATTAAAATTACGAAACGATAAAAAATGTGGTGATTCTAATGCTATGGTCGTGATGTGGTGTTACACCAACCACCTCGGCAAATTCAAAGAAACCGTCTAGGCATTCAAAACCGTGAAAAAGACTTGCCACTCTGGTGAGGTTGCTATTCAGATTTCTGCGAACTTCGCCCTGAGGAGAAATGTCCGACTGTGTTGCAGTGGCGACAGTTTGGCGGGACACCTGCAGTGCTTCTGCAGAACATTGTCCTTCTCTACCTGTAATTTCTACAATACCTCGCAGGTAGCCGAAGTCGGCTCTCGTCAACCTCTCTCCATCCACTGCCTACCGAACGAGACCTCACAGGTACCAGGCCATGACAGGACGCCGTCCGTTCCACAGCCGAGTCGGCAGTCTCGCAACAGAGAACTTCTACAAAGGCAAATGCCCTACCACGCTAATTTATGGACCCGAATATGCCAACTGTCGAGGCTACGTGAGGGAAAGCACGCCAGCCGTCCCCTTGTCGTCATCAGATTGTCCACTGAACAGCAGATTTTTGAAAGAATCGTAGAAAAATTCATTAACTAACTGCTATAATTGAAGGGTTTTTCCTCAGACGAAATGCTCCAATAGAAACAGAAGTGGTATCAAATCTAAATGAAGATATTGTATACAAACGATACTGAACTTCCCCACCTACAAAGTAATTACCATTGCTTACAGTACACTTCTGAAATCGGCTGTACAACTGTTGGAAACTCTCAGCAAACGTTTCTTGTGGAATTGCTCAAAGAATCGAGGTCACCCGTTGTTGGATCTTCGCAACTACTCACACACTTTTTCCTTACTGGATCGACACTATACACTTGCACTAAAGCCCCAAAAGTCTCCGTTTTGCCTAATTTGAAACAAAACTTATGTTAAGGCGTTGCTCCATTTTGGGCTTCATGTTTCAATATCACGAGTTCTCCCACAGACCGTGTTAGATTGGTCGCAGCATGCACCGCCGCTTCACTGCAGTGCTTTTCACGACAAGGGGAGCTTGTTGACATGTCCCTCAATGTGTATGTGTGGGCACCTACTCCTCGCCAGCGTTTTTTAAAAAAAGTGACCATTAACCGAACTTCTCTGACGCACCTTGAATCTCATTTCTAACACATAACAACTGGATAACAATATGTCTACACCACCACTAATTCCTCTGAGTACTAATTCCATAACAGTTCTTGCTCATCAATTTCACGAATTAATTTTCAAACATCTCTGCATTCTCTCTTCGAGTGAAGGCATGTGGCAAATAGCGGTGATCCGTCCGCCGGAGGGTGAGATAAGCTTGACGGCCCACTTATAAACCGGCGATGTGGCGCAATGGTAGCGTACTGGACACGAAAACAGTTCGAAGGGGATGACGTATTTTACCCATTTTCCATGATTTCCCTAAATGACTCCACCCAAATTCCGGAATAGGTCATTTCAATGGATACGATCGATTTCCTTCCCCATCTCTGACAGAACAGATCGCTTATGTATAAACATAAAGAACTGAAAAAAATGACATCACGTTTTCTGCGTGTTGTTCTGCGTCATAATGTGAGCTGTTTTGGATAGGCGCGCGCAATTCACCGTTGCCGATTGCTGTTGTCCGTTAATGATATCGCCCCATGGAAGAAGATTATTACATTTCTTCATCAACACTGAACTCCAGAATTAGTTGTTTCACGCCCTCTTAGACACTATTGAAAGTACTGGGGTATTTTGCAGTTTCTATAGCCTCTCGGTGCTATCTTTCGTGATATTCGTTTATGGCTGCCAAAACCTGAGTCCTTTCAAACTGAATGATGTGGTCTCCTGGTTGAAGACCATGTTCAGCAACAGCTGATATGTCAATCTCTTCACTTCTACATGTAGCCTTGTACTCTTCTAGTCGTTTTCTTCCTGTTCTTCCTGTGGTACCCAAATACACGTCTCCACAGCTACTCGGAATCCCATAAATTTCTGCTTTTCCAACGCTTTGCGAGTATCCTTTGCCGATTTCAGGTGATACTGTATCTTCCGAGTAGTTTTGTATTATACGTCGACATCCTGTTCCGTCAAAATTTTACCGATGCGACCTGTGACTCCTTAGTAAAAGGCAGGAAGCCTTCAGATTTCACAGAAACCTTTTCATCGTTCTGAATTCTACGTGGCGGCCTCAATACTCTCCTTATCTCCGTGGATGAATATCCGTTCTCGAGTAAAGCATGTCAGGTGTTTTAATTTCACGTCGAGTAGTTCCGGCTCGCAGATGTTCCTTGCCCTGTCTTTATTATACTCCGCTTTTGTTGTGGGTGGTGCTTTTGAATCCCAGTGCAGATAACGGTCTGTTTGTGTAGTCTTCTGTTAAACTGTATGGCCCAACCTGGCGTTTCCCTTTCCGAAAACTGACACGTCAAGAAAATTCATTTTCCGTCTACCTCCTTCATGGAGTTATAGCATGTCTCACGCTCAAGGAAACGATCTAGGTCCTCTCTGAAATGCCTCCATACAATAAACGTATTGTCCACATAGCGGAACCTAATGACAGATTTTTTGTTTGCTGTTTTCAGTGCCTGTTCCTCGAATTTTTCCATGTAGAAATTTGCTATAGCCAGACTTACGCGTCTCCCCATAGCTACCCCATCTGTCTGTTCATAGAAATTATCGTACTATTTTAAATAAGTAGTCCTGAGGCAATGTCGGGAGGAAAAAATGATATTCAGCTGTTGCAGCACCTCATTTACTGGAACCATAGTAAACTTGCATACCGTATCAAAACTGCGTAATATATCATCTGGCTTGTCCGGTATGTCATTTAATTTACTTATAGAATTTCCCAAATTCTTGATACAGCAATCTGAGGCTGAAGGAGTCATTACAGATCACGAATTTCTATACAAATCTGTATATTTCGGTTCCCTTACCAGCCGTTTTATTTTCGACACATATTTAGGACTATTCTGTATAAATGATGGCGGATATAATATTGCCGCGAGACACGACGTACACCGACTGCCGGCGTGGCGCGGTGGATAGCGTCACCGACTGCGGTGCTGAGGCTCGCCGGGTCAATCCCGCCCATCGGCAAACATTTATTTCTTTGCAATTAACAACTCCAGAATGTTCTACATCTTTCTTATGTTCACTTGTAAATTCTACTTGTTTCTTATGATAACTGTTCTTCTAATTTCTGGTACTTTCTGCCTGCGTATAAATAGCAGAGCACTCTGCCCCATAGGCAGTCAGTGCTGCGTGTACGTTTCAGTTCGCAATAAACCTGATTTTAATATAAGTGTTGTGTTAAATCTACAGCCCTGCCATTGAAGTCAAGCCTACTTCCATTTCAAAGCGACAATATGACTGTCTGCACTATACTCCATTTCCTTATGTTCAACGCCTTACTGCTTCCTCATAGTGTTTTTAAAATATCATCGATTTATATCGTAGCATTCGGTTTCAATTGATCTGTTTGGTTTCATTCCCGTCTACGTTCTCCAGTCTAAATTATTCTAGCTTTCTTTTCCCGCTATTAGCCTCGTTTAAACTTCTCGAAATTTCTTTCTGTCATCTGACGGACGGATAATTGCTTTCTAATAGTATTTCTAGACAACTATGTACGAAGAAAGCTGATGGACGATTCAGTTAACTGCTCTAGCTCCCCATTTCTCGTTTCAGGATACTACTGGGTATCTAAAAGTCTACTCCCACATCCCCATGCTCTTCACAAATTATTCTACCACTAGCCTTTGATTACTGAACGTCGACACAGGATTGATGTGATAAACAAACTGATGTATTGGTAGTTGTACTGTTAGCTGACCCCTAACAAGATGACAACACACCATAAACTCAAGCTCGGCGGGTCAGCCGTTTCAATCGGTAGCAGGCGTTACACCACGACAAACACGCGACTGTAAATAAGGAATTCTAGAGCTTAATTTCGACCTTCTCTTACAGAGGATGCAGCATAGCTGAGAGCCAGCGAAATATTCCTACGCCGGCTCGCAATCTTCTTTTAGGAACCAGCCAATCAGCCTGGGATCCACCAAGCAAACGATAGACTCGTGGAAGTCTTCGATGAGGAAGAAGCTCGCTACAGTAAAAGTCACCAAAGACCGTTTGACGCCGTAGCGAGGAACCACTCCGGCTGCTCCAATGGGCTTCTGTAACTACCTTCGAAGTAGCGACCATTGTACTGAAGAAGTTTAATTTTAATAAATTAGTTCTTCAAGAAGAAGATTGTGTTCACAATAGATGTGGGACGAGTAAGGACTCGAACGCTCGCCGCAGATGGGGAACAACAACAGGAACTGTCAATTCAATATGTACTGACCCAACTTTTTCAACAGTTACCGCAATTCAAACCTCCGCCGTCCGCCACCACCACCGCCACTCCCATCGTTCAATGAAGATTCAAAAGAATGGGAAAATTACGAGAAGAGGATATGCCAGTACTTCAGGATTCATCAAGTTAGCAATGAAAATGACAAAAAATGTTCAAATGTTTGTAGAACTTATGGGACTTAACTACGGGGTCATCAGTCCCTAAGCTTACAAACTACTTAAGAACTAGCTAAGACTAAGGACGGCACTAATATCCATGCCCGAGGGGGGATTCGAACCCCCGACCGTAGTTGCCGTGCAGACCGTGACTGGAGCATCTCAGTCTCCTCGGCCACCGCGGCCGACTGAAAATGACATGCGGGCCTTTTATCTTTCCTGGAATCCTTCCCACATGTATGCCCTCCTCACCAAGCTGCAACCTTGCGACCCTGACACCCTTTCCTGGTCCTCCATTTGTGACTGCCTCAGCGCCTACTACCGTTACAGACTGCAGCCTTTCAGCGGCAAGTGCACTGTGAGGTTTCGAAAATACGATGCGAGATACAGGGGAACGGAGCGTGACCCGTGATTCGGTGACTCAGAGCATTTGCCCTCAAAACGAAAAGGTCCTTAAATCGATAGCTTTCCAACACACACATTTCATCTGCCAGGACGTTTGATCCAGATCTCTTTCTATAAATAGAAAGTAGGCGCAAACAGTAAGCGCTGTACAATTTTTAGGTTGGCGCACGAAGCAGAACAGTTTTTTCACCCTGAGGAGACGATTCTTCAAGTATTACTCCATGGTAACACTGCCAGGCTCTTTACCCTCATCGCCAAGAAGTTACAAGCTCCTGACGTCACAAAATTCACCTCACTGGCAAGAAGATTACGACTTTGTCATCGTAGCCTACCATGGGTATTATAAATCTTTTGTTCAATGTTAAAAGCCTATGGCTAGATATTAATTCGTACTTGGTGTTTGTGTGTGTGTGTGTGTGTGTGTGAAAAGGTCGGTGAATGGCCCCACATTTCACAAAAACGCTCTGGTGTGGATAAGGTGCCTGCATATACACATTGAAGGCATATGCCTAAAAGCCTTCCGTATCATGCAAAGCACCACTGTGAAACGGTGAAACACGCTGCCATCCAGCTAACAGGGGCAGTGTGAGAACTTGTGTCATTGCTACATGGAGAGCTAAATGAAGCAATGGAGCAAGGCGTTAACATCAAGTTTTGATTCAAATTAGGAAAGACGGCGACGGAGATGCATAGGATCTTAATGCAAGTGTACAACCGATTTAAGAAGACTTTTGTAGCCAATGATAATTCTTCTTAAGGCCAGTAGAGGTATTTTGTTTGTAACTCATGCTTCGTATATTTACTGAGAGCATTCAGCGAACTTTTCAGACGCACCTTCTATTTTGGACTTTGAATGAGACCAGTCCGTTCCAGGCAAAATTAGAAGTATGGTGCGTGTACAAATGAACTTTAACTGTGAACTGTCCCTTGAGGAGTTGGATTTCTGGTATTTTGATTGTGAAGACTCTCTTCATGTCTTCGAAATTGTCTGTGATATGCCATAGCCAGTGACCACAATATGAATGAGCATTTTTCAAGCAGTCAGCAATCTGCTTTGATAAACTGTTTATTGGGTTGGTTGTTCGAGATAAGTAACGGGTGTCTCACGAAAGACACCTGTCAGGCGTCCGCGGATCGCGCGGTACGGCTCCTGGCCGCCGCCACTGCATCCTTCGGCCACAGCAGTGCCCGATTCTCGGACTCTATTGTGCTGCAGGCGCATACATTCAGTTAAAGTCTAAAAAATATTGCCATCTGTACGAGTCTCTGGTTCCACGTACATTAAGTGAAGGTGTGTAAATCCGAGAGACTAGGATCTCCCCATCGTTTCCACCTTCGCAAAAATAATCAAGAAGTAAACCTGAATTATATTTAAAGCATTTTATTATTAACAGTTATACAAATAATGTTTCGCCAGCCGCGATCACTGTATTACAATCATGAGGAGCCTACTAGCGGTAGCCCTCTGAGATGTCGACATGCGTCCGTTAGCAGCGGATCCTCGATACAGTCTACCGTGCCGAGTGCCAGGCACCCAGCACGAGGGCTGGACGGCATCGGAATAAAGGCAGTATACCTGCCGGCGGGCCCACGGTGGTGGTCAAGCTACCCTTGGAGTTCCAACATTTCTCACAGGGGGCAGACCTGACTGGGCGGCATCTCCGCCCAGCTACCAACCACCACCAGATGTCAACTGTGAGTCCAAACATCCTTCCACTCAAAATGAGGATACTCATTTTCAAAGGCACAATCATTGACACACAAAATTCAAATGAGCAAAACAAACAAGATATTTTAAAACAAACAAGATATGGCAGAACAAACAAGAAATGGCAAAACAAACAAGATATTGCAAAACGAACAAGAAGTGGCAATACAAACAAGAAATTGCAAAACAAATAACAAATACCACAATAGCAACAATGAGAGAAGTGGCATAAACAGGCCTGGACCAACTTCAAGCCAGACACACAAAGTATACATCTGACACAATAAAAGATACACATATATACAACTTGACACAATGAAGAAATCACTGCTTGGAGAGGGGACACAACTTGGGTATGGGCCTTTTAAACAGGCCGTTACCAACCTTCACCAACACCACACGAACACACTTGTCAGGACCAGGAAACAGCTTGACGATGACACCTGGCTCCCACACGAGGGGTGGTAAGTTGTCTTCCTTAATCAGTATGTGATCGCCAATCTGGGGTTGCCAGGCTGCCTCCGATGTCCATTTGGTGCGCTGCTGCAGGTTGTGTATGTATTACGTTGACCACCTACTCCAGAATGATTGGTAAATTTGTTGGGTGAGTTGCCACCTGTGCAACCGGTTGGCAGGGATTTCCAGGACAGAAGATTCAGGGTAAGTACAAAGGGCTTGTCCAATTAGGAAGAGACCAGGAGTGAGCGCAGCATGAGAATCAAGATCGTCAGAGAGAGAATACAATAGCCTCGAGTTCAAGCACACTTCTATCTGACTTAGTACAGTGGTTAATTCTTCAAATGTTAATACTGCATTGTAAACAACACGTTTGAAGTGTGACTTCATGGACTTCACTCCTGCCTCCCAGAGTCCACCAAAGTGAGGGGCATGAGGTGGAATGAACTCCCAACTAATCCCTTCCTAGGTCGAGAAGCTCACCACACCTTCAACAGTACTGTTCTTAGAGAGAAACCGTTTGAGCTCATTGTGCACTCCCACAAACGTAGTGCCATTGTCGCTGTATATGTGAGAAGGCTTACCTCGCCTGGCAATGAATCTTCTCAAACCTGCTAAAAATGAGGTTATTTCCAAGTCACTTACTGCTTCCAAGTGGATGGCCTTAGTTGCCATACAGATAAAAAGTGCATCTGAAACACCTTACACATTTCCTGATGACTCCCTTGACAACGTTTCGTCCATTTGGGATCCAAAATTTATGATGTAGCATTGACAGTACGAGTTGTGATCCAGCGTGTAACAGATTTTCATGCTCATGGGATATGAGAAGCCTTGTTAGGTGATGCTTCGGCGGTACAACGATGGGGTGGTACTCGTCAAAAGGCATGTCAGCATTCATTAGTCTCCCTCCCCTCGTAAAATACCGTCAGCATCAATGAAAGGATATAGATCTTTCAGCTTGCTGCTATGTGACACAAGTGAATTGGCCTTTAACATAGAGATCTCATTACCATACACGCTGACCTGTGCAATGCTAAAGGTCTTGTTAATAGCATTTTGGCATTCTTGAGGGGTAAGAAGCTCAGTCACTCTGTTAACTCGCAGACGCCTGGCATTGCTGGTGAATCTTAGAACGTAAGCTAATACTCTATACGTCCTTCTGAATGACGAATACCTACAAAGTAGTTCGTCATCAAGTTCAACCACTGACACCAAGGCTACTTGCGAACTCCTTCTGTCAGGCATTTCTTCCACATTTCGGGGAGAGAATGCCATGTAGTTGAGGTAGAGACTAGATAGCCAGGATGGACCAGACCACCACTGTGTAAGTGAGCTTAAAGCAGTTGGATCTATGCCACGTGACAAGTGGTCAGCAGGATTGCCGTCAGACCTTACATGTCTCCAGTTAGCAACCGAAGTCAGTTCTTGTATCTCAGCAACTCTGTTGGCGACAAATGTTTTTCAGTAACCAGGATCACACTGCAACCAACAGAGTACAATTGTCGAATCTGTCCACAAATGGATGTCACAAACATCTATGATGCCCAATGCACCAGCCACCTTTTGAACTAGCCTAGCAAGTAGCAGAGCACCACATAATTCTAGTCATGGTAATGTCTGCAGTTTTAAAGGAGATACCCTAGAGTTTGCTGTAACCAATGACACTGACACACTTTCATTGGCAAAAACACATCTTGCATATACACGCGCACCATATGCTAACTGTGAGACATCACAGAATCCATGAATTTCTAACCTAACATAATGTGGACTAGGAATAATCTTATGGCTAATTAGAATATTATTTAGTGAGGGCAGCTGCTGAACAATGTCATTCCATTCCTCAACCAGATTGGATGGAAGACATTCATCCCACCCAAGGTTTCATTGCCACAAACGCTGCATGAACAATTTGCATTTAACTATTGCCGGGGCTAGCGTCCCAGTGGGTCATAGATTGACGCAATTGTAGACAAGACATTACGCCTTGTAATGTTAGCATGCTGGAGACCCTTCACCTGCACCTGACACTGGAACATATCAGAATCAGGATGCCACAATATTCCCAAAGTTTTCTGGCTTGCTCGCCAGTAAGGTGACAGGGCAAAGACGTTTCTCTGTCCTGCACTGGGATGGATTTCATAACTGCTTGACTATTAGAGCACCACTTCCTCAGTGGAAATCCACCTGACTCAAGTAACTGCGTTAACTGAGTTTGCAGTTGATGAGCTTCAGCTTCTGTAGCAGCCCCTCCTAAGAAGTCGTCTACATAGAAACTGGACATCAGTGCTTGCGTTGCCATTGGGAACCTGTCCTGGTTTTCCAACGCTAGCTTCTGGAGACACCTGGTAGCCAAGAAGGCGGCAGGACTTGTACCATAAGTGACTGTACACAGTCTGTATTCCTGCATCAAATCCGATGGCAATTCGCGGCAAAGAATTCTCTGGAAGTCTCTGTCTTCTGGATGTAGAGACACCTGTCTATACATTTTGGCTACGTCAGCTGAGAAAAAGCCACATTGAAAGACCGAAACCTTAAAACAATGGAAATTAAGTTAGGCTGAATGGCGGGACCAACCATCAGGATATCATTGAGAGAAACTCCAGTTGAAGTGGCAGCAGAGCCATCAAACACTACTCTCAACTTTGTAGTGGAGCTGCATGCCTTGAAATCGGCGTGATGTGGAAGATAGAACTTTGGACCAATCACCTCTGCAGAGTCACAGATCTCCATGTGCCCTAGTTCAGCATATTCGTGCATGAACGCAGAATATTCCTCCTTCAACTGTAGTTGCCCCTTAAATCTCCTCTCAAGATGCTCCAATCTACGAGAGGCCTGATGTCGTGACTCACCCAATGGTTTGCAGTCCGGTTTCACTGGCAATCGAACTACAAACCAACCTTATTCGGTACCAGTTGTCTAGCGCTGAAAGTGAGCCTCACACAGTTTGTTCTGTTTGCTTCACGCCCTCGTAGTCACTTCTTCTAGTTCCCAAAATCTTTGCAATTTGGCTTCTAGACTATCACCCCTGACGAAGCATAATGTCACTGTGGAAGCAGGCGTGTTGTGTGGAGCAGCCGGTATCCTGCCAGACAAAATCCAGCCAAATCTTATTTCGACTAGTGAAGGGTGATTCGGCTGCACTAGTCTTTCATTGCAGAACACATCGAAGAAGACTTCTGCTACAAGCATCAAATCTATGGGACTAGGTTTGTTGAATTCCGGATCAGCGAGTAGGAGTTGACATGGAATATTCCAGGAACTTGTATTTATATAGCTTGCTGGTAGGTTACCGGTAACATTATCCACAATAGCACAGTTTGTTTTCACATGAAAATCACTAAACCTAGAAGACAATTCAATGTTACATGTTTGTGACACCGACACTGTGAAGGCAATATTCACACCATTTACTGGAAATGGCTGTTTGATACGCTTCAATTTCAGTCACTTGCACTGTCAAGCAAAACTCTGCAAGAGTGCTGCCCACCTTGGATGTCTTAGGTGTTGACAACAACCGTCGACAACAAAGCATTGTGGTGGGTGAGCTTGATGAGCTACATACTGATTAGTAGCTTCAGCATTTTAACTAGCTTAGAATCAGCTGCTTGATGGAGCAGTACATTGTGCCTGCCCTTATAGAATTTGCAGCAGGAAATCTTGTAACTACGCACATAATGACCACTGCGGCAGCACAATAAACAAAGTTATTAGTAGTTACGTAATTGCGCCTCTCACTGACATTTAAGGCAATAAATCCTTTGCAATCAGTGAGTGTGTGATGCTTTTTACAATACTTACAATCTACTTCAACATCAGCACTGGCCAGATGAGTTCTCCTCACATTTATTACTTGATTAGCACTGCTTGGATTACTCTGCGTCTCTTTGGGGGTATTAACTCTAAATTTAATCAATTCAAAGGCTAGACATTTTGTTGCTAGGAACTCTATGAGTTGGTCCAATGTGGTGCACGTCGACCCAGACAGTTTTTCCTCCCACTCCTGACGATATGTGGGACGCATAGTAGTCAAGATTTGTTCTGAAAGGAGAATTTCATGAAGTGGCACATCAGGCTTAAGAGCTTCTAGGGCCTTCAGATGGCTACATACATGGTTAATCAACCGCCGATAATTGGTTGACGTACTGTGGCTGACGGTAGGAGAATTTAATAAAGCCTTAGCATGTCTGGCTGCGACGATCTTAGGATTATTATACCTTTGTGTAACAAGTCTCCAAGCTACTGAGAAGTTTTCTGAGGTTACTGGTATATGTTTTAGAATGTCCCTTGCTTCACCTCGCAATGTCGAATTTAAATAATTAAACTTCTGAACATCGTCAATTGAGTCATTATTCATTACGAGACTCGAGAAAGCATCTCTGTCGGATGACCATTTGAGATAATCCCCTTCAAAGGTTGGCAAATTGATGGCAGGTAATTTCAAATTACTAACTTTGCTTGAATGATTAGAGTTGGCAGGCTCAGGCTTCTGAGCGTGCCTTATGGTACATTCAATGATTTCACAAGAGTCCTAGAAATCTGCCCTATCATTACTGTGAACCGTTAATTTATCGTCCATTTCGAGTGGGGACAGTGGGGACTCAAAATCAACTTGAATTTGTGCCAATTTGCTTAATATATATTCAAAGATTTCAATGCTAAGAGTCTCTGCATCTTGCATTGAATTACTCAAGCGTGAAAGAGCTGCCTTTGCAAGCCCGCTCTTCTTGACTAACAGAGCTCTTGCTGCTGGCTCCATTGTAGGGAATCGCAGATTGGAAACAGGATGTCAAGCGGTAACACTCACCAAGGATGTAGCGGCGCTGAGGCAGTGCAGAAGTGGTGGCCGCGACTTGCGTGATGCCGTTGGCAGACGTGGTGCGAGGTGCAGCTTCCGTTGGCGCCAAACTGCGGGTTGGTCGGAGATGATGCTGGTACGTGATGCTGTCGGCAGTCGTGATGCGAGCGACAGCTTCCGTTGGCGCCAAACTGCGGGATGCTCGGAGATGATGCCGGTACCGTGTGCTCGCTTTAATGCGATCGCGCGTAACGCACTAGCCGGTCACAAGTACTGCACTCACACACAGTAGTCAAGGCTGTTATTTGCATTGTCCTGTACAGACCTTGAGACACACAGTGGTGATTACAAGCCGCGAACATGTGCAGTACACAGGTGATTTACAAAGTTGATTTCCGGAAAGTAACTCATTGCGAATGCGCTTCCGTGTGAACACTAAATCTTGCGGTCTACGTTTTCGTGGTCACTGCATCTGGCCCGGAGAACCAAATGTACGAGTCTCTGGTTCCACGTTCATCAAGTGAAGGTGTGTAAATCCGAGAGACTAGGATCTCCCCATCGTTTCCACCTTCGCAAAAATAATCAAGATGTAAACCTGAATTATATTTAAAACACTTTATTATCAACAGTTACACAAATAATGTTTCGTCAGCCGCGATCACTGTATTACAATCATGAGGAGCCTACTAGCGGTAGCCCTCTGAGACGTCCGACATGCGTCCGTTAGCGACGGAGCCTCGATACAGTCTGCTGTGCTGAGTGCCGGGCACCCATCAAGAGGGCTGGGGCGGCATCGAAACAAAGGCAGTATACCTTCCGGCGGGCCCGCGGTGGTGGTCAAGCTGCCCTTGGCGTTCCAGCATTTCTCACAGGGGGCAGACCTGACTGGGCGGCATCTCCGACCAGCTACCAACCACCACCATATGGCAATTGTGAGTCCAAACACAATCTGAGTAACCTAAGCTTACCTTTATTTACAGTAGATGTTCAAAATGATCCCCCTCTATGGAAGGAGCGGCCTGACATCTCTTGAACATTTGCGAACACTCGACGAATTTCGGCTGCCGAAATCTGCGAAATGACTAGTCGAATCCTGTCTTCCAACTCTTCGAGTGTATAGGGATTGCTAGCGTACCCCTTGTCTTTTAACATTCGACAAAGATAAAAGTCACAGGGATTTAGATCTGGAGAACCAGGAGGCCAGTCAACTATCCTATCATCAAAAACACTTCGTATTGCTACCATAGAAGCATCGGCAATATGTGGTCTTGCATTGTCCTGCATGAAATAACCGTGAAGCTTTCCGTTGGATGAAAGTTCTTGAAAAAGTGGATGCAGGCTATTGTTCACATACCTGTCAGAATTTATAGTGTCGTGAAAAAAGTTTCGCCCAATTATTTGCCTCGCACTAATTGCACACCACACTCCAGTTTTCACATCATGAAGAGGTTTTTGATATAACTCATGTGGATTTTCTGAACTCCAACGTCGATTGTTCTGCCAATTTACGTAGCCTGACAAATGCAGCCATGCTTCATCAGAAAAATATAGCAATCCCCATACACTAGAAGAGTTGGAAGACAGGATTCGACTAGTCATTTCCCGGATTTTGGCAGCCGGAAATCGTCGTTTGTTCGCAGATGTATTCAAGATATGTCAGGCCACTGTTTCCATAGAGGGACATCATTTTGAACATCTACTATAAATAAAGGTAAGCTTAGGTTACTCAGATGGCAATGTTTTTTACACTTTAACTCAATGTATGCACCTGCAGCACAATAGAGTCCGAGAATCTGGCGGTGCCGTGGCCGGTAGATGCGGTGGTGGCGGCCAGGAGCCGTACCGCGCGATCTGCGAACGCCTGGTAGGAGTCTTTCGTGAGACACCCTGTATTATTTTATCCTTTCAGTATCAGCTTACATTGCACCAGATGTACTCAGTTTTGTACTCATTGAACTTACGATTTTTACAAGGGACTTGAAAACATTCATTCATACTAGACCACTGCTGGATCACTATATAATGAAGTTATTTCCTTTTGATATACAATGGAGTTAAAATATTTCGTACACTGCCATTTGTCTCTCGTGTTTACTGAAATGCATTGAAAAACTTGGTAAGGGGATACTCAAATAGTAGGTAGGAGGAGTAGAAGGAAGCTTGACGTACATCCAGTTCCCTTACACATTTAGCAATTGCGAAACAAGGCTGTATTATCTAATTTGTTATAAAAATAAATATTTACCCTCTTAACTTTATAGGAAGCAAGATAGAAGTAGAGCAATTTGTGAGACATCACGTAAATTGCATTCTTGTAGATCATTCGAAGTAAAAGATTTCAACAAATCTGCCTATGTATGAAACAGCAGTGTTTCTAATACATGACCGTCATTGTTATAATTTTTAATCCATGTTAAAACAAATATATACTGAAAGGTAGAGTTATTGTCAATACAGTTAGGCAGTGAAATTAGTGGAAGTTCTCGAGTAAAATGTTACAGCTGATGACAAGAAAACTTATACAATTAACAAACATTAGAATCATATCAAATATAATTCATTAAAAACAGCTTTAATTAGAAATGAAGCTCTTAGCTTTAGAGTTAGATGAAGCAGTTTCTCTTTACGGTCTGTTAACGCTTTCTGCAGTATTGTACAGGAACTCATGCTGACAGTCGAAGTGGAGAAACAGACGTGGCATGGACTAAACATATCGAAGGAAGTCCCTTGCGCCTCTTCAGCAGTCAATAATTGCGAAAATGTCACTGGTGGTCGACCTACCCAAAACTGACTTCTCCATTACGTACCATAAATAATCGATAGAATTATCAGGCAATCTATTGGGTTAGTGACATGGCGTATAGTCGTCCATAAAAATTAAACGTTGCTTGTGAATATGGTATCCATAAATTATAAGTATTCTCAAAGTAGCTCAACATATCTACGTCCAGCCAATGATTCACACTGTTTGACCAGAAGAACCGGAAAATACCGTCTAGAAACTGCCCATAGCATTTTGCAGTCACTAGACAACTTGCACAGGGTCACGTACAAAACTTGGCCCAATGGTTTTGAGTGGTCTGCGTCACTATCAGTTCTTACCAACTGTAATTGGGAGCAATGGATCTGCAGTTGTCTTGGATCCAGCCGAACACAGTCACGATCCACGTGCTGATTGCTCGACCGTCTGCTTCCGCTGCCTAGTAATACCATGTTATACCACAAGCATTTCACACAGCGTTGCTCGTTTCGTACACATTTTTCTGCATATTCGTATCTTTAAAACAGTACTTATTGCTTACAAGTAACATCTGACGGGTTATTTAATTTATTTATTGCTTTAAAGAAGTTATTTTTAGAAGTACGGCATTAGATCGCAAGTGCGATAATTAGCTTTTTTCGAGGCTGAAGCAAGTAACAATACAGACACACACACACTGAGGGAATATTTTTTGTTACAATTCATCATTGAAACTACCATGGCAGACAGTACTTATCAACGGTATTTCATGTGGTTTCCTAATGTGGTGCAATACTACGTTATTCGCGGGCGCGAGTCTTTGCGTACTGGTAGGTGACCTCGAAAGCGGGGGTGAGCCTAAAAGCGGTAGTAGCGGGTCCGTAATTGGCCAGTTTGAGGGCGCACCTAAAGCCGAACAGTAGCGAGGCTCGAATAGGCTAAGGGATGCTGATGTGACGTGGCGAACAGAGAGGGAGGAAAGTGGGGAGGTACATACTGTGCGGACGGTGCGTGGACAGGACACTCTAGCGCTCTGCCCCGTGGACGACACGTCGGCGTCGTGTTGACGGAGAGCGAACGCTCTGTGGGCGCGATTTGCGAATCTTTGAGTGTGGACAAAGTGAGTGAGAGAGAAGACTAATTTTAAGTATTTTACTGAAAAGAGCACGTCTGTGGAAATCAGATCTGAAATTACTTCTTGAATGAGAATAATCAGATTGTGCAATATTCGCTGTGTTGGTCAGGCATTTCTTGTTTGACGCGAATAAGGAAAGAGTGAAACAACGCCTGTGGGCGAATTATAGTGGCATCGCTGTGCGCTGATTCATGCAATCAGCGTACCACACCAGTAGCGAGACTAGGATGTGTTAGGTGTTCTCAACATCACTGAGACGTAGAGAGTATTTCGATCGACAGAAGTTGATCCAGTCAGGCAAGTTAGGTTGATTTTCAGCGACGGCGCACCAGTTTGCAGCCATCTCAACAAACGGTACTGTGTGCAGTGCTCATGCTTAGGCAACAAAAACAACACACGTTTAGTGCGACAGCCTCGAACGTATCTGTAGCTCTGTCAATTTAAAGTCAAGTTAGGGTCGGTGTTTCAGCCATTTTGTCGAGTGCATAATTCTTTATTTTAAAATTCATTAAAAATTTGAGATAATGTTTCTATGATTTTTCGTTGTAATTTCTGTTCCTCCAGTTAACAGCTTCTATCCTAACAAACCTGAATTCTTGTGAAATTTTAGTTCAGTCAATTATGTATTACTTGTTTAAATAAATTAAATTCACAAAAATCGTGTTTACTGTCAATAGCTAGTGACGCAAAATTCGTACCCAGTTTTACATTACTAGTAATATAGAGAGATATGTTTTTCTTACAGGAGTTGTAATCTGAGTTTGCTTAAGTAGTGTTATAGAAACATATATTAATTCAACAAGGAACCTCTTGCTGACTGCTACGCGATTTGATGTTACGTTCTTCCACGCAGGAGTCTCGGGTACACTGTTAGATAGCTAGTGCGCAATAAAAATCATTTGGAAGTTTATCCAAAATTACATCACAACAAGCATTAATTTTCGCGTTAGAGTCTCTGCTCTGGGTCCTTTCCGCGTGGAATGGCTACATACTGGGCGACCGTCCCAGTCGGAGGTTCGAGTCCTTCCTTGGGCATGGTTCTGTATGCTGCCCTGGTATAAATTAATTTGAGAAGTTTTTAAGTCTATGAACTAGTGACCATAGCAGTTTGATCCAAACAATTGAGAAATTTTTGCTTGATTCATTAACCCGTCAAGCGCTTTTTTAATCCATTTTTCAGTTCTGCAGGAGAAATTTGAAGGACGGCTGCGAGATGGCAATGTCATACATTCCTTAGCTTCACGTTGACAAACTTTATATTAAATTATTTGCATGTACTACAATTATACGAACGTTTCTGTCCTTGTATGCGAGTCGATTTTCGAAAGTTGTGCTCAATAACTGGGCTGACTGAAGATGAAGTTCCGTAAATTCTGATAGATGTTTTATTGTCTTCTGATGCAGTGGGCATTCTCCCAAGCTTTGAGTATTCTCAGTGTCAAAATAAAATCTTGTAAACAATTAACTTTTATAGATTGTTAAAAACTCTTTCTACGTAAATTGATTTAGCCTCATAGTTTTCAGTGTTAACGCTATCTTTTCAAAACGTGTTCTCTACTACCTTATTAGATATAGTATTTACAGCACTCGTCGGACATGCACAACAGGTGTCACGCTGCAGGTAGTGTCAGGTAGTAAGCAGCGTCACTGCGTTGGCCGAGTTAATAATAATTTCGTACGGCTCAGTGACCTGGTGCAAGTCTTTCAATTGGACGCCACTTTGGGGACTTGCGTATCCCTAACCTACCTCTGTTATCCAACTGTGGAAAGAGGACCTACAGCTTAACGTGGAATCAGAACCACGTGTCGTTTCTGGTGTCTCCTCGCATCGTTGAGAGGTGAAGGCTGGGTTAAAATGCAGACTGAAAAATTCCGAGATCCGACCGCGTTTCGATCCCACGGCCTGTCAGTTTACAGTCGACCGCTCTACCCCGAAATTGCTGCTATTTGAGTGTTTTAGTTAATTTATTATAATACAACCGTGATTACGGCCATGCAAATGTTCCAAAGTATTCATTTAAAATCGTATGAACGCATATCATCATCACATTAATGTACTTTTGGTTTTGCAGACGCAGTTGTCTGTTTATGCACGTCATTAAAAACGGTAAATACATTGCGTTCCTGTTTCAATGTGCAGTGCCGAAATATGATTCAAAAGTAAAATGCTTCCATCGAACGATTCTGCTGTCGTTTAAGTCCAAGCATTCTGTCACGGCGTAATGTTAAATTTGCAAAAATTATCACCTGAAAACGAAAAATATGAGCATGTAGGAAATTAAAATTCAAATAGAGTGTCTATTTTTATTAAACTCGAGCCTAGATGGCGAAATTTACGGGAAAAAATTGCAAAAGTCCAAAAAACGGTTTTTTATTAAGTAAATAAAAAACGATAATTCCGATGGGAAAATGTTAAATTAGAAAGTTGTAGCCCTTCAGATTACCTACAGGTATTTTTATTATTATTATTATTTTTTTTTCTTTTTTTTTTTTTTTTTTTTTTTTTTTTTTGTGGGAACGATTGATTTGATAAATTTCAAGCTATATCGAAGTACACTTAAAATTAATTGAAAACTAGATTCCTTATAACTCTACAACAGCCACGTTTACAAACTTACTATTTACCGCAAGTATGGCACGAAATAAGTCAAAAAAGACCTTTTTTGAAAAAATTGAAAAATCCTATTTTGTTTGAGATATATAGATCTTTTATTAAAAAAAAGGCTCATAGAAAATTGGCTAGAGTTGGTCAGAGGTTCTCCATGTGTTTTCTTAGTGAAGAGTTGTAATATTATGCTATTAAACAATTTCTTTTTAGATTTAGTTAATTATAAGTATCAAAGAATAACTTTAAAAAAACTAGCAATTTTTGGGCCCGTTTTCTGCAACTGTATATAGACGGCGCCGCAGGGTTCCAGTCCATTTTGAGACTTTCTCCGTTCGCGGGCAGCGTGTTGTGTTATCCTCGTCATCATTACATCGTCATCGAGACACAAGTTGCGCAAGTGGCGTTAGAGGCCGCGCAGGATACGGTGGACGATACGCAGATACGTATTTTTGTCCGAAGCAACGGGTGAGTTCATTTCTTAGTTCAAGAGGCCGCGTCAGTCCACTTCCGCCTGCCGGCCATTGCACATCGAGTGAGCGCACCGCTGTAAACGGCGTAGCAGGACAGTCTCCAAGCTCTATAGATGCAGGAAGAGTTCTGCAAGACCAGTCATGAAAGATTGTTTTCAGAAGAATTACGGCGATGTCGGAAGAGAGAAAAGAGGGGATAAAAATCGCATTAAAAGTGTCCTTGAAAGAGTGCAGGTTGCTACTGGTGTTTCACTTCAGACAATAAAAAATGTAAAGAGAGAGAAATTAATTGCCGGTAGCTCTGAAGGTTTCTTTATTTCAGGAAACAGCGAAATAAAGATAAAAAGGTATAAGATTTAGTTGATTGTCATAAAAAAGTTGTGCAGAGGCTGATAAACAACTTCCACGTGACAAACAAACTGTGGTTCAATATAACGCAACTTTTTCTCAATAAGGGGAAATATGTCTTTCAAGGGAATTATTCCTTCATTGCGGTACCTAATTCAAAAGTTAGGCTTCTGGTACATTAGTTTTTTTGAATTTCAATGTAATACGTACATGCCTTATTTTTGGTGCAATTAACACGCTCATATTTACCAGGTAGCGCAAAAAACAAGTTACAGGATAGTGCTTTGGAACGTTTAGAAATACGCAGTAAACGTGTCGATTACTTAAATAAAATAAAATAGTAGCGTGAAGAGGATTGACCTCTCATATATGTCGATGAAACATAAGTCGCAGTTCGTATACTAAACGCAATGAGTGTACAGATGGATCAAGTGTTGTGTAAAGGCCCCACTTTCAAAAGGACAACATCTGATTATAGTACATGCAGGTAACTGGTAAGGGCAAGTAGTTCTGCAGACTATAGGGTGTTAATGTTTCTAAAGGCTAAAGGACACATTTACGTTTTCTGGTCTACAATACTGTAGAATTTAAACACGTTCTATAATGCAGCTACAGAAATACCATGTGTTTTATTAACGCGTTTCGTATTTTGGGTGTTTGATTTAGTATTGTTCTGACTGTTTAAGCTCTATCCAGATAAGTGCAACAAATTGAAGACTAATGAAAAATTTTTCTATTTGCAAGTTAAACAGAAACACCTTACTCCCTGCATACTCACCAGTAGTACTAACAAATCAATCCATATCACAAATGTTACATAACTAACACTTCAAGTAACCTGTATTTCGAAGTAAGATAGGTAAAGTCAATAAAATGAAAAAAAAAAGAAATATTAATAGCAATGAGTTAAGGATTTAGAAAAAGCTATTTTTATGATATGGTTAGGTACAGAAGAGATAATTTATAAAACTCAGGCAGGTAGTGGAGCGCAGCCTTCAGCATACAGCGGCAGTTCCCCTCCGCACTGGTAACTTCCCCTCTCTGCTGGGGCCGCTACCCCCACCACCACCACTCTCCCCACCCTCACCCAGTCGTCTGCACATCTACTGGCCAGTTTACCCTGCGTGCACTCTACCTAAACACTTGCACCAGGCAGGCCAAAAAATAGCCCCAGCTGGGGTCTAACGACCAAAACTGCCACACAGCATCATCATCAGTTGCATATTGCAATACCTTGTGCCCCAGATGTGCATGTATCACTGCATGTTTCTGTGTTGGTCCAACTTGATAGTTGATCTATGGTATCTTTGTGGCAAGTGCTTGGCCTTGTCAGCTGTGATCTCTGTGTGTCCAATTGATGTTTAGGGCCAAGAAGCTTTTATTTATACTATGAGATTACTGTTACTTTCATAATGCAATAATTTTCAAAAAATGTTTGTTAAGCTTATGGAACTTAACTGCAGGGTCATCAGTCCCTAAACTTACAAACTACTAATGGACTACCTTATTCTAAAGACGACACAAACATCCATACCCCAATGGGGAACGGCCTCGTGCATTACAGCATATCACCTCAATGTGCTCAGCCACCCTGCCGCGGCAATAATTTTCACCTATACTATGAGTGTACCGTGTATGTCTCCTTTTATATTGTAGTTCGCCTTTTAATTGAGCCTTATTAGTTTTTAGTGCTCAATAAAAACCATGATTATTGCAATAGTAATATGTTCCAAGATTAATTATATAAACTCACAATTAGTTTGCGTGATATCGCCACTAGTGACAAAACTTGTAACTGGTCAAATACACTCTTTGAGTAGCGTATCAGTCTTCTCCGGTGATCGTCGAGAGTGCATGTACAAGAATGGGACCATTTCTGCTCGTGATTTTACCTTTGATGTATTCAAAACTTTTGTGTCAGTTTTTGTACCAGCGTGACGACCCAATATTGTTATATATTTTGCAACTTCAGCTTAGTCCCATCTCGACGACGATATAGTGTTATGTACGAGACGTAAGTTATGTACGAGAAAGTAAGTTCCGTTTGGTAATAAAATGAAATTGTACACAGATAAAGAAGAAATTTTTATTGCACAAAATTCTAAAACTCTTAAACTACTTTTCCACATAACTGTAGACATAACTGTCTTCAACCAGTTGGAAACAGTTTCTTTTAGCTCGTCGTCATTGGTGAAGTGATGAGCGTCAAGGAAAGACTTGAGATGTCCTGGATCTTGTCATCAATCGCGTGAACCAGTTCTTCTGTAACCAAAAGTGGACGCCTACTTCGTTCTTCATCGTGCACATCACTACGCCCGTCATTGATCTGTCGGACCCATCTTCTCACCATCGAATCGCTCATCACATTTGATCCGTAAACATCGCAAATTTGCCGATAAATTTCACTTGGTTTCACTTTCCTCGCATTCAGAAACCGAATCACCGACCTGATTTCACAGGCGGCTGGATTTTCAATCAACGCCGACATTTCAAACAAGCACAACAAATCATACGTAACTGACAGCGATCTCCAAATGGCACACGTTCTTCTCCTTGATCCACATGTGCGTAACTGCAGTCGCAGCGATGCAGTGCAGTTGGCAACAAGGTCAACAAAGAAATCTTGGCAATCCATACAAGAAATAACACCAGGTTGCCCCAAAAAAAATGTAAACTAATGACTGTGGGTCCCGAGGAAAATTTATCAGTGTTACTTTGCGCCCTGTGGCCATAATGGTGTCAGAAACCTTTTCACCTGAGAATGTGTTGTAATATTGCGTTTTCTTTCTTCCGATCAGGTGTTGGAGTAGTAGTTACTATTCGTAGCCACTATTAATGTTCACTAACGATACAATAATACAAGAAAATAATTTGGTGGATCTGACACATTTAGGTAACTTTATTATTAGAAGAATCAAAAAAAGGAAGCGGAACCTGACTTTAAAGTTTAGCGGCAGTAGTAATTTCGAATGGAAGCAACACCTGTGAACAATATTACACAAAGAAACTAGCAGATTCCGTGATGACCTTTCTTACCATGATGATTATGTTGACTGGATGTCGCAGATGAAGCTGTAAATACTCTTGCTGCATTGTGTAAAATGATGCTTGGTTGGCTTGGAGCAGATTGTACTAACTGAATGACCGTTTAAAGATATGTTAAGTTAACTTTCGTGACAAAAGGCTCCTTAAATCGATCGTATTTCGTTTAATTCCGAAGATTTCTTTGCAGGCATTACTAGAAAGACTCATTCATGAAAATTACAAGTAATGAGATCTCGAAGTACATCTAGTAAATTATAGATACAAGTCCAACAATGGGTCCAAGCATCATATTACATAATCAAGATTACTGCTGGAAAACCGTGGTTCGGAACCCACGTTAAACTGTAGGTCCCCCTATAACTGGCTGGGTAAGTCAGTTCGAAGGTCGGAGGAAGGCAACGGCATACCACCTCCAAACAGGACCATGCCTAGTAAAGCACTGTGGTGTTCAAACAAATCTTCGGATTGTTGACTGCTTTACCTTACTGCTGGAAAAATAGAAACACTTCATGAATTATTAAAGGTGTGTCATTTGAAATAAGTAAAAGATTTATACGTAACTAAACATATTTTCATCATACTTCGTAAGGAAAACGATCTCACACACACTTACAATTAATAATGGAGAAGTCCCTGACGGGCGACTGTTCTCAATGAGGTAAGAAAGATGAAAGACCAAGTTCACAACCGCGTTCTGGGCAGCTCGTAAAAGACAGATGAACATAAAAAATATAAGACGAACGTAATTAGCTGCCAGAGAAAGCTGTGGTCAGCGATAAGCATCGTGAATAAATTATTTATCGAATGAAATTTTTTTTCATGTAATACTACAGTGTGAAGCTACCAGCATATGTGTCTATGCATATAGCTAACCAATGACTTTGGTCACCTCAATGTACAGAAATCTAACGAAAAATTTGATCATAACAACGTCCGTTTTTCCGTTAGTATCTCCGGAAGTATTTGAAAATGCTGTACGTGTTGTGGGCCTCATACTAATGAACCAGTAGGCGCTAAACCACTCGGTGAGTGCTGGCCTCTCCACAGTCGGTGCCGGCAGCCACCGCTCCGCACATTCGATCGGCTGGGAAGGCGCGGCTCTCGTTTCCCGTGGAGGGCCGGTGGGCAGCGGTAATCCCGGCCGCGTTAGCGCCGCCGTGTTTGAGCTGCGTCGCTGGGGTGGGACAGGTATTGAAGGCCCGCGCTGTCTCGTAAATTGGCACTCCTGCAGGCAGTGGGGCCAACCTAGGGCCGACCGCGGCCGCGCGCACACGGCCTGCAATCGCAGCGGCCTCATCGCCATTCGGTCCGTCTCTAATCACGTCGTGTCACAGTCAGCCCCGCCATCACTTTGCTTAAGGCATTAACGAGTCAGGGACACCGCGACACGCCGGAGAGTCTCTGCGTATTTGCGTGGCGCTGCGGGAACGCGTGTCTGGAATGACATGAATTCTCCCATGAAGGCTTTCACGGCCGGCGTCTTCATCAGTAAACACTTCCGGGCTGAGTTGCCGTGGTCGATCTATAAAACTTCCTCTCCCTGACGTTTCGTTCTCGACTACGGAGAACATCTTCCGAAGTTGAGTCGACTCAACCTCGGAAGATGTTCTCCGTAGTCGAGAACGAAACGTCAGGGAGAGGAAGTTTTATAGATCGACCACGGCAACTCAGCCCGGAAGTGTTTACTGATGAGGACGTGAATTCTTTTATCTGCGCATATACGAATAATATGATAGCTGTACACGGTATGCGTTGCAATGCGTGTATTAAGACTGAAACGTTGTCTCAAAATTTCATAATCGTATATCACCTACTTTTCCAGATTTGCCATTAGAAACAAACAAACAAAATTTGTATGTTTCTAATCACAATTTCGTGACCGATATGAGGTTCTTGACCGATTCCTTTACAATTTTGTCATAACATTGCAAAGGAATACGCCCATGCTTTTAATTCCTCTTTTGTAATACGTTTGTGATACGTGTTGCGAGTAAATAAATCTATACAAATATATAGTAGCTTACGTCAAAAAATCAGTGAAATTCGCCTCTTTTTACATTTATTTCCTGAACAATCATATCTCTTTGCGATTCGGCTTGAAGAGAAAAAATTTATTTCTTTACTTAAGCAGGAATAGTATTAGGAACACTTATTATTCTTATTGCTCTTTCGCCATTAGGAAATTAACTGTCGCCTCACGCACCACACGAAAACATTCATAGCTGTGACTGTCACGGCTGTACATGAAAGCTAGACTGTGATATTAGTATCTAAATTTCGATTAAACACACTGAGGGTTCATCGCGTTGAATATTATTTCGTAGAACATAGCAACGAATAAAACCCGTTTCAGAATTATGGTAAAGTTGAAACAACGAAGAGTAAGTAGCATTTTCAATGAAAAATTGTTCTTTATTTGGAGTTATAAATAACAAACGTAAATTCCCAGATCGATCTAAGATTATCTTCCTAAGAGACTTGAGCAGGTCTCCAGTTTCAGTTATTCAGGTAGTGACATTAGTGTGTGTGGATATATACAAGGAAATAGAAAAGAAAATCAACAAATTTCAATATATCTGTGACGCTATAAAGAAAGTTTTAAGAAATAAAGTTAGGAAAGATGACATTGAAATTATATAAACCACCAATGGCAGCGCCTGTGCTCCTTATGGAAGTGAACCCTAGATTGAAAGAACAAGAGATAAAAGAAGATAACCTCAGAAATGAGGTTTTTTAAGAAGGTTGCTCAAGAAGGAACCACAAAAAAAAAAAAAAAAAAAAAAAAAAAAAAAAAAAAAAAAAAAAAAAAAGATGAATCTACAGCTTAAACGAAAATATTAAAGAATACAGTAAAGAATACAGGGAAGAATGGAAACTATACCTCGAAAGATTGAATGAAGAGAGAATTACAGACGCGGAGAACAACTACAAACCCTTGGGAAGAAGAGATATATATATTGGACGACCAAGAGACAGATGTGGCGTGAAATCGGAACAGGCATATTGTCTAATCTTTGAAGTGAATATGCTAATGTTGATGATTCTTGGAGTGAATAAATATTCTGATATGATACTTAACAAATTCATACAAACACCAGCTGTGCTGACCTACAATTTCCTACAGATTTAATCGAAACCGCTCCTTATATAAGGATTCTCGCGGACATTGATTATCCGAGAAATCAATCAACTAAACACCTACATTGCGTTGCTGTGATTATGTTGAATAAAAGGAAACTAAAATGTAGTTGTTTTCACAGAATATCACTGTTTATTGTTAAGCCAGTGTACGTATTACATTTCTTGCGCGTCCATGGGGAGAAAGGGGAGGAGGGAACCGAGGTTGTGTTACCCGGTCTCGATTTGAGTGTAACGCACGTGGTTTGAACAGACATGTTGACATGACGGAAAGAAGTTTGGCGTAGAAGAGTGAACAGTATCAGACTTGCTGGATAGCAGTGGACGAAACTTGGCATACGGCGCCGGGCAACAGGTGGTGATCGTCCTGTCTTGGTCGAGCAAATCCATGGTGTTTGTAGGTGATAACGATACGGAATGCCTCTATCGATACGAGAGGGGAGCGGCAGTAAAGACTCAGTCTGCTGACACCTGGCAACAAGGCACAGCTGACAGTGAAGCTCGCTGGACGAGTCGGACCAGAAGTTCATGTTGCGAAGGAGTCTGCTAGAGTCTGGGATATGAGCGTTGTACTGGCTTACTGCCAATGCGGGGCATCTGTTCTGTTCTGGACAAATGGACGGGGCTTTACGGATCTGAGGAATGCGGTGCTGCCAGTATTCAAGCTGTTATTAGCTGTGGTGTCTGTTCAATTATAATGGTCGAAGGAGGTTATGCTCGTTGTGTTCAGTGTAAACTGGCTGGGTTTGCTGATAGAAGTCTTCCGATGTGCTGTTTTAAGCATTCTCTTCTCCCTCACAGTATTACTGACCTGTAAAGTAGAGGAAGCTTAATATTGATACACAAATTACGGTTGTTTCTCGAAGATCTATGACAAAATCAACAAGATATTCAATATGTTGCATATATTGACAACAATCTATATAGCAGGCAGTCTCACTCATATTTTAGATTTTCCCGAGTATTATTGCCAATAGGAGTACAGGTCATTCTAACCATATAAGCCAATTTTGGCGAATTCAGGCATTTAGCAGAAACGTTTATCAACGCGATAAAAATTTAATGTTGTTGTTGTCTTCTGTCCAGCGATCGGTTTGATGCAGCTCTCCACCCTTCTCTCCTCACAAAGCCATGTCCTAATAGCAACGGCAACCCACTTATATTTGAACCTGCTTACTGTATTCGTCTCTTGGTCTGCCTCTACGATTTTTATTACAACCTTATCTCAAACGCTAAATTCGAAATTCCTTGATGTCAAAGAATGTGTCCTTCTGATCGATTTTTTAGTCAAGTTATGGCAGAAATTTCTTTTCTCCCCAATTCTGTTCAGTATTTCCTCACTAGCTACGCGATCAACCAATGTAACCTTCATAATTCTTCTGTAGAACTATATTTCCATAGGCGTCTCCTCTTCCGGCCTGAACTATTTGTTATCCACGTTTCGCTACAGTAAAAGGCAACACTTCACACAAATGCCTTCAGAAAGATTCCTTAACACTTGAATTAGTATTCGATGTTGGCAAATTTTCTTTTTCAGAAACGCTTTCCTTCCCCTAAACATTCTGCATTTTATTTCATCTGTACGGTGACATCGTATGTAATTTTACTGCCCAAGTAACCCAGCTCATATGCCACCTTCATTGTCTCTTTAGCTAATCTAATTCCTTCAGTATCACTTTCAGTATTATCCTTGTTTTGGTTTTATTTATACAATATTATCTCATACAATCCATTCATGGCACTATCCATTCCGTTCAGTCGCTCTTCCAGATCCTTTGCTCTGTCTCACACAATTTCATTAGCAACTGCTGTATATTAATATACATTCGGCCACTACGGTCGGAGGTTCGAATCCCCCCTCGGGCATGGATATTTGTGCCGTTCTAGTTCGTAAGTAGTTCATAAGTAGTTTGTAAGTTTAGGAACTGATGACGCCGTAGTTAAGTCCCATAAGATTTACAAACAATTGAACATTTGATTAATATACTCCATTGCTAATAAATAACCGCGCTATAAACGCATTATGTTCAAAAGTGAATTTTGTATTACGTTGTACTTAAAAATCACAACGAATGATTTTGAAATATGCTCACAACAGACACACAAACTCGCACTAACACTAATCTTGAAATGCAACCCTTTACCGCAAAAAATTGTGAAACCTCTTGTATAACGAAGTCAGTTATTGTAATTATTATCTATGGTAGCACCTATTCAACAACTCTGCTAAACATTATTATCTGTTACCCACTAATACTTAGAGAGCCATTATGAATATATTCCTACAATAAATACAAGATGAGGCACTTCCACATCTATGTAGATAATCTGAAGTTCATGGCAGAGGGTTCATTGAACCACTTTTATGATATTCATCTACAGTTCCACTTTCTAACAGGTCGCAGGGAAAACGGAAACACCTAAATCTTTTCGATTTCGCTCTGATTTCTCTTATTTTATTATGATGATCATGTTTATATAGGTGGGTCCCAAAAAAGTATGTTGTCATTCGGAAGAGAAAATTGATGAAAGAAATTTCGCAAATAGATCTCGTCGCAATGAATAACACCTTTGTTTTAATGATTTTCACCCCAACTCGTGCATCATTTCTGTGACATTCTCTCCCCTATATCGCAATGATACAAAACGACCTGCCCTTCTCTGGACTTTCTCTAAATCGTCCGTCAATCCCACCTGGCGTCGATCCCACAATCCGCAGTAATACTCCAAAATAGGTTACACAAATGTACTGTAGGCAGTTTCTTTCGTAGAAATGTTGCATCTTCTAAGTGTTCGCCTTCCCTACATTTTCTGTGTGTGCTTTCCAATTTAAGTTGTTCGTAATTGTTACTCCTAGGTATTTCTTTGATTTTACGGTCTGAAGATTTGATTTATCGTGTAACTGAAGTTTAGGATCAATTGCCGACTTTTGTACCATACAGATATCTAAATCATTTTGCAGTTGCTTTTGATCTTCTGGTGACTTTCCTAACCGATAAATGACAGCATCATCCGCGAACAGTCTAAGAGAGCTATTCAGTTTGCTTCTAAATCGTTTATAAAAAGAAGGAACAGTAGGGGCCTAGAGATCGCCACATGTTCTGCTCGCTTACTTTTCGTCCGTTAAAACTTTTCTGACAGGAAATCAGGAATGCAATCGCCCAACTGTGGCGAAATCCCACAAGCACGTAATTGGATTAGTGTAGAAAGCTTTCTGGAAATCTAGAAATACGGAACCTATATGACAGCCCTTGTCACATCATACGAGTAAAGAGCTTGCTGTATTTCAGAGAACGATACTTTCTGAATCCGTGTTGACTATGGATCAATAGGTCGTTCTCTTCGACGTGGTTCATAATATTTGATGAAAGTATATGTTCTAAAATCATGCTGGAAACCGATTTCAAAGTATAGGCCTGTAATTTTGCAGATCACTCCTATTGCCTTTATTATTGTAGTGACCTGTGCAACTTTCCAGTCTTTGGGTACGAAAAGTTCGCTGAGTGATCGGTTGTATATGATACCTAGGTATGGCGCTATTACATCAGCGAACTCTGGAAGAAATCTAATTGGTATACAAATGAGACTGGGAGACTTACTTTTGTAAAGTGATTTAATTATACCTAAGTGAAAATTATGTATTATTATTATTATTATTATTATTATTATTATTATTATTATTCCCAGGGGTAGGGGAAAGTCGGATAAGGTGGACGACACCATATTAATATTCTTCTGGCTTTATATTGAAATCAAATACTTCATTAGCGGTAAAATGATTGCTTCATGTATCCCCTTTACATTCAGGCCCTTGAACATTTCGTAAAACTGAAGTTTTTCTAGATCTATTTATGTTAGTGATAGTACCATTCGTCACCTTACCCTACAAGAAGGATAAGATTACTTTGGAGTAATGAACATTTTATTTAGAAAACAAAGACATGTTATTGGAAATTATCTATTTATCACAAAAGTCGCGAACATAGTATTTCTCCTTTGCATCCCTGTAATTTACACCCATACACTGAGCATGACCTCACTCTTGGCATCGAGAACATTGATACCACAATTCAGTCTTTCCAACTTCATCACAAAGGATACAGTCTCTTTCATCGACAGAATCGGAATCATTGTCGGTGTCTTCAATGTCACTGGATGAGTAAGAATATGAGTCGCAGAAGTCCATTCTACGATCCTTTCTTTTGTTTCGTTCCAGAACATTCGCTGAAAGCCAGTTTAAGTTTAGGACCATTTGTTCACTTTTTTCCCCTCTGTATTCGCATACTCTCTCTTTTTTTTATCTTCATTTTTCTGTCTTTTTCTTCTTATCTTTGTCCTCTTGTTTTGTCTTTTTTCTTCCAGAGCTATTTTCACGGGTGTGCTTGTTATATGTAGGAATTGAAACTTATGTTTTCGTTTCTTGGAGCTCCTATAGGTGCAGCTTGAGGTAACGGACGTAAAGCAGAGGTAGATCTGGAATTATAGTTGAATGATGGCACTGATAAGGCACCAAGTTCTGCATGAGGTAATGGAGCTAAAACAGAGGACGTTGCAGAGTTAGATGAAAGCCCCGGTAGTGTATCAAATTCTGCAGGTGGGTTTGCTGATATCTCAGGTAGAGCATCTCTTTTGGGTGTAATGTCATTGATGCTGCAGTCTTTTGTTAGTCATGGCGTGAAGCCTTCATCACTAAATATCTGTGAAATTAATCGATTCCTGTGTCCCTAAAACCCTTGATGACGTACTCGCCATCTTAACTTCTGCATAATTCTTCGTCTTAAGCGCAGTCGACATTATGGATACAAAATTAAAAATGGATAAAGTCTCACAGAATAAATTAATTAAACCATTATTAAAGCATCAGAAAATCCGTAAGGCTTAGGAGGAATCAACGATTATTCATTAAAATGAATACTTTAAAAAGTGCAGAGTCAACCATCAACTGTTTATTGCACAGAAAACTTTGCTAATGTCGGATATTATCCATCTTCAGAAGAGTAAAATTAAACAGGCTGATTGATAAATACAAAGTTGATTTGATAAATTTAGCAGAGATTGAAGTATTCATGGTGTGAAAATAGTATATCTTTGACCGCCACGATATACTATTTTCACACCATGAATACTTCAAACTCTGCTAAGTTTATCAGATCAAATATGTAGTTATCAATCAGCCTGCTAAATTTTACTCTTCTGAAGATGCATAATATCCGAGACCGGTAAAGTTTTAAAAACAATAAACAGCTGATGCTTGACTATTACTTTTTTTAAATAAAAGTATTACTCACATGTGTGAAATGAGCGTATGGCTTTCTTGGCCGGGAGATCCCTTACGGAATTATTCGGCCGCCTGAGTGTAAGTCTTCCTATTTGACGCCGCGTGGGCGACTTACGTGCCAATGATGATGAGATAATGATGATTAGGACAACACACAACACCCACTCCCCTGCCGGGAATCGAACCCGGGCCTCCAGCGTGGTAGTCAGTGACGCTGCCACAGAGCTACGGAGGCGGACATTACTTACACGATACTTATGAAAGGAAAAATTGTTACGAAACAGCGTCCACTTCCAACCCTCTATTGTCAACAAACAAAATGACGAAGAGGTTCTAGTTAAACAGGCATGCCTGCATAGCGCACTAAGGAAGCAATACCATAGTGCACGTAGCACCAACTGTTGAGTTAACAGAGAAATTGAGAATTCTTCTTAGACTCCTCGTCAACTTACCCAACTCCCCCCTATCTACTTCTAAATTACGAATCTGTCTTACGAAATATATGGAAAAATAGAACTCCGATTAAAAACGCTGCATTAAAAATGTTTCACCTCCAAGAGTGACATCCGTTAACATAAAGCTCGATTCCCCGTGCACAACCCTCGTTTCATGAGAGCCTCGTTAGATGGCGCTGTAACAGGCAATAATAAAAATGATTTGAAAATTCCTGAGAAACGAAAATACCTCAAACAAATACATATCATATCAATAAAATAAAAGTACAGTTTTTGATATTTTTGATTATGCTCTCGTGTGACACCTCTCAGAATCGAATGAAGACTGTGATAACGCTCTCAGTCTAAGGTCAGACTGTTAACTGTACTTCAGTGATTGGGACTGTACATACCTCTACGCAATTGTTCTGCGATGTTAGGGTTGCGCATAGAGTACATATCATTTCCTCGTAGTTTGTGGCTCATAGATACGTTCATGAAGCTCGTCATAGGTATGCTAATCTGTAGCCCGATAGGAATGTGCCTTCTGCAACGACGTTTCGCAGAAATTGTCCATCTGATTGTTGAAACTGGAAGTGTTAAATTTAGAGAAAGAGTCCATTGTTTATTTGTTCCAGATATTGCAAATCACAGTGCCATCTATCATGAAACGAAATAGCTGTTTCATACAAAAGTTGCATATTTTTTCACGGAGAAGTGAAATCTGCAATAAAAATAGTGGTTACTATTCAGATTGGAAAGTCAGCCACTATCCCGCCTATGGGTGGTGCAGCCGGCCGCGGTGGCCGAGGGGACTGAGGCGCTCCAGTCACGGTCTACACGGCCACTACTGCCGGGGGTTCGAATCCCCCCTCGGACATTGATATTTCTGCCGTCATTAGTGTTAGCTAGTTCATAAGTAGTTTGTAAGTTTAGGGACTGATGACCCCGCCTAGTTAAGTCCTATAAGCTATACAAACATTTGATTTGGGTGGTGCAGGGGAGTCGACCTTTACGTTGATGGAGGGCCCCCTTCAAGGTGAACAACTTTAAATACAACTTTTTTTTTTTTAATTCATTTGCTCAAGTTTGGCATTGGCGATCTTCTTGTGAATTCAAATTAATGTTATGCTAAGATCGCAAATTTATTTATTTGTCTCGACGATCTGTTTCGGCACAGTGAGGTACCATCTTCTGGTTTGGTATCTTAAATCATTTATGACTTTAAAGAAGTGGTCGACATACTTGTCAGTTCCGATGGTGAATCAAGTATAAAATCGTTACAAGTATAAACAATAAAATAGACCCACATACACGCAATATTGTACATCTTTAAATGTGCTGTTGATTTCAGTGCGACTTCATACGATTGTATTCTTTTACGATCTTGGCATAATATGAATTTAAAGTTCTTAAAATTCGATTCGTATTTTAGCAAATTCGCGAACAACTGTTGTATAATTATCTGTAACTGCACAGTAACATAATGATATATACTTTCCTACTACTCAAGCCGACATTAATTATATGTAATTCACTGAGACATGTCGGAAGTTTACATTGTATGCTTAACAACACGTATACACTGAAGAACCGGTGTCCGTTAGTGCAATGTTTAAACCCACACTTTAAGGTGCAGTTCGAATCACCTACCGTTTCTGGAGATTCCACTGAGCTATAGAGGTGAACGTTAGTTTAAAATGTAGAGTGAGTTCAGCCCTACTGCTATACTATTGGCCTTATGAATTAGTAAGCTGTAAACAGTCAAAGTTTGGAAAGTAGGAGAGGTTGTGAGGACGGGCTGAGAATCTTGTCGAGATGGCTCAGTGGTAGCGCACTTGCCCGCGAAAAGTAAAGGTCCCAGGCTCGAGTCCCGGTTCCGGCACTCAATTTCGATCTGCCGGGAAGTTTCACTCAAATTATTAAAATTGCCCTTATTGAATAGTAAACTTTAAACATTCAAATTATTAAAATACTGAGGGCTATTGTGGTGTGTTTGGATGGATTAATTATTAAAACCCAACTTTCCGTCCCCATCTGCGAATGACATCTTCAAGGAGGGATCCTAGCATCTTTGAATGTTGAGATCGTACCCTGACTTGCTACTGACGGCAGCGAAGTTTCGTTTTCGCGGAGGCGTGACGTCACATGTTCATTAATCGTTGTGGGTTGCCGTCGTCTGCTGTTGCTGTCGCCTCATGGTGAAAGACTGGTACACCTTTTTTTCTGCACCGGTATCCAGATATTCAGTTTCATGCCCTCATCCTTGCTAGTGAAATTCTTGCGTTGTTCAACAATTTCTATGGCCTCTTTGTAGAGCCTTTCACGGTACCCGTTCGTAGCTGCCACTACTAGTAAATTGAATATGATGCTCTCCTGGCTATAAAACATGTTTCGCAACAGCCCTTCTTCTGTTGTTTTTCTACTCTTTCTTGTAAGTCTTCTTCTAGTGGCACCCACGCACACATCCCTGCAACAGAGCAGAATCCAGTAAATTCCTTCTTTTTCCAGTGAGTACATATTCACATATTTGTACAGCTAATGGGACTTAACTACGGGGTCATCAGTCCCTAAACTTACAAACTACTTATGAACTAGCTAAGACTAAGCACGGCACAAATATCCATGTCTGAAGGGGGATTCGAAGCCCCGACCGTAATGACCGTGCAGACCGTGACTGACACGCCGAAGAGCGCTCGGCCACTGCGGCCGACTCCAGTGAGTATCCTTTGTCTATATCAGGCAGGTTTGTGTATTACGTCGGTGTTCCGATCCGTGTGGTCGACAACGTCCTTAATGGAAGGCAGGAAAATTTACGAATACAAATTATTTCTATATCGTCATGAATTTTTCGAAATAGTCTTAGCCTTCTGTCTCAGTGGACGCTTGCAATAGTGGCCGAAACGACGGTGAAGTATTTGATATATTGACGATGCAGTCCAACACCCAGAAGAGTTTTATAAACAATGACAACGGCCGCGGAAGCCTTCGTTTACAAAGGCTGTACTACTTGCTTTCACCGACTTCACCTACGTAAGGAGACATTATCATCAGAATAATCCGGCCGCGGTGGCCGAGAGGACTGCGGCGTGCCAGTCTCGGTCTGCGCGGCCACTACGGTCGGCGGTTCGAATCCCCCCTCGGGCATGGATATTTGTGCCGTCCTTAGTGTTACGTAGTTGATAAGTAGTTTGTAAGTTTAGAGACTGATGACTCCGTAGTTAAGTTCTATAAACTAAACAAACATTTGAACATTTGAACATCAGAATAAAATAAGAGAAGAAAGCTCGAAGACGGAAAGATTTGTCTTACTTCTTCCCAAGATCTGTCAGAGAATGAAACGGTAGAGAAATATTATAAAAACGGTTTGATACACTTGTAGAACTTGAAAGGTTTCCGTCAAAAATATCATATAGCAATAATATAATGATGGTGATAGCTGTTATTTTTAAGCTCAAAAGTTTCAATAAACGTAAATGAAAGTAAACTATCGCCGTTCATTATGAATTGGTAGTATTGTGGTAAGGCCTTGCACAACAATTTTGAGGTAATGTGAACATTACCCTGTGAGCATAAAGTAAAGCAGACTTACCGATAACGAAGAAACTCGTATCCCTTAGAAACCAGAGCAAAATTAATTTTGCGTCATAGAGAACCTTGCACATTAATTGTCGACGAATTTATTGGTTATTGACTTGTATCATTTAGCTTAAGGGACTTAACTGCGGGGTCATCAGTCCTTTAACTTACAAACTACGTATGAACTACCTTATGCTAAAGATGTCGCAAAAAACCATGCCCGAAGGTGTATTCTAACTCCCGACGGGGAAAGGCATCGCGCATCGTAGCGTAGCGCCTCAATACGCTCGGCCGCTCCGCCACGGCTGGGCGTAAGTGTGGCGCCATTCCAGAGTTAAACAAAATAATGTTTGTTCTGGGATGAAAATTACTCCACGATAGTAACACATGGTTAATTCTCATATTTTTTCGTGATTCGTTTTCAATAAGATTTTATGTACTTCCTTTGATAACACCAATCGTAGAAAACTAGAAAAATAGCTGGAAATTTCATGCATTGGTAATACTTTTACGACAACCAGGAAATAACGTAACGACTGTTCGAATTATTATCTTGAAATCTGTTACAGATCACTGCATTGACTTTTTTTTATTACTTCGCATCTATATGCGAAAACTCTTTCCTGTCCAGTGAGCTTAATGATATTCTTTGGTCCCTGGATGAAGTGATTCACTTGCTTGTAAAATAATGCTTCATTAGGTTGACAAAGCGCTGAATACTTCGCAGGAATTACTGAAAAAATAAAAAAGTTTTCCATAGTCGTCTACGAGTTTCTCGTCGTATAACGATGGATTTCTGTGTTCACCTCATCAATTATGATCAACAATGATCCCTTCTAACATATGACTACACAACTTCGTTTAAGAAATGTGTGTTTATTTTCTCAGATACTCAGATTTTATAGCTGTTGCATACACGTTCGGATGTTGAGATACTTGTGATGAAATCGAGGAGAAAACTTGTCCGCTAACTTTTGGAAGGTCTGATGGAGATTGTTGACAGCAGTTGTCTGGACACCATTCTCATTCGACGAAAAAGTAAAAAATTAAATTAAAAAATTGGTGGGCAGGGTAGAATTTGCTGACCCTTCTTGCAGGAATAAAAGGTTGTGGGGTAAGGTGGTACAATTTCGATCATTTCGGACAAATATTATTGTAACTGGAAATATATTAGACTATGACACTTCTTCCTGGATGTTTAATGAATATGTAACACAAATATTAGACAATTACAAACGTTGGTATAAACGTAAAACAAGGTTACATAATTGAGAAAAATCGGTCGAAAATGTACCACACTAGGTACATTTGTGATCACTTCCTGGTACAATTTTGATTACGGGCATCTTTTACATAAAAAGCACTTTTTCGTCAGGCACCAACGCATACTTGGTGGTACCAAACATTGCATTTTTGTGAGCGAATCCAGTCAGCCTTAACTAGAAAATTTTTGAGTGCGTTAGACGAAGTAATTTCACTTACATCTTAACAGAAAAAAAATTTATATCTCCGTGGCACAAAGTGGTGTATTCTTGGAAACGACAGCAGGAGCTGTGGCAACCTGCTACACTACAAGGCCACACAACGAGACACTACGAGTCTAACAAATGGCGCGAAAATTTATGTTGATTGGAATTGTACCTATATCGAATTTGTATCACCTTACCCTACTTGCGGGCCGACCAATCGGCATTTTTCGGAAACAACTATAGAACGTCACGAATATAATTGCTAAGACGCAGTGCAGGCATTTGACGACAACCTCAAATAATTCATTCATATAATGACTTAAAAAGTGTTCAAACAAACTTGGCGATCAGTCCCTAAACTTACACACTCGTAAACTAAGGTAAACTAACCTAAGGGCAACACAAACATCCATGCCCGAGGGAGTATTCGAACTTGAAAAGCAGGAGGCAGCGCGATCCGTAAGATGGCGCTCCAGACCGCTCGGCTACTCCCGCGTGGCACTTCAATTTTCACTAAAAGAAATTTCAAGGTGCCTGAAAAACATCGTAAATTTTGGCAGACGCTAACTAACTAAAAAAAAAAAAAAAGAAAAAAAAAAAAAAAGAACACCGGCCGTAGTGGCCAAGGGGACTGAGACCTTCCAATCACGGTCTGCACGGCCACTACGGCCGGGGGTTCGAATCCCCCCTCGGGCATGGATATTTGTGCCGTCCTTTGGATAAGCTAGTTGATAAGTAGTTTGTATGTTTAGGGACTGATGACCCCGTAGTTAAGTCCTATAAGCTCTACAAACATTTGAACATTTTTGTACAAAAAATATATATTTTTTTATTTCAGCTCCTCTTGCACTGACCGAATATCGGCGAAATTTGGTTATGGCGCTTATGATTTCCTCCTCGTAAGTACCAGTATTTCCCTTTGCACCCGGAAAATCGCAGGCAATAAATTCTAGAAATGTACGAGGAATCTGCGGTGAGCTAAACGTCAGTGTTACAGACTGCACAGGGAAGCAAGTGCTGCTTCCTACCCTTCTCAAGGGACTGGTAACCGTAGCCGTACCTTTAAAAATCAAACCAACCAACCAACTACCCTTTTCCCTTTACTTCCTGCCAAACCTTCCCCCTTCCACCCATTGCCGACGTCTATCGGTATGGAAAGGAAGGTCTCAGTAGACCATTGACGAGAAACGTAAATGCTGGGACACAGTTTCATTTGCAACTTGTGCAAGTTCCAATTGGTCGGTGCCGGAGCCAGAGGCACAGTGTTTAGTTCTGGTACATATCCGCCTCCCATCTCCTGTTGGATACAAATTAATTTCGCCGCTAGGTGATTACTTGTCGCCACGGGCGCATGCCAGTTAGGCTGTTATTTCATCTACCATAGCGTAACGGAAGAAAAAACGAAAGTGAGTTACTTTTTATTATTGTTTGTAGAAGGACGCAGAGGTTTAAAAATAACAAAGTAGATTGGAAAAGAATAACGACAAAAAACTCTATTTCGGCTTTGTTTCTGCGCGATGTACAGCCGGACCGCGTCAGCTCGGCGTGGCGCGCCATCTGAGGAAATCGTTTCGCGGCGTTGATTAAAGCACCTTTAATCTAGGGAGTGGCACTGGGCGCTGTTCGCTGCCCCCCTCTACCCCCCCCCCCTCCAGCTCTCGCCATCCTACGGCCGGCTTGTGTGTTTCGCATTCCTGTGATAATGGATACCATCTGCTTCCCAAAGTTGTGTGTGCGTGCGCACACGCCATCCATTTGGCCGAAAATTTCATCTCCATCCGAATAGGCATGCCGTTTCCGAAATAGCCTCCAGATAAAGGTATTTACCCTGGGGCAGATCAGTAATTGGAAACGCTCGAGCATTGCGTATGGTGAAATTACATTGTAAACAGAAAGATGGGAATAAAAACTCCACAAAGAGCTGTGAAATTTGTCACTAAGTCACTCGTTATTATAATTTCCTGATTGTCAGTGAATAATATTCTGGAAAGATACAATATAATGCGGTTGGTTGGTTGTGAAACCTTCAGGATGCTCTCATGGGTGAAAGAAATTGTGAAGAAAGAGGCATTCAGCTACTTCTGTACCTACATACGGTAAACTACATAATTGTTCCAAATGTTTGTACTATGTAGTAGACAAAGACAATAAATTTCCAAATTTTAGAACCTGAAAATAAATTAAGGATACAGGAAAAGGAGTTTAATACTGATAAAACAATGTTGAAGACTCACATTACATGACGCAAAAACACTAATATAAGACATAGTTAACTGTGTTGAAACACACTTTTTCTAGAGCAAATATGCCCTAATTTTGTTACTTTAAAAGTTAATAGAATTAATAACATTTAAAAAATTAGTCAACTTGTTAATTTAGAGCAACTTTATTTAAGTATTCATTATGTTTGTACAACCAAGAGATTTAACTGCTTTTGTCTTCAGTCCCTGGGCATACAAACTACTTTAACTTATGGTAAGGAAAAAATTCACAGCTATGCCCAAGGACAACTCGACGTCCGACGGCGAACAGCATCACACTCCACAGCAAAGTGGAAATCTTCCTTTAAAAGTGTGTAAGACAGCGTATTTCAGATTTCTATAAGATTCTATAAATATAAACTGAGATTTTTTTCATGTAGATAACTACAATATTTATATATTGACTAAATTACGAAATGGGCACTACATGTGGCAGGGCATTCAACAACATTTATGAAATTATATTAGTTTCTAACATAGCCATTGAGCTCCATATCAGTACGACAACCACACTCCCTGATGTTATACCATTCCTTTAGAATCTGCATACATATAGCTACAGAAAGATATAAAATTAAAAACCATTATCCTCCCAAAAATGGATGTAATTATAAGAAACGATTATTGTAATTACGGATCCCAGTTTGGTTCTGTGGTATTCTAATATTGTATGCACAATGCCTCTTCATTGTGTGAATTAACACATTTACCATCAGTTGTACTACAAATGATATTTGTATGTCAGTTTTCTATAAGTTGTTGTAACATAGATATTACCACAGCAAGATATGTAACTATATTTTAGGAATTGTTCTAGCTATAACAGTTCTCATTATAACATTTTCAGAAGCAATTACTTATTACTATGGTGGGATGGTCTTTCTTCACCATATGTAATCTACATCTAACACATCCATCCCATTATCATTAGCACACACACACACACACACACATACCTAGACGGTAAACTCTTTTGGGCTATTTCGATTACTCTCTGAGCATCTGCTATATCCATATAAGAAGTTATAGAAGATGTTATAACCATTCCACCCTTCTTTTAGAAGATGATTGGTGAATACTGTTCTAATATTATTGTAACTTCATGTAATATGTAACACTATGTCTTATGTACACCTATGTTTTACACATGACCTAGGTCTTTACTGCTATTATTATGAAGTAATAACATAGTGTGTGTGTGTGTGTGTGTGTGTGTGTGTGTATGTAGGCCCTATATGTGTTTATTTTGAACAATGTGTGATGTCCACACCTACATTTATATAGAAACTCAGTTGCACCATTTTCTTACATCATATAAGAGCATTTTTTTCATTTATAAAAAGTATACTCCAGTTCTGAATGTGGACATCGAGAACTATACTGGAAGTTAACTACATATTGTAAGGTTACGTAAATTGCAATATTATTCGACTTATACTGTCATTCAAGACCATTTTCCTTGAGTGTGCACATAGAGGTATACTTCCTATGTGTACAAAGCACTGAATAGTTTGATAAGAGCACAGTGATGTTATTCATTGTATTATCATATTACTATATATTGTTTAATTATAATGAAAGACTATAATGTAAATATTGCATTTCAAATATAATAGTTTAATTTACCAGTTTTTAATGTATCAATGATGTGCCATTAATTGACCATATGAGTAATCTAATTCTTACATATCAGTTTCTTCTTAGCAAATACCTGCATGTGTATTATCACCCATCACACTTTATTCGACGTAGACATTGAAGTATATATGCAGACATTGTCATAGTGGGACATACCACATTAGTGTGATATAGTTCCAATTACATTAAAGTTTATATAAGCAGGAAAGAGGAAAAATATTTGAAAATAAGCAGTTGTAACATAAAAAAGTAAGATGTAAGTTCAGCATATTACAAATTGCAAATGCTATTTAATAGTGATAGGAACAAGAACAAAGACACCAAATAAATAACAACAAAATTCTAAACTGAGAGGATGTGAAAAGAGAAGAGTGAAATTTATCGAAGCAAATTAAAATCAGGAGTTAAGAAGAAGTGGGGCAACGTATGAAGCATACATAAATGAATTAAGAATTAATTTACAATCTACAGAAACATTGCAAGTGTTAAATTGTTTACAGGAAAGTTATTTAGCTTAAGGAAACTAAAGAATGGCACTCAAGTTTTCTTATAGGTGCTTAGAATACTGCAGATCCTGGAAGACACAATTACATTTATGAATTAGAAAAGTTTGATTGCCTTGATAGCCTTTTTCTTTGATGTATGCTAGTATTGAAACGCTGGTGTGTCTTCAAATTTATTGGCTATAATGCTTAGTTTGCTATGACAGATGAAATAATCCTAAACCGTTGTTGGCTAAATTGGATCACGCAGTCCAATATATTAGCATCTGTCAGAAACGCCGTACTCCTATGCCAAATGGATTGTCTGACAAATGCGGGGATTCACCTGAAGTCACACACACACACACACATACAAACACAAACACATACACACACACAAGGTATCCGCTCTCTCTCTCTCTCTCTCTCTCTCTGTCATATCAAACAGTTACAGATTCTAATAACATGACGATTCAGAAGCGAATGAAGATTGGTTGTTTGATGTAGACTGCAGAGGCATATGTGGACCAAACTCACTGCCTGAAAAAAGTGAAACACTACGGAGGGGAAGAGTGAACGAAATGAAACAAGTTAATGGCTTTATTTCAGTGATGAAAATACAAAATCTAGCTCGCAAGGAAATTAACGAGCGAAATGATTTTCAAATTTTTGTAAATCTATGGTACTTATCTATCATGGATATCTGTTCCTAGGCTTATAAACTACTTCTCCATGTTTTTCCTAAATCACTGGAGGCAAATGTCAAGATGGTGTATTTTAAAGGTCATGTTCGGTTTCATTGCCCCCTTCTACCCAAAACTGCGGTCCACTCCGTTTCTGATTACCTCGCTGTTTACGCGGCGTTAAATGCTAATTCTCCTATCTTCCTTCCACTCGCAAAGGAATGGGCACTTTGAACCTTTAATCAATCGATCTATAATATCAAAACATAAAAGAATTATTTTTATTTTTTGCAAATGTTTCCTCGAAAAATAACATATCTGGGGTGCACGGCAGTGCATCTGCCAAATCGAGCATCAGTAAACAAACAAGATCACAGCAGTTAACACCCCTTCATCGAACCCACTCACAGCACCCTTGTACCTTCATTATGGATAAAGCTAGAAGCCGAAATTTTCGAAAGAATGACAGCCCCTAAAACAATGTCATATTGACAAGTTATATTACTTTATACATCATAATTCAAGTAACGTTGCTAGGCTAAAACAATTTTCAATTATGTAACTCATTCTCTCACCGCTCATGAAAATACCAATGTAATTCTATCGGATACAGAAACTTCAAATTGTGTATTTAGTAATTGTTTAGCCTCTAATAGAAGGAAAAAATTCTTAAATTTCAGTCCAGTTTTCGAACATCCATCTACATCTATTTATTTACTCTGAAAATCACATGTCAATGCCTGGCAGTGGATATGTAGCTTTTGCGACTTCTGGTACTCGTCACAGTACGATATTGGTAGAATTAGTGAACCTTCCTATGTGCTGCTTTCCAATTAACAGGAAGGCTTACGCGAGAATCTTCCATTGCTATGATTGTCGCCAGCATTGAACCTCCGCGCTCTTATTAGGGGTTTCTGTTTGTTATCTGATGGATAAAGGGGGAAACTACAGACAGGAAGTCGAAGAGATTAGTCAAAATATATGTTCATTATATTCTGACATTGTCACATTCAAAGGTGAGCTACTGTGTTACATTTGATAATAAACACAACCTGAAACTGAGAACGTCTTGCTGCAGGACAAGATAAATTTGATAAACGCATGTTTAAGTAACTGATTATTATATTAACTCGCGAGCTTCCAACATGTCGCCTGATACTTCAAGGCTCTCAAACCCACTCCTGATAAGGTAGCTGATGAACGAGTGAGGTCATTGCATGTTGAAACGTTGCTGGTAGCTCCAAAACTTAGAATAATATTCGTCTCCAACTTTTCCAGAGAGCTATAACGAAAAGTGTCTTCAACTTAACATGTTTGCCTCCCTTAGAGCGTTCTTGCAGGTTCAGATCTGGAGCAACAATCCAGCAGGATTCACTGAGTGGAGGACCACAAAAAATGTTCAGATGTTTGTAAATCCATCGGACTCACCTGCTGAGTTATTAGTCTGTAGCTTACAAACTACTTACACTAAGGTAAACTAACCTAAGGACAACATAAACCCCCATGGCTGAGAGAGACTCGAACTCCCGACGGCGAACGGCCGCGCGCACCACAGCATGGGGCACCAATGCGCACGGCTAATCCACCGGGGCGACCACAAAAAACGGCCCTATCCCCATTTCGATCTATCAGTCACCAACGCCCTAGGAAGTGTTCAACAAAATATCCTGCACGTGAAAGAAGGGATGTCAAGCAACTTGTTCCTGCAGGAAAGCGTCCATAAAGTGCTCAGCTATTGGCAACAGTTGTAAGGTGCTGTACTACCTTTTTGTCCAACAGAAAAAAGTATATTTCTAGATTCTAGACAGTTCGACGAATACATTGAAATCATCGGGAAAAATATTTATTTAAATCCCACGCCAGAAGAGGACAATGAATTGGACGATTTTTCCTCCACGGGACCATCTTTCCCGGAACGCAGAAAAAAGAAAACACATTGTAAGTAAAAGTAAATGCAGAATAATAATTAATGTCAATAACGTTGTAAAACTCTTCGTCAGTTTAATATTGTAGCTGAAGTATATTTCCGTTGATAAAATCTTTAATTTCGTATGTTGTTCTTTTAGTTTACAAATAGTTTTTTTATCACTACGGACTGGCATAATAATTAATTAATATTATTCAAAGAGATAACTGTGTAGGTAAGTACGTACGTACCTCACTAATTTACATTTAAATTTGAATATTTGGAAAATGGTATATGACTGAGGTTCAAAAGTAATTTGATTTCACACAAAAGTCCTCGCAGGATTTTAGCGCTGCGATTACTTCGACGGTTTTATTGGTTTGTATGCGCAGGAGGGAGTATATTTTAAGATGTAGGAACTCTTTCCCACGCAGAACTTGATTCTCTTCATATTTGAAATGAGGTTTGTCATTTGGAGTAGTCGATTTTGAGCTAAAGAATTGACTCATGGGCATAACTCACCTTTCAATGAAGTGGGTATAAAATGCGGATATTTGACGATCGATTTTGGCTTAACGACTAAACCGATGTTAACATTTTTGTAGGTCATTCTAAGCGAAATTTTATGCTCTTTCATTGTGACATGAGCGCAAATGTATGTAGGACGCATCGTCTTCTAGTTATAGGCGAAAAACTGAAAAAATTAAATAATAATGTAAAAAATATAAAACATTCCTTGGTTTTCGGCTCTTATTCACAAACGAGAATCCGTCGCAAACATATTACCTTTATTTGGGATCCCTAACTTCGATTACAATTATTTCCAGCATGTGTTTATTTTTAACACCGTTTTTCGGTCTAATAGAGAGAACGAAGAACTGAGAACGAAGAACTGAGCCCAGTCACAGGAAGCACTAATTCTACGGCAGGGCATGTCTGATATAATCAAACATACCTTGCATTTCTATAAACTCGCGAGCGACCGCGTACCCGTCGTGACGACGATCATGGCTGCAGTAGTTAATCCGCACCAGGATCTAGGAAAATGGCGGCAACTTCAATACTAGAATAGTTCCTTGACCGATACCATTCAGCACTTGTAAGGTTTCTCTCGTAGGTTTTGTTTCTACTTACGTTGAACAGCCATCCTCTCCAGACGAACAGCTAGCATTGGTTCCGGACCGTGCGGTGTGGCCTCGGTGGAGTGGCCGAGCGCTCTAAGGCACCTCGTAGGGGTGCGCGATTGGTCGCCGTTGGAGCTTGGAGTCTTCCTAGCGGCACGGTTGTGTAAGTTTGTTTAAATTAGTTTAAGTAGTCTGTAAGTCTAGAGGCTGATGACCATAGCAGTTTACGCCAGTAGGTTTACAAACATCTGAACATTTGTGCGGTTTGATTTCACGTTTCTTAGGTTGCTATCCTACAGAGGCGGGAAACCAGCAGAGTAAGAGCGGTCAAATGAGGCCCCTCCGGCGAGAAGACGCCGTGTCACATCGTTAAAAATAACGGTTACAACGGTCCCCGTGGCTATTCACCATATTGCGAATTTATAGTGATAATTAATTTGGGACCCGTGAAAATACATCACCCCCAAGAGACGACGAGCCTCTAATTAGAAAAGCATCCCGTGACATTATATTGCCAGGAAAAAACGTTTTATGTGGTTTAATTGCCGATTAATTTTATCGAATTTTAAAATTTTAAACGGGCCGGACCTTGTGACATATCATCCGAGTGCTAAATTTGTTTACTGTTAGAACCCGCAATGAGAATGTTAAGAGCTTTTTAACTAATGTACACTTTCTTCGTCATAAAGTTTGGACAAGGTGGCAACGCTGGTACTACGTATGTGTTCGGCTAAAAAAGTCTCAGCTTATGAGTATTATATATCAAGTATAACATTAAATATATAGGTATGTTGTATTAAGTTTCCATAAAAAATAAAATAAAACGTTTCCTCTGTATATTACAACTTATTTTCTTCGATATTTCACTGTAATGTATGGTCTTTGTGTTATGATTAGTGTAATACCTGCGTAATATATTTGAGCGGCTCAGCTACGCCCTTGTATCTTTGGAAGCTGAATAGTTGGCGTTAGTTGTTGCGAGTTCGTCCTGTTGCTAGATGAGATGGACTTAAAGTGTTACAGCTCCGAATAGAGGGAGAGCTGACTGTGAATGCAGTAGCCATGTGGCGCGTCATTGAGGCCTTATGTAGAAAGGTATTGTATGTTATCTGATGGAAGACCTAAGGAGATAAAATTTCTTTCTTTCTTGTTATCGGCAGTATTGCCGCAGCGCCATCGTACTGCTAATATCGGTTTCCAGTATGTTATTGCCAGAAAAATTTATCTCTGTACAACAATTCTGTAATTAGATGTCTATCATTGAGAACGTATTTATTTCAAAGCATAATGTTTGTGTTCTGTAAAATGTATAAATCAACCCCACCAACAATTTCAGTTAGGATTGTAGACCCTTTGAATAGAGTTCAATTTAATTTAAATCATAAATCCGTCTTCTTCAGTAATTATCAAGTAGTTAATTTTTTTTCTCAGAAAGTTTCATTAATTAGTGTTATATGATTGTGTAATGCATTGTATTGTCAGGGTAGGAAATGCTTAAAAATTAGTTCCAAGCGTTAGAACTTTTTATAAATACTTTTTAATTTAAACTATGCTATGAGCTTCTACTGTCAGCGGAGTCACTTTCGAGAGAGACATTATCCATGTATTCTCTTAGAAGTCAATTGTCTTGAAAGAAACGTGGTAGTGCAAATTGTGACATTGTTTGTTACGGAGTAATTGGATCTTGGGACCACTGACGACCGTAGGATAGTACCTACGTACACAATATTTATCAATATTCTACTGTGTTTACTGAGTTACATGTGTTATCTAATAATACTTAGCGAATCTATTCGCATCGATGACAGCGGAAGACGTTATACACTATTTAGGTAATACACAAAATGAATCTGCAAGAGGAGAACTATGTCAGGAACATGATTCCAACACAAGTGATTATGAAAGTAAAGACAGTTCTCACAATAGAGAAATAAAAATTTTTGATTTAGAAGTTTCAAAAGAGTAAATCTCGGAACATGATTATAGTTTTTATTACTGAGAGAAAAGTAGGTCCAAATAGACTCAGAAACTGCCAATCTAGAACGAGAAAACCTCATATTATTTCCATGTCTGTGTCTTTACTATATATTAAAAATTTCATTTCCTCTTTAAGAGATCAATTTGGACCTCATTCAACAAGCAGATGAACCAAAAAAGAGGAGTTATTACTAAAATGAAATATTTGTTATTTTGAAATAACCTATTCACTGAAAATTGAAGAAATTTAGGCATTGAAATAAATGTTTTGTATGAGTGTCTAGCTTTATTTTACCTAATATTTAGATTAAAACAGTTGCAAACAAGTTGAAATGAAAGTGTATAAAACGATTACCATAAATATTAAATGCAAGAGTAAATAGAAATACTAATCATTTTCGGGTCACTAACGACCACACTATAGTAGTTGGAATAGTGAAAAGTATCGATAGTAACTCAGGGCTAATATCAGATCTAAAATGAGAATGAAATGCATGAATAACATGAGAATTGAAAGACATAGCTACACGTAAAAATATCAAACATATTATGAAATATTATGAAACCCAGTTGTAACTTTACTACTAACTGAACGCTAACTAGGGAACAGGCAATCGTAAAGTAACTTTCCATGTAAATAGGCAGATAAATGAAAAACAAAATAAGAAATATAATCAAACATCGTGTTTCGAAACGGGGCGTGAAACTGTAACGCTGGAACGCTAGCTACCGTGTCACAGCTTGGCCCAAATGTTCAAATGTTTGTAAATTTTTAGGACCAAATTGCGTGGTCATCAGTCCGTAGCTTACAAACTATTTAAACTAAGATAAAATAAAATAAGGACAACACACACACACACACACACACACACACACACACATGCCCCAGGGAGGACTCGATCCTCCGACGGCGAGCAACCGCGGGGCCCGTGGCGAGGTGCCTTGGCCCGCTCGGCTACTCCACCGCGGCTATTATGCGTTTCCAGAAACCTCAAAGCACCTGAAGTACGACGAAAAGTTTCACTATCGTTTCCTCAGAATCGATAGAGTAGCTGCGGATAATACGATACACGTGTTCACTTACTTTACTTCCACCGCGATGCAGCAAAATGTCAACGACATCGGCTTGTCGTGCTCTCCTCGTTAGCTGGTCGGTGTTCAAGATGATGCACAATGCAGGAGTTTCTGATACTTTTTCCTATCATGACGTATGCAAATTTTTCTGTTGATTCTTTTATCAATATTTATTGAGCCATACATTAGGACAGTTTCTACATTTCGCCATTGCATACCTGCCTGGCATGTGTCCATAACAGCCACAACACATTAATGTTTGTCTTGGAAAATTAACTACATAGAAGTCTACAGGCAAAACTAATCTATCTATGGAGCACACTGTCATGGTATAGGTTACTTACTGTATGTGTATTCTCCTGTACTTCATCCGTGGTCCCAAATAAAGAAAAATATTATTTTCTGTGTTATTGGAGAACAAAAAATCTCGTCATTAATCTTAGTTGGATAGCTCTTGGGCCCCGCAACAATTGCGGAGTGTAACTCAGACCAGAATGTGATTCCTGAGAGACAACGGTTCTCAGGTATTCGCAAAGAGGACTGGGATTTGGCCAAGGAGTGTCTCGATTTCAGGAAGGTCCGGTGGGCGGTCGGAACATTTCAACCGTTCTAGTCACCTGGCCCCGATGGAATCTTTCCAGCTCTCCTGCAACTAGCGGGAGAAAATCTTATTAGATTCCTATGCAGGTTATTCAGGGTTAGCCTAGCAGCAGGAATCATTCCCAATGCCTGGAGGACAGTGTAGGTAGTCTTCGTTCCAAAACCAGGGAGAGTTGATCATACCAAGGATATGAGTCCAATCAGCCTGTCCGCCTTCATTCTTAAGACATTGGAAAATCTGGATAATGTGCATGTTTGAGAAAGGAGGTTAAGAAGGGCTCCTCTACACTCAAACCAACATGCATATCAGCCAGGTAAATCATGTGAGACAGCTCTCCACCAACTCGTTGGGAAGGTGGAGAAAGCACTACACTTTCAGGAAATAGCCCTCTGTATCTTCCTGAGCTTTTAGCAACACGACTTTCGTTTCCATGGTTAGGGCAGCAGAGGTGCATGACCTAGGGACCACTATATGTAGGTGGAGTAGGGCCATGCTCAGTGGAAGAAAGGTAGAGGCTACCATGATGAATAAAAAAATGGTAATCAACACCACTAGGGGTTGCCCGCAAGGAGGAGTTCTTTCCCCTTTATTGTGCAGTCTAGTGGTGAATGATCTCATTGGAGAATTAAACTCTAGGCAGTACTTTTGCCAAGGATACGCAGATGATCTTGTTATAGTAATACTTCGCAAATTTGCTGACACATTCAAGAATATGGCACGAGGTGCATTGGACTGGTGCAGAAAACATGATCTGGGGGTTAGTCTTAAGACTGTTGTTGTACCATTCACAAAGAAGCATATCCAACATTGAAGTTGGAATCTAAAGTTTTTCAATGAAGCGCTACCTGTGAAGGGGACAGTGAAATATCTAGGTGTTACCCTAGATGAGAAACTGACATGGACCCCTCACATTAGGAATATTTGCTCCAAGGCAGAAGTACTCTTTTAAGTAGCAGGAGACCTTGTGGCAAAAACTGGGGCCTGAGCCCCAAGGGTTTGCACTGGATATACACCACGGTGATTAGACCCAGGATCACCTATGGGGCGGTCGTGTGGTGGATGAAGGTAGAACAGCAGGTTGCTGCTAAGGAGCTTGGTAACGTGCAGAGAGTAGCCTGCTTAGCCATAACAGGCGGAATTAGCAGCACACCAACTGCTGGGATGGAAACCATGCTGGATATGCCCCCATTACAACTTTGGGTCAAGATGGAGGCAGTGGCTAGTGCACACAGACTCAAAACTGGCAACAACTGGAACTCACACATTAAAATAGTGAGTAACGTAAATATAAGAAAGATTGGGGAAATGCCAGCCGACTATATTATAACCCCATACTGCTTCAACAAGCCTTTCAATATAACAGTTGGAAGTAGGGGCAGTGGGAGAAAAAAGTTCGACACCGTACGGGGGATATTGTCTGGTTCACTGACGGGTCAAAATCAGACTAAGGCGTTGGGGCCGGCGTATACGGGGTGCAACCAAGACTGGAGGGCGTCATCTATCTAGGGAAACTGGCCTCAGTATTCCAAGCCGAAATCACTGCCATCAGGGCGTGTGTGGAGGAGAATTTGCGTAGGTGCTACAAAGATCGTAGCATCTATATCTATTCAGACAGCCAGACAGCCAGACAGCCATGAGATCACTGGCAACTCCTGCAACAAGGTCAAAAATTGTTGCAGAATGTCACAGGGTTCTGGTGGAGCTAGGAGAAAGCAATAGAGTAAATCTTTTGTGGGTCCCTGGCCACTCGGGGATCAGTGGCAACGAACATGTCGACAGATTAGCCATGATGGGGGCAGAGACTCCATTTATTGGACCGTAACCTGTCCTGACAATCATCAAGGCAATGATCAAATTGGAGCAATGTAACTAGCTCAGACGACAGCACGTAGAATATTGGACCAACGTCCATCAACAAAAACATGGCAAGGTAATGATGCCAAAGCCATGTTTTAAAAGAAGCTCTGCAATCCTGGGCCTGAACAGGAGAGAGATTAGACTCATGGATTGCTGGCAGGCCATGGGAATTTCAAAAAACACTTACATACAATGGGAATAACAGAAGAGGACCCTAAATGTAGGATCTTTGATGAAGGTGATGAAACTGCTTCACATCTAATTATCAAAGGCATTGCATTGGAGAGTAAAAGGCACAGAACATTTGGGACAACCAGACCCGAAGAAATTTTGTCTAATAAAGAACTGTTCAAGGTCATTGGTTGGCTTTACTAGATATACAGGGAGCGACACCGCACAATAAACTTAGTTTCGGTGCGGGCAGTGGCGGGTTGGACCAAGACTGTTTTGGCTTTCCTGAGGAAATCAAATAAAATCAACTCAGCCCCACCTCCTTCAGTTTAAGGTGTAACTGTAAGCTACGTAAAGTACAATGTCCACAGCAAAACTTGCCAACAAATAGAAACTTCCTATACTACACATCCGTGTGTGACTGGTCAGGATTGACGGCTGGTATCTGGAGGGTGGGGCTGGCTTGGTGGTAACGCAAAGGATTTTTCCGGGTACAGGGTGAATGAAATACTTGACTGACAAGACAGCACTATCCGGTGTAAATAAACGACGATGCAGAAACGTACTGTGTTTGTAGAGGGCTGAAATTAACGAAATACATATTGCTTTCTTTTGCTCAACTTTACATATCCTAAGTTAAATACACCCCTGTAGGTTGTTTGGCATATTAGGTTTAAAGGGAATATCTTTGAAACAATTAAATGTAAGAAAAATGTGAATTTCATATAAAAGTTCAAATGCAGCTAACGTTCTTGAGAACTGCCTAATTTACCTTTGTAATAATTTTAACAATTTTAAAACGAAACACACCCATTAATTAATATTGTAAGTTGAAACTTTTTACAACATATATTAAAAATAATTTCTTCCATCATCTGTCCATTTTTAATATGGCTTCTTTCTAAAATGCTGTTCTTGAAAACAAATTTTAGCACAATAAGCTATTATACTATTCTCCATGTAAGCAAGAAAAATATGTAAACATTTATAATGTCCTTTACAGGCTGTGCCTTCAGTTTTATGTGATCATTTCACTCTTAAATCACGTTTGGTTTACGATCTGTGAGTACTTTAACTGGCCGCCGTGAGATATTTGGAGATATAGGCAAGGGGTCTCTCAGAGCGATCTTTTAGCAGCTGGAAAAGAACAGCACATATACCATACTCGAATGCATCTTTAGCCATGAGGAGGGGAAGAGATGAGGTGTATGACATCAAGCAACATGCAAAAATGAGATGCTGTTTCATAGTTTGGAATGCTGACTCACAAGCCGCAGGCCACATACAGTTGGTATGTGATGTGGGCACCCAAGAGGATGAACTTCCTGTACTAGAAGACCTGTCTGAGGCCTTCTCAGGGAACAGCGTGGACAAGGTAGGAATTATAGGGCTGAAAGACGGAACACTTTGTTGGCTTTGAGACCTGCGTCCTACAGACGCTGGAAGGTAAAGGTTCCGAAGAGGAACCATGACAAATATGTCATCAAGTTAAATAATACACCCAGGTACACTGTGGGACCTGTTGCAGATCATAATTCGCATGATTGGAAGTGAAGCTAAAATGCGTGATGTAATCGATTTGACAAAAGGAACAGTGCCCAGAGTTGTAAGTGTAGGGACATGTATATACATATCTGAGCAGAAGGGGAAACGATTGTTTGGAGAAGCTTTTGACTGGTAATCTACCTGTACATATATACTCCTCAATCCACGGTAAGTTCCGTGGCGGAAGGTACACTGTACCACTACTAGACATTTCCTTTTCCCTTCCACTCCTGAATAGAACAAGGGAAAAAAGAATGTCTATATGCCTCTGTACGAGCCATAATTTCTCTTATCTTTCTGATCTTTATGCAAAATGTAAGTAGGCGGCAGGAAGGTCGATCCACATTCAGCTTCAAATTCCAGCCTTCTAAATTTCCTCAACATAATTTTTCGAAAATAACATGGTCTTTCCTCCAGCGATCGTCATTTGAGTTCCCAGAGAATTTCTGTGATACTCGCACATATGTTGAACCTATCAGTAATGAACTTTGCTGCTCGCCTCTGAAGTGCTTCCATGTTTTCCCTTAAACTGTATTGCTGTGGGTCCCAAACACTTGAGCAATATTCAAGACGTGGTCGTACAAGCGTTTTATACGCGGTCTGTTTTACAAATGAAGAATATCTTCACAAAATTCTCCCAATAAACCGAAATCGGCTGTCCACCTTACTCACAACTGTCACCGCGGTGGAGTAGCCGAGCTGTCTAAAGCGTCTCGCTGCGGAGCTCGCGGTTGCTCGCCGTGGAGGTTCGAGTCCTCCCTGGGACATGGGTGTGTGTGTGTTGTCTTTAGGTTAGTTTACCTAGGTTTAAGTAGTTCGTAAGCTACGGACTGATGACCACGCAGTTTGGTCCGATAGAATTACAAACATTTGAACATTTTTTCACAACTGTCCTTGCATGTTCATTCCTTTTCATATCACTCTGCAATGTTACACCTAGATATTTGACTGAAGCTCACTACTAATGCTGCATTCGAACATATGGGATTTTCTTTCTAATGTGCAGCACCTTACATTTTTCTACATTTAGAGCTAGCTGCCATTCTTCACACCAACTAGGAACTTTGTCAGTCATCTTGTACGCTATTACAGTCAATTAAAGACGACACACTCCCATAAAACACTTCATCGTCAGCTCTTTCTCTTCAGCTCTTGTTCTGCACAGGCAGGATCAGGTTTGGTTATTAGGATTTGGCGTCTTAATATGAACGGAGTTACCGGATGACCTTCCTGCCGCCACCCCCTGCCCCCTGGGAGGAAATGTGTACCCACAATGTTCAAATGTTTGTAAATCTATCGGACCAAACTGCGTGGTCACCAGTCCGTAGCTTACAAAGTACTTAAACTATGGTAAACTAACCTAATGAGAACACACACACCCATGCCCATGCTCGAACCTCCGACGGCGAGCAACCGTGTGCTCTGCAGCGAGGCGCCTTAGACCGCTCAGCTACTCCACCATGGCTAAAGTCTGTGTATAGTGTTATATGTGTGAATTGTTATGAAATGTTTGCGAATGAGCCGGAACTTGGTTACCAATCCAGTATTCACCTAGGGGTGTGTGGAAAACCGCCTAAAAACCATATCCAGGCTGGCCGGCACTCCGACCCCCTTCGTTAATCCGCCGGCGGATTCGAACCAGGGCCGGCTCAGAAAGTGTTGCGTTAGACCATACGGTTAAGGGAGCGGGTAACACATCATCAGCAAACAGCGGTAAATTACAAATGGTCTATACATCAGATCATTTATATAGATAGAAAATAATAGCGGTACTATCACACTCCCCTGAAGCACGCCTGATGTTACACTCGTCTCTGATGAACACTCGCTATCAAGAACCACATAGTGTATTCTATTATTTACGAAGTCTTCCATGCAGTCACAAATCTGTAACCCTATTCCTTCCATCGTATCTTCGTTAGCAATCTGCAGTGTGACACCACATCAAATGCCTTTTTGAAATCGAGAAAAACACAATCTTCCTGTTGCCCTTCATCCATGGCTCGCAAGATATCATGTGTGTAAAGGACAAGCTGAATTTCACATGAACATTGTTTTCTAACATGTGCTGATTCATAGAAACAACCTTACCAGTCTCAAGGAAATTTATTATATTCGAGTTGAGAATATGCTCAAAAGTTCTGTAGAAAACTGATGTTAACGATATTGGCTTGTAAATGTCTGTTACTTCTTTTACCCTTCTTATAAATGGGAGTCACCTGCGCCTTTTTCCAATCACTAGGACTTTATACTGAATTAAATATTCGCGATAATTGCAAGCTAAGTAAGGGGCCAACGCCGAAGAACTGGTATTCCATCCGGACCAGGAGACATTTTTGTATTCTGCTCTGTCAGCTGCTGCTCTACACCGGAAATACCTACACTGTTTTGCATTTGGGAGTTAGTGCGTTGAACAAATCATGGTGCGTTCGTACGAACATCCTGCGTGAAAGATTTCCTCAAGATTAAATTTATAACTTGAGCTTTCCGTTTGCTTTCTTCTGTTAATGCCCCAGAATGATCAACGAGTGAATGACTTGGACCCGCTTATCGATTTTACATAAGACCAGAATTTTGTAGGGTTTTCGGAAAGATCTTCTGCTAAGGTATGGCTATGGTAATTACTGTATGCTCCGCGCATCGCTCAGGGAAAGGAAGTGCTGTACAAGAACAGAACAAATTTGATGATGCAGGCAAACAATACCAAGCGCATCTTTTTCGATATGTGAGTACTTCAGCAGTGCGTTCATGACCCATTTGGAGATACAGACGATGGGTCGCTCATAGCGACCTGGTACCAACTGAGAAAGAACAGCACCTATGCCGGACTGATGAATATATGGGTAGCAGGAGGGGAAGAGATGGGATTTATGGTATTAAGCAGCGTGCAGAGGGGAGCTGCTGTTTAAGAGTCTGGAATGCTAAGACTGCATACCAGTGAGATGTGGTGTTCTTCATGCAGGAGGTAGGCGATGTGGGCAGTTGAAGTGATGAATGAGATCTTTCCAATGAAGGATTTGAGCTGATGCAGATCATTCAGATGAATCAAGTTGGCCACAACAAAGGAAAATGAAAGGAATACGCCATCTTGGGATATAATATGGACAAGATAAGAAATAGAGGGCTGACGAAGGAACACTTTGATGGGTTAAATTTGAGACCTGCGTCCCATGGACACTGGAAGAGAAGGCGGAGGTTCCACAAATGTTAGGAAAAGGAGGAACTGTGACGACCATGTCATCAAGGTAATTAATACACCCCTGAACACTGCACAACGCGTTCCAGATCTTTCGAAAATAGCAGGAGCACTTCCAGTCCCAAACATTAATCATTGCCATTGGAAAAGGCCAAGGGTGAGTGTTAATAAAAGCCAATTGTTGGGCAGGGACGTCCGACGGAAATTGGAAGTAGGCGTCCGCCAATTCAATTGGAAAGGAATTGGCCACCGGCGACCTTACAGAAAGTGTCGCTGGGATAGGAACAGGATAGTCCTCCACTAAAAGCTGGGAGTTACTCCCCACAGAGGTAGTGTCCCAAGGGCTTCTGGATGATGATCAGTGAAACCGCCCAGTGGATATAGCGCAGCAGAGCGATGATGCCTCCTCCTCAGAGAAGTTCAAAAAAAATTCAAATTTTTTTTTTTTTATGGGACTTAACTACGGGGTCATCAGTCCCTAAACTTACAAACTACTTATAAGCTACTTACGAACTAGGACGGCACAAATATCCATGCCCGAGGGGGGATTCGAACCCCCGACCGTAGTGGCCGTGCTGACCGTGACTGGAGCGCCTCAGTCACCTCGGCCACCGCGGCCGGCGAGAAGTTCTAATTCTTCTTGCAGCGGTTGCTGCAGCACTACCAGGGCTTGATGGGTTCGACAGCAGCGAGAGCAGACGGATGGCTTCAACTGAAGGGAAGCCGTGAACCTTGGCACACTGCCAATCCCTGGCGAGAAGAGGTTTTGGAATTCTTGACAAATAGCGCCCACTCCATGGAAGGTTACCTTTGGAGACACCAGGTTAACGTAATCATGAATGAAAAAAATCATATGGTCGAAAGGCAACAAGGCAAAATAGGTTCTCAGCCTACGTACTGTTCACCAGTGACAGTCCGGTGTACCGACTTGTAGGAAACAGTGACCGGGAATTGTTCTGGCAAAGCTATTTCTGGTTTATTGTAGGTGGGAGTTTTAGGATGTGGTTCACAGAGGTGGGGACCCATCTTCACATAGGAAGAAGTTGATTAATGGGACACCTGCACTTGTATTCACTTGCATCTGTAGTTGATGTCCATTGAAGATTACGTCTATCATCGGGCGCGGTGGGGTAGTGGACACAATTTCATTAATGTCTACTTCTCCGAGTCTAGAGCCCCTGACTCGGGCACCAGGCTGGCTGAAGCAACTTGCAGTCAAATGCTAGATCGTCCTGCCAGGTGCAGTGTGTGCAGTACGCAGATCGATCTGAGCAGGAGTCACTGTCGTTTTTGGGGAACCAGGCGGAGGAGGACGGAATTGGAAGCGGTGTGTGTGTGATTGGCCTGCTGTTGCTGGGTGCGAGTGGCATGACGTATATGTTTGCGGGCGGTGGTGTGGCGCGGCTGTGCCAGCAGGGAGTCCAGCGGCGGGGAGAGCCGCGGATAGCTGCGACGTCAGCCTTAGCTGAAAGAGGGCGTGACGTTGTACCTCGGGCTGGTCTGGAAAGCCACAACTTCGGCCCAAGGTTTGAACGGCCAGTATGCTGATGTGGAGATGTCGAATTTGAAGGTGAGGTCCATCACCTGTTTTAACGAGGGATCCTCCAGCTTCAGTGCATCATGGCAGAGGCAGCATAGGGGGGAGGGGGGGGAGGGAGGATTGAGGGAGGGGGGAGCAGGATTAAGGTGGGCCTGCAATGCGGACTGAAACCCTGGATCTCTGATGCCCTCTGTCGATTTGTCTCGACCTGATTAAAACTTTCACTTTGCTGCGGAGTGTGCGCTGATATGAAACTTCCTGGCAGAGGTCCCACGTTCGCGCCCCGGTTCCGGCACACAATTTTGATCTGCCAGGAAGTTTTATGTCTGGACCTATTTCCTGCAGGATTGGTAGAATTCTACACAAGATGCAAGGACGTGGAACCTTCGACGATAGTGGGTGGTGAAGGTGTTATAAATCTGGAAAAAAGTGAGGACTGCCGGATCTACAGGCTTAAATTTAGCCAAGAGAACACGGAGCCTGAAACGAGCGTTGACCAGCTTCTAGGCTGAATTAATGACTGTTGGAATGATGTTTGAAGCGTTTTTCATCGGTTTCCCATCATCTGATACTTCGTTAAATGCAGGGGTTGGTGGCGATGCTGCAGGAATGCGTAACTTGAGCACTTCTTCCAGTATTTGCTTTTGCGAGTCCACAGAATGTTGAATGATGGTTGCTAAAGAGCCGAAAATTGTTGAAAGATCCCTGCAGGCATTGCTTCAGCCCTGTGTTTGCGTCCTGACCTGACATGGTATACGTTGGTACGTCGTCACTGAGATGAACAATGGTCCATCTTCATACAACGTTTATTTCACAGTTCAAAATTTCTACTAAGTACACGGTACTTGACTAAGTACAAAAAGTTCCACGTCCTCTCCAGATGGGAGAACGACGATTGTCTGGGTGAACACAAAACGTTTCCGCAGCTGTGGACAGACCTTCTCCAATGTTATAACGAACACGAATTTTTTAATTATTTTAAACAAACAGACGAGATACAAATGTGGCACCTATTTTATGTTAATGACAAGGGCGTATCAGCTTGTCCTACCGATTTTCTTGCCATGCCAGTGACTTAGAAAATACCTGTCAGAAGAGTTTTATCACTTGATAATGACCTAAGTCCTAAACCCCATTGAGGAAATAAACAATATTTCAGTCAAATGGCAATGAATTCCTGTAAAAAGTTGTACATGACTGACGCCCAAGATGCATAGAAAATCATAACTTCTACTTACCGTTTTGACGAGTGTATATTGGCAATTATCTAATGGCAATTATCTAATGACTCTATCCTCGTGACCAAACCTTTTCAGTCCTGAGTTCTTCAGCGTATCATTTACACTCTGTATGCAGATGGATTGATTAGTTTTTTCATTATTTTACCGCTGCTGGTTTTATGGCTAGATTGAAGGCTTATATCCTGTTGACATTCCATCTTGTTAGAGTTGCACTTCCTACTTCATATGTCAAAATGGGGAAAATATGTGATTGATATAATGACAGTATTGCTGCCTGAGGGTGATTTTTTCCCAAATTTGTTAGCTACGCCGACAAGATATTTAAAGTGTTTCACAGAATGTGTACAATTATCTGTTAGTTTCAGTTTGAATACATAATTTCTTGTGCTCATTACTAGGCGTGCTATGGTTGGAGAACTTATTCTGAGTCCAAATTTTTGAAATGTTTCTTTCCACCACGACTTTCCTTTGTATGTTGTCCCATATAGTTACATATTCTGCAGTGCCTTTTGTATCAGTGTCTTTTCTTCTTCACCAGCTTGACACTTTCATCCATTACATTGATATAAAGTGAAGAAGCTTAACAATTTCCTTGCTCTCTTCCTTAGTTTCAAGTAAATTTGATCCGTTACTCAACACTTGGACACATCTCTCTGTTTCTTGAAAAACGTGTTAATTATCTTCCCGTGTTACGTAAAACAGAGTGAGAAATCATAATATAATTTATTCAGCTGTATTTATGTTTTCATTTCAATTATTGTATGACGAAGTTCGCCAGCATGCTACCAAACCACCTGCCTGTTATGTATGCATACGTACTTACACTACTCATTTCAAACACATTTGGATTGTTTCTTCTTGATAAATTATATTTTAATTACTGTTCTCCATGTAACCAAAGAATCACTTCAGCGACCAATATACTATGTGCTGCATTATATAAGTGGTCAAATCTTTGTTCAGTGCTGACTATTAAAACTGAAAATAAGAATCAGTGTATTTTCGTTTATTGTGTATACAGTATTTAATGAGAAATAAATTTTCTATGTGATTTGGGGTCCATGGTGTCAAGAATTTAGTATGTACAGCTGCCGTGGCTTTCTGCAACAACGTTTGTGCGCTAAAATTGTTCGCTGCTTCAGTACATTCCATGAGTTCATTATTTGTAATGACTGATCGGTCGTGGCGGGTCTCACGAGAATAAATTCACATTTTTTTCAGTAGGGGGATTTTGCTGATCACGACAACATTCGAAATTTTTTTTGCACTTGTTACCTACAAATCAAGCTGTTGAGAGACAACTTTAAAGATATCTCAAAGGTGGTGCATTTCCACGTCTTCTAAAACATAAAATATAATTGTTGTATCTAATTTATTGTCTATTCCAAAAAGAGGACTTTGCCAACCGGTTGCGTAATTTTTAAGTACTTGACCTAGGTTTCGTTGCCACTAGGGACAACTTCATCAGAAGAATAAAAACACTTACATGAAACACATGACGTCAAAAATATCACGAACAGAACTGAGAGTTCCTACATGCCCTTCACACCATACTGGTTTTATTTGTATGACAAAAATGCCAGTTTTTATTATAACCGACTTCAGCAATTCTGCTCGTAATATTTTTGACGTCATGTGTTTCATGTAACTGTTTTTATTCATCTGATGAAGTTGTCCCTAGTGGCAACGAAACCTAGGTCAAGTACCTAAAAATCAAGCAACCGGTTGGCTGATATAAAAAATTGTTTAAAAATGGATTACGGTTGCTGTTAATCAGCCATGTTCAAAGTTGTCTTCCTTCTTTGTTATCAGTCATTAATACAGATGCACACTAATTGACACATCCAGAGAAAAATCTTGAGCAAACACCTGGAAAGAAGTTTAGTGATTTCTACCTGTAGGCCTATATAGACATGAGGACGTCTGTTGGGTTCCAACGCTTTGTCCGAAGGAGGTAGCGTCGCCATACGACACTGCACTTATGTTTTCGAGAGCAGTGTTTCCTATTTCGATTTTTAGTGATTTTTAGTGATTGCGTTAGCGATGTCCAATATGGTTCCTTTGATCGTACACCACTGCTGCCCCTCTTTCTCAAGTTTCTTGATTCACACTAATATCTCGAATGATTTCAGCCAAGGAGAGGAAGTACCGAGAATTACTAGATACTGTCATGCGATGGCTCCAATCACACGCAACAGAAATTGTTGATAACAGATATGTGTGGTACAACTGAAATATTTATTTATAACTGATTTGGTCACTCAATGCGCTTCTTCAGAAGTATGTAAGTGACATTATTTGTCCAGTGCAGACATGTGTCAAGGACATTACACCTGCACTGCACGTATTAGGTGAGTCATATTCCTCTCAAGAAGGTCATTGTGCCAGAAACCGAATTAAAATGAATACTTAAATTGTGGAATTGGTTGGTGGTTGATTTTTAATGTTTAATCGAAAATTGAAACGATTGCTGAGGATGGAAAAAATGCAACACTAAATGGGAATTTGTTGACTGACGTAACAGTGTTCACAACGTTTCATGAAAACGTGTCGATCCGTTGCAGACGGTAAGTTCCAGAGCAGGCATTCTGTCAGTCGAGAGGTGTAGGCTGTGGTGGACATAAAATAACGCGTAAGAAATGGCGAAGAAAGCGACATAAGGTGCAACAGAATGCCATAACAGGTGTAAAAGACATTAGGTATTTACAACTTTGACACGAAAGAAAGAATTGGGAACAATGGAAACTTTAGTGGAAGACGAATGTTGGAATACGTGCAGCAAATAATTTAGGACGTCGGTTAAAGTGCTACTCGAAAGTGAAGAAGCTGACGGAGAAAAGGAACTCACCGCGCGGGGTGGGACGATTCAAGCCCGGTCATCAGATTGGGGACTAAAAAGTAAATGCAAATAGAAGAAATAAAAAAAGTAAATTAAAATAAATTATGCGCTACCACTATGTTTCACTCTCCAGACACACAGCCACAACACTTTCACAGAGCTCAAGGGAGTCACTAAGTTTTCCAGGCCACAAAGATACACAACTGACCTTATTTTCAACGGCAAACTAGCTCCGTTAAAAGTTTTTCAGAATTCTAAAGCAAATATTATGTGTCTGCCTCCAGATACAGAGTTCCTGAAAACGGGACTGATATTGATTAGCATAATACGAAGGCGCAGTTTAAAAAGTTTTCTAGTTCATTTTTCTGTAATTGTGGTATTCTCACTGTAACCTGAAAGCAGTTACTCTTCTAGATGCCTCGCAGAGTCTAAATATTTTGTAATCTAAGCACACGGAATCATTACGAGATAAGATAACCGCGTTAGGACACGCCTTCAAGATTCGGAAAAGGGTATCAGCATTAACCGAATTTTTCCATGGAGATTATCGACGGACGTCAATGTGAAAACTGGACTGCATCCTCCAGTTACACCAACCAGAAACATGTTCAAATTCTTCTTGCACTTTTATACCGGGTAACACTACACTCAAATAATAAAAATGCCGATGCCGTGAAGATACCAGATAAGGACACGCGAGGAAAGGGAAAACGAAAGAGATATATCAGTAGTATTCAGGGCAGTAGGTCATCCATTAAACAGTCAAGTATTTTCAAGCACTACGAAATTCATATATTGAATTTTCGGATAATCAAATGTTCAAATGTTTGTAAAGTCTATGGGACTTAACTACGGGGTCATCAGTCCCTAAACTTACAAACTACTTATGAACTACTTACGAACTAGGACGGCACAAATATCCATGCCCGAGGGGGGATTCGAACCCCCGACCTTTTCGGATAATCTCTGGGATACAACCAAAGACAATGAAAACGCTAAAATCACCCCGATTTGCTAACGACTTTGGTCTGCTTTCTTCAGAAGACGGCAATTTACGAAAAGGAATTTATGAACTAAATATTTAAAAATATAGTTCGAAGGAATCTAATAAATCTAATTTTGTGGCGAATATTAAGTGATAAGAATTACTTGAAAAGCACAATTTAACACATAAAATGTAGTTTTTAATACAAAACACCAAATGAATGCGAAAAAGTTATCAATGATAAATTGAATGAAATTGAAAGGAACACGAATGAAATTGACCCATTTCCACGCGTATTATATGGCAGTAAATCGTTTATATTCAATAAAAGAGAACTAAAAGAGATACGAGTTGTAGAAATATTATTTCTCAGAGGAGTGTAGGGAAGAAACCAAATATAAATTCCGAAATAAGGAAACAGATGAAACAGACTGACAAAGAGGCACACACACACACACACACAGAGAGAGAGAGAGAGAGAGAGAGAGAGAGAGAGAGAGAGAGAGAGAGAGAGAGAGATGAAATAAGAATTAAGGAAATTTGGAGTGTAAATGAAAATTTCCATAAATAAAAAAAGAAATTGAATGATTATTCGCAAATAATCGATCCAGAGAAATTATGACGTCAGCTAATGCTTTACCCCACAAGCGTGACGCGGCCTTCTTCCCGATAGATCCTGCAGTGTGACCCCTAACGTGCATATCCCACCAGTGCTGTATATGCTATATTTAATAAGGTAGTATTTCTGAAAAAATAGTGTTAACACTTAAAAGTGTAAGGATTTAATAGGCTAAATTACTTTAGGCAGAAAGATTTTTAATCAGGCTATAAAAATCAATTCATTCTTAAATTATTTTGTCATTGAGAAAGCTCAAAGCATGGCAGAATACGCAGTAACTCAGAAGACAATGAAAACTCTTCTTCGTTTTTAAAACCATCTATCAGACTACATAGAACTTCATCTTCAATCAGCCCAGTTATTGCGCACAACTTTCGAAAATCGGCACGCATAAAAAGATAAAACCGGTCATGTAATCGCAGGCCATGCAAATAATTTATTGTGAACTCTGACAACATGAAGCCATCTCGCGGCCGTCCTTCAAATTGCATCGCCAGAAAAAAAATATTAAAAAATCGCGGACGGCATATGCCGTCGCACACGCTTCAGGGGTTGATATATCAATAGGAAAACGAGTTACGGTACTGATTGAGTAAGGAAAAAGTGGGGTACCGTAAGGCGCTGCTGTTGGCCAAACACAGAAAATAGCAGAAGAACAATAGGAGAAATGTGACGTGGAAGAAGGCAATTAATATACCTACTATATCGCGATTACAGCGCCTGTTTAAATCTGGTACCATGTACATTTTTGTGGCTTCGGTCTTCACCCCGTGAGCGCCGGTAATCACAAAGCTGGAAAAGCCAGAACACCGCGCTACATCGTCCACGGTCACGTACGAGGGGCGCAGGGAAAGTTTTAAAACTGCTCCCGCTGTTCCCCGCTTTCTGGCCCGGCGGTGGTAAAATAATTGCCGCGTATTAAAACGGCACGGCGGCGGCGAATCACTTTTAAAAGCCGGAAGCTGGATGTCGAGGGTTGTGGTACCGGCGTCCCAGAAGCTGCACGGGCAAAACTCCTCTCCAAAACCCAAAACAAATACTATTTCGCGGCTAGAAATAAATTCCCCGGGGACAAAGTTTCGAGTAGCGCATTGCGCATTTAGATTACGGTCGGAATTGCCGCGCGGTGTGGCGAAACTGAGACGACGCCTGGTGGCGAACAAATGCGAATCGCGCCCAGAGCGAAACAAGCGAACGGCTGTGGCAGGGCTGCCACACCACCAAGTTGGTGGTCGCCGCTGTTCGCGGCTGAAGTCGGCCGTTTGAGCGCCGCGCGGTCCAAGTCTCGCCGTCTGCCTCAAACGGAGCCGACGGCTAATTACTGGTTGGCTGCGCAGAATGCAAAAACTTCGCCACCGGCGCAAAACCGCTACTGAGAGCCGCTAGCCTGGCACTCAGTTTTCACCGACACTGGGCGCTGTACACGGTCATTGAGCTGGATCTTAATTTGCGGATCGTATTACAACTACGGAGAAACAAAAAGAGAAGTGCTCGGATTAAAAAGGATCTAAGGTTGTAGCGAAGTCCTTCTTCCCTTCCTTCCGTTCAACCTGAACCAGTAGAGCGAAACGCACACAAGGAATGTAAGGAACAAACACCCACACACACACACACACACACACACACACACACACACACACACACACACATATATATATATATATATATATATATATATATATATATATATATATATATGAGGGGAGATTGAAAAAGTGCAAAGACCGAGAGATGGCACCATCGGCGCATATCGAGGTGATGTTCAGTTAGTAGCATCTCTGGAAAGAACGAACACCAAGTTTCAGGCGTATTGGTCTATTTCGTTGACTGGCACTCATGTGACTCAAGGAATTCGAGCGATTGTCAAAAAATTGTAAGACGTATCGTGTTCCCAACGTGACTTGTGCTATTTGTAGCCTTCATATATACAGGGTGTTTCATTAAGTGTGTTTGCCTCTGTAACTTATAAAATAATAGGTGACGAGAAATTTTAAAGCGGTAGATCAACACGAGAAATGTTACACCTTCTGCGGAACTATGAACATAATTTATTGTATCACTTTCCAAAGAGTTACAGCACAAAGGTAAAATTTTTTAAATGGAACAATAGTTTTTTCTATCGTGCCTTGGATTCGTTGAAACCAGCTGCGTCCAAATCAATTTAAACTACATTCCTATCACAGTTTGGGAGCTACAGCCCTTCAAAATTTCAGGGGCAGTTACCACACGCTGTACATATTACATGGGTGTGTGGTGGGTGATGGGTGTTATGGCAGTGGGAAGTTGATTTACATGAGATGTTCCAATGTGTGTCCATGTTCCTCAATGCATAATGCAATGCGCCGTCAAAAGGATCTGCGCACGAGATGTAATATCGCCGGTGTGACGGAGCGACATGCGTCCTCGATGCGCCGATTTAGATTATCTGGGGATGTTGGCTCAGTGACATATACACAATCCTTTAGATATCCCCACAAAAATAAATCTACTGGTGTTAAATCGGGAGAACTTGCGGGCCTTGAATGAGGACCATGGCGCCCCAACCCCACCACACATCCATGTATTATGTACAGCGTGTGGTATCTGCACCTGAAACTTTGAAGGGTTGTAGCTCCCAAACTGTGATAGGAATGTAGTTTAAATTTATTTGGACGCAGCTGGTTTCAACGAATCCAATGGACGTTAGAAAAAAAAACTATTGTTCCATTTAAAAAATTATATCTTTGTGCTGTAATTCTTCGGAAAATGATACAATAAACTATGTTCATAGCTCCGCAGAAAGTGTAATATTTCTTTTCTTGACCTACCGCAGTAAATTTCCCGTCACCTATTATTTTATAAGTTACAGAGGCAAACACACTTAGTGAAATACCCTGTATATATACGAGGGGCGTTTGAAAATTCAGTGCAAAGACCGAGAGATGGCACCACCGGCGCATATAGAAGTCATTTTTAGTTAGTAGCGTCTCTGCAAAGAACGAAGTTTCAGCCGTATTGGTCTATTTCTTTAATTGGCACTCATGTGACTCAAGGAATTCGAGTGATTGTCAAAAAATTGTAACACGTATCTTATTATATTGGTGTGGTGTCTGTTCTATCGGACGTCCGAAAGAACAGACACCATACCAATACAATAAGTGTTTACACGCGACGACGGCGTTAGCTTCCGTTATTTCACCGCAGACCTCGCACGGGAATCCCTAATGGCGAGTGTAAGAGGGGATGGACGATAGGGGCGCTACAAACATAGCGTGCGACTTATGAGAATTTGAGACGAACGGAAGGCGAGCACGGGTGGCGAAGTGGTTAAGGCGACCGCTTCATTATAAATGAAGTTTATTACTCATTTTGGACATGAAAATGCGGAGGTAGTCCTACTTTATACATCGGTAAATAACTGAATATTTCCCCAACTATTGTTCATGAGAGGTACAATAAGTGTCACACATATTTGAGAGTAAATGTTCCAACTTGTCACTCGTAAATTAGTGTAGTCCAATGGATCATTGCAGTTCCAAATTAATCCGCGATTAAAGTATTTATTATAAAACACAGTTTGTAATCACACGACTACACGATTGCCGATTTATCTCAATCCACAGCCCTACTACCGTGCATAGTTTAAAAATTTCACCAGAGAATACGTTCTGCAGACACAGTCCCGTAAATTTTCCAAGTCCACACATGCCTATCTCTTCAAATCACAAGTTCGTAACGCGGCTTCAGACCGCCCAGCGACACAACATTTCACAACCGCGTCCAAGTTACGAGTCCCTTCCCAAGCGTTCGAAAGCATGCTGTCCCTGCTCCCAAATTTTATCCATCCGCGCATCCTAATGCCTTATCTTTTAAAATACAATTTCCCTTCCAAAATATTATACACTTAAATATCACAGAATTAAATGCTTCGACCACCTCCCTACAATTTTTCTTTTACATTTAACAAACAAATATATATTTAACAATACTACAAACGATTTAGACTGAAGCTCTTTGCTGAGGTAGCGTCCCACTGTTCAAATATACTGCCGCCGTCGAAATACAGTTACACTATTAATATTTAATTTATCATGGCTTTTTATGCAAGTATATTCAGTTCTTGTCCACAAATACATATAATTGTTTATATATAAATTATCTGCTGCATATCTACTATTTTCAGTCGGCCATGAAATATTTAAGTGGCAGTCTACAACATAAAACGAATGTTACTAAGAATAATATTTAATATAATAAAATACATACATAAATGTAATGCGCTTTGCTGGGTTCATGTTTTGTGTTTCTGTGGTGGAATCTATGTTCTGACACAAGAATATTACTACCTCAACGAAAAGCAGAACAAGAGAGAAAAATAAAGTTTATTGAGAGAATACGAAAATATTGTGATACGTTTTTTGAGATAGGCAGCGTGGTGCAATGCTGCCCACTTGCTTCTTAAACTGTCACTGATAAAAAATACGTCTTAACAATTGTAAATATAAGTCTTATATTATTATTATCATAGTACTGAAATTTGTTGGCTTTTTATCTGTTAGCGATACTGAAATTGTAATATAGCGTTTGATTCTCCTAAGTCTCCTGAATCCAGTAATATAATTATATTTGCCTTATGATTATTCCTTGATTTTATACGGATTTTTAGAATAATGTGTGTGGCTATCAGAGTTGCAATCTGGGAGAGCCGCCCTCGCTCAGCCAAGAACGCCGTTTCCGGTTTCCGAGCAGATTAGGAAAATCCTAACTACCTTTATTCCATTCACCAGGTCCAAACTATTAGCCGGCCGGCTGGGGAACCCAACAGCTTGATAAAACCTGCCTTTCATATGGAAACTATCAGTTCCCCCTGTATCTGTAATGTCACAGAATTACTCACACTCCAACGGTTCTGGGATATGTGAGCATACTCTGTTTCTATGTGTTTGGTACTGTATTAGAACAGAAAGTGTCGATTACATAAGAACACTGATCAATGGCTGAACATTCGTATAGTTATCGCATCGTGATGACTTTCATTTGCTTGTGACAGTTACAAGCGCTGTCTTGAACAGGAAGTGAACGCTTATGCGACTAAGGTCATATATCATTTGTGAAACTCTATTTATCAATATTTAAAGTTTAATGACCAATCGTGATCAGTGCAGCTAACATTTACCGGTAGATCAACAAATTTATCAAACTTCAAAGCGTATTCTTTCCTCTCTCCTCTGTTCTGCTAACATAAGTTTGGTGTGGAACACATACTGTTGCAGGGACTGAAGCATTTAGCTGAACTATTCGCAGCAAATCAGCTACGTGATTATATGCATCGAACATCGTGGTGTTCGGTCGCACATAGCCACACATATACTCCTGCCAATAAAATTACTACACCACGAAGATGACGTACTACAGACGGGAAATTGAAACGACAGGAAGAAGATGCTGTGATATGCAAATGATTAGCTTTTCAAAGCATTCAAACATGGTTGGCGCTGGTGGCGACACCTACAACGTGCTGACATGAGGAAAGTTTCCGACCGATTTCTCATACACAAACGTTTTTGTGATTCCTCGCGTAAGGAGGAGAAATGCGTACCATCACGACTTTGATAAAGGACGGATTGTAGCCTATCGCGATTGTGGTTTATCGTATCGTGACATTGCTACTCGTGTCGGTCGCGATCCAATGACTGTTGGCAGAATATGGAATCTGTGGGTTCAGGAGGGCAATACGGACGCCGTGCTGGATCCCAACGGCCTCGTATCACTAGCAGTCAAGATGACAGGCATCTTATCCGCATGGCTGTAAATGATCGTGCAACCACATCTCTATCTCTGAGTCAACAGACGGTGACGTTTGTAAGACAACATCTGTCTAAACGAGCAGTTCGACGACGTTTGCAGCAGCATGGACTATCAGCTCGGAGACCATGGCTGCGGTTACCCTTGACGCTGCATCACAGATAGGAGCGCCTGGAATGGTGTACGCAACGACGAACCTGGTTACACGAAAGGCAAAAAATCATTTTTTCGGATGAATCCGGGTTCTGTTAACAGTATCATGATGGTCGCATCAGTGTTTGGCGACATCGTGGTGAACACACAGTGGAAGCGAATATTCGTCATCGTCATACTGGCGTATCACCCAGCGTGATGATATGGGGTGCCATTGGTTATACGTCTTGGTCACCTCTTGTTCGCATCGACGGCACTTTGAACAGTGGCCGTTACATTTCAGATGTTTTACGACCCGTGTCACTTATCTTTCATTCGACCACTGCGAAACCCTATATTTCAGCAGGATAATGCACGACCGCATGTTGCACATCCTGTACGGGCCTTTCTGGATACGGAAAATGTTGGACTGCTGCTCTGGCCAGCACATTCTCCAGATTTCTCACCAACTGGTCAATGGTGGCTGAGCAAGTGGCTCGTCACAATACGCTAGTGACTACTCTTGATGAACTGTGGTATCGTGTTGAGGCTGCATGGGCATCTGTACCTCTACACGCCATCCAAGCTCTGTTTTACTCAGTGCCCAGGCGTATCAAGGCTGTTATTACGGCCAGAGGTGGTTGTTTTGGGTACTGATTTCTCAGGATCTATGCACCCGAATTGCGTGAAAATGTCATCACATGTCACTTCCAGTATAATATATTTGTCCAATGAATTTCCGTTTATCAGGTGTATTTTTTCTTGGTGTAGCAATTTTAATGACCAGTAGTGTATCTGTCAGTAATATAAAAATAAGGGAATAAGTAGCTTCATACCGCACTCATAGCTCAATCAACAACTTCGTTTGGTAAATTTACAATTGTTTTTATTTCGTACAATTTTACATTACTCTGAAGCACTACGTTCTACAAGTTGTGGCTCTGTGGCCAGACTACAAATCTAAAGGTGACGTGTTCGATATCTGGTTAGTTCAAGGATTTTTAACCGTCCGTTATCAAGTCTTTCGCGTTTGACATCTTTGGTGATGTTACAATTGCTCAGCTGCATTAAAATGTCCCCACGTAAATGGCTTGGTAAGTCAGTTCAGACGGACGCACTATGATGTTTCATCTCCTACAGAATCCTGCCTAGTAAAGCGCTATGGTGTTGAAATACTTGACGACTGCTTTATTTTTGAATCCATACTGAAAAACTTTCATAACATCCGTTATCCAGACGCAGTGAAGTGAAAACCTGGTTTTTGTCTTACAACTGAGTTAAATTGAAACACTGGTTTATCATCTACGAAATCTTTATTCGCTGTAAATTTACAGTTTAAAAATTCTTGTTTATGCCCTTCGATTGTTGATAAGAAAATTCAAATGTTTGTAAAGCTTATGGGACTCGACTACGGGGTCATCAGTCCCTAAACTTACAAACTACTTACGAACTAGGACGGCACAAATATCCATGCCCGAGGGGGGATTCGAACCCCCGACCGTAGTGGCCGTGCAGACCGTGACTGAAGCGCCTCAGTCCCCTCGGCCACCGCGGCCGGCTGTTGATAAGATAGAAGTATCAACAAACTCTCGAGAGAGCTGTACTGAAATAGACGTTAGTAGCGAAAATATACACTTATATACTTTAAGTCTTTCGCTATTCGTAAGGGGTAACTATAAGCGAGGGTAAGTCAATAAGTTGCTCTAATTGTCGTTAGTTCGGCTTCGTGGCTTTGTGTGCTTTCCAGCTAGTAGAGGGTATTGTTGTCTTTTCCTGTTGTAGGGTTCAGATTTATCACCTTGAGCTTTTGCACTAAGGAATAGCGTTCCATATTCCGGTTTCTGTCGTCTTTAGGTTACCAGAAGCGCCAAATCACAGAGACTTTCATGACAATACGTGGAGAATGTTTTGTCATAGCAAAGTATTTACCAGTGGATTAAACACTTCAGAAATGGCCGGACGAGCGCGAAGGACGAAACTGATGCCAATAGTGAATAAGTACATGCTTTGTTCCCGGATAACAAATGAGTGACATGTAAACGAAGGCTTCCGCGGCGGTTGTCATTGTTAATAAAACTCTTCTGGGTATTAGACCGCATCGTCAATATATCAAATATTTCACCGACGTTTCGGCCGCTATTGCAATTGGCCATCTTCTGGGTGTTATGTTTACTGCTGGATGAGGGAAAGCTGTTGTCTTAAATATTACATGTTGGCATTTATCATTGGTGGTTTCAGGGCTCTTATCATTGGTGCCTGCTTTATTTCTTCCTATTGGTGGAAAAGGAAGTCCAGGATTGGTGTTTATATTAATGTTTGCCATTGGTTAAGACTGGCGAATGAGGAGCGCTGGTAGCAGTGACGTAGCAGTGATGCCTAGCGCCGGCTAGAGCGTGCTGTTTCCTCAGTATACGCGCGGCCGCTGTTGTCTCCGGGCGGGCCCCTATGGACTGCACTGCGCGCGGTGTCGTCGCGAAGCGCTGCTACTGGTGGCAACCAAGACGCGGGAAGTCTATACCCGTCTTCTCTGTTCATATTTCCGGGTCGCTTAGCTATTCCTATTGCTTCCCTAAATTTCCTCTTCAAAGTGTAGGGTTGTTTTGCCAGTACAGTGACTTCCTGAAAACTTATTTGTTTGCAGCACTCTTCCTGGTGCTCAGATACTGCCGACTTTGTATGTTGTCCCAGCCGAATGTACACTCTTTTACAAAAAACCTGGCCGTCGGCCGGCCGCCGCTGAGCCTAAGTCCGAGCCGAACGCGACATGGGACAATAAAAGTGGCCGCGCTGATTCGCTCTAAGTCCAGCTATCTGCACAATCTGGCAACACTGCAGACTGCGGGAGTTCATACAGCACTTCTTGTGTGCAGTTAGAAGATAACTGGGTCAGCTCCCTCCTTGGTCTTGCGGTAAAGTGCGCGACTTTCATGTTCAGTATTAGCGATCGAAACCGACTGTTGACATAAATTTTAAATTCACGTCACTCGTTCATGCTCATGCCCCATGTGTAAGGGAAGCATATGTGTAACGTACTTCATTTTTTTGGCACACTGGTAATAACATTTGGGCCCAATAACATTGCCACCTCTGGCCGCAGCACTTGGCACAGCTCTCCGCGGCCCATATACCTCGCCAGCAGCAGCGGTGGCGGCGCTACACAGCGCTGCCTCGCCCTCTGCCCACAGCGCCTGCCGCCGCTCATCGCCCTGGATACGTAAAATGCTGTAGTCTTGCTAAGTGGTGATCCACAAAAAAGGTTGCGATTCGTATTTCATACAGGATATAACGAAGCAGACCACCTATTTTGAATGATGAGCGTATAATACATTAGAGAGGCAAAAAATTATTGTCCAATCCAATGGCACTCACAATGGTTAACACTTATTTGTGGTTTAAATCTCGATCCTTTTCCTTTCAGAAAAGCCTTTCTGTAATTTTTTATTGTCATCAGTTAATATGTTTTCATCAAGACACAATATGTAACTCACTAAAATGTTTTAGTGTCGTTGTTTCACTCCGTACGGTAAATTTATGAGCTAATTATGTGAATACGTTTCACTGCACGTTCTAAAGCAATACAGGCACACTGCAAGGTTCGTGTCTTCATGTCTCATTTCTACAGGAGATATTTCACATCAATGGAGGTGAAATCGAATTTCTTCGAAGGCGTTTGTATGGCGAAGCAAAGAAGACATCTAATACCATTTCCATAATTTGAAGTCGACCTTTCTGAAAGACTTATTGTATAAAGTTTTTCTTATGATTTCGTTAAAGAGTTTCTTCTTGCAATCTGCAGCGTATAAAGTAAAATAAAATGAAATCAAATTCCATCCCCAAACGCACTTTCTCCAACCAGGATCAGAACTGCCGCTTCACAAGACACAAGCAGAACCACACAGCCAACCACACACTGCCGCAGATTGCCCTCAGTCTCTCACATATTGAATGCTTAGCCTCTAACGCATCGCGAAAGAACCTGAAAGTCACCTACACAAATAACTACATTCCTTGAGTGCAAAAGTTAAATTTCTGTCTCTCATTTCACGTCGGCATTACAAATCATTAGTCATGAACGTAGAAAAGGAATGTCAAGTGAACTTAGTGAGACAATTCAGTACCACTTGAGGAAGTAACTGCACTGTCACAGTGTTGCCAAATATCAAAAACGATGTTGCCACTTCTTAGCTGTACTAGGAAGACCTGTTTAGCGATAAGCGACGCGAAATCGCGCTGGTATCATGCGGGCTTCTAGAGGGGAGTCGCGCATTTCGGTTAATGTTCGGCGCTATCTCCTGATAGATTCCGTCGTCACATTTACGATGCAGATATTAAATTCGTCCAATGAGGCCGAAACTAGCGTTTACATTTTTTGAAGCTTTACAGTATTATGATATTTCAGCAAATGACTAGAGAAGTTAAAAATACTGATATTGTGATTGCAACATACGGCAGGTCAAAGTCTGAGATATACAAACTTCTATCACGATTTCGGTTTCACCCCCATCCCCCCCCCCCCGAAAAAAGACTAAAACAATTACTTTGTTAGATATTTAGAAAAGCAATTTTTTATGAGTTACTGGAAATGAACGTTGCATCATCCGTCACTAAACAGTAAGGTATCAAACACTTCGCATCTTGAAAGCCCACAATATTCTCAATCCTACTAGCATCTGACCTAAACTGGCTTTTAGCCATGCATTGAGAAGAAATGATGATGAATTGATAACTTACCCTCATCAACTTTCAGTGAGAGCTTTTTGTAACAAAACGAAAAAGTAATACGAACCATCATTTTCTCCAATGATACTAGGCACTGTTGTCTGAAGATGGACTGTATCTACGTTGAGTTTTGTCAAACGCGTCTCACATTCAAGGAATATTACCTAAATGAATTTAGTCCTCATGAAGCTGTAACAAAACAGAGAATCTGGGTGGTTGCGCATATTCGTAAGTTTTTTTACCTTCCCGTAATACTTGATGCAAAGGTGAGCAAAATACAAATCCATCATCTATCGGTTACTTCGATTCTTTGGACAGTTTTCTTTGGTTTGTACTCCTTCACTTCGTCGGTGATCTACTGGTTTCATTGAAAATACAGTAATCAAAATTACGCGACTATTTGTCCCACATTTTAATGTCCTTGGTTTTTATTCTGAATGACAGTGCTGATTTCTGTTGGACTGGTTCCATATATCTGAGCCTAATTAATGAAATTTTATTCCCATGACAGATGAAAGCAATTAGAACCTTGTGTCTCTATAATGAATTTTCATATGATAAAAATTAACACCTGTAGTTAAAACGGTCTTGGACCTGTAAAGCAACATTCTTAATAAAAAAAAATCAATAAATACCTCATTGAGCGTATTACCAGTTTTGTTTCTCGGTTTATGGTTGATTCATATGCAGGACTTACCGTTATGTTTACTGTACTCCATTAACTAACAATAAGACTCACTATTTTTCGCAGAAAAGTCTTCCTAAATACTCAAATTTGTCCAGTTTCCTTTGAGTTTGCTTCCTAATAAAATAAAATGTCCACAGGTCAATATGGAAATTACAAGCGACCTGTTATTGACAGAACATCTTGCTACGGTAAATAGCTATCCATTTGAATTTTTTGAGCACGTTCCTTGATGAGGTGCTCAATGGATTCCGGACCTGCCTTTGTTGCCTGCCTCGTTGATTTCATAAAATGTTACGTAGTCTCATGGCCGGATGCGATTTAAACATAGTTTTAATTCCAACGTGTTCATTACAGCGCGGTGATAGGTTTCAAAGTACAAAGTGCCAGGTATCTCACGTCGATAGATTATCATTCGATCGGTGTCGTCGCAGATAACGGACGACATTAATTTACTATACATTGCAATGTTCAATGCAATTCGTGAATTTCATTTATTTCTTATGTTAAAGTTAAAACACGTAAGTTCCAAGAGGCCTACCGAATGTTGGGCTCCTTTTGATGGCTTCCTCTGTTCAGAACGAAAACAATCCCTCCAGCAGGCGCGCTCCGCCTTCTCCGTTTCCAGACGCGCGCGCCTTCGCTCGCTCGTTGTGCCGCATTTACCAAAACGACCGTGGCTGCCGCCACCGCGTCATACCTCTTATCGACTTCAGAACGTTAATGAAATAAATTACCCTTCACGTTGGTGGCCACTAAACGCTACTGTTAGCATTACTCATGATGCAAGAACACTTTATGTTCCAGTGTTACTATGATGTCTGACATAGCTATTAAAAATTCGAAAATTTATTGGAACTATCCTTAACGCGGTAGCAATTATCGAGTGGACAAATGTTACTTCATACGTCTTAGTCTATTTTAAAACCACGTTTCTATGCATTTTCCATCCTAATGATTATTTTACACTTTTCAAATTTTGTATGTGTGAAATTTTTCATTCAGATTCAACCGTTTTTATGAGAATACAACAGAGACATTCGATACATTTGTTTTAAGTCTATTTCACCTGACCCCTCTTACGTATTAGTCACGAAAAGATCGCGAAGGTAAAAGATAGGGCGATATTAACTCACACTAAGTCTTACCAGAAATAGTGTTAACGGCGAACCATTCACGACTGGAAGAGAAACAGGCGGAAACAGCAGTTGTATATAAATTGCCCTCCACCACACACCAATTAAGAAATGGCGTTAATGAAGGAGTGTCATCCGGTGCTAAGTTAAGTTGAAAGTTCAAGGTCTCTAGTTCAAAAGGAAGTTGGTTTGAAATGAACTGCTAAGTTTGTACCAACACACGGAAACATGAACAAAGTAAGCTCTATTGCACACGAGACACGAAAGAAAGAAGGAAGGTTACAATTTAACGTCCCCTCGACAAGGGGGTCATTAGAGCGAAGCAGAAGTTCGGATTGTCATGATAAGGATGTCGAAGGAAATCGGCCATTCCGGCATTTGCCTAGACTGACTTAGGAAAATCATGGAAAACTCAAATCAAAATGGCCAGTTCGATGCGCCGTGCAGCCGAATATGAGTCCCGTGTGGTACCACTGCACTAACTCGCTCCGTAGCAAAAACGAATGCGAGTAAATATTGCATTATCACGCGGTTCTGAGTTCCGTTAATTAAGTTTATCGCCTATAGTTAGTACAAAATCAGTTGTAAAATTTGTAACAAAAACACAATAGACAATAAAGCAACCTAATAATCACGTGTTACAACGATTAAAATTGATCGATGAATTGTGCCATGGTTTAGAACAATATTAGGGAAAGCAATTGCACTGTTGCTTGTTAAAAGATAGTAAATAAAAGTATTGACGTATCTCTTATTCATTGATTTTGAACAGATGCCCTAGGTTGCGCAAGGCTGTAATTTTACCGCTATCATAAAAATTAAATGGACTAAGTACAAAATTTGTAAATAAATTTGATCCAAATTATCATTATGAATGAAGTTAATAAATGAGCAATCCTTGAATGTCCTCTGCCTACGTATGGTTTTCAAATTAAGGGTGTTAAAAGAAGTGTTCCAGATTTTCAGAGGAACTTTTACGTATGAAACAAGACTAAAATGAACGTTATACATTAGCTCTAAGTAGCTTATATTAATGGATATGAGAACTTGTTGATCTTCAATATTGTGAAACATATTGAACAAACAAATATAACGGTAATACAAAATACAAATTCAGAGATCAACTTGAAATAAAAACTACTGGTACTAACAATAATAAAGCACAGCAGTTCAAACACTTCACGAGGAGAATTGCAGGGAAAATATGTGTTTAACAATATTAAGGAGATGAACAGCAAGAGCAAACTGTTTACGGTTTCGAACAATATTCGTACAAGTAAATATACCAACGGTGGAAATACGACCGCCTACTGCAAAATGAATTATGTGGAGCACATGTTTTCTTTCGACGTGAAATCTGGGATCGGCAGAGACAAAGTATTATCCACCTAGAGACAACGGAAAATGTAATGCGGTCGGAAACGACCAAAGGTAGCTACTAGCAGAGAAAAGTATATCTCATTATTTTGTGAGAAGTAAAGGCGAATATAAACTGAAAGAATGTAAATACACGAGAAAAATAAAATTAATATGCAAGTTTCTTAGATATGACTTCTTTCTTCAACATATAATTCCATCTCTTCTGCACAGAGGACTAGCTACGCGAGCCTAACTCTACTATGACAGAGAACCGTCCGATTCTCTGCCTTTCGTGGAGATATTTCAGATGAAAGTGTTCTGCCCATATACGAATGACCTAAGATAACCAAACGGTTTGGTTTATAGGACAATTTCACTTTTGGCGGTTGCAATTACTTTACAAATAACAGATCGAATGAATGGAGTAATTTGAAGGGAAACTAATTATTACAATTACTTTGAATGACCTGGAAATATAAAAATATTTAAGACAAAAAGTACTTCTGAAGCAACAATAAACACTAACATTATAATGCACCTAAACAGAGGCATCACTATACGAAGAAAACAGTTTCTTATTGGGAAAGGTTATGCGGATGTAATAGAAGTCACTATATTCTGCAGCAAAAGCCGTCTTGTCAATTTTATGATTATCGGTAAAAACTTCCGTAATAGCTGCTCTAGGACGGTACCCGCCAGATGCTCATTTTGGTGATATTCCTGGAATGTGAGCCGCGTATGACAAGATTGAACGTATATACGTCAAATTTGGGACAAAAGTCCGTAGGAACCGCGGAGAAAGTAGTCATTTCACACTTTCTCCGTTTAGTTGAAAGAAACTCTCCCCGGAAGTTGATGAACGTATGTCATCTATTCATCAGCATTTTCAATGATTTGTCTGCTTTCGGACTGAAGCCTTAATTAGAATGGGCGTTGGCAGCACAGCATGGATAAAAGCCAGTTGAAGCAAGCTGTTTGTAGGAATGAGGATATTGTGGGATGGCCAAGAAATTCTTCCTATAGCTTAGCAGTATTTCTTACGATGCTAGGAAACTCTGATCGTTCCCTTAGTTCCAGAATTCGAGGTATTTTCCAATATTCATGAGGATATGAGATTAGTAATTGCATTTAAATGACTATGTTATCCTGGATTAAATTTTTGACCGCTGAAAGGTCTACCCCTCCTTAAATTGCAAACAATTTTGTGTTTTATGTCGGGACTGTCTGTATTAACTGCCAATAAATGTCAGATAACTGAACGAGTAATCCCATTTTAGCTCGGTGGCGCCATTCTCGTCTCCTGATCTACAGCAAGCATAGTTGATTACTGAGGTATCGTTGTACTAGTGATGTGTGTGGCTTCAGGTCTATTTGTCTCCTCTGAAAAATATCCTAAATGGCATTCAGCAACGAAATACCAAAACTCATTGCAGTGGTCAACCAAGAGATCGTCATTTTCTAATGTTATTGTAATCTTTATCATTCTGCTGTAATGTCGTAAACATCATTGATTACTATCATTATTACCATAATTATTATCATTAATTAAGTTGCAAAAGCTTTCTTTCCCATGTGGCCAAGAGACCAGAAAGAATGTGTGGTTTGACGAAAAATAGGAAAATAGGAGAAAATAGGTAAAATGTTTGTAACAATTTCTGTTGATTTAACATAGTGACGACAGATACTAAGCAACAACACATGCAAGTCATAGGTTGCAACGTTCGAAAAATCCATCAGACACATGGGTTTGGATTCTCACCATCATTTGTTGGCACATCAAGGCTGTAACACTACGAAATCAATAAGCCGCTTAGTAGTCTATTATATGTATATGTTTGCAGAGGAAAAACATAAGAATTGCACGTTTCCCACATATACAGTTTAGTTTCTGTGTTCATGGCCGTAATTTTAAATATCCAGTCTTCTAAATAATTTAGTGAAATAATTACTGTGTTGCACAAATAATCAGTTAACTATGTTTCTTCTGGCTTTCAAGCAAACCAATACGTAGAAGACATGAAATATTACTTGTACAGTCGTAAGGCTGTATTTTGAAACGCAGTCGCTTTCAAGTTGCGAAGTTTGTCTAGACGGATGGGGAATCATTGATTTCCAGTAACTTTTCATCAAAAAATTAGCTTTTGTCGAAATGTATCAAAGCAATTGTTTTAGTCTTTTTTTTGGGGGGGGGGATAAAACTGTAATCGTGATGCATGTTTACGTTTCTCAGTCTTTGATCAGCCGTATGTTACAATCACAATATCAGTATTTTTTCTCTAGTCATTTGCTGAAAATATATCATAATGCAGTAAAGCTTCAAAAAATTTAAACGCTAGTTTCGGCCTCATTGGACGAATTTAATATCTGCATCGTAAATGTGACGACGGAATCTATCAGGAGATAGCGCCGAACATTAACCGAAATGCGCGACTCCCCTCTAGAAGCCCGCATGATACCAGCGCGATTTCGCGTCGCTTATCGCTAAACAGGTCTTCCTAGTACAGCTAAGAAGTGGCAACATCGTTTTTGATATTTGGCAACACTGTGACAGTGCAGTTACTTCCTCAAGTGGTACTGAATTGTCTCACTAAGTTCACTTGACATTCCTTTTCTACGTTCATGACTAATGATTTGTAATGCCGACGTGAAATGAGAGACAGAAATTTAACTTTTGCACTCAAGGAATGTAGTTATTTGTGTAGGTGACTTTCAGGTTCTTTCGCGATGCGTTAGAGGCTAAGCATTCAATATGTGAGAGACTGAGGGCAATCTGCGGCAGTGTGTGGTTGGCTGTGTGGTTCTGCTTGTGTCTTGTGAAGCGGCAGTTCTGATCCTGGTTGGAGAAAGTGCGTTTGGGGATGGAATTTGATTTCATTTTATTTTACTTTATACGCTGCAGATTGCAAGAAGAAACTCTTTAACGAAATCATAAGAAAAACTTTATACAATAAGTCTTTCAGAAAGGTCGACTTCAAATTATGGAAATGGTATTAGATGTCTTCTTTGCTTCGCCATACAAACGCCTTCGAAGAAATTCGATTTCACCTCCATTGATGTGAAATATCTCCTGTAGAAATGAGACATGAAGACACGAACCTTGCAGTGTGCCTGTATTGCTTTAGAACGTGCAGTGAAACGTATTCACATAATTAGCTCATAAATTTACCGTACGGAGTGAAACAACGACACTAAAACATTTTAGTGAGTTACATATTGTGTCTTGATGAAAACATATTAACTGATGACAATAAAAAATTACAGAAAGGCTTTTCTGAAAGGAAAAGGATCGAGATTTAAACCACAAATAAGTGTTAACCATTGTGAGTGCCATTGGATTGGACAATAATTTTTTGCCTCTCTAATGTATTATACGCTCATCATTCAAAATAGGTGGTCTGCTTCGTTATATCCTGTATGAAATACGAATCGCAACCTTTTTTGTGGATCACCACTTAGCAAGACTACAGCATTTTACGTATCCAGGGCGATGAGCGGCGGCAGGCGCTGTGGGCAGAGGGCGAGGCAGCGCTGTGTAGCGCCGCCACCGCTGCTGCTGGCGAGGTATATGGGCCGCGGAGAGCTGTGCCAAGTGCTGCGGCCAGAGGTGGCAATGTTATTGGGCCCAAATGTTATTACCAGTGTGCCAAAAAAATGAAGTACGTTACACATATGCTTCCCTTACACATGGGGCATGAGCATGAACGAGTGACGTGAATTTAAAATTTATGTCAACAGTCGGTTTCGATCGCTAATACTGAACATGAAAGTCGCGCACTTTACCGCAAGACCAAGGAGGGAGCTGACCCAGTTATCTTCTAACTGCACACAAGAAGTGCTGTATGAACTCCCGCAGTCTGCAGTGTTGCCAGATTGTGCAGATAGCTGGACTTAGAGCGAATCAGCGCGGCCACTTTTATTGTCCCATGTCGCGTTCGGCTCGCACTTAGGCTCAGCGGCAGCCGGCCGGCGGCCAGGTTTTTTGTCAAAGAGTGTACCTCTCGTGCTCGGCTATCCTTGTGTTAATTGGAGAAACTGGGCGGCCGATTAACACAAGGATAGCCGAGCACGAGAGGTACATTCGGTTGGGACAGCATACAAAGTAGGCAGTATTTGAACACCAGGAAGAGTGCGGCAAACAAATATGTTTTCAGGAAGTCACTGTACTGGCAAAACAACCCTACAAAATCAGAGAAGCAATAGAAATAGCTAAGTGACCCGGAATTATGAACAGAGAAGACGGGTATAGACTTCCCGCGTCTTGGTTGCCAGCAGAGCCCTGAAACCACCAATGATAACTGCCAACATTTAATATTTAAGACACCAGCTTTCCCTCATCCAGCAGTAAACATAACACCCAGAAGATGGCCACTTGCAATAGCGGCCGAAACGACGGTGAAATATTTGATATATTGACGATGCGGTCTAATACCCAGAAGAGTTTTATTAACAAATGAGTGACAGTTCATGAAATTGAACATTACGCATGGTTCTGCATATATCATCAATCCTTTCCCAAGGACTATACGAGGTGGGTTCCAAAATGACACATCGAAGAGCACGATCACAATCGTATGAGAAATTGTCAGCAGTTACTGGGCAGTCATGCTGAAACGAATCATCACTGTCGACGAAAACCTTTTGCGGGAAGGTTACCTTCATTTTGGATTCTCGAGGGCCAGTCCTGAAAAGTAGCCTACTAGGAAGAGAGGTCAGCAATAAACAGTAAAACTCATAAGAAATTGAAGCCTGCATTTCTCTAGGCTTGGAGCATTCGTGACTTTTTGCAAAAGAAAAAACTTTTTTCCAGTAGCTACTGCAAATGTGGTACACCGGTGGACCAAAAGCATTGACAAGCAGGGTGCCCATGTCAAAAATTGACACCAAAAATTATTTACTTCATTTCTAATAAATTATAAAAATTGATTACAAATATTTATTAACGTGCTCTCTTACTTCTTGTGAAGTGCATATTGCAATTAAATAAATCATTAGCACACGTTTCGTTGCCTTCAAAAAGTCTTGATTTGAAATATATACAAATTGTGGAACAAGAAATGAAGGTTTCTAAAAACTTATGGTTCACATGAATATTATTGAAATGTCTTTCTCTTTTTGTACGAATTACTTGCCTCAAGAATACAAGCATGAAGACATTTTAAATAATAAACGTAGAGGCATTACCTTGAACATCTCACTCAAAATGTAGTTATCTTCTCTGACGATTTATTTAAAGTGCTACGATTTTGACAACCCACAGGAGTCCGTGAAAGTAATTTAATATAGATTTACTTTTGAGAAACGACTACCGGTACGCGTTCTATTTGGATCTCGTTGGAAAAATGTAACACCGGTTTCATTTTGTGATTATTTAAATGAACAGAATGAAAACAAATTGCCAAATCAGTACCACGTTCTGTTATTTCGTATAATTAATATCTGCCCGTTCTGTTATTATTTCTCACAACTTCATAAACTTCACATTAATTACTGTTCGGTGTATTTTGCAATCAACACGTTTTTAAACAGTTAACATTATTTACACGCTTATTTGATTTAGTTTTAATTTTGGAATTGTAAGCAATTTCTACATTAAATTTTTAATAAAAATGCTACAAATGTATAAAATGAACGAATGGCAAATTTGTCATTCTGAAGCTGTCCGTGTCGTACTAAATGATGCGATATTCTTTGCATTATGTAATTGGGCAAATGGAGCTGTTTCACAGTTTCTGATAAATATATCGATCAATCACTACGAGAAATTACTTATGAAGCACCTTATACTAAAGACGACACAAACTTCCATGGCCGAGGGGGTATTCCAAACCCCGACCGTAGCGGCCGTGCAGACTGTGACTGGTAGGCCGCAGACCTCTCAACCACTACGGCCGGCCACAATGAACATTGTTTTTGTAATAACGACGTTGTAAACTAGCTTGTTCTTGCTCCCACGAATTTCTTCCGGGTGCCGGTTTCAAACCTATCGGGGACCATATGCGGACAGAATTTTAAATTTTGTTTTGTAATGATCCTTAATTCGCTATATTCATCGAGGTATCTGTAAAACGTGTCCAATCCTGTGGTCAATAGGTGAAGTTCAGCAGTTTCATTACGACAGTAACGTCATTATAAAATACCAGTGCGTCGTCAGTTGAAAATTAAAAAACAACACCATTTTATATGAGCTTAAACTCAACCATTTCAGAACCTTAGTGGAGTTGGTTACATTTATGTAACCTCCAACCATATGCCTGTTTTGTTTCCTTATTTGTAGATCGCACAAAAAATAATTTAAATCATTTAAATTTCCCAACTGGAAATTGTCCTCTTGGAGAATCGAGTTTTATGCCGATAATCAGCGTCGCACTAGCTCGATATTTCGATCGCGACTAAGATTGAAACGAGTATAGAAGGGGTCCAGTATTAACTCCAGAATGTCGTGGCTAGGTGTTCGGTGTATCTACTTAACCCAGATAGCGCCGAGGTATTTTTGAATTTTATTTCAAAAGGTACAAATTACCTTCACATGACTTCAAAAAAACATCATAAGTGATTTTTTTTTTCCACAAACCCACCGTTGTCTTGAAATATTGTCCATCTTTCTGGAATGACGTCAAAATGAATGTTTTAGAATATTCATCTGATGAATCATTATTATTAAAACCTTATTTGAAATGAAGTATAAATGTCGCAAAAGTTAAAGAATGTTCAAGAAATGTGAACCTAAGTATGAGGAACTCTTCAGTATCATCTGTATGAACCTCAACTTTGCATCCGTATCCTGACACTTTGCAGTTAACAATACTAACTAAAATGTATCTAAAATGGAAGGAGGAGATTAAAAAATGAAATACAACACTCTGCACGAGTTTGTAACTAAGAGTGTGAAGAACTAGTTCATCATCCTTGTCCTTCCGGAAGGACGTCAGCGCTGTTTGGGCTTAGACCAACGGAGGCAACATTCAAACTGCGGGAGTAATAGCTCTGCATATTAGAGTTGGCTACTGAGTTGATGTTTCGACTCAGTGAATCGAGTCAGCGAACTGTTCCACTGAGTCGAAACTTGAATCGTCACTGTTTCGAAACAACGAATCTTTTGATTCATGTATCGGACGCTAGGTACCGTTAAGATGCGTCTTGCTGTCGTCTTCCCGGGTGAGTTCGACACAGCGCCAGGCAAGCAACGGATTTGAAGTTGTTCCCCAAACGCGCCACGCGAGATTTTGAATTATGCTACCCTTCAATTGAGGTTTGAAAACTGGGTTACCACCGAGAAAAGTTGTGAAGTCCTTGGGTATTTTGAGGTAGTTTCGCGTGAACTAAGCGTTGTTATGCATTGTTGCTACATCTGTGCCAAGTGTACGCATCTTTTCAAATGTTCAAATGTTTGTATAGTCTATGGGACTTAACTACGGGGTTATCAGTCCCTAAACTTACAAACTACTTATGAACTACTTACAACTAAGGACGGCACAAATATCCATGCCCGAGGGGGGATTCGAACCCCCGACCGTAGTGGCCGTGCGGACCGTGACTGGGGCGCCTCAGTCCCCTCGGCCACCGCGGCCGGCACGCATCTTTTCGAATCAAGGGCAAATAATTTCAGTGAGACGAAACTGCATTCTCAGTAAGTTTCGAAGCAAGGGCAAATAATTTCAGTGATACGAATCCACATTCTCAGTAAGTTTCAAAAATAACGTTTCAATTTAAAGAAACTGTAACTGATTCTCTTTTATTTGACAGACTGAAAAGGAATCTGATTATTTGAATACCTATCTGGACATTGAAAACTTTTAGTTCAGTTTTGTAGTTTCGTCACGTAAATTGTGAAATGTGTTTCCTTGTGTTAATACCTGTAGTAATATCTGTTGATGGCATTAAATATGTCTTAGGAACAAATCTTAAATACTTTGTTTATGTTGATTGGTTAGAAAAGTTATTCATTTCTGGATCTACGTAGACATTTGAACCATGATCTGCCTTGTTTCATTTAAACTTATTTAAGTAATGGAATTTTGAAGGTTAGGAAAAGTTTCATGACTCTGGAATTTGAACATTACTATTTTCTGCTTCCTTCGTTACAATTTTGTTTATATGAAAATACGAGTAACTTAGGAAACGTTTACGCTTTAACACGATTGTAAAATCGTAGTAGCAAACAAATCCTGTGCCGTTCAATTAAGTCTAGTGAATAACGTATTAAAACCATGTTGACATTCCATAGATGTTTCGTATTTGCTGTATCGCCCTACTGCAGCTTTCTCGGCTCACGTGAATCAGCGGAGGTAGTGGGTCGCAGGGCTGCGGAACGTCAAGTGTTTTGAGTGCCAAAGCAGAGTCGACTCAAGTAAGGCGCCCTGCAGCTGTCACGGTTTACGTGAATCACGGAAGGTAGCGCGGCGCACGACTTTGCGGCACACCAGATGTTTCGTGTGCCGAAACAGTGAGTCGACTCACTAGACTCATATGATCCGGATGTTTTGAAACAGTGAAATGATCCGAACTGCCCATCACTACTGCATATGGTGACAGAATGAATAACGCAGCACAAATAAGGGCGGTGCTGAATCAGACAAAGCACTGAGGACGATCACACAGGGAACAAACCGCAGTTTCAACACCGGGAGCCAAAGAGCAATCCTGCAGCTGCCTCTAGCGGGCGCGGACTTAAAGGATTAGCATTTGACGCGACCGGCTACGCTAAACAATGCAGAATAGTCCACATGAAAGCTTAAAAGACGACTCTCAGAAGACTGAACGCCTAGTACAACTTGGAGATGGAACAGAACGTCAGTATTTCAACTAATTTCTTGTAGCTTGGATTTTGAAGCACTAAGAAACGTGGTGTGAGGTTATAGAGTGTGCGCAACAAAGAATTATCATCAACGTAAAAGTGGGACCACGCGGCAGTGTGACGTGCATGAATTGTTCTTTCGTGAGGTTGTAGCGCTTACGCAACTTCAGTATGCCGCATAGGAGCGAACGAGTATTTCTCGAGAACGTTCCAAAGTTCGATCAAGGCAGAATGGTAGCTTGTAAGGATTACGAACTTTCCTTCAGACAAACTGATCAAAGTAGACAGCAATCGGATTAGCCACGTCTAGTAAATACTGTGGTTCCGGCTACTGGCCGGCGCGGACGTAAAGAGAGTGGGCTCGCAGTTACCATCTGATGGCTGTTGGTAGCTGAGCGGAGATGCTGCCTAGTCTGGTCTGCCCCACATGTGAAATACTTGAACTTCGCGGGCAACTTCACTGCCATTGAGCTTGGGCCACGGTTCTACTTTCTTCCGATGCCCCTCCAGCCGCCGTGCTGGGAGCTGAGCAACCGGATGTACGTCGGACGTCACAGAGGACTACTACTCTTAGGCACCTCATACCTAACTGTGGCACGGTACTCGCAGCTAGCGAAATATTTTGCAGTTTAATTACGCATAATAAAGTGTTCTGCAATAGCTAATTCTGGTTTACGTTTACTTATTTGTGCGATGGTGGAAACAATGGGGAGATAATAGTCTCCCGGATCTGTACATTTTCAAATAATGTATGTGTGAACCAGAGACGCGTGCATTTTGGTCCCCCGAAGACGACAAGGTATAGTGATAATGTGGAAGTGCTTTCGAAATTAGTTACTTTCCGGAATTGAACTTGATAAACTATGTTTGTACTTGCACGTGTTCACGGCTTGTGTGTTAACCGCCATTGTGTGTCGTGCGGTCTGTACTGAACTACGCAAATAACAGCCTTGACTACAGTGTGAGTTCAGTACCTGTGACCGGCTATTCCATCACACGCGATCGCGTTAGAGAGAGCACACGTTGGCGCCAGCAACAGTTCCGACGTCATCTCCGGCTACTCCGCAGTTTGGCACCAACGGAAGCTGTGCCACGCATCACGTCTGCCGATTGCATCACGTGATCCCGCGGCCGCCAACTATACACTGCCTAAGCGCCACTACAGCATTGGTGGATGTTACTATTAGGCATCCTACTACTAATCTGCCTTCCCTACGATGGAGCCAGCAGCAATAACTAGGTCAGTAAAGCAAGAGGGCTTGAAAGGCCGCTCTTTGACGTCTAAGTAATTTAATGCACAATGCAGAGACTCTTAGCATTGAAGCCGTAGAGTACCGATTAAACAAATTGGCGCCAATCCAAGCGAATTTTGAATCCCTGCAGGGACAAATGGATTTGACTTAACGACGGAACACAGTAAAGATAGCGAGGATTTCGAGACTGATACTGAAATCATTGAATGCACTATAAGGGGTTCATTAAAGAGGCATGCACAGAAGCCTAAGCATGCTTACTCTAACCATTCAGGCGGTATTATAAATTTAAAATTACCTGCCATCAACTTGCCAACCTCTGAAGGGGATTACCTCAAATGGTCATCCTACAGAGAGTCTTGTCATGAATAATGACACAATTGAAGAAATTCAGAAGTTTCATTATTTAAAGTCTACATTGTGTGGTAAAATAAATAAATAAAAAAGACAGACCTTCTAAAATATTTACCGATCATGTAAGAAAACTTTTCAGTAGCTTGGGTACTTATTACACGAAGGTGAAATAAGGCTGAAGGCCTTAGAAGCTCTTAAGCTTGATGTGCCACTTGATGAGGTTATCCTTTCGGAACTAATGACTGGTATGCGTCCCGCAGATCCTCAGGAGTTGGAGGAAAAAAATTTCTTAAAAACAAAATGTCTAGCCTTTGAATTATGAAATTTAGTACGTCTAAAGAGACGCAGAGTAATCCGAGCGTTGCTAATTAAGTGAAACACGCATTGATGCGCTATGCTTCGATGCGCGAGGCCGTTCCCCGTTGGGGGTTCGAATCCTCCCTCCGGCATGGATGTTTGTGTCGTCTTTAGTATCAATTAGTTCATAAGTAGTTTGTTAGCTTAACAAACATTTAACTTTTTATTATTATTTATTGCCTGAAATGTCATTGAGAGATGTAATATTTAACTATGAATAAGCCTTGTTTCTTGTGCTGTCGCAGTGGTCATTATGCGCGTAATTGCAATCTTCCTTGTTGTAATTTCTGTAAGTTCAGGCACAATGTACTGCTCCACCAAGCAGGTAATCATAATCATGGTAACATTGAGGTAGCTACGACAGTTCGTAGCACATCAAGCCATAAGTGCTATCACAAACACCCACGCAAGTCAGCTGTCATTCATATCCAAGAGTTGGAAAACTTGTGACATTGAATTGTCATCTGGGTTTGGTGTTTTCCATCTGAAAAGTAATTGTGCTATTGTGGATAATGTTACTAGTAACTTACCAGTGAACTATATAAACACAATTTTCTGGAATATCCCCTGTCAGCTCCCACTTGCTGATCCGGAATTTAACAATCCTGACCCCATAAATTTAATGCTTAGAGCATAAGTCTTCTTTGATATGTTGTGTAATAAAGGCTGGTGCAGCCGAATCCTTCACTAGTCGAAGCAAGATTTGGCTGGATCTTTTTTTTGTAAGATACCAACTGCTACATGCAAAATGCCTTCTTCCACAGTGACATTGTGCTTTGTCAGAGGTTATAATCTAGATACCAAATTGCAAAGGTTTTGCGAACTAGAAGAAGTGACTACGAAGACATTCAGTAAACAAGATAAATTATTTGAGACTTACTTTCAGCGCCACACAACCCGCAACGAAGAAGGTAGATTTGTTGTTTGATTGCCCGTGATATCGGACTGCAAACCAGTGCATGAATTGCGACAGTAGGCCTCACGTAGACTGGAGTATCTTGAGACTAGATTTAAAGGGCAACCGCAGTTGAGAGGGAAATATTTTGCGTTCATGCATGCATACGCTGAACTAGGGCATATGGAGATCTGTGACTCCAAATGTGGTTGGTCAGGGTGTTCAAAGGTTCTACCTCCCACATCATGCCGTTTTCAAGGCATGCAGCTCCACCACAGAGAATAGTGTTCGATGACTCTGCTGAGAGTTCAACTTTTCTCTTGACGATATTATGATGATTGGTCCCAACGTTCAGCCAGACTTACTTTCCATTGTGTGAAGGTTTCGCTCTTTAACTGTGCCTTTGTCGGCTGACTTAGCCAAATGTATGATGGGGCCACTCCTGCCGCCTTCCTGACTACAAGGTGTCTCCAGCAGCTAGTTTCGGAAAATCAGGACAGGCTTGCATTGGCAACGCATCTTTGATGTCCAGTTTCTATGTAAACGACTTCTTAAGGAAGCTACGGAAGCTTCGTAAGCTAAAGCTCATCTACTGCAAACTCAGTTAATGCAATTTCTCGAGACAAGAGTTTTTCCACAGAGGAATGCTGCTCTGACAGTCAAAGAGTTCTGAAACCCATCCCTGTCACCCTACTGGCGAACAAACCAGAAAAACGTTCGGTATATTGTGGCATCCTGATTCTGACAAGTTTAAGATACAGCTGAAGACTTGTCAGATAACATTCTAAGGCGTCATATCTTGTCTATAATAGCATCTATGATTGTAGCACAGTATTCGCAAGCGACAAAATATTGTGCAGTGTAATTACGCATAATAAAATGTTCTGGAGTATATAATTCTCGTTTACATCTATTTATATGTGGGAAGATGGAAGCGACTGGGAGATCTTAGTCGTTCGGATCTACACATTTTCAATTAATGTGCGTGCAAACCAGAGAGTGTTTTCAGCAGCGAGGACCAACCACATACAGGCATAAATACTAGACCCGTTCCACACTGGATTTAACCTCAAGAAGTGCCTGATTGCAATAGCAAATAACACGATTGAAATATCGTGCCTGTATGACACGGATAACTGGAAGAAAACCTGATTGTCCAAGATGACATCATTTAAATCTTCTTGTTTTAGTAAATGTGGTGAATAATAACTTTACAGTATATAGAGGAAAATCTGTTGCAGTACATCTGATTCTTTCAAGTTTGTTTATATCCTTGTCATTCTTAATTTTATCTAGAGTTCTTGTACATGAAGGCTGTTAGAATGGTGCACTGGCATTGTCGTTGTCGCTGAAGGCAATCATAAAATAAATCATAGGGGAAGGGTAGTTGAGGAGGGGGGGGGGGCACCGATGTCAGTTGAAAAAATAAAAGGTGATCATTAGGATGTGGTGGCATTAACTCGATGACTCTAATTCAAGACCTTAAGTTTTATTTTTTACAATGGCCATTTTCACTCCATTGGCGATCTACGCATAAGTCATTCTAACAAGTTTTAATGCCCCCACAGCCTAACGATTACTTTTATTTTGTCAACTGCCATCAGTGCCCCCCCCCCCTCAAATACCCTTCCCCTATGATTTATTTTATGACTATGGATACAAAATTTGTCACGTGCCTTTTTTACCTTTAGGTCTTGGACCCATGTATTCGGCCCTATTTAATTTTTAACCAATTGACGGATGAAAGCAACTAGAAAGTTGGGACTCAGTAACGAATTATGACGAGAGAAAAAATTGCAAGTAATACCTTGTTCAATTCATGTATCACCTTTATCAAGTTATTGGTCCTGTAATTTTAATTATTGTTTTGTTGTTTAACATAGTTAAACCTGAAGAAGCGTCTCTAATGACGCCAAACCGGTACTGGACCTGTATAAAAAAAAGGTTATCAATAAAAACAGCTGACGTGGCTCCAGAATTTATTGGTTGTTTATGAGAGGACATTTTTAAGTCAATCTTCAAAAAAAGTGTTTCTTCTACTATATAAAGTCTTACAATCAATTTTTAAAACAGTTGATTATTTTTGTAAAAAATTGATAAATTCGAAAAAGAAAATTTCTTATATTTATTACATATCGATTTGGATCTCTGCGTAAGCATCTTCAGTGCAGAAATTCACTACGAGGCCTCATATACTCAGTCAAAACATCATAATCATAACCATGATATAATATATACGATTACTGAGGCCAACAGTATATATTCATGTTTGTGAAAGTAAGTGATGTACTTCTGCCTTAGAAGTATATAGACCACTACGTTGAAATTGTTGTAATGAGAGAAAAACTAGTTATAATGTGGTACAAACAAGTGATACGATAGGAAAAGAAAACTCTAATACATAAAAACTGAATTATTTGGCAATAGTAACAGCGTAACAAATAAAATTAAATATTTTCTGACAGCTGACTCTTGAACTATGCAAATGTGAACCAGATTCAGAAATCAATAAAAGAGGCAGCAATAGAAAGAATTGGGATCAGAAGAAATGAAAGAATTAAATGGTTTTATGATTGATGTAGACTAGCCACATAAAAATCCGCCAGTCTGAGAATATTACAGAGAGACAAGAAGAAATGTGGAAGCGTATAAAGAAATAAGGTCTCATACTCGTAGGATAAGTAAGGAAAGAAGACTAAAGGAGCAGAATGATACAAGAAATTTCTGTCATACAGTACAACGAAAAAAAAAATTTACAACCAACTAAAGAGGGACAAAAGGTACACATTCCACAGATGGACAGAATGTTTAGAAGGTATGCGCAATATCAATTGCGCTCACTTACGAAAAGATCATCCTCAAGAACAGGAAGAGAACACTATGGCAGAGCGGGAACAGCCGCGCGCTCTAATGAATCTTTGTAGTGCGCATCAGCTCTCCATTGCAGGTACGAGTCCTTCCTTAGGCAGTGATATGTGTGTGTGTGTGTTGTGTGCGTGTGTGTGTGTGTGTGTGTGTGTGTGTGTGTGTGTGTGTGTGAATTTTTTTTAGAATATTATGGAAAGAGAAAATGAAGCAAAGGAACAGAAAGTGGAATAATGTAAGAGGTGAAGTCGGTGATATATAAATTAAAAAATAACCGTGTACCTAGTGGAAATGGAATAGTGTCAGAATCTATCATATTTGGCCGTCTACGTGCATCAATAATTGGAAACTAAAATCATGCCGGAGGACTGAAAAACTGAAATAATGTGCCTTGAATATCAGAAAGGCAAAAGGCCAGTTTGTGAAAATCATATAGGCTTTAATTCAACATTCCTGAAAGTATTTTGCAAGGTATATTCAATAATACAACCGAAAAAATACTTTCAGGATTACTGAATGGAAAGATAAGAAAAGTACGCTGATAATATCTTCGGAGAACACCAATGTGGTTTCTGAACAAATAGAGGTAATTTTAAGCAACTAGTACTTATTACAAGACAAATAACTGAGAAAAAATATGAATATGTCTTAGACAAGACATTCTCGTACTATTTGTTGCTTTAAAACAAGATTTTCATAATATTCACAGACAAGAATGGTATGAGACATTGAGAGAATTGGACATTTGTGACAAGTTGAGAAGATTAGCACAAAGACCAAATGAACCCTGTGTTGCACGAGAATAATGAAAGTAAGAATTTTCCATTAACAACATTGTAATGGTGCTCCTGAATGTAAAGTAGATGATCATAAACTTTCTAGTATATATATTTTGGAAAATATCACACCATATATTCAAATATACACAGCGCAAATACCGATTTTATGAGTACTTACATATTAGTTAGCAGAAGGTACTAAATTTTTGGGGAACAGCGTTTAAAATTTATGGTACATCGGCAAATTAAGACTTTAAAGTGAAATTTATTTATTTTAAAAACTGAAAAACTGAAAATGTTGGATATACATCAGTTGGCAAAATGTTACTGCTTTGTCGAAAGTAATTCTATCTGGTACAAAACACAAATAGCTGTAACATTTCGTACACATTACCTTGTTCTTTTTTTAAATTTATTATACTTATATCTGGGAGATTTTCCTCTGTAGTTAGGTCAGTGATCGACTCGATCCTTCCTGATATTAGCATTTGCTGCCTTCTCTCTCTCTCTCTCTCTCTCTCTCTCTCTCTTCTTTTTTTTCTGTTCCCTAGTGAGCTACCCGGAGATTGTCTCTTGGATGGCTTTCTTGGTCAGCATAAGGATGCAGCAATATCAAACTTGAAATCGAATAAAGCCATCTGGAATTTCTCTTCAGTACTATTTTCGATGCAGACGTTCTTGTAAAGTAGCCAAGCAACAACACAATTCATCTACAGTAAATGGAAGAACAGTCTGATTTGACCTGATTTTCGTTCTGTACAGAGCTAATAAGGAGTCAATAGTGTCAACACCTCCCATACACTTGTAGTACACCATCTCAATTTCTGGGCATTGTTTTTGGCATGTTGCATTTTTTTTTTTTTTTGTCTTATCTTGCAACCTTGTTTTCTGGTTATGTACCCGAGAAAGTACTCAGAAGGCTGACGCACCTGCTGCCTTGCCAGTTCACAAGAATCAAGTCATGTACAAAAGCTGATGCAGTCAATTCAGAAGATTTGCCTCTTCCCTGGTTTTTCATTTCAGCATGGATGGCATCTTATTGTTCCTCACTATATTCAGTTGTACTGAGTATCCCCATTTCCTCCAGGTATAGTTCGCTTTTACCTGTACTGCACACTGTTCATTAAAATATACACACAAAAGTTAGTATAAAAACCAAAGAAATAATTATTTAAAGAGAAACAATATATTTATAGCTCATGTAGATTCTTTTTGGAGAAACACAGCGAAAGAAAAGCTCTGGGAGACTTCACTCATGAATAAAGAAATTCAAACAAATGCATGCCGGGAGTTCTAGACATACCGACAGTTCTGAGAACTATTACGTAATTCCTGTAAGCAGATGCTGCCATCTGCCGTGATACCCGAGAAACAGAGCTTTATAAGTATACACTGTGCTTCAGTGAGCTAGTACAGAGTTCTGAAAATATCTATATTTAATTATTCACAGCGCAATAGAGGATAAAGATTGAACTATCATGCGAGAATAGCCGCGTGGTTCTATACACGGTGTCTGGGACAATGCCGCATCTCCCGCTGGAGGTTCGAGTTCACCCTAGACCATGGGAGTGTATGTTGTTTTTAGCCTGTTAGTTTAAGTAATATGTAAGCGACTGATAACCGCATTAGTTTCGTTCCACAGATTTACAAACCTTTGAACATTTGAAAACTGAACAACAAAATGACAGACTACTTTAACATTAAAGTTGGAGTGAAACAGACTGTTGGTCTCTCTGCAGTCATACGTAACATACCACTGCATAGTCTGATACAAAAAAATAAGCAATGGAGGAACAATAATGATGAAATACAGTCAGATATGGGCACACATAGACGATATTGAATTGCAGAAAGAAATAGAAGGAAATACATGGAAAATGGTAGCAGAGAGTCCAAAAAGTGGACCTGCTTTAAACAAAAACAGCCATGCCCAAATCTAAGCTAGAAGAATACCTCATGGCCTAAGGCCTTTGATAAATGTTTTAAGGCTGTTAATCACTTGCTTTATCTAGGTATATTCTTGACCAGTGATAGTGTGACGAAGTGTATTCGAGAAAGGACATAAGAAAGATAGCCTAGAATGCAAACATACAAGTATTCGAAAATTCTCCAATTACAAGAAAAACAAAGATAAGAGTGTACTGTACAATTTTGCTACCATACGGTTCAGAAATGTGTTGTTCCATGGCGAGCAGACGGCTTGTGAAAAATTATGCGACAATCGAACGCTTTCTTTTAGGAAGCGTTACAGTGTGGACGTACAGTATATGCTTCGGCTCTTAATTATATGGCGTGGAGAAGGTAAATATACTCGATTAGTTGGCGAACTTTGAAATATGAAAGTGAATTTCATGAGCCACTTGTGTAAGAACTTCGGGCATTTGGGTAGTCATATTTGTAAGTGAATATGCAAACACGGTTCAGGAATTTTCTAAAGTGTTTTCCTGTTAATCAAAGAAATCCGATGACGGCTACGCATTGTTTAACTCAATTCCGATAGAACTGCACCGAAACAATATCATAGAATCCTATACAAGTTACTATTAATGATTAGTACAAGATGTATAGACGACTGGCGATGATCGGCAGTTACTTCTCTATTACGAAATCAACGAGTTTTCACCACTTTTGTAGGTTACTGTTTAATTTCGGAACGTTACTCATGTAGATATACGAAGACGTAATGACCTTTGACATTTTCTTTGTGACTGAAAGAATAAAGTAAAATGTATACATTTCTACTTTAATTCAGACTGTCATTATTTAAGGAAGATTTACTCAGGGTCGAGACTAAGATCTCAGTGCAGTAGGGTAAGCCGTAAGACAATACAGTTAGCTATAGCATTAATTTAATTACGTAAAATGTATTTCTCCAAACTTTACCTACAGAAACCAGCTGTTTCGTTAGGCGAAGGTACGTCGCAAATGTTAATGTCTAACTCTGTGAAATGTATTTTAGTAGATTAAATCTGGACGTCAGAGGTAACCTATCGTAAGTGCAAAAATGACGATTTTGAGGTTTTTAACGTATATGGCTAGTTTAAGTCATACCTCCTTAGGGGTAGAATACTGTATGCATACATTTTACATAAACGAAATTCTGCAATGTGATACTATCGTATTTGCAACCTGAAACCAGTGGTAAACAATGGTAAATGACCATACGACAATTGACCTGAATATAGACCGCCACGCTCTTTATCGTATTGGCTGTTACGATGGTTTACCTCTAAGTGTTACATTACTTCCGTATTGTTGTACACATTGTATATCACGTGCGAATAGAAGTGTGCTGTAGTTTGTGATGTTTGGAGGAGCATTTTATGACGGAATCGAAGATTACAATGGATACTATTAGTGGAAGAAGTAAAAGGATCGTGGAATTAGCGCTGAAGTTAGTACAGGTAAGCAGTACAAGTATTTCTAGTACTTCAATAACTAATATACTATTCTACAGTCTCATTACATCATCAGCTTACAATATTAAATCATTATGCGTAGCTAATATATATTTTAAGATATTATTCATCATACTGGGATGTAACAAACATCTAAATGTATGTTCCGCGATTTAGGAGACAAATGATCTCGATGCTTTACCACCAGTCGAAGGTAGTAATGTCGTCGAAAGAGAAGGGAATAATAATGATTTTAAGAGATTATATGTTGCCTCACACGTAATTGAAAGAAATGTTAGTAGAAGAGTAGTTCAAGAGAGTGAGTTTAGGCGTAATGTGACACTTCATTACTTCTTTGAAGTTCGTGGCAAGAGACTACAGGTTTGCAAAACATTTTTCTTAAATACTTTGAGCATTTCCGAAATGTATGTCACGACAGCTTTGTCCAAAAAAATTAATGGTGGACTTATTGAACCAGACCAGAGAGGAAAGAAAGTTCCGCCAAACAAGTTGGATGAAGAAATAAGGGACGGCATCAGAAACCACGTCAGGATGTTCCCCACAATCGAGAGTCACTACAGCAGAGAGAAAACAGGTAGATTGTATCTTGGCAGCCATCTCAATATATCAAAAATGTATTCTTTGTATGTAGAGCACTGCAAGGAAAATGAAATGAAGCAAGAGTTAATTGCAAAGCAGTGGCTTTACCGTGACATATTTAACACTGAGTTTAATTTAAGATTCAAGGAACCTGCGACTGATACGTGTGATGAGTTTCAGGTGAAACTCAAAAATGATATAACAGCTGAAGAAGCAGACCAAATTAAATCAGATTATGATGCCCACTTGTCAGAAGCCGATATAAGATATAGAAACAAGACCTTCGACAAAAATCGCTCAAAACAACCTGGGTGAAAAGCAAAGGTTGTCATGTTCGATCTTCAGAAATGTTTGCCGATACCTCACCTTACTAACTCCAGTGCGTTTTATCGAAGAAAGGTCAGGACGTATAATCTGACAATCCTTGATGCTTCAGAGCAGAAATCCTATTGTTGCTTGTGGGATGAAACAGTTGCAGGTCGTGGACCTAAAGAACTGTCATATTGTTTGCTAAAGTGGGCCCTAGCTAACCTGCCAAAAACCCAAACTGAGGAACTTACGGTATGGATCGGAACGTCCCCATGATTGTCATAATTTTGGATTCTTAGGTGTCTTCCTAATGTTAAAGTGATAAACCATAAATTCTTATTGAAGGGACACACTCATATGGAGGTAGATGGTGTACTTGCTGTTATTGAACGTGCCAAAAGCAAACTGAGCCCAAATGAGATAATTGCTACTCCTTGGAATTAACAACAGTTTGTTCGCCAGTGCAGATTCAAAGAACTCATTGAAGTACACGACATGTAAATGGCAGATTTCAAAGACTTTGAAAATCTTTTCAAAGGATCATCATCACCTTTAGTTAAACGGACAACCAAAAGTTTATCGTCTGGAAAATTTTTGGTTAGCCAAGTTGTGCATCTACAAGTACGAGCAGAGAATTCAGGTTCTGTGTTCTATAAAACAGCATTTGATGGTGAATTTCAGGAGATTGATGTGCAACAGCGAACAAGAGGGGCGGTATGGCCGGAAGAGTTTCCTGCTATACGAAATACTCTCAGACCTATTGCTACAGAGAAGTATAAATATTTACAAAAGCTGCTTAGGTGGGTGCCTGAATCTTTTCACTATTTCTACCAAAATATACCACAGATTATATCAACAAAAACTGAAAAGGATTCAGAAGGATATGAACATGATGACGTTGTCATCAATTAATTATACAAGGGAATACTTTTTCTACATTTAGAATTTTGACCTCAATTTGCTAATGAATATATGCTGAATTTGGATAGAAATGTTTGTCATTGTCTCGGTTTTTAAAGTGGTTTAACCTTTGTTAGTTTCTAGAGTAAGCTACTATGGTTGGAATTTATTTTGTTCAATTTACTTAAACTTTGCTGAGTGACTAGTATATGTGACTGCCTTTGTGAAAGGATAAAATTGTAACGTTTAATAAATCTACTGGTATTCAATACGTATCAATTATTTCTTAATTTAAGTACCAATAATTCTCATATTCCTGTTCGTATTTCGTAGAATAATCCTGTATAATATAAACATTTATAAACATAAAAAGGAACGTTTATAAACATAAAAAAGGCATGCAAATGAACAGCAAACTTAATGTAATAAGCACCTAGACAATATCGTATGTGTAAATAAAGACGGCTTCACAAATATATTTATGTGAGGTAAAATATCGTAAGTGCTGTTTCTCCCGTAACATTTCATAAAATACTTCTAAAAACGAAGTACATGTAGAGACTAACTAGAAAAGATATAAAAATTAGAGCTTTTCATTAATGGGTGTTCGACTTATACTACAGGTAGCAAAATCAGAGTCTCAGCAGCTTCTTTTTGCTCTCCTGTAAAGTCAGCGAAATGTTACTTACGATAGGTTACCTCTGGCGTCCAGAAATTTGCTTAGTGCGTACAGGTCCACAAATCCTTGCGGGTTAAATAAAACATTACGGATTAACCTTGCGTGTAGTGATGCTTCCAGAATTCTTCTTTCTTCTTTTTAAAGCACCGAGAGAGAATGATCAATCACCAAATACTACCGAAAACAAAAAGCAGCGTTGCTATACATTCAGTCTTCATAATTGCTATTAAAATGATGTGTGATTTGAAAGAAATATAATTTATGCACGAGTTAATTGGTTTAACAGCAAAATTATCAAAAGCTATTAATAAATAATTAGATGAAAAATTAATTAATTTGTCTCTTGTGTGGAATTCGCTCAACAGAAGGGCTCGATATGATTTTTAGTTAAACGCTTCAGCTGTCAGAAAATTTTGTCACGCACGTCACCTGGTTATTATGTCACGCTTATATTCGACAGTGTTCATAACAAAGCCGACAATAGACTGATGCATACGATTTAAAAGTTCACTCCCTGACGATATATTTTAGAACTCTGATTTATGAAACGGAAATACTTTTTGGTTGATAGAGGGCGAATTTCAGCTTCTCGGGTTAATATGTTTTCGCTGAATGTATAGTTTTTTTCACAAAATGTTGGACGAATATTGTCGTCATGTGTAAGTACGAGGATGGTTTGAAAAGTTCTCGTAATCGCCACAAGAGGTCAGCTTCAGCACAACGAGTTGTTCACGTGATATTCATTGGTCAGTTGCCTGTTGAAGAGAGCTGTTGTGGTGACGTAGCTCTGTTGTTATCTGCGCGTAGTGATTCGCGAAGGTGGAAAAAAATTAAGATTCGGGCAGTAATTAAGTACTTCGTAAAGAAAGTTATGAAATCATAGGACATTCATGTCGATTTCCAGAATACACTAAGGGACTACGCTGCTTCATATTCAACTGTTTCCAAGTGGACAAACGGATTTAAATTTGGCCGAAGCGCTAATATGATAATCCGTGTAGTGGTCCGCCAAGATGTGTCACTATTCCCAAAATCATTGGAAAAGTGCACAAAATGTTCATGGAGGATCAACAACTGAAATTGCGTGAATTTCTCACGCTTTCCATATATCAAGTGGAAGGGTATATCATATTTAACTGAAGAATTATAAATGAACAAAATTATTTGACAGATGGCTGCCGTGACTCTTGACGCTAGATCAAACATGCATGAGAATGGACATGGAAATAAAGTTGATCTCTATTCACTGACTGTTCCGTCGGATCTTGACGGAATATTTCATTCATTATGAACGAAACACACGAGATAAATGTGAGATATTCTACAAATTGATTGGTTTACAAAACGGTTTTCGGGTTTTCGGCTGTTACGCCATCATCAGGTAAATATTACAAGCTTAAGTTTCAAAGGACTTAAGTTGGTAGATATATAACCATCAAGGGAGACTAGAACGTTGGTTTATAACTAACATGTGGAGTTATTATAATTCAAGAGGTGGTTTCACTTACTGACTGACACAATATTTGATAATATAATAAACTATGACATTGTCCTAAGAAATATAAATTGAAATAAAAGAAATTAGCTGAAAAATTGATCAAAAAATAATATTAACTTAAACAGGTCAAATGTTTGGAACATGGAAGCGTGTGACAAAGTTAAATGAAACATCTGTAATATATGTTAAAATTTTAACTGGTTAAATTAAACCGTCGTTACTAGTAAAGTAAGGCATGTAGTAAATCAAGCCTCTTCCTGAATAACTCGCACACTGCAGTCAAATTAAATAAAAATATAATGATTAATTATTGAACTGCTGGCCGCGGTGGCCGAGGGGCCTGAGGCGTGCCAGTCACGGTCTGCACGGCCACTACGGTCGGGGGTTCGAATCCGCCTCCCCTCGGTCATGGATACTTGTGCCGTCCTTAGTGTTAGCTCGTTCATAAGTAGTTTGTAGCTTTAGGGGCTGATGACCCCGTAGTTAAGTCTCATAAGGTCTACAAACATTTGAACATCCGCCGACCACGACAGCGCCTGATTCTCGGACTCTATTGTGCCGAGGGCGCATACACTGAGTTAGTATAAAAACCATTGCCATCTGAATAACCTAAGGTTACGTTTATTTACAGTAGATGTTCAAAATGATGTCCCTCTACGGAAAGAGCGGCCTGACATCTTTTGAACACATTTGCGAACACTCGACGTATGTCGGCTGCCGAAATCTGGGAAATGACTAGTCGAATCCTGTCTTCCAACTCTTCGAGTGTATGGGGATTGCTTTATTTTTCTGATGAAGCATGGCTGCATTTGTCAGGCTACGTAAATTCACAGAACAATCGACGCTGGATCTCAGAAAATCAACAGAAGTTACATCACAACCTCTTCATGACGTGAAAACTGGAGTGTGCTGTGCAATTTGTGTGAGGCGAATAATTGGTCCAAACTTTTTTCACGACACAATAAATTCTGACAGGTATGTGAACAATATCCTTCATCCATTTTCTCAAGAACTTTCACCCAACGAAAAGCTGTACGGTTATTTCATGCAGGACAACGCAAGACCACACATTGCCAATGCTTCTATGGTAGCAATACGAAGTGTTTTTTGATGATAGGATAGTTGACTGGCCTCCTCGTTCTCTAGATCTAAATCCCTGTGACTTTTATCTTTGGGGAAATGTACGCAAGCAATCCCCATACACTAGAAGAGTTGGAAGACAGGATTAGACTAGTCATTTCTCAGATTTCGGCAGCCGAAATTCGTCGAGTGTTCGCAAATATGTTCAAGAGATGTCAGGCCGCTCTTTCCATAGAGAAACATCATTTTGAAAGGTAAGCTTAGGTTACTCAGATGGCAATGTTTTTTAGACTTTCACTAAGTGTACGCGCCCGCGGCACAATAGAGTCCAAGAATCGTGCGCTGCCGTGGCGGGCGGATGCAGTAGCGGCGGCCGAGAGTGCTACCGCGCGATCCGCGGACGCCTGGCAGGCGTTTTTCGTGTGAGACACCCTGTACTTGACCTGTTAGCAACAAAAAATCCGGGGATAATAAAGAGCTTCCAGATGTTTCTTCGCAAAAGAAGACGAACGAAATTCGATTAAAGGACAGCCTCCAGCATGCCTAATTTAGAGGCAGATGTCCCTATGGTGTTAAAACAAATCTCTAAACAAAAGTGAGTCTCATAGTCCAGATTGTATACAAAATTAGTGTATTCTGATGTAATAACACCGTACCTAAGCTATCATACACAATTTTCATGGAAATGATGCACAAGTTGAGGTGGAAATCATTAAAAGAAAGGTGTTTTTCGTTGCGGCGAGAAATATCTTCCGAATGCAAAAATTCTTTGTTAGCACCTACCTACATAGGAAAACGTAGTCTATATATATACTGATAATTGCAGAGGTAGGCCTGACGCTGTTTGCTTGAAGTTTCAAAACTACTGGACTAATTTTCATGCGGTTTTCACAGGACACATGAGCGAAGATTGGTTAAGGATCTAGGCATGATTTCATCAAAATAGAATTACTAACAACAAGAGATATCGTAATTTTATATGTTTTCAGTAACCGTCATGTTTGTTCATCTATTAGAAACCACTTATCTCCAAAACTACTTAATGAATCCGCATGGGGTCTTCACAGGTATCTTCAGCGTATCTTGGGGCAACATATAGACTTCGTTTCATAAAAATCGGATCACGGAAAAAAAGAATACCACAATTTAACGTTTTTTACCTACAACCGTCATGTCCATCTTCATCACGTTAATCTCCACAACTAGTAGAGGTTTTTCACAGGTAACGTGAGGGTTTCATGCGGTTACACAAACGCTTCATTTTACAAAATCGGATCAGAAAAGGTAAGGATATCACAATTTAAAAATTTTCTGAAAGCAATCGCATGTATCTATTTGTACAGGGTAATCTCCAAATGTACTACACGAACATTCGCGGGGCTTCACACGTAATTTTAGAATAGCTTGGCGCATAACGTAGTCTTCTATTGATCAAAATCGAATCAGGGGAAGAAAACGCATCTTTTCACTTTCTTTATTGGTATTTCACACTGAACCGTACAAATATACAGCCAGCAGGCTGGGAGCAGCTTAGACGCTGCTCTTCAGCCGTGAGAATTTACGACATAATGGACATGATGAGATTAAAAGGAGAATGATATACAGGTGAGAGACGATAAGAACATGTAGTCAGTTAAAATCCTTGTGCCACGGTGGCGATAAAAACACAGTAAGAGACACTAGTTAAAATATACGGGTGGTGACACTTGTTCGTCGGCGGGGACGCTCTGATTAAAACACACTGACGACACTGACACTGGACACAGCACTGTTGAAAACGACGGCACTCATGATCCCGCAGGGAAAGGAGGGGGAATGTGGGAAGCACGGGATGAAGGGGTGGGAGAGGGTGGGGGAGGGAGCGTAGAGACTCCAGGGTTGGGAGGGGGGTGACCAAGCGTAGGTAAGGAAAATGAGGCGGGAGATCTACAGGCAGAGGATCAGGGTTGGTGGGAGTGATAGATTTCAGAACAGAGGGCGGCATCCGATATGGGGAGGTCGCGGAAGGTACCCTGGGAGAGGATGCGGAGAGTGTGCAGGTGGAGTCGAGGCAGAGGCCCAGGGTTGGTGAGGATGGGGAAGACCAGAGGGTTCCGGGAATCTATTTTACGGTTGATGTAAAGGATCTGGATGTGTTCAAGTTACTGCAGGAGATGGAATGGTATGAGGTCGTTGAGGATCTGCATGGGGTAGGCGAGGTGGAGGACGTGACACTCAAGGATGTAGAGGGTCTTATAATAAATAGGCAGTGGGAGCGGAAATCCAGAATGGATGGAAGCTACAAAGGTCAGGAAGCATTAGGGATCGATAGGTGTACAGGCTGGTAACACCGCCTTCTTAGCCCTCGTCCCCTTCCTTGCCACACCCAGCATTTGCTCCAGGCCCACCACACTCAAGGACAGGAAGCATGAGGGATCGATAGGTGTACAAGCTGGTGAATGGGCTGAGTCTCCACATCCGACCAGTAACGAGTTTGAGGAAGTTGAGGCGGGACATGGCTTTCTGACGGACAGTGCAGAGGTGGGGGATCCAGGAGAGGGAGCGATCAAGGGCTGAGGCCAAGGTATTTTAGGGTACTGTAGTGGCGGATAGCACGATCGTACAAGATTAGGTAGAAATCGTGGAGGCGGAAGGAAGGGGTTGTGCGACCTATGATGATTGCCTGGGATTTGTCAGGATTGAAGGAAAGGAGCCACCAGTTGCACCATGAAAGAAACTCGGTGTGGTGGGCCTGGAGCAAATGCTGGGTGTGGCAAGGAAGGGGACGATGGCTAAGAAGGCGGTGTCATCAGGATATTATAGCAGATGGCTGAGGTTGGGGCATATCGGCAAAGTAGATGAGATAAAGGAGGGGGGGAGAGGCACCCCAGCAGAGGGGTTCAACAAACGAGAGTTGGAGTTGCAGAGAGTGAGGGGTGAGGAAGGAAGCAATGAGGCGGACATAATTAACGGGAATGGAGCCTGGACTGGAACTGGAACCTGAACTGGAGCCTGAAAACGAGACCAGAATGCCATAAAAGGTCGTGGGCATTCTCGATATCGAGGGAGACAAAGATGGCAGAGCAATGGGAGTTAAGATAGATGGAGAGGAGCTGAGTGAGGCGAAGGTGCTGATCAGCAACAGAGAAGGAAGGTTGGAAGCCACATTGGGAGAGGCGAAGGAACTGGTGTTGGTGAAGGTGTTGATGGATACAGTGGGAGAGGATGGGTTCCAAGACCTTACTAAGTGATGGAGTGGTAGGATTTCTGGGTTCGGGGTTTTCCAGGTTTAGGGAACATAAGGATACAGCCGGTCTTTCACAGTTCGAGGTAGAAGCCGGTGTATAGGATTACATTGTATAGGGAAGCAAAGGCGGCATGGAAAGAGGGAGGGGGGCAGGCCCTAAGGTGCCTATAGGTCAGCCAGTCGTCACCAGGTGTCAGTAGCGTTTCCGGACACATGTTCACATAACATACATTCCTTCTTTGTGTATGAGGAATGTTTCCAGAAAGTTTGGCCGTACCTTTTTGTAACACCCTGTATATTAAGATTGTATGAACTACTGACGTCACCATATACAAAATTATCCGTTTGTAAGCTCGGAGTGTTTACTATTCCTCCTGAAACGCGATGTATACACGCCGTCACTTCGCCCCACTGAGGCCCTCACGTCCCAGTGCTGAAGCGCGATCGGGCGCTCGCTCTGTCATCGGGGCCTCCACGGACGGCGCGGCGCGGCGGCTGCATCCGGTGCGGCGGTCCCGCGCCGGACGTGGAGCATCAAACGGCCGTCCGTCCGGCCGTCCGTTGCCTCGGCGGCCGATGACCGCTGCCATTATTGGATTCCGACCGGCGGCGCCCCCTGGGAAATCTGCCGCGGGTCGCCGTCCTGTGACGCGGCCTGCGCAAACACCGCCAGCAAGTGCTGCTAGCAGGCGCCGGCCGGCGGGCTCTTGTAGCGCCGCTAACTGCCGATGCACACCGCGCGGCGACACGCAGGGATCTCGGCGCTGGGAACCGGCGAGCGCTCCTTCTAGCTTCGCGTCCTCTCCACTAACAGAGACCTAGGCTACATCTACACCTACATACATTCCCCGCAGTCCACCGTAAGGTGCGTGGCGGAGGGTACACTGTACATCTACTAGACATTTCGTTTCCTATTCCACACCCAAATAGAACGAGGGAAAAAAGAATGCCTATATGCCTCCGTACGAGCTCTAATTTCTCTTCCTAATTGGTCTTGTCTTTGTGATCACTGCGCGAAATATAAGCAAGCGGCAGCAAGATCGTAATACACTCAGCTCCAAATTCCGGCCTTGCCTAGGTTGCACAGTGGTATAGTGCCAGACTACAAATCCAAAGGTCGTGGGTTCGATCCCCGCCAGGTCCTAGGCTTTTTATCTGTCACTTTCCACTTCTTTCACCTCTGGCAGTATTGCTCACGTGAAAAATACCGAGTAGCACCGTGGTTCGGAACCCACGTTAAACTGCAGGTCCCCCTATAACTGGCTGGGTAAGTCAGTTCGAAGGTCGGAGGAAGGCAACGGCATACCACCTCCAAACAGGACCATGCCTAGTAAAGAACTGTGGTGTTCAAACCAATCTTCGTATTGTAGACTGCTTTACCTTTTTACCTAAATTTCCTCTACAGAAATTCACGAAAATAACGTCGTCTTTCCTCCAGCGATCCCCAGTTGAGTTGCCGGAGCATTTACGTGACACTCGCGCATTGGTCTAACCTACCAGTAACAAAGCTAGCTGCTCGCCTCTGAACTGCTTCTATGTCTTCCTTTAAACTGATCTGCTGTGGGTCCCAAACACTTGAGCAATGCTCAAGACGTGGTCGTACAAGCGTTTTATACGCTGTCTCCTTTACAGATGAAATACATCTTCCCAAAATTCTCCCAAACAGCCGAAGTCGGCTGTCTGCCTTACTCATAACTGTGTTCAAATGTTTGTAGAGCTTAAGGGACTTAACTATGGGGTCATCAATCCCTAAACTTTCAAACTACTTATGAACTAGCTACTACTAAGGACGGCACAAATATCCATGCCCGAGGGGAGATTCGAACCCTCGACGGTAGTGGCGGTGCAGACTGTGACTGACGCGCCGCAGAGCGCTCGGCCATGCGGCCGGCACTCATAACTGTCCTTACTTGTTCGTTCCATTTCATATCGCTCTGCAATGTTACGCCTAGATATTTTAACGACGCGTCAGCATCAAGAAGATCACTACTATTGCTATATTCGAACATTATGGGATTGATTTTCCTACTCATGCTCATCACCTTACATTTTTCTACATTGAGAGCTAGCTGCCATTCTTCGTACCAACTAGAAATTTTGTCTAATTCAACCTGTATACTATTACAGTTAGTTAAAGACGACACCTTCCCATACAGCACAGCATCATCGGTAAACAGCCGCAAATTACAAGTTACTGTGTCTATCAGATCATTTATATAGATAGAAAATAATAGCGGTCCTATCACACTCCCCTGGGGCACGCCTGACGATACACTCGTCTCTGATGAACACTCGCCGTCGAGAACAACGTACTGCGTTCTATTACTTAGGAAGTCTTCCAGCGAGTCACAAATCTGTGAACCTATTCCATAAGCTTCGTTAGCAGTCTGCAGTGTGGCACCGCGTCGAACGCCTTTTTGAAGTCAAGAAAAACATAATCCGCCTGTTGCCCTTCATCTATGGCTCGCAAGATGTCATGTGAGAAAAGGGCAAGCTGAGTTTCACATGAACGATGTTTCCTAAACCCGTGCTGATTCATAGAAAGGAGCTTTGGCTAGCCCAACATTTTCGTTTTCAGAATGCATCTCTCACTGTTCGCCATCCAAATGCAGCTCTCTTAGGTTGTTTCCAAATGACGTCGTCATTTACCGTCTAGTAAAACCCTGTGAAGATCGAAACCAACTGCATAAAGATCTAAATAAGATATTACTATGGTGTAAAAATTGGCAATTGACTCTAAATAAAGAGAAGTCTGAAGTCGTCCACGTGAGTACGTAAAAAAATCCGTTAAACTTTGTTTACAAGATAAATCAATCAAAAGTGAAGGCGGTAAACTCCACTAAATACCTATGAATTACTATTACTTCAGACTTAAACTGGAAAAAACACGTAGATAGTGTCGAAGGAAAGGCGAATCGGAGACTGCGTTTTATTGGCAACACATAAGCTGCAACAGAACTAGTAAAGAGACTGTATATACCACACTTGTCCGTCCTCATTTGGAGTATTGCTGCCCAGTGTGGGGTCCTTGTCAGGTGGGTTTGACGGAGGACATCGAAAGAGTCCAAAGAAGCGCAGGTCGTTTCGTATTGTCACGATAGAGGGGAGACAGCATTACGGAAATGATACAGGATCTGGGATGGGAGTCATTACAACAACGGCGCTTATCGCTGCGGCGTGGTCTACTTACGAAACTCCAGTCGCCAACATTCTCCTCCGAATGCGAGAATATATTGTTGACTGCCACTTACATAGGTAGAAATCATCATCAGAATAAAATACGAGATATCATAGCTCGAACGGAGAGATTCAGGTGTTCTTTCTTTCCGCGCGCTATTCGAGAATGAAATGGGAAATAATTAATATAAATGTGGTTCGATGAACCTTCCCCCAGTCACTAGAATGTGATATGCAGAGCTATTGAGCGTTGCCACCACTGCTGGTCGTAACCACTTCTACAGCAGGGTGGCCAGATTTCCACAATCAAAATACGGGACACTCATTGGTATCGAAGACGACGAAACAAAATTTTGACTTTGCCTGTGGCGTCATGAACCCGACTGTTATTCCTTCTTACACAATATGAAATCCTTCGTGTTACTGATTATCACAGAAATTTGGTCTAGATGATCTCTGCGAGGTTTCGGGAGTAACTCGGGCGACCAAGATTGGGTTGTCTGGACTTCATTCGTGCTATTCTGATAATGATTTTTTTTTCTGGGACAACGTTCTAGACATAAATTAAATTAGTCCCAATTCCCCCTTTTCCGACCAAGATTTTAGGGAGGTTTTCCTTCTTTGTAAGGCGTATACTGGAATTAGTAAAACTCTCCCTCTTATTCCAGTTGGGATCCCTTTTGCCCCACTATCAGGTTGTCTGATAATTGGCTGAATATAACCTCGACTCTTAATGGGCCAGATCTCAAAAAGCTCATACATTCCTCAGAGTGGAGAAAGAAAAAGAAGAATTTATTTATTTATTTTTCTTATTCATATAGATTCTAATAGTAATCAAGACGTGATATATTCTGATAATTATCCTTGTTTAAGGATTTCCTTCACAGTTTGCACACTAAATCTATTCTTTAAATGAGGCCATAAACTATTAATGATGGATACCATTCTTCCTGCTGCAACATAGCACCAGGTAGACTAGCACAAACTCATTAACGAGCTGCAAATTGTTGAACCAGGTATCTTTCGATGCAAAAATGAGCGACCATATTTTTAGCAACTCGCTTCATAGTTGTTCTCACTTCCTCAAAAGCTGCTCTTCTCAGGTTTCTCTCAAAGTAGTCTCATTAAACTCCGGTAAATTTTTAAGACTTTACTGAACAGACTTCCAAAGAGGAGTGTACTTGAGGTGAACCCAGTTAAATGTTTTCACCACATGAAATCGGTAACAACATTTCGCGAAAGAACTGACGTCTCGTGAAATGAATTTGAATATTCAAGAAAGCAGATTCTTTTAGCGCACCATCTTCTAGCAATTAACTGATTAAGCGCTAAATTTTTATAGTTGTGATAGCATAACGCAGTACCAAACAAATAAATTAAAAAATAGTGCCTGATTCATTTTGAGTTAAAGCCTGTTTTCTTTATTTTTTATTATGGCCATAATTATTCTTAATTTGGTTAAAAACGCGTAAGTTCAAAAATATTGTGCGTGTGCGTGTGTGTGTGTGTGTGTGTGTGTGTGTGTGTGTGTGCGCGCGCGCGCGCGCGCGCATGTGTGTATCTCTAATCTGAAAGTTTTAATTTTGAGAACAGGATGTCTGAGATGTTTTCCAGATATGTAAATGCAGGTTTGGTTGGGATGTGGTGAGGATAGAGGAGGGATGTAGTTAGTGGTTGAGTATTTCTCTGTGGCGGTGGATTGGCTTCAGAACTAGGGGACAGCTATAGATTCATGTTCATTGTTACTTTAGATGGCCATCAAACATGAAAAGTGCGTGGTTTCCTAGATCGTTTCGGTCATTTATGAGATGCTTTTTTTCTGTTATTGTTTTTTTTTTTTTTTTTTTTTTTTTTTTTTTTTTTTTTTTTTTTTTTTATGGTAATTTTCTTCAAGGGTAAGATGGTATTTCTTGTTGTTGTTGTTGTTCATTACTATTATTTCTGTGCCTGCGTCTCTGGTGGTGATTTTACATTGGTTTTGGTGTAAGTGTTCTGCAAAGGTTCAGTGACTTGTTCTATAATTCTAAGCTATACGTCTGTGTTGTTTATATCTGGTGTCAAATGTTTCATAACATGTGTTGTACTTAAGTTGGCATGTTCAACGATTTATTGTTTTTGGAAAATATTTTTGAAGTGAATTTTTGGTTTGGTAAGCTATTTTGATGCTTTGTTTTTTGAAAATTTTGGATATTCTTTGTGTGTATCTCTGGTTGTATATCATTTGCTGTTTGCTGCATATATATATATTGTTTTTGCGACTTGTGTGTTGGTTTGTGTGGTTTTTATCCTTTGTGATGGTGGTATTGGTGCGTTTGTTTTCTAATTTCATGGTTCAGCGTTGTAACTGTGCTTTCTTTCTATTCAAAAATGTTCAAATGTTTGTATAGCTTATGGGACTTAACTACGGGGTTATCAGTCCCTAAACTTAAAAACTATTTACGAACTAGCTAACACTAAGGACGACACAAATATCCATGCCCGAGGGGGGATTCGAACCCCCGACCGTAGTGGCAGTGCAGACCGTGACTGGAGCGTCTCAGTCCCCTCGGCCACCGCGGCCGGCTTCCTTTCTATTGTTTTTGGCCATTTGTACTATGGTGTTAACTTCTCTGTGATATTTATGCGTGTTTCTTAGGATGGTGTTTAATCGGTGGAGCATATATGTAAGTGATGCATGTTTCCGTGCATTTGGATGATTGGATGTCCTGTGTAGAATTGTGTCTGTTGTTGTTGGTTTTCTGTAGATATCAAATGTATATTGCTTAATCTGAATCTTTATGATGACATCTAAGAGATTTTACTGCATACTTATTTCTTTTTGTATTGTGTATTAGATCTTGACTTGAACGGAATTTATGTCAGTATATGTGTCTTAACCAGTGCGATACTAGTTTCACAGCGCATTTTCCTGTTGCAATGTCGTTGTCTGTAAGCTCCGAAGTTACGACGACACAACTCGTTCAAACTCTACAGAGATGTACCGCTGCCTGCGCAGTAGACTGGCAATACGTGCTGGATTTGAATCCAATAACGCTACAAACTGGGTGCAGAACCAGAACGGCGATGCATAAGGCAACAGTTCACACAATGTCTCACCACTGTGTCTCTCTCACTAAACCGCCCGTGCTGCGGATACGATCAGCACTGGACCGGTATTGTTTTCATCCACTAATCAATCTTACGACTGGTTTGACACATTCCTTACCTCTTCTTTTCAGAATATATTTCCCTATCATCCCAATTATTTACTGGCTGTGTTCCAGTCTTCGTCTTCCCATGGAAGTAGCGTTTAGATAAATCCCTAATGTGTTGACACATTACGTTTTTCTCATCTTTAAAGACTTCACTGAAAAACTAAATTATCATCGTATTAATTCACCTGATTTTCAGCATTATTCTGTAACTCCATACGTCAAATGCTTCAATTCTCTTCTGCCCCGATTTAGCATATGTTCATGTTTCTCTTTCATTGAAGGCCGTCCTCGAAAACAAGATTCTCAGACATTTATTCTTCACATTAAAGGTAATGTTTGACACCAGCAGAATTCTATTACGCACAAATGCTCTCTTCCGCTGTTCCAATTGCAATACGAGGATGGCCTCGCAATCTGAGGCACGATGACACGGATTGATAACAAGGTGACCGGCTTAGATCTATTCTGAAACTAACATTAGACCGATTATTCAGTAAAATAAAAGGCAATAAGCTAAATAGGGAAACAGGTACACCAAATAATAGCTATATTTTATAAGCATGACTACAAAAGTAATTGCAACAGTATACCTCACCGTTGATGCCGAAGCAATGAGCATGCGGCGACTGCGAACCAGGGAGAGAAAGATAAGCCCCGCCAATCGCCTGCGGCATCAGTACATCTGAACCAATGAGGTTCGTCATACAGTGAAAGGTAAGATAAAAATATAAACAAACCATAAGGGATATAAAAAGGCATTTCGTGAACTGTAAAACTTAGTTGCCATGTAATTAATACAGATAAACTGGAAGTATTAAACTGTAAAAAGGAATTGTCTAAATGTCTGGCGCGTCGTATGCTTCGCTGTTGTACGTGCTAACACCGGTCATGGCCTTTTTCCGCCGTGACCGACGGTGTCCCATGGGCATTACGCCTTTGACGCGTCGTCCTCTTTACCAATGGCGTGACATATCGATGGCTCCACGCCGCCGCATCTACACCAATCTTTGGCGTAGCTGTATTTTACCAATGATTTAAACAACTTTATCGTCATCAACTGCCAATAGATGACAAGTATTTCTTAGACATTTCTTCTTACTGTTTAATACGCTACTGGCCATTAAAATTGCTACACCAAGAAGAAATGCAGATGATAAACGGCTATTAATTGGACTAATATATTGTACTAGAACTAACATGTGATTACATTTTCACGCAATTTGGGTGCATAGATCCCGAGAATCAGCACCGAGAACAACCACCTCTGGCCGTAATAACGGCCTTGATTCGCCTGGGCATTGAGTCAAACAGAGCTTGGATGGCGTGTCCATGTACAGATGCCCATGCAACTTCAACACGTTACCACAGTTCATCAAGAGTAGAGACTGGCGCATTGTGAGGAGCCAGTTGCTCGGTCACCTTTGATCAGACGTTTTCAATTGCTGAGACATCTGGAGAATGTGCTGGCCAGGGCGGCAGTCGAACATTTTCCGTAACCAGAAAGGCCCGTATAGGACCTGCAACATGTGGTCGTGCATTATCCTTCTGAAATGTAGGGTTTCGCAGGGATCGAATGAACGGTAGAACCACGGATCGTAAAACATCTGAAATGTAATGGCCAGTGTTCAAAGTGCCGTCGATGCGAACAAGAGGCTGAAAGACGACCGTCTGTCGTCTTCCATATATATTTTATAAAATTGTATTTTATTTGATGTCGCTAGATTATTATTTTGTTAAAACTAGAACCCCACTCTTTTCGAGGCATGAGGAATAACATTTTTATTTTCTATTTTAAAATATTATAAAGATTATTCTTATTTTAATAATTTATTATTGTGTTGATGAATGTCGCAAAAAGCAAGGCTTCTACGCCACTGTCTCTGTGAGAATGTGTACTTGTTTTACTTTTAAGTCGATATGCGAGAATCTAACGGCTGTCTGAATGTGGGTAGTAATAGCTCGCTTTCCATGGTTCTTTCTGGCTCAGAGTCGATAGTTAGTCGTTACCGACCTCTGCTGCTGGTTCTACCAAAGAGGTTTCTACACCCTTTGGTTACAAGCCAGTCGACAAGCCCTCTTCAGGGCGAGTATCAACTCCCCACCACCACTGTGTCTTGGGTTTTGCCAGTTGCCGGTAACTTTCGCGCCTCCTGGCCGCTCGGACTTCACTTTGTGCTGGGACTGTGGTGAGGTTAGGTTGGTTCTGCTATTGTGTCCACGGAGATGGTAGCGATTCGTTGTCTAATATGTTTAAGTTAGACTCTTGAACTTAGGTTCATTTTTTGGAATATTTTTTTTTCGATCGTGCACGATAATGTGTTCCAGTTTGTCAACCCAGTGATTTCATTTCCAACAGATAAACGTGGTGTATGTGTTACTAGTTGCAGTTGATAACGGCCTGGTATATTCAAACCTTTATTGATTATGTGGCGGTGTACGAACTCTGTGTAAATTCTTTCTAGCTTTGGGGGGCCCGATTTCTCACTGACAATATGTTCATTTTTGTACAGTGCATTTATAATCTTTCTTATCGTTTCCTTCTGTGTGTGATATGTGTTCCACGTGGTTGGTTCTTAGAATAAAGCCTTCAGCTTCCACTATTGTTTGTTCCATTCCCATCAGGCAAGTAACTCTGCGTCTATCCTTCTGATTTCCACTAATATTTCGTGATCTTCTCTCCCGACCAATTTCAATTTTGCTGTTTCTTCTCCGAACTTGTAGTATGCACTCAGTCTTTATCAATAATTCTCTCCGAGCCTTGTACAACCTCCTTCGATAACTTGCTTATGATATTCTATGTATTTCTAAGGGTTACATGCCGTAGTTTTTATTCTCACTTTCCCGTCTTTGTAATTATTTCACTTTTCTTGTTTTTTGAGACTGGACTTCTTCCGTCTCTGTGAACGCTCCCAATCGCATGTTGCTGTATTTCAGTAGCTTCCTTATGAAATTCTACGCAGTTCTAGGGATTGCATGCCGTAGTTGATTTTCTTCATTTTTTGGAAATTGAATTTATATCGGTTTTATCGGTTTTCGGAACCACTTGGGTCCGAACTCCAACTCCAGGGGTTTGCAGCTAGTCACTTGAAATCACGCCACTTCTCATAAAACCAGTGCCTAGATAGTTTACTCTCAGATTGCAACTTAAAAGTCCGCCGTGATTTGTGTAATGAATCCGATTTTTAACCACTTCACCTTCAGTGGAGTGCAATCATGTAAGGTGGCCGTGTGTCGCCGTTAGAGTATTTGCTCGCGGTCTAATATAAATGCAACTTAATTTTGTTATACTAACGCATCATCTGAAATAAAGCACGACAGACCAGGGCCATCTTCGCAGATTTATTGTATATTGTGTTGTGTGGTACCTCCGGGTTTGCTGAACTTCCGCAATATTTCCTCAAATTACGTTTTTGTGCATATTTCATTTGCCTTACTTTAAATTTTGACAAACAATGGTTGTTGTTGGAGATATTTATTTATTTATTTATTGCATGGTTCAAGCTGTCATTTTACGTAATGTTTACATAACACTCTCTGTATCAGTCGCCATTAAACCGCATTAAAGATATATCCTGTGGTAGCGGTCAAAGATATACTATTTTCACACAATGAATACTTCGATCTCTGCTAAATATATCACAGCAACTATGTAGTTATCAATCAGCATGTTTCATTTTGTAAGTTTTTTTCTGAATGACACTATTGTGTTATGTCATATTTCATTGTAACTTCTGTGAAATTTATGATTGTAAAATTTTTAACAGACTCTTCTGAAGATGGAAATAATTCGAAACCCGTAAAGTTTTAAATACAATAAACAGGTGATGGTTGACTATGCATTTTTTTTTTAAATCATTTATGTTCTTTTCGTGTCTTAATACTCAACACTCTTTCGCTTTGTGTGTTTATAGCATGCTTTCCTAGAGTATCATTCATTATGTGTGTTCCTTATTAATAAATTACAACAAAATTGCAGAATAGCTCGGGTTCCTACCAATGGATAGGTTATTAAATGACGTTTAAAGTCATTTGTTTTTATTTAGTGCATCAACTGTGTTCTTATCTTTTACATGCAGTGCTTTGTATTCGAATACATCATTGTAGCATCAGAATAATGTGTACAGTGCTAGTATGGAATCAGAAATGTTTGTAATATGTATAGGTATTGCCTGTTACTCATCAGAACGCTGAATGTAAAAGTTTAAAAATCTGTGTTTTGTACGAAATAGGCAACAGTTTCTACGTGGCAGCTCTGTACACATACGCGCTACTGTTAACGTGTAGGGTGTTACACAGTTGATTAGTAGATTGTATGTTGTAAGAAGCCACTGCTCGACGCCGCAGTTACTCGAGCACTTGCCGCGCTTAGCGCAGCGCGCGGCCTAACTGCGTGTGGCACTCCAGCTGTGCAAACAGCGCCCAGCCCAGCTGCCGTTTCTATTTACGAAAGCGGTTACGCGCTAGCCGCGCGGCCACTCAGCCTAAGCAGCTCGTTACAGCGTCCTTGTGCGGCCGCCGTGCGGGATGAGGGATGGACGCGGCGTGGGCCGGCTTTCAGGCAGATTGACCGCTGGAAGACGGACGGAGCGAAACAAGACAAAAACGGAAATTGGTCCAGTGCCCCACCTTACAAGAAAGCACTCTCCACGGCCATGCTGCACACCTTGTGCGAAGATTTTTCTCTGAACTTACAAGGCCCCCATAACGGAACGAAATAAATTTAGTCATAGCGGCTGGTTTCTTGATTGCTACACAACTGATGCTACTGTAGCCGCGGTTGAGTAGCCGAGGAGTCGCCGGGCGCCGTGGCTCAGCGCGCCCGGTCAGAGGGCTAAATACTCTCTGTAATAAAAAAGCTGAGCCAAAGAACACGTAGAACGAAAACGAACATACTCGATCAGCGTCCGCAAGGACAAGAACTAACGATAGAGCAAAAAAAAAAAAAAAAAAAAAAAAAAAAAAAAAAAAAGTGTAAAGCACCTCGACCTCGCTGCGGAGCGCGCGGTTGCTTGCCGTGGAGGTTCGAGTCCTCCCTGGGGCATGGATTTGTGTGTTTGTCCGTAGGTTAGTTTACCTAGGTTTAGGTAGTTTGTAAGCTACGAACTGATGACCACGCAGTTTGATCCGATAGATTTACAGACATTTGAAACTTTTTTTAACTTTTTTATGATACTGTAGCCCTTTGAGGCTGTATTTTTAAGCAAAATATACAAGCGTATAAATGTTTTATCTCAAAATTTTGACGTCAACGACGTAACTGTAACGCCACAATACAAGAGGTGAATAATATCTTTGTTTTATAACAGTTTAGAATCAATAAAAACGAAAGGAAGCCGCGGTGGAGTAGACGAGCGATGTAAGGCGCCTCGCTGCGGAACGCGAGGTTGCTCGCCGTCGGAGGTTCGAGTCCTCCCTGGGGAATGGGCGTGTGCGTTTGTCCTTAGGTTACTTTACCGTAGTTTAAGTAATGAAGTAAATCGCAATTTGCGATCAGTTATGGCTTCACTGTAGTAGGTTTAGATGTAACACCAAAGTGTGGCAAATGAAAATCTGTGCCCGGCCGGGATTCGAACCCGGGATCTCCTGCTTACTGGGCAGACGCGTTGAGCACTCCTCCACAGAGGACACAGTGACCAGCCCGACTGCAGAGAACTCTTCCCTGCACGTCTCTCACCACACCCAAATATGCGTTCGCATATTTTCCTAATACCACAGCCTGGGCTCCTGATGACAGTTAATTGCGTCTCGATACCTCATGGTCTGTTCTCCCTGATGCGGGAATACAGTATTGTGGCTGCGAGCATTACAGAACAAATAGACAGTGGTATTAGGAAAGAGACAGCGTGGCAAATGGAGATTTGGGTGTGGCGGAAAACGTGCAGGAAAGAGTTCTCTGCAGTCGGGCTGGTCACTGTGTCCTCGGTAGCGGAGTGGTCAACGCGTCTGCCTAGTAAGCAGGAGATCCTGGGTTAGAATCCAGGCCGGGCACGAATTGTCATTCACCACACTTTAGTGTTCCATCTAAACCTAGTACAGTGAAGCGATAACTGATCGCAAATTGCTATTTATTTCATTAAATGAACGCCGTAATGTCGTCAAAAATATATAATTGTATACAAGCCGAAGCTGGGCTCCTGACGACAATTAATTGCATCTCGATACCTCATGGTCTGTTCTCCCTGATGCGGGAATACAGTATTGTGGCTGCGAGCATTACAGAAGAAATAGACTGTGGTGTTTCTGGAAAAAAAAAAAAAAAAAAAAAATGTTGCTCCTGCATACTGCTGGAATAAAACCCAGAGACAAAGACGTAATAATTATAATAATTATGAAACTTTGTTCTAATTTCCTGGAATGATTTGATATATTTTTCGTCCATATTAACTCAATATTCATTGCCAGAAGAAATCTGAACTAGGCGACTGCAGGATGCAGCAACACTGTATTTGAAGGCCGTATTTCAAAACTAGCTGAAAACCCGGCGTTGCCCGAGTATTTATTTATTTATTTATTCCTGACATTTTTTAGGCGTATAAGGGCTGTATGTCTGTAAAATCTCTTGGGAATACAATTAGTAGTAAAGAACTAATAGATTAAAACTTTGTGCTTGATGGGGCGGTTTTCCATGAACGTTACTGTTCATCTGTTCATATCTCATGAACTACGTGTCGTACTGTGACACAATTTAGAAGGTACACTCAACTATATACGTGTATACTGATTGTAAAATTTCCTGCGGCTACAATTTGTAGTGTAGAAATTAAAAATTGTAACGTCATACCGAATGCCGTATAGTCCATGAACAACGGAACGTTACTGTTTACGTGCTCATATCTCATGAACTACGTCTCGTATTACGATACAATTTAGAAAGTACACTCAACTATATACGTGTATACTATCTGTAAAATTTCATGCGGTTACAATTTGCAGTGTAGAAATTATAAATTGTAACGTCATACCGAAAGCTGTAGTTTTAGTCAATGAACAGCGGAACGTTACTGTTTGTGTGCTCATATCTCATGAACTACCTGTCGGAATGCGATACAATTTAGAAGCTACATTCTACAATATATGTGTATACTGTCTGTAAAATTTCCTATCGCTACAATTTGTAGTGTTCAAATTATAAATTGTAACGTCATACCGAGAGCCGTAGCTTTACTCCATAAACAGCGGAAAAGTAGTAAGCGAGAAACTTTTTTTCCTTTCATCATTTTACTAAGGCTGCTAACGCGAAAAAGTTTAATAAAGGTTTGAAATTATGTTTAAAGTTTGTTGCAAGTTGCTAAGTACTGTCATTCTCATACAGTGTATTTCGAAAGTCACGCCGCATTATATGGCATTTTTTGCGATTTCTATTGGTTATGACGTAATATCTTCCGAATCATATGCCGTATGTGATCCTTAACCATGCATAAATTGTTACCTCACGGTAAGGAATGTGTGTTCCAAATTTGGTTGATATCGGTCCAATGGTTTAGGAGAAAATGAGCAGCATTGTCTCAAAATGAAGCAGTTTTTCGCGCATCTCATTGTTTATGACGTCATATCTCGTGAACTACATATCGTACGTGATTCTTACACTTCTTACACTTACGACGACCGTTCTCATGGATTGAAGCTTATGTTTACAAAATTTCATAAAGATTGGAACAAAACTGTAGATTTGTATGCAACACGTACAAACATACAGACACTCTGCTTTATATATTACATATGTTGTTGTTGTGGTCTTCAGTCCGGAGCCTGGTTTGATGCAGCTCTCCAACCTAATCTATCCTGAGCAAGCCTCTTCATCTCCTCATAAGAAGGCATCTTACATCCATTTCAATTTGCTTACTATATACATCTCTTGGTCTCCCTCTGCGATTTTTACGCCACACACTTCCCTCCAACGCTAATTTCACAATTATTTGATGTCCATGAATGTGTCCTAATAATCGATGCCTTCTTTTAATCAAGCTATGCCAGAAATTCCTTTTCTCCCCAATTCTGTTCAGTACTGCCTCATTAGTTACACGATCCACCCACCTAATCTTCAGAATTCTTCAGTAACACGACATTTTAAAAGTCACTATTCTCTTCCTGTCCGCGCTGTTTATCGTCCATGTTTCACTCCCATACAAAGCAACACTCCACACAAATGCCTTCAGAAAGGACTTCCTTATGCTTAAATTAGTTTCGATGTCAACAAATTTCTCTTTATCGAAAACGCTTTTCTTCCATTGCCATTCTGCATTTTATATCCTCTGTACTGCGACCATCATTTTTTATTTTACTGCCCAAGTAACAAAACTCATCTACCTCCTTTATTGTTTCGTTACCTAATCTAATTCCTTCAGCATCACATGGTTTTCTTAGGCTGCACTCCATTACCCTTGTTTTGCTCTTGTTAATGTTCATCTTATATGCTCAACACACTGTCAGTTCCTTTCAATTGCTCCTCCAGGTCATTTGCTGTATCTGACAGAAGTACTATGTCATCGGCAAAACGCAAAGTTTTTATTTCTTCACACTGAACTTTAATTCCTTCTCCAAATTTCTCCTTGCTTTTCTTTATAACTTGCTCAATATACAAGTTGAACAACATCGAAGAAAGGCTACAATCGTTAGTCCCTTCCCAACTAATGCTTCCCTTTCATCCACTTCGAGTCTAATTACTGCTGTCTGGTTTTTGTACAAGTTATAAATAACTCTCCTTTCCCTGTATTTTGCCCCTGCTGATTTCAAGATCTGAAAGAGTGTATTCCAATCAACATTATCAAAAGCGTTCTCCAAATCTACAAAAGCTAGAAACGTAGGTTTGCCTATCCTTAATCTATCTTCTAAGATAAGCCGTAAAGTCTGGATTGCCCCGCGTGTTCCTACATTTCTCCTGAACCCAATCGGATCTTCCCCAAGGTCGGCTTTTACCAACTTTTCCATCCTTCTGTAAATAATTCGTGTTAAAATTTTGCAAGCATGGCCTATTACGGTGATGGTTCTGTAACTTTCACAAAATATATAAGAGTATAAATGTTATGACGTCAACGATGTAACTGTAATGCCACAATACGAAATGTGAATACTTTATAACAGTTCATAATCAATAAAAACGAAAGGAACATACAAATTCAAAACTTTTAGAGATACAACTGAACCTACATAATTTCTGAAGAATAAATGTTTTCCCAGCTTATATCTCTGTTCCCGCATATTGCTGGAATAAAACCCAGAGACAAAGACGTAATCTTCGAAGTCTGCGGGTTTTCTGCCGGATAATAAAATCAAACCGATTTTGTAAACACCGGGTTCTCCAAATACCGTGTGAGTATGGCAAGTCATACATCGGCCGTACGCCTCGAACTGTACATGATAGATGTGTGGAACATTGCCGCCACACGAGACTATTGCAGCCGGATAAATCGGCGGTAGCAGAACACTGTTTAACGGAAGGACACAAGATGACATATGATGAGACCCGCATAGTAACCAATACCTCCGGTTTCTGGAACAGTTTTTACAGAGAAGCCATTGAAATCAGGTTGACGGACAATCTAATAAACAGAGACATGGGATTTCCTCTTAGGAGAACGTGGAATCCATTATTAATATCAAACTGCAATGTTCGACCCGGATTCCAGCACCTGGGACTGATTAATGTAAGGTGCGATATATCGTGGTGCCCTGTTCCACTAGGGTCGACGCCACCAGCCCTGTCTAGGAGGTAGCAACTGTGACGGCCGGCGCATGCGCCGTGCACGCGACCGACGCCTATATAGGACGCGGTACTTCGATCTTGCACCAGTATTCAGCGGGACTCAGCAGCAGCGGTTTCCTGAAGATGACGCACAGTTTTACCTTCGAAATATTGAATCGGTTTGATTTCATTATCCGGCAGAAAACCCGCAGAGTTTCGAAGATTTGTCAAGCCGGGAAAGCCTACAAAGTTACAGAAAGAAGTAATAATTATAATAATTATAAAACTTCGTTCTAGTTTCCAGAGATGATTTGATATATTTTCCTCCAGATTAACTCAATATTCATTGCCAGACGAAATCTGAACTAGGCGACTGCAGAATGCAGAAAATTACATTCAATTTGTAACGAAACAAGTTAGGAGTTATTCCCATCTGCTTGCACTACTGAACCTCCCGATACCACTGTTGCTTAATAATAATAGTCTATTATCATTTTCTATTCCAAAACTTTTGTTATTATTTGTTGTAAAGTAACTAGCTGAAGTCTTTTTCTATTATTTGACACAGGACGCATTTGATTAATTCCCAAATATTAATTAATTCGTGCTCGAAGTATATTGTTAAAGTTAAGATAGTATGCTAATTAGTGTTTCCATTAAAAGTAGGTAAACTTTTCTCTCATAATGTTACAGTAGGTATTACTATGTTTCACAAGTAATGTTAGGTAAGTTTTGTCCTCATCAGTTTCTGTATAGTTACCGTTCATTACTAAAGTATTGTTGATAAGCCATTTTCGTTTAATAAGTAAATGAAATACTATTTATTTAACCGAAATTTGTATATTCAGTAGCTCGGTATTGTTTAAGCTAATTTTACTGCTGCCAGTTGTATGTAACTGTTTACCTTACCATTATAATTAATTAAATGTACATAATTAACAACACACAATTTTCAGTGAGATTGTTTGAAACATAAATAGAATGAGCTCGCGGTGTGTATCAGTATTGTTTCATCCGTTGTCTGAGGTATAACCTACGCTAGTTGAGAGTATTGTTTAGTCAGTTATCAGAGGCAGAACCTATGTCACTTCCGAATATTGTTTATTGTTTCGATCGTGATCTGATCCACAAGCCAAGTTAGTTTTTAACTTTAAATTTGAACAATTATGCAAACCTTAGTCAGTGTTGTTAGTGTGGAAAGTGTATCTACAGTGATTAATTAATATTTGTGCCATATTACGATTTACACCTCGAAATTCTGTATTCCACACTCGGACAGTGTTAACTAGTAATATTGATGTGTGGAATGTGCGTGCCTGGTATTAATGGATGTAATTAATGAGACTTGTAAGCCCATAAATGGGGACAATTGAGCACTAATAATAAATCATTATAAGTGTCAACGAACTGTTCTGGGTGTTGCCTTCGTCATTTGTAGTGAATTAGTTTTCGCCCCATGAGATTACAGCCAACTGCTACCGATAGAAACAATGGACGACGACCGTCGACCACATCGATAACATCGAGGTACGATCAGGTATGGCACAAACTGTCGGAGGAGTTCATCAAGAATGGTCTAGAATCTAAATAGGTAGTGAAACGTTAGGAAGTTACACGGTATGAGAATTGCAGGTAGTATAAAATCACAAACTCACTAGTGGTCACTTCAGTCCAGGGTATTTTATTCAAATGTATAGTTACAAGTGTATCACAATACCAGGTGGTTTGCACCACCCTCTTGAATCATGGACATTGCACAGGTGGGGTGGCTTGCGTGTCTCAGCGATACAGATAGCCGTACCGTAGGTGCAAGCACAGCGGAGGGGTATCTGCGGAGAGGCCAGACAAACGTGTGGTTCCTGAAGAGGGGCAGCAGCCTTTTCAGTAGTTATAGGGGCAACAGTCTGGATGATTGACTGAACTGGCCTTGTAGCATCTGTTAACGTGGCTTGCCATGCAGTTACTGCGAACGGCTGAAAACAAGGGCAAACTACAGTCCTTACTTTTCTGGAAGACATGCAGCTCTACAGTACGAGTATATGACGATAGCGTCTTCCTGGGTAAATTATCCCTGACATCAAATCGTCCCCCATTCGCATCTCCGGGCGGGGCTACTCAATGTCGTGATCAGGATAACGAAACGTATTTGACATATCTTGGAGTGGAATGTTGTTGTTGTTGTGGTCTCTAGTCCGCAGACCGGTTTGATACAGCTCTCCACGCTACCCTGTCCTGTGCAACTCTCTTCATCTAAGAATACGTTCGGCAATCTACATCCTTTTGAATCTGCTTACTATATTCATCCCTCGGTCTCCCTCTACGATTTTTACCCCACACGCTTCCTTCTAATGATTAGTTGACAATTCCCTGATGTCTCAGAATGTGTCCAAACAAACTATCCTTTCTCTTAGTCAGGATATGCCAGAAACTCCTTTTCTCCCCGATTCGGTTAAGCACCTCCTCATTAGTTACGTGGTCTACCCATCTAATTTTCATCATTCGTCTGGAGCACACATTTCAAAAGCTTCTATCATCTTTTTATCTGAACTCCTTATCGTCCACGTTTCACTCCCATACAATGCTACACTCCAGACAAATGCTTTCAGAAAGGACTTCCTAACATTTAAATTAATATTGGATGTTAAGAAGTTTCGCTTCTTTAGAAACGTTTTTCTTCCCTTAGCCATTCTGCATTTTATATCTTCTTTACTTCGGCCATCAGAAGTTATCTTGCTACCCAAATAACAAAATTCATCAACTACTTTTATTTTCTCATTGCCTAATCTAATTCCTTCAGCATCGCCTGATTTTCTGACATTGCATTCCATTACCTTCGTTTTACTCTACTTAATGTTCATCTTATATCTTCCTTTCAAGACACTGTCCATCCCACTCAATTGCTCTTCCAGTTCTTTTGCGGTCTCTGACAGAATTACTATGTCATCGGCAAACCGCAACGTTTTTATTTCTTCTCCCTTCTCTCCAAATTTCTCCTTCCATTCCTTCACTGCCTGCTCAATGTACAGATTGAACAACATTGGGGAAAGGATATAACCCTCTCTTACTCCCTTCCAAACCTCTGCGTCACTTTATTGCCCTTCAACTCTAATAACTGCTACCTGGTTTTTGTATAGATTGAATATAACTCTTCGCTCCCTATATTTTACCCCTGATACCTTCAGAATTTGGGATAGTGTATTCCAGTCGACATTTTCAAAAGCTTTCTAAAAATCTATAAATGCTAAAAACGTAGGTTTCCCTTTCCTTAGCCTATCTTCTAAGATAAGTTGTAATGTGAGTATTGCCTCCCGTGTTCCTACATTTCTCCTAAATCCAAACTGATCTTTCCCGAAGTCGGATTCCACAAGTTTTTCCATTCGTCTGTAAATAATTCGCGTTAGTATTTTGCACCCATGACTTATTAAACTGATAGTTCTGTAATTTTCCCAGTTGTCTGCACTTGCTTTCTTTAGAATTTGAATTACAATATTCTTCTTGAAGTCTGATGGTATTTCCCCTGTCTCATACATCTTACATACCGGTGATAAAAAATTTTCACGACTGGCTCTCAGGGGCCTTGTTTCGACTTAGGTCTTTCAGCGCTCTGTCAAATTCTTCTCTCAGTATAGTATCTCCTACCTCATCTTCGTCTTCCATTCCTAGAATACTGCCTTCAAGTTTATTTCCTTTGTATAGGACCTCTATATATTCCTTCCACAGTTCAGCTTTCCCCTCTTTGCTTAGTACTGGTTTTCCTTCTGAGTTCTTGATATTCATACAGCTGCTTTTCTTGTCTCCAAATATCTCTTTTATTTTCCTGTAGGCGTTATCTATCTTTCCCTTAGTTATACATTCTTCTACGGTTCTACATTTGTCCTCTAGCCACTCCTGCTTAACCAGTCTGCACTTCCTGTCAATCTCATTTTTCAGGCGTTTGTACTCCCTTTTTCCTGTTTCACTTGCTGAATGTTCGTATTTTTTCCTCTCATCAATTAAGTTCAGTATATCCTGTGTTATCCAGAGATCTCTATTAGGCCTTGTCCTTCTGCCTATATGGTCCTCCGCAGCCTTCACTACCCTATCTCTGAGAGCTACCCATTCTTCTTCTACTGTATTACTTTCCCCCGTTTCAGTCAATCCTTGCCTAATGCTCCCTCTGAAACTCTCACCACCTCTGGTTTCTTCAATTTGTCCAGGTTCCATCTCCTAACCTTTCTACCTTTCTGCAGTCTCTTAAGTTTTAATCTGCAATTCATGTCTGGATATGTCTTACAGTTTAGAACCTGGTTTCTAAATCTATTCCTTACCATTATAAAGTCTATCTGGTACCTTCCAGTGTCTCCTCGTCTTTTGCACGTATACAGCCTTCTTTCATGATGATTAAACCAAGTGTTGGTGATTATCAAAATTCTACCAAGCGATCTCCTCTTTCATTCCTTTTCCCAGTCCATATTCACCTACTTCATTTCCTTTCCTTCCCTACTACCGAGTTCCAGTCCCCCCATCACAATCAAGTTTTCGTCTCCCTTAACTTTCTGAATGATTTCTTTTATCTCCTCATACATTTTATCGATATCCTCATCATCGGCCGTGCTAGTTGGCATATAAACTTGCACTAGTGTGGTCGGTGTTAGCTTCGTGTCTATCTTTACTACGATAATGCGTTCACTATGCTGTTCATAGTAACTTACCCGCATTCCTATTTTCTTCTTCATTGTCAGACCTACTGCTGCGTTACCACGAACTGGTTTTGTATTGATAACCCTGTACTCACCTGACCACAAATCCTGTTCATCCTGCCACCAAAATTCACTAATCCCTACCATATATAAGTTTAACATATCCATTTCTCTTTTCATATTTTCTTGATTACCTAAGCGATTAAGGGTTAGAACATTCCACGCTCCGACTCGTATAATGCCTGTTTTGGTTTTCTTGATGACGACATCCTCCTGAGTAGTCCCAGCCCGGAGATCCGAATGGGGGACTATTTTACCTCCGGAATATTTTACCCGAGAGGATGTCATCATCGTATAGTCATACAGTAGAGCTGAGCTGCATGTCCTCGGGAGAAGTAACGACTGTAGTTTCCCCTTGCTTTCAGCCGTTCGCAGTAACTGCATGGCAAAGTCACATTAGCTGAAGTTACAAGGGCAGCTCAGTCAATCATCCAGACACTACATAGAAAATGCTTGGCCCTTGAGAAAAATCTTACAGGTAGGGGTTAAAACTGTTAAGAGGAAAAGGCTTGTGTATTCCAAAAAGTTACTTCACATTAAGTTGGTGCTCATGAAACGAGTCGTAAGGCATTGCCAAAAGAAGGGGAATGTGTCAGGTATTTTTGTGGAGAGTTTCCTGGATTATTTGAGGCAAAGCTAAAGGAAGGAATCTTTCTCAGATCACACATTAGAAAAATAATGACAGATCCCAACTATATGGACAATATAGAAGGAAAAGAAAAGGCAGGATGGACATCTTTTAAATTAGTGGTTACCCGTTTCCTTTGAAACAACAGAGATCCAAACTGCAAGACAATCGTCACAGACATGCTATACAACCTTAACAAGCTGGGCTGTAACATGAGCATTAAAGATCATTTTTTCCACTCACATCTTGACTTCTTCCCTGCAAACTTTATAAGTGAGGAGCAGGGCTAAAGATTTCATCAAGACATAAAAGAAACGGAAAGAAGATATCAAGGAAAATGCAACTTTAACATGATAGCGGACTACTGCTGAATGATAAAAAGAGATGATCCTCAATGAGTACACAGCCAGACAGACAATAAAAGAAACTTCGACCGACAGCGAAAGCGTCATTATGAGAGATTTCAGTACAGCCACATTGCTTTCCAACCGTAAAAGGACAACGTAACCTTAATAATTTTATTAGATTATTCGTAGGTTATAGATTTAATAACTTTTTGGCGGAGAGGCCTGTAACAGGAGGGAAAAACGCATTCAGAGCTAAGAGCGGCCGGTGGTAAGCACGAGGGTGGCTCTGTTATTCGGAGGGTCAACATTCCCGGAAGATGCCTTACGGCCGAGGGCTGCTACCGCGAGGCCCAAACATTGGAAACGCGAGAGAGCTGCTCATTGGCTGCTGTTTTATAGTAAGGAGGTTCGGCTGACCCACTCCAGAACGAAAGCCGTGATTGGCCGTACTTTGGCGCCTTGCTGTGGATTGGCGTTTCTGTAGATTTAGGCGCAACCTGGAGGCTTTGCAGAGAGGAGACGGAGATTTTAGAAGTGGAGAGAAGGCGAGTCGTGTTTGAGCAGCCGAGGAGGGCAGACGCTTTTCTTCTGCTCTCAGCTTATACTTGTCTTTGAGCAGCTCTATTTAGAGTTTGTGGTACAACTTTTGGAGTTGCTCCAAAAAAATGTTCAAATGTTTGTAAATCTTATGGGACTTAACTACGGGGTCATCAGTCCCTAAACTTACAAACTACTTACGAACTAGGACGGCACAAATATCCATGCTCGAGGGGGGATTCGAACCCCCGACCGTAGTGGCCGTGCAGACCGTGACTGAAGCGCCTCAGTACCCTCGGCCACGGCGGCCGGCGGAGTTGCTCCAAAACTTGTGCTAATAGCGCTCAATATTGCCAAGTCGAGAGCAAGGTCAGCCTGCTTGATATTAAACGCACCGATGCATTAATTGCAATTTTCACAGTTCTGGTGTCACCTCTGCCTACAGTACATTCGTGTATCACACTTAAATTGTCTGTAGTAGCCCGACATAACCGAAAGAGTGAGATCGTAGGCACTGAGCTCCGCTGGGCTGATATTATTTAAATATCCTTTCTGGAATACGAAGCTGAATCATCTCCGGATCAGTGACTTGCAGCTATCTATGCATACAGCCGCCGCCCAGCCGTCGTGTTGCTGACATCGCCAGCCAGCACAGTTTGGTACAGTATCGCGTGCTTTTGGTAGTGTTTCAAGGGGTATTCACGTTTTTGGTCTATTGTAAACGTTAGGTAAGCTCACAGAAATCTGTTATCGGAATATTCCTCTCGATTATGCCACGGTTTCCAGTTAAATGTGGGTTGTCACAAGTGATTAGCATCAAATATAATCATCTTAGACTTACCAGTCACTTGCTGTAGGAGTGTATATTCTGTTTTGTAGATTCGTTAAATTTGTTCCGTGTTCAATTGTATATGTATCTTGCTTTCAACTCTAACGTTCGTTTGACTGCAGTGAATAAAACCAGTCAAAACAAATTTCTTTACTCAAATCATTTGCATGTTGTCTATTCTCTCCCCTTCCTTACTTCTGTTTTTCAACACATCCACCGTAAATATACCTTTCAATTATATGGGCTTATGAGCTTAAAGACAAATGGAATTCCACTGGAAATGTAGTTTAGAACAGCATAACGTTGGAAAAAATGTGAAAAAGTTACTTACATTTTGTCATGTAATATTTCTATGTAATGGGGCATGTCAAATAAATAATAATAAAATTATAAAAAGCAAAGGTGAAAGGTGGAAAGCATATCTCTTAAAAGCATCCCGCATACTCCTTGCTTCTTATTTCAGGTTGGACCGGACTAACTAAAGTGATAGACGGTGTTCCTACTCGTCTTGAATCAGTTTCCCTTCCAACGTCTCTCACTCACTGCGTCCCATGGGTGGAGGTGTCTTAACACGGATTACGAACAAATACTGAGTCCGCGATCACGAGTATAAAACAGGAAAAGGAAAAGGAAAATAATTCGCGCAACGGATAACGACTTTAGTAAATGGATCCACTGAGCATGCAGAGCGAGAAGAGTTGTTGTCATGGGCATTACAAGAGCATTAACATATCGTCAAAGCAGGTGTATGTGCACACAATGGACAACTTATTTGGTGACTAGGAGGGGGATTTGGCAGTACAATTTAGGGCAATCGTATATCTAAATTTAGTTTTAACAGGAAAATTTAATATTATAGTTTCCAAATGACAAGCCAAGATCGCAAACTAACAATTTATTAAGTGACGACCGGTTTCGGTGCACTGTGTCACCATCATCTGGTCATATATATATGTTGTAATCTGATCATCTTGTTAAAAAATTTGGTATAAAATAACAAGTGCAACATTGCACTTAGTCATTATATAAAAAAATACATAAGTTAAAAACATAAAAAATACATAAGTTAAAAACATTAAAAATTCATAAGTTAAAAACATGTTTTTAACTTATGTATTTTTTATATAGTGACTAAGTGCAATGTTGCACCTGTTCTTTTATACACAATTTTTTTACAAGATGACCAGATGATGGTGACAGCGCACCGAAACCGGTCGTCACTTAATAAATTGTTAGTTTGCGATCTTGGCTTGTCATTTGGAAACTATAAAACTAATTTATCGCCTCCAGACCAGACGATGTCAGGTAATCTTAATTTAATATTAGATTAAATGGTTAGTTTTCCACATTTTCGTTATACCTTAAAATATGCAACCTTCCTAGCTAAGTGATACAATCCGCATCTTTAGGTTGGTTGCAGGAAAGTCAAAAGTTCTACCAACACAAAACCGTTAACCCATATGGGGATCTAAAACAAAATATAGGCTATGATTAGAAATTAATATTGATCAGGTCTGAAACGAACCTTAGCCGGGAAGTAATACCATGATTAGAGTAGCATTCGGCCTAAGGTACATTAACGTGCCTAACTTTAAAATCTCAACAAAGAAATCGCTTTCAGTAATCTAAGGCTGGAGCGCAGTGTGAAGCCTGTCTACTCACCAGATCATCGATGGCAGAGTGCGGGATTCAAACAGCAACGACCAGCGGCCGGCTAGGGAACCTGGATGGGGGAGTTGCCAACCCCTGGGGTAGAAGAATTTTGACCGCCAACGCTCGTCTCTGACCTGCCCAAAGACGATACTGTTAAGTTGGTAAGGGACATGTGTAGGACGGAGTCTCTCTGACGACTACTGGAGGCAATTTGAATCAAAGGAACCACAGCTATTGACTGACTCTCCCCTTAGGATAAGGTAGGGAGCGAACTGTATCACCTATCACCTAGGTACACTAAACAATTGATACAACCAACCTTTCACTTTGTGACCACAAAGACTTTCCCGGCGTAATAACTGTAATCTTCTCGGGTTTGCATCCGGATACTAAAGTCAACTTGACACAATATTTCAGCGGCGCAACTGGTCGCCATCCTCAGGTGAGCTTGCTGATAGACAATCTCGCCGGAACTGAGTTTTCAGTGCAATCGGCGGCTCCTTTATACATACGCACTATGTATCTTCCTCTATGTATAAAGGAGCCGCCGATTGCACTGGGAACTCAGTTCTGGTGAGATTGTATATCAGCAAGCTCACCTGAGGATGGCGGGCAGTTGCGCCGCTGAAATATTGTGTCAAGTTGACTTTAGTATCCGGCTGCAAACCCGAGAAGATTACAACCTTTCACTTTCCTTCACCTAAGGCAGAGGCAAGAGACAAACATGAATTGAAACTCGGTGGCATAACAAGCTGCCGGCACAATAACTGAAGTTCAGTAATAAAAGAAATATATAATAGTTGAAAGCCGGTCCAATTGACCCCTTTCACTCTCTAGACATAGTTTTACGATTATCGCAGTGCTAATAGCAGTATGGTACAACACAAGTGAACTTCTGTTTCGCAACAACCTTCCACTTTTGGAAGGCATCTGTCAGTCCCTACTTTGGGTTTATTTTTCTTCCTCGTTAAATTGATCACAGACAGATACTAAAGAACAAATTACTCTCGCTTCCCCTGGTGTCTCATCCTTTGACATAACAAAGTGCTCAGGAAGCAGGCGTTACGGCGGACGCGAGCTCAGTATTTAAGGAGCGCCCGCGCAGTAAAGACGTACGCCGCATCCGAGCTGCAGAATACCTTAACGGCCATTTTCGGCGCGTTCTCTTCATCGCACATTCCCGGCGACGAGCGGTAATGTGTCAGGCGGGCTCGGTATCGAATTTGTCACGAAATAATAAGCCGTTTGGATTCCGGCGCCCGCCCTGGGGGCCGGCGATCCGGCCGGGGCGATCATCGCTTTCTTCGGCGGGCGCGTGACCGGCGTGCGCACGCCCTCATAGCGCGCTATTGTGCAATAACTCGCCCCTACCAGCCGCCAGCGGGGCCGTCTCCCCCAACGTCGCACGTCAGCCGGTGCGTGCCTTCTCACAGCCCCCGGCGTGGCCCTCTGTCCCTTTTGTCTCAGTCCTCGTCTATTGTTCTTGACAATATGAGCTCTGACTAATATAGTGAAACTAACAACAAAAAAGACAGTTGATAAGCACATCACTAATGTACCGTTGTTTTTTTTTTTTCCTCTGACCATTATTTGTTAGTCATGAACTGTAGGCTGAAACTGAAAAAACTGCAGAAAGGTAGGAAAATAAGGAGATGAGACTTAGATAAATTGAAGGAACGTGAAGTTCTGGAGAATTTCAGAGGGAGATTTAAGCAACAATTGACAGAAATAGGGGGAAATAAAACAGTAGAAGAGGAATGGGTAGCATTGAGAGATGAAATAGTGAAGGCAGCGGAGGACAAAATAGGTAGAAAGGCAAGACCTACAAAAAATCCATGGATATCACAGGAAATACTACAGTTAATTGATGAAAGGAGAAAATATAAAAATGCAGTAAATGAAACAGGCAAAATGGACTACAGACGACTAAGAAATGAGATTGACAGGAAGTGCAAACTGGCTAAGCAGGAGTGGCTACAAGCCAAATGCAAATCTGTAGAAGAATGTATAAGAAGGGGAAAAGTAGATACCGCCTACAGGAAAATAAAAGAGACATTTGAGGACAAGAAAAGCAACTCTACGAATATCAAGAACTCAGATGGGAAACCAGTTCTCAACAAAGAAGGGAAAGCTGAAAGGTGGAAAGAGTACATAGAGCAGCTCTACAAAGGAAATGAACTTAGAGACGATGTTGTAGGAAGGGAAGAGGAAGCAGATCAAGATGAAATAAGAGATACTATACTGAGAAATGAATTTCACAGAGCCCTGAAAGACCAAGCTCGGAACAAGGCCCCAGGAGTAGATGACATACCCTCAGAGCTACTAAAGTCTCTGGGAGAGCCAGCCATAACAAAACTATTTGAACTGGTGTGGAGGATGTATGAGACAGGCGAAACACCCTCAGACTTTAAGAAAAATGTAATAATCCCCATTCCAAAGAAATCAGGCGCAGACAGGTGTGGAAATTACAGAACCATCAGTTTGATAAGTCATGGTTGCAAAATATTAAAACGAATTATCTACAGGAGAATGGAAAAGCTGGTAGAAGCTGACCTCGAGGAAGATCAGTTTGGATTCAGAAGGAACGTAGAAACCCGGGAGGCAATACTCACTTTATGTCTTATCTTAGAAGATAGATTAAGGAAAGGCAAACCTACATTATTAGCTTTTGTAGATTTGGAGTAAGCGTTTGACAATGTTCAATAAATGTTCAAATGTTTGTAGAGCTTATGGGACTTAACTACGGGGTCATCAGTCCCTAAACTTACAAACTACTTATGAACTAGCTAATACTAAAGACGGCACAAATATCCATGACCGAGGGGGAGTTCGAACCCCCGACCGCAGTGGCCGTGCAGACCGTGACTGGAGCGCCTCACTCCCCTCGGCCACCGTGGCCGGCTTGACAATATTGACTGGAATACACTCTTTCAAATTCTGCAGTCAGCAGGGGTAAAATACAGGGAAAGGAGAGTTATTTACAACTTGTACAAAAGCCAGACCGCAGTTATTAGACTCGAAGGGCATGAAAGGGAAGCATCAGTTGGGAAGGGAGTAAGACAGGGTTGTAAGTTTCTCCGATGTTATTCAATTTGTACATCGAGCAGGCGGTGAAGGAAAGCAAGGAAAAATTTGGAATAGGGGTTAAAGTTCAGGGGGAAGAAATAAAAACATTGCGTTTTCCTAATGACATTGTAATTCTGTCAGAGACAGCAAAGGACCTGGAAGAGTAGTTGAATGGAATGTACAGTGTGTTGAAGAGAGCGTATAAAATAAACATTAACAAGACCAAAACAAAAATAATGGAATGCGGTCTTAGAAAATCAGGCGATGCTGAAGGAATTAGATTAGGTAACGAAACAATAAAGGTGATAGATGAGTTTTGATACTTGGGTAGTAAAATAACGTGCGATGGTCGCAGTACAGTGGATATATTATGCAGATAGGCAATGGGAAGAAAAGCATTTTTGAGAAAGAGAAATTTGCTAACATCGAATATTAATTTAAGTGTAAGGAAGTCTTTTTTGAAGGCATTTGTGTGGAGTGTTGCCTTGTACGGAAGTGAAACATGGACGATAAGCAGTGCGGATAGGAAGAGAATAGAGGCTTTTGAAATATGGTGTTACAGAAGAATGCTGAAAATTAGGTGTGTAGATCGCATAACTAATGGAGAGGTACTGAATAGAATTGGTGAGAAAAGGAAGTTTTGGCATACCCTGACTAAAAGAAGGGATCGCTTGGTAGGACACATCCTTAGAAATCGAGGAATCGTAAATTTAGCATTGGAGGGAAGTGTGTGGGGTAAAAATCGCAGAGGGAGACGAAGAGACGCGTATAGTAAGCAGATTCAAGTGGATGTGGGTTGCTGTTCTTATGAGGAGATGAAAAGGCTTGCTAAGGATGGAGTAGGGTGGAGAGCTGCATCAAACCAATCTCCGGACTGAAGACCATAACAACAACAAGATGCACTAGGACTGACTAAGGAAGGGTAGGTCCATCAAAATTTCATCTTTCCTGGCTCAAGACAATGGTTTATTACTATAAACAAATTGACTTATTTACAGAAATTTTTAATAATATTATTCATCAACAATTATTAAAGTTATTAAACATAAGGAGAGGCATTGAATTAAGATTTATGCTGTAGCCGGGAATGAACCCGGGACCTCCTACTTACTAGGCAGGTGCTTCAAACCTCTTTTGTGGTTCCATCAATCGCGGTCGTTGGTTCAGTTTGTTCTTGGTTGTTCCTTGAATATTCGGCTCACCTGACCGGGCGCGTTGAGCCACGGCGCCCGGACCACTCAGCTAACGCAGTGTTGCAGCCAAAGTGTGGTGTCGCACAAGTACAAAGTGCGCGCCACCTACTTTCGCCGCGCGCTGCCATGCACACACGGCGCGGCGTTCTCACGACAGCCACGAGCGCCCTCTGCTGCAACCCCGCTCGTGGCCACCACGGAAAGACATCGGTCACTTGGGACTGAGATAGCAACGAGTAAAGACTTCGTAATCAGATAGGCACCAGTGAAGACTTTGCTATCGTACAGGCACTAGGCAGGCTCTAACAACTATGTATCAACATTCTGCAGTACTATGTAAAAGTTAAGTATTGTTACATTCTGTGCAATATATATCTCTTTCTAATTTACTCGAGTGTTTATAGTTTCTGGCTGCTCCCCTCCGTACCTGCACCAGCGTGCTATTTTTGTTCCTGTGTCGGTCTCATTCCACTCGGCCACCGACACCTACGACGAGGCTGGGACACAAAAGCGGCGACGAAGTTGGGACACAAAAGTGGCGACGAGGAGTGATAGACGAACCTTGGACCAGCCCGCTAGCAGCAGCCAGACAGCAGCAGTCGGAGCACGCAGAAATTGCTCCCGCCCACCCACCCTTATTATAAGATTTTTGGGGGAACATTTTCAGTTACGTGTTTTGTGGACTTTTTTGTTGCAGAGCGTCCTCTTTCATATTGCATTTGTGTTTTGTTATAAGTTACTTGTATACGCGGCGCCTAATCGGTCAGCATGGCCACTACCCCGAACCCAAACTTCATGGAAATTATTCAGTTACAGACGGCGCAAATCATTCAACTACTGCAGGCCGTGTCGCAGTTGACGGCACAGGCTGCTCACCAACAACAACAGCCGTCACATCAGCAGCCCACACCTGCCGCTGCACCGCTTCCTACATTTCGCCAGTACAACGAACGTGAGGAAGAATGGAGCGACTATTTCGCACAGTTTCAAGAACTCGTCGCGGCTCATCAAATTACAGGTCAGAGAGTGAAGAACCTTTTCTTATCGATTGTGGGCCCCCAGACCTTCGTACTATCGCAAAAACTTTTCCCTCTCGCATCTCCTCGTGATGTAGACTTTGAACAAATTGTAGATGCACTGAATGCTCATTATGAGAGAAAAGTTCTTGTAGCCGCTGCACGATACCGATTTTTCAGACTGAAAAATTACTGGAACAGTCACACCAAGAGTGGATTACGGAATTGAAGGGCTTAACCCGCCAATGTAAATTTACTTGCTCTTGTGGACTTTCGTATAGTGACGTGATGTTGAGGGATGCGATTACGCAGAATATTCAGGACCCCAGAATTAGAGCAGCAATTCTGAAACAGTCTGACCCTTCATTAGACAGTGTACTGCAGCTTATTGAAGTGCATGATACTTTTGACTTAGCAGATGTAGAAATGCAAAGCCACAGTGTTAATTCAGTGCGCCGCAACGGACGCTTTCCTAGCCGTAGTTCTCAGTATAGCACTAGTGATTCTTATTTTTCTACCGGCCGTGCTGAACAGACAGTGAACAGTAGCCAGAGTAAAAGTGCGACGCAAAGGTCGCCCCGTAGTGTTAGACACAGTAATTTGCATAACGGGCGCCAACGCTCATTTCAGAAAAATGTACGTAAATCTTGCCCCCAGTGTGTGTCTCGCCACAAGCGTGCTCATTGCCCTAGTCGCAACGCAACCTGTTATCAATGTGGAAAATCAGGACATGTACAGGCTGTGTGTATGCAAATTAAAAACTCAAAGAACGGTAACGTTAGAAACAGTGCTTCGCAAAGTGCGAGAACAGTTCATTCTGTAAATGTTATACGGGCTGTGGAATTGAACAGTGCTTTCCTTGGATCTCAATTGCAAGAAAGTAGTTCTGCGCCTATGGCAAAACTATATAGTGCACCACGTAGCAAGCGCCGACGGGCGCGTAAAACAGTGCAACGGAAAAGGGTTCGGGACAAGCAAAATGACTATGAACAGTGCATTCCTGTAGTGAAAATAGTGCCTTCTGCAACTGCTCCTTGTAATAGTGCCCAGTACTGTGTAGCTAGTGACAGTGTTGTTAATCCGCTGCGTGCCGAGTCTGCGCGGCTTACTTCACTACGCGGCCCGCGCAAGCGCAGTAAACAAACCGTAGCAGACGTTGCCCACATTCGCGCACATGTCGTGCGCCAGAAGCACAAACTGTTTGTGACTCTTTCGATCGAAAATAAGTCTGTGCAATTTCAGCTTGACACTGGTTCCGCTGTTACCTTAATAAATAAAGATACTTATGAACTTCTGGGTTCGCCAAATTTGTCGCCGTCACAGCAAGTGTTAACAGCTTATACAGGTCAAAATATTCCCGTGCTAGGAACGTGTAGCCTGCCCATCTCTTTTCAAGGTGTAACAAAAACAGTTTCTTTTGTAGTTCTTCAGGCCAAATCTACACAGAACATTTTTGGACTAGATGCTTTTGACTTGTTTGGTTTATCAATTCAAAGAGATGTGCTTCAAATTTCGTCAATAGTGCCTCAGGATAAAATCAATGCATTGTGTGACAAATATAGTGACTTGTTTTCGCCGGAACTAGGTTGTGCAAAAGACTTCGTGGCACATGTAACTTTAAAAGAATCTGCAGTTCCAAAATTTCGTAAAGCTAGACCAGTGCCTATCGCCTTGCGTGATACAGTTGCCGAAGAACTTAAACGTTGGCAAGATAGTGGGGTGATTTCTCCTGTTTCTGCGAGTCAGTGGGCCTCGCCTATAGTAATTGTGGTGTCGCACAAGTACAAAGTGCGCGCCACCTGCTTTCGCCGCGCGCCGCCATGCACGCACGGCGCGGCGTTCTCACGACGACAACCACGAGCGCCCTCTGCTGCAACCCCGCTCGTGGCCACCACGGAAAGACACCGGTCACTTGGGACTGAGTTAGCAACCAGTTAGGACCTTCGTAATCAGATAGGCACCAGTGAAGACTTTGCTATCGTACAGGCACTAGGCAGGCCTCTAACAACTATGTATCAACATTCTGCAGTACTATGTAAAAGTTAAGTATTGTTACATTCTGTGCAATATATATCTCTTTCTAATTTACTCTAGTGTTTATAGTTTCTGGCTGCTCCCCTCCGTACCTGCACCAGCGTGCTATCTATATTCCTGTGTCGGTCTCATTCCACTCGGCCACCGACACCTACGACGAGGCTGGGACACAAAAGCGGCGACGAAGTTAGGACACAAAAGTGGCGACGAGGATGGGATGCAAAAGTAATTATACCCAAGCCGTCAGGAAAACTTCGTCTCTGTGCGGACTTCAAATCAACAGTGAACAGTCAAACAATTGTCGACACTTATCCCCTGCCCAGACCTGAGGAACTGGTGCACAAATTAGGACAGTCTCACTTCTTTTCCAGGATTGATTTAGCAGAGGCATACTTACAGATTCCACTTGATGACGAGTCAAAACAGTTTTTCGTCATTAATACTCACATGGGCCTTTTTCAATTTCAACGCCTACCCTTTGGCAGTTCTTCCGCCCCCGCTATTTTTCAGCGTTTCTTGGAACAGCTGACAGTTTCTGTACCGTGTTGCTCGAACTATTTAGATGATATTGTGGTATCCGGACGTACAGTTGAAGAACATTTAGCAAACCTGGAGTGCCTTTTCAAAGTTTTGACTGCAGCAGGTCTACGTTGCAATAAAGCAAAGTGTTCGTTTTTTCAAACTGAAATAGAGTACCTAGGCCATGTGATTAATGCCCAAGGAATCCATCCCTTACAGTCACATCTTAGAGCAATCAAAGACTTGCCTCCTCCTAAGAATGTGCATGAATTGCAAGCAGTAATGGGAAAGCTTAACTATTATTTCAGGTTTATTCCCAATGCGTCTCAGATTGCAGCTCCACTGCATCACTTACGTAGGAAGAATGTTCCTTTTGTATGGTCTAAAGATTGCCAGATTGCCTTTGACAAATTAAAGTCTGCACTACTCAGTGATGCATCTTTGATTCCCTTTGACCCTCAGAAGTCTGTAGTGTTAGCAGTTGACGCCTCGTCGTACGGTCTGGGCGCAGTAATCTCACATCGCATTGGATCTCACGATCGTCCTATTGCCTTTGCATCCAAGCTACTGACGCCGACGCAACAGAATTACAGTCAGATAGAAAAGGAGGCCTTAGCAATCGTTTACGGCGTCACAAAGTTTCATCATTATCTCTATGGCAGAAAATTCTATTTGTTGACAGACCACAAGCCTCTCACGTCGTTGTTCTCACCCACAAAGCCAATTCCGCCACGAACGGCACAAAAGCTTCAGAGATGGTCCTTGATATTGTCAAATTATCAGTATGAGATTTTGTACCGACCTACCACTAAACATGCCAACGCGGACACACTTTCCCGACTTCCGGTTGGCCAGGATGTATCATTTGATTCTTCAGAAATGGCATGTTGTCAGATAGACTCCAGAGATGCTTCCGCTGTCGCAGACTTTCCTTTGAACTCTCGTCGGGTTGCACAGGAAACAGCTGCGGATGCAGACCTAAGTGTGGTAGCACGTTTTGTTCGCTCAGGGTGGCCTGCCAGAGCCAAAGACATTGATCGGCCTCTGGTTCGACGTTATTTTGCACAACGTCATGCATTATCTTTAAGTCAGGGTGTTCTGTTGTTACATACGGACAACGACCAAACAAGAGTGATTGTTCCTCGTTCCCTGCAACGTGAAGTGTTACGCCTCCTGCATCAAGGACATTGGGGGTATTGTTAGGACAAAGCAATTGGCCAGACGTCATTGTACCTGGGTTGGTATGGACGCTCAGATAGAGAGCATGACATCACAGTGTACAGTTTGTGCGGAGCATCAGGCGGCTCCTCCACAGCGTTTCTCAGACTGACCACGCCCCAAGGGACCATGGCAACGTTTACACATTGACTTTGCCGGACCTTTCTGGAATACGCGCTGGTTAATTGTTGTGGACGCTTTCAGCAAGTCTCCTTTTGTGATTGCCATGAACTCAACGACAGCTTCTAGTACAATCAGTGCCTTAACATCGGTGTTTTGCATCGAAGGCTTGCCTGAAACTATCGTCAGTGACAATGGACCTCAGTTTGTTAGTGCGGAATTTCAACAGTTTTGTCGTGTGAATGGCATTCAGCATATTACCACTGCACCTTTTCACCCGCAGTCCAATGGTGAAGCAGAACGTTTCGTTCGAACATTCAAGTCTCACATGGAGAAGATGAAAGGTCAGCACTCCAGGCAGCAAGCTCTTCAAATTTTCCTGTCTACGTATCGGTGCATGCCACGTGACGGCCCGTCTCCTGCCGAGCTGCTACACGGCCGCCGTCACCGCACTCTCCTTCACCTGCTGCAGCCTCCCACGCACCGAGTCGGTTCGTATGGCGCTACGCGTTTTCAGGTTTCTACGCCGGTGCTGTACAGGGTGTTTGCTGGTATGAAGAAGACATGGTTTCCAGGCACCATTCAGCGCGTGCTCGGTCGCAATATGTATGTTGTACGTTCTTCCACAGGGTCGGAGCTGCGGCGCCACGCAAACCAATTGCGCTTGCACAGGCCGCGCGATCCTGTCTCCGGTTTCTTGATTCCAGACCCAGTTCACCGCCAGGGAGCACAGCCACATCGTTCGTCCCCGGACTACGAGGTCCCTATGGACGTCGACGTACTTCCGACGCAGTCGTCGCCGCCGCTGTCGCCGCCGCAGATGACAGCGTCACCGAGAGGGACTCCGGGACCGTGCGGGCCCCTCCCAGCTTGGGCCACGCACCTCAGAAGAAGATGACCTGCTCCCTCTGGGCGGGGGCGGGCGCCCTTCCACTGGTTTTCGCGGGTTTTCCAGCGGATCGCAAGGTGTATACCGGGGCGCGGACGGCGTCTCGATCCCAGCCTCAGCTACGACGCACGTCCCACCAGTAACGCCCCCGCCCAGGCCCTCCTCCCAGTGCCGTCGCCGTGGCCCTCAGCCCTACGCCACGACGGCGCGGCGGTTTGGGGGGGAGGGGTGTGGTGTCGCACAAGTACAAAGTGCGCGCCACCTACTTTCGCCGCGCGCTGCCATGCACACACGGCGCGGCGTTCTCACGACAGCCACGAGCGCCCTCTGCTACAACCCCGCTCGTGGCCACCACGGAAAGACATCGGTCACTTGGGACTGAGATAGCAACGAGTAAAGACTTCGTAATCAGATAGGCACCAGTGAAGACTTTGCTATCGTACAGGCACTAGGCAGGCTCTAACAACTATGTATCAACATTCTGCAGTACTATGTAAAAGTTAAGTATTGTTACATTCTGTGCAATATATATCTCTTTCTAATTTACTCGAGTGTTTATAGTTTCTGGCTGCTCCCCTCCGTACCTGCACCAGCGTGCTATTTTTGTTCCTGTGTCGGTCTCATTCCACTCGGCCACCGACACCTACGACGAGGCTGGGACACAAAAGCGGCGACGAAGTTGGGACACAAAACAAAGCAACTACATGGACTGTCTTAAAGCACGTCTCCCTCCACACCATATACTTCAATTCTGCCTCATGTTTCTAGTAAGTAGGAGGTCCCGAGTTCGAATCCCAGCCACAGCGTAAATTTTAATTCAATGCCTCTCCTTATGTATAATACCTTTGGTATAACGAGACAATGTTGTCTCAAGGAATTGTATTAGTTGTTGATATTTATAACACCTCGGCCTGAGGAACAAGGCGGGATAGTTTCTATTCCCGTTCTTTGCAGAATTAAAGTATATGGTGTGGAGGGAGACGTGCGTTGAGACTGTCCGTGTAGTTGCTTTGGCTACAACACTGTGTTAGTGAGTGTTCTAAAGCGCCTACCTAGTAAGTAGGAGGTCCCGGGTTCGAATCCTGGCCACAGCATAAATTTTAATTCATTGCCTCTCCTTATGGTTAATACCTTTGGTATAACGAAACAATGTTGTCTCAAGGAAATGTATTATTTGTTGATAATTATCAAAGTATTTTTAGTATTTTCCCTGTTCTGTTATTTACAAGGATCATAAATTTTAGTAGCTTGAAATAAGTTTAGTTAATTGCTACAAGTATCCACACAAAGTACAAAGCTTTCCCGAATTAAAAACAGAACAGTTAGCTAAGTAAAACAGGTGAAAGCTTGAAGAGTCAGGGAAAAGCAAAAAACTAAAATTTCAACTTGAAACATGTCGCAAGGAACGATACCACCGTAACGCAACAAGAAGCACGCAGTCCCACAACGGCCACCTAGACCTCGCGCTACGACGGAGACACCACTTGTTGTGTTCGGATCCCCAGGACTGAGTGGCTCCAGAACATGTAACAGCGCAAGAACAAGCACATTTAACTAAGTCAAATAAACAGAAAATTACCAGGACAGGAAATCTTAAACAAGCAATTATTCTAAAACTTTAATGACGCAAGAAAGCTCTATGCAAAAACACTGCTCATGGCCTTCAGACCCGATTTTCATTAATAAATCACGTAAAGTGCACCTTAAGCTGAGGGCTAAGAGACTGATCAAAATGTTCAAATGTTTCTAGAGTCTATGGGACTTAACTACGGGGTCATCAGTCCCTAAACTTACAAACTACTTATGAACTAGCTAATCCTAAAGACGGCACAAATGTCCATGCCCGAGGGGGGAATGGAACCCCCGACCGTAGTGGCCGTGCAGACCGTGACTGGAGCGCCTGTCCCCTCGGCCACCGCGACTGATAACTATAGTCTCCCTGGCACCTTCGGTTTAGGAACAAGATACCAAATCGACTTAAAATGAAGGAAGAAACGTGCCCACAAACTAGTTATAATCAAAGTGCTGATACAGACAAGTCAACGATTAGCATAGGCCATGGCGACGGTTAGATCTCGTCTAAATTTCGAGTGCCCACATTCACTCGGAAACAACCACTACCAGCCGCTGAATAAAACAAATCAGAGATTGCTTCTGCAACACATCTATAGTAGGTTAATGCTCAGAACACCTTCCTCAACAATATAAAGTTTACATGAATTGTGCCTCCACCCACAAATGCTTTGACTCACACAAGAGGACACACTAGACAGTGCTTAACGATTCTGGCTGCTTGAGCAATCACAACTAACTGCCACATATATACAATCAAGATTACTAGTCCGGTATGCACTCCTTAATAAGACACTTAACACCGGTTACCGTCGACACAATGTGCTCCAGAATTCGGGAAAATAACCCGAGTCAAGTGTGCCGGGACAAATGGGAACACGCAGGAAATGAATATGAATAAAACCTCCATATGCGGCTACTGTCGCTCTCTGACAGCCCCAACGTGCATCCAAAACGAGCTCTCCGTGATGACTCTCCATTCGCAGACACTCGCCGACATGGGGTAGGATATCAGTGACCAAAGACCGCACAAAACCAAAAATTAAACTAATTCTGACAAACCAAGATATCGAAACGACGGTTCTACTACACTTTCAGAACAAACCCCAACATAGTGGACGGTACAAGTGAAGTGTCCCCATAATTAATTCTAGTATCAGCCGATACCATAATCCGACCATCTGGAACATGTCTATAGAACTCCAGGATAACGTATCTTAATTAACAACATCAGAAGACAGTAAGTAATAGGCTATAATATAAAGACGAAGTCAAATATAGTAAAATTTTTGTAACTCTTGTCGTTATGATCTTCAGTCTGGTTGTATGCAGCTCTCCATGCTACCCTGTCTTGTGCAAGCCTCTCCATCTCTGAATAAGAATGTCAACTTACGTACTTTTGAACCGGCTTACTGTATTCGTCTTTCGGTCTTTCTCTGCGACTTTTACTCCGCTTTAATACCCTGTGACGGAGTATGGGGAACTTTTTCAATTAGTATCATATACTTTAATTCATATGAAAGGCAGTCTAAATCGAAATTATTTTACGGTAACGGGTTTTGGGCATAGTGTGAGCCACCGATTATGCTGAGTTGCAGCTATCTGAATGATATATGTCGAGATCAATCATTCAGACAGGTGCAACTAAGCGCAACCGGAGACCAGCACTACGATTGTAGTGGCTTGAGAATGGCCATTTAAATGACAGAAACAGGTTACCGTAAAATAAATTGCGACTAGACTCATTTTGAATGAATTCAGTCGTTCGGATCGCCGACAGTCCATTATGCTCTCAAATATATACTTTAATGACGCGAATAGAAGTCGATGGATGGCGGAAGCAGTTTCACCAGGTGTTGGGTTTCGAACTCAGGTTCAGAGGCATAAATGAAACAACACTCAAATTAAATAGATCTGTTTCAATTAGAGGTACACAAGTAGGTCCTTTTGAGTTCGTGATGGCGGAGTCGCCGCTCTCTGACACTCTGTGGCTGTGCACGACCCAAGAATCCTGTCTCGACATCCGTCACTGGCTACGTGCCCAGCCATGCCTCAGACAGAATGGGCGTATTCCGCATTGATCTCCATGTAGGGCAAACTCGGCTAATTTCGCAGTACGGCTACTTTCGCAGTACCATACAAATCCTTTCACTGCGAAATTGTACGAGCTGACGTGAAGTACAAACACTGCGCCATAGATGGCAGCACCTATCAGCTGTGTGGGGTCGAGAAAACAGCTACCGGAGAGCATTCTTGTGGCTGTGGTGGAACTTTTTCCAGCGTGGTTGAAAATGTTTTCAGTGTAGTCCGTGTTCGGTGACAGCTGTCTGGTTTTCTATCGATACTGCCAATATAACCTGAAGCATAAGACTTTTATTGATGGATTCTTCACATGCCTCTGTTTAATTTAAGGTCTTGTCCACCATTTTGACACTAATAGTTTGCTCATAATTCACTTTTGCCGGTAGTGAACTTCTTAATGATTTGGTTAGTTGCAATAGGCGTGAAGACCTCTGAAGAAAGGAAAGCAGACAGAAAAAATTAGAAATCAAAGGGATATGTTCCAGCAGAGAGGCAGCAATGAATATTTAACACCTCAAAAGCTAGAATGGGGAAACTGCAATCGTGCGAACACGTAGCTCCTTCTACAAGACGATGTATGCCTGTACGGAGAAGATTAATTAGACATGTAGCAAAGGATGATAACATCACGAAGGTGATAATTATGGCTAAGAGTGGATATGTTTGAAGTGCGAGTGCTGGTTTCATCTTTCTTGCGAAAGATTGAAGGCGTGCATTGCTCAGTTCACATGCCGTTTATGCACTGAGGCTGATTCTGATTAACTTGAATCAGATTTACGATTTTAAGAATTTTCGAATTTAAGATTTTCTATGACTACAGTAATTAATTTTGTTTGTTTTGTTATTCATTTATATGTTAAAGTGTGCAATTAATTAATCATATTACCTTTGATTACATTACTTATAATAATTTAGTAATAGTAAATACAGTAAATGGTTAAGTGTATGATGTGTTTGGTTACCTTAAATCATGTTCTGATGACACAAGAGTTTTTGTTTAGAATTCCAGCTGCTACCCGGGTAGTGGTGCGAAATTGCCCGAGTTATTTTTATTCCAGGTAAATGAGCACGATTTTAAGAAAGCTTTTTTATATCTGAATTTTAACTTTCAATATTTAACATTTATACCAACGAATTATACTACTTTTACTTACAATTTCATACAAAAATTCCATTTGTAATATATTTCTTTTAGATAGTAGAGAGAAAAAGCTTAATACTGCGAAATTAGCCGAGTTTGCCCTGCTTACGGCTTTTCCGTCATCGCATGGTTGCGTTTCCTCTTCGTACCTGCTGGCGTTTGCTGCATGCCCTAGCCATGGATGTGACCACTTGTTTTGCCCGACAAGGCAAGCTTCTAAACATTTCATTCCATTCCATGATGGTGGTGATGGCGGCTGTGCAGACGCAGCCACAGCTGCACCAGCCGCCACCACCACCATCATGGAATGGAATGAAATTCCTAGCCATAGCACTGTGATTCGAACACACATCCTCCATCCTTGCTGTCCGGGGCCGTCTGGTGTTTGGCTGTGCACTCAGTTTCTTAAATGTTAATATATATTTCATAACCAATAAGTTATGGTTGAGGTCTACATCTGCCCAAGGATATGTCTTACAGTTTAAAAACATGGTCTAGAAATCTATGTCTTACCATTAAAAAGCCATTTTCGTAGCTTCAGGAATCTCCTACTCTATTCCACCTGTACAACCTTCTTTCATGGTGTTCAACCCCAGTGTTCATGGTGATTAAAGTGTGTGCTGCGCAAAATCCTATTGGGAGATCTTTTCCTACATCCTTTTCATCAGTCTATATTCACCTACTACATTCCCTTGTCTTCCTTTTCCTAATACCGAGTTCCAGTCCGTCATCACAATTAAGTTTTCCTTTCTGACTGTCTAACTAACTTCTTTTACTTTATCATACATTTTTCCATCTCCTCATCAGTGGCTGAGTTACTTGACACATATACGTGTACTACTGTAGTCAGTCTTGGCTGTCGTGTCCATGCTGTGATAATACGCTGACGATATTATTCACAATAACTTGGCCACATTCCTTATACATTTAGACATATTTCTGAGTCCTTCCAAGTGGTTTTGTATTTATAAACCATACTTAACCATAAATCCTGTTAATTTTCACTAATCCCCACCGTATCTGACTTCAACCTACCCACATCTCTTTTCAAATTTTCTAACTTCCCTACCTGATTAAAGGATAAATCATTTCATGCTCCAATCCGTAGAATGACTGTTTTGTTTTACTTCTTGATGAAATCCTCATGAGTAGCCTTCGCCAGAGATCCGAATGAGGGACAATGTTACCTCCGGAATCTGTTACCCAAGAAGACGCTGTCACCAATCAACAATAGTTGGGAATATGTTCGCTTTGACGTTGAATGTTTCAGTCATGAACTTTCTGCTTCATCACTATTCCGAAAATAAATGTGTCCACGACGTAGGTTCCAGTCACACTCGGGTACGGATATGTATGTTGTCCTTCGTTTCTATCAGTCTTAGTTTAAGTAGTCCGCTCTGTGTTTTACGGTTTTTTTTTCTGAATAGTCCGAAATTTTTAGTTTTATTTTACAGAATGTCAACAAACTGTGTAAATTGTGTGAAATTATTAAGAAGTTTAAATTGTATATGGTCGGTCAAACAAAAAACTAACTTGTCCGTGCGAGAACACTGTTTATTGTAACAGTGTATTGCCCCGGTCAGCGTCTTTTAATTGGTTATGGCACTATAATTTCATAATACACAGAGTTCACTCGCCCCTTCTCTGTGTATTGTGAACATGTTGCGCCGTGGTTGAACAAACGGTGGTGAGCTAGCTCCTAAACCGCAAGTTTGCATTTATCTTCAACGTCCACTGCTCGCAAAACGTTGTCAATGCCTTCCACGTTCGAAGAATACAGACAAATAGACGATCCAAGAGTGTCCACAGAAGTGTCGCCAGAGGAACGTAGACAAGAGGTAGAGGAATGAACAAACGAGAATCGAAATCACAAACGCCATCACATACGCCGAAAAGTTGCTTCGTGATTTAAATCTTCTAACAAATGCACCATCCAGCACTATTTCTAATAATTCAGTTGCAATCGGCAATGAGATATGACTCGCCATACAAGACCAGCTGGCCGAGAGACCAATCGTCGATGAATTAATGAACATCAACGAAGAAGACAAAGTGCTCGAATATGAGGCGGTAAGTTTCACCTTTTTGGGGATGTTCTTTTTCTTTCTTGCACCTTACTGACCATTACCATCCCATCCTTCAAAATTACACACTCAAATACACCGGCCTCACCACTGACCACCTAAAGCTGTCTCCTCGAACTCCTCTCCGGTCAGACATGGGGACTCATTCCCTCCACCATGCTCCACCACATATACCGTTCCTTAATGCGTCCTGTCCTCTGCTGCTTCCACCCCTCTCGTATATCAGCCTCCCTTGCCTATCTTGCCTATTACAAGCCCTTTCAAATCCTTGATGGTTACTCTCTCTGCTTCGCTTACCGAATCCAATCTCCTACTCCCGTCCCTCCGCGTTTCCTCTCCCTTCCCCATCCCCTGCAGGGCCACTGTTCAGCTTCTTAACATATACAATTTTAAACATTAATGTCTTGTAGTACTGTGGTCGGGATTTTAATGACTGCAACCGCCATCGCCGGCAGAACCAATGTTGCTCGTGCCTTTTAACCACTGTCACTGTTTCTTCGTCGTTGTCTACTTGTTGTTTTAACCTTCAATGTTTTTTAGCCACAAAGATGAACATTTTATCCTGACCATGTGTTCCTGTGCTCCGGTTTTTGAAGTTTACATGTGCCGATTTTTATATCTCTTTTCTCGTGTTTAAAATCGCCGTTTTATTTCAATTTCATGTCATACTGCGTCCGTCTATTTCTCCATGTTTAAGTTTCATCTTCTCCTCGGCAGCTTGCCCCCGGTGGAGGTGTAAAACTTCAGTACAGGAAAAATCTGTCTTCCCAACGAATCGACATAATGTAAAACTATTTACTTCGCAATACCCGAGAGTAAAGGGAAATGGCGATTTCGTCGCCGACGAATTCGCAAATGAACTAGCAGATTATGTGCGTATATTCTACAAAAAAAAAAAAAAAAAAAAAAAAAAAAAAAAAAAAAAAAAAAAAAAAAAACCAAGCAGTCACCATACAATAGCTCATTGGAAATTGAGCCTAAATAGTTTGCAGTCCTACGGCATATCACAATTAAAACATACATTAATGCTATATCAATTGAAAGAGGAAATGAAACGAGTTGGAACTCGTCGTGATATATGGAACACTATCATCCGTGAGACGTGTGAACGGTTCGTCGAAGCGTCACAGAATTTGAATCAGGTAAATAATTGCGAATAATATGCTTAATACGTTGTAAGAACGGGACTGGCTTCTGGAATTAAATTCTTCCGCGAGCAGGTGACAATCAGAACTTTACAGCAATGGGGAATAAACACTGCCCTACCACTCTTATCGGATACCGTTAATTTGTGGCCATTTCGGCGTGGATCGAACGATTTAAACGAAAGTATAAAATCTGGCAAGGAAATGCTAGGAAGTTCAGCAGCTCCAAAGAATGTGCAACGATGAAAGAAGTGTTAGTAGCTGCGGAAGAATTCCGCAGAAAAACATAATTGCTTATTGGTAGTTTTAACCTCAATTATGCAATCAACACCGATTAACGGGCTGTCAGCATCAATCAACGTACAATATATTTTTCTCGAGATCCGTTCTCGTCAGGAGAAAAGAATTAAACAAAATAGATCATTCGTACACAGCACATACACTCTAACTGCGTCAGGAAAGGTGATGTTCCTTTTTTTATGTATGCAGAAACTGTCAAGAAAATTTGGTATTCATGTTCAGAAAAGAATGGATGAATTAATCTTGAAATTTTAAGACGCGGATGTGTCCTGCACGAAATCAGAGAAGTTCACGAAACAGGTGTACGAAGACTTCTTTATTAAAGCTGTGATTCATTTGTATGTCGGACAGGAAAAAATTCTACGAGTACATATCATTAGTACGTGGGGAGGACGAAGTACGTACCGGCATCCACAGAGAGTGGAGAAAACAATCACCAGTTTCTTCATCTTGTTGCACGTTGGCACCACTGCGTGCGTGTTATCACGGAGATGCGACCTCGGTACACAATTGAGATACGTAGTCTTAGACACTACGTTGCAGTAATTTATGCATTTTGTTCTGCGGCGGTCGAAACTAATGTTCGGCTAAATGCACGATTTCGGAGACTTCTTATGTCCATATCGATGGTGGGCAGTTACAGGGAGCATTTGTGGCGAAACCAACTGCACTGTTTAATGTTTCACTATCGACAGTATCTACGGTAAATGACATACTCAAAATAAGGTAAAAAAATCTCTGGGGAAGAGGAATAGTGAGCGAACACGAAGTTAACTAACAACGACTGACGAGCATTAAACATACAACATGAAACTACCACACTAAAATCAATTGCAAAACTCGATACTCGCCTGAGTAATATTATTTGGATGAAAATAACATTCAGGGCTGCAGTTGTTAAACACTTAATAATGGAAGCCAACACAAGCGGCAAAGGTACGTGTGCCACGATCATAAAATCTCGAACATAGTGATCTATTGGCCCAAGGTCAAAACGAATTTAGCAAAAATCGTTCATGCGAAACACAACTACCTCTTTATTCACACAAAGTGATTAGTGCTATCGACAAAGGATCTCAGATTGATTCCGTATTTTTAGGTTTCCAGAACGCTTTTGACACCGTACCGCACAAACGGCTTTTAATCAAACTGTGTGGTTATGGAATATCGCTCCAGATTTATGACTGGATAGGGGATTTCCTGTCACAGAGGACACAGTTTGCAGTAATTGATGGTAAGGCATCGACTAAGACAGGCGTGATATCTTGCGTTCCACAGGGTAGTGGTATTGGTCCTCTACTGTTCCTTATCTACAGATACGATCTGGGAGAAGATCTGAGCAGCTCTCTTAGGCATTTTGCAGATGACGCCGTCATTTATCGTCCAGTAAAGACACCTGAAGATAAAAACCAACTTCAGAACGATCTAAGTAAGATATCAGAAGGTTGTAAAAATTGGTAGTTGACTTTAAATAGGAGAAGTGTGAAGTCGTCCACATGAGTACGAAACTAAATCCGTTAAACTTTGTTTACAAGATAAATCAATCAAATGTGAAGGCCATAAGTTCCACTAAATACGTAGGAATTACTATTACATTAGACTTAAACTGGAAAGAACACGTAGATAATGTCGTAGGAAAAGCGAATCAGAGACTGCTTTTTATTAAACACTTAAAAGATGCAACAGAACTAGTAAAGAGACTGCATACACTACGCTTGTCCGTCCTCATTTGGAGTATTGCTGTCCAGTGTGGGATCTTTATCTAGTGGGTTTGACGGAAGCCATCGAAAGAGTCCAAAGAAGGGCAGCATGTTTTGTACTGTCACGATTCAGGGGAGACAGTGTCACGGAAATGATACAGTATCTGGAATGGGAATCATTACTACAACGGCGTGATCTACTTACGAAACTCCAATCGCGAACACTCTCCGCCGAATGCAAAGGTATACTGTTGAATCCCACCTACATAGGAAGAAGTGATCACTAGAATAAAATATGAGAAATCAGAGCTCGAACGAAGAGATTCAGATGTTCTTTCTTCTCACGCGCTATTCGAGAATGGAATGGTATAAAGGTGGTTCGATGAATCCTCTGCCAGACACCTAAATGTGATTTGCAGAGTATCCCATGTAGATGTAGAGACTGGTATGATCCGTTTACATTGCTTCCCAGAAACAACCGGGAGTATGTGTAGAAAACGGGAAAAGAAGCTTACTACCCAACTTGTCTGCTTCCTTCAATCAAGAACGCATCGTGGTATTCAACTAACAATACCGGATAACTGTGGATGACTATATCACTATCCTAGACAATAAACTGCTTACTATGGCTAAAATATTATGAACTATCTCATTGAACATTAAATTCCCCATTTCCCAACATAACTGAAACGTTATGCCAAAGAGTGATAACCAAACTCACTGCGTCAAGATCTTTGAAGTAGGTGGCGGATGTTTTGATAGCAGATTGGATGACATTCTGTTGGAAACTACACTGAACAGCCGCAGAGGAGTAGCCGAGCGGTCTAAGGCGCCTCGCTGCGGAGCGAGCGGTTGCTCGCCGTCGGAGTTTCGAGTCCTCTCTGGGGCATGGGTGTGTGTGTGTGTGTGTGTGTGTGTGTGTGTGTGTGTGTGTGTGTGTGTGTGTGTGGTGTGTGAGTGAGTGTGTATGTGTGTGTTATCCTTAGGTTAGTTTACCTTAGTTTAAGTAGTTTGTAAGCTACGGACTGATGACGACGCAGTTAGGTTCGATTGATTTACAAACATGTATTTATTTATTTACACTGAACAGCCGAAGATACTGGTAGAGGCATGCGTATGCAAGCAGAGATATCTAAACACTCAGACGGCAACGCTTAGATAAGACAATAGGTGTCTTGCGCCGCCGATAGATGGTTACTGTTTCTACAATTGCATCACGATTTAAGTTAGTTTGGCGATGAGAGATGGGATGCAGCTTCTCCGGGATAGCGATGAGGTGAAGATTTGCCGTACGACCATTTCACGAGTGCAGCGTGAATATCGAGAAATAGACATCGCTGTGGCCAGAAAAAGATCCTGCAAGTACGGGACGAACAACGACTCAAGAGAATCGTAGTCTCCCAAAGTGTCCTTTCCAGGACCTGGACAAGATTTCAAACGTCAGGAACCATTAAGCCCAAAGTCGTCCATGGGTAACAGAAAGAGATGACCATTACCACCGATTGACTGTCCGCCGAGACAGGATGCTGAATGCAGCTCAGCTGCAACGCACCCTCCAGGCAAGAACAGGACGCGCAATATCAAACCCAACAGTCCGCCTTCGCGAATGTGGCCTCTACCCGCGGAGGCCTATGGCCTGTGTCTCATTAGAACCACGACACCATTTATCCCGCAGAAACTGGGTGGAGGAAAATGTGTATTGGAGTCGTAACGAATGGCGCCATGTTCTGCCCATGGATGAGCCAAGATTTTGTGTTCAGCCGGACAATCGTCGTTTCCTCATCTGGAGAAAACGTGGAACTCAGGACAATCCTGCTTACGTCCAGGAAACATCTCCATCTCATGGTGATGGACGAATGGTGTGGCATGAGTCGGTACTGGTGTACATGCGGTCCTCTGTTGATCAGAATGGCGCTTTGACTGCCCAGAGATACAGACGACAACCTCTGGTGACTGGTTCCTTCTGGTGGAAGCTTAACTGGTCGACATTATGTTTGAAGCTGAAATAATTCAACAAATGGAGTGGTCAGCTTGTTCACCTGACTTAAACTCGGTTTAGCATGCCTGGGATGCGCTTGGCAGACGTATTGCAACAGTTGCAAAAAAAAAGTTCAAATGTTTGTAGAGCTTATGGGACTTAACTATGCGGTCATCAGTCCCTAAACTTACAAAACACTGATGAACTAGTTAATACTAAGTACGGCACAAATATCCACGCCCGAAGTGGGATTCGAACCCCCGACTATAGTGGCCGTGCAGACTGTGACTGGCGCGCCGCAGAACGCTCGGCCACCGCGGCCGGCGCAATAGTTGCGGAGCCCGATAATGACCTCATGGAAGAATTGTCAAATATTCCTCAAGGAGCTGATTGATAAACCCCACACCCTCCACTCCACGGATATTTGCAAATGAACAGCCCGTTCGAGGTGATCATGCACCATGACAGAGGGCAACGAGAATGTATAGCCCCTTGGTGCGTCACTCTAAGTAAACGGCATGTAAATCTCAAGTAAACAGCTGGGACAGCAAAGTATTGGACCGTATCACAAATTGCAAGTATAACCAATATGAGAAGAAATGTTACCATGTTAATATTGGTACGATATCTCACCTGACCCCTAATTGTTTTGTCGAGTGTATAATGATGGCAACACTAAAACGCCATAAGTGCCCAACATAAGTGAGTACTTCTTGAGAATGACTCAAACTACGCACGAGGACTGTAGTGCATGCGTTACTGTAATTTACCGTAATAATTTACAGTCCCGGTAGCAGAAAACCTTTGACAAATTTTATTAACATGTTAGATTATAGGTAGTTTAGTGTTTCAGAGAGGAATATATTAAAATTTCCTTCTCTCGCAGTATCTTCAGTTGATAGTGGGTGATTGGAAAATTTCTAGTGCATTTTTCCGCAGAGAAATGACATGATGCGCTTAGAGTCGTAATACTGATTTACCACGTATTATTTTCATCTGTGATCAATCTCTTTAAACTGTAAAACTTTATTTCTCTTTCTTCGTCTAATTGCTGAGAAGTCATAATACAGTACACGGGTAAATGACAGTAAATCACAATATACTTCATGTTTTTCAGTTTACTTGACAGAAGATTATTTCATGCGTTACGTACTTTACTATTTACAAACCGTTATACATTATTTTTCTATAAGCATGCTTGACGTATTTCTCTTTTTCTAGTTTCCTACATCTGTCGTACTCTACGCACCTTTACTATCGACTTTACCGCAATACCTGAAATCCAGTTACGAGCTGTTTTAAGGTATGGGAGTAAAAGATACAGCCTACGCTCGAGACAAATTCCTACCACCGACAATGTATTCACAGTTTCCTTCCCTCGTGAAATACGCGCAGAAACATTTTGCATAAAGGCTATACGAACGTTACGGCAAATGTTCGACGAGGAATCGTCGAGAGAATATAAATGACGATTCCGTATTGAGTGAGGGTGTTTGGAGCACCTTTTCTCAGAAAGCTAGTAAAATAAATGGCATGCTATACGCAGAGAATGTGTGTAAGAAAGGGGCGGATCACTGAGATATAAATTCCGGGCGGTATTTGCGTCGCTTCTTTAGGCGTGGCGCTGGGTGAGCGAAAGATCTTTGCTTCTGTTGGTATCGTAGCCTTTTTAAACAAGACAAAGTGGGGACATATCACAGTCTATTACAGAAAGTAAATTTCTGTAGATTCATTATTTAAGAGTGATTTTGAAAACTGCTTGTCTAAAGATGCTACCGTAACAGCGTAAATTACTGTAAAAGAAAATATACAGTCCCACAAATTGCTTTACAATAATTATAGCTTTATCTAGATTTCAACGCCTTTGTGGGTGTCTTCGTCAGAAAATAAAAATAAAATGTCCCTCGCTCTTACAATGAAAGACGAGTTCTGAATGCAAAAACTGTTCCTAAAATTCTGAAATTTTCAGCCAATGTAAACTATAACCCTGTCATACCAAGGACAGACAAAAGCTTTCTGATTCACGGATAGAATATTAAGAGATACAGTCACACATACATTCGTACACAAACACATACACACACACACACACACACACACACACACACACACACACACACACACACACATAAGCGTACTTTCATAATGCTACTCCGTTACGAACACAAAACACCGTGATTCAAATATATTAAACAACTGTTAATTTCTTAGACAATAAGAAATACTTAAGTCATGGAACATCAATATATATCAAAATTCATAAAATTACAAAAGTCAACCCGCAATATTCTCCCCACCCTGATCAATTTCAAGAGGAATAACCAGATGAACAGACCGTGAGATTATTGCCCCCACTGAAGTTCGTAATGTGATAGTTCATATCTTCCCATCTCTTCCCTCATGAAGATAAATTCCTTTTCTGCACTGTAGCAAGTGCTTTCAGTGTGGCTGCAAGAAGAAAGGGGCTTTAAGTTAGTCCAAAAGGTAGTCGGGAGAAGCAGTATATAAACCTTTCATTCTTTATAATATAGTTTCCTTGTTGATTTTTTATTACTTTATACCAAAGAAAACCTTGTTAGATCTCGGTTTTTTTCCTATGAAGAACTAACTGTAAAAAAGCTTGTTTAATATCAGCAATTAAAGCAACTGGATATAAGTGGAATCTTAATAATATTGAAAGAATATTTAAGAGTAAATTGGGGCCAGTTTTCAGTGAATGTACAGTTTTTTCGTAGGAAGAACAATCGAATAGAATTATCCATTTGATACAACCTAATTTTTCTTTCTTTACTGCATGATGTGGCAAATAAAATGTCACTTGATGTTTGTTCAAGAGGGGTAACCACTACATGTCATCTTCTTATATGGTCTATCATTTGCATCCCATAAAATTTTTCAGATTAGTATCCTTCTTAATGATTTTCTCCAGTGAAATAAATCTACTCTCTGCTTGTGAGAGATTATTAGGCACAATAATGTTGGGTATTCTGAGTAAAGAAACCATGTCCTATTGTTTTCAATGCAGTAAGATTTTGAGAAATCTTGCAATAAATCCAGTTCCTTCGGATTCGGAGTCCTTGTTTGGTCCTCTGTGATTCTCATTGTTTCTAAATTCCACAAACGCCTTAAAATATCGTCTGTTGACGTCACTGATTCTAAACTAACGTAGTTTGTTAGCACGGGGTTTCCAGTAAGAATCCAACCCATAGTTGAAGGTATCAATACAATGGATGGTGTTAAGCGAATAGGAGGGGAATCTTTAACGATTTTCCAATAGTAATCTGCTCCCATAAGGATCTCAATAGGAAGATCTCTGCTCTGCAGAGCAGAGGTCGGCAAGTAATCTTGGATGGCATCCGGGTACTTTTGAAAATTTTTGTCGAGGTCCTGAAGTAAAACCACATATTCCTTATCAATTTTTCATTTTAATTTTCAGTCTCGAAGTAATATGAAATACAAAAGATGTGAAATAAAACTGTATAATAATCCAGTAAAGTTTATATTATTTGCTGTTTGTTTTTATTTTCACTCACAAAAAGTACGAAATTAAATGTGTAGTTAACATTAAACATACTATTTTCACAAAAAAGGTATGAAATAGTATGAACTGTGCGTATCTGTGTTAAAAAAATCGCCGCATGAAATTACATTTGTGGTCATTAGCCAGTTTCTTAAAGATAGGTTCACAAGAGGAGCAGCTTATCCGAATAGTGTCTTCAAGGTGGGCGGCCCGTTATCTTGAGTGATTCTTATTCTTCAAGAAATGAATTTTTTTAAATGAAATTCGACAAATATATGTGGAGCCAAACATGGTAGCCAGCTAGATGGCCAACGTTTTGCAATTTTCATATTTTTCCGGGTCATATTCACTTCACAATTCGTCAGTGGATTCATTTTCATATGTTTGCAAGGAAATGTCGTCCTGCAGGTGTATTATCTGCATTTGAAGTAAACCCTTTGATAGGTAGAACAACAAATCCAGCCACATCCGTCCATTCTGCTGCGGGAGAAATCTCTAAAGACAATTTTTAAGAGCACAGAAATGGTGTTTAAATGAATATTCCCTGTCGGCTTAAATAGAGCTGTCAGAGGCTGTATGCATATTTATAGAATTTTCTTGTTCTTTAGATAAAGTTCTTTTGCTGCATTCGTATGTACAGGACTTTCATGCGATTCACCGGTCAGCTTGCTCCGTTTTGCCACCGCTCGTCAGCGTACTCTCCAGCGTTGCACATCATGACAACCATTTATTTGTTGTTGTTGTGGTCTTCAGTCCGGAGACTGGTTTGATGCAGCTCTCCACAATACCCTATCCTGAGCAAGCCTCTTCATCTCCACATAAGAACGGCAACCCACATCTGTCTGAATCTGCTTACTATATCCATCTCTTGGTCTTCCTCTGCGATTTTTACCCCACACACTTCCCTCCAATGCTAAATTCACAATTCCTTGATGCCTAAGAATGTGTCCTACCAATCTATCCCTTCTTTTAGTCAAGGTATGCCAGAAATTTCTTTTCTCCCCAATTCTGTTCAGTACCTCCTCATTAGTTACGAGATCCACCCACCTAATCTTCAGCATTCTTCTGTAGCACCATATTTCAAAAGCCTCAATCCTCTTCCTGTCCGCACAGCTTATCGTCCATGTTTCACTCCCATACAAGGCAACACTCCATACAAATGCCTTCAGAAAGGACTTTCTTAGGCTTAAATCAATATTTGATGTTAACAGATTTCTCTTTTTCAAAAACGCTTTTCTACCCATTGCCATTCTGCATTTTATATCCTCTGTACTGCGACCATCATTTGTTATTTTACTGCCCAAGTAACAAAACTCATCTACCTCCTTTATTGCTTCGTTTCCCAATCTAATTCCTTCAGCATCACCTGATTTTCTTACACTGCACTCCATTACCCTAGTTTTGCTCTTGTTAATGTTCATCTTATATGCACCTTTCAGCACCCTGTCCATTCCGTTCAATTGCGCTTCTAGGTCCTTTGCTGTATCTGACAGAATTACTATGTCGTCGGCAAAACGCAATGTTTTTAATTCTTCACCCTGAACTTTAATTCCTTCTCCAAATTTCTCCTTGCTCTCCTTTATAGCTTGCTCAATGTACAAATTGAATAACAATGGAGAAAGACTACAACCCTGTCTTACTCCCTTTCCAACCACTGCATCCCTTTCATGCCCTTCAACTCTGACAACCGCTGTTTGGTTGTAAATCACCTTACGCTCCCTATATTTTACTCCTGCTTGCTTCAGAACTTGAAAGAGTTTATTCCAATCAACATTGTCAAAGGCCTTCTCCAAATCTACAAAAGCTAGAAATGTAGGTTTGCCTTTCCTTAATCTATCTTCTAGGATAAGCCGTAAAGTGAGTATTGCCTTCCGTGTTCCTATATTTCTCCTGAACCCAAACTGATCTTCCCCGAGGTCGGCTTCTACCAGCTTTTCCATCCTTCTGTATATAATTCGAGTTAATATTTTGCAACTATGACTTATTAAACTGATGGTTCTGTAGTTTTCACACCTGTCTGCACCTGCTTTCTTTGGAATGGGGATTATAACATTTTTCTTAAAGTCTGAGGGTACTTCGCCTGTCTCATACATCTTACACACCAGGTGAAACAATTTTGTCATGGCTGGTTCTCCCAGAGACTTCAGTAGCTCTGAGGGAATATCATCTACTCCAGGAGCCTTGTTTCGACTTAGGTCTTTCAGGGCTCTGTCAAATTCTTCTCTCAGTACAGTATCACCTATTTCATCTTCCTCTACATCCTCTTCACTTCCTACAATATTGTCTCGAAGTTCATTTCCTTTGTAGAGCACCTGTATATACTCTTTCCACCTTTCAGCTTTCCCTTCTTTGCTGAGAACTGATTTTCCATCAGTGTCCTTGATATTCATAGAGCTGTTTTTCTTATCTCCAAATGTTTCTTTTATTTTCCTGTAGGCTGTATCTATTTTCCCCCTATTTATACATTCTTCTTCATCCTTGCATTTGACTTCTAGCCACTCCTGCTTAGCCATTTTGCACTTCCTGTCAATCTCATTTCTTAGTCGTCTGTACTCCATTTTGCCTGTTTCATTTACTGCATTTTTATATTTTCTCCTTTCATCGATTAAATTTAGTATCTCCTGTGATATCCAAGGATTTTTTGTAGGTCTTGCCTTCCTACCTATTTTGTCCTCTGCTACTTTCACTATTTCATCTCTCAATTTTACCCATTCCTCCTCTACTGTTTTATTTCTCCCTGTTTCTGTCAATTGTTGGCTAAAGCTCCCTCTGAAATTCTTAAGAACCTCAGGTTTCTTCAATTTATCCAGGTCCCATCTCCTTATTTTCCTACCTTTTTGTAGTTTCTTCAGTTTCAGTCTACAGTTCATAATCAACAAGTTATGGTCAGAGTTTATATCTGCCCCTGGGTATGTCTTACATTGTAAAACCTGGTTACGAAATCTATGTTTTACCATTATAAAATCTATCTGGTATCTTCCGGTGTCTCCTGGTCTCTTCCACGTATACAACCTTCTTTTGTGATTCTTGAACCAGGTGTTTGTTATAACTAAATTATGTTCTGTGCAAAATTCTACCAGGCGGTTTCCTCTTTCATTCCTTTTGCCCAGACCATATTCACCTACTATCTTCCCTTCCCTTCCTTGTCCTACTACCGAATTCCAGTCTCCCATAACAATTAAGTTTTCCTCTCCCTTAATTGTTTGAATAATTTCCTTTAGCTCCTCATAAATTTCTTCGATTTCCTCATCATCGGCAGAGCTAGTTGGCATATAAACCTGAACTACTGTTGTCGGTGTTGGCTTCGTATCTATCTTGACAATGATAATGCGATCACTGTGCTGGTCATAGTAGTTTACCCGCATTCCTATTTTCTTATTCATTATCAATCCTACTCCTGTGATACCCCCAATTGATTTTGTATTTATAATCCTATACTCACCTGACCAGAAATCCTGTTCATCCTGCCACCGAACTTCACTAATCCCCACTATATCTAACTTCAACCTATCCATTTCCCTTTTTAAATTTTCTAATTTTCCTACTCGATTAAGGGATCTAACATTCCACGCTCCTACCCGTAGAATGCCAGTATTGTCTTTCCTGATGATCACATCCTCCTGAGTACTCCCCGCCCGGAGATCCGAATGGGGGACTATTTTACCTCCGGAATATTTTACCCGAGAGCATGCCATCATCATATGTTCATACAGTAGAGCTGCATGTCCTCGGGAAAGGTAACGGCTGTAGTTTCCCCTTGCTTTCAGCCGTTCGCAATAGCTGTGTGGCAAAGCCACATTAGCTGATGTTACAAGGCCAGCTCAGTCAATCATCCAGACTGTTGCCCCTGTAACTACTGAAAAGGCTGCTGCCCCTCTTCAGGAACCACACGTTTGTCTGGCCTCTCCACAGATACCCCTCCGCTGTGGTTGCACCTACGGTACGGCTATCTGTATCGTTGAGGCACGCAAGCCACCCCACCTCGGCAATGTCTGTGGTTCATGGGAGTGGACCATTTATTTAACCTACCTATAATAAAGGGTTCTAATTATTCAGCACTTAATTGTAAAATTCTAGAAAAATTATGTGTGTCTTATACGAACTGTTACCTACAGAAAAAGTATTAATTGAGTGATTTTATGTGTAACTTATAGTTTCAAAATATTTTTGGCGGTCCAGTTTTTGGCCTTCCGCGGTACGGATTTGGACCGCGGTCCGCCAGTTGCCGACCGTTGGCCTAGAGCGTTGTAATTGAATGTGTTGCCAACTGTTGCAATGTTACTTACTAGCATATATCCACACGCAAGTAACTACGCAACTAAGGATTAAAAACATTTTAAACATAAAACTTAAACATAAAACATAAACCGAGAATGTCTAAACAAACCTATCACTGACCAAAAAAAATAGTATATAAGCACAGAACTACAACCAGAGAAATAACTAAACAGCTAGCACCAGAGACTAATCAAGAAAAATCAGACCTGTCGAAAATTTTGTTTAATAGTTTTCCTTGAGTTTTGTTTAATATTTTTCCTTCAATTTCGAATAAAAAGTTTCACCCAAACCTCTACAAAATTCGACACGCACAAGAACAAAATTACAATATCCCATTAATACTCGTAATATATATATATTCTCTTTGCAAAAGTTGCAAACATACCGAAGAGCTGTCAAATAGCTGTCAAAACACCGTAAGATTGCATGACGATAAATATCTCGCGGACAGCACGTAATACAATAAATTACGGTATCAGTTGGTACTATGCCAGACTTCGGTCACTGAGATAAAATGTATTTTACCTAGGTTTCGCAACTACTAAGAGTGCCTTCATCAGAAATTGCTACATTTGCCTATAACATAAATTACAAAAACATTAAAAACTGAAACAGTTTTTTAAATGAAATTTAAGTACAAGTTCGATGTACAGAATGGAAACAGTACTTACCTGTCAAATGATAAAATAATATGTAAAAACAAATAAATTAAATTTACGGGAAATTATACACCTCAAAAGTAATTCGTGCAAATAACTACTACAACAGGTATTCATACCGTGGTATGTATAATGTAACGTTTATGCTTATGTGTATTATAATTGTACAGTTACATGTAAAACATTACCCAAACATGTATTTCCGGTATTACCCCTAAGGCTGTGTTCACAGTGGCACCGACAGATCGTCCCCAGACGTCGAACGAATTCCACTGCCAACATCGACCGACGGTGTGGTCACACTGCATCCGATATAGCTTGTCACTTGTTCCGGTTAAAGGAGAAAGTTAGGTTAGGTTTCGAATGTATTCTGTGTCTGAAGTACATTAGATTTCAGTTCCCTGGGGTACAATGGATTCCACCGACATTTTTATGCTTCTAAATTAGTACTACAATGCGGCTTTTGTTATTAATAAAGACTTCAAATGCATACGAATGAGCTACACCTGTATGGAACGAAGAAAGTGACGAGGATTGTGTACTGTTCTCAGTTACTGCTACTCCCAAGCAATCTTTACGAAGATGTGAGGTACCGGTAAAAGGAGAAATGTCTATTACATACTTACTATTTCGTGGTGTCACTGACAAGCAATATTACAGTTTTGCTGAATTTATTTGAAGTTGTGCAGACATACACCAGCTAACCTCCATGCTTTAAATAATGAAAAACTACACCAGTTATGGAAGTTTATTACTCATCACAACGAATTTCGAGGATTTATTCACATCTTCTAGTGGATTTGTTTACATAAGTAAGCTACTTTTTCGACTTTCAATGTGTGATTTCCTGATACACGTGCACTGCAGTTGTCTCTTTTAGGTTAGATACATAAGTGTTTTATCCTAATGTTAGAAACCATAACTTTTTCTGACTGCTTAAAGGTATTGTGCCTCTTGCATTACTTAGAATACGCAACATATTAACCGTGACTTGGACCTACCTGTGTACAAAAACCAGTGTAAGTGACGATTTTTGTGTTTTGATATCCAGTTCAATGGAGCAGACACAATACCTGCAAGTACAGACAGACGTACTATTTAGTATGTAAAAAAGTTACCAAGATTTTATTATGTATGCTACGATTTCCCTCATTACAGTAACCTCAAAAAGACTACATCTGTGCAAGAGCTGCATAAAATCACACATGGAAACGTCACTATGTATTTATGTAAACAAATGCACTAAAGGCAAGAAAAATTCTTGTAATGCGTTGTGCTAAGCATAAAAATACATAACGGATGCAGTTTTTCAGTATTTAAATCCCTGAAGAACACAGTATAAGTCCACCCAGAAACATCGGATTATGACGAAAGAAATGAAGTTACGGTACATTGGACTTTCATGACTATCATTCAATATATTTGTGAAACATTAGTGTGAAATTAACAATAATTTTGAACACAGAAACCACTGAAAAGTGGAAACACACGTAGGCCTGCACCACATTTGCAGGTCATTTCATAGAACACTCATCACCTTGTTAAAGAACGCCAGAACCAGCAAGAATAATTTGTGGACAGCTAATACCCGATTATCACAGTGTAAAACAATGTAAGAGAGCCACTAAAATAACATTAAGATAAGCCACAATCCCGAATAGGTTATAATTTACGCCTAATATTTCTGATAAAGGATTTAACCAACCTGGGGTTTCCAATAAACTGTAATATCAGACCATAGATTCCGAATTATATCCCGATTGTGATATTCATCGTCTTCTGGGTGCCACAATCTCTTTCTTTGTTTCACTAAGCATATCCGTTTCTCACTGTCCATATCTAGCATGTGTGAACGTCGCTCGATTTGACCGAAGCAAACAAACTGATTTGAATTTCACCGACTGTCGTCCGAAGTGTCTACGTTCTGTCGATGAGATCGGCTATATTGTGACCGTGCCCATAGAGGAGTACAAATTTGAAACGATCGGCCGTTTTCCACCGGTCTGTCGTCGGTAAAACCCACCGATATCGGAGCCACTGTGACCACAGCCTTAGGATGGCATTCGGCCAAAATTAGTCGTTCATCGTGTAAAATACATGCATTATTGTAGTTCTGCCGTATCATTTTTTATTATATGCCAGTAAAGACATTTAAGGATGGAAAAGATCCACCGTGGTATAATAATAATGTTATAAAGCTTCTGAGAAAGCAAAGACTGTTGCACTCTCGATTCAAAAAAGAACACGCAAATGATGACAGGCAAAAGTTAGTAGAGATTCGTGCGTCTATAAAAAGATCGATGCGCGAAGCATACAATAATTATCACAGCCATACCTTAGCTAAAGAGCTTTCCGAGATCCCGAAAAAATTCTGGTCCTATGTAAAATCGATAAGCGGGTCAAAGCCCACTGTCCAGTCACTCGTTGATCATTCCGGGGCAGTAATAGAAGAAAGCAAATGGAAAGCTGAAGTTCTAAACCTATAGGAAATCTTTCACGCTGGAGGACCGCACAAATGTACCATCATTTGATCAACGTACTAATGGGGGACATAGCAATAGGTATTTCCGGTGTAGAGAAGCAGCTGAGAGAGCTAAATACGAAAAAGTCTGCTGGTCCGGATAGAATACCAGTTCGGTTTTACAAAGACTATTCTGCGGCATTGGCCCCCTACTTAGCTTGCATTTATCGCGAATCTTTAATTCAGCGCAAAGTTCCTAGTGATTGGAAAAAAGCACAGATGACTCCCGTTTATAAGAAAGGAAAGAGAACTGACCCACACAATTACAGGCCAATATCGTTGACATCAGTTTCATGTAGAATTTTAGAGCATATTCTCAGTTCTAATATAGTAAATTTTCTTGAAACGGAAAAGCTTCTTTCCATGAATCAGCACGGGTTTAGGAAACATCGTTCATGTGAAACTCAGCTTGCCCTTTCCTCACATGACATCTTGCGAGCCATGGATGAAGGGCAACAGGCGGATTGTGTTTTTCTCGACTTCAAAAAGGCGTTCGACGCGGTGCTACACTGCAGACTGCTAACGAAGATACGAGCTTATGGAATAGGTTCATAGATTTGTGACTGGCTGGAAGACTTCATAAGTAATAGAACGCAGAACGGTGTTCTCGACGACGAGTGTTCATCAGAGACGATTGTACCGTCAGGCGTGCCCCAGGGATGTGTGATAGGAGTCCTATTATTTTTATCTATATAAATGATCTGATGGACAGGGTACGTTGTAATTTGCGGCTGTTTGCTGATGATGCTGTGGTGTATGGGAGGATGTCGTTTGAAACTGACTGTAATAGCATACAGGATGACTTAGACAAAATTTCTAGTTGGTGCAAAGAATGGCAGCTAGCTCTCAATGTAGAAAAATCTAAGGTGATGCGCATGAGTAGAAAAAACAATCCTATAATGTTCGAATATAGCATTAGTAGTGAGCTTCTTGATGCTATCGCGTCGTTCAAATATCTAGGCGTAACATTGCAGAGCGATATGAAATGGAACGAACATGTAAGGACAGTTGTGAGTAAGGCGGATAGCCGACTTCGGTTTATTGGGAGAATTTTGGGAAGATGTACTTCACTTGTAAAGGATACCGCGTATAAAACGCTTGTACGACCACGTCTTGAGTATTGCTCAAGTGTTTGGGACCCGTAGTAGATCAGTTTAATGGAAGACATAGAGGCGGTTCAGAGGCGAGCAGCTAGATTTGTTACCGGTAGGTTCGACCAATGCGCGAGTGTCACGGAAATGCTCCGGCAACTCAATTGGCGCTGGAAGAAAGACGACGTTCTTTTCGTGAATTTCTGTTAAGTAAATTTAGAGGGCCGGAATTTGAAGCTGAGTGTAGTACGATCTTGCTGCCACCTACTTACATTTCGCGTAAAGATCACAAAGACAAGATAAGAGGAATTATGGCTCGTACGGCATATAGGCATTCGTTTTTTCCTCGTTCAATTTGGGAGTGGAATAGGAAAGGAAATGCCTAGTAGTGGTACAGTGTACCCTCCGCCACGCACCTTACGGTGAATTGCGGAGTATGTATGTAGATGTAAATTCCAATGAATGATATCGTTAACACGTTGTGCCCAAAGACAACAAATTTAGAAACTGTGTACCTTTCTCTTACTTCGTAGTATCCGTTCTCAAGCGAGTCCCTACCGCCAACGTAGTCTCCTAGTGCGCCGTCTGCGCAGCTGGGGGCCAAGTAATTTCGTACCGAAGTCAGTAGCAAAACAGGCGAGCAACAGCCCTCCGGTCACGTTCCCGTCTGGCGGTGGAGGCGGGAGTGACGGCGTCGCCGGCGGCGGTGGCGGTGTAGGAGTGTGGAGGCCGACGTGCAACGGCGCCGGAAGTTGGGCCGCGCCCCAGGCCGGAGGCGCGGGAGAGGCTGCCAGCAGCGACGTGCGGAAATTACGGCGTCACGTTGGCACTGCTGGCGCTGTTGTGCTGCCAGCACTGACGGGGGGAAGCCCCGGTCACCTGCCGGCAGCCGCGCGTCGAGATGCGGGGCGCACTCGAGGCTGCGAGAAACCTCTGCACGTCTTTATCTGGCCTGGCATCGTTCAGCTGCTGGTGGGTCTCAGACGGTGCCACATCCAGGATGGAGGGGGAAGGGAGGGGGGGGGGGGGGGCAAGCGGGGCAATGATGGCAAGATGGTACACGGTTTCGAGGCGCGCCATAATTGGCAAAAGAGTTACAATAATTTCAATCCAAGATCACTGTTTCTGGTTTCAATACTCTATTGGCATCATCATCTGGTCTTCGAAATTGAGTATTAAATGTTCAAATGTTTTTAAACCTACTGGACGAAAATGCTATAGTCATCAGTCCCTAGACTTACAAACTCTTTTAACTACAATACACTAAGGACATCACGTATCCACATTTCAGGCGGAGGAATCGAAACTCCGGCGGGAACGGCCGCCCAGTTTATAGTAGGCCAAGCGGCCATTCCGCGAGGTGAGGTTTAATACTTGGTGTATGGAGTACATTTCATGTATAATTAAATTATTGGAATTGCTTCAAAGTATATCAATATAAGCTGAAAACCCGGCTTTGCCCGGATATTTGTTTAGTTATTCCAGCCTTCAGTTGGTACTTCCCTCCTCCTTTTTCTATCTCACTGTGAATCTCTTTCTACTTCTAAAAGCATGTTATATTCATCGGAAATAAGGCTGTCTTGCATAACGTACAAAATTATAACTGCAGTATCCAAACAAAGAAAGAAAGTAATTAAAATACAAATGATATATAAAATTCATACCATCTCGTATTTATTGAGTTATATGTTGTACATTTTTTCAGTTATATATTCATTTGTAGAAGTGCTATATGTCTGTAAAATCTGTTGCGAAACACAATTAGTAGTAAAGAAATAATAGATTAAAAACGGTGCGTGATGGGGCGGGAAAGTTGAGACCAAGAAACGTTTTTCTTTTCATCATTTTACCGTGGTTGTCAGTGAAAAGAATTTATAATAAAGGTTTGAATTATGTTTAAAGTTGGTCGCAATTCGCTAAGTACCAACACTCTCATACAGTGTATGAATAAAGTGTCGTCGCATTATGTGGCAGTTTTTTGCGATTCCTATTGTTTATGGCCTCATATATCCTGAACAGTGTGTCGTATGTGACTCTTAACTCTGCAGGAACTGTTACCTCACGGTAAGGAATATGTGTATTAAATTTGGTGAAAATCGGTCCAGTGGTTTAGTAGGAAATGTGCAATATTATCGCGTGATGCAGCAGTTTTTCTTGCATCCCATTGTTTATGACTTCATACCTCGTGAACTGAGTGTCGTACTATGATAAAATTTCGAACTTAAGTTGAGTGGTATGTGTATATGCTGTCTGTAACATTTCTCGCGAATACAATTAATAGCGTACGAGTAATAAATTATAACGTCATGCCAAATGCTGCAATTTTACGGCGTGAACGCCGTAAAAGTAGTAAGCGACAAACTTTTTTCCTTTCATCATTTTACTGGGGTAGTCAGCGAGTAAAAGTTTCCTAAATGTTTGAAATTATGTTTAAAATTGGTTGCAAGGCGCTAAGTGCTCTCCTTCTCAAATAGTGGACTGATAAATTCACACTATCACGTGCCGCAAGACGGGGACGTTTTCATTGTTTATGACGTCATATCTCCTGAACTATCAGCCCTATCGTAAAATACTTTCTTATCTGACGTCTTCTACCTATAAACTACATTCCTGCCAAATTTCAGCTTTATAGGTGAAATAGGTTTTGAGATTTCGTATTTAGTCAGTGAATGAGTGAGTGAGTGTGTGAATGAGTGTCCTTTCGCTTTTATATAGATTGAGATTAACCCTGCGTTGCCCACGTTGGAGCGTGGAACACAGTTTCCCACGTGTAGTCTGTGTGGACCCCCTCACATTTTTTTTTTTTTTTTTTTTTTTTTTTTTTTTTTTTTTTTTTTTGCGCTGGTGCCGCGTTGTCGTATTGAATGGGTTCAAACCATCAGCGATTCCTTCGTTTACATACTCTAAATTACAAGCCTGCAGAAACTAACTTGCGGCTGATTGAACGGAAAAACATTACAAAGCATTCAGTCTTTTCAGAAAACCAACAATTCAGGAAAATGGTACGGAATTATTTTAAGATAAAACGAAGAAATCATGATTGGTGGGTTATTTATTGACACTATTAACACATACAAACTCAGAGAACACCCAGTTCGAGAACGGCCTTATTTCTTCCTTAAGTAGAGATATTTACAAAATCACAAATTTTTGTCAGAATTTCGGATTTGAGGTACCTTATTCGGAACTTTCTAGATAAATGACGTCATAACTAAATAATAAACTACTAACTTTCGAAATCAAATGTAGGGAAATACATATGTTCGAAGTACTGCTAATACTCCACAAATAAATATAAACAAAATCAACAATTCTTTATCTCCAGATTTATCGGTTACGTAGAGAACGAAAATAATCCTTATATAGTTCAAATTCTCAGAAATTGAAGGAAACAAGTTTACACACACACACACACACGTCAGTTTTAGTACCAATACGCCTACATGGGGTCTCATGCAGACCCCACCCACGCTTTTTGTATAAACAATTCAAAAACAGAAGGGTTATTCACCTGCTAGACTGCTGCAATCTTGTCAACGTTTCTACCACTAATGAGGAGGAAACTGTACGAGGACGGGGTTGCCACGATAGAGAGGCCAAGCGCACTAAAGCGGCTTGCTGCGAAGCGCGCGGTAGCTCGCCGTCCGACGTATTTCCCGATCACCTAGAATCATGAAATTTCACTAAAAGCTGGGTCTCACAGTACAAGTTAGACTGAGCTGATGTTTCGACTCAGTGAATCGACTCAGCGAACTGTTAGTCTGAGTCGAAACTTGAATCGGCACTGTTTCGAAACAACGAATCTTCTGATTCATGTAACGAACGTTAGGTATCGTTAACATGAGTTTTGCTGTCCGCCTAACAGGATGAGTTCGACACAGCGCCCAGGCGTGCAACAGGTTTGAAGTTTTAACATTAGAGTGCTCCCCTGTCGCGTTCCGCGGGATTTTGAATTATGCTACCCTTCAAGTCAGGTTTGAAGACTGGAATGCCACCTGGAAAATGTGTGAATTCCTTCGGTGTTTTGAGAAAGTATCACGTTAACCAAGTAGTGTAAACTACATTACTTTAGATAAAGTCCCCTTCCTAAGCAAAGGATTACTGATAGATCTGGATCACCACGGAGAGAAATATCCAGATGGGAACATTTCATCTCTTGTTAATGTCCCAGTGAGGAACTAAAGGAGAAAATGTCGAAGAGGTATCATAACGCGACCCCTGTTTCGAATAATATGTATTTGAGTCAAAGTAGGACAAACTTTATAAGCAGGTGTTTTCAAGCATAATTAACAAATGTTGCATGTTGCGGAAGTCGAAAACGCAAACGGAGTTTCCGAGACCTGCACAGCAGTCAGCTGAACAAGCTTTGTATGACGATATTTGGATGCAGATGTAGGAATTGTCGTTCGAAACCAGACGGATAATCCAAGAGCAGCAAGAATCATTTAAGTCGACAAATATATTGTCTTGCAGCTGCTGCCCCGAACTGAGGACCCTCTTCTTTAGTGGAATGAGCACCGAAAATTGTTTACAACATTATTCGAAATTGCGAAGCGATATTTACGCTTTCTGTACCATGTGAAACGAATCTTTTCGAAGCAAGGTCAAATAATTTCAGTGAGACGAACTCGCATTCTATGTAAGAAGATGTCAAATAAAACGTTTTTGAATTTCAGTTCAAAGAAACTGTAATTGAATATCTTTTATTTGACTGATTGACAGTCTGGATATCAGAATACCTAACCGGACATCGGAAAGTTTGTTTTCCGATTTCGTCACGTAAATTGTGAAATGTGTTTGCTTGTGTAGTAATATCTGTTGATTGCATTATAAATGTCTTAGGAACAAATGTTAAATATTTTGTTTATATTGATTGGTTAGAAAAGTTATTGCTTTCTGGATGCTTGGAAAAAGGTGCCGTTGATATTTCTCAGATGTTTCGTCTTTGCTGTATGGCGCTATTGTGCCGTGCCCTCCAGCCTTCTCCGCTCACGTGAATCAGCGGAGGTAGCGGGAGTCAGGGTGCGGCACGTCTCATGTTTCGAGTGCCGAAGCAGTGAGTCGACTCACTACGGCGCCCTGCAGCTGTCGCGGTTCACGTGAATCAGGGAAGTATGTGCGACGCAGGACTCTGCGGCGCGCCAGATGTTTCGTGTGTCAAAACAGTGAGTCGACTCACTAAACGCAGATGATCCGTATGTTTCGAAACAGTGAAGTGATCCGAACTGCTCATCACTAGTACAAATAAAACATAGGAATCCGAAAATTAATTAGAAATTACATGAAATAAATGTCTTCCAATAAAATCTTAAATCAAAAATGTTAAAATGTTTGTAAACTTATTAGACCAGACAGTCCCTAGACTTACAAAAGAATGTTCCAATGTTTGTTAAGCTTATGGGACTTAACTGCGGGGCCACCAGTCCTAAACTTACAAACTACTCACAATCTAACTTACACTAAACACAACAAAAACATCCAAGACCGAGGGAGGATTCGAAGCCCCGAAGGGGAACGGCCTGGCGCACTATGCACAAAACACAGACACACACACACACACACACACACACACACACACACACAGACATACATATTTCCGTGGGAGAACTGGAACCGCCGGCGGGAACGACCGCCTAGCACGTAACATGATGCCTTAGATCAAGCGGCCATTCCGCGCAGCACTTAAACTGCATTGTAATCTCTCAGACGTCGAAGCAACTAGTGTGAGGATTCCTGTTTTTCATTAACAGATAAAGTGATTCACAATATCTGGGTATATAATTCACAAATACGAGGCGCGTCCAGAAAGTAAGTTCCGTTTCAATTTATCTCCGCTGCAGCGCTGTGATTGCAGTTCCGCACATGCGCTGTAGACGATGTGTATCAAGGAGAAGAACGTGCGCCATTTGGAAATCGCTGTCAGTTACTACGCTTTGTTGTGCTTGTTTGAAATGTCGGCGTTGATTGAAAATTCCGTCGCCTGTGAAATCAGATCAGGTCGGTGATTCGGTTTCTGAATGCGAGGAAAGTGAATCCAAGCGAAATTTATCGGCAAATTTTCGATGTTTACGGACCAAATGCGATGAGTGATTCGATGGTGAGAAGATGGGTCCGACAGCTCAATGGTGGGCGTAGTGATGTGCACGATGAAGAACGAAGTGGGCGTCCATCTTTGGTTACAGAAGAACTGGTTCACGCGATTGATGACAAGATCCAGTAAAACCGTAGGTTTACAATTAGTGCTCTCGCTATGGACTTCCTCCAAATTTCACCATCATTGATGCATGAAATTGTTACCAAACAACTGAAATTCCGTAAACTTTGCTCACGTTGGGTATCAAAGATTCTCATTGAGCAATACAAAACACAACTGATGGGTAGTGCACTTGAGTTTTTGACCCGTTATGCTGAAAGCGGCGAAGAATTTCTGAGACGGATAGTCACAGGAGATGAAACGTGGGTTTCTTACGACACCCTTGAGAGTAAGTGGCAATCAATGGAATGGAGACGCGCTTCATCCCCAACAAAGGTAAATCCGAAGCAAATCATGACATCTCGGAAAATGTTGTGTTCAAAATGTTTGTTAAGCTTATGGGACTTAACTACGGGGTCATCAGTCCCTAAACTTACAAACTACTTATGAAATACTTACGAACAAGGACGGCACAAATATCCATGCCCGAGGGGGGATTCGAATCCCCGACCGTAGTGGCCGTGCTAACCGTGATTGGAGCGCCTCAGTCCCCTCGGCCACCGCGGCCGGCAAAATGTTGTGCACAGTGTTCTGCGACTGGAAAGGCATCCTATTCATTGACTTCTTACCGCGTGGTCAAACAATCAAAGCAGATGCTTATTGCGAGACACTTCGGAAATTGCGCCGTGCAATTCAGAATAAGCCCCGGGGACTGCTGTCAAAAGGTGTTGTTTTGCTTCACGACAACGCACGACCACACACTGCAAATGTGACGAAAAACCTCCTACAGGGATTTGGCTGGGACGTGTTTGACCATCCTCCTTACATCCCTGACCTCGCTCCTAGCGACATTCATCTGTTCTTACATCTCAAGTCTTTCCTTGGCGGTCATCACTTCACCAATGACGAAGAGCTGAAAGAAACTGTTTATAACTGGTTGAAGACACTGGCGGCAGATTTCTATGAAGAAGGTATACAAAACCAGGTGCCACGCTATCACAAATGCCTGCAAAATTTCGGCAGTTATATGGAAAAGTAGTTTAAGAGTTGTAGAATTTTGTGCAATAAAAATTTCTTCTGTATCTGTGTACAATTTCATTTTATTACCAAATGGAACTTACTTTCTGAACGCGCCTCGTAATTCATGCCAGTTGGGCGAGGTACGATGAAGTGAAAACGATGTCTTTTCATATAGTAGCCAGACCGCTCATTTTCAGCCGCACGTTAGCCGGCCGCGGTGGTCGAAGGGCCTGAGGCGCGTCAGTCACGGTCTGCACGGCCACCCTCGGGCATGGATATTTGTGCCTTCCTTAGTGTTAGCTAGTTCTTAAGTCATTTGTAAGTTTAGGGACTGATGACCCCGTAGTCCCATAAGCTATACAAACATTTGAACATTTCAGCCCCACGTTAATGAATGAAATTAACACAAGCACTATTTTGCGCTTATATTAGATAATAAGGGTGACAGAGATCGTTCATCTAACCCTGGTCTCACAATAAATGTATAATTAGTCCATGACTTCCAAAGTACACTGATTCTGCAAATGTCATGGGACAAGCAGTTGTGTAGGAAACCTTCTCAGAAGTCTACAGTGATACTTCTGTTCTTAAGGAACAAAATTGCCGATGTTCCGCATCTATATATGTTAATTACACAAATATTAACTCGCAATTTGCGAGAATTTCCGACTTGAGCTGTTATTCTTTAGTTGGTCAATGCTTTTGCAACACATGGAAATTTTGTGCCGGACCGGGACTCCAACCCGGGTATCACGCTTATCGCGAGCGGTCGCCTTAACCACGCAAACACGCTCCCCGGCCAGACCGAAACTTCGAAACTTCCATATGTTGCACTTGTCTACTTCCCCTGGTGCTCGCACGCATTTAGCGTGATTCCCGCGACGGGAGAGATATACTTACACCATCCTTAGCCAGTCTAGGCTCTCATATATACACAATGTTACTTCTGTTCTTAAGTTACAGAATTGCCGATGGTCCGCAGCTATATATGTTAATTATACAAATTTTAACTCGCAATTTGCGAGAATTTCTGATTTTAGCTGTTATCTTTAGTTGGTCAATGCTTTTGCAATATATGAAGTGGTTGTACAAGTAATTTGTTAGTATGCAGTATCGTTGTGATTTGACACCGTCGGGTTCTGGTGGACGGTGCCATAAAGATGAGAATTTCTATTGTGGGTGTAGATGCAACTGTGCTCAACTTGTGAGTGGCTAAAGAGGTTGTCGCAGTCCACAACAGACGAAATACCGGCCGTCCAGCCATCCTCGATGACCGCCCCGGCGACATCTGACATGACGGATTGTCAACAGAAGGCAACAGTACAGTAAGTCACGTATCGGTTCTGCACAGACTGCCCCTCAGTATATTTACTTATTAATGAAATTTGTCGCAACAAACAGCTCAGTTCATACATACAACACTAGGAACAAACACGAACTACACAAGGACTAAAAAGCACTTACTTTAGTTTAGAAAGGGGTACACAACTTCGGAACACACATTTTAAATCATTTCCGAGAAACTATAAAAAAAAAAAAAAAGCTACAAATAGGATCAGTTTCAGAGGAACCTGGAAATGTTACTAGCAGCGAACTCCGTCTGCTCCAATGACGACTTTTTAAATAAAGTTTTCCTTCATTGACAAATTTTTGAATAGGGCCAAATGACATATTACATGTATTCACATTATTTGTATTACTATTTCAGCTGTAATCTAAAAGGTTTGAGACACCTTTCCCATTGGACAGTTCGCAGGGACATGGGTTCAACGGTAAATGGAAGGGGTGCTGCACACGTGTGCCACTGTTAACACGGGGTCATGGTCTCAACGGCCTGCGTTTCACGAGTTACCAAAGATGGACACTGGCACAGTATTTTGTTTGAAAGAATAGAAGTCGCTATGTCATGCTCCAGCTGCTCTTATTATAAATTAAAAGATAATATACCGGGTGATCAAAAAGTCAGTAAAATTTTAAAACTTAATAAATCACGTAAAATGTAGATAGAGAGGTAAAAATTCACACACATGCTTGGAATGACATGGGGTTTTAGTAGAACCACATTTACCGTTATCGGACCTTTTTTCTTCGAGGAACTGCGTGATTCTGGTTTTGTAACTGCTACCGTGACGGGTGAGAGGTACGCCGATATGTTACAGAATTGCATCATCCCCAGCCTGGCTGATAAACACCTGCTGGAACGTAGGATTTTTATGCAGGATGCCGCTCCATTTTGCTAGACGCGTGAAAGATTTCTTGCGTTCGTCGTTTGGTGATGATCCTGTGCTCAGCCGCTACATTCGTCATGCTTGGCCTCCCAGATCCCCAAACCTCAGTTCGTGCGATTATGGGTTTGGGGTTACCTGAAGTCCAACTGTAATCGTGATCGACCGACATCTCTAGGGATGCTGAAAGGCAACATCCGACGCCAATGCCTCACCATAACTCCGGACAAGCCTTACAGTGCTGTTCACAACATTAGTCCACGACTACAGCTACTGTTGAGGAATGATGGTGAACACATTGAGCATTTCCTGCAAAGAACATCATCTTTGCTTTGTCTGAATTTGTTATGCTAATTATTCCTTTTCTGATTAGATGAAGCGCCATCTGTCGGACATTTTTGAAAAGTTTTCAAATTTATACTGACTTTTTCATCACCCCGTATATTAATAGATAATTTGTGTCCAACCAGTATCCGCGGGCCACATGCGACAAAAATTAACTATCCGTGCGGTTCAGCAAGTACCTACCACACAATCGGTAAATAAAAAAAAGTTGCGATAAACTGAATATTTCCAGTTACAACCTTTCCGTCAGATATGCTGGTGTGTTATCTTACGGCAAGTGCAAGTGCAAAACTAGAGATTTAGAACAGTATAACAGAAAGAGGTCATAAATATAAGAAAAGTCATCCAATACTGCGTTGTTTTTTTGTGTGTGTGTGTGTGTGTGTGTGTGTGTGTGTTTGTGTGTGTGTGTGTGTGTGGTGTTATGTACAACTGCGGTATATGACCTATCTCACCGTACTTCTTATCAATACAAAGCGATACAAATCCTTGCATGGATTGTGATTATTGTCAACATTGGACGATTACAAGTCATAGCTACTCAAAGACATGTGCCCCTTGCTGCACAGCCATGTATTACATATTTTTTGATAGCACGTTCGTTCGTGAACAGCTATTTTCATGAGTAACAAACAGTAAAAATAAAACCAAAATATGATATGAACTCCTTGAGTACACCTTGACAACTACAAGCACTTCGATCGAAACTGATATTGACACAGTAGTTTCTCAAACTGAAAGTCAACTTTTTTTTTTGCTGAGTATAAAAAATGTTCAAGTGTTTGTATAGGTTATGGGACTTAACTATGGGGTCATCAGTTCCTACACTTACAAACTACTTACGAACTAGCTAAGACTAAGGACGCCACAAATAGCCATGCCCGAAGGGGGATTCGAACCCCCAAACGTAGTGGCCGTGCAGACTGTGACTGGAACGCCTCAATCCCCTCGGCTACCGCGGCCGGCTTGCTGAGTATAGTCATCATCATTATCATCATCATCATTAGAGACTAATTATGCCTTTCAGCGTTTAGTCTGGAACATAGTACCTCTAATAAGATTCCTCCATGATCCCCTATTTAATGCTAACATTGATGCCTCGTTTAATGTTATGCCTTTATTTCAAAATCATTCTTCACCGAATCTAAGTACTTTCTTCTTGGTCTACTTCGACTCCCCTTAATCTCCGCTGCCCAGCTCATGAGTCTCATGAGATCCCACAATCTCAGTCTGTTCGCTCTAGCTGCTTCATCTATGGTGTTTATTCCCAGTTTTTCTTTGATTTCCTCATTATGAACACCTTCCCACCATTGTTCCCATCTATTAGTACCTGCAATCATTCTTGCTACTTTCATATCTGTAACCTATATCTTGTGAAAAAGGTAACCTGTATCCACCCAACTTTCACTCCCATACAACAAAGTTGGTCGAAAGATAAAGCGGTGCACTGCTAGCTTAATCTTGGTACTTACTTCCTTCTTGCAGAAGAGAGTAGATCTTAGCTGAGCACTCACTGTCGGCCCTGGTGGCCGAGGGGACTGAGGCGGTCCAGACACGCTCTGCACGACCACTACGGTCGGGGGTTCGAATCCCCCTCGGGCATGTATATTTGTGCCGTCCATAGTCTTAGCTAGTTCATAAGTAGTTTGTAAGCTTAGGGACTGATGACCCCGTAGTTAAGTCCCATAAGTGCTGCAAACATTTGAACATTTTTTTTAGCACCCACTGCATTAGCTTTCCCGTACCTCGATTCCAGTTTTTCACTATGTTGCCATCCTGTTTGAAAATACATCCCAGGTACTTGAAACTGTCTACCTGTTCTAACGTTGTTCCTCTTATTTGGCACTCAATCTGCTTAAATCTTTTCCCCACAGACATTACTTTCGTTTTTGATATGCTGATCTACGTATCATAATCCTTACACCTCTGATTAAGCTCTGAAATATTAGTTTGCAACCTTTCCTTTGAATCGGCCATTACAACTAAGTCATCCACATATGCGAGACTGCTTATGTTGTTTTCACCTATTTTAATCCCGCCCTGGCAGTCTACTGAGCCGCGGTGGAGTAGCCGAGCGGTCTAAAGCGTCTCGCTGCGGAGCGCGCGATTGCTCTGCGTGGAGGTTAGAGTCTTCCCTGGGACATGGGTGTGCGTGTTTGTCCTTAGGTTAGTTTACCTAGGTTTAAGTAGTTTGTAAGCTACGGAATGATGACCACGCAGTTTGATCCAATAGATTTACAAACATTTGAACATTTGATTTGCAGTCTACAGCTTTCAACATATGATCCATGAATAGTATGAACAACAGTGGTGACAGGTTACAGCCTTGTCTTAGTCCTGAAAGTATAGTGCCGCCATAAATTTCTCGACTTCCTCCATTGTGGCCCACGTAAAGTGTAAGGTTCGATATACATTTTACTGGATAGCTAGTCTCAGTGGCTGAATTAAATTCATCCAACATCGAAGTCTGAAAACTGTTACCGAGGCCGGGATTATAAACCAGAATTCTCCTGCATACTAGCACAGACAAATATATACAGACGGGAAACCTCCGTAAGGCCCCGGTCCTACGTTCAGGGGTGCGGGGAGGGAGAGTTTTCAGGAGTTCCGTAAAATGTCCCATGATGGCGCTGCGGTCAGAAGCAGCTCTTCAAACTGGCCAGAGCAGTCGGCAGGTAGCAGCTGTCCCTACCACCACCTCTCCTGAAACGCCAGCAAGCCGGACACAGCCGTGCCCTCGTGGCAGACGGCACAAGCTCTCCCCTCAGCCTCCCCTCCACGCTACCCTCTGACGTGCGAGAGGCACCCTAAGCCTGACACCTGCTAGCATCTTACGGAACTACGAGGGGAGCGTAGGACAGTGGTTTAGGGGGGGGGGGGGCTGCTCCTTTGTATATGTTACTCTTACTAGTCAGCCGGCCGCGGTGGCTGAGGGGACTGAGGCGCTCCAGTCACGGTCTGCACGGCCACTACGGTCGGGGGCTCGAATCCCCCCTTGGGCATCGATATTTGTGCCGTCCTTAGTATTAGTTAGTTCATAAGTAGTTTAGGGACTGATAACCCCGTAGTTAAGTCCCATAAGCTGTACAAACATTTGGACATTTGAATTGATACTAGTCAGTCCCGACGAAGACCTTCACCACCCCAGCCACACGGCTTAACACACCTGCATTGATTTCCCAGAAATGTACCCTGTCCAACCCACCTTCATATGACGATTGCACTGCTCGACGACCTGATTTCGAATACTAGCTTTCGCACAAATTTTCAAGTGTCCATGTTGTATTGAATTTAAAAAAAAATTCAAAAGTCGTGCTAAAAGCTACAATAATATACCCCAAGTATCTTCCTCCACCTTTCCCTTTTTCTTTCTCTCGATCTCTGTGCCCAACGCCAGTAGTTGCACAGTGACGATATTAAATTCGTCGGGTTAAATTGAAGATAATCCACTCACCACCTGCACGCGCGCTGTGCCTTATCGTTGCGATCTCACTGCTCGCGGCCGACGCGATTTCGCGAGCGTTTTATCATTCATACGCGAGGCCCGCCAGGAACCCGAAACGCGGCCATAAAGCGGACAGCAGTAACGGTCTTTACGGCAGATTGTTTCCGGAGGCCTTCGCGTCTGAGAAGCGCGCCACCTGGTCCTGCGCGGACACTGCCTGGCGTCCACCCACCCACACCCCCCCGCAACCCCCACACGGACCACCACCACCCACCCTCACCCCCGCGAGCTGCGGGCTTCCTTTTATTGTGTGTAAATATTTCCAGATAATATCGCAACTGTGTACCGGGCCGCCCCGTTTTACGGCAGCCGGACCGAATTCCTAGCGGCGGTCATATTCAATACCGCCGGGCCGCGCGGTCATTTCCAACTTGAGTATCAGCGTAAAACTTTTTATGGTGGCGGATTTGTGGAGTAGGTAAACTCCCGCGACAATAAACCAGAGTTTTTTGTGGATTATTGGGCCGGGATCCGAGAGAGCCGCTTCCTATACTCAGCATTCAGACAGGGCCATTATTTCGAAAACCAAACGATCCTTTTCTTTTTTTTTTTTTTTCTTTTTTTTTTCTCTCTTCCTCTGGGCAAAGTACAAAAACTTTCGATTTAAAAAGAAGTGAAGTGGAAATCATGGTTCTGGCTACCAAAAAAAAAACTCACCCATTCGTGAGGTAGCACTTGATATGTGTGTGTGTGTGTTCCTTTACGTAACCGTCCCGTCACAGTGCTATGAAGTTTACTGAACTACTGTACTCCACCTCCATCCTACACATAGTCGACGAAAGATCAAAAAGAAATAAAAAGATTTTCCATTTTCTAGGAAATGACCTTAATTGAACTAAGGCTCGTACACTCCGACAGTAACTATCTTCTCATGTGATATGATGGCCCAAAGAAATAATGTTTACACAATATATACCATTTCTGCCTTCTTACCAAGATGATAAAGTTCAGAGTCGTAGGTGATCTTCGAAGTGAAACCCATCTTAACTAAAGAAACGTGATTTCGTAGATCTAAAGCAATATCGGCGCAGCCACCCATTTTAAAATAGTTATATATATGGGAAAGTGCACCAACCACAGCACCTTATAGGATTTCTAAAAATGTTCAAATGTTTGTAAATCTATCGGAGCAAACTGCGTGGTCATCAGTCCGTAGCTTACAAACTACTTACACTAAGGTAAACTAACCTAAGGACAACACACACACACACACACACACACACACACACACACACACACATGCACCAGGGAGGACTCGAACCCCCGACGGCGAGCAACCGCGCGCTCCGCAGCGAGGCGCCTTAGACGCCCGGCTACTCCACCGCGGCATCGGATTTCTAATAATGTCTCAAGAACCTGCGAAATCCTAACATGAACATCGTCAGATTTGACTTTATGTCTTTATTCGCGAGAGTACCACTTCAGGACACACCGATTTAATAACTGAGAGATCTGTCTAACATCTTCTCCATATTTCCAAGAATATTCTAACATTGGCTTTCTTGTTGTTGTTGTTGTTGAGGTCTTTAGTCCGGAGACTGACTTGCTGCAGCTCTCCAACCTAATCCAACCCGAGCAAGCGTCTTCATCTCTTCATAAGAACGGCAACATAAATCCAATTTAATCTCCTTACTGTCTTCATCTGTTAGTCTCACTCTGCGATTTTTACTCCACAAACTTCCCTCAAACGCTAGTAAGAATGTCAAGGTATGCCATAAATTCCATTCCTCTCCAATTCCGTTCAGTATTTCCTCATTAGTTACGCGATCCACTCACCTAACCTTCAGCATTCTTCTGTAGCACCACATTTAAAAAAAAAAAAAAAAAAAAAAAAAAAAAAAAAAAAACTCTATCCTCTTCCTGTCTGTACTGTTTAACCATATTTCACTACCATACAAGGCTACACTCCATACGAATGCCTGCTGGAATGACTTACTTACGCAACAAATAATCCTGAGCTCATAACGAGCATCAAAACGGATACAGGTATTAGTGAACACAGAGCTGTAGTAGCGAAATTGAATATCGAAAGTCCCAAAGTTACCAAAAATAAACGCAAAGTATATTTGTTCAGGAAAGCAGATAGAAACAAAATACATTGCTTCTTGAAAGACAGCTTCCACTCGTTTCTAACACTAAACGTAGGTGTAGACCAGATGTGGCTCAAATTCAAAGAAGTGGTATCGACAGCAATTGAAAGTTTTATACCTAATAAATTAATAAAAGAAGGAGGCGATCCCCCTTGGTACACAAAACAGGTTAGGACACTGTTGCAAAAGCAAAGGAAAAGGCATACTAAATTTAAACGAACACGAAATCCCCAGGATTTGCGATTGTACTCAGAAGCTCGAAATTTAGCGAGGATTTCAATGCGAGATGCCTACAACATTTATCACAATGAAACTCTTTCTCGTAATTTGACTGAAAACCCAAAGAGATTTTGGTCATATGTTAAATATACTCGGGAAAAGTCACAAACAATACCTTCACTACGTGATAGTAATGGCGATCCTGCCGATGAGAGCGCTACTAAAGCAGAGTTACTAAACTTAGCTTTTAGAAACTCATTCACCAAAGAAGACGAAACCAATATTCCAGATTTCGAATTACGAACAGATGCCGTAATGAGTAACATAGAAGTAGATATCATCGGAGTAGTGCAGCAACTGAAATCACTTAATAAGAACAAGTCTTCTGGTCCGGATTGTATACCCATTAGATTTCTATCTGATTATGCTGAAGCGATAGCTCCTTACTTAACAGTCATATACAACCGCTCTCTCATAGAAGGATCTGTACCAAAAGATTGGAAAGTTGCACAGGTCACACCTATATTCAAGAAAGGCAGTAGGAGTAACCCACTAAACTACAGGCCTTGCAGCAGGGTTTTGGAACATATCCTGTATTCAAATATTATGAATTATCTCGAACAGAACGATCTATTGACCCAAGGTCAACACGGATTTAGAAAATATCGTTCATGCGAAACACAACTAGCTCTACATTCACACGAAGTGATGGGTGCTATCGACAAAGGTTCGCAAATCGATTCCGTATTTCTTGATTTCCAGAAAGCTTTTGACACCGTACCTCATAAACGGCTTTTAATCAAATTGCGTGGTTATGGTATATCGCCCCAAATTTGCAATTGGATAGGGGATTTCTTGTCAGAGAGGACACAGTTCGTAGCAATCGATGGTAAGGCAACGACTAAAACAGAGGTGATATCGGGCGTTCCACATGGTAGTGTTATTGGTACTCTGCTATTCCTTATTTACATAAACGATTTAGGGGAAAATCTAAGTAGCTCTCTTAGGTTGTTTGCAGATGACGCCGTCATTTACCGTCTAGTACAATCATCTGAAGATCAAAACCAACTGCAGAACGATAAATGACGGCGTCATCTGCAAAATGCCTAAGAGAGCTGCTCAGATCTTCTCCCAGATCGTATCTGTAGATAAGGAACGATCTGAATAAGATATCAGTATGGTGCAAAAATTGGCAATTGACTCTAAATAATGAGAAGTGTGGAGTCGTCCACATGAGTACGAAAAGAAACTTTGTTTACAACATAAATCAATCAAATGTGAAGGCCGTAAACTCCACAAAATACCTAGGAATCACTATTACTTCAGACTTAAACTGGAAAGAACACGTAGCTAATATCGTGGGAAAGGCGAACCAGAGACTGCGTTTTATTGGCAGAACCCTTAAAAGATGCAACAGAACTACTAAAGAAACTGCATACACTGCGCTTGTCCGTCCATTTTTGGAGTATTGCAGCCCAGTGTGGGATCCTTATCAGGTGGGTTTGACGGAGGACATCGAAAGAGTCCAAAGAAGGGCAGCTCGTTTCGTATTGTCACGATACAGGGGAGACAGCGTTACGGAAATGATACAGGATCTGGGATGGGAATCATTACAACAACGGCGCTTATCTCTGAGGCGTGGGTTACTTACGAAACTCCAATCGCCAACATTCTCCTCCGAATGCGAAAATATATTGTTGACTCCCACTTACATAGGTAGAAATGATCATCAGAATAAAATAAGAGAAATCAGAGCTCGAACAGAGAGATTCAGGTGTTCTTTCTTCCCGCGCGCTATTCGAGAATGGAATGGGAGATAAATAGTATAATTGTGGTTCGATGAACCCTCTGCCAGGCACTTAAATGAGATTTGCAGAGTATCCCATGTAGATCTAGATGTAGAAATTAATATTCGATGTCAACAAATTTCTCTTTTTTTTTTTCTAAATACGATTTTCTTCCCTTTTCCTTTGTAATTCTGCTTTTTCTATCATCTGCACTGCGACCATCATATGTTATTTTACTGCCCAAGTAAAATCCATGTACCACCTTTATTGTTTCGTTCCCTAATCTAATTCCTTAAGCATCGCCTGATCGGCTTTCTTACTATGTGGAAATAAATGTTCAAATGTTTGTAAATCTATGGCACTTAATTTCTTTGACCACCCTGGGCTAGTTAAACTAACTAACCTAAGGACGACACACACACACACACACACATACATACATACATACATGAACGAGGGAGGGCTCGAACCTCCGACGGCGAGTAGCCTTGCGCTCCGCTGCAAGGCGCTTTAGAGCGCTCGGTCACTCCACCATGACATTACTATGTGCAGATTGAAAGAGTGGCGATGAGTAACTTCTTATCTGCGTCAGTGACAAATCTGTTTATGGAGAAATTCCATAATGAGGCACAGACAACTGTTGCTTGCCAGCCAACATTTTTCCTTCTGATAAGCTGATGACCCCTCGTTAGTGGTTACATCACCAGATGAGGCTGGATGTGTTTCTCAACCATCTGAACTTGGGGCACACCATCCTCAAGTCCGCCTTACAATTAAATAGTAGTGGACAGCTTTTATTCCTGTTTGTCATGCTGAAGAGGAAGAGAGGCAGCACAGTAGGCCTGCAGGAGGTCGAGCCGTTGCTGGCGCACCGCTTGGTGGGCACGCACTCAGTTGCTGTTGGAGAGCGGGTTAGTTGTCAGAAGGTCAGACTCCTAACTGCCACGGTATGCCCTGCAGGAAGAGGTAAGGGCGGTCCAGGTGCCGCCGTTGGAGTAATGACAGAATATTGTTCGGTAAAACATTTATTCAGAAGTGGTACACATCTCTGCGTACTCCAGGCGACCGGGTCGATGGCGGCAACAGCCGCATGCCCGAGGCCAACGTTAAATACAGGCCCCAGCGCAGACATCATGCCACCTCAGCAAGGTAGTTCCCTGCCGGGACGATCGCTAGCTCAGTGACTGACCGCTATGAGGCTGTGGGATGTGCCCCAGCGGCCGGCCAATCCGCTAGCGATCGACCTTGCTTACGTGGCATGATGCGTGCGCTGAGGCCTGTCTTTCTCGCTGGCCACGCCTCCTGCCGTACTGTGCATTGACAGTGCGGCTGAGTCCGCACTAGCTCGGCGTGCGGAGGTAGGCGACCCCACTGCCGCACCGTTTGTTGTGGAACCGTACGGAAGTACGGTGGAACGTGTGTATGAGAGAATGACACGTCTGGACTGGTGGTTCTCGGTCCCCAGTCTAATTGCTGTCTCGCTTCATCTTCATACTGGACCGCGTTGACAGTTTTCATGTGGTCGTGATGTGCGCTGACTTCAGGCCTACTCGGAGCTACGCAGTTGTCGACATCTCGCCGGTTGTCAGCTGATGTAGAAGAGAGCTGGAGTACTATAACAGACTTGTAACGACGTTAGAACATGTCAGGCAATCGAGTGCTTCGAAGTGTAAGCCATCTGACCGATTCACTATGATCTCAAGTGCTGGAGTACATATAGTGCGTGTGTGGAGCGGCTGATATTTCCCCTACGTGCTCTGTCATGACCGCATCGGCCCTGTCAAACGAATGTGTCGGCATCTTACATCTTGCCGTGTCCACTTAACAGGTTAGCTGGTCGTTCCAGAAGGCTCCGGATACGCATCGTTGCGTTAGACACAGGTATTGTTTCCTCACGTATCAAAGTCACGTGATACTGCAAGCTCATACTGTTTCATTTAACTGCTGCTGATTCTTGCTATTCAGTCCGGCGTGTGTGTGTCCATTCCCATCAGCTTGACCCAGTAAGTATGTCGCAAAGTATCTGCTGTTCTCAAAATGTTTAAATGTTCAAATGTCTGTAAATCAATCGGACCAAACTGCGTGGTCATCAGTCTGTAGCTTACAAACTACTTAAACCTAGGTAAACTAACCTACGGACAAACACACACACCCATGCCCCATGGAGGACTCGAACCTCCACGGCGAGCCACCGCGCGCTCCGCAGCGAGGTACTTTAGACCGCTCCTCGGCAACTCCACCGCGGCTCTACTGTTCTCCTTCCCCGTTTTGTCGACACACTGCACTGTCTCTACAGCAACCAAGACTTGGAAATTTTTACCGCTATACTTCCGCTACAAATCTGGTGGCCAACAGGCCACAGTGTGTACAGGAAACCAATATTTCTGCTGACCCACTACTACCATTAGCCATCACAGTCGAACAAGGTGCTGAGAACAACTGTACACTCTGTGACCCAAACAGCTTGACACCTGAGTTGTATCGTTACAAAGGAAGTGTTCACACACAATGGGTTCTCAACGAGGAATATTCGCAAAGTGCCTACATACCACCAAACTATCTGATACAATGGGCGAATAACAAGAAGAGACCAGGAAGGTAGCCTTTCTATCATATACAGAGCTCCGGCGAGAGGATCTCCCATTCTGGGATGTGCTACATTTTAAATGAGTGTATACTATATCGTGCTGAGAGGGCAGAAGTGAATCTTAGTGGGATCTGCCATATATCTTAACTGATGACGAGTCGGGTGCCACCAGTGTTTTAAGATTTTGTGTTGTATCTTAACTCTGGCCTAAGTACTTACACAAGAGGTTCAAGTGTATTGCAGAGTGGCGGACTCATCCTTTTTATTCCTGTGATCATCTAGTCAGAGTCATTCCATTAATTGAAACTTTCTGCTTTAGGAAGCAAACTTATTTACCTTTTTGTCTCCTTTTATTTCTGTTTCTAGCTATTACCATTCTTGTTCGATTGGTTCATAGTAGTATCTTCTTACAGTTCTTTGGGTTCTAAGGATCCGCCCCAAATCCTATATCCATAAGTCTATTCATATAAAAGGCCTGCATCTGCTACGTTTCTGATGATCCTGAGATCCAGAAGAAACTCAAAATTGAAGGATCGTTTAGCCCAACGTGCAATATCGGGGCAATCATGGAGAGGTCAACATGTGAATGCGGTCTGACCATCAGAACAGTTGACAAAAGGTGTAAGAAACACTAAAGACGTATCAGGGTACGGCAAGCCCTAAATGAGAAATAGCAGAACATTGCCTGAAGTTTCAACACACTATGGGTTATGATAATAACAGGATTTTTCTTCAGACCAACACGTTCTGGTATAGTGTCACTAATAAGTCTATTGAGATTAACATGGAAGAGAACCTGATCAGCTGGTAAACGGGATATCTACTCAGTACGGAGTGAAATCCAGCTTTGGAAGTTCTACAGAAGCAAGAGAATGAAGTTCCGTTCTCCATACAACTCCAGAAGATGTCCAACGCCGTGGGTAATTGCGGCCGAATGTGTGGACGTAACAAGCAAATCCTAAAATATCCTTGTGGAGTATGGAATGAACTTCTCAGGAACACACTGATCTCTGAAGCCAGGAGGGTAACACCAACGATAGTTACAGCGGTAGCCAACAGCATAAGGCTCTTCTACAGCGTCTCGATAGTGCTTTGAACGCTCCTGGCGGGAGTGAACCGATTACGGAACGCTACGGCACGGCTGCAACAAGGAAGGCAATAGCAACTGGTGCGCACCGACGACGTAACATCTGGAGACGGCTACTGTTACCAGAGACGACCGCAGCGGGTGCAGACTGCATAGTAATTACCAAATGCCGGGTAGACATAAATAACGGTCAGGGGTGACTTGTCAACCAGCCTCATGAAACACCTGATGAAAACGCTGAGTCGCGACGTCAAAATACTGCAATGAAAAGATGCGGTTCGTCGACAGTACAACCTATTATACGATATGATAATGTTACTGTATATTCGAGTTTCTAACTACAAAAATTTTACTGAATTTTACAGAAGAAGCAAAAAGTTTTCATACACAATTCCGAACTTTTTGTTGACTTTAAATTTACTTATTTAGTTATCAAATGTATTCCTAAACACCAAATTAAGTTAAGACAGAGTACTATAATATATATTTATTGGTTTACAGTTGCAGCTCAGATATGAAGCCAAAACCATTTCATTATTAATGACAACGTGAATTACTATAGCCTCTTTTATGTTACCACTTCCATGTCAGACTGACTTGATAGAGCTCGAGGATGGCCAAAACGGGTCACTAGAAATAAAATTGTAAAAGTGAAACAATTACAGAAAAGATCAATAAAGAAATAAAAATCTTAAAAAAACGCTGACTGTTCCTCAAAGGATGTCCAAAAATAGATAACTAGGAGGTTTTTGTAGAGGGATGACCATTGGCAGAATGTAAAATTATGCTACACTGTTTTTTCGTAGAATTCTTTCTGGTTTCGTATTTAAATATACCTGGTGTCTTTTTTATATATATATATATATATATATATATATATATATATATATATATATATATATATATATTGAGAAGCTATATGACTACCCTTATTAAAATATTTACAAAAAAATTAAGTGTTCGATCAGGCAAGGACACCCTCTCGCATTGGCTCTTTAAGTCATTCTTCACAGCACTTTATAATAAACAACTTTGACACCTAGTGTGACCATTTGTAATGTGAGGAAATATTGCAATGATATTGCGAAATATGGAGTCAGATAAAATGAGCAGAAGGTTGGGGCTCAAAGGTGATCACTCTGCATTTCCGCTTGCACACATTTTTGAGACCACTATCAATAATACCACTGGATGTCCTGCACACGAAAGTATAGTAGACCACAACTTGAATCAGCTTTACTTAAGTGAGGTTACACATAGCAAGAATCAAGTATGTTTCAAACTTCAAATAATTAATGTGTAATACTGCAGCACGATAACTATGTCATTTAACTGTTTAAAATTTTAAATACGGATACTCTGTTATCAACAGGGCACATTACAACTTGAATAACTTTTACCAGTGGGGACAGGAAAATCGCAAGACTAATAAACAGCTTAAATTTTTAAATATGAGTTCCGAATGAACAGGATAGCTTATGACTTAAGTAACTTTTACCAAAATGGTACGCAGTAAAATATTAAGATTGGCAAGCCGCTTAATTTGTAGATATGATTACCCAGTTAGGAGTAGAGAGAAAATGTTCAAATGTTTGTTAAGCTTAAGGGACTTAACCGCGGGATCATCAGTCCTTAAACTTACAAACTACTAAAGACGACACAAATATCCATGCCCGACGGGGGATTCTAACCCCCGACCGTAGTGGCCGTGCAGACTGTGACTGGCGCGCCGCAGACCGCTCGGCAACTGTGGCCGGCAATTATTTATTTTCGAACATCGATATTCAGGAACAGCATCAGACAAATATTATTCAGATTTGTATGCCGTTATTCAATGTTCTGCCGAAGTTCCATTATTGCAATTTTACTTCTGGTGATTTTTGTCCATGATCAGTGTTCTACAAACAGGGTGAATCAGTGAGAAGAAATGTGCTGTCTGATTTGTTTTTAAAAAATGACAAAGCTATTGTACTTAACACAGTACCTTTAAAATACGTATGTGACTTTTATAATTCAGTCATCAAGCGCAACGTCTCATGAGGTGCAATTTTATAAAAAATTAGAGATGCAGATCTGAAGATACAACTAAGAATTTCGAAAGCGGTAACGTAAAATAAAATAAATTACTCAGCAAGCGATCTTGGCAAACATATTCTTAACAATATCCTTGTAATCAGAACTGCACATGACGTATTACGGAAATACAGTAAGCAGATTGTGTTGGGATTTGTACCGATTTAAGTTGTTGATTTTTACCGATGTACATTACCTATGCTGTGAGTCGGGGGCCGCACTGCGCATGCAGAGTTTAGCGGAGGGCCGCATTTCCCAAAATGCATTTCACAAAAGGTATAAATTGCAACATAAAAACCCAAAAAATACATATAAGTTAGTAATACTGTTCTTCAATTCAAATTATTAAGCTAATTTCATAATATCTCCAATTTTAATTAGAAAAATGCATCCTATCACACTTTTGGAGAATTTTTGGGAATCGGGAGTGAGACTGCTAGTTGAATTTCTCATCACAGCCTGCAAATCAGTGTATGTTAAAGAACTTCGGTACTCACTCTTGTTGATTTTGAAGTAAGAAGAAAACTTTGTTCTCAAATTTGTGTAGATCCAAACAGGGAAAATACTTTTCAGCAAATTTCTTCATATATGGAAATTTTTCAGTTGACAATGATTTGTAAAAGTTAACTAACGTCACAGGATTAAACATTTAGTTCATTGTGTGATCTGCTTGCTTGTCAATGAGTTCTAGTTGCAGCTTCTCCAGTGCTAGTCAACATCAATGGTGATGCAATACACAACAGATTGAATTGCGGCTAATTTTCTTAAAGTCTTCCTGTAAATTCAGCCTCCATACTCTGATGATGTCGAATCTTACCAGAAACACTTTCAAGCACGTTTTATTTCCCTGGTAAAGGTAAGTAATAAGAAGTGCCATCATTTGTTTGCCTTGCAAATAGACCTAGTTTTGATTTGAATGCTTCTACATATGCCCATATTTGATGTCGAAACGATCCATTTCCTTCCAACGTCACATTCAACTCATTCAGTTATTTCAAATATGTCAGCTGCAGGCATCATAAAACATATATCCACTCCTCACATCCTATTTTTGTAACAAAATGGTGATGTATTTCCTTCGTGTCCAGAAATAAGATAATTTCATCCTGTAATGCCTAGACTCGTATAAACACTTTCCCCAGGCTCAACCACCTCATACTGTCAAGATAAATCTTCATACCTTGCCCCCACATCCTAAAGAAGAGATCTGACCCGTGATGGAGCACGATTAGATAGGACGCAGTTCTCATCATCCTACGCGTCGAGCTTGAACAAAGTTTGTGCCAATAGCGGGATCCGCCATACCCGCGGTCGTTGATTTCAGTGCCACCACAAATCTGCTTGCGCAAATAGAATCTCCACTTTTCTTGCGTTTGACTTCCACCCTAGTTGAAACGGTTGCACGCGCGGGGAAAGAAACCTCGTTTCTCAGTGGATTTATGGCAATTTTATGTGATCTGGTTTCGAATACCGGTCCAGCACAAATTCTCTACTTTATCGTTGAATTTATTTAACAACCCGACACGGTCGAAAATGTTTCAATATTTCGATTTTTAGAATGAAACACTTCTTAAAGAAGAGTAGACTAGATCACATTTGAAGCAAAAGTTACTTTATTTCAAAACAAGTTTCGGCAATACGTGTTACCATTATCAAGTGACAGGCCTACATTAAAAACTACAGTGCACATGTGCAGGAAAAGACTTCTCGAATTCGTGGTTTACCAAATGGCCGACCAGTAGCAAAGGGAGGGGGGGGGGTGGTGAGACTACTGTTGGACATGTCGTATAATTGCTGCTGGCAACTTCAAATCAGCTTTTGCTACATGTCCACTGGTGGTTCTCTTGATGTTAAGTGAGCCGGCCGCGGTGGCCGAGGGGACTGAGTCGCTTCAGTCACGGTCTGCACGGCCACTGCGGTCGGGGGTACGAATCCCCCCTCGGGCATGGATATTTGTGCCGTCCTTAGTTGTAGTTAGTTCATAAGTAGTTTGTAAGTTTAGGGACTGATGACCCCGTAGTTAAGTCCCTTAAGCTTAACAAACTTGATGTTAAGTGAAAGACACACAATAATGTGTGTTGTCAAAAATAAAATGGTGACACACCACTGCTTTAGTGCCAAACAAGCCATCATTGACAGACAGCGAACAACTGTAATATAATTACAAAACACTAAAGTCAAGGTGAGAACATAATACACAGTGTGAATTACAGGATAGCCCAACAGAAGCTATAGATTACCTGTACACAGTAAATGCAACAACAGGCCAGAAGCGGTTACATTCGAATAAAAGTCCATGGTACATTGGGACTAATAACAACACATGAAAACATGGTTCGCTGCTGCAGGTGACTGACATATACTATTATGAGATGGCTGCTACCAGAGTTCGACATTGAAAATCTATTATAAAACATAAAAGATGTCAGACAATCGTGGCTACAAACGCACGAGAAAACAGTGGTGTCAAAGCTAAAAACACACCACAAAATTTCAAAACAACATTCGATCACTCAAGAAAGGTAATATCAAAATAAATGGTTACATGCTGCCAACAGGTGGCATAAGTGTCACCCGAAAACAATAATAGAATCGTAATGACACAACCAAAACATAAATACGATACATAAGTAATAAAGTATTTTAAAAATTTCATACATCGAGATTCACAGAATAATAGGGCTAGGCAAACTGCACATGCACACTGATAATAGGTACATTACAATTTACGAAAATATCGTCAGTTGGTACACAAGATGAAGGTATTTATTATTTACAGTTTTACTGACACTAAGTTACTCTCAGGATAGATATTTTTATTTTTTTTTTTTTACAACAAACAGATATACAATATACAGGAAAAATTCAGTTGCCCAATGCCTAGGTGAAGCGTGCCAATAGCACAAGGTACGGGCCATTTGGTAAACCACGATTCGAGAAGTCTTTTCCTGCACATGTGCACTGTAGTTTTTAATGTAGGCCTGTCACTTGATAATGGCTTCAACTATTGCCGAAACTAGTAGGGAAATAAATTAATTTTTGCTTTAAATGTGATATAGGTTATTCTTCTTTAAGAAGTGTTTCATTGTAACCATTTAAGATCACTCTCCTACCGACAAATGTCGGCTGTTATTAATTTAGATTTTTGTCAATGTCTCGAGGGGCTGCATAAAATCCTTTCGCGAGCCGCATGCGGTCTGCCGGCCGCTATTTGCCCACCCCTGCTATTTGCTGAGCTTCATAAGTTAGAAGGATAGGCAAACTTTTCTCGATCTTGTTTCACGTCTAACACCGATACGAATTTAAGCTACACGGCGACGTCCTTAACATTCGAGTTTCCCTTCGCTGAATTTTCGCTCTCTTTCCAAGATCGATGTGTCTCAGCGTTGACTAGAGTGACGACCGACCCCTAACCAGCGCATCCGAAACCAACATCTGCTGCATTTCGCCTTCCAATCACAGCGTCGTAAACAAAGTGTGGGTGCCAGAAGGCTATCAGTACCGAAAGACAAAAGAGAAAGAGAACAGCGGGGCTATCGGCTGCAGGCGAAAGAGGGTTGAAGCACGGAGGCGGCGTGAGAGGGAGAACGTCACCACACGCACACACACACACACACACACACCGAATTGGAACTGCAGAGGAATGTAATACACATGAAATGAATTCTAAGCGAGTGCTCTGTAAGCTATGCGCGAAGACATATTGGAATTCGAAGGTAGTGGGTCTGGAATCCGAGCAATAAGACCGCACGCGGCACTTGACCCGCTTCGGCCCTGAGGAGACGGACGTCGCCCCGGCCACCGTCTTCACTAGGGGCTGCCTTCTCGCCCTCACGTCCCTGCGCGTAGGCAGCCCAGCGACACAGTCGAACGTCACCGGCAGTCCTTTGTCTGCTGTACGAGAACGCACAGCGCAGTCATTTACTGTGAACAATAGTAGGAATTCGAGTGACATCGCCAGGCAAATACGAGGCGCGTCCAGAAAGTAAGTTCCGTTTCAATTTATCTCCGCTGCAGCGCTGCGATTGCAGTTCCGCACATGCGCTGTAGACGATGTGTATCAAGGAGAAGAACGTGCGCCATTTGGAGATCGCTGTCAGTTACGTACGCTTTGTTGTACTTGTTTGAAATGTCGGCGTTGGTTGAAAATCCCGCCGCCTGTGAAATCAGGTCGGTGATTTGGTTTCTGAGTGCGAGGAAAGTGAAACCAAGTGAAATTTATCGGCAAATTTGCGATGTTTACGGACCAAATGCGATGAGTGATTCGATGGTGAGAAGATGGGTCCCACAGTTCAATGGCGGGCGTAGAGATGTGCAAGATGAAGAACGAATTGGGCGTCCACCTTTGGTTACAGAAGAACTGGTTCGCGCGATTTTCATCTGTTCTTACATCTCAAGTCTTTCCTTGGCGGTTATCACTTCACCAATGACGACGAGCAGAAAGAAACTGTTTCCAACAGGTTGAAGACACAGATGGCAGATTTCTATGAAGAAGGTATACAAAACCTGATGCCACTCTATGCCAAATGCCTGCAAAATTTCGGCAGTTATGTGGAAAAGTAGTTTAAGAGTTGTAGAATTTTGTGCAATAAAAATTTCTTCTGTATCTGCGTACAACTTCATTTTATTACCAAACGGAACTTACTTTCTAGACGCGGCTCGTATTCTCCGACAAAAATGTTGTATCCACTTTTATCTTTCTTACAAGCGTGCTGCCAATACTATGAACTAAAATCACCCAGAAATAAAGTGCCGAAAATAAAACTTAGTCCACTCTCTTGGAGCATTCCATTTACTAAAACTTACGATGAAAAAGTACAAATGGTGTACATGAAATGATTAAATTTATAGATCAATATCTCAAGCCCTACTGCAGTGTCATGTAAGTACGTGGTGTAGATCCCACAGACGGTAACGCTGTCTTGTTACACGTTATTCCACCCATACTCTTGCTGTTCACATAGTTCTGCAAGAGTTGTCAGTAGAGGATTCGTAAATGTCAGTTGTCATTCCATGATAATACCGCGTGTGCTTGGTTGGAAATAAGTCCATATATCGTACTTATAACACTTCTAAAATGTGCACATTTAACGTTTTTCATTGCTTCGTTCCTAAAAAAAAACCTTCACCATCAATGGAAAGGACCATTCATTGTCATATTCATAGTTCAACCAAGCGGATACACTTTTAATGTAACTGTATTAACTTAGTCGCATACTAAAAATTCACACGAAGATGGCCCATTTGCCACGCAGACGTGGTCGCGTGGTCTAAGGCATCGTCCCACGACCTGGGCGGTCGCTACATCAGGAGGTTCGAGTCCTCCGTCGGGCAGGGGTGTGTATGAGTGTAAGTTACTTTAAGTATTTGGTAAGTCTATGGAGTGATGACCATAGCAGATTGGTCAAAAAGGTTTTCAAGGCTTTGAACATTTGACGTCGCATTTAATAATTTCATTTTACTTTGATTTTAAAAGAGATATCGCAACTAACAAGGAAGGTACATGGGCTCGAACAAACATATCTGTATGAACGTTTGGTTACAGAATCTCTACGTAGACCTCAATGTGCTGGTGGCTGTCGTTTTTCTGCAAATCTCTGCAACCCTACTCTAGATAGTACTGTAGATGTTATTGTAGACGCCATACGTAATGCAGATATCTTAACTATAACTTATGTAATAATCATCGTACATGTTCTCTAGCGAATTGTCATCAAAGGCCGTGATGATAGGTGCAACTTTAACCTTCTTCCCGAAAGACTGTTGGTATTCACTGCCACTGCTTCCATCGCCTCTTGCCGCATCTACCGTAGCACTACTGCTTGCAATGAGTTGTTCGTCATTATCATCCCTATTATCATTGATATCTACATCTACATCTACATAGATACTCTGCAAATCACATTTAAGTGCCTGGCAGAGGGTTCATTAACCACTTTCATAACTTTTCTCTATCGTTCCATTCTCTAATAGCGCGCGGGAAGAAAGAACACCTAAATCGTTCCGTTTTCGATCAGATTTCTCTTATTTTAGTGGTATGGTCATGTCTCCCTAAGTAGGTGGGTGCTAGCAAAATATTTTGACATTCAGAACTAAAAGTCGGTGATTGAAACTTCGCAAACAGATCACGCCGCAATGAATAACGTCTTTCTTTTAATGATTTCCACCCCAATTCGTGCAACATTTCCGTGACGCTTTCCCTTCGGTAACGTGATAATACAAAACGAGCAGCCCTTCTCTGAACCTTCCCAATATCTTCCGTCAGTCCCACGTGGTGAGGGTCCCACAATGGGCAACAGTACTCCAGGAGAGAACGCACAAGTGTGATGTAGGCAGTCTCTTTGGTGGAGCTGGTGCATCTTCGAAGCATTCTGCCAATGAAACGTAATCTTTCGTTCGCCTTCCCCACAATATTTTCTGTGTGTTCTCTCCAGTCTAAGTTGTTCTTAATTGTAACTCCTACGTATTTGGTAGAAACTACGACCTTAAGGTTTGACTGATTTATCGCGTAGTTGAAGTTCAGCGGATTTCTTTTTGTGGTCATGTGTATTACTTCACACTTTTCTTTATTTAGTGTCAATTGCCAATTTTCGCACCAAGTAGAAATTTTGTCTAAATCGCTTTGCAGTTGCTTTTGATCCTCTGTTGACTTCACTGACAGCATCATCCGCGAACAGTCTAAGGGACTGAGTTTGTAACAACAGTATGTAATTTATGCTCGTATTTCTGTACCATAACAGATACGAGAAAGCATGCAAATGATTCATCTACTACACTAATACCATCTTCACGAAGAAGGGTTCTTCGTAACTTCATCTCAACTAATCGCAATACATTAGCAGGATTGATTAGCAATCGCCGCCCCATCTGACGCTTCACCACACAAATAACATCACAAAACGCAACTTCGGAGGCACACTACACCGTCCCTACTGACGAACCGACAGGTTAAAGTGCAATGCGGCATGGCACACGCAGAGGCCTCTAACGGACGACTGCAGAGTTTTGTAGATGCGGGAGTATCACTAGTGCAATAAGGGATCTTTACATTATCTCTCATACGATTTTGGTGTATATCTGTTTGTTCGAGCCCAATTACTTTCCTTGTAAGTATCTGAATGATAAATTAAAACAGCATTTACACACAAGATAACCACTATACACACCTAATTTTAATGAAACCTCGAAATAACGTGGAAACATATTCTCACATATTACGCAATTACAAAAATCGCATATAAAATACGCCAGTGAAACCTAATACCTCATAAGAATCCTAATAAATTGCTGCTATGATCAAGTACGCACACACATTAACAATACAGAATATTCGATAAAAACATGTAAATGAATATATACAAATACGTGCCCCAAATCAAACATTCAATCAGTTTACAAACATAAAAACTGCAAGGTTAGACTGAAATGTTTGGTGAATGGTCTTAGGAAATATAAGGAACAAGACATACAAACAATATACCTTTACTGGACTTCAAAGTAATCGCTATTGGCTATAATACATTTCTGACATCGATTGCACAGCTGTTTGAAACTGTCAGCAAATGCTCCTTGTGCAGTGGCTCGAAGCACTGATATCAGGCGTTGTTGGATCTACGCAACCACTCACACACTTTTTACTCAATGCTTCAACACCATACACTTTCCCTAACATCCCTTGGGTCACTGTCGCCGTTTCGTCTAATTTGAAACAACACCTCATGTTCGTGTGTTGCTCCATTGTCACAAGTTCTCGCAGTGACCCTGGTGAATGGGTCGCTGCGTGTACCACTGATTCACTACAGTGCTTGGCACTAAAGGGGGCGCTTGATGACATGTTTCTCACTATGTATGTGTGAACACCTCGTACTTGCCAACACGGTTTGACAAATATGGAACCATTCATCTTTTTCGGACACAGCTTGAAAATATGCCACAATACACTTACCAAGGTATCATACCACATGCTAATACACAGAAAACTTATTTGCCTGCTGTAAAAAATAACCAAATACAAAAAACTTAATTAGCTAATAAAACCCATTTGGCGAAGTCAAAACGAACTATTGCACACCTCAAAATTCATTTACAAGCATAAAACATAACACACACAAGCCAGAATAAAAAAATATTTGATTTGTACAAATATTTGAATTGTAAAAATAATTCTTGAGATGTTTATTTAAATTTGACTGCTTGAAAAATTTATCCATAATGTTGAAACTGATTTCACCTAAGATGTATTTTTGTAGAGCAGCAGGTGTCCTGTTAGTCACTATAAGCTGGGATGTCATAAATATGAGTGGACTCAATTTTGATATCACCATATCTACAGATGTTTCATTTTTTACAAGAGACATGAGGAAATGAAATAATGGTAGTATGTTTGAAGAAACGAAGAAGATTTATGAATAAACAAAAATATAAACTGAAAAGTTCCATTGAAAATGTTATTTCAAATAATTTCCAGATAACTAGCTTATTAGTTATGTGCTGACTATACAAATAAACTCCACCAGACAGGCAACAGGAATTATATATATATTTTTTCATTTGCCAAAACACAGCAATTTCCGAACAAAATCAAGATGGCGGAACTTTATGGTGCAATAAAGCTTTAAAATGGTGAACTAAAGTCTAAAAGAAAAGATGACTGTGTAGTGCAGCAGTAACTGAATGGACAGTTGAATGCCAAGGGCAACTCAACCAAGTGATAAATTAAGTAAAAGAACACTTTTCTTCAGTACAAACATTTTTATTTATTCTTGTGATTTTAGGTCTTTCACTAGCGGTGGTTACAAAAGTTATTAGTGAATCGACAAAACCAAAAATGTTAGGTAAATCGCCTTTGTTATCTAGTGAACAAGACATAGACAATGGATAAGGGAATGATGTCGCAGCATACATAACAAACTCAGAATGATTATTGGCAGAAATTTTTAAGCAAATTACGGTTTTTAAACAAACTATCAGTGAGTTGATTGACAGAAAATTTGTGAGTTCTGCCCCAAACCAGATGCATAAACTTCAGTATGAAAATGAAATGATTTACATATTGACAGTTCAGTGACTACAGATGTGAAAATGGAAACAGGTAGGCAATAAGCTAATCTTTTAGATCAAAACACTCTTTTTTAGTAAAATTTCAAGTGACATACATAAATTAGATTCATCATTAAAGCAGAAAGTATATCACTCAATTAGCGAAATTGATACAAAGTAAGCAAGTCAATTGATCAATCAGCACACAACTTTAGGAAGTAGAGAATGATTTAGCCACAGGTTTTTCACAAATCTCACAACTTAGTAATGTGTGGAAAAGTACTAGACAAGGCAAAGTAAGTAGAATCCCATTTCAAGTATGATATTCTGGAAGTAGAGATAAAACAAGCTAGTGCCCTTGAGGAATATAAAACAGATAATAGTAATTGTATTAATGTACTTAATGATAAAGTTGCGAGTTTTTTTAGACGAATTTGATGTGAAGGATAGGAAGGGCTTTTATTTAGAACTTTCTATTTACTTGATAATCAAAGCGTTGAAGATTCTGGAATCTGCTCAAAGTTCATAATAAATGGGGGTCTTAATAAATTCAGTATAACATAACAGAAATTGTGAGATTAGTAATATAAATCAAAGTAACCACAAGGAGAGCTAAGTGATATGTTTAATATGCACATAAGTGAACTAAGTGAAAATAAGTCGGAGGCAACTGTAAACTTAATATGTGAAGTAAATATAACAACAACTATGACGATATTGAGAAGGAGTGTCTATGTGAGCCAGTATACAAAATGTGTAATAATAGGAAGGCCATTCATTAAAGTGAAATTGCAGAAATGGGAAGAACCTTATTAGACAGTGGTAGCCAAATTTCCAGTATATCTGGGTTAGCAAAGAGTTGATAGGGGATAATAATTATTTAGAGGCACCTGTAGTAGCTGTAAAAGTGAAAGTAGCTACAAGTGACAGTACTAACTTCAGTTACATACCAAAAGGAAGATATGTGATATTGTCATGCTTTCCTGGTTATACCAGATTTAGGTAAGACCTTTTTTTAGGATCATACTAGCTACCAAAAATAAATGCAGTAACTGGAGAGAAAAATCTTTATCCATGCTAAATCATAATGGTGAAAATTCACAGATATATTTTACAGGAAGACAATGAATGCCAAAAAGGTAAGGTTAATAAAATACATATATTTCATGTAACATTTGTGTAATAGAAAAGAGTGAAGATAGAGGTGAAATAGTACATTTTGTTTAATTAATTATCGATATGGTGTCAAAAGCTAGTGAACTGAAAGAATAACAAAAGGATTAACTTAAGTCTTTGATATGAAAATGTCATTATATATTTTGTGGTGTACCTAGTGATTGTGAACTTAATCCCACACATACCTTTCTTCCTAATCCCATATGATGTGCCAATTTCCAAAAGATCATCATTTGAAAAAGAATTACAAAAAGATGTCAATTTTGAGTCATAGGAAGAAGCAGTAGTGAATATTATAACCCAATAATGATAGATGAAATACCAATGATGATGTAAGAATAGTGTTAGACTCTAGACTGCTAAGTGTATCAACAGAGAAAACTACCACCCCAAGAAGATGAACGACTTCTTACACAACTTTAGACATATTAGGAATATGTCTAATTTTAATTTAACTTCTGGTTTCCACCAATTTCTTTTAAAAGCTGAATGGAGAAAGTACACAGCCTTTTTATATAATTGTAGATATTACCAATACTGTTTTTTTTTCTATTTGGACTTACTGTTTTGCTTGCAGAATTCATTGGAGATTTAGATAGCATACTTGGAACTGTACTCAGATCTAATCTCGCAATCTGTGTGGATGATATACGCACAATGAATGGGAAGACCATTATAGTTTACTAAAAGATTTTTTTCTACATTAAGGTGGTATGACATTGAAAGTAGAAAAATGCAGTTCTGGTCTTAACAAGCTTAAATTTTTGGGGACAATATTTCGGGTAAGGTCATTGCTCCTGATGAACTTAAGGCCTTTTCTCAATTACCTGAACCTACAAATGGATAATATGAATTATATACTCGCAACATTCTATCCAGACTAAATTGTCTTTTACCATTTTGTTTAAGTTGTGCCTCTAGTGGCCATGGGCTAGGTGCTGACTTATTTCAAAGTGTGAAGAAAAGGCACACAGAAAATTTTTAAAATTGTCTTTGTCAGTGTATTACTATTGAAAATTGAGCGTTATTACGCAGTCACGGAGAAAGAGCTTCTTGGTGTTCATTCGGTCTATGTTACATTTAAAAATTATTTACTTGCTAACAAGGTAATCATGTTTTCAGATCATAAAGAATTAAGCTGTCTGTGAGAGTGTACACTTAACCATGAGCAACTAATCAGATTGGCCATGTTTCTACAACAGGTTGATGAAACACTATACATTAAAGGATCAGAACATGTAGTAGCCGATCCACTTTCAAGGTTACTTGTTGATAGTGAACAACATTTGTATTAAGAGAGAGAAGAGACAGACTTCACACTGATGTATAATGTATAATGACAATGAAACAAGAGAATTATTAATATCATCTGTAATGACATAAGATCCAAAACAATGACAGTAATTAGTTGTTTAAGAACTTATTACGAAAACTTGGTGAATATAAAGTGGGAAAATAAGGCAGTTATTCAGAGCGCAGTTTGTGTGTACCCTTTAATTGGGAAAGTTTGCAGCCATAAAGTTCAGTGTGTTATTAACGCATGAGGCAAACAAACTCCATGTTGTGAAGAATCACTTGTGCTTTCTACAGCCAACTCAGCGTGTGGAAGGAGGTCAAATTTTGGCCTTCCAAATGGAGGGATGATCCTTCCAGGGAATGCCACACACGTTGGACGTACTGCAACAGTTGTGTCACGATGCTAGTTGCAATGGCCACGTGAACTTACTGACACCTGTAGACGACCTTCTGGACGTCCACCCCTTACAGACGTCCGCCAAGATCGTTGTACTGCAATGGCAGCAGTGGAATGTCGTAAAACCACCAAACTACACAATTTTGCCTCTTAGCAGACGACATAGAAACTGTTATAATTATATCTACTGTCCTCCATGTGGCATCTACCGTAATCGGATCAATATCGAAGTCCTCTTTCCATGTTTCCTTTTTTCTCCAGCAGTGAATATGAAGTACAAAATACGAGAATGACATACGAATTTTATTTATTTGGCAGTATGAAAGTTTCACAATCTTCTTGGGGTCAGATTGTAACAGGTGAAATGAAGAAAAGGAACTGATATGAACTGAAGTGAATTTGACCAGATCTTTTAATATGTCGGACCGAATCTATATTCGTAAATTTCCTATTTACGAACCTAATTCGTATCGTGAAGTTGGCCAAGGTGAAGGCCAAGCAATACCGGCTGGTCATATTCAGAGTTAATGAACCATACGATTTTCTAAATGGTATTCGCCTTACAATTACATCTCAAACAGTTCTATTGGTTTCTGTTCTAGTATTCCCACAGTCTGTGTCTTGCTCCCTTACAAAACTGTGCTTCAAAAGTAAATTACATTCTCAGAAATACAGAAACATTTTCCTCGCGCCATGGCCAATTTTTGTTATCATTATATTTCTTTTGGCTATTCATGGTTTTCTGTGTGCTACAATACTTTTTAGCGTTCTAACGGAAGACAACTTTCAAAGCATATGAGAAATTTGTTTAGCACTATAAACATTCAGTCACTCTTGTTATTAGAACGTTGTTTCTTTTTCAAGTAAACGACAATTCTGTTTCTATTTGCTGTGCTGATATCCTGTGTTCATGATATAGAGTATTATAAACATTATAAACACTTCTATTACTGTAACGTCAGATATCTTACTAGTATTTAATAATCGCTCTCTCAATTTAGGAGGTGTGTTAAACAGAATCTTAGTTCCTAAAAATATTTCTGTAACTCTCTTATAAAATAACTTGCAGTAACCTCCCGTGATAAACTTGGAGATTGCGACAATAATTAAAACACTATTGACTAAGGACTCATATGGATATTATGCTGTATTTAACAGTGATGTATCTGATAGCCTATTACTTAACCACGTTTGTTATTCTTCCTTTCGGAATGGTCAGTTTCCTACCAGACTGAAATACTCAGTAGTGAAACCGCTTTATAAAAAGGAGGAACGGGATAATGTAGACGAGTTTAGGCCTACTTCTTTGCCATCGGTATTCGGTAACGTTATTCTTTATTCAAGGTTAATCAGTCATCAGTTCCAATAATTTGCTGTGAAATGTACTCTTTGGTTTAACAAACGAAAGACTATATTCTCTGTTCTCTTTGAGGCAAGTGATGTATTAAATTAAAGGCTATGAACACTAGGCGGTTTCTTTAACAAAGGCGTTTGATTGTGTTGATCGCTATATACTGTTGCAGGACTTGGAACATAAAGGAATAAGGGCAGTAACTAAAAATTGGTGCACCTCTTATTTTCATAACAAACAGCAGAAGGTAATTCTCTGCAATATTGAAAATGGCTATTATGTGCATTCAGTAGTAGGAAACAAGTGTGTGTGTGGGGGGGGGGGGAGAGGGTTCCCCAGTGGTCTATACTGGGACCGCTGTTTTTAATTTATATGATGTGTCTTGTAGTACATGGTGTCCAAAAAGAATAACCCAATTTTAAATAGAATTATTTATTAGGAAGAAGGGCTTAACTCCAACACATTGCATACGAAATTACAAAAGACAGAAGTTTATAAAAATACATAATAAATGTTCAATATGTCCTCTACTGGCTGCACGGACATCTAGTCGATAGCCGAATTCATCCAAAACTGAGCATAGGGTGTCTTCTTTCACTGAAGCTACAGCAGCTGATATTCTGGTTTTCAGTTCATCAATGTCAGGAGGTAAGGGAGGAACGCAAACACATTGTTATCCCCACAGGAAGAAAGCATTGGTGCGCTTATGGGCTAAGGTCAACGAAACTGGGTGGATTTGTACAATGTTAATCTTAACACTGGGTCCAACGGTAAGACTTCTGCCTAGTAAGCATGAGGTCCGAATACGATTCCCGGCCGCATCACAAATTTTAATTCATTGCTTCACCTTTATCTTTAATGTCTTGGACATGTTCGAGACGGAAAAACCGTCCAGGGTTTCTGAATTTTTATTTAAATTGATACTTATCAGGCCGTTTTAGTTTAAAATTTGAACAAGCCATTTTCTGGCTAGTATTGAAATTGAGTATATTACTGGGTGGCTTTGCTGAATGGTAATGTTAGTACCTCTCTGTTTCAGTTTGAAATTTTATAAGCTTTCCTATAATGGCTACTGTCACCGAAGCGGATGTGACCAACTGTGATGTTAGCACTTATGAGTCTGTTTTAGTTCACAGTGTAATGATAAGATTTCCTGTTTATTGCTGAGCATTGCTCCACATATTGGGTAATAGCGTGTTTGGGAATCACTTACCTTCTCTATTAAAGGTGTGAAATTTATCTTGCCATCTGGGTAAACGTTTACAGTTACTTTTACCCTTACCTGTGCTTTGACTGTCACTGTCATGGCAAGATATTGTTCTGGTCGAGTTTGTTCACAGATTGCTGCGACAGCCCAGGTCTGGGGATTTGATTATGCATTGCGCCGTAGACGCTAACCTCGCCGCCGGTTACCCCTTGGTATTCTGGTTTCGATCGCTGTTGCTCGCGATTTCAAGTTGAGTACCGCTCTCTGTTTTCCCAGTGGTACCTGGTGGCGACGAGGCGTAGCCGACGTGATTTGCTGAGGACGTTCCGCTTACCCCTCCCCTAGTCTTTGGCAACGAAGCGTTAAGAACCTCACTAACGTTTTCCTTTCGAGTAGTTCTTCTCATAACGCTTTCTCCACCGTGAAAGTACGGGACCTAACATTTGTAAATTAATTTTACTGCTGTGCAGAGTTCTCCAAAGTTTTGGTCCATGACCTGAGACTGTAAATTTAAATGGTAATTTAGCTTTTACCGTATAAAGATTTTGGTCATAATTGTTGGGTTTTCAAAACATAGAGTGACCATTGTAATTTACGATTATTGACATGGTGTCCATTTTTTCGGACATATTCGAAAACGACAGACACCATATCGATAATTATATATAGAACTTGATTTCATAACTGAAACTGTACCAGCTCACCACACTATTGCAATAAAATCAGTTTTCGCTGGTTGGGCGATATGAAAAATTTATTTTTCAAAATTCACATATCGATGATATAACATCATCAGTGCACAATTTTAATTCATGATGACTCACGTACTCTGCATAAAACAATCACTGGTCATATCCATTGTTTTATATGATATACTGGATATGACCAGTGACTGTTTCATGCAGAGTACGAGAATCATCATGACTCACAATTCTGCACTGATGATGTCCTATCATAGAACGAAATCGATATGTGAATTTTGAAAAATAAATATTTCATATCGCCCACGAAGCGGAAACTGATTATTTACTTGTGTATATGCCCCAAAAGGTAACTGACAATTTCAGTTCTAACTCATTCATACGCTCGGTCCCTTACAAGAATCCAGTATAGGCTGCGAGCAAGAGGAACTATAGTGCAGGAGGCACTACTGTCGCAAAGCGATAGAAGTTCATAATTTCGGTTGGAAGGGAATTGTTCCTGGCCCGAAGCGGGAAATCCGAGTTCGAATCCCGAACCAGAATTAATTTTCAGCTTCGCCGCGGAATTTATTTCAGTGCCCTGAGACGTCGAAATGTTTCAATATTTCCAATTCACTGTAATTTACTTGACATATGATAATTAATTAATGGCAAGCTGCTCAACAGAATACATTCAAAGAGAAAAGTTGGTGGGACACATTTTGAGACATCAAAGAATGCGTGAAGGAAGTGTGTGGCTTAAAAATCATAGAGACCGCTGGACGAATACAGTAAACACACTCAAAAGGATGTAGGTTGTCGATCTTATTCTCAGATCTACATAGATACTCTGCAAATCACATTTAAGTGCCTGGCAGAAGGTTCATTAATCACTTTCATAATTTTTCTCTAGTTCCATTCTCTAATAGCGCGCGGGAAGAAAGAACACCTAAATCGTTCCGCTTTCGATCTGATTTCTGTTATTTTATTGGTATGGTCATGTCTCCCTAAGCAGGTGGGTACTAGCAAAATATTTTCACATTCCGAAATAAAAGTCGGTGATTGAAACTTCGCAAACAGATCAGGCCGCAATGAATATCGTCTTTCTTTTAATGATTTCCACCCCAATTCGTGCAACATTTCCGTGAGGCTTTCCCTCCGGTAACGTGATAATACAAAACGAGCAGCCCTTCTCTGAACCTTCCCAATATCTTCCGTCAGTCCCACGTGGTGAGGGTCCCACAATGGGCAACAGTACTCCAGGAGAGGACGCACAAGTGTGATGTAGGCAGTCTCTTTGGTGGAGCTGGTGCATCTTCGAAGCATTCTGCCAATGAAACGTAATCTTTCGTTCGCCTTCCCCAAAATATTTTCTGTGTGTTCTCTCCAGTCTAAGTTGTTCTTAATTGTAACTCCTACGTATTTGGTAGAAATTACGACCTTAAGGTTTGACTGATTTATCGCGTAGTTGAAGTTCAGCGGATTTCTTTTTGTGGTCATGTGTATTACTTCACACTTTTCTTTATTTAGTGTCAATTGCCAATTTTCACACCATGTAGAAATTTTGTCTAAATCACTTTGCAGTTGCTTTTGATCCTCTGTTGATTTCACTAACCGATAAACGACAGCATCATCCGTGAACAGTCTAAGAGAGCTATTCAGATTGTGTCCTAAATCGTTTATAAAAACAACGAAGAGTAGGGACCAATAACGCTTCCCTGGGGAACGCCAGATATCACTTCTGTTTTACTCGATGACTTGCTGTCTATTACTTCGAACTGTGTCCTTTCTGATAGGAAATCGTGAATCCAATCGCACAATTGGGGAGATATTCCATAAGCACGCAATTTCATAAGAAGCCGCTTGTGGGGTACAGTGTCAAAAGCCTTCCGGAAATCCAGAAATACGGGAACGATTTGAGATCCCTTGACGATAGCACTTCATGTGAATAAAGGACAAGCTGTGTTTCGCAATAGCTATAGTTCCTGAATCCGTGTTAACTATTGGTTAATAGGTCGTTCTTTTCAAGGTAGTTCATAATGTTCGAAGAAAGTATATGTTCCAAAATCCTACTGCAAATCGACGTCAATGAGATTGGCCTGTAATTTTGGGGATCAGTCCTGTTGCCTTTCTTGAATATTGGAGTAACTTGGGCAACTTTGCAGTCTTTGGGTACGGATCTTTTGCTCAGTGATCGGTTGTAAATGCTAGCTAAGTACGGAGCTATTGCATCAGCATACTCTGAGAGGAACCTAGTTGGTATACAGTCTGGCCTGGAAGATTTGTTTTTGTTTAGTGACTATTTTTTTACTACTCCAGGGACATCTACTTCTAAGTTTCTCATGCTGGCAGCTGTTCTTGGATTGAATACTGGAGTGTTCACTTCGTCTTCTTTGGTGAACGAATTTCGTAAAGCTGTGTTTAGTAATTCTGCCTTAGCAGTAGTGTCATCGGCAGTATTACCATTGCTATCGCGTAGTGAAGGTATTGTTTGTGTTTTGCCGCTATTGTAGTTCACATATGACCAGAATTTCTTTGGATTTTCTGCAAAATTACGAGACAGGATTTCGTTGTGGTAACTACTATAGGCTTCTCGCATTGACGTCCGCGCTAGGTTGTGAGTTGCAGTAAAAGATTGCCAGCCTTGCGGATTCTGTGTCTTTTTAAATTTTGCTGGCAGCTGTTCTTGGATGAAGGGGTTTGCAGAAGACAAGGAGGCGTGGAGAGCTGCGTCAAACCACTTTGCGGGCTGAAGACGAGAACAACGAGTAACGACATGAGATGTCTGAGATGTGGATGAAATTATGCCCCCCCCCCTCCTTGGCACAGGATTGATAACTGTCACAGGAATTTATTTTGTACGGATTTTCATACCGGGAACGCAAACAGAAAGGACACAATGATGTTGTTGTGGTCTTCAGTCCGGAGACTGGTTTGATGCAGCTCTCCACAATACCCTATCCTGAGCAAGCCTCTTCATCTCCACATAAGAACGGCAACCTACATCTGTCTGAATCTGTGTACTGTATCCATCTCTAGGTCTTCCTCTGCGGTTTTTACACCACACACTTCCTTCCAACGCTAAATTCACAATCCCTTGATGTCTAAGAATGTGCCCTACCAGTCTATCCCTTCTTTTAGTCAAGGTATGCCAGAAATTTCTTGTCTCACCAATTCTGTTCTGTACCTCCTCATTAGTTACGCGATCCACCCACCTAATCTTCAGCATTCTTCTGTAGCACCATATTTCAAAATCCTCAATCCTCTTCCTGTCCGCACTGTTTATCGTCCATGTCTCACTCCCATACAAGGCAACACTCCATACAAATGCCTTCAGAAAGGACTTCCTTAAGCTTAAATCATTATTCGATGTTAACAAATTTCTCTTTTTCAAGAACTCTTTTCTACCCATTGCCATTCTGCATTTTATATCCTCTGTACTGCGACCATCATTTGTTATTTTACTGCCCAAGTAACAAAACTCATCTACCTCCTTTATTGCTTCGTTTCCCAATCTAATTCCTTCAGCATTACCTGATTTTCTTAGACTGCACTCCATTACCCTAGTTTTGCTCTTGTTAATGTTCATCTTATATGCACCTTTCAGCACACTGTCCATTCCGTTCAATTGCTCTTCCAGGTCCTTTGCTGTATCTGACATAATTACTATGTCGTCGGCAAAACGTAATGTTTTTAATTCTTCAAAATGTTCAAATGTTTGTAGAGTCTATGGGACTTAACTACAGGGTCATCAGTCCCTAAAGTTACAAACTACTTATGAACTACTTACAACTAAGGAAGGCACAAATATCCATGCCCGAGGGGGGATTCGAACCCCCGACCGTAGTGGCCGTGCAGACCGTGACTGGAGCGCCTCAATCCCCTCGGCCATCGCGGCCGGCTTTAATTCTTCACTCTGAACTTTAATTCCTTCACCAAATTTCTCCTTGCTTTCCTTTATGGCTTGCTCAATGTACAAATTGAATAACATTGGAGAAAGGCTACAACCCTGTCTTACTCCCTTTCCAACCACTGAATCCCTTTCATGCCCTTCAACTCTGACGACCGCTGTCTGGTTTTTGTACAAGTTGTAAATAACCTTACGCTCCCTATATTTTACTCCTGCTTGCTTCAGATTTTGAAAGAGTTTAATGATATCTCAAGCAATTTCGTGGCCCGCCATTTGATAGAAAGGGGATGTGCGACGGCCTTGGAGGCATCGGCGATCGCCGAGGAGCGGCAAGTGGCTAGGAAAGTCTCCGGCGGCGGCTCCTTCCTGGCGGGCAGGAGTGCGCCGTAAGCGGGCCGTTAAATATTGACTGTGCCCTCGAGGCGGCGGCGCCCGCGGCGATTACGGCGGGCAGCGTCGCCAGCGTGCTGGCCGGCGGGCCGAAGGAAGGGAAGGACCTAATTAAAAACTTTGCCGCCGAAGCCACTGAGGAGGCCGCCCCGAGCACTTGAAAAATGCAGGCGCGCTGTCGGAAGGGGTTCTCTGCCGCCGAGCACCGGAGGGGACCACTCGGAACTTTTCCACCGTCTGGTCGCTATTGGAACGGGAACACGATGCTCGTGATTCTGTCACAAGGAACTAATCAGGTCACTAAAACAAGGGAAACTAACGATCACGGTTAAACATTGTAAGTAACTTCTTCGACGGTAAAACATTCAAGAACCAGCATTTTGGCCCACGTTAGGTTACGGTAGTAACACTAAAAGTGGGCCTTTACGATCGCCTTTCGACAGTTCATCTACATCTGCATGGGACACTCTGCAAATCACATTTAAGAGCCTGGCAGAGGGTTCATAGAACCACCGTTATACTATTTTATCTTCCATTCCATTCTCGAATAGCGCGCGGGAAGAATGAACACCTGAATCTCTCCGTTCGGGCTCTGATTTCTCGTATTTTATTCTGATGATCATTTGTACCTGTCTAGGCGGGAGTCAAAAATATATTTTCGCATTCGGAGGAGAATGTTGGCGATTGTAGTTTCGTAAGTAGCCCACGCCGCAGCGATAAGCGCCGTTGTCCCATCGCAACGAAGTCTCCCCTGTATCGTGACAATATGAAACGAGCTGCCCTTCTTTGGACTCTTTCGACGTCCTCCGTCAAACCCACCTGATAAGGATCCTACACTGGGCAGCAATACACCATAAAAGGACGGACATGCGTATTGTATGCAATTTCTTTAGTAGTTCTGTTGCATCTTTTAAGGGTTCTGCCAATAAAACGCAGTCTGTACTTCGCCTTTCCCATGACATTATCTACGTGTTCTTTTCAATTTAAGTCAGAAATAATTGTAATTCCTAGGTATTTTCTGGAGTTTACGGCCTTCACTTTTCATTGATCAATCTTGTAAACAAAGCTTAACGGATTCCTTTTCGTACTCTTGTGGACGACTTCACACTTCTCATTATTTAGAGTCAACTGCCAATTTTTACACCATACACCATACTCATATCTTCCACTCCCATGAACCACAGAGCTTGCGTGCCTCAACGATACAGATAGCCGTACTGCAGGTGCAACCACAGCGGAGGGGTATCTGCGGAGAGGCCAGACAAACGTGTGGTTCCTGAAGAGGGGCAGCAGCCTTTTCAGTAGTTACAGGGGCAACAGTCTGGATGACTGACTGAGCTGGCCTTGTAACATCAGCTAATGTGGCTTTGCCACACAGTTACTGCGAACGGCTGAAAGCAAGGGGAAACTACAGCCGTTATTTTTCCCGAGGACATACAGCTCTACTGTATGAACATATGATGATGGCATCCTCTCGGGTAAAATATTCCGGAGGTAAAATAGTCCCCCATTCGGATCTCCGGGCGGGGACTACTCAGGAGGATGTGATCATCAGGATAGACAGTACTGGCATTCTACGGGTCGGAGCGTGGAATGTTAGATCCCTTAATCGAGTAGGAAAATTAGAAAATTTAAAAAGGGAAATGGATAGGTTGAAGTTAGATATAGTGGGGATTAGTGAAGTTCGGTGGCAGGATGAACAGGATTTCTGGTCAGGTGAGTATAGGATTATAAATACAAAATCAATTGGGGGTATCATAGGAGTAGAATTGATAATGAATAAGCAAATAGGAATGCGGGTAAACTACTATGACCAGCACAGTGATCGCATTATCATTGTTAAGATAGATACGAAGCCAACACCGACAACAGTAGTACAGGTTTATATGCCAACTAGCTCTGCCGATGATGAGGAAATCGAAGAAATATATGAGGAGCTAAAGGGAATTATTCAGACAATTAAGGGAGAGGAAAACTTAATTGTTATGGGAGACTGGAATTCGGTAGTAGGACAAGGAAGGGAAGGGAAGATAGTAGGTGAATATGGTCTGGGCAAAAGGAATGAAAGAGGAAACCGCCTGGTAGAATTTTGCACAGAACATAATTTAGTTATTACAAACACCTGGTTTAAGAATCACAAAAGAAGGTTGTATACGTGGAAGAGACCAGGAGACACCGGGAGATACCAGATAGATTTTATAATGGTAAGACATAGATTTCGAAACCAGGTCTTAAACTGTAAGACGTACCCAGGGGCAGACATAGACTCTGACCATAACTTGTTGGTTATGAACTGTAGGCTGAAACTGAAGAAACTACAAAAAGGTACGAAAATAAGGAGACGGGACCTGGATAAATTGAAGGAACCCGAGTTTCTTAAGAATTTCAGAGGGAGCTTTAGGCAACAATTGACAGAAACAGGGGAAAATAAAACAGTAGAGGAGGAATGGGTAAAATTGAGAGATGAAATAGTGAAGGTAGCAGAGGACAAAATAGGTAGGAAGGCAAGACCTACAAAAAATCCTTGCATATCACAGGAGATACTAAATTTAATCGAAGAAAGGAGAAAATATAAAAATGCAGTAAATGAAACAGGCAAAATGGAGTACAGACGACTAAGAAATGAGATTGACAGGAAGCGCAAAATGCCTAAGCAGGAGTGGCTAGAAGGCAAATGCAAGGATGTAGAAGAATGTATAAATAGGGGAAAAATAGATACAGCCTACAGGAAAATAAAAGAAACATTTGGAGATAAAAAAACAGCTCTATGAATATCAAGGACACTGACGGAAAACCAGTTCTCAGCAAAGAAGGGAAAGCTGAAAGGTGGAAAGAGAATATAGAGGGGCTCTACAAAGGAAATGAACTTCGAGACAATATTGTAGGAAGGGAAGAGGAAGTAGATGAAGATGAAATAGGAGATACTGTACTGAGAGAAGAATTTGACAGAGCCCTGAAAGGCCTAAGTCGAAACAAGGCTTCTGGAGTAGATGATATTCCCTCAGAGCTACTGAAGTCTCTGGGAGAACCAGCCATGACAAAATTGTTTTACCTGGTGTGTAAGATGTATGAGACAGGCGAAGTACCCTCATCTTTAAGAAAAATGTTATAATCCCCATTCCAAAGAAAGCAGGTGCAGACAGGTGTGAAAACTACAGTAACATCAGTTTAATAAGTCATGGTTGCAAAATATTAACACGAATTATATACAGTAGGATGGAAAAACTGATAGAAACCGACCTCGGGGAAGATCAGTTTGGGTTCAGGAGAAATGTAGGAACTCGGGAGGCAATACTCACTTTACGGCTTATCCTAGTAGATAGATTAAGAAAAGGCAAACCTACATTTCTAGTTTTTGTAGATTTAGAGAAGGCTTTTGGAATAAACTCTTTCAAGTTCTGAAGCAAGCAGGAGTAAAATATAGGGAGCGTAAGGTTATTTACAACTTGTACAAAAACCAGACAGCGGTTGTCAGAGTTGAAGGGCATGAAAGGGATGCAGTGGTTGGAAAGGGAGTAAGACAGGGTTGTAGTCTTTCTCTATTGTTATTCAATTTGTACAATGAGCAAGCTATAAAGTAAAGCAAGGAGAAATTTGGAGAAGGAATTAAAGTTCAGGGTGAAGAATAAAAACATTGCGTTTTGCCGACGACATAGTAATTCTGTCAGATACAGCAAAGGACCTGGAAGAGCAATTGAACGGAATGGACAGTGTGCTGAAAGGTGCATATAAGATGAACATTAACAAGAGCAAAACTACGGTAATGGAGTGCAGTGTAAGAAAATCAGGTGATGCTGAAGGAATTAGATTGGGAAACGAAGCAACAAAGGAGGTAGATGAGTTTTATTACTTGGGCAGTAAAATAACAAATGATGGTCGCAGTACAGAGGATATAAAATGAAGAATGGTAATGTGTAGAAAAACGTTTTTGAAAAAATTTGTTAACATCGAATATTGATTTAAGCCTAAAGAAGTCCTTTCTGAAGGCATTTGTATGGAGTGTTGCCTTGTATGGGAGTGAGACATGGACGATAAACAGTGCGGACAGGAAGAGGATAGAGGCTTTTGAAATATGGTGCTACAGAAGAATGCTGAAGATTAGGTGGGTGGATCGCGTAACTAATGAGGAGGTACTGAACAGAATTGGGGAGAAAAGAAATTTCTGGCATACCTTGACTAAAAGAAGGGATAGATTGGTAGGACACATTCTTAGACATCAAGGAATTGTGAATTTAGCATTAGAGGGAAGTGTGTGGGGTAAAAATCGCAGAGGAAGACCAAGAGATGGATACAGTAAGCAGATTCAGACAGATGTAGGTAGCCGTTCTTATATGGAGATGAAGAGGCTTGCTCAGGATAGGGTATTGTGGAGAGCTGCATCAAACCAGTCTCCGGACTGAAGACCACAACAACAACAACTCATATCTTACTCAGATCGTTCTGCGGTTGGTCTTGATCTTCATATGATTTTACTAGACGGTAAATGACGGCGTCATCTGCAAACAACCTAAGAGAGCTACTTAGATGTTCCTCTAAATCGTTTATGTAAATAAGGAACAGCAGATGACCAATAACACTACCCTGTGGAACGCCTGATATCACCTCTGTTTTAGTCGATGCCTTACCATAGCTTATTACGAACTATGTCCTCTCTGAGGGAAAATCTCCTATCCAGTCGCAAATTTGTGGCGATATACCGTAATCACGTAATTTGATTAAAAGCCGTTTGTGAGGTACGGTGTCAAAAGCCTTCTGGAAATCAATGAATACGGAATCAATTTGCGAACCCTTGTCGATAGCACACATCACTTCGTGTGAGTGAAGAGCTAGATGTGTAACGCATGAACGATATTTTCGTAACTTAAACAGAAATTTGCCAAAATAACGGCGATTTCACGATGTCAGCCTGTCTGTCCGTAACGTGTTCCCACTTTTTAAGTCGAACCGTTCAACCGATCGGCATCAAATTTTGCAGACATTATTGTTGGCTGCCAGAGACCAGAACCTTCCTTTTTCAAATATATCGGACAGAAAATACTTTAGTAACACTAAAAGAAGATGCACTTGGATAAACTTTAGAGTCTTGACCACTAATATAAATTTATTGAGGCCTTACGCGTTTCGACATTCCGTCATTAGCGAAGGCTACAGCAAGACAATGGAATTAATATTCATCAAACATTTCGATAAAACACAAATGAGAACACAATCTTCACACTCACCATATCCTTTAAACTTATTAAAAAGTGAAACTAAACATTCCTTTTTAAAAATGACTGTCAAAGACATATGTCAAAAATAAAATAAATTTAAAATTTAAAATTCCCCCCGTACATCCCTGTAGGATGGTCAAGTGCATACTAAATTCAGCGATGCTGTCAGTTATTAAGTGGAGAATCCGCCAGATGGCGATGTTGTCATTCTACTTCTCTCTCACTCACATATGCGCACTCCCTCCCTCTGGATTTTTTTAATAATAATAATACCTTAAACCTGCACAATATTTTGTTACTGTTATGTTATACAATTATAAACTTACAACTATAAAACTTTACAATCACTGTGTACAAAACTTTTCTTTTACATTATACAATTATATGAGTGCTGCACCAAATTTCTCATACTATATTCTGCCAGCAGAAGAAGTGATGGCGGCGCTCCGTCCTTACGGAACAGTACACGGACACGTAGCAGAGAAATGGATACACTTCAGTACGTATCCAGTCCTGAACGGCGTGCGGCAAGTGAGCATAGAGCTAAAGAAACACGTCCCGTCCTACCTCTACATCGGCGGCTGCCGGGCCATTGTTATATATGACGGGCAGCCGAAGACCTGTTCCGGATGCGGTAAAGAGGGACACGTGAGAAACGAATGTCCCCAACGCAGGATTCCACAACTTCGGAGCGATGATGTCACACTTCCGCAGCCCATAACAACCCTGCCACTAACCTATGCAGCGGCAATGAGACCGGAAGAACTTCAGACAGTTCAAGATCTGGCTCAAGAACTCCCTCAAGATCTTTCACAACCTGCAACGACCTGGAGATGAGGCCGGCGAGTACCAACGACAACCAATCCCTCGCTCGGAGGTTCCTATACGGGACGAAGATGTCGACAAACGAGCCACTGGCATGGAAATTGAAGCCATGGTCGTGCCCACAGCCGCTTTCGTCCCTGAACGTCGCAACTCCATTCCGTCATCTGATTCAGAACTACATCCTCGGAAACAGAAGTCGCCACAACAACGCAAGAAGAGGAGGAAAACATCGGCAACAGAGTCGGAATCACGACTACAGGACGAATCTGTCCCGTTCGCACCAGAGGATTCCCAGGACGATGTCTCCAGCGCAGCTGACAGTGCCCACCACGTGCAGGACGATTTACCGAGGGCTTCTGGAACACAACAGCGTTCTGAAAACCCGGATGCCGATGCTTCTCGTGAAACCAAAAAGGATACCGGGATGAGAGCAGCTACTCGCGTATCGACTATGACTGGATCTGCCCCCGTTTCCTGGGGAGACGAAGTACCACCAGATGAAGAAATGCCACAGGATGGCCCGGAAAACCGGGCACGAGTAATAAGCAGGAAACACGCAGCGCCCAACGACATCCGTTCCTACGCACATGAACGTGCGGGACAACGTACAAGCGTACAGGATCGCCACAATTAATTTGAATACCATTGGCTCCCATCCAAAACTTCAATTGTTACGCGACACACTACGAGCTGCGGACATTGACATTGCGCTGTTCCAAGAGCTACGGACGGACACCTGGCCCGATTTATATGGTTATACCGCATATGTAACCCCAACTAGCAACGAAGAGGCGGGAGCTGCGATCGTCGTTCGAGATGGCATGGCAGTCGAAGACATCACTTACCTGCCGTCATCACGAGGGCTGGGACTAACAGTACACGGAATCAGGCTGGTCAATATCTACGCGCCCTCCGGTACAGGAAAACGACGTGAACGATCCCAGTTTTACTCTGAAGCGATTACACCGCTTTTTCTGGGACGTTATGAGAACATCATTGTTGGCGGAGATTTCAACTGTGTTCTGTCGAAGAAGGACCAATATCCTAATTTTACCACCTGTCCCGAACTCCGATACTTGGTGCAAAGACTCAGTCTCGCAGATACCTGGGAAGTGGTGCACGGACAACGTCCGGGATTTACGCATGTCACGAGTCACTCGGGCAGTCGACTGGATTCATCTACGTGTCTTCCCCGCTCACTTCGGACGTCTTAAACGCCGAAAGATGGCCTGCAGCCTTCTCAGACCATAGAGTTTTCGTGTGCACGATAAACCTTCGACGTCAAACAATATGGCGCAGTCGGGACCAATGGAAACTAAACATCGCCTATTTAAAGGAACCAGAATGTCGCGACAGGGTGAAGGAAATGTGGGAATCCTGCGAAAGACGCCTCACACAATACTCGTCCACTCTTCTGTGGTGGGTACACTGTGTAAAGCCTGCCTTACGCCGCACTCTGCTCCGGTATGGCAAGTAACGTATGCAGTGGCACCGACATACGACAGAATTTTATTACATGATCCTGCGGGACCTTATGGAACATCCGCCGTCGCCAGAACGTCATGACGAAGCCCAACGTGTCAAGGCAAAGATTTTGGCCCTCACTCGGCGCCAATTGGAGGGTGTCGTGGTTCGAGCGCGCTGTCACGACAACATCAATGGCGAAACACCCTCCATGCATTACGTTGTCACAAACCTCAGAAGCCGTCGACAAGCGCTGATTTCCTCTTTTGATTTACCTGACGGTCGCCGACTGAACTCACAGGCGGACATTGCAAAGGCCTTCGCAGCTATCGTGAAGAAGAGCCTAACGCTGTGGCATTGAGAGAGGTACCACGGACGATCCATCGTACCCTTGATGTTCAGGCGGCGGAATCTCTTTTAGACAACATTTCTACTGAAGATGTCACTGATGCACTCGCCAAGGGAGCTCTTAACCGATCGCCAGGACCAGACGGACTGCCTTCAGAATTCTATAGAACCTTTCAAGACTTGATACTCCCACGATGGAGAGAGATGTATCAAGAGATACTGTCCAATACAATCTCACCACCGCCAGAATTTCTGGAAGGCATCATTATTCCGATACCAAAACCCGCCGGAGCTATCGGCCGATAACATTACTCAACTCCGATTTCAAAATTTTTTCACGGATACTCGCGATGCGACCCAGGCGACTCCTGTATCAAGTCCTTTCACCCGCACAGACGTCCTTGGGTGGAGACACCAACATACAAACAACACTATCTGACTACAGAGACATCATCGCCACGGCAACAGTCTGTCGACTTCAGGGAGCCATGATTTCTATCGACTTCGACCACGCCTACGATCGCGTGAGCCACAATTTCCTCGCAAAGGTCATGGAACGGATGGCTTTTCCTCCCGCCTTTGTCCTCGTAATTATGCGCCTCCTTCGTGGAGCTTCGTCGACGGTGATGGTCAATGGACGAACGTCAGAACCAGTACCAATCGCACGATCAGTACGACAGGGTTGTGCTCTGTCAACGATCCTGTATGCCATCGCATTAGAACCCCTTCTCTGTGGCTTTCAAAGTCTGTTATCAGGGATCACCCTGCGGGGACATACATTCAATTGCCGCGCCTACGCAGACGATCTCGTCTTCATCGTACGTACCAAAGAGGAGGTACAGGAGGCGACGCGATTGATCGAGAAATATGGCAGCGGAGCGGGTAGCCATATGAATATAGCCAAATCCTGCGCGATGAACATTGGACAGGGACTGCCAGATGGAAGCGTAGCCCCATTCAGAACTACAGAGACTCTCCGCTGCCTGGGAATAATTTTCACTCCAGACATCCGTCGTACCACAGCCATGAACTTTCGGCGACTACTTCAGAACATCAGGACTGGAGTTCGAAGTCAGTTGTTGCGAGCGATGGACATGATACAGAAGGTGAAATTCATAAATATCTATATGGCATCCCGTATAACACACATTGCACAAATTTTACCAATTCCTAGAGCGATGGCACGACAGATCCAAGCAGCCTTTGGTTACTTTGTCAGTAACGGTCACATCTTCAAGGTCAAGTACGACACCCTCACACTCCCTAAGCGGAGAGGGGGTCTAGCCTTGGTCAACGTCCTGGCACGCGCGACGGCGCTTTATATGCGTACAATTGTTAAGCTCTGGAATCACAGACTCCACAGTATTACGGGTCTGTTGTCGATGAACTTGCACCCACTTCACGCCACCCGCCGATCTTCCTTGCCCACATAGTACCAGCGCTCTCACACATCAAATTTTTTTGCTTGAATATAGTTATATTCATCACGACTTTCCTCGTACCAGAGCTCCCGCTACGCGCGATATTTATCAACTATTAATGAGAACACATCCACGGAACGCCGTCGAAGGCCGCCAACCAAAAGTTAACGTCGACGACGGTATGGCGCTCAGTGCACCAACCATACTTCACCGCAGAAACGAGCAGCATTTGGTATACCTTTGAAACTTCCTGGCAGATTAAAATTGTGTGCCGGAACCGGGACTCGAACCTGGGACCTTTGCCTTTCGCGGGCAAGCGCTCTACCGACTGAGCTACCCCGACACGACTCACGATGCCGCCTCACAACTTTACTTCCGCCAGTACCTCGCCTCCTACTTTCCAAACTTCACAGAAGCTCTCTTGCAAACACGCAAGACTAGCACTCCTGGAAGAAAGGATATGGTGGAGACATATAGGAGGCGAGGTACTGGCGGAAGTAAAGTTGTGAGGCGGCATCGTGAGTCGTGTCGGGGTAGCTCAGTCGGTAGAGCGCTTGCCCGCGAAAGGCAAAGGTCCCAGGTTCGAGTCCCGGTTCCGGCACACAATTTTAATCTGCCAGGAAGTTTCATATCAGCGCACACTCCGCTGCAGAGTGAAAGTTTCATTCTGGTATACCTTTGTCAATGGTAAATATCCGACGCGTCACAGACTCCACGCCATCTCCCTGGTGGACTCCCCGCTCTGCCTGTGGTGCAACTAAGACGACACCGACGAACACCGTCTGCTCTGCGGCGAGGCGGCGGCCGTATGGCACCTAGTCCAACAGATATTAGCCCTTTATCTCCGGGTACCAACAAACATGATTACCACGAAGATGATACTCCATCCGGATGCGACTTATTTCCCATCATCGAAGATGCATGCAGTCACTTGGATAAAGGGCATGGCCACCCATTATCTTTTGCGAGACGGACCCAAGGACGTGATAGATTTCTGGACGTTCTTACTAACACGACACGACATTATGAGACGGCACGCAAAGTACCGGTCTGTCTTTGCTAACTACTTAGGAAGCATTTTTACCAATCCGTCCCACAGTTGGAACCTTCCTTTAGATAGGAGCTGAATGATGCGTAGCCCAGTCTCCTACATGGATCTAGAAGTTATTTAACATATTACTATTGCTAACCAAGTATTTTTTTCTATCACTCTCGACACGACGTATAAAGCAACTCGATCAAATCAATGAAACGAACGCAGAACAGGACCAATCACCAGACGTTGCCATATACTTACGCAACACATCAAGGTGCCCCCCGTAACTGGGTCGATACGGGTAAGAGAAGACGATTAAAACGAACAATAATTCGGACCAAAATCGAACATGGAGGAAGAATTATTTACGCGAAGACATACCCGGGTCCCCGTTGCGGAGAGTCGGACCCGAAGAATGTTTATTTCCGATATCTGAAGAGGACATCACTCTTCTGTCATCATTCCAGAAGCATGTATTAAGTTCGATTTATTATATTTCGTATTATTTTTTAATTATATTTTATTTAAATGTTCCAAAGAAAATACAATATGTTGGCCATGTGAATCCAATGACCTGAAGGAAGGCAAAACAAATAAATGAAATTAATTCCTCACCTACAATTCATTTAAATAAAATCCTGGTGGGAGACAGTATTAAGGGTGATATTTTTTTCTTACTTTATTTCCAAAAAAAAAAAAAAAAAAAAAAAAAAAAAAAAAAAAAAAACTCGCCACTACTTAAATCTTTTTTTTCCCTAAAAGGATTTCAGACACTCTTATTAATTAATTTATTATTATTTAGATTGTCATTTTGGTTCAAAATTAAAAAGAAAAAGTCGCCGGTTCAATCCCGCCCACCGGCAAAAATTAAAAAAAAAAAAAAAAAAAAGGCATTGGACTCCGACGCTACAGGTTAGTGGATCGGAACTCGCCACTACCTACTTTTTTTTCGTAAAAGTGTTTCAGACACACTTATTAATTATTTTTTTATTATTTAGATTATTATTTTGGTCAAAAAAAAAAGAAAGAAAGACAGAACACTACAAGCAATTCTAAAGTGAGCCGTAAAACACGACAGTGAGGATTTTTTAAATAATGAACTTGAATATTGTAAAAGATTCCAGATGCCTTACTCACCATTGAGGAAAATCGGTGCAGGAAGGAACCACAGGGCAGTCTGTAGTCACTTTCAGGTAGTGGCACCTGCTATGTGTGAGCACAAAAGCACGGGAACCCATAATCATTCACACCTTGCTCTGCGTTGGTCAGTTTAAATGGAAAACAAATGAAAGAGAAACCACATAATTCTATTGTGAGACTGGGGCTAGTGAAAGTGGCGATTCGAAAAATTTTTATACCAACAGCGGTAAATTTTGGTTGAATTTTATTTTCCCTCCGATTTCGACACTCCAGTAGTAACATACCCAGGCCAAATCAATGACGTCCATCCTGTTACATATGTTATCAATGAGGCCATATTTCATCGATGAATCTGTCTGTATTCCACCGGTGAAACTGACACGGCGATGTAGACGTGATGGGAAGGTTGGAGGAATGCCATACATTGTGATAGGATTTTTGAAAGTTGGGAGAAATGAAGACTACAGAGCGATGTGAATTAAGCTGGAGTAGGTGGGTGAGGCAGTGGAGCTGATAATCAGTGGAGAAGGAAGCCAGGAAGTGGCACTGGATAACGGAAAGAAGTTGGACAGAGGTAGTGGAGAACGCGACAGGAAAGACTGAACAACTTACTGAGCACAAAGGTGAGGCTAATAGTACGGAAGGAAGAAGCAGCACACGGTGATTCGTTTGGAGAACATACTGGTGCAGGAGGTTTCCCACGGGTTGGAGAAGAAGCCACTGTTCAAGATTAAATTGTAAAGGGTGACCATAACAGTAAGGAAGGAGGCGGACAGGAACATAGGCGATACGGTCATGTCCAATAACGGTCCAGTGATTGTTGCGAAGTGTAACTTGTATGCTGACGTTTAAAAATGTTGGTAAACGGATCTTGCACGATAAAATGTTCTAGAAATCAGCCAATTTTTAAATAATGAACATGATTCTTGCAAAAGATTCACGCTGCTTTAACCATTCGGGAAAACCCTTGAAGGAGGGAACCACAGGGCAGAACGGAACTATGGATTTCTTTTGGCTACAAAGTTGTGCAATCTATAGTCACTTTCAAGCAGTGGCACTTTCTATGTGAGAGCACAAAAACACGGGAACCCCCTAATCTTTGACACTTCCTCATGTATTTATAAGTAGTTCAACAAGGCCACACATTGCTGTGCCTTCTAAATGGAAAACAAATGAAAGAGTAACCACACTATTCTAACCTGTAGCTGTACCTGTAGTTCCGTACCTACTTGAACTGTGGGACTGCAGCTGGTAAAAGTTGTGATTAATTTTTTTCATATCGACAGCGGTACGTTCTGAATAAATTCTGCTTTCTTACCGACTTTGTCACTCCAGTAGTGCTATATTAAGGCCAAATAAGCCAAACTGGCTGAACACGGAAGTGTTCGGCAAGAAAAAGAAGCAGACCTTGATATGTTGGGTTTCTACACCTACATAGGATACTCTGCAAATCTCATTTAAGTGCCTGGCAGAGGGTTCATCTAACCACCATTATACTATTTATCTCCCATTCCATTCTCGAATAGCGCGCGGGAAGAAAGAACACCTGTCATTTCTACCTATGTGTGTGGGAGTCAACAATATATTTTCACATTCGGAGGAGAATGATGGCGATTGGAGTTTTGTAAGTAGCCCACGCCGCAGTGATAAGCGCCGTTGTTATAATGATTTCCATTCCAGATCCTTTATCATTTCCGTAACACTGCCTCCCCTGTATAGAGATATTACGAAACGAGGTGCCCTTCTCTGGACTCTTTCGATGTCCTCCGTCAAACCCACCTGATAAGGATCCCACACTAGGCAGCAATGCTTCAAAAATTGACGGATAAACGTAGTGTATGCAGTTTATTTAGTAGTTCTGTTGCATCTTTTAAGGGTTCTGCCAATAAAACGTAGTCTCTGGTTCGCTTTTCCCATGACGTTATCTACGTGTTCTTTCCATTGTAAGTCTGAAGTAACAGTAATTCCTAGGTATTTTCTGGAGTTTACGGCCTTCACTTTTCACTGATTAATCTTGTAAACAAAGTTTAACGGATTTCGTTTCGTACTCATGTGGACGACTTCACACTTCTCATTATTTAGAGTCAATTGCCAATTTTTACACCATACTCATATCTTACTCAGATCGTTTTGCAGTTGGTTTTGATCTTCAGATGATTGTACTAGACGGTAAATGACGGCGTCATCTGCAAACAACCTAAGGGAGCTACTTAGATTTTCCCCTAAATCGTTTATGCAAATAAGGAACAGCAGAGGACCAATAACACTACCCTGTGAAATGCCCGTTATCACCTCTGTTTTACCATCGATTACTACGAACCGTGTCCTCTCTGACAGGAAATCCCCTATCCAATCGCAAATGTGAGGCGATATACCATAAACACGCAATTTGATTAAAAGCCGTTTGTGAGGTACGGTGTCAAAAAGCCTTCTGGAAATCAAGAAATACGGAATCGATTTGCGAACCCTTGTCGATAGCACCCATCACTTCGTGCGAATAAAGAGCTATTTGTGTTTCGCATGAACGATATTTTCTAAATCCGTGTTGACCTTGGGTCAATAGATCATTCTGTTCAAGATAATTCATAATATATGAGTACAGGATATGTTCCAAAACCCTGCTGCAAACTGACGTCAATGAAATAGGCCTGTAGTTTAATGGGTTGCTCCTACGCCTTTCTTGAATATAGGTGAGACCTATGCAACTTTATAATATTTTGGTACTGATCCTTCTTTGTGAGAGCGGTTGTATATGGCTGTTATGTAAGTAGCTATCGCTTCAGTATAATCAGAAATTTAATGGGTATACAGTCCGGACCAGAAGACTTCTTCTTCTTAAGTGATTTCAGTTGCTTTACTACTCCGATGATATCTACTTCTACGTTACTCATTACGGCTTCTGTTCGTAATTCGAAATCTGGAATATTGTTTCCGTCTTCGTTCATGAATGAGTTTCTAAAAGCTATGTTTAGTAACTCTACTTTAGTAGCGCTGTCATCGGTGGGATCGCCATTACTATCACCTAGTGAGGGTATTGTGTGTGCTTTGCCCCTAGTATATTTAACAGTAGACTAATATCTCTTTGGGTTTTCAGTAAAATTTTGAGAAACATAAGGGTGCAAGAGGTTTTACATTTTACACGGGTTTGGGAGGAATCCACGGTCAGGCAAAAGGGCAAGACGTTCATGACCAGAATCGGTGCAGTGATTGGTGTTGACTGAAGTGACGGTGGTATTGAGTTGAGAAGGTGGGATGTGATCCATTACTGGAAGCTAGGAACATGGTGGAAATATGAAATAATCAAAGTTTAGATTTTCAGGAATGGAAATGGAGATACAGAATTCAATGTCTGTTATCATGAAGTAGGGGAATTTGGGGTGCAGGATAGCTACCAGTAAGGCTGCGTTAAGTGGACCAATTTTGATGAATCGTGTGGTATTAGGACGGGTGCATGTCTGGCGCCAGTCCCAGCGTTTTTCCACAGTAAGAAGGATTAAGGCATCCAAAATTTGTCAGGATAAGATATGTATAAATAGCTGTTTTGCCTGGTTGCAGGAGTAAATAGAAAATGTATAAGGATGAAAGATGGAAAGGGCAGCAAGGGATATTTGAAGAGTGTGAGGGCGCCAGAAGGAATGGTGCTGACAAGCGGATTTCTCAGTGGTGGGAGGCGAGCAGAGGGAATTGTATAGGTGTATGAGAAGATTGATTGGACAGATGAGCACATTGAGTTCTTGGGTGACAAGGGGAGGTCTTGTTTTACACTTGCAGGATAGGTGGGATTTGCCACAGGTGATACAGTTGGGGCGAATGGTGAGGTTACAGCAGTTCTTGAGTAAGGTTGGGGTCAGCTGGGAAGGGATTTACAAGCAGCGGTAACACAGTAATTATAGGTAAACAACATTGACAATGATAGGTCCCAAGAGGCAAAAGAAAGGAGTCAACCCTGTAGCATCAGATCAGAGCTCAGTGAATATTTGAGTCAGGAAGGTAAAGAGCAGAGTGGGATGTGAGTTGTTCCTACACCTCAATCCTACACCTCAGGCTAAGCTTGGTGATCACGGTAGTCATGGTAGGGGGGATGATGAATGGGTTGGGGTTGCTAGGAAGAGGAATTGCTGCGGATGTATTAAGCGAATTGTGGGTGAGACACCTTATGGCAGAAGAAGTGTCATTCCCATGCCTGCTGTCAACATTGCCGGTGGCATGTGCAGTGGTCACTTCTCACGAACACGGTCACATTACACATTACTATAGATATAAGCAATGATGGAAACGATTATGACGTAACAATGAAATCTCCCCATCCCAATAAATTGAAAAGAAAACCGGAACAGAACAGGAGCTGCCAAGTATAAACGCTAAAGTATATGGCATACCAAGAGAAGAAGAAGCAGATTCTGTACAAAAACCAAATGCAGCACCAGAAAATGATAAAAAGATGGAGCCACCTCAAAAACCACAAAGAAAATGCGGATACTACTCCAGATGTCATCTTGAAAGCGTAAAAAGACAAAACAAACAGGGCAAAAATACATGAAAAACGCTTGAAAATCTGGATTTATATATAACCCACTTTGTAGAACACACAGGCATTGTAATAGTAAACGAATTTATAGAACTAAAATTATCAACAGTAATAATAAGTAAATGAAGCTTGTTATACAGCGTTGTCAACTGCACTCGAATAAACTAGACATAGTATAATAGTCAACAGTTATCAAATACTTTATTTCTTATTAAAATACTGATCCAGTAGCACATAAAAAACGCAGCCTTTTTGCGACAACTGGTCAAAGGAAGAAAGATCGTAATATTCCCTCCAATCGGTAGGGAACAAACTTTCAACCCTACAGAAATGCAACAGCAAATAAAAATTAAAAGTTAACTAAATTTAAATAATTGTCAATTTATCTATCTATATCTATAAATGTGAATGTCTCAAATGTTCAAATGTTTGTAGAACTTAACTACGGGGTCATCAGTCCCTAAGCTTACAAACTACTTATGAACTAGCTAACACTAAGGACGGCACAAATATCCATGCCCGAGGGGGGATTCGAACCCCCGACCGTAGTGGCCGTGTAGACCGTGACTGGAGCGCCTCAGTCCCATCGGCCACCGCGGCCGGCTTTGAATGTCTGTTCGGTGTACGTTTATCACGTCTGAACCACAAACATAAAGAGCTACAAATTTGTACAGTTACTAATGTCTACCCGGGGAAGGCTTTAGGCAGGGTTTTATGGCGATCGGATAGCTATTTATCTATGTCTGTTCGGTGTACGCTTATCACGTCCAAACAACAAGACGCAGAGACTTAAATATTTGTACAGTTACAAATTTATACCTGAGGAAGGTTTCAGGCACGGTTTTATATCGATCTGATAGATATTTAGTAATTTGAAGAATATAATGCGAATTGCTGAACAATAATGATTCTTTGATATTATATTTACTCTTTGAAAATGGTTTTATTGGTTGCATTGTTGCTAGAGGGTTGATAATGATAAAAGGGTGGAGTATATTGCGATGGGAAGTTATCAGTGTATACAAAATTCAACTTTGGTGTGTGTTAATATTTCGCTCTGCAGCGAAAACTATAGAACGCAAACAAATGGTGTGTCTCCCGTTGGACACCATAGCAGTTCCATGCTGATAGCTGTAAGGGAGTGGAGAGATATGGTGGTTGAAAGTCGTCAAATTATAAAAAAATTCGGACTGAAGGCCAGCGATTACTTTAGCGACTCTATAGCAAGCAGGTTACGTTCAGCGAAACGTGATGCCACAGACCATATCTTTGGTCTACGCGTGCTACAATGTCTTCAGCTCTTTCTCTGTAAGGATAAGCATACGAATAAGGAAATATAAGAATGAATAAATAAAGCAGAAAAAAGAATTTTCTTTTAATACATCTCTTAACATAATCGATTTGACGTTTCACGCATTACATCAAGTGATCCATCTGTGATATTATTACAATCGTTATTGTTGAATTTCTTGATTGGATTCTTCGAAATGAGTGCATTTTTACCAGTGATTTCTTATCTATTCTCTGATAAATGTAACATGTTTTCAGAAAAAAGGAGATGGACAGAGAGAGAGTGGATAGGAAAAGTACTAACTCAAGGTTCGAATAAATAATTAAATACCCGGGCAACGCCGGGTTTTCAGCTGGTCTATATCTATAAACGTCTGTTCGGTGTACATTTATCATGTCTGAACCACAAGACTTAAAGAGCTAAAAATTTGTACAGTTACTAATGTCTACCCTGGGAAGGCTTTAGGCACGGTTTTATGGCGATCGGATATATATATATATATATATATATATATATATATATATATATATATATATATATATATATATATATATATATTAATGTGAATGTCTTGTTTGGTGTATGCTTATCACATCCGAACGATAAGACACAGAGACTTAAATATTTCTACAGTTACTAATTTATACTTGAGGAAGGTTTTACGCACGATTTTATAGCGATCTGATAGATATTTACTAATTTGAAGAATATAATGGGAAATGCGGAATAATAATTACTCTTTGAAAATTATATTTACTCTTTGAAAATGGTTTTATTGATTGAATTGTAGCTTGAGGGTTGATAATGATAAAAGGGTGGAGTATATTGGGATGGAAAGTTATCGGTGTATATAAAATTCTATGTGTGTGTGTGTGTAATATTTCGTTCTGCATCGAAAACTACATAACACAAACGAATGTTCTGTGTGTAATTGTTGCCCGGAGTCTCCCATTGTACACCATAGCAGTTCCACCATAGCAAGGGGTGGAAGATATGGTGGTTGAAAGTCGTCTAATTATAAAAAAATTCTCAGTATGGGATCATTATCAAGGATGCAGAGAAACTGGCCAGCGCCTGAGACATAACGGGCACCATACGCGATACCCGATTCATACACACCTACGGACAATGTACCCAAAGGTCAACTACTACATGCGCTAGAACAAATAGAAACCTACATACATCCTACCTATAAACCATCAGATTGCATAAATGAGTAGCTAGATTTCAAAGATATTTCTTTGAACTATTCGATGATCTCCTATGGAATGGTTTTACCATTGTCAGATTATAAATTAAAAGATTGTTGTCATTATGTCAAAACTAAAATAAACAAGCACCAATACGAATGTATTACATCTGTTATAGAGGGTATCTGCAAAGGAAATGAACAGATTCAATATTGTAGGAAGGGAAGAGGAAGTAGATGAAATAAGAGATACTATACCGAGAGACAAATTTAAAAAAGCATTGATAGACCTAAGTTAAAAAATAAAATAAAAAAAGTAAAATAAAATAAAAAGCCCCTGGCCAAAATTCCAACAGAGCTTTAAAAGTCTGTGGGAGAGCCAGACATGACACAACTATTTCACGTGGAGTCAAAGACATAACCTCAGACTTTAAGAAAAAATATAATAATTCCCATTCCAAAGAAAGAAGGCGCAAGGAGGTGTGGAAATTACAGAACTATCAGTTTAATAAGTCATGGTTGCAAAATTTTTATACGAATTATTTACAGAAGGTTGGAAAATGTAGTGGAACCTGACATCGGGGATGATCAGTTTGATTCAGGAAAATTGTAGGAACACAAGAGACAATACTGGCCTTTCGTATTATCTTAGATTGAGGAAAAGCAAACCTACATTTCTAGCTTTTGTAGATTTGGAGAAAGCTTTTGACACTACTGATTGGAATACGCTCTTTCAAACTGAAGTCAACTTGGATATAATGTAGGGAACGGAAGGCTACTTACAACATGTACAACAACCAAACACCATTTATAAGAGTCGAAGGCTACGAAAGGGAAACATAGGTTGGGAAAGGAATAAGACAGGATTGCAGCCTTTACTCAGTGTTATTCAATTTGTACATTGAGCAAGCTGTGAAGGAAATCAAGGATAAATTTGGAGAAGCGGTAGAAGCGTGATTTTTTGAAAGTCAGTAGTCGCTGCGGACAGTCAGTCCTCATCGAGTTAAATATAGATTTATTAGTAAAAATCAACAAAGTACTTAAGAATATTATATTTTATTATATTTAAAATGTCAAACAACCAATACATACCATTTATAAAGCAATACATTTCACTTACAACACTTCGGTTCATCAGTTAACATATTATGAATCACTGTATTCCATTTGTAAACAATGTGAACAGATCAACACTTCTGTTCATCAGTTAATAAATTATGAATTTTTTGCAGGAACATGTTTATACCATTTTGTGACCTGATTCCTTCCAACATACACTGGACAGTCTGTGAAACTGTCAATAGCATCTTCACTTCGAGACACCTCTTGTTCTGTATCGAAATTTTGTAACAGTTCTTCTAAGTCGTCTACACTTTCTTCAGAGTCATCACCACAGTCACTCTCGTGGTCACTCTCTGCCAAACCATTGTCAAGCAACTTCCTAATTCGTTCGGACTCTATTTCATATGCATCCATTCTGCAAAGTAATATAACTAACTAAATTATGTAACTGATGGAAGGTGATGCTGAAATAATAAGAAATCCCTTGAGAATAAACAACAATATAGGCATAATAGCTTACCTTTTACTATTTATCCGAGCGCCAACAGTATAATTTCTACTAACGTCAGTGTCCGCGCGCGGACTGTCAGTCCGAAATTGTTGACTGTTACCCTACTGTTGCTGTAATCGGAAAGAAACAAAGAAGTATCGTACTACTGCTCATTATTGGAAGATATTCGGCTTCTGAGACTCCTATGTCCAAACAGATCAGAAGGAAAAATATAAATACATTCTTGCGGACTGTGAGTCCGCGCGCGATTACTGTAGGGTTAAAACATTACTTTTTGCCGGTCGAAGACAGCAAAGGACCTGAAACAGCAGTTGAACGGAATGGGGAAGGTGTTGAAAGGGGGATATAAGATGAACACTAACAAGAGCAAACCAGGGGTAATGGAATGCAGTCTAAGAAAATTCTGTTCGGTATCTCATTATTAGTTATGCGATCTACCCAAGTAATTCTTCAGAAGCCTCTATTTTCTTCCTCACTAATCTATCGTCCATGTTTCATTTCCGTCAAGGCGACACACCACACAAATGCCTTCAGAAAAGACTTCCTTACACTTAAATTAATATTCGATATTAGCAAATTTCTTCCTTGTTATCTTTTTGCATTTTATATCCTCTATACTGCGACCTTCATTTTTTTTCCAAGCTACAAAACTCATCTACCAACTTTATTCTTTCGTTGCGTAATCAAACAACATCAGTATCGCCTGATTTTCAAAGACTGCATTTCATTATCATGTTTTTTCTCTTGTTAATGTTCATCATATAAGCTGCTTTCAGCACACTGTCCACCCGTTGAAAGTAGACCACTGCAGATATAATGTGATATTTTGCTATTTTAGCTGAGTATATTCACTGTAGCTGTCTGCTTACTAGAATAATGTACTGCTTAAATAGTGTAATCAAATCTGGCATCAACTAATTTAATGAAAAACTCACAGTTATAAAATTAGTAAATAGACTCTTGACGAGAGGAGCCAAAACCAAGATCAATATTAATTTAATGAAATGATTCTAGTAGCAGAAAGCATAGATTACTTTTAACAATTATAGTTCTGGGTGTAAAAGCCAGTTAAAAGATTTGTGTAAACTACTTGATGTGCTGCTGAAACTTGTTCCCTGGCCCAAATTGAGAACTAGTGTGACCTTAAATTACTCCCACAGCCGCAAGTTAGAAAAGCACCGGTCATATGAATTGTAGCTCACAGGAATCACACTTACTATGAAACGAGCCACCAGAAATAAATTACTTTATGAAAGTGGCGAACGAAACAAGAGGCGCAACGGAAATATTAACAATAATCAGCATCTGAATCTGTTCTCAGCACATGTGAAACAATATTTATAATGAAAGGGGTAGGTATTCTCAAACTACTGTATTAAAAATAGGATTAGATTTTATTGAACAAAATGCTTTTATTCAGTGTAAGCACAACCACGTGGGGGGAACCAATTTAGTTACACAATAAACTAGCTGACAAGCACTATCATATCTTATGCTAAAAATGCCCATAATAGAAATTTAAATTTATCTACAATGAATTGAATTTTAGCTGGGGGAGGATTTACAAATAACAAGCATTCATCCATACACACACGCAATGTAAGCGACACTTACTAAAATCAGCGTGCTGAACAAGGCAGAAACGGCCGTCGATCTCATAGGGGAAGTCCAGCGAGCCAAGGCGAAGGACACAACACAATAAAATAACTTTCGTACGTGTCTGGTTCTATTCTTTCTTAACTGGAGATGGTACGTACAGCAACAAAATCTGTTTCCTTTTATATCTAAACCAAGCGCTGCCAAACTAACTGAGGCACCGCACCACATGGTTACGAAATCCAGTAAAGTGAAGAAAATCAGTTACTAAAATATTACGAAAATTAACTATAGCATGCAACCCATAGAAATGCGTGGAATGTTACGAGGAGACGGAAGAAACACTGTTCCACCCGATAGGAGAACTTTCGAGAGATGGATGAGGTCCGCTCTCAGAAATCATCAAACTTTGATAAATTCAGATTCACGGTAAAACAAATACAAAATACGGTCTGCAATTCATCGAAATACGTAGAATGTTGTAAGGAAATAAAAGAAACACAGATATACGCAATAGCACTTTACAGAGAAGGATCCTATCTCAAAAATGATCAAAGTTTAATAAATTCGGAGTCACGGAAAAACAAATATGAAATACGGCATGCAACCTATAGAAATGCACAGCATTTCATAAGCAAGCAAATAAGAAAGGTTGTACAGGGCTAGTAAAGAATTTACAGATCGCGGTTGGGGACAGAGTACAAGTTCGAGAATAAAGTAGCAATTTATAACAGCCGGAAGAGGGAAGATCGCGCAGTACTACCAGAAAATGGAAAGATACATGCAGATATTCTAGCCTGAAGGGCATAGAACAAACACGGGTTCCGCTGAAGGCTTTGTTCTGAGAACACACCACGTGGAGTACATGTTACAGAGAAAACGAACAGTGAAATTGCACACGAGTTGCAAGAAGAAAAAATCCTGCTTAGTAGTCGCGCATCTTTCGATGCATGTTCGGAGAAACTTACCCCGAAAATGAATGCAAGTTCTAAAACCTAAGTTGAACTAACTGAACAACGAATTGCTGCCATCTCCAGGCTGAAAGAGCAGAGCTAACTCACCATTCCGAAGGACAGCCACCACACGAGTGAGGCTTTGGCCACAGACAAATATTTACAGATGGGAAACCTCCATAAGGGCCCATCCCACACTCAGGGGTGTGGGGCGGGGGGTGCTGAAGCAGTTCCGTAAAATGTCCCATGATGGCGCTGCAGTAAGAAGCAGCCCTTTAAACTGGCCAGAGCAGGCGGCAGGTAGCGGCCGTCCCCACCACCACTTCCCCTCAAACGCCGGCATGCCGGACACAGCCGTGGCCTTGTGGCAGGCGGCACGAGCTCTCCCCTCAGCCGCCCCTCCATACTACCCTCTGACATGCGAGAGGCAGTCTCAGAAGTGCCTCCAATGTGGTCTACCGGTACTAAGCCAGGGAACCACCTGACACCTGCTAGCATCTTACGGAACTACGAGGGGAGCGTAGGACAGTGGTTTAGGGGGGCTGCTTCTCTGTGTATGTTACTCTGTGCTTTGGCGGTCCATGTGGGCCTCCGGCCGGAAATCGGCAAGGCCGAGGGAGCCAGGGGTGGTGGGGGAAACGCAGAGATTCACACAAGGGCGCGTATAGGCTCACACCAGCCTCTTGCCAACCTAACTTGCAACGAAAGGGTGTGGAAACCTATTTTTAGAGCATAGAAAGAGAGGTTGGTACTAGCCAACTATCGACGTAGGTCCAGAGAGCATCGCCCAAGGCTAAATTTCTCATACTTCCAGATACACTAGCACGCCAAAAAATTCTCATACTCACACATGCAGACACAAAACATTTTACACTCCTATAGGCACGGTGGCGAGACGGAGAAGCCGTTCATGTTGCCACATTGATTGACACACTAATAAATGAATAACATAAATCTAAAACATATGAAGTTAAATACGATTACTCATAATAACATTTAAAAACGAGAACTGAAAGGCTATGTTACTCCTCATGCGTCAGAAAACGAATAGAGTGTCGTTAAGCGACTTTAAATAAAATACAAGATTAAAATTTAGGGAAGGCGGCAGACAGCCGTCTTCCACCGTTCAGTTTCTCTTCCAGGTCCTTTGTTGTCGATGACAAAATTCCGATGGCATCAGCAAAACGCTATAAATATATTCAAAGTAAAGCACGCAACGCAAACCACGGAAGGCGATTTAACGATTAATAAGTAAGAGTGAGACGCGTCTGGCGTTATCCTCTCGCCCTGTCTCCTCCCCTGCCCCTGACGGCAGCTACACACTGTAAACAAACAGAATTCCAAGCAGTCACAGAACAGCAACGGTGCAGCCAGCGGCAAACTTCTCCCCCTCGACAGAGCTCCGTTGATTCCTTGGAAATCCAGCAGCCGCCTCTCAAAGACACCCTCCCCTACCCGTACAAACAGGGCGCTATTTGAGTTCCCTCGGCATTTCAGGGCCAGTTCCGGATATTAGTTTTCCTTTATTGGAATGCCGCTGCGCTCAGAAGCAAACGGTCGTTTGATAATCTTGTTGGCATCCGCCGGGGGGAAGTTAGCGCCGGAGCGATCCTGCGTCATCCCGTTTCACTGCAGTTCTGCTGAAGAAATGAGGAGCATTTTGCATCAGATCGGTTTTCGGAGCAAAGTAAACTCTGTCCAAGTGTGCACCTAAAGCAAACGGAACTGCGCAGCAGGTGTCTGTGACGTAAAGCGATTCCATGGTGAATTAAACACTAATTCATTAGAAGTACCAGACTTTTCCATAGCCGTAGTGGGCCATTTTTGAGCAATAGCAGCAAATTACCATTTTATTGGTATTTTTCTGGTGTTTTGGGTTTCACCTTGTTATTATTACATTCAAGAAGACTCTTGGGTGCAAGAAAAATATTCATAGTTCTCAATAAAAAGAAAATTTTCAGAATTAAATTTCATTTTATTTAAATTTGCCCGAAGAAATTCCACAATCTTCCATCAAATATAATTAAAACAAGTAAATAAAATAATTTTACGATATCTATATAGAAAGATTGAAAGAGACTCAAAACATATTTTTGTATGACCACTTATAGTATTTTTACTTTTTTTCAGTGGCGAGTATTTGTGAACATGCTGTAAGTTTTCTTCATTATTGGAATCAAGGGTTCAGAAATATAACAAAAAGCAATATCAGTCTATTGTTGTAAGTGTTTGGAAATATTTAGGAACAAACAGTTGTCTAAGCTGGAGTGAGCTCACAGTTGAATCGTTACACAAGTGTTTTGGCTTGGCAGCTTTTGCACACATACTTGTTGCACTTGAAACATACGTTCGGTGTTTTATTTCCCTTTTGTTGTTTGTAGGAATTCTGGATTTGAAAAGGCCTTACGTTTCCACATTTGCCAGCGCCACCGCCGATTACTTGGCTCCCCTATGCAGTTTGTAGGGCACAGCAAGCTCATCATTCTGACAATACATTATCTCACCTCGCTGTCTTCATAAATCTGCATAACTTAAAAATTGTCTGAGCATTTATCATTTCAAGGTAAAGAATGTTGTAAAGGACATGGACAGACCATTAGTAGGTGTCAGCTTGGACACTGTATTCTCACCACCATTTGTTTTTTTATTAAATTTCACAGTTTTTGGGAGTTTCCTCTCAGAATTGTCATTGACCTGACATCCATTAGGCCCATTACTTAGAATAAAGAGATCCATCAACCGTCACCTAAATAACAGAACAAAGAAACTTGTGTTACTGATGTCAAATTGTGTTAAACTGCATATGACGCAAAACTGACCCACGTGGTATTAATGGTATAACAGACAAATATTTCATACTTCTAGTTGGCCTAGAGGAATGAAATTTTGGTGATTTATACAACTCCATAAATAATTAAAAGTCACGAGAGGGTAAGGGTATCGAAACATCACGATGGGTCAAAAATGACGCACGTGGTACTTCTAGTGTTAAACAAAACGAAATATATGTTTATTTGGGATCTAGTTATCAACCAAGGGGTAATACTTTCCAGTTAAATACGAGGAAGATTCGCAAAACATGTTCCAGTGTCTTATGTCACGCGCGTGAGTAGCGCTCGATCGCTAACTTTGAGTAGCTAGGTTCAGTACGCTACCGACAGATTGAATGTGAGGCAGTATTCGGCCATTTATTTAATCGATACAAGCGTTAACCGTGCTGGCAGTCATAGAGGATCCCTCCGCAATCTACTCAAGGGTGCGGGGCGGAGGGTAATTAGTGCCAGCACTAGTTACTTGCTTTCCTGTTCCGTTCCCATATAGAACAGGGAAAAATGAATGCTTGTATGCATCCGTACAAGCGAAATTTAGGTTAGCGGCAATAGAATCGTTCTGCAGTCCGCCTCAAATTTCGACCCTCTAATTTTCTTCAACAGTGCTTCTGGAAAAGAACGTCGCTTTCCCTCCAACTACTCCCATTTGAGTTCCCGAAGCTTTTCAGAAACACTCGCCCAGTGATCGAATCTACCAGTTACAAACCAGCCATCTACCTCTAAACAGCATCTAATGACTCCTTTAAACCGATCTGGTGGGGTTCCCAAACACTTGAGCAATACTCAAGACGGGGTCGTACAAGCGTTTTATGTGCGGTCTCCTTTACAGACGCATCACACCTTCCCAACATTCTCTCAATAAACCGAAATTGATCGTCTTCTCCACTACTGTCTTTAATTTCCCGGTTCATTTCATATCGCTTTGCAGCGTTACGCTTAGACATACAATTGGCGCGACTCTGTCAAACAGCATGCTATTAATTCTGTATTCGAATATTACGGGATTATTTCTGTTGCTCATCGACATCACCTTACATTTTTCTGCATTTAACTTCAGTTCCCATTCCTCACACCACCTAGAAATTTGGTCCGAGTCACCCTGAATCCTAATAAGGTCATTCAATGACGACACCTTCCTGTACACTACAGTAGCAAACAACCGCATATGGCAAGTAACTCGAACTGTCATATCATTTATGTAGATAGAAACGTTATATGGTATAATTAAATTGTTGTCAGCAACACAAATGACACCAGAAGCCGTTCATCGCGTGATTATTCAAGTGATTGCGAATAACGAATACGGTACCTTGAATGGCAGTATAGTTCGACATTGGTTTCACGCATTTCGTGACGTACGCATGATCGTCTATGATGAAAAAAGAAGTGACCGACCATCAGTTGGTTAGGCATAATCGCTTTTTCACCGTTTCTGAATCTCAGATGATCAGAAGCTGAAGAAGAGCGTTAATGGTGACCACAAAGACGGTAGCGGTTTACACATCAGGGTTTTTCAGAGCCTGTGAAGCGGTGTAACAGATGTTTGAATACGTGTGGAAATTTTGTTGAAAAATACCTGAAAGGTTGTACCGTTCACCTGTATGTCTCCGGAGTAAAGTGCTTTCTAAAAGGAAAAGAAAAATATGGTAACTGCTTTCGGCATCGCTGTCTATAGTCGTGGAAGAATACTATTCGCTCTCAAAACACCCAAGTTCGTGGGAACATTGAGAGACATGTCTCTATCGCTTTTTCATTTATTTATTTATTTTTAGAAGGCAAGAAGGTTTAGAGAACACGTTTGCGTAGTGAACTAACAACCATTTTCGTGTTGTTCTGTAGGTAGCAGGAATAAAATACAGGCAGAGAATATTCATGTACAACTCGTACAGAAATGAGACGACATGAATAAGAAGCAGTGACTGGTAGTGGAGTGAGACAAGTTTGTAGGTTATCCGCAATGTTATACAAACTGTAATTCAAGTGAGCTGTAAAAGGAAGTCAAACAAAATTAATAGGAGAATGAATAGAATTTCGAGGTTTGCCGATGACACTGTAAGTCTGTCACAGACAGCATAGGTCTTCATAGAACAGTTGAAAAGAGTGGATAGTGTCTTGAATATTAACAAAAGCGTAAGAAAGGTTACGAAATGTAGTCGAATTACACCACGCGATGCAGATAGAATTAGATTACGCAGCAAGACAAAAAAAATAAATGACTTGATCTTTTGGCATCAAAATACGGTACGGTTCCTGCAGAAGAGAAGATATAAAATTTTGAAATTCGATGGCAAGATAAACAATGCATTTCTGAACTTAAATTTTTTTAATGTTTTTGTCTGAATTGTTGCCTTGTTTGGTAAAAAGGTACGAACAAACACTATGACACAAACATAAATGAAACTTTTGACATGTGATGTTTCGGAAGAATGCTGAAGATTAGATAGGTAGATCGTTTATCCAATAAGGATGTGACGAACATAACTGGGGGAAAAAAGAGAACTGTGGCATAACTCGGGTAAAAGTAATATTCTGAGACGTGAAGTGAAATTTTATTAAAGTGTCTGTTGGGGGGGGGGGGGGGGGGGAAGAGGGTGGCTCTTTGAAGGAACACTAAGAGATGACTACAGTAACAAGATTCAAAAGATGTAAGTTGTAATTATTCTTAAACTACTTTATAACACTTAAGATACATTGCATCACCTGATATTCTTATGCCATGCCGTCAGTTCGCCTGCAATCATTTTTAATCATATTTATTAGGTTTTCTGGTTTCTTAACTATCGAAGGAACTACAAAATGAGACTAAAAAAAATATTAATTTGTATTATATCGGTGACTACTTCATTATAACTGAGTCGGGTACAAAACTATAATTACTGTCTTAATGCTAACTAATTTGAGTAAATGACACTGCTCACTCCGTATCTGCCCGTGTGTCATCAAACGCGCTTATACATATGAACGAAACTTGGTTCCAGAATACAATATAAATATTGAATTGTATTTCCAAAATGTTTTCACAAATAATAGACCTAACATATTTTTCTTCATAAATTAAAATATTATTACAAATGTTTACATAACAAACAAAATGTTCAAATGTTCAAATGTTTGTTAAGCTTATGGGACTTAACTACGGGGTCATCAGTCCCTATAACAAACAAAAACAGAGATTAGATGTGTATGCAAATTATGATTAGAACAGTGTCCGTTTGTTTATATAACTTAAATTGGATAATTTTATGACAATAGAAAAAATTTCTAATAAGCAGACCATGACAAAATTTTAAGTGTATTTGAAATAACCTTAGGAAACGTAAGTAAGAAAATCTGTCTAAAAACATGGACTGCACAGTACTACAACTGGTTCTTATTATGAAGTTTTCACAAAGAGAAGTAATGTTAAAAAATGATCCAGACAGCAAAGTTAATGGTATGATAAAGTATTTTGATTATATATTATAGTATTCAGTAAATACATTCATAGTTACAAAAAATGTTTGTTAAGCTTATGGGACTTAACTGTGGGGTCATGAGTCCCTAAACTTACAAATTACGTATGAAGTAAGTTACACTAAAGACACATCCATGCCCGAGGGGGATTCGAACCCCCGACGGGGAACGACCTCGCTCATCGTAGCATAGCGCCTCAATGCACTAGGCCGTTCCGCCGCGGGTCATAGTTGCACATAGGTGGAGCTTCTGTTACATATGGTATCCGAATGTTTACTGGACCAAATAAATATGTTTCCTAAGACTAACTCCATTATATAGCGGTTATTCAGAGGAGTATCGACGGATGATCTAGGGCATGTGACCCTCAGCATAAAGAAATATAAGTGATGCGCTTATATAACAAGAAAGATCCTTCAGTATATAACTGGGCAATGGCAAGGTAAACGCTGGAAGCAGCTGCCTCCGTAAAATATCTGGGAATAGACATACGGGACGATTTTTAACGGAAAGACCGTAAGACAATCGTTGGAAAGGCAAATGCCAAACAGTTTCATTGTAAGAATCCTCTGGAAGCAACTTACAAAACTCTCGGTCAGCCAACGCTTGAATATCGCTCACCAGTGTGATATCCGACCCAGGCAGGATTGACAGAAGGCATAGAGAACATCCAATTGAGGGCAGCTTGCATCATTACAGGCTCATTTATTATGCGCAAAAGCGTCACAGAGATTTCTACGAAATTCTAGTGGCAGACACTGCAAAGAGAGGCGTTCTGTATCGCGGTATGGGTTTCTGCCAAAGTTCCGAGAGCATACGTTTCTCGAGGAATCAGGCAATACGTTGCTTCCTCTTACTTGTATTTCGCGAAAAGACCACAAGGATAGAATTATAGAGATTACAGCCCACGCGGAGTTATACCTTTAATCGTTTTTTCCTCAAACTATACGCCACTGAAATAGGAGGCGAAAGTGTGACAGTAGGAGATATCCGCCTCCCCGTCCAGCGCTACACGACGTAAGGTGGCTTCCAGAGTCCGGATGTAGATGTAGGACGGAGAGTTGTATTAAGTCAGTCTTGCAATTGAAGGAGACAGTACACAACAGTAACATGTTCCATAATCCGAGCTCAAAATTAATCTTCTTTCTACTATTGGTAGTCATGTGCGGCAAAGTAACTGACTGTACATTTTGAAATGCTTTAAACGTGGCCTGTACTCTACGATTTTGAATGTAGTCATTCAGGGTACAGCGGAGGAATTTGATGCACAACCTTACAGGGCCATTGATGGTGAGAGAAGATATGGTATGTTTAGGCGTGAGGTGACCACACCGCTCTTCCACTTATTGTCAGTTTTCATTACCTTGAGCCGCTACTTCTCAATTCAGTAACACCTCGGTCGCTCAGGGAAATGAGTGCATGCTGAAACTTTTCTGGCAGATTAAAATAGTGTGCCAGAACCGGGACTCGAACCTGGGTCCTTTGCATTTCGCGGGCAAGCGCTATAAGAAGCTCTACTGCGAAACATGCAGAACTAGCACTCCTGGAAGAAAGGAGACATGGCTTAGCCGCAGCCTAAGGGATGTTTCCAGAATGAAACTTTAATATCAGCGTACACTCCGCTGCAGAGTGAAAGTTTCATTCTGAGTGCATGCTGTTCCAGTGTTTCCAACATCTTAAAGATTCCGGTATTGCCGGAAATCTTACCTGGGCCCTCCGCATGGCAGTCATCAGCGCTTAACTGTCGGCTAGCCGGCCGCGGTGGCCTAGGGGACTGAGGCGCTCCAGTCACGGTCTACACGGCCACTACGGTCGGGGGTTCGAATCCCCCCCTCGGGCATGGATATTTGTGACGTCCTTAGTATTAAGTAGTTCATAGGTAGTTTGTAAGTTTAGGGACTTATGGCCCCGTAGTCGAGTCCCATAAGCTATACAAACATTTGAACATTTTGAACAGTCGGCTACGGTGCAGATGAAGTTATTCAAACGTTTACAGAAAAACTGCGTTGTCTGTGTGTTTGAAAGGAGGAAGATGCGTCAGAAGAGGACGTATATTTAAGCAACGCACCATTTGGACGTAGTCTCCCTAACCCTGGATCGTGAGGTAGCACTCTGTGCTAGCCAATGGAAATCACTGTCCCTCATAGTTTGTCTCTAGTGGCCACGTTGTCGCTGGGAAACGGTTAAACTCCAAACTTATTTCTATTTCATCTCGTGAAAACGAAGACTGAACATATAAACATGCAACAATTGTTGGTGAAAAACGTGTTAGCATTCACTTTATAGAAAACATTATGAATCAACTTTAGCTGTACAATCTACTTACTGGTGTTCTCGGACTTCACACTATCCACCAGTGAGCGCGTTAACCATTACGTAATCCGTACACATTTACCCGGACAGATCCTGAGTTCAAATGTTTGTTAAGCTTATGGGACATAACTGCGGGGTCATCAGTCCCTAAACATACAAACTAGGCCTATTTATGAACTACCTTGTACTAAAAACAACACAAACATCCATGCCCGAGGGAGAATTCGAACCCCCAACGGGGAAAGGCCTCACGCATCGGAGCTTAGCGCCTCATTGCGCTCGGCCACTCCGCAGCGGCAGTTCTACATATCACAAGTTTTCTACTACTAATAAGTGGTCTCGCCATGGTTAAAGAATACCACTGTCCATTTTGCCTGATGCTGATGCCGTTACATGTACGTTAAAGGACAGTTAAAGTTCTTTTGCATAATGGGACGAGATATACAGTTTGCTTCAAGTCTACGGAAGTTTCTGGGCGATGTCTTCAGTTACAGGTGACCAAACTAAATCCTGACTCAGGGTCGAATTTCGAACCCACATCTGCTGTCTATTAGGCAGTTGCCGTCATCACTTAAACCATATCTTGGTTTTGGATAGTTTCCATTTGCATGTGGCGCTTTTGATGCTGCTGACTGGAATACGGAAGTTTGAAGTTGCTCAACATTCAACTAAATAAATGCATCACTTATCCAGTGCTCATATTGTCGGAACTCTATACCAAGACACACAAACGTGCTTCATTACGGGTGTATACAGCTAAAAAGATGAGTAAATAAATAATACTAATCATTATGTTGTAGCGGTACCAGTGTTTCTTGTCGTACTGATTATTACACCACTATCTAATAGACTGAGCAACGTGTATAATTACCGATATGGGCTAAAAGTGTTGTAGAAATTATTGATTACACCTTAAGTTTCCATTCTAATTAATACAGGAAATAGCCAAATATTATAACTTGGTCAAAACCAAAGACGCCAACCAGACAATCGACATCGCCCTAGAGTACAGAAGCTGGGTACACCCTGAAGACTTTACGAGGATAACTGAGTAGGACGCCAGCAAACGCTACGCTGTTGAAGTATACACAGATGGAAGCAAGTCAGACGACGGAGTGGGTTCGGGGATAGCAATATTTGTTAATAAGAGGCTTATTTACCAGATACAGCTAAAACTGTCTAATGAATGTTCAAAAAATCAAGCGGAACAATTTGCCATCCTCAATGCTCTTGAGTTCATAAATAATCTCTCGAATACTAATACAACTGCAGTAATTCACACCGACAGCAGGATTACTTTAGACTCTTTGCGAAATCCGAAGAACCACAACTTCTTGATTGAAGAAATAAGATGTAAAATCAGAAGCTTGCAGATACACAATTGGCTGGTGCATTTCGAATGAGTTAAGGCACATAAAGAGATATGGGGATATGAACTAGCTGACAACCTTGCTAAAAGAGCAGCTCGATCACCACAGTCAATACGCTACAACAAAATACCTACAAGTGCTGTAAAGAAGAAACTTCGAGAAGAGTTTAGGAACAAATGGGAGATTGAGTGACACAGAACAAAAAACGGGAGAAACACTAAACCGTATTTTCCTACGATCTGACAACGGTTAATGATTAAACTTCCAGTATCTCCGAATTTTACAGCTATGTTAACAGGTCAGCCTACTATCAGCGGTTCAACAAAATTGAAACGGAACGTGCACATGTAACAGTGCTGTCCAAACTATTGACCACGTGCTTTTTGACTGCTGTAATTTATTGAAAGAGAGGGACCATCTGAGGAAAAAAATAGCTGCCAAAGGAGGAGGATGGCCCCGTCAATAAGTATGACTGAGTACATAAATTCACTACAGACGTTTACAATTTTTGTAACTCAATAAGATTTTCTTTAGTCCGGAGACTGGTTTGATGCAGCTCTCCATCTTACTCTATTCCTGGTGTATAAAATTGTTTGTTCCTTTGTAAACCATGTCAACTTATGTACTCTACTTGTGTTTGCAAAAATATCTGATGTAACCGCCTGAATCTAACCATCAAACATGTCATATTACTATGTAATGGGGCATGTTAAATAATAAATAAATAAAATAAAAAATACTATATACGCGTCTGTGAGACATTTTGCGAATTTTCCAAGTGAGACACGCTCTGACCGGTCACAATGATGTTGGTAAAGAATATGTATTTTCATGTACAATATGTTTACACTTTGTACGCTACTGTTAAGTGCATGGCGAAGGGTACCTGGGAAGACTCGACAACGTTTTACAGATCACCAAGGAAGTTAGTTCGAAATTTTTCATAGGCAGGGGAAGTAGGAGATAGGCAGAGAGGGCAGAGGAGGAAGGAAGAGGAGGCACACAAACAGACAACTGGATTAATAAATGCTGTGAGAACGCCGGGATTTTTCGCTAATATGCAGTAAAGTCGCAACAAGAAGGAGTTATACAAATCAATATAGAAAATGCAAACTCATACATTTTGGCGGCATTTGCGTACGTGTGTGTTAAGTACCGCTGCAGTTTCACCACGCAGCTCGTAAGGACAGTAAATTGGGAAGCTGTCGATATTAGCGAGTAATCGCAACTTTCATTCCGTGTACGGTAGTTCGATGCACAGTAACTGCCTTGCAAAAAGGCTCGCGAACAGTAGATACAGCTGTCAGGAAACGAAAGAGATGGCGTGTATCTGGGCGTTCAAATAAGCCAGTTGCAGGAATCGGCGAATCGCTCGGCTTGTGGATAGGAGCTATGCGGTTATCTGACGATGTTCGCAGAATTCGGCGTTGACCTGAATCTGAGTTCCGAACAGTCGTCGGAGAGGCATTCAGAGTCCCGTACTAATCACTAGCACCGATCCGACCTGCTATTGGTGCTTTGATGAGCGCAGTGACCAATAGCACGCGAATCAGTGAATGGCGGCTGACTTCATGGCGACCGTTGCGCCGACTACCGCTGACCTCTGCATACCAGCATGCCCTATCTAATTCATTTTTCCTTCATTTCCCTGTATTAATGTTTTAATTTTTAACGAGTTTTTCAAGTCTTAGCTGTTAGTACGTGTTGTAATAATACAACATGGAAATATGAAAATTTGTGCAGGGGCCGGGATTCGAACCCAGGACGTCGTGCATCACCCTTCAGCACCACACCAGGCACAGGGACTTAACACACCTGCATGTCCGAATGAACAGACGTAGCTGTGTGTTGCCGCATCTGTTGTGAAACTAGATTTTAACTCGAATTTCTTTTATTCTCAGCTGCTAGTAGGTGTTTTAATGATCGAAATGGACATACGAAAAACTGTGCCTAGGATTTTCAGAAATTTTACTGTAGTCTTTTCTTTATTTTTATTCCACTATCCTGATTTCGGCTTTAGGCTTTTGTTAAGTGGTAAAGTCATAAAATAGGCATTTTATGACATTAGTAATTATTCATTGACAGGAGAGGGTAAAGATTGCCTTATGGGATCCCATTTGACATGGCCTAAGGCCTGAATCCGAATAGTGGAATATAAATAAAAAGAGGAATACACTCAAGCGGGTGAAAATCATTTAGAAAGTTCTGTATGACTCTAGCTCCAGAAAAAGTAATAATCACCAACAAAGAATCGATTCCTTATTACCAACATACACTTTTTTCTCCAGAACGAACGTACGGTCCGACAAACAGGGGTGATAGTCTGGGGTACCTATATATATGAACAGGATCTTTTTGCTTCTCACCCGTGGTACTTTTAAGAGCACGAAGATACGTCTACGATGCTCTGCACAAAATATTGGAATTATCGTACTGAGGGTCATCTATAGTTTTCAGGGATTGTTTGTGATGGTTGGTTAGAAAAACCTAACCATTTTTGTACTTTGCATTTCTCAAATCTTGGAGGCCATCATATAGTTATGATGCCCTTGAGGGAGATCTGTCTTATCGAATGTTTTTGGTCGCTTTCATCTTGATTTTGACTTGAAGGAAGTCTTCGTCGAGTCCCTGTTATGCATCGACCAATGATCCTGCGACCCAGCGGACGATTCGGTTTTGGAGCTCATATATTTTTGAGACTGGTATCGCTGGTTGGTGCCCAGGAATTTGAGCCCTATATAATCTTTGGTTCCACCATAGTCTCATCTTCGACCGGAGCTTATGTCATTACTTCCCCGTAAGGGTACCAGAACTTGTAGAATTCACAGTTCTTATTGTGGTAGGTATAAACAAGAATTTTTCCGAAATAGATTCCAAAATACTCAGTGACCGGCGGCCAGTGCACACGTGACCAGCAGCTTCTCTACATTGTAAGATAACCGGCTTCTTAATAGAAGCGACTTATTTTCATTTCGTGTGTGCTTTCTTTTACAGTTCTTAAATCCTTAGTGTGCTCGCGTGTTTATCTACTAAGAATCGCGATTAGTTGTCAGTTCAGTTGTTATTTTGATTTATTAGCTCGCGTATATATTTTTCAGATTCGCCGTTAATAAACAGTTTAGTGTCAGATCCATATTTTTCGAAGCTCACTGTTTATCAAACCTGTGTCCTCAGACGTCCTTACTTGGAAAAAAAAACAAAGGTTTTTATAATGGCTAGGAACTGTGACTGCTGCGAACGGATGGAGGCAGAGTTGGTGACTCTTCGCTCGCAGCTTCAGATGGCGTTGGCTTCGCTGGCAACGCTTGAGACTGCGGTGCTTGGGCGCCGCTGTTGTGCGCCGCTCGGGAGGGGGGGGGGGTGCAGCAGACGCCCTGTGCGTCTGTTTTGCCCTCCGATCGCCCTGCGGCTGTGGCCAACCCGCTTACTGCCCGCGAGGAGGTCGCCCCCCAATCCGTGGTGGATTGGGAGGTCTCCTCAGCGCGTGTCAGGCGGCGTAAGACTTCCCGGGGGACCGAAGTGGAGGCCTCCCCGGTTAGTATTGTCAACAGATCAGATTCGAGACGCTGTTTGTGTCAGAGAACGTTCCTGATGCAGATGGTGTCGCTTGTCCTGTACTCACCCCGCTTCCTTCAAGATCCAGGCACTCACAGAGGGTGGGTTTGTTGGTAGTTGGGAGCTCCAACGTTAGGCGGGTGATGGAGTCCCTTAGGAAAATGGCTGCTAGGCAGGGGAAGAAATCCAATGTGCACTCCGTGTGCATACCGGGGGGAGTCATTCCAGATGTGGAACGGGTCCTTCCGGATGCCATAAAGAGCACAGGGTGCAGCCAGCTGCAGGTGGTGGCTCATGTCGGGACCAATGATGTGTGTCGCTTTGGATCGGAAGAGATCCTCTCTGGTTTCGAGCGGCTATCAGAAGTGGTAAAGACTGCCAGTCTTGCTTGCAAGATGAAAGCGGAGCTCACCATCTGCAGCATTGTCGACAGGACTGACTGCGGACCTTTGGTTCAGAGCCGAGTGGAGGGTCTGAATCAGAGGCTCAGACGGTTCTGCGACCGTGTGGGCTGCAGATTCCTCGACTTGCGTCTAAGGGTGGTGGGTTTTCGGGTTCCGCTAAATAGGTCAGGAGTCCACTATACTCAGGAAGCGGCTACGCGGGTAGCGGAGGCTGTGTGGCGTGGACTGGGCGGTTTTTTTAGGTTAGAGGGACTCGGGAATACACAAAATTGGTTTCAGTCTCAAAGGCGGCAGGTCAGACACAGGAAGAAAGCAAATCTAGAAAACATTGGTATAACAGTTGTAAATTGTCGTAGCTGTATTGGGAAAGTTCCAGAGCCCCAAGCGCTTATGGAAAGTACTGAGTCACAAATCGTTATAGGTTCTGAAAGCTGGCTGACGCCTGAGATAAGTTCGGCCGAAATTTTTTCAAAGGGCCAAATGGTCTTCAGAAAGGATAGAACAAATAAAATAGGGGGTGGATTGTTTATTGCAGTTACTAAGGTTTATCCTGCAGCGAAATTGAGACAGATACTTCCTGTGAGTTGGTCTGGGTAGAGGTTATTCCTGACAACCGGAATAAATTAATAATAGGATCTTTTTATCGGCCCCCTGACTCAGACGATGCGGTTGCCGAAATGTTCAAAGAAAGCTTGAATCATATTTCAAATAGGTATCCGAAGCATACTGTTATAATCGGTGGCGACTTTAATTTACCCTCGATATGTTGGCATAATTACGTATTCAAAACCAGCGGCAAATATAAAACATCGCCCGAACTAGTTCTGAATGCTTTTTCTGAAAACTACTTCGAACAGTTAGTTCATGAACCCACTAGCATAGTAAGTGGTTGCGAAAATACCCTTGATCTCCTAGCAACAAATAATCCTGAGCTAGTAAAGAGCATCAAAACAGATACAGGGTTTAGCGAACATCGAGTTGTAGCAGCGAGACTGAATATCGAAATGCCCAAATGCACCAAAAATGAACGAAAAATATATCTATTCAATAAAGCAGATAAAAATTCGCTTCACGCTTTCCTGAGTGATAGTCTCCAGTCTTTTAAAACTAAAAATGTGAGTGTAGATCAGTTGTGGCTTACTTTCAAAGACATAATATCAGTAGAAATCGAGAGATTTATACCAAATAAATTAATAAAAGAGGAGGCTGATCCCCCGTGGTACACAAAACAGGTCAGATCACTATTGCAGAAACAAAGAAAAACACATGCAAAATTTAAAAAGATACAGAATCCACAAGACTGCCAATCTTTTACTGAAACTCGCAACCTAGCGCGGACTTTAATGCGAAAAGTCTATAGTAGTTACCACAACGAAATCCTGTCTCGTAATCTTGCAGAAAATCCAAAGAAATTCTGGTCATATGTGAAGTGCACTAGCGGCAAAACACAAACAATACCTTCACTACGCGATAGCAATGGTAATACTACCGATGACAGTACTGCTAAGGCTGAATTACTAAACACAGCTTTCCGAAATTCTTTCACCAAAGAAGACGAAGTGAACACTCCAGTGTTCAATCCAAGAACAGCTGCCAGCATGCGAAACTTAGAAGATGTTCCTGGAGTAGTAAAACAACTTAAGTCAATAAACAAAAATAAATCTTCCCGGCCATATTGTATACCAACTAGATTCCTCTCAGAGTATGCTGATGCAATAGCTCCATACTTAGCTATAATTTACAGCCGATCACTCAGCGAAAAATCCGTACCCAAAGACTAGAAAGTTGCCCAAGTTACTCCAATATTCAAGAAAGGCAATAGGAGTGATCCCCAAAATTACAGGCCTATCTCATTGACGTCGATTTGCAGTAGGATTTTTGGAACATATACTTTGTTCGAATATTATGAACTACCTCGAAGAGAACGACCTATTAACCAGTAGTCAACACGGATTCAGAAAGTATCACTCTTGCGAAACACAGCTTTCATTTTATTCACATGAACTGAAGTGCCATCGACAAGGGATCTCAAATAGAATCCATATTTCTGGAATTCTGGAATGCTTTTGACACTGTACCCCACAAGCGGCTTCTTATGAAATTGCGTGCTTATGGAATATCTCCCCAATTGTGCGATTGGATTCACGCTTTCCTATCAGAAAGAACACAGTTCGTTGTAATTGACGGTAAGTCATCGAGTAAAACAGATGTGATATCTGGCGTTCCACAGGGAAGCGTTATAGGTCCTCTACTCTTCCTCGTGTTTATAAACGATTTAGGAGACAATCTGAATAGCTCCCTTAGACTGTACGCGGATGATGCTGTCGTTTATCGGTTAGTGAAGTCAACAGAGGATCAAAAGCAACTGCAAAGCGATTTAGACAAAATTTCTGCATGGTGCGAAAATTGGCAATTGACACTAAATAAAGAAAAGTTCAAAAAATGTTCAAATGTTTGTTAAGCTATGGGACTTAACTACGGGGTCATCAGTCCCTAAACTTACAAACTACTTATGAACTACTTACGAACTAGGACGGCACAAATATCCATGCCCGAGGGGGGATTCGAACCCCCGACCGTAGTGGCCATGGTGACTGTGACTGGAGCGCCTCAGTCACCTCGGCCACCGCGGCCGGCTAAAGAAAAGTGTGAAGTAATACACATGACCACTAAAAGAAATCCGCTGAACTTTAATTACGCGATAAATCAGTCAAACCTTAAGGTCGTAGGTTATACCAAATACCTAGGAGTTTCAATTACGAACAACTTTCACTGGAGAGAACACATAGAAAATATTGTGGGGAAGGCGAACCAAAGGTCACGTTTCATCGGCAGAACGCTTCGAAGATGCACCAGCTCCACCAAAGAGACTGCCTACATCACACTTGTGCGTCCTCTCCTGGAGTACTGTTGCCCCTTTTGGGACGTTCACCAAGTGGGACTGACGGAAGACATTGAGAAGGTTCAGAGAAGGGCAGCTCGTTTTGTTTTATCACGTTACGGGGGGAAAACGTCACGGAAATGTTGCAAGAATTGGGCTGGAAACCATTAAAAGAAAGACGTTATTCATTGCGGCGTGATCTGTTTGCGAAGTTTGAATCACCGACTTTTAGTTCTGAATGTGAAAATATTTTGCTAGCACCCACCTACTTAGGGAGACATGACCATCCCAATAAAATAAGAGAAATCAGATCGAAAACGGAACGATTTAGTTGTTCTTTCTTCCTGCGCGCTATTAGAGAATGGAACGGTAGAGAAAAGTTATGAAAGTGGTTAATGAACCCTCTGCCAGGCACTTGAATGTGATTTGCAGAGTATCTATGTAGATGTATATGTAGAACTACTGGTGACCAAGCCATTCGTATACCAAACAGTTGGAGTCTGTCGTTGACTATAATCACATTTGTCGAAAAGGAGTCATTGCTCTACCACGTCCACTCACCGCTGTGATCGAGTTATGGGTGGATCTATATTCCATCCTCATGTGAGGAAGGCGGTACTCAACGTACACACTGACCGAATCTTGAGGGACAGTGGGGATGTCAATAACAGGGGTTGAAAAGTAACGGCCAATTATCAATCTGAACCCAAAGCATTCGGTTTTGCAACAAACTGTGCAGTATTTTCACGACAGTCCAGTAATGGCGTGTTGCGTCGTAGTTGTGTTTTTTCGCCATAGTTTATCACAGACTTTTCGATGTCTAAATAATGTGCCAGTTGTATATTACTTCATATTTAAACTGTCCCGGATAGTTTCCGTAATCTTTAGTAATTGTCAGTCTGCTAACAGTTTCTCTTGAAACACCGATTGATATCGTGGGGACATAGAACCTCGTGCAGGCATTTCAGAATGATACACTCCACCACCTTTCCCCTGAGTTAGGCTAGGTGTTTCAAGTCTTCGTTACTGAACTGGTCCATGTAGGTTGTTCATTATAGTCTTTATGATCCTTCTCACTTCCCGCGGTATCATCAAATGGCGGACTTGTTCGGGATCTGTTAAAATGCTTCCCCCCCCCCCCCCCCCCTCCATTCTCTTAGTACTTCCCTCTCTTCTTCTTGCAAGTGAAAATCTTTTGCTGGGAAGACGGGGGATGCTATCTGTTTCTGGTACACATACGCGAAGAGCCGATCGGGACCTTTCATTGTTCCCTTGGGTGTGTCACCATTCATCCTTGCTACGTTCGAGGAATTCGGCCACTTTTCCTTCAATCTCTCCTGCTTCCGTTCTCGTGAGAACCGATGAATCCATCTTCTTGGGGTTACAGAATCGGACCCACCGTTTCCTACCTCTGTTGCGTAAGGTCTTAAAGTCCTGGAGCAATGGGAATCATCGAAGTTTGCGTCCGAGTAAAACTGCCGTGATTTTGTGGCTCGACATGCATATTGTGAAATCCAGCTCTTCTTTTATAGTTGACCTCGTAGTTCGTACCCAGTAGTTCCTACTGTTGCTAGTCAATGAATATGGTACTTGATGCAGTTAGGTGACGATTGGCCATTTCGATTGTACCAAGAACTGATTTCAGATGGAAAGATAAGTCGTTGATCGTCATGAGCTGAAGGATTGGATTTGTGTTTTTTACCAACGTAGTGTCTAACACATCCGTGATCTGATCTCTGCGGTTTGGTATCTTCGTCGGTGGACTGAGATGATCTGTTTTCCTTCGAAGTTGAGAAGCGTTATTTCTTTACTGGTTCACAAGCTTCGAGTTCCACGCCGTGTGCTAGCTGGTAAGGTCTCCAGCAAGCAGCACATTCTCAAAGCCTTGAACTACTACATGCAGATCCGCGGTAGAATGGCCGAGCGCTCTAAGGCGCCTTGCTGCGGAGTGCACGATTGCTCCTCGTCGGAAGTTCGAGACCTCCCTCGGCCATGATTGTGTGTGTTGTCCTTACGTTAGTTTAAGTTGTTTGTAAGTCTAGAGGATGATAACGACACTACATACAACCCATAGATTTACAAACATTTGAGCTACGTGTAGGTCTGCTATGAGCCGGTTTTTCGGTCGAAGTTAGGCTGCTACTCAAGAGATTTTGACGACCCTCACTTCTTTATTTCTTTTCCGCCTCCTCTTTGTTCTGATCGGTACATTACGGTCCATACGCTGGCAGTTTCCCCCAGATGGATTTCCGAAATTACGGCTTTGTCAACCCATTTGGTGGTGGACAGAGGCGGTTAATTCTGCTTTCTTTAGGGTTATTAGTGTAGCACTTAAAACTTCGTGTTTATCGTGGCTCGCCGGTAATCTACCTTACGGCGTTGTAAATGCTTCAAGCTCCTATTAGTGAATAAATACTGACAAGTTCCTACCCCAGATTTGTGAGAACGTACGTCACGTTTGTCAGTGTAGGCGTACTAGGTTCTAGCACAGTCTAACATCAGACTTTCTAATCAATTTCACATCCTTTCAAATGTGTTTTTTGTAGGCTGCGTGATCGAAAGTTTCGCATTGTCTTGGGTATCGTTGAGCAAGTGGTCGTATTCTAGGTAGGGAGCTATGCTGTAATTGGTCTCATCGCATAGACGAAGTGTTCTCGCTGTTTTACTGCCAGAATTTCGACCATTACAGAGTTCTTTGTGATGGTTTTCCTTGATGTGAATTGCCCCGACTGGGTTCTCTGCATTTTCTAAGGAACTATTGGTGTTCCTGAAAACCTAGGAAAGATGCGCTCTTGGGCAGTAACGCCCTGGGATGTGTCCATTCGGTGGAATTACGATGTACCCCGCAGCGCAACGCACCCTGTTGGCCGTATATCATAGAAATTACAATTTCAAGGCCAGCGATTTCTTCAGTTAAAACTTCCTCTCTCGGACCGTGGTTGATGGTGGAAAACTTCTTCCATACTCTATTGTTGAACTAGTTTCTTTCGGTTTTCTACCCTATTTTGTTCACATACAAGAAAAACTTCCCATTGACGGTAAGACGAAGCCTTGAAGGTGAGATGTCATCGAAAAGTTTTAGCAAATCCTTATCTAAGATACTGCAAATGGATTTATGCTTACCGGGAGAGACAACCTGGCAAACCACTATGGAATGGTCATCCAGTCTGCAAGAAGAAGGAAACAACAACCCCGTTTCCAGTGAATGACGTACAACGTGACATTTTCTCACTTGCGAAATTGTGGACCAGTAAAAAGTAGAAATATTCGGATTGTTCTTGGATTTCAAACAAAATGGACTTGTTTTCGGGCATTTCAAATGAAATAGTGCATTTTTACAGCCGCAGTAACAAATCTGCCGTATTTATATTGTAACAACCATGTGCCGTTTTTGAACAATGTTACTTACAGGAAAGAAATTATATTTTGAAAAAAAAAATAGAGAACATATAAAATTTTTCACATTGCCAAACACGTCGAAATAGATAACTTCAGTTTTTTTTCGCTCTATTTCTGTGTGTTACGAATAAAGAGTTAAGCTATTTTCATCTCATAGCAATATTTGTCATTGTGTCTGCCCTGCACTGAAACTGCCTGCATAATGCGCTTTGGAAACACACTTGGTTTCATTCTTTCACGGACTCATTGTTGACAACAGTAATGGTCACTTTACTCTCTGTCCTCAAACTTTCCTTCAGTAATGCCCCGTTCTCTCTCAAGCTTGTGATTGTCAGCAGTGTTGGTTTTACGTAAACATTGGCTCGCAGTAGTTCAGATGGGTTTACTGATGAAGTGTCGCCAGTTCCAAATGCGAAAGTACACAGATGTGATTGTCGTCGCTGCGACAACAGCTCTGCAAAGCAGCCCCCAGCCGCTTGCTCATCCACAGTGCTCATTCATTCCAAACGCGAGGTGCATACCGGCTAACTCTTCATCAGTAAATTTACCCAGGCTGCAGCTCAGCTAGTGCGACACCGGTGAGAGGTGAATCTCTAGAAGGCTCGTTGCGTACTTACGTGTTTTGCGAAGGTATGTTGTCAGTACTCGCCTTAAGGATGATAGTAACGTAGCAACGTGTGTCAGCTGTTTGTTCTATGTGCGTAATTAGACAGCAAGAGACAGATGCCGCAGTTTGAAGAAAGACGTGATAGTCTACGATTTTGACCAAGGCCCTTAATTCGCCACAGCAGTTATTATTTCAATTGGCGACTATTTCAAATTACTAGAGTTTATTTAATTAAATCATAGAGCTGGGTAGGTATACCGGCGATTGTAAGTGAATCACTTTGTATTGTTGACAGAAATGTCGTATTCGGAGGAGGAGAAAGACTACAAATATAATTCTTGCTCCCTCGTTTCAGTAACAGCAATTAATGCTGAGCTATTAGGTTCCTTACTAATCAGATCCTCGCTAGTCGTGACGTATACGTGACGCAGTGGTATTGATACTTCGATGCATAAGACTAATATGTTTGTGTTTAACGAATCGACGAGAAAATAACCTTAAATAACCTTCAAATAATTATTTTCAAATCAGGAGGCCGAGTATGTAGATGAATGATGGCAAGTGAATCAGTTTGTTTTGTCTCCATAGTCACACGAATGCGCTGCCTCTTCCGCCGGAGATTCGAGTCCTCCCTCGGGTATGGATGTGTTTGTGTTTGTGTGTGTGTGTGTGTGTGTGTGTGTGTGTGTGTGTGTGTGTGTGTGGTCTTTAGTATTAGCTATTTAAGTAGTGTGTAGGTCTAGGGGCCAGTGACCGTAGTATTACAAACTTTAGAACATTTTAGTCACATGAAACAACTACGCACCACCGCAAATACTATTTCTACAAACACCAAACCAGACAGTAGCTTCAATGTCGGCGCTATAAATTCGTTCCCCCCTTATATCCCCTCTCGTTGGTTAGGTGAAAGCATACCACTGGCTATACGAAATGTGGCCAACCTCTGATCGATAATGAAACGCCGTTGGCAACTAGCCCTGTTCCACACATCAGTTCTGAACGTACACGTAACTGTCGGGGAAAGGCTAGAGATGCAACCGGTTTGTACTAAATGCAACCGTCACGGCGAATACTTTACTGAACATTGGTGTTGTTTACAGAAAATACAATGGGTGAATGAAATATGACAAACACCACTTATCTTCTTCTTTCCCGGTGTTGAGAAAAAAATGTATTCAAGGCATAGATAGAAAGAGAGAGAAAGAGAAAAAGAGAGAAACAGTGAATGAATAATCCGAATGGGGTGAAAATTGGTAGATGTCATGTTCTAATGTTCTAATGTTTGTATAGTCTACGGCAGTGCAGACCGTGACTGGAGCGCCTTAGTCCCCTCGGCCACCGCGGCCGGCGATGTCATGTACATGTACAAAAAAGTAACGAATTTCATATGAAATGATTGATTCCTTCAATAGAAAGAGCTTCAAGAACTGAGAAAGCCGGCCGCGGTGGCCGAGGGGACTGAGGCGCTCCAGTCACGGTCTGCACGGCCACTACGGTCGGGGGTTCGAATACCCCCTCGGGCATGGATATTTGTGCCGTCCTAGTTCGTAAGTAGTTCATAAGTGGTTTGTAAGTTTAGGGACTGATGACCCCGTAGTTAAGTCTACAAACATTTGAACTTATGACTATTACGGCTTTTGGCCTGGCGTTAGTTTTTGGACGTCCCTTCGAGGTATATCGTCCCTAATTTTGCGCAAATGGCAGATGGAATTGTCAAAATCTCGAGCTTGTTGCAGTGCCTTGCCACACACTGTTCGCGCTTCACAATTAGATATCCAATCCTTGTGCAGCGGGAAGTCCTCTTCACCACCGTGATTGCCTCGGATCTTGCAGTCACTGACGGTGTTAAGAATGTCTATTGTGGATCTCCGCAATCACAGCCCGGATTGGGTACCTTTTTCTACTTGGGGAGCCATCTCTGCACCGGCTACGACGCGTTCTGATTCTGCAGTGTTCGAAACAGGAGATCAGTTCAGATATCTACGTTCTGAAGTTTTGTCATCGGCAGAATTAAAAAAGTTCGATGTCTTTCTGTCGGTTCTACTGAGTGGAGACAACAACATTACGGCAAACCGCGACAGTGGTAATAACATAAACTTGTTGCAGAGGCAGTTGGTGTTGACTTTTGGCCGGCCGCGGTGGCCGAGGGGACTAAGGCGCTTCAGTCACGGTCCGCCCGGCCACTACGGTCGGGGGTTCGAATCCCCCCTCGGGCATGGATATTTGTGCCGTCCTTAGTTGTAGGTAGTTCATAAGTAGTTTGTAAGTTTAGGGACTGATGACCCCGTAGTTAAGTCCCTTAAGCTTAACAAACATTTGAACATTTTTGGTGTTGACTTTTGTTTACTCTACCAAACGACTTACGCAAGCAGTTCGGTTCAGATAATGTAGTGAGCAGGTAGGGCAATGCAACAACAACGTGAATTACATCGACAGACAAAGGAAGGTTGGAAGCAGAACAGACACAGAGTTTAATATCGAGGACCTGGAAGCGGTTTCAGAGAACAGGAACTGTTAAGAAAAGGGAAGGCAAAGGTCTGCTACAGGTTCTACAGGTAACATCAGCAAGAGATTACCGTTATCTCCGGTTAACAGCCTGACGCAAGAGGCTGCATACAATTCAGCTGCAAGGCACCCTCCAGGCAGCAACAGGACTGTCCGAAATCGCCTTCGGGAATGTAGCCTCTATGCACGGAGGCCTACTGTGTTGTCCCATAACCACAGTAGTTAAGTCCCATAGATTTAAAAACGTTTGAATATTTCAGCCGGCCGCGGTGGCCGAGGAGACTGAGGCGCTCCAGTCACGGTCTGCACGGGCACTACGGTCGGGGGTTCGAATCCCCCCTCAGGCATGGATATTTGTGCCGTCCTAGTTCGTAAGTAGTTCATAAGTAGTTTGTAAGTTTAGGGACTGGGGACCCCGTAGTTAAGTACCATAAACTATACAAACATTTGAACATTTTAATATTTTAGGGCAGTCCAGGTGTTGCGTGGCAGGTGAGATCGCTTGGAAGTCTGGCACCTGTGAAGATTTGTGTAGGCGGACATCTGTTACTACTGCTCATCGACTTTTCTATTTGCCAAGTGGCTTAGAATTCTGGCATCCGAACAGCAGCATCACGCAGGGTTGGGTGCCGCGATTTGAGCTTTTTTATGATTTAAAAGCGGTAGGTCACTATGCCCAGGAACTGCATTAAGAAAGGACGAAAGGTTCTGACAGTGTAAGGTTTGGCAAACACGAAGGTAATCAATAATAGCCGGCCGGGGTGGCCGAGGGGACTGAGGCGCGCCAGTCACGGTCAGCACGGCCACTACGGTTGGGGGTTCGAATCCCCCCTCGGGCATGGATATTTGTGCCGTCCTTAGTATTAGCTAGTTGATGAGTAGTTTGTAAGTTTAGGGACTGATGACCCCGTAGTTAGGTCCCATAAGCTCTACATACATTTGAACATTTTTGAATCAGTAATAAATAATTCTCGCCGCGTAGGATGACATACTATGAACGGCACGAAACGGGTCGTAGAATAGCGTGACGTACCGCTATGGTGTGAAGGGTGCCGTGGGTGGTAATCGAAGGGTACTCCATACGACCACCCTTCGTTGTCATGCGACGGTTTGATTTGATCCCACAGATATATGAAACTGAGACAAATTTGTGCAACGGCTTCCTGTCGCAGGTTTATTTTCTTTCCTTGCAACATTTCTTGGTTTTCGTTGTTACTTTTATTGCTACCGCCTGTCACTTTCGATAAGCAAATTCGTAACAAACAGGAAAATCAGGTGCCTTATGTTATTAATTAACCCTGATTCTTTGAAATTTAAAAAACAGTTTAATGCTTAATATTCAAATATAAATAATGAGTGAAACTTCATGGCAGATTAAAATTGTGTGCCGGAACCGGGACTCGAACCTGAGACCTTTGCCTATCGCAGGCAAGCGCTCTACCGACTGAGCTATCCCGACACGACTCACGATGCCGTCTCACAACTTCACTTCCGCCAGTACCTCGCCTCCTACTTTCCAACTTCACAGAAGCTGTCCTGCGAACCATTCAAGACTAGCACTCTGGAAGAAAGGATATGGTGGAGACATGGCTTAGCCACACCCTAAGGGATGTTTTCAGAATAAAACTTTTACTCTGCAGCCGTGTGTGCGCTGATATGAAACTTTCTGGCAGGCCGGCCGTGGTGGCCGAGAGGACTGAGGTGCGCTAGTCACGGTCTGCACGGTCACCACGGTCAGGAGTTCAATTTCCCCCTCGGGCATGGATATTTGTGCTGTCCTTAGTATTAGTTTGGTAATTGTAGAGGGCATTTTAAAGAAATTTGTTTTGATGGAAATGATACCCGCTGGACATTATTGCATTTAAATAATATTTGTGCATCATCTGGCTGGAAAAAATTTACTACCTAAACGGAAAGAAATATTTATTTTCGAAGAAGACAGTACAGTACTAAATTTTTTACAGTTATATACGTATCAATTTTGTTTTCTATCGATTTAATGGCATCTAAACAGTCAATGTAAAACATTGCAGCTTCCAACAAAATGCTCCACCTAGTACGGATGGGCTGAATGGGACACTCTCTGAACTCACATACATGTGGAGAGGCTGTTGAAAATATCTTTATAAAACAATGCATCATTTGAAAATGATTAGTACAGTTTTATAGGTTTGAGAAGTTTCAAATTGATACAGCCATAAATTTTACTCATGTCGTTTTAGTTGGGATATCAAATTATTCATATTGTCCTAATTACATCTTATTGCTCTTGGAACCCATCAGCCTGACACGTAATGTGTTTTACATTTGGGTAGAATATTTTTATTCCTTTTCCGGTCTTCAGCATGTAGGATACGACATCAGTTAACAGCAAAAGAACTCTTTTGATTTAGATCATTCGGCCAAATAGCAGCAAAAATGTAACAAGAAATTTTAGAGTAACCTTATCTTAGAAATACATAAAATAGGTATGTTTATATATGAACGATTTTCACCCGGTGTTTATATACGTTCGTCTTTCGCTCGCTAAGTACTATCAAGAATGGTTCTTAAACCACTTTCTGTAAGAGTTACCTGACCACCTTAGGTTGTATGGCAGTACGACAAGGGCACTTGTACTCACTACGAAGTATTACAAATACAGCACACTTACTTATGTTACTCCCTTTTTCAGTAATTTTCTTAGAAAATGAATAGAAGGTGACCTCACATAACGTATTGTAATATAAGCACTAAAACTATTTATCATGCAGTATAAACGTCTAACAAATGCTTTGATATCGAATAAATTCCGAAATATACATTTACCTGCGAAATGGCCAAAAACATGCAAGCATGCAAGCAACATGGCATTTGAATGAAATTCTCGTCTTTAGCGATAACTATTGCATCTGGCGCAACGTGCCTTGTTCAACCAATGGATGTATACTTCTTTCGCTAGTAGAAAAAATTCGAGCCTTATTCGACAATATTGATATTGAATTCCACAGTCGCAACACCAGCATCAGCCTTCATGCACTCATCCACAATATTCCATGCATCCATATTCAACACGAGCAAGCATGCCTGAAAGGAAGTTAAATAAAGCTGCATACTGCTTTTGATGCTCCTGATAGTGTATATGTAATACGGAAAGGTTACTCAACGCGCATCATTTGTCCAGGGCGCATTTGTGATTAAGAGATTTCTATACCAAAACCCATAAACGTGCTTCTTAATAGGTACAATAACAAAATTGAATAAGTAAATAAATAATAATAATCATGCTATACTGGTACCTGTGTTTCCTATCCTATTCATTATTATACCACTATTTATCAAGCTGACCAGCGTGTACGAGGGTTGAAATTTCAATAGTGGCAACAATGCTGTGGAGATACTATGCAATGGAATCTACTATTGTCGCTGACAGCATACGTTGTTGACATACCTGCCTCACCTCCGAGCAAATGGACTCGCCCGTTCCACGTCATCGGCGTGAGCACAAGCACAGTCACTTGTTAGTGAGCGGTGTCGTTATGTTTCCGAAAGAGGAACAACGGAGATGGATCACGATTGAATGTGCTAGAGGTCGTACAGCACGGAAGTGTCGTCAAGGTCTTCGAGAGGCGTGCGGGGAATCGGAATTTCCGTACAGAACAGTGACACGTTGGGTAAAAGCCTTCAACGAAAGTCGGCAGAATGTGGCAGACATGCTTCGGGCAGGTCTTCCTAGCGTCTCTGAAGAAGAAATGCATACTGTTGCCGCGTTAGTGGTCAGTGACAGACGGCAGACGATTCGTGAGCTCGCCCACGAAATCGGATTAACGCATACGACTGTGCTTCGCATCCTGCAGGAACGCCTGGACATGCGAAAAATGTCACACTTTCTGTGCGACTCACCCATCATTTTGCTCGACAATGCATGGGCGCATACAGCGCAAGCTGTGGTTGCTCTGTTCGGTGGAAGTACTCCCCCCCCCCCCCCCCCACTTAAGTCCTTGTGACTTTTATTTGATCCCGAAGATGAAGGAACCACTTCATGGCATTTGCTTCAGAAATGTTCCAGAGATTCGACAGGGAGTAAACAGTTGCATTCACAAAACAGGCTCTGCTTATGGTGTACTACGCGTTCCACATCGCTGGCAACAGCTTCTTCTCAAAGGTGGTGACTACTCTGAAGGACAGTAAGGTACAACATGTCACGCTTTTGTATCGTTTGTGAATAAATAGTTGCCACTATTTAATTTCCATCCCTTGTATTATTACCGCTGTTGGCAGCTAAAATTGTTATAATAATTATTAATTACACCTTAAGTTTCCATTGCAATTAATATTATTCAGTATCGGAGAGACACTTAGTGAATGTACCTTGTTAGTACTTCGAAGCCGTTGGTAGCCTTAAATTCCTAACACATTTCTTCACGAAAATCTTGCATGAAATGAAGTGTACTTACAGTCTTTACTGCCCACAACGTATCACACAACAAATTTCGTTAAAGTGGTGTATTGCCTGTAGGCTTTCATCTCGAGATCTTCCGGCGTCGTTTGCTTGTGTATTATTTCCTACGTTTCGCCAGCATAAGTGGCTGGCATTGTCGAAAGTTCACTCTCCCAGTGACTCACTGGTGTCGAGTTGGCGGCCGGAGATTGTGTGTACACTTGACAGCACACTAATTACTCGCCGGATATTGCAGCCAGAGTTAAAGTCCGGCACTGGACTGGCGCGAATGAAATGCAACAGTCGTATTTTTCTGTTTACCTTGGGAACAGCGTACGAGGAAATAGCATCCTTCAACAGTGACAAGGAAAACTTGTCAGATATGTTCTCAGAAGGCATAAAATCTTTCCAGTTAACAGAATATGCTTGTACCAAGTATTAACTAGAACTGTAGTGAACAATGGAGATATAGTCGCTGCATTTTTATAAGGAAGTATCTTCATATTGATAGATTAGGCACAAGCTGATCACTGTTTATTATGCAGGTTTATGTATTAGTGCTTTTACAAACCAGTGTGCTTACACATCATCTACAGATCTTAAAATAACATTAGTCTGAATACATGTAAACAAAAATGTCAAAAGTTGGTGAATACACTACTTTTTCTTAATATCTGCAATATCGTTGAATGTGATAAGGTTTCTAAGACGAGTTATTACTGTAATACATGACTAAAGTCACTTCACAATACCTGGCATTTCACGAAGAATGTCTGCAAGTAATCTTGCAGACAATATAATGTTAATAGCCAGAACATCTAGTAAGGTTCTGACTAAAATGTTTTTATGGTAGATTACATCATACATTATCCACCAGATAGCAGTAGCAGTTAAGACAAATATCAGAGTAATTTCTGTTCTGGTGTAAAGAAAAATGTATTTTGAAATAACTTTTATAGATAAAGTATCATTAAAAAGACATTAACAATTTACCTATAACATAGCATTCTAACATTGTTTTTGTCTTTAGTGCAACAACTATGGTTATTGCTCAATACATACATTACAGATTACTTGATAATATTTGGGTATACACACATTCATCAGTAAATTTATCTTAAGTACTGTCGCCATCTGATGACTAAGATATAACGTATTCTATCACAAACAGCATTAGTCAGTGATGAACTGAACACTGGCCATTACCTTTCTGTAGTCTGCAAGGTTACTTGCAGACACAAGGGCATATGACTCTTTTATACTGTGTAAATGTTAAGGCATGCCACGCTACTTCAAATATAGGTATTGTTAAGTGACTTTAACCAAGTAATATTGTAATAACTCGCATTAAAATCTGGTCATATCTAATAGTATTATTTACAAATATTCAGACTATGTAATTTCCAACTTTTGACATTTTATTTAGAGACATTCAGAGTAATGTATTTTATTCTTTGAAACCGTTTATCATTTGTAAAGTGCATCCACGTCATGGTACTTCATTACAAAAAAATTTTTTTTTATTACATCTCAGCCCTGAACATGTCAGGTAGTCTACAAAATAGGTATATGTTCCTAAATGAACAATGTAGATGGACAAATAAGTTGCTGGTCTGGCTCAATTTTGAATCCATTTGAATTCGTTTGAATTTTTTTTTTTTTTTTTTTTTTCACACTAACAGACATTCTTATGGTATCACCTATGAAGCTCACAATAAAGAAGGTCTGGCAGAGCAGTTTTCTCATTTGTTAAATTTAAAAAGTAATGCAGGTAAGTAAAACTGTTTAATTCTTGGCACTGCGGAAAACACGAAATTTCAAATTTTACGTTTACCTAGATTTAAATATTATTTCAGTGAGATGGCGTCCTTTATTCTCTGCACAATGATTTAGTCGAAGTCTAAAGTTTCTTTCTTTCACCTCTTTCCAGCTTTTCTACGGGTATGTTGTCGTCACTTGTTCTTCCGATCAGCCACGATCCTATGGACTTTTGTAACATGAAAGTTCATGTTTTTCAATTTTCATAACTTGAAATTTTTCATTTGGAGAAGCCGTTTTTGAGTTATAAATGTTGGGACCGACGTTTTAGTCAAGTTAGTAAAAATGAAAACAGATTGCGAGTAAAAGGCTGTAACGATTTTGACTTTTTAGTAGATCATTCCATGTAAAATGTATTTCGGTTTTATTTTGGTAAGGGTAACATCTTCAGCAGGATGAATAGTTTCCGAGTAATAGACGAAAATTTGTAAAATGTGCCAAAATTTCGCAGTTCTTTGGCCACAGAAAGTTGTCCGAGGGTTATAAAGGTCTAAAAATTCTACGTACTCTTGACTATATCCGTAAGACGAAAAAATAGAGTGAAGCAAAAAGTAACCTGTTATTGGTCTATGCAGTGACAGTACCTTAAGGATCTGACAGCTCCTGCACCGAACCACCTAGAAGAAACATCCTGGAGATGGCCTACTATTCCGTCGAAATTAGCTCATAATGAACAACTAAATGTCCTCTACACGATTTTCATTTGAAAAATAAAAAATAAAATAATAAAAACATCTTTGATATCTTGTGCGCTTTGTTATCTGCAGCAACTCACGTTACCTCAGCTCAATATGCCAACTATAGACCATGAGTGAATTAGTGTTGTGAAAAACTTAGGAATTAGTGAAGAAAGTCTTATAAAACGTACGTGAACTACAAGTGATAAGAGTATTACAAATGACTTAAGGTACTTATTCTTGAAATATAACCTTCTAGCTAAATTACTGAATACATTTGTGAATAAACTTAAATCCTAGAACTTTATAGTTTTCATTTATGTAATATTATATGAAAAATTAATCGAGTTCTGATGCGATAAAGTGAGTGTTAAAGAAACCAGCAACAAGTATAAATAATTAAGCGAATATTATAATATAAAGTTGTGACAATAAAGGGTAATTAAAACTGCAGTAGAGGTAAAAAATGAGAGTTAATTGCAATTTAAATATATCCGGGGCTAGTTTGCTCGTAAGTCCGTTTCTACCGTGTTAAGCTACGGCACATGCTTTAGAACGTGGGCGAGAATCCAAGATAGGAAAGTTCTGTAAGTGCGGGCCGTTCAGAATGCTCTCAGAGGGGGCACGCGCCAGTCACCCTCACTCTCGCCCGCTCTAGCTGAAGACGCTCCTCTTAGTAGTATAAAGGTATTCAGTATTTAGCACCATCAAGCACGGCGCTGAAAAATGTTAATTACGTCCACCAGATTTTTTGTAAGACAATATTTATCTCGGATCCAGAAGGACGTAGAGCAACATTATTCGTTTGAAAATCTGTGAAAAATGTCAGCAATATATTTCTTTAACAGTTCATTTCATTATATACAATCAGAAAAAGTCTGTTAAAAACACGGGCCCAAAAAAGTGCAAGATTTTCAGTCTTTATTTGTTATTTATAATCAACAATATCTAAAATATTAGTTCACAGAATGATGTTAAAGCTCTTCACGAATAAAACAAACCAAAATTCGTTACTCTAGGTCGAGCCCCTGAGCAACTCTAGCCCGTTTTCGAGAGGGTCTATTTTTCAAATGATCTAAATATCTCGAAAAATACTTAATATTTTTAATTTTTTACAAAAATTGCTTTTTTGAAGTATATCGTGTCATATCAGGCGCGTCCAGAAAGTAAGTTCCGTTTGGTAATAGAATGAAATTGTACACAGATACAGAAGAAAATTTTATTGCACAAAACTCTACAACTCTTAAACTACTTTTCCACATAACTGCCGAAATTTTGCAGGCATTTGTCATAGCGTGGCACCAGGTTTTGTATACCTTCTTCATTGAAATCTGCCGCCTGTGTCTTCAACCAGTTGGAAACAGTGAAATTTGGGGGAAGTCCATAGCGAGAGCACTAATTGTAAACCTACCGTTTTCCTGGATCTTGTCATCAATCGCGTGAACCAGTTCTTCTGTAACCAAAGGTGGACGCCTACATCGTTCTTCATCGTGCACATCACTACGCTCGCCATTGAACTGTCGGACCCATCTTCTCATCATCGAATCACTCATCGCATTTGGTCCGTAAACGTCGCAAATTTGCCGATAAATTTCACTTGGTTTCACTTTCCTCGCATTTAGAAACCGAATCACCGACCTGATTTCACAGGCGGCGGGATTTTCAATCAACGCGGACATTTAAAACAAGCACATCAAAGCGTATGTAACAGACAGCGATCTCCAAATGGCGCACGTTCTTCTCCTTGATACACATCGTCTACACCGCATGTGCGGAACTGCAATCGCAGCGCTGCAGCGGAGATAAATTGAAACGTTACTTACTTTCAGGACGCGCCTCGTACTTAAGGCAAATAATAAGTTTTCAAACATGAATGTTGACGAGTTATACAGAATATAGTTTTCAAAGGTTTGTATTTTTTAGATATACCTCGAAATGTAACAAAGCTATCGATGCGTACAGAACAGGAATCGCTAGATAATTTTTAGGCTTATAGCTTTCTAATTTAACATTTTCCCACTGTAGTTATGATGTTTCATTTATTTAAGAAAATCCGTTTCTTGCAACTTTGCGAATTTTTTTGGCAAATTTAGAAATCTCGATCGAGTTTTATTAAATAGAAACTCTATTTGAAATTTAATTTCCTATACGCCCATATTTTTCGTTTTCAGATAATAATTTTTGCAAATTTAACATTACACTGTCGCAGCTAGGACTACAATAACAGCTGGCCGTTTGTGAGCTGAGCGCCGAGGTGATCGAAAAATATTTTTCAGGTGATCTCACTGCCTAGACACCCAGTTATTTTTTTTTCCATTTAGCAAACTGAATGTTCACTGATATTCCAGGCGAACTAAAACTGAGTGCTACACCAGGATCATAACGTAGGCAGGACCTTTGCTCTTTCAGAGGACCTTCTGAGAAGTTTGTAGGATATGAGATGAAAACTGTCGGACATTGAGGTGTGAGAACAATATTATGGCAACCGAGATAATGGTAATAACAGAAAGTTGCTGCTGATGAGGTTGGTGTTGACTTATTGCAACTCAGCAACCTCATTGGTTCAACCGAAAAACAGACAATTCATAGTTTCACTAGTCTCGTGATGATTCTCTTCTTTAGCAGTCGATCCAGTGTTGACCTGACTAAAAACAAGAACCGTAATTCCACTGTAAAAAGCTGTGTAAAAAGACTATGTGGAGTTTCTAGTTTTCATCCAGTTGCATTTTTCTCAAATTGTTTATAAATGATGTGATCTATTGCGTTAAAATGATGTTAACACAGGATTTTTTACTATGTAATTATTATTTTTAAAGCTTTCTCCAGGATATAGTTCACTGCCAAGCCCGTGCTAAATGACTCAACAGCTTCACCCGCACTCCACAGTCACAAGTAAAGCCAGTTTATGGTAATTAATTTACACTGTCACCAAAAGTGTTCTTAAAATCTGAGGTGTTCATTTTAATATGCTCGCAAAATGCTACGCAAATCAATCCAGATGAATCTTCACACGTTCATGAATTGCGTAACAAGCCACGCGGTTTCAATCTTGCATAATACCGTAATTTCGTAAAAAAAAAAAAAATAAAAATAAAAAAAAAAATAAAAAAACTGTTTTTATTACTAGACAGTCCACTCGACATACTAAACATGTTAATATATTTTTTAATCCAATAAATGAGCTCGTTCCGCAAAATAGTTCCAATAAGTACGGAGCACAATCATGGAGATGTTAACATTATCGTTTATAAACTCCGACTACTCTCTTGCACCAAATCAAACGTGAAAGTTACCGAATGACCGCACGCAGTGCTTTAATCTGATTGGCTAAAGATATTAGGAACCAATCGGATCACAGAGAAAGCCCGCGCAAACCCGCGCTTTCTATATACGCCTATCAAAAACTACCAAAATTTCAGAACTAAATGCAGAAAAAATATTTAAAAAATAGTAAATAATGTAATATTTACGTATTCTGCCTTTTCCCTGTTACCATGAACTGACGGAATATTCATATTCAATTGCCCCACTAATATTATCATACACACACATGTGGAAAATATCTTCCAAACCCCAGACTAATATTTATCAACTTCTATTCGTCAGCTCACTACCACATCTACCAAAAATTCACATACATGTACCTCAGTGGCGGACTAAAGGGGGAGGGGGAGGTCGGAAGGGGCGGACCGCCTCGGGCCTCTTGGGGGACCTCCAAATACCTCTAAATACCAAATCTCAAAGGTTACTTTTTATACTAATACATGTATTTCCAAGTGGACGGGGGGCGGGGGGGGCTCATTTTGTTTTGCCGCCGCCCCGGGCCTCCGACAGCCTTAGTCCGCCCCTGATATACCTAAACACATAACTGTAATTAAATATTATTAACTTTCAGATATTTCTATAAATGTTCTATCTATACATTCAATTGTTCATTTGAATACTACCTAGACACACGTCTGGCCTCTGTCTTTCAAAACTAACACTGCCTACTCATGTTCCAAGAAGGTAACAGGCGTTGCGCTCTTACACACGTGATGTGTCCAAGGCCTCCCAGCTCGACCACCTCAAAATTTGATGAAATTTGTACAGAATTTTCCTTATGGCCCGACATGAACGTATGAAAATTTTCAGGCTCACCTGTAACTTGGTTCACGTACTAGAGCCATTTTTGTGAAGACCACTTTTACCGACACCGAAAATTTGCGAAGAAACCTTCAAGTTTAACATTCGACTGTTCCTAATGTAAATTGGTTCTTGGTATGGCGGTACAACTTCTTGTTCTCTACACACAAATTATGCAGATAGAGTTCAGAAAGCAATTCAATGACCGTTTTTTCGGTTAATAGCCCGCCGAGACAGTACTGCAACTCAGCTGCAATGCACCCTCCAGGCAGACATCAACACAAACAGGCCGATATCGCCTTATGGAAAGTGGCCTTTAAGCTCGGGATGTCACGTGATTGATTTACGAACGCCAAATTTATGCTGTGTTCCATCCAGGCTATAGTCACTCGTACGATCGCCAAATGTACGCTATGTTAGCCGTAACCAATACAGGCAAGGAAAATAAACTTTGAACTACCAAGGCAAGACAGGTGATAATATTTTAACGGAAAAATATAATGAAAATGTGGGCGAGATATTAAAATGATAGTTGAAAGAGGTAAAAGTTCGAAAAGGAGTATGTTTGTCAAAGCTAAACTCGGATATCATATAATTTTGGGTTTTTGTTAAAATACGGTCAGAAAGAATATTATGTGTTTGGTGCATAGGTATTACCACAACAGTAGAGTCGTAATCATATCACCATATGTTTATTATTTAGATTATTATTTTGGTCCGAAATGTTTGCAAAAAGCTAGAAAATCTAAAGTGGGCCACAAAACACGCCAGTGCTATTGTTTGTCTTCTGAAATGTAGAAGCACTAAGAAGGTCGTTAGAAAGGAGTCGCCGACCGCGGTGGCCGAGGAGACTAAGGCGCTCCAGTCACGGTCTGCACGGCCACTACGGTCGGGGGTTCGAATCCCCCCTCGGGCATGGATATTTGTGCCGTCCTAGTTCGTAAGTAGTTTGTAAGTTTAGGGACTGATGACCCCGTAGTTAAGTCCCATAGACGTTACAAACATTTGAACATTTTTTAGAAAGGAGTCGAAGAGAACGGGAGAACCGAGCTGACAACTATCGAAGATAGAGGTCAACGCTATTGCGGCAATGTTTTCGCGTCTAGTACCGCACCGTCACGACTGTTTGCAAAATTATACGTGTTTTCTTTTTTGAACATCTGCTCCGCCCTCACTGACTTATAATTGTTGCAGAACTACCATATATTATGTCCTGAATTCGAAGGTAGGACCTAAATTTGTGCGATGTATTAGGGGAAACTTGAATATGGAATACTTTGCTACAACATTTCTGGTAAATTATGTTTCAAGTGGGGCTTCGTAGTATCAAGTGCTTAGGTTTCGGTGGAGGTTGTAATACAATTTGAATGGTATATTTAAAGAACAGTTTTGCTATTATCCTGATGGCGCTCGTATGCGACAAGTCCTCCACGATTCCAAGTACAACAGTAACATTACGATTTAAGGGATTCTATTTGGGTGGTTAAAGAATTCCCTCAACTCCTGCCAATCATACTCCATTTACACGAATTTATCGCTGAAATGCTTGCAACTGATTCGGGCAGTGTGAATCATTATTTCTTCATACATTAGAAAATCGAGCGACCAGTGAATTTTATAGCTGCCAGTACGTCTCTATAGAACTATGCGTTTCAATGGAAGTAACAGTAGCGCCCATGTGCCATGTTATGGTGTGTGTGTGTGAGGCTGGAGCATGAGCGGAGGGTACAGAGTATTATTAATATTTTGTATGCGAATTGGCGACTTGTAAGTACGTGTTAAGAAATATATAAAGTTCTGAGCCTGTTAAAAACTTCGTTACATCGACCTCAAAAGAAAGTCATTCCTTTCGGAAATCAGTCGTAAGTAATGCGGCCATATTTGCCTAGACTAACATCAACTTCTAACACTTCTACATTGTTACTTTAATCCTCCTCGCCCAATGTTTCACCTATCTCAAAGGAACATTCTTTGCAGCGAAATACGTAATAGTACCAATAATTACGTAAAAACCTTTAAGACATAAGTCATATTAATTATGACTGCATAGAGGTCTATCAGGAATAGTTCTGTGAGTTATATGCAAGTTTCGTTTTTAAGCATCAGCTTCCACATTTGTAAATATACAACAAAACGAGAAACTCGTCGAACGCTCAGCAATGCGGATAGTCACGAGGTGTGCACGGATGCTCCTGCCATCTGTCGGTAGCCTGTTAAACTACTTCGTGGATGTGCGGTGCCTGGGAGGATACGAAATATCGAGTTGGAGGAGTCTTCCTTACTTCTGTACAGATAGCATTCCGTTGTAGAAATACTCTTACTTTATCTTTGAAAGTCACCCAGCTGCAATACTTCCTACTCTACATTATTACCTACAAATCGCTGGCCGATTGTGTTAAAGTTTACTTTTTATTTTAGAACTGCTGACGTCCCTGTACAGAAAAAAAAGTCTCTCCACTTCCTTCCTCCTTCCTATCTCCCTTGACTGTAAATATGAAGATTTATTACAGTTTGCATAGTATATATACTTTACAATGAATACTTTTTTACTCACTGATGAATTACCACAAAATAAGATGTCATATGAAAGCAGTAAACAGGCATAGAAAGCTATTTTACTGAGATATTTGTCACCAAAATTTGCAACAACCCCAGTATATCATCTATATGTTACTTCCAATTCAATTTGTCATCGATTCACACACCAAAATACTTTAAATATTCTACCTCAGTTACAAAGCTGCTCACAGAATATATTTATTAATGGTGTCATCCCATATATCGTTCTTGTTGTCGTTGTAGTTGTTCTTCTTCTTGTTAACTATGCTGTTCATTGTAACTTACCCACATTCTTATTTTCTTATATTATCAGATCTACTCCTGTGTGACCACCAACTGACTTTATAACCCTGTAGTCACCTGACCAAAAATCCTGTTATTCTTGCCACCGAACTTCACTAATCCCCACCGTATCCATCTTTAACCTATTGTAACGTTTCTGCTATGTTGCAAACTCCTAAAAATCAGTTGCCAACATAGAAACACAAAACATCGGACACCTAAAGTAAAACTTCATTACCGGACATGTGAGATATCACATCTTCGCCTTCTGATTGAAATTCTATTTACACTATTAGTAAAACGCTTTTAAGAAATAGTACGTTCATTTAAATATAACTTTAGCTGTCCTTTTACGTAATTTTCATTTTTTAATACTTTCGTAAATAATAGCTGCAAACACTAAAAATGCATTACACTTAGTTTCGGAAATTGCTGAACCTATATAGATACTAATTTGTATAAAAACAACAATGCTACATGTTATAAACTATTGCACAACATGATTTCATATATACCTTTTGTTTAAATAAATTAGGGCAGACCATGTTTTATATATCACTAGATCCTAAATTAAATACTGATAATTTTTCATGCACTAAAATTAATAATCCGTTTCGTACTAAGAAACTATCTTCGAAATTAACAAAACTACGACAACCATATACAAATCCGTATTAATAAATATTTTGACCGCAAACTGAAACACATTAAAATACCATGTCATAATAATAGTACGCCTACACACTATTGGCAAAACAAATATGTGTGCATTTAGAAAACACACATAATGTAAATAATTTGACGACTGTAAACACTAGTCAAAAGGATGACGTTAAATTTGTGTACTACATTTAAATACAAATGTCATGAAACAAGTACATACATTGACATAAATAGTCGAAGCTTAAATGTAATGTTTAAATTTCTGTATTTTGGCATATTTAATGGAAAAGAATATTGTTTAATAATGAATTACAAAACTTTGTCATCAATATTATTATTACATGGTTATACAGAAAGATGTTGGAGAGAAACCATGTTTTATGCAGTTTGTGAGTGGCCAGAAACCTGTAAGCAGCTGTGTTGGCTTGCCGCTGCATTTGTTGATTGTGAAATGTTTAAGTGGAAATAAAATCGTTTCCATATCAACTAAAATGGTTTTAATTTAAGAGAAGATCCTGTAGAATCAATTTCTTTAGTGAATGCCGAAGATAACTCACAACGCAATGGACTTCAGACAGCATATAAGATAAGTTCAACTTCACCTACAGTGGAATGATTTCGTTATAGACTGAGAACTAATAAACATTTCCGTGATTCAGGAATATATTAGGGCTCAGTTTGAGTCATTCCGAAAAGAGGTGATGGACGTTAGACTATGAATGTCTCTTTTCAAATTTTCTAACTTATCTACCCAATTAGTGGTTAGAACATTCCATCCTCCGATCTGTGTAATGCCAGTTTTGTTTTTGTTGACGGCGACGTCTTCCTCAGTAGTCCCCGCACTGAGATCCGAATAGGGGTCTATTTTACCCTCCGGAATATGTTATCCAAGAAGACGTCATCATCCTATATTCATTACAAGCTTGTCTATCATTCACTCTGTTGCCCTGTAACCCCTGAAAAGGCTGCTGTCGCTCTTCAGGAACCACATGTTTTTGTGTCCCATCCTCGTCGACACTTTTGTGTCTCGTTTCCGCCGGTTGTCCTGGGTGTCGGTGGCCGAGTACAGAGGGAGCGACACAGGAAGGTAGGATGCACGCATGTGCGGGTACAGAGTCTGAAGTGACCAGCCAGTGGGACAGCAGAAAATGTTCAAATGTTTGTAAAGTCTATGGGACTTAACTATGGGGTTATCAGTCCCTAAACTTACAAACTACTTATGAACTAACTAAGACTAAGGACGGCACAAATATCCATGCCCGAGGGGGGATTCGAACCCCCGACCGCAGTGGCCGTGCAGACCGTGACTGAAGCGCCTCAGTCCCCTCGGCCACCGCGTCCGGCGGGGCAGCAGAAACTAGAAACACTAAGCTAGATTAGAACCAGTTGTATATTTCGTAGAAACAGGATATACTTAACTTTTACAAAGTTCATGACTGCCAACTAAGTGTGCTGCTGAGACATAGGTTAACTACGTAGAGGCCTGCCTACTGATGAGTCCTAGTGCCTGTCTTAATCCCAAGTAGCCGGTGCAGTTCTGTGGTGGCCACGAGCGGGGTTGCAGCAGAGGGCGCTCGTGGCCGACGTCTTAAGAACGCCGCGCCGTGCGTGCATGGGGGCGCGAGGTGAAAGTACGAGCCGTGCACTTTAGACTTGTGCGACACCACACATGTATGTCCAGCCTTTCCACAGGTACCCCTCCGCTGTGGTTTCACCTACGGTACGGCTATTTGAATCACTGAGGCACGCATGAACCACAGACACCGCCGAGGTGGGGTGACTTGCGTGCCTCAACGATACAGATAGCCATTTACCGCATGGAACTATATATAATGATGACATAAAAGTTTTCTGGGTATGGTACCGCGTCATGATGTAAGGCTATTACTTAAATAACCAACGTTTCGGCCAACGTTACAGTGGCCTTCATATGGGTAACTGGTGTGAGCTGGAGGTTACTACACTTTATATTACTTTCATTTAGAGTTTTATGAGTTTTATCGAAATTTAATAATAGACCATATGCAGAGAACCACTTAATAATTTTCCGAAAGACATGACTGAAACCTGTAGGACCCCATTCTTGATTAGCCCCCAGTTTGAAGAATCAGCTGATTTTTTGCAGTTTACTTGAAACTCTTACTTCAACTTTCTCCACTCTTCCAGTTAAGTATGAGTACAACATTTCTGTCCTTCCCACTAATACCCCAATTCTGAAGCTTATATAGAAGAATTCCCTGAGTTACAATATCAAAAGCCTTTGAGAGGTCACAAAAAATCTCAATCTCAATGTCCAGTTATTCAGAGCATTTAATATTTGATCAGTGGAAGCATATTCATATGAGTAGCCTTGCTGGAAACCAAACTGACATTTTGTTAGAACCGTTTTTCACAAATATAGGCAGTAACTGTGCAGAAATTTTTTAGTCGGTGGATCATAGTTCATTGGTTGCGTTAATTAACGCAATTACTAGGCTGTCTCCTTCTGAAATACTTTACATTACCTACATTATAAGTACGTATTAAAAAAAGAGAAATTTGTCATAACTACGGAAGAAACAGAGCGGGTCGAAATGCATCATAATCTCAGTATTAATGGAAATAGTGTCTCTATATCTTTATCACGTGCAGGAAATTGAAATATTGAAAAGCGTTGCATATATTGTTGTTGTTTATGATGCTTCAGTCCAAAGATTGGCTTGCTGTAGCTCTCCATGCTACTCTATCCTAAGCAAGCCTCTTGATCTCCTCATAATAACGGCAACCCAAATCCTTTTGTACCTGCTTACTGTATTCATCTCTCGGTCTACCTCTGCGAATTTTACACTACACACTTCCCTCCAATGCTAATGTGACGATTCTGTGATGTCTCACAATAGGTCCCACCATTCGATACTTTCTCTTATTCAAGGTATACCAAAATTTCGTCTCTCCCCAATTCTTTTAGTAACTCCTCATTAGTTACGCAAGCTACCAACCAAATCTTTAGCATTCTTCTACAACACCACATTTCATAAGGTTCTATTACCTATAAAATCGACGTTTCACTCCCGTACAAAGCTATACTGCAGCAAATTCTTTCAAAAATAATTTCCTAATATTTAAATTGATTTTGAATGACAACAATTTTCGCTTTCTCATAAATAATGCTCTTCTTCGCATGTAATGTATAGAAAGTGAATTTATATATATATATATATTACACAGCTTCGGTGAATTCAAATCCCACAGGAAAATGAAACAACTTTTATGCGTCAACTGAGTGCAATATATGTAGTTAGAAAGCCTGAATCGCACTTGAAAGATCACAAATTTATTTTTTGATTGGTTTTAGAAATATAAATGTTACAAAATTTATGACCATTTTCGACAATGTTATCATTATGAAATACAGAGAATCTCATATGTCTGTGTAAAACAGATTTTGAAAATCCAAAGGACCTGACCTTTATAAAATCTTCCACCTAAAGACATTTGAAAACAGTGTGGACAACTGACGTCATTTACGGCTACATAGTTTCGTTTGAGGCAACCGCACTGCTGAATACTGTTATTGAGATGTAAGTGTGGAACACAGTGTACTGCTACTCTGTGTTGCACTAATCTCACGAACCACATGATGTGTCACCACTGGCTATCTGAGCAAGACTTGTCAGTATTATCAATAATTTAAAAACAAGGGTAACTACTTTAAAGTAACTGTTATCGGAAAGAGTAGTATTTTTCGGCTTAAGCAGTGTAAACAATTGAGGAAGTATTTTTGTACGGAGTGTTGTCTAAAATTGTACCGTAGCAGAGATACGGCGACCTAGAGACATATAATTGCAAAAGGCAATTGAAATTTAGATCTCCAGAAGAAAGGAATGTTTTGAATATTTCTCTGGTTTTCATCCAGGTGGCACCGTCCAAAAGGCGCAATATTTCGTCAAACCGAATTACTGCAAGCTTCAGGCGTTCCTGGTGTCTTCTGCTGGAATCTTGAAAGAATTTTGTACAAGGGGAAGAGACCAGGAGACAATGAAAGGTATCCAGCAATGCTCAAACAGATTCCAGGAACGCCTGAAGACAGCAAGATGTCGGCTTTCCGAAATACCCCACATTCTCGAAGTTATCACCCGGCTGAATACTCAGGAAATATTCACCATTTCCATTCGCAGGAAAAACATAAAATCACAAAAGAAAGGAATGTGTCGAATGGGCAGATAAAGTAAAGAATGAGGTTCTGTTACAAAAAACTGAATAAGAAAAAGTAAGTGCTGCAAATCGTTAAGAGGAGAAAAAGAAATTGGCTTGACCATACATTTAGAGGAGACTACGTAATGTAGTAATGTAAGATGCACCAAAGGGAATAGCGATAAAAGGATGATCAGTACAAAAAGATAGCACTGAACTGATAACATCAAAATAAACATATCATTCGCAGCTACTAAAATGATTAAGAAGTTTCAGTAACAATGGATGACAATGAACTATTAATTATCGACCTTTATAATTGATAGAACGCATCACCACTATCTTTTTTGAAATTTTGACGGCTAGGAAAAAAACGTTGCTATGATTATTCAGTAATGAAGAGAACTATTTAGACTCACATATCTCGAGTAAAAACATAAGAAGTTTCGGTTTTAGGAAATAATGCTTGGTTTAATTGGAAGTTGTTAATCCCAAATTTTGTTACTATTTTACTGCAATTGAGTCGAGTCATTGTCATTACTATTGATTTATTGAGACCCTGATTTAGCAGAAACATTTTAATAAAACGAATTCTGAACTTAATTTCGACATTTCAAACTACGAAAATATGTAAGTCGTATGGAGAAAAGACAGTAGTGTATTAAAGGATAAATTCGAAGCATGGCTCTTACTTCGGAAACATTCCTCATCACGAATATTATGTTGATATTTGTTGTATTTGTGCGTCTATTGCATCTGAAGAAACCAATATTTTTGTTTGCGTTACATGTTTCGACGTTGTTACATACAAGACATATTCAATGGATGGCCTGAAATATACATTAATTTCTTTATAAACGATTTTCTTTGCATTTTTTATGGAGGTTAGAGACAGTTTTGGCACAATCTATTTCACTATGGAGTAGAGGCATGTAAATTTGAGGCACAAGTTTTATAGATATGTACATGTGTGTTATTGGTACAGTATTTCCTTACTTCTTGATGTTTTTCTTTACCCTCCGTTGAAATTTTAGTGTTCCAGCATTAGGATATGACTGGGTTTATTTTGATGTTACCCTTCTTTTTTTTTTTTTTTTTTTTTTTTTTTTTTTTTTTTTTTTTTTTTTTATTTGCCAAATTCTGAATGTATTACCACTACTGAGTGTATTTTTTTTATTTCCCTCCACCTCGTGTGTGTGCATATGTGTATGTGCATATGTGTGAGTGTGCATTTGTGGGTTCCTTGAGGTGTACGTTTGGACTGTAATGTAATTTCCTTCTCCCCCATTCATTTTTGTACTGTTTCTCTCTCTCTCTCTCTCTCTCTCTCTCTCTCTCTGTCTCTCTCTTTTCTCTGTTTGTTTGTTTGTGTATGTGTGTGTTGTGTGTGTGTACTCGTACGCGAACTTGCTTTCACTTTGACGATTATTTAATTAAATTTAATATAGGATTTTCTTTAATGTGTGTCTATTCATTTAGAATATGATTGTTTTCCGTTATGGCTGGTTTGATGTGATTCTGTTTCTGTCTTGGTTTAAATTTTTTGTTGTGGTTAGTGGTCTTAATGATTTTCATGTCCTATTCCATATGGGATGATGTTTTAGGTTTCCTGCAAATGTGTAATGAGCACCTTATGTGATCTTTGTAGCTTGTTTTGAATTTCCTGTAAGTCATGCCCATCTCTAACAGGCCAACAGTAAACAGATATATACTTGTGATATGCACGCCGTGGTTAACGGACTCCTAGAACAGACTAGTATACAGCTGAAATGAGCAACAGCGATCAACAATCTAGCATTACGCTACCACTAACCTACAAAATAACACAATCTACACTAAGAAATAAGAATACTGCGACACAGGCTAAAGTGTGCTCCTGTGAGAGGATTTAGAATTGACCGCGATAAAATCCTAACAGATAATAGTATCGGACTTGTGATATCTTCACCTAAAGATTTTATAATACAAAGGGTAAAATGCAAATCGACATATAAAGGTCATACAGCGATAGAGTCCAAGTAAAATACTGTAACCACACAACAAATTACGATCGCCACTCTAATCTACATATATAAAAATGCATGTTTGTCTGTATGTCTTCTATATTTTCATAAAACATTCATTCGATTGCAATGAAACTCTGGTGAACTGTTCGCCGTACCCACACGTAGGTTTCTGACCCAAAAACAAAAAAGTACGATACACAGCTCAGGAGATATGACGTCATAAATAAAGAGAGAGCACCGCGTGAGAATACCAAGATTTAATGCCGTAAAACTGTCTCATCAGGCATGACCTTGTATCAAATAAAGTTAGCATTGCAGATTTGCATGTTACTATTTATTGCATGTTATTATTTAATTCTCTTGCATCCAAAATTAAGCTATTTGTTTTCTTAATCTCTATCTATATAACAGTGAAAGGACACTCACTCTCAGACTAAACACGAAATCTAGAAAACTACTTCACCTATGAAGCTGAAATTTGGTAGGAATGTAGTTTATAGGTAGAAAAAATCAGCTAAGAAAGTATTTTGTGATAGGTGCATCGCAGAGCATACTTCTCCTACAGACTCACGAAATCTACAGTTTCATTCCGATCTTCACGAAATTTAGCAAGCTTGACCTTCAAAACAAGAGGAAGGTCACCATCTACCTAAAGTTTCATACGGTGCATGGGGGAGGGTACTTTTCAACATAAAAATGGATCCCTAAATACCTTGGTCGCACCATAACTTGAGAATGGCTCCACCGATTTTAAGAAATAAAAGTGAAATATTTGAGAACAACCAAGTTCGTTTTTCAATGTGACCGTGAGTTTCTATTGCATAGAAATCTATAGTTTTGTTCTGATACTGATGAAATTTTATAAACTCTACCTTAAAAACAACAGAATGTCACTGTCTGTATAAAATTTCGTTCGGTGCATGGTGGAGGGTACTTAACCTACGGAATTTTACAATTTTACTGGGCACATAAATGTTGTTATGGTACATGACAGAGAGTACCTTGCAGAAAACTTTGCTGAGAGAGGGAAAGGTGGAAACGAACAGAGAGATAGGAGATAAAGAAGTGGATGCAGAGAGAGGGGGCAAGGGGATGTGGACTAGAGTGTAGGATAAATAAACACTCGGGCAACGCTAGGTTTACAGCTAGTTACACAGTCCTAAACTTACACTAATCATTGTTAACACTACATTGACTGATCAGTTTCATTAACAAAAATGATTAAATAAGAAACATGTAATAATTATAAAATGCTCAAAAAACTGAAAATTGCAAAATATAAAATTTACCACAGAAATTATAGATAAAGAAACCTGTAGTCTTCTTTCATTATGACAGGCACAGCTCACAGTAGCCTAATGTTATGCTGAACCATTAATATGAAAGTTTGGAGATAAATTTAATGACTGTTTCTCGTGGCAGTATGATTCTAAATGTATATTATTTTGTTTCTAAATATAGGAAAATTACAAATAAAGAACCTTCAAGTACTTCCGATTTAATGTAATCAACACTTTTGTTCTACTGTCTGCCAGTAAGCAATCATACTGTAAGTTAAAGTATCAAAGTAACACTGAAAATTTTATCATCAAATTATAAATTTACTATTTAGTTTATTTTTAAATATTATCAGTATCCTAACTACTATAACTCGGTCTTTTGTTATAGTTTTACACAGACTGAAAATGGTGGCCCTAAAATTGAACTTCTACCCGTTTGACTAATTCTCAACAAAATCTTGAATTTTGACTATAAATGTCTGTCAATTTATGCATTAGCTTCCAAACAAAATCTAAACCCACTGAAATACAAGCCACTAATACAGTAATCACAAACATATGCAATCGAAATAAGGCCTAAATTTTCTTTAGCATTTCTAATGAGTTATATGCTTCAATGCTCTAGTAACAAGTAAAGAATGTGAATGACCTTTAAATTAATAAATTAAATTAATAAACGAATTTTGTGGACACTAGGATACACACGTTTACAGGAGAGGACCCCACTCGGTACGTGGTTTAGGATAATCACTCTTTAGGAAGAATTAATTTTTAGTGCTGGTTACCATTATGAAAATCAAACACAAATTCTTGCATACAATTCTAAATAAAGTTACATTGCGAGTGAATGTGGCTGGCCATAGTAACAATGTACAACGTATCGGGTCTCAGTAAATGGAGACTAACACATTTCTTCTGAACGACGAAAGGAATAAACCGATTGCCACCAAATTCCGATGTATCTAGCACGAGAACCGCGGCAAAATCATAGCAAGTCTTGAAGTAATTCCTCACCAACTTTCGTGCCATAAAATCACACAGCCACTGCTGCTCACTATGCGTAGATGCAAGCACACACCTCCTCCTCAGCCTCGAAAGTCCGGTGGCGCTTTTCCACCTTTTCCTAACACATTGGCACTTTCCGTTTTATGCACTATCACACAGGCCTTTACATTTCAATTTAACATTATAAATACACGCGAACCTCCGTAAAATAAAATAAAAAAAAAGTTACATGGAAAATAAAGAGTAAAAAAAAAATCTTCAGCGATTTAAGACAAATACGTTTCTTAAACTACGCCTGGGAGAATTACTAGATCGTGAACTGTAAATGGTCCTCGTCTTACATTTGGGCAGATATATTTCGCGACATGCAGCTCGGCGACCTTTATGTGAGCGCCACGGGGTATTTATTTTCCGGCTGAAAGTTTGCCAGGACTCGGTGCCAAGTTCAACAAAGAAGAACGCGGCCGTGATATATTTCTGCGCCTTCGATGCACGTTGTAGTTGCCATCGTGAATACGGTTCGAAACACTCCATCTCCCTGCGCGCCGCGACCGTTTGTGTTGGCAGCGAATCTCACACTAGTGAAACACATCCGGCAATTCCCCAGCCGTTTAATGCTAAGTGAGATCCTTTAGGAGAAAATATATATACGGGTTTTTCCAGAAGCTGCGGCAAACTTTTATCAGCACAATATGCTTATTTCCTCTGCTGTATTTTTATGAGATGATTTAAAACAGAAAGCAGAGATCAATGAAGCTATAAGTTACGAACATACAAAAATTTAAATTTAATGAAGCTCATGAAATCATGTCTACAAGTAAAACATAGTATCAGTCATGCAGTGATCAGCAGTTTAAACTTTTAGTCTTGCCCCGGGATAATTGTTAATTCACAAAATTCTAGACTAAAAATAAAATAAAAATAAAAAAATAAAAAAAAAACACGCTCTCGTTTTATTTCCTTTAAACATTCATATCTTTGTGGGTAATGAACTTCCTTCCAGAAAAATTTCTAGTGAAGATACGATCCTTTGATTTTACTAGTGAACAACATTGCAGACATAATTAAACCAGAACTGCTTTACTATATTATCTGCAATATTTTTAAAAACTATAATATTTTCATCATAAATCCAACTTGGTGCCACAAATGTTTGTCAGGTAAGGCAGTTTAGAAAAACAGTCTACATCACCATCACAGAAGGTTTCTTTTATTATACTGGTTTCGACGAATTGCAGGTCATCTTCAGAAACATTCATAAAGCCCATGAGACCGGTACTGACGTCTGCAGGGCTGCCGTGACTGCACTCTGGCTGAGAGTGCATCCAAATTAGACCTACAGAAATCAGCCGTTAAATAAAATAACCTTCTGGGATCTAGACTGTTTCTTTACAACATAAATATCTCCACGAAAGATCGCTGTTCAGTGATAGGTAGTAGTGTTTTAGCTAGCAATTGGTGTACTGATCATTTCTGTCAGAGGAACTGGCATACTGTAGCTATCCTACAGTACAGAATTAAAAAATTTAAACAATACGCATTTCCTGCAGCCCAGCCAAATAGTGCAAATCGTTTACTTTTTGTACATAATTTGTCCTCTACCGTGGTGGTATACGGATTATAAAAGCACCATTATTTCCTGGTCAGTTCCTGAGAAAATCACGAAAACCCATGACTTTCAGTACCTACCACAACTAAGAATTGTAGGAAGATAGTTAATCGTCTGCAGAAGATTTTGAGTGGCGTTATCTGGTGGACAGAACTGGTGTACCCTGCCAATTGTAGTTTCGACTAGAAAAGAAAAATAGCGAACCTTGGCTTCACCAAGAGCGATAGAAAGTGTTGGCTGATTTATTTCAGCTGTCAATAAAATCAGTTAGTTTTTATAGGTTTCAGAGAAGCAGCCGCCATCAGCAGTCGACGCGGCGAACGGTATTTTGGACGTATACGCAACGCTATTTTTTAAGATATTTTTGAGCAGGTTAGTACAACAGTACAACATTAATCTTGACATTATGGCAACAGCCTTTCCTATGGTTTCTTAATGATAGAATCACGTATAAGCGTGACACCCTAGCCAACCTCAGTCTAGTTTTTCTTCTGCTGATTGGTTTATTTTGTTTTTAGTTGTATCATAGCGACGAGGAGGAACGGCCGAGCGCATTCAGGCGCGATGTTCCGATGCGAGAGACAGTTCCCCGCGGGGGTTCGAATCTCCCCTCGGGCATGGATGTTTATGCTGTCTTTAGTATAAGTTAGTTCATAAGTATTTTGTAAGTTTAGGGACTGATGGCCCTTCAGTTGAGTCCCATAAGCTTTACAAACATTTGAACATTTGAGTATCAAAGCGATACTGTTAACGGATGCTTTCCGCCCTTTTTCAATTGTTAAAACTTTTTCATAACTTCACTTTCACTTATTTTTCTATTTCTTAAAGGTAAAAAAATTACGTCTTCATCTCTCAGTAAATAGTTAATTTTTTTCCTTGCTGATACTCTGCCAATACCACACTCCCGTACCTGGTCAGATCACTTAGCAGTAATATTTCTATTTGGCACTTACAGGAGTGGTCGTTTTGATCATGTTGAGTGCAGTGAAGGATCACTTAACTGTCTTGAACTGAAACGTGCACTGCCTTCTGATGTCTGGTCGGCTTTTTACGGTGGTTTTGTTCCAATTGCAGCCGGCCGCGGTGGCCGATCGTACTGTGGCGCGCCAGTCACGGTCTGCAAAGCCACTACGATCGGGGGTTCGAATCCCCCCTCGGGCATGGATATTTGTGCCGTCCTTAGTATTAGATAGTTCATAAGGAGTTTGTAAGTTTAGGGACTGATCACTCCGTAGTTAAGTTCTATAAACTCTACAAACATTTGAACATTTGATTCCAACTGCAGTGCCAACAGATTTGGCGTGGAATAAATATCTGTCCCGTGGTGGAGATAGGCTGCTGGCATGTAACGTGATAAAGAGCGCTTAGAAGTGGGTCTCAACAGATGGCGCTGAACACACAGACATACACAGCTCACAGATGAACATGGGTGTTTCCTGATACTTGGATTCGAGTGTGAAATTGTAGCGACCGCGTTTGACAGCTGTAAAATGCCGTCTAGGAAACGTAGAACCTCCTTGGAGTACCGTTCCAGAAATGAAGTGTAGACATCATTCGCTCGCTTTCACCATATCACCCAACTGCTCAGGCTACCACCGATATGAAACTGCCCAGTACTATAAAAAGCGATGTCATAATCGCTGCAATCAACATCTCAAGCTCCCGGTGAATTACCGTGATGTGATAAACGCTGATCTGCCTTCGCCATTGCATGCACGAAGACTGCGGTCGCTCTGACCGACTATTGTCAAGAAAGACTTCACGGCCTTCTTTGCTTACACTTTTCAAAGCGAGACAGGTTTCCTCTTATGCGAGCTGTACTTTCCTGTAGATCTATTTGGGCGTTCGACCCCTGCTCCATAGAAAAGCAATTACACATTTAGGACATGTGAAGCACAACCACCATGTGGTCGAGCTACCGGCAGAAAAGGCCTTCCGAAGCGAGAAAGCTCCAACGCTGCAAATGCAGGCTTTATTTAGCTGAAAGGAAAATGGAAACTAAGACTTTTTGATTTCCGTCGTATATTTATTATTAAGATTCTACATTTGGCCGGGGTCTGCTATTTAAATTTATCCCTTCATTCGCAAAGTGGAATTATGTTTCCACATAGTTGTTGGAAAACATTTTAATAAAATAAACAGAAAATTTCAAAAAATTATTTTCATATCTGGACACCACTGGAAGGGAAAAAAATTAAAAGAGACTTCAAAGAAGCAGGGGACTACGAAGATCCAATCAGGCCGCCCCCGAAAGTCTGTAAGATCTGTCCACTGTAACGAGGAATCACCAGTTTCAAATGATAAGAATAATAATAATTGTTATTATTCTTACTATTCTTATCATTTCAAATCCCCCAACTCCCTCCCCACACTCCTCTACACCTCCCTTTTATCCTTTCCCGCCCCCTTCCTTCACTGTATTCATTGCCGTGATTCAAATTCCCTCCTATCAGAGCCTTTAAATTCCATCATGCAATGCGGAACTTCCATCCCCACCTTTACCCAGCATCCTTCCCCCTCCACTACCCACATCACTCACAGTCTAGCTTGTGTTTATGGAGTGGCTGTGTATAGTTGTCTGAGTGATTGCGTGAATGTATGTGTTTCTTTTTCTGACGAAGGTCATGGATCAAAATTTATATTGTGTGAATGTGGTTATCTATTTTCGTGTCTGTCAGTAGCTCAGCGAGCCTCTTTACGGTGAGTTGTTACTTATCCTCCATAAATGATATTCCTACCGGATTTTCTAATGTGAAAATATGTAAGTTAATAATGGGACTCTCTGTGGATGAAAGATAAAATGTACCTTGTTAATCGTTAATCTCAAGATGTAACGTATTATAAGTGTTTGTGTATTAATTTTCACTAACTGTAAAATCGAAAGCTAAATTAACTGAAAATTTGCAATTATTACATCATTAGCTAAAGTTCATATTCGTCGTCACATTTGGTGTTGTCAGTATTTGGACTGAATAAACTCTATGAGCAATGAAATAAGAAGTTTCTGCTTGGTGGGCGATATGAAATATTTATTTTACAAAATTCACATGTCCATTTCGTTCTTATGATAGAACATCATCAGTGCAGAATTATAAGTCAAATCGCCCACCAAGCTGAATCTTATTTTATTGCAATATTGTGGTGGGCTAGCACAATTTCCTTTGTGGAATCAAGTTACACACTCTATGAGCTCTTCTCTAGGATAGGACAATTGTAGCACTGTCATTACTGCTACACTTCTTAAGGCCTTGTTCGATCTTAGATGCAAGTACGCATCGTAATGTTTCGTGACCAGGGAAGCCAACTTAGTGGGGAAAAGTACTTTTCGCCCACTCCCTCCGCATCAATATAAAATAACGAACATCGGCCCCCGCCAATTTTCAAACACGCTATTACTTGTCGCAGCATTTTTTGCGATGATATTGTGTTTATATTAAGCTGACTGGTTGAGAGCATTCAGAACATCGATGAAACGTGGGGTGCAAGTACACAAAAGCAAATTTATCTGTCAAATGTACAACCGCCCCCCCCCCCTCCAGTAATATTTTGAAGTCTGCACCTATCTTGCTACTCAAATGTGACGCTAGATTTTTTGCTGTGTTTCCACCACTTTTATATTGCTTTTTACCAAAATTGCAAGACCCAACTTCTTACATCCAACTTCTTTAAAAGCTCCAGAACAACGGAGGCATGCGCTGCACACGAAATGATTACCACTTGATTAATAATGATAGAATAAAAATGGCCGATGAGTCCGTCGTTCGGTTTCGTCACATATTGGATTTCTATGTGATCTTTGTACAACGTGTTACCTCTCATATAAATTTGACTATGATAGCTCCTGTCTCTCTTGATGTTGCATTTTGGGTGTCCAGTAACGAACTTCGCAATGTCTTCTGATGCGTGTGATTCAGCCTACCTGTTGTATGGGTATTGCTATATTAGCTACACTGTTCTGGTCATCACTGTCTTGGCTCGGAAAACACTTTAAGAACATGGAAATAGATGACATAATGCAAAATATAGTGGTTTAACCCACACTGAAATGAAGTATTCAAAGTATTTGGGCCGCGGCGAAGAGGGCAAGAGCAATGAGGTGCTAAGCTCCAATGCGCGAGGCCGTCCCCGTCGGGGGTTCGAATCCCCTCTCGGGCATGGATGTTTGTGTCGTCTTTAGTATAAGGCAGTTCATCAGTTGTTTGTAAGTTTAGGGACTGATGACCCCGCAGTTAAGTCCCTTAAGCTTCACAAACATTTAAAAAAAAAAAAAAAAAAAAAAAAAAAGTACTCGGAAATATTTTTATGTTGCTGTGAACCGGTTTACAGATGGAAACAGCGTCCTCTACATTTTTTCCCGCTAGCGTTACCGTAAAATCTATACATACATTCCGCAGGTTACGCACTGTTCAAATAATCACACCCGAGGTGTAAGCGCACATTCCTCCCTCTGCACTGTGCTTGACTGTGGAACGAGCGCTTTAAAAAGTGATTGAACTAATTAAGTTTTCAGAAGGCACATATAAAATTCCGCGTTTCGGTTTAAAAATTCAGTGTTGATTATTACGGTTGCGAACGACTGTTATTTAATTCATGCCCCACTGCACTCGAATATTGGAGCAGAACATACTTACTCAAGGGCTCTTTGTTTTCCATGTTACTTACCATACACGTGCCTTTAAATATACTTCCTACAGTCAATGACTGAGTGATTATAAATGTTAAGAGACGCTGCATTTTGACTTTACTTTTAGCCACTTGCTGTTGTTATTCACTTTCTTGCTATTCTTTCATATTCGTTTTAAAAGATGAAGTTACACACACACAGGACCGTTACAACTGGACCTGCCTCAGTCACTCTCTACTTGCTATTCTTTCATATTCGTTTTAAAAGATGAAGTTACACACACACACAGGACCGTTACAACTGGACCTGCCTCAGTCACTCTCTATACATGAGCACAAACAAACAAAAACAAAAGTTGCGCACAATTTTTAAAGGATGATAGATTTAAACATGTCTGTACGAATTCAATAATATTGTTTCGCCTGTCTTGTATCGATATTTGTATGTAAAATGTTATATGAACTTCTTTGAGTAACTACGTCTATATTTTACTCTGTGTAACATCTCCGTTAAAGACTATGTATGTGAGTAGTAGCTGAACAGAAAAAGAGAGTCAGTGTGAAGCTCTGGTATTGAATGGACGTGCTGCTGAGGCAGCAAGGTTTGTACGAGCCGATGGAATAATTTTGAAATCTGATTTTTACAGACACAGTTCTGTCTTTATAAGATTTTGTATCATTCATATATGTATCAGTCTCAGAAATTTTTTATTTTTCTCCAATCATAAGGTAATGTAATCATTTTTGCTAATAATAATTGAGAAAGTTAAACTTGTAAACCTGTTTAATTTTTTTTAATTAGAAAGCTAACCCTCTTCCTTTCATTGAAAGTTATTGACTATTAAAGTTAAAGCATAGCATTGACTAAGCTAAGTTTGATTAACAGATTTCTTTATTGGAGAGGCGTATTAATGATAGTAGTGATTGTTGTGTAATACTGCACACAAGTGAACAAGATACTAAGTTTCTGTCATCATTTAGCGGTTAGCGGAATAAGTTCTCGCAGTTGCATTATTAGAAAGTGATTTGTGTCCCTTTTTTTTAGATTTTTCAGGCAGTCAAAGTTATAGAGTAGTCAGAGAGCCTTATGCAGACTATGTATTGTTCTTGCTTTGTTCAAAACAACCGTTGCGCTTTCAATCAGTCTAAACGCACTGTTTCTTAATTAACTGCGCAGGTAATAATATTAAGGCCATAACCAAACAGAATTATAGTGTCAATAAATAATAAATGTATTCAACTAATTTTTAATCAGCTCGATTGAAAAGTTAGTTAGCTTGAGTGACTACCAGATTATGATAATTATTATTGCTGCATTTAACATCAGATTAGTTTTGAACGAGTAGCTTTAAAGCAGACCTCCTTTAGCTGATTCACAGTTGCCAAATCCCTGTAGCGGCTCTGTTTTTCCGATCAATAGAATAGCCTTACCTTTATTCCAACAAACAACGTACCAGTTTTAAGATACACACATAAAAAGTGTTCCATTAACACAAAGCTAGGGGTTCACGACCGTTTACAAAAATGAAATAGGAATAAAAAATGTTCAAATGTTTGTTAAGCTTATGGGACTTAACTACGGGGTTATCAGACCCCAAACTTACAAACTACTTATCAACTAGCTTATCCTAAGAACGGCACAAATATCCATGCCCGAGGGGGGATTCGAACCCCCGACCGTAGTGGCCGTGCAGACCGTGACTGAAGCGCCTCAGTCCCCTCAGCCACCACGGCCACCTAAATAGGAATATACAAAAACAGCATTTCAGATCTCTTTATTGCTCATGAAAACAGAACTTGACAAGTTGTACGAGAATAATCTAGACATTTCTATTTTGTATTCAAGATAGGTACGTACATCCCCTTCATATCCGGCAACATGTCCTTTTGCACTGATGCATACTACGGACCAGATCATCAAGGAACTGTTGGACCAAAATGTCCAACTCCACAACGACGATTTGGTAGAGATTTTTCAGATTGCTTGGTCGGTCAAAGCGCCCAGAAACAACCCTTTTCAATGTATCCCAGGTACGTTCCATAATGTTCATATCGGGAGAACATGCCATTCTAATCTTGCGATGCAGTTGTCATGAATGAACGCATTCACAAGGAGTGCACGACGAGCGCGGGCAATGTCGTTCATTGACACGAATCCTTCACTGGAATGCTGCCGATATAGTTGCAACATATGTCGGTGTATCCATTTGATTGCCTGCTACGACTTTCGGTGACGTACGGTGGCCTCACATGCCCCCACAAAACATCAGGGAACCACCACCTTGCTGCACAAGCTGGATGGTGTGTCTAACACTTTCAGGCTGTCGGGGCTGCTTTCAAAACGTTTTCGACCATTGCCTGGTTCAGAGTAGATGCGTGTCTCATCTGTGAATAGCACTTTATGCCAATTTTCAGAAGTGCTTTCAGCATGCTGTTAGTAGGCCCATCAGGACTGCACTGCATGGTGTCTAGGTGTCAAAGCTAGTCCGCATCATGAACGTCGAGAGTGAATTTGCATGTCATGCAACCTATTACGTACAGTTTGAGTAGAAGCACGAGATTCTTTGGATGTACGAAAGTAACTATTCAGTATTTTGGCGTTCCTCTCAGGGTTTCTCCCAACTAAAATCCTCAAGTAGCGGTTTCATGTACTGTGGTAGGCTTTGAGCGGCCAGAGCGAGACAAGTCATCAACAATTCGTGTATCCTTGTATCTCCTCCTCGTTCGAACATTGCCTTGGTTCACTCCAAGATATCTGGAAACTTCCCTTGAAATTCCCTCCAGCCAAAAAAGTAACAATGCTGTTACAATCCAACGTTGGAATTGATCTACGCATGCTCAACAACTACTCTTGTTGGCGCTGCAGGCGCACATACATATCTGGGCGTGTTTGTGGTGCACTTAGCATAATAAAAAATCGCACTGACATGTTTTATGGCCCACTTTAAATTCGTAGTTTTATCATTTTTTGCAAACATTTCGGACAAAAATAATAATCTAAATAATAAAAAATTATAGTGATATGATTACGACTCTACTATTGTGATAGTATCTATGCACCCAATACGTAACTCTTTTAGGAAAAAAAGAGAGAAAATATTTGGAAGTGGCGGGTCTCGAACCACGGACTATGTGCATTACAATCTGACACGCTGCCCAATACACTACAGCGAACAGCTACGAAACTTATTCTTTATTTTTGTACTATTGATGGCAGTTGTTAACTGATGCAAATATGTCATTTTTAGACACTAGATTATCATTTATCGAACGAAGAACGATGTGTTTTTGTTAATTTTTCAGTGCGCCGTTGCTTTGAAATAAAAACGTGTAAGTTATAATAAGAAAATCATCAAACACGCATCGCAAGATGGCGTATGCCAGAGACAGTTCTCGGCGTGCAATATCACGTGACATCTACGAACGGCTAGTTTTCGTAAAATCTATGGACGGTGTCAAATCGTCGTTATTTTTGCTAATATCTCTCAAACGATACGAGATATGAAGAAAACATAACAGAGCAAAGTTGTAGAGAATTTACTCCTCTACAAATTCGGTTATTCAATTTTCGTGTCAGATGAACGATTCGTTTGCAATTATAATTATATTACAAACGGCTTTTTTAGTACTACTGCCGTATTTTGTGTCCAAAAGATTTGAAAAAGGGAGGTTCTGGTCTCTAGCGGCCTACAATCATGTCCGTAAAATTTGGTGCTGATCGGGTGAACGGTTCGTCTTAAAAAGTGGGAACACGTTATGGACAGACAGACAGAAAGACAGACATCCCAAAATCGCCGTTATTTTTGCAAATATCTCTGAAACGATACGAGATATGAAAGAAACGTAACAGAGCAAAGTTATAGAGTATTTTCTCCTCTACAAATTCGGTTATTCATTTTTCGTGTCAGATGAATGGTTAAGCCGTTATTTCCGTTTAAATTTCGAGCTGTTAAAAAACGATCGCAAAAGACCACTTTTAGTGTTACTATCGTTACCTAAAGTGAGCCAAAAGACATTTCTTTACAGTGAAATAACGAAGAGAACAATATATCACAGTGATTTATCGAGGAAGTATTCCAGTGACATATGAAATGAAATAGTTTATAATACAAATGAAATAGCTTATAATACAAACGAATAAGTTCTCACTTTATATACTGTGCGTTCCTCACACACTTCCTCTGCTACGTTATCACATACTGTTTCCCCACCACACTCTCCTCCTGCTATTCCTCCATCTTCTCTTCTTCTTCCTCCAACGCCTGCACCACTTTATCCACCACGTCCTGCTCCTCCATAACCTCCTCTTCCTCCCCCACATCCTCTTCCTCTATCACCTCCTCACCTTGCTCCTCCACCTCCTCCTCCTACTTTCCCATGCCACTTTTTTTTACTTCAACCAACACTACCTCCCCGCCGCTTCCCCTCCTGCTTCTCCTCTTGCTCCGCCACCTCTTCCTCCACCGGCTGCCGCCACGTCGTCCACGTTCTCCATCACCTCCTCCAACTCCACCACGTCCTCTTCCTTTTCCTCCTCTTTCTTCATCACCTCCTCACCTTCCTCCTCCTCCTCCTATGCCACTTTCTTCTTCTTCAACCACCACGTCCTCCTCTTCCCTGCCGCTCTCTCCTCCTCTTCCTCCGACACCTCCTCCTCTACTTTCTCCGCCACCTCCTCCTCCTCGTGTTCTGCCACATCTTCCTCATCCTTCCTCCCATCTCCTCCTCCCCTTCCTGCGCCACATCCACTTTTAATCTAATCCTGCCAGTGTATCATTTTAATATATGAAATGAAATGTTTGTAAATATTATGGGACTTAACTGCGGGGTCATCAGTCCCTAAACTTACAAACTACTTATGAACTGCCTTATACTAAAGACAGCAAAAACATCCATTTCCGAGGGTGGATTCGAACCCCCAACGGGGAATGGCCTCGCGCATGGCAGCAAAGCGCCTCAATGCGCTCGACCGCTCCGCCGCAGCTTTAATATATGATTCATGAATAATATGAACAACAGTGGTGACAAATTACAGCATCGTCTTGCCACTGAAGCCACCACGAACTTAATTCAGATCTATAAAACGTAGATACAATCCCCTGTTCCACTCATAGCACTTCTCCATTGTGGCCACATTTAGTCATTTGATTTTATTTCACAACTATTTTAATGTGAGGTAAATGTAAGTTCGATCTCATCCAATGCTGTAATTTTAATTTCGTACTTATTTTAGAAATGTTTATGTAATTTACTATTATCTATGTATTGTTGTATTATTTTTGTTAGGAAATTCTTCTGAAGAAGACTAAATTACTTTAACCAAGTTTTATGTACATGAACCATTTTTTTCAACTGGTTGGCTGAAATTTTATTCACTTTTGGATCGTGTACCACCGTTGATGATCTACAGCCAAGTTTAAAATTTAGAAAGTAAAGTGTTATCGGAAATTCATTACTCATGGCATTTCGCCAATTTGTAATCTAGTTCGATCACGATGTGCTTCCGCACTGAAGGTATTATTCACCTGTTAATCTCTGAAGTAATGCTTGTCAAAATAAACTTGGACTATTCCAGGGGTAGCTGCGTCGCAGTGAAGAGAGAGGAAACGGCCGTCGTGTTAAGTGAAGTGCGAGGCTTGTATCTGCGCGGAGAGGCAGTAGCTGAGCAGACGGACGCTGGCGCAGCCTGGCGGCGGCGGCCGTAACCTCGCAGTCCGGAGAGAGACGACACGGCGCGACTGCGCCCGAGCCGGCCGCGCCTGCCGTGTCCGCAACCCGCGGCGCAAATTTGCGAGCCGGGGCGGCCAGTTAGGCAGTTAGAGCGGCTAACGCCCCGCCGTCAGGGGTCCGCGGCGCCCAATCCCGGCAGGCTGTAATCGTAAAGCGTGTCCACTGTCCAGTGTCCAGGCCTGCCGGGATTAGCCCGCCTGCCGCGGAAAACAGCGGCGCCAACTGCCGCCGACTCTGCGCCAGACGGTAATGGGCTCTACCAGCACACGGAGGCTTCTCCGCTGATACACCTAGGGAAGAGCCGAATTAACGTTCACGGGTGAAGAAACAGAAGCTTTGCCGTATTCTTTTAGAGACCGCAGAACGACTTTGGAGCTTCGCTTAAATGGAACAAGTCAGTGGCGTAACTAAGGGGGGGGGGGGGGGGGGGATGAGGCGGATAGAACCCCCCCCCCCCCCCAAAAAAAAAAAAAAAAATAAATAAAATAAATAAAAATAAAAAAAACGAGAGAAAATAAAAATAAAATCGTATAACAGCAATCTGGTAAAGGTAAAGATTGGAAACTTCGGGTGTTTTACCATAAGCTTTCACTGGATGGGGGTGAATTAGTTTCTTCAACGGAAGTGGTAGATGGTAGTCTGTCTGGAAATTGACTAAAATTTTGCTCGTCAAGTAGATCTATCCCCCCCCCCCCCCCAATGCAAAGTCCTAGTTACGCCACTGGAACAATTCATTCCTTGACGTCGGCAGGAACAGATCGTGCTTTCAGAAGACAGCGAATGTGGACCTGCTCAGAATCCAACATGGATTGTAGTGAATCATCTGACATACAGTCTAAGCTGTGAAGTCCAAGCTGTGAAGGAATGGGACTTCAGGATGGAGAAATAAAAACTTTGCGGGTTGCTGATGACAGTCTAATTCTCTCAGCAAGGGACCTGGCAGGGCAACTGAACGGAATGGACAGTAAATTACTGCATGGTTACGATATACAGTGGTGATATATTTATCAATATTTTTTCGCAATAGCGAATTTCACTTTGCGTCACTGTATAAGGTATAGATGTTCTACCAAATGGTGACATATGAAAATTTGTGCCTTGCCGGGAATCGAACCCGGGTTTCCCGCTTTTCGCGTGCGGTCGCCTTAACCACTAGGCTACCCGAACACGAATCCAGGACAGTCCCAAATGTCACCATTTGGTAGAACAACTATACCTTATACAGTGATGCAAAGTGAGGGGGTCGCATATTTGAAAACGTTGAAAAACACTGGTCTGTGGCATACAATATAAATAAAATGTAGGGTTGATGATTAATATGTTCCGTGGTAAGTGTCCATCTGAATATCATTATGTGAAGCATAATAGTGCGGCTATCATCTGTAGTAGATCATTTAAAACTAGATAAGGATTTTTGCCTAGATGTTCTTCCAGAACTTTTTTTTTTTCGATATATGTGGGACTTCTGTTTGGATTTGATACCTGTGTCCTTCCTCCATTATGTGTTTTAGAAATCTAAAGGGAGAAAATCTGTAGCAGCCCTATAAACACGATCAGTCAGAGAAACGTTGCTAGCGTTCTAAGCACAGCACTGCATTAACAGAAGAATGGCATGATTTAAACGGTTGGCTCTTTCTCCTCTAGTGAGGCTCCTGTCTTCCCGAGTGCAAACCTAAAATTTTGCGTAACATTTAAAAGATACCTTTATTCGACCGCTACGAAACTTAACAAGAGCACCCGGCGGGCTAATCTGAAGATCTCACAAAATTTCTTCACCCTTCTTTGAGTCCATAGGGGACACAAACTTAGTATTATACACGCTACGAGGTTGGCTAATAATGCTAAGTACGTAGAATGCTGATCTTTTGTGGCGTCCGTCGTGTCTGTCCTAGCCTCCTGAGTCCCCGACTATAGTATACTATATTCCACATCTTGAAGCTTTCAAAATTCTTATTAGATAGCTAAATCAATGAAATGGCTTTCTAAATAGTTATAATCATTTCTCACAGCTGTCAGGACCTTCCGGGATGGTTGCAGACACCCAGGAATGTTGTGCTCTCTAGTTGAAATTTTTAAACCTTCAGGATACCGAGTATAGTATACTAGATAAATCCAACGAATGTAAACAAGTAACATTGTCGTGAACTTTAAAATTTTCCCGGCGGATAGAATGTTCATTGAAGTTTCGGGTATGTACACCTGCAGCAAGTGTTTCGATGAAACGGATATTCCAAAAGCACTCTCAGTAAGAAGAGGAACAAGAAAGTGGAGAAAAAAAGAGGACGGACTGTCAAAGTCTCTTGCTTCTCTTGTGGGTAACATTTCTTTTGAAATAGCGAGAATTCTCCATAATTTTCAGCTGAATGTGATTTTCGGCCCATCATCCAAAATTTCAGACTTGCTTGGTTCAGTAACTTGTTGTTACGAAAGACTGGCGTCTACAAAGTTTCCTGCCAATGCGGTATGCCTTGTATAGGCCAGACTACGCGCATCATTGAAGAACGTTGCAGTGAACACAAACGCACACACGCCTTTTGCAGCCAAGCAAGTCTGCTATTGCTGAACACCGTATTTCCACCAGACCACTCTATGGAGTATGATAAAACGGTAATTTTGACAACAGCAACATCTTTTTGAAACTCCAATATTAAAGAAGCTGTGGAAATATGTGTCGCGGAAAATCATGAACTGGGACAGTAGCTACCAACTTGATAAAGTGTGGAATCCCGTTATCTCTAAAATTTGCTAAGATCGAAGACTACAGAGAGCGCCTACGTCGGCTGTGAGCGGCAATGCAGGGGACAGCTCACGTCCGCGGCTCCACCAGCGAGGGCGCTGCCGTCAGGTAGTGTGGCCTGTCTGGTTATAATTTTTTGATGCATGTGCTGTAATCGCCAAGTTTGCTATATATAGCGGAACGCTGGACGCTCTCATCTCTCTCCTATCCTCCTGAATCTCGGGCCTCTGCCACGTCTTTGGCAGCATGTTCCTCTCTCTCTCCACCTCCATACTCTCCACATTCTATCCGAGGGTAACTTCCATCAACTTCCTCTCCCGGATGACGCTCTCCGTCCTGATATATACCCCTCCTATCAACCTCAGCCTTCCTTGAAGATTAGTGCCACATCCCCCTCCACCTATCCTTTTCCCTTCCTCCGCTTGGATCCCCCCCACTCCCTTCCATCCCATCCCATCCCCACTCCGCCCCCTCCCCTCCTTTTCTACCCACTGCCACTGCGTGGCCTGCTCAGTGATTTTAATTCTGTGTCGGTGATTTTAAGTGTGCAGTGACTTAGTGATTCGAGTGTACCATTGTTTTTAAAATATCAGCAACCGCCGGATAGGCAAAACATAGTGTTGCCATGTGTTATAAATGTGTCCCTTCGTCTCGTCGTCATCGCTCCGTTTCTTTAACATGAACGTCTTATCACCGTGGTTTTTTAAGTTCTAAATATATACATTTTGTCATCTTTTTCACAGTCATTGTCATTCCACCCATTTATCTCACCGTGTCTACTTTTAAATTCTTCATATATTGTCACCTGTTTTTATTATTTTAAATCTTCTGTTCCCATACATGTATGCTCTCGGCTGCAGAGCAGCCCCTTCTGGGGTTTTTAAAACACAATAAAGGAAATAAACGTTCTCATCACGTAGCTGACTCTCCAGGGTGAGGAGAGAAGCGTCGCATCACTGCTGAACGTTACGGAGGAATCCTTCGCACAAAACTTCCCCACGATCATGGCAGGACACCATATGGGCAATAGCCGACGGGGACGGCCGAAGGGCGCGTTCCTCGCGGCTGTTATTCAGCTTCTCGCGGCCGAGGCCTTTAACCGAAGAAAGTGGACAGGCGAGGTCGAAGAAGAAGCGGAAACTAGTGCAGAAGATTGACCATCCGGCCACAAGCATTCGCGTGTTTTCGTTGTGCCGGTGCGCACGACACACTCGTCTGCACACAACATCGGGAAGCTGCAATGCGGTGCGCCAATTGTGGCGGCCCCCACGCTGCTAACTTCCGCGGCTGTCTCTATATCCGGGATTGTCGCACGGGTGGGGATTCCAAGAGCACCGTCCAGGGTCAGACAACGGTGACTGCAACGCTGGTTGCGATTGCGGCCGCTCCGCCCCCTATTCTACGCGCAGGATGTTGGGAACCATCGGGAGACGGCGCGTCGGGACGCAGAGGAGCGAGGCTCACATGACTGGCCGCGTCCATCGGCGGATGACGTTCTGCTCGCCCTCCAGGCCGCGATGGCTGAAGAGAGGGCGCAATATCGCGCCTACTTCGACGCAGCCAACCGCCGCATTGAAGATCTAGAGCGGGAGCTGTGCACGCTACAGGCTACTGTGGCGGCCTTCACTTCTCCCCCGCATGTGAGGTTGAGTAATCCTACTGATGTTGCCACACAGACTGGGGACGATGTTGCACCGGCAGGTCACTGCTGAAACGGCGCCTATGGAGGTGGACGCGCCTCCGCCAGGGAAGGACGACACGCAGGCGGCACTGACGAGGCGAAGATGCCGGGAATGATGACGCTGACGACGGCGAAGACGACGTCTTGCCCATTCCGGACAAAAATAGCGTCCATCAAGTCTTTTCCATGGTCGCCTTATCCATCCAGGACAAGATATATCCGCATTTTCACAATCCTCACCCATTCCTCCCCCGCTCCCAAAAACCACACCCGCCCTACTTCCGTTCCACTTTATTTGAATCTGACCAAAGGCCCATTTGGTCGCTTATAGGCCGCCAGGGCTCTCGAACCATCAATAGTTACCCTGTGTTCACAACAGTTCAATGGAAACATCTGTCTAAACTGGCCCGCATATACCTTCAAGACCAACAGTCTGACCCTGCCTCGCCGTCTGAACAAAATTCAGGGCACAGCCTTCGAGTCTTCGCGGGAAGGTTCTTACAGCGAGACACCGGCAACCTTTCAACAATACCTGAGAATATTTTGCCAACAACACTAATTAAAGAGATACCTCGATAGTTGAAAAAAAGGCTCCTTTATGTTAGCTAGTTCATAAGTAGTTTGTAAGTTTAGGGACTGATGACCCAGTTAAACATTTGAACATTTTGAACTATGAGCTTTATTTGCCATCTACTCTAACTGCTGCCTGACAGTCTACGTAAAGCCCTTTAATTGTCTGCCAAAGTTTGCCTCCTATACCATAATCTAGAAGAACTGACAGTAGCTTCCTCCTAGGAACACGTTCACAAGCCTTTCCTAGATCTATGATAGATACAATTCCCTGTTCCACTCATAGCACTTTTCCATTACCTGCCGTAAGCTAAAGATCTGGTCCTGACAGAGACCTAAACCCACACTGATTTTCATCTAACTCTTCTTTCAACAATACCTGAGAATATTTTGCCAACAACGCTAATTAAAGAGATACCTCGATAGTGGAAAAAAAATCTCCTTTACCTGAAGATAGCAAGCCGATGTCTGGCCGAAATATCGTGTGATGCATTAGATGACAACCGGCTGCATATCCAAAACTTCTATGAACAAGTTACATTGTCATCCAGCTATGCAATTATGGTTGTCATTTTCTTCTCACGCAGCGTGCATTTGCTACCATGTCAGCGGGTGTTCATTGCAGCTGTAGACCCGTCTACTTAGTAAACCGTGCAGGGTGTCGCGTAGCCCCTTCAGCCGCGGAGCGCGAGGCAGGCTCGCCGGCTGGAGCGGAGGAAATGGTGACAAATCGCCGCCGGCTCAGGCCGACCCGCCGCTCGCACCGCCGCCTTTAAAATTCGCGGCGGGTGCGGCACTTAATATGCGGCACGTACAGGCGGCGGCGACTGTCTGGGCCGGCGTTTAGCACGTCTTCCCTCCCCTCCCCCTCCCTCGCCCCTCTCCTCCGCCTGCTGGAATCCCCCTGCAATTTCCTGCGCCGTTCGCCGCCCGGCGAGTACCGCCAAACTGGTTAACACTCCGCGCTCTACCTGCCGCGTGCGCACTTACTGTCTTCCGAGAGCGCAATTGCCTCGCAGAATTCCTTCCTGTTCTCCTCCAACTTGTCCTCATTTTCACGCTATTCTTGGTCCCTCTCTTCCCTCTGTCGGATATAAAATCGCTCGTGTAACGGCGTACTGGAATACTGCGAAGATCAAAATCTTAGTCTGTTCGTGCTGGAGACGACTGCAGATCGTTTCATAGCTCTCTTAAATATTGAGTCGTCTTTTCTCTAGCTTTCCAGTTCTTCTAAAGGAACATCAACGTTGGGGCGAAATATCACAGATGTTCTTGGAATAACAGTCCATAGTTCTCTTTCACATTTCTGAGTCAAACTTCGCTATGTATGGCGTCACTGATGACGACGACTGCTTTTATCATTTACTTTTATCGTTCAGTACTCGAGAACTATTGTCGAATAAAAGGGAGATAGAAATTTGTAACGGTACCAGAACATAACATTAATGTAAGAGTAAATTCAAACTGCTTAGTCTTTCAAAAATGTTCAAATGTTTGTAGAGCTTATGGGACTTAACTACGGGTTCATCAATCCCTAAACGTACAAATTACTTATGAACTAGCTAATACTAAGGACGGCACAAATGTCCATGCCCGAGGGGGGATTCGAACCCCCGACCGTAGTGGCCGTGCAGACTATAACGCGCCGCACAACGCTCGGCCACCGCGGCCGGCGCTTGGTCATTAGTCCGTAGCTTACAAACTACTTAAACTATGGTAAACTAACCTAACGACAACACAAACTCCTGTGGCCGAGGGGGTACTCGAACCCGTGACAGCGAACGGTCGCGCGCACCGCAGCACGGCACCCCAGTACGCACGGCTAATCCGCCGTGGCAATGTAAGAATGATATGGAATATCATTTGTGAGACCACGTATTATCTACGCCTAAATCTACAACGTTACTCCGAAAGCTACTTCATCACGTGTAACAGAGAATACTTTGTGTATAAATGTCACTTCTTCCTTTTCCTATTGCATTCGCATACAGGGTAAGGTGGTACAAATTCGATATAGGTACAATTCCGATCAACATAATTTTTCAGTCTCTTATTGTTAGTAGCACTTGCCTTTGTGTGGCGTCGTAGTGTAGCAGTTTTCTACGGCTCCTCCTGTCTTTACCAAAACTTCACTACTTTATGCTAAGGAGATATAAATTTTTTCCTGTTAAGAGGTAAGTGAAGCTATTTAGTCTAACGCGTTCTTACAAATTTTCTAGTTAAGGATGACTAGATTCTCTGCCAAAAATGCAATTTTTGATACCACTAACATGCGTTGGTGACAGAGGAAAAAAGTGCTTTTTATGTGGAAGATGCCAGTGATCAAAATTGTACCAGGAAGTGATCACAATTCTATCTAGTGTGGTACCATTTCGGTCGATTTTTCTCAATTCTGTAAGCTTTTTTGTGTTTATACCAACATTTTTAATTATCTAATATTTGTGCTACATATTCATTAAACATCCAATAACAATGCTATAGGTAAAATAACTTATATTCTAAATTTATTTAAAATTACAATAACATTGGTCCGAAATGATCGCGATGGTACCACCTTACTCTATTTCATGGAAAAATGATTGCAGATACGTCTGAGTATGGACTATAAGCTCTCTAATGGTATGCTCTTGGTTTCTTCCAGAGATATATGTAAGAGGAATTAATACAGAAATGTGTGTTCTCGGAATTTTGAAAGAAGGCCATAATGTGGTGCAGAACCTGTCACCGGAGTTTGACTATTGTCTTCGAGGCGCTTTCTAAATAAACCTGTAACGAATTGCGCAGCTCTCCTTTGGATTTTCTTTATCTCCTCTATCAACTCAATCTGTTACAGATCCCACACTGATAACAATACTGAAGTTATAATTGTTACTTTGCTATCTACTTTCTTTGTAAATGAACTACACTTCCTGAGGTTTCTTCCAATGAATCTGGATATTGTGTGTGCCCTCCACTACAAATCACTCCTTACACCGTGTTCTAGATATTTTATAGAAGTAACTTGCTACCTGTGATTGTTGCAATTTGCCTAATCATGTAACAAAGGATCTTTCTCTTTATGTGTTCGCAGTACGTTACATCGTTTTTGTTGAGAGTAAATAGCTATTCTCTGCAGTAAGCGTCCATGGGCTGCAGATCCTCCTGCATTTCGCTAAAATTTTCCAGCGTTTTCACTTCTCGATGTACTACAGCATCTTCCGATAAAAGCCACATTAAACTTCTGCAGCAGTCTACGAGATTATTCAAATATACTGCAAAAATCAATGGTCAAATAAGGCCAACATTGAAGAACGCGAAGGGTGAAATCATTTTCACGTCGGAAGACTTCTCTCCTTTAAGAATGACATGATGTCTACTGTTAGCAAGTATTCGGATAGACATTGCGTAACTTTTTCGATGTTTGTCGTATTTCCTACATACCGGCCGATAATTTGTGTGTGGAATAGTTTATAGTTCTGTCTTGAACAAATTCAAAATCCACTTGGATGCAAACATTTCTTTTCGGTAATAATAATTACTTGTTGCTGAGTGGCCTGGTGCAAGTTTTTCAACTGGACGCCACTTCGGCGACTTGCATGTCCCTAACCTGCACCAGTTATGACACCATAAAAAGGGCTCCTAAAATTTAACATGGAATTCCAACAATATGAAGTTTCTAGCATTTCTCATATCGTTGACATGAAGACTTAATTCACCATCCTCAGTCAGTACCTTTATTTCCTTACCACATACTGGTGTGGTGATGTGACATTTGAAATACAGTTGATATTTTCATCAAATTTGCTTTATCGTTGATTTTCCTTTACCATGTCTCTTCAGGCTACATTATCTGTGCTTTCTAATGAGCAGGTACAAAGAACAGTGCATGTCCTGTAGAAGTATGAGTAAGAGTGAGCAAAAATCGTGACAAAATGTAGCGAAATATCTGTTGTACTGAAAACGTCTGATAGCGGCGTATACGCTAATGTCATAAAAATTAGATCACCTTGAAAGACAAGAGATATGTAATTCATATTCACAGGCCAGCTTCATTAGTATGACCTGAAGAAACGATTAGCACTTTAGTCAACAAGTTCAACATATATCTCGTTGTTTAGTAGGTACTACTATGCGTTCCGCCTGACGTATATGCAAGTCAACTAACATAACTCTCTTGCGGGTACTCTAAACGCTTCGCGATATAACCGTTCGACTATCCAAATATATCCACTAGAGACAACTAAAGACAATAATTCCAGATGTAAATTAACATCACGGTATGGCAATTAATTTAGTTCTCAACGTTTATTTCCACGTTATTACAATAAATGACATATCACATGTATTACAGTTTCCTTAGCAAGTCGAAGTACTTTTGTTCTCTGAATCGTTTTCTCACAAGTGCGAAAATTAATTCTTGTGGCGAGCGGTTTTGTATTAATGGCTTGTTGAACTAATCATTTAATAAAAATTCCATTAACAGCAGCAAAGTCGTATGGAAACACCGATACTAATCAAAATCACGAAAAATGTATCTGTACAATGACTGAACAACTATTAGTACTCCTCTTTGTACATAGAATGATATGACGAACTATTGTGTTCTGCTTCATAAATCAAACCCATCACCCGCAGTCATTGTCTTATCGATACTCAATCGGAACAAAGTTCGTCAGAGCTGACTAGTCATAAATATGAGTTAACTATCGCAGAATTTCCACACAAGTATCAATTCGGGTGTCTGAATTTGAACTGGATGATAAATAAGTAAAGCCAAACCTTGGCAGAAAGTTTTCGCCAGCAGCGACATGCAGTTAAGTTATACCTGACCGGCAATCGAACCCCAAAACTATCGAATTCCTTTCTGTACACAGTAGACGTTAAATCTCTGATGTTAACAGGAATGACGAAGCGTGCGTGTCTGACTAGAAACAAAGGCACCCATCGTTGTTATTGATAACACATGAAGAGACATTAATATTATCTTTCACTGGTAGTCCAGTGTGCTGTACATAGAGCTTCAAATGAAATCACGAAATTTTTGCCGGCCGCGGTGGCCGAGAGGACTGAGGCGCTCCAGTCACGGTCTGCACGTCCACTACGGTCGGGGGTTAGAATCCCCCCTCGGGCATGGATATTTGTGCCGTCCTTAGTATTAGTTAGTTCATAAGTAGTTTGTAAGTTTAGGGACTGATGACCCCGTAGTTAAGTCCCACAAGCTATACAAACAGTTGAATATTTGAACGAAATTTTTTGTGCTGGACCAGGATTTGAAACTGTGTATCTGCTTTCGGGGAGCACTAGTGGAGTTCACAGTATCGGAGAAAGCAACGAAATGATCCAAGTATATGGTTCAGAGAGGGATGTGTATCAAGAAAGAGGATATCCAAATTAGAATTACAATACGGCAGCATATTTTCAAACATATGACCTTAAACGACCACTGATTTATAAAACAAAATATAGTTTTGAAATGCAATGTAAATGCCGTGTACTCTGCATGTTACTTCAAATCGTAAAACGCCTCTGTCCCAGGCTCCACTTTTTTTCTTTTTTTTTTTTTTTTTTTTTAACTACGTGAAACTTGACATTCTTCTCTTGGCGTTAGCGGAGGTGAAGTAGATATGATCGTGAGTGAATAGGAGTGAATCGAACACGTACATTGCAGCTGCTAGCCGAGAATCGATCCATGAAACCATTACGGAGAGATGGTGCCGTAAAGTAAGGTGCTAAGGATATCTACTAGAGGCGGTTAAAATAATGTGGTCTTCAAAAAAATGATCAAACATAAGGACGCTTCTGAGACAGAAATTATACTAGCCTAATGTCTGAAAGATTTAAAGAGGTCTCTATCACATCACGACGCGAAGACATTATCAAAATTCCACTATTTCAACAAATTTCTTAGTTTCTAAAACACTACTGAAGAGTATGAATTGCTATTATTGGTGCAAGTAAGTACACCACTTAAGACTTCTTACTCGTTATTAGAAGCTGTTGACCAAACGCCAAGAAAATTTATTTCTGGACTAAAATGCACTTCAACATGATTTTTCGATAGCTGTAACTCAAAACCAGTTGGTTTCCACAGCCACGTAACTGGTAACCTATATGACCTTTGTCAGTCACTTTAAGATAATATGAGAGGATGCCGTCATTGCAAATAGCTAAACAACTTTTGACGAGGGAGTTTTCTTATTAATTCCCTATTTTTTCTCAATATGGTTACTTATAGCTCTATCACAGAACAGAAAACGAAGAGATTGGTTACAATTTTCGCGTGGAACGACATTCCAGAACTCAAAAACACGAATTAATAACTTTATGTCACACATTAAGTTAAAATTACTCAGATTATTGAATGAAAATGACATCAAAAATCAAGTGAATTTATCAGCTTAATTCGGTGCCAACTAGGAAGTAACTCGACGCTCACAGTGGTGCCAAACATTACAATGCTGCCAATTCTCCATTTTTAACGGCAAATACCTTGAGAAACTACCAACATAATCAGAACAGACGCAGAGAGGTCGAGTTGAATGATAACAAAACACTACCTATTTGAGGTTTTTTTTATTTTTTGTCTCAGAATTTACGATCTGATACTCAAAACTTCCTCTTTTCTCATAATAATTTAACGCCGTACATTTTATACAGCTAACACAATCATCATCGTAGTGTTGGCAGCAGAATCATCTGAACACTCTAGCAAATACAATTGTCACAGTCAGTTGCAGGCTACTGGAGACGAGGATGGCGAGTGCTAGCAGCCCGAGGCCTGGCCACGGTGCATCTGCTTCACCTCGGCTGCTCCCTCACACGGCACCAAATGCAGCAGCTGTTGCCGCAATTATCCAATTCCCTCTCTGTTAAATGTTAGCATCTTAGAGAACTGTTCTCTAAAGTGTGGCAATTGTGATCAGGACCAGTAGGCTGTAGACGTGAACTGCCAAAAAGCCAGATGATCATCTCCATCCACCCTAGAAACAAAGTAATGTACAGTTTTAGTTTTTTTTTTTTTTTTTTTAATTCTTATATTGTTATATATTTCGGCACTTGCGGCCGAATCTAACTTAGTAAACTGTAATTTCATCTTAAAGCCTATAAGAAAATATTAATAAGAGGGTAGACCCTGTGCACATTAACTTGTCGTCCAATACCACTGTTCATCCACTTCCTTGAGTATCACTTAAAATTTACGAAACCAGAAAAGGAAAGTTAGGATTTATATCCTGTCGACAGCGTAGGCATTTGAGATGGAGCGCAAGCTCGGGTAGTTTTGTTAAGACTGGGGAAGGAAATTGGCTGTGCTCTTGAAAACGAACCTTCTTGGCATTTGCCTAGAGTGTTTTAGGAAATTGAATAACGGAAGGAGAAAGAAACATGGAAACTACACATTTCGTCATTATATCACTATACAATCATAATACAAATAGTTGAAAACGAATAGTGAAGTATCGAATTTAATATTAATTTTAGATGGTGTCTAAAGAAACTTATATAATTCTAAATTAAGAATCATTTGTACGTGTAGCCGTAACGAGTTGTAGAAGAAAGTAGACGCTTTCATAACGGTGATGTTGCCTTCTCTATCACGCGTTGAAATCTGCTTTAATCATAAGTGACAATCGAAATTTCGAAATAATATCAACTACTGGTGTACCGATCTGGTTTTACGCTAGAAATGGCACATAAAAGAAGTAAGTTTCGCGAAATCGCATTCTAGGAACGTTTGAGTTAAATCTTCCATTCACAGTGACACACATAACACTAAACTACAATGCCACAACAGCTAGTTCTGTGATCAGTTCAGCAGTGGAAATCAAAACATCGTAGTGATAAAGTCTGTAAATTATGTTGCTTCTTGGACTCGTTATTTCCCTTGCTTTTCTGAAACAGTTGCTTTCTTCAAAATGTTCAAATGTTTGTAGAGTCTATGGGACTTAACTACGGGGTCAGCAGGCCCTAAACTTACAAACTACTTATGAACTACTTACAACTAAGGACAAATATCCATGCCCGAGGGGGGATTCGAACCCCCGTGTAGACCGTGACTGGAGCGCCTCAGACCCCTCGGCCACCGCGGCCGGCGTTGATTTCTTATTACCTTCGTATCATATAACCCGAAATTAGTAAGTTTTAAATCCTTAATTCTCAGAAGCTACGACGAGGGAAAGAGAGGCAGAGATAAGAAGAGGAGATGGTCAGAGAGAGAAAAGAGGAGAACTTTGCCTCTAGAAACCAACTGGCTTCGAGTGAAAGCTATCTACAAATAATGTTGAAGTGCATGTAGTCCAGAAATAAATTTTCTTGGCATTTTCTTGACATTCCAGCTTCCAATAATGAATGAGAAGTCCTAAATGCTCTACGACATACTTGCACCACCAGCAGTGTGTAGATAATACGTAATAGCAATACTAACGATAACGATATAATTTTTTGGTAAATTCATACTCTTCAGTGGTGTTTCTGAAACTAAGGAATTTGTTGAAATAAGGGACAGGATTGCTGGATGAATACAGGAAAGAGGAGGAGCGGGAGGAGGTAGAAACGGATGAAAAGACAGACAGAGAGAGAATGGGACATGGCTGGACATAATGCACAATTGCTTTTGACTGTTCTCTGGAAATAGTCTGAAATGTGTGATCACGTCATCTTCTGCTCATAACGTGTCTTTTTTCCTCGTTAATTCCGATATACCGGTATTTCTTAAGTACAAGCAGAAATTGAAATATAATTTGAAAGGTCACTAAAACATTTCTTTTGCGTCATATGATGTCGGTAACGTCAACCTAAATGGTGTGTTCCTGCTGTTGTAACATTCTCCATCAGTGATATATTGTTTGGTTATTTGTGTATCGAAACATTGTCTACAAATATTGCGTAGTACTTCACTGTACAAATACATCTAGAAAAACTTCAGAAAAATCGTTTTTGCAAATTCCAAGAAATGACAAATGCGTAAAATGTGTTTTACATTAGCTCGTAGTTATCCAGATCTGCGGTCTCTTAGTGCATTTAATTTTCTGAGGATCACTTTCATGTAAGTATTAGTTCAATACTGGTATTACGTATAATGCTCTGCAACTGAAGAGGTGTAAAGTATTTTTGTGTACAGATCAATGAGCTGGTGTTTACATTTGTGAAACAGGTGTTTACGAAATAACAGGCCATCGATTTGTATTTAAACGTAGTTGGTGAAAATACAAATTTCATCTTGGTTCACTTTTTAATATTTACATCAGTGAGGCACTATTTCACTATATGATGTACAAATCAACGAAAACGCCTTTTGAGCGCATATCGTGAATGCAACTATTTTTACTAAAATTTGAAATGACTTCTTACTTCGCCAAAAATGTCATTCTATTTCACAGCATCACGTTCTTTTGAAATAACAAAAAAGAGAGGAAAACTTGGAGATTGTTGTATTTGAACACGGAACGCCAAATTTGTCAATTATGCTGCAACCGATACCCTACGAAGCATTTGTAGAGCAGATGAAGTCAATTCAAAATTTCCGCTGATATTATCCTTGGAATTATTTGATATTGGCACATAAGGGAAAGTAGTTGTCCTTTTAATTTCACTTTTCTTTAGCCCAGCAAGTTCCGACTTAACCTGAAAAATTTCATTATAACCAATCAGCACGAGAAAACTGCATAATGATTTTTGGTATGTGAGTAGTGCACAAGATTAAATTACACACGAATTAAAGTTAATCCGAACTGTAACTACATGGTTTCGCACTTCCTTGTAATTTGTATGAAATCACCAGAGCTTCAGTCAATAACAGAGCATTTTCGATCACTTGATGTGCAGCAAAATGTGTTCGTGCGTTGTTTAACTAAAAAAAAATGGCGGTTGTCGAGCAGAAAGAGCATGGCTACGAGCAGATGAATATCATTCACTTAAATCAAACTGCCCACAGTGCCCTAAACAAGCACCACATACGATTTGTGGTTCTCCCAACATCAGCCCACATAATGTCATGAGTTGGCTCTGCATTATCTTGCGCGAATGGCCACTGCAAAGCCACTTCCCTATCTGCGGCGAAACAAAATGTGGTCATCATTCTCAAACAAACATAACCTGCTTTCTTCTGGAAACACTATCCGATCCGTTTTCTGTTCGCACTGATGTCGCTCCATACACCAACGTTGTCTGGCATGTACCTGGACATGAGTCCAAGGTAGGCGAGAAGTGGATGACGCGCACGTCACCCACGCAATAGTAAACGGCGACTGAATGTCTCCCCTGGTAGTGTGTGTTGTGTTCCATTGTTGCATCCCAGACCCGAGGACGCGATATCGATGTTGGCTTTGAACCTGCGGGCTAAAATAGTTCGATTATACTGATGTGCATGACTTGTGAATATTGAGTTATTACCTTTACTTTTTCAAGGTGTTGTGTTTTTTATGAACATGAGTGTACACCAGAATATGATAATCACATCGTTATCGTCGTCTTCGTCATCGTCTCCTACCAAAGATTTGGTGTTAAATACCAATCTCTCTCTCTCTCTCTCTCTCTCTCTCTCTCTCTCTCTCTCTCTCTCTCTCTCTCTCTCCAGTAGACTGATACTTTATTATTTGTTTACAATATATTTTCTACTATTCTTCTAACGTGATCCCTCGATTTCGTTTATTCTCTTTCATCTTCGCAACAGATTTTTAAATCTGATATTATTTCATTCTTTATTTTATTCGATTCCTGACACACGCACTTCATGTCTGCAGTCTGCATACGTGATTTTTTTTCCTTCTTTCTTACTGTGCATAATGCTAAACATTATAAAAGATTAGGTACAACATAGCCGGACAAGATTTGGATTAAGTAGTTAAAATAAAGCGGAGGTGTTATTTCATCATGAAACGTCATCTTGTGACTGAATTTCCTGTTCTGAAGAATAATCGATTGTTGCAATACGTTTGGTGCATACGTACTCATATCATCACCTTGTAATAAATTTATCTATATGGAACCAAATTATTTTGGTTAACGAAGTATTCGATACCCTTTATGTCTATATATCTGAAAGGAGAAGGGCCATCAATATCCGTACTCAGATACTATAGTTTTGTGTATACCATAATTACTGAAAGAATCATTTATCTTATGATTTTGTATGCTTCAGGAGCCTCAGTCATATAAAAATTTTTAAAAGAGCTGACTGCTATTTGACGGAAAGTTTTGTTTATTGTCACTACCTGGTTTCGGCCTTAGGACATTTTCAAGTGCTGTGAAACACATAGATCTGAACTAGAAGTCTTATGACATCGCATAATTATACTGTAATAGAAGTAATGTTATAAAATACTTTGTCATACCTTTAACTTCAGCATCTTTATCATTCTCTGCCAAATTACTTTCGCTTAATTACAGTTAATAAAAATTTGTAATAATAACATTGTTCTCTTGTAAGATGATACTGGACAATTATCCGTATTACTACAAGAGTATAATTACTATTATTTCCTGAAGCTATGTTATGTATCCTAAGCAGTTTGATATAATCAATTTGTAACGAAACTATATGGCTGTTTTATTATGTAAACAAACCAACACTGTAGTAATAAAATTTTGCATGTATGTTTGATGTACAATTTTATCTGATCTATAAATATTTGTAAAATATATGTTTGTGTTGATTAAACTGATGTATTTGTGAAAGACGTCTAATTTAATTAAGGAAGCGTAACTCAGGAATGTGATTTTACCAACCTTTTCTGGAACGAATCACAGTCTTGGTTTGGCTCAGTCTCAGTTTTGCTCAGGCTTAGTTTTGCTCAGAGATTATAACACCATGTTGTAGTACGTGTTTCTTTTTTTATACCGATGCAATTTATGATTCTGAAGATAATAAATGGAAGTCAAACATGCAGCAATGTACATCCATTTACTACGAAAAACCCAGACTGCCTAATTAAATAGTTTGATACTGCGAAGAAGCTGATCAACGCAAGAGTTTTGTCTACAACAACAAAGCAGATGATGAAATTTAAAACAACATAATTATTAAAACTTTTGTTTGGGTTGAGGCGGTCCTATCCTCATAGGTAGGGTCAACACAAACTGCAAATGTAATTAGTGTGGCTTCTTATACTGGACTGTTTAAGTGCAGAATAGATATTAAAAGTAAAAATGGGGCTTGAGTGAGGTGCACATATTGTTCTTTTCCTCTTTGTTTTAGCCATTCAAAGAAATATCCCATCTGCACTTGGAGGACTAATGTCAGCACTATCTGCTGTGTAGGATACGCGTTTGTAACCACTTTAAGGAGACAGGTTTTGGCCCTGTTGATTGAAAAGGTAATTATACACTGACATATTTTTTCTCCTGGTACTGATAATTTACTCTGCACCTCTCTACTAATATACTAAGTGTGATAGAATGCACCATTTTGAATGAAACTGACACAGACCTTTGTTTTTCCTGATACTCTAAGCCTGATCAATGTCGCTCCGAGCATTCCAGGTCAAAGGTGTCCCTCGTAAGCGTGATCCTACAGTTCTAGCGTTTTTATCCTGTTTGTCCGCTGATGCATCACGAGAACGCAGACGTTACTGCACAAAGAGCCTGAATTTATGCATACCAGCCCAGGGCCCCAATCATCTATCTCTACGGACAGCTATCAAAGCATAAATTGAATCAGGGACGTTTGGCTCCGGGAGAATTCATTAAGACAGGCCCGGCAAAGCAGATGGGCCAAAAGCTCCTCCTCGCTCGGACGCAAAGAGGGCCGACCCACGAGATGAGGGCGGCTGTCCGTCACGGTAAATGGGATTACCGCTGCGGGCTTCTTCCCTCCCCCCCCCCCCAACCCTCCCTCCTGCGCCACTACCTTCACAACCCCCCACCCCCCACCCCTTTCCTGCAGCCAGATTTGCTAACGAGCTGCTCCTAGCCTGCGGCGCCGACAAACGTCCCTTTGCTCATAACTAGGCTGCTCAAAGAGCAGTCTTCTCCCACGGAACCATCACTCCCACTCCCGCTACGAGGTGACTCACCCCGCCTGCGTTACGGCCTCCCCCTGTTGGAATTACCAGGTGGTTATAATTCAACCCGAAGAGGTCTTATGTGGTGTAACATTACTTTTGTGTTGCTGCCTGTACGCTTTAATGTTAAACTCCGCAATTAAAAGATTAAGGATTTTTTGTTAAAATTTCGATCATAGAAAAATCGGATAAAAATCTGATTAAATACTTTACACGGTTAAATTGTACGACGCTTCTCGCCGGGCTACAGTGGTTATGGTAGTGGTGTTTTCGTGAGAACTTCAATTAAAACGAAATTTTTTTTTTCCGAACGTACAAGGGTACATATAAGAACCTGTCAACCACAGTGCAGGTACAGTATTAATTTTTCTGCAAGTGAAACGAGCATCAATAACATTTACTCTGCATCTCGTGAAAAATATTAACGCAATTCTACACTTCATTGTTCATCTGTTGCCAACATTAAGCACTGGAGCCCTGCGATAAGCGTCGTAAAATTTTACCACTTTACACAAGGGTGAATGAAATTAATACACGAGACGATTGAGTGGAATGAAAAGAAGGAATACAGACTGGGGTTGAGGCAACACATAAAATAGCGTTACAGACATAGGCGCCGACTACGGGTACACTTGGTTGCTCAAGCATACCACAAAATTTGAGTGGGTATGCTCGAGATACCCCACTGAAAATGTTGGTATAATTTTTTCTTTACGTTATATTTCTTGACTAATTAAATTCGACTCATGTCATTGATGGGCGGCTGGCTTTTGTAATACACCGCTGTAAAGGTTATCTTAAAACAAATAGCTAATTGATTTCGTAGACATTCAAACACACGTTGACATGTGAGTGAAGTGAGCATTTTCTAAGTAGTCCGAATGTTAATGGAATGCCGCTTGTTAAATCGGTATTGTAAAGTGAAGACGGCAACCTTTAATTGTTGAGTGAAATAACTAGAAAAGAAGTGGGTTTGGTACGATACGATGAAAATGTTTATACTGCGAATTTAATTCGCGGTAACTTTTAAAATAAACTTTTGACAACCACTTACGTTACTATTGAGCCGACATACAAGGTGCAAAGACTGCCCTATCCCTCCTAGCTAAAACATTCTGTAAATAGGATAGTCCTCATAACAATTAGCGAAGGTCTTTGTGTTTTAATTGGCAGCTCTACAAAAATCAGGAAACGCAGCAGCTAGCGAGAGATTTTTTTCTGAATTTTAATTTTCATGCTTCAACAATTTGTCAAAAATTGAACGAAGTAGTCAGACTTTAGTTGCTGTTCTGTTTAACCTGTGTCACCTGTGCTTAGAATTGCGTCTTAATGTCTTGCGTGTGAAAATCGTTAAAATGGATAAGTACTAGTGAAATACAAAAGGACTTCGACTGATAATCGTGATTGTGACGGTGATATCGAATCGACATCATGTATCAGTAAAAGTGAACCATCTGCGGCATCTTGCTACAATGAATTCTCTGTTTCTAGTAATTCCAAGAAAAATGATTCCGGCAATGAATTTGATAGCCGCAGGGGAAGGACTTTTCAAAAACATTGGGTAAATATATATACATTGATGATTAAAATAAGACAGTCTAGATCGCAATTTTTTTCGCTTATTGCTGGCAACCGGTTTCGGTTCTATAGAACCATCTTCAGGCTTTTGGCACCTACTCAACTGCAGTTGACGCCTGTTCCGGCTACCGCCACCGTCCATCAACAAAGGCCTGAAAATGGTTCTGTAGAACCGTAACCGGTTGCCAGCAATCAAAAAACAAATTACGTTCTAAACTGTCTTATTTTAATTATTAAAATTTTTAAGATCGCTGATCCAAAAAAAAAATGGTTTCAAAAATATATACATTGATTCAGTATGACGAAAAAGATGACAGTTTATTGTTTGTTATGTAGGTCGTTGTGTGTAAACAAGAAATTGAATGTACAGTGTGTTAAAAAATTACCTTTTTATTTTCAGAGATTAAAATGGTCCTAAATTAATACCAGCTGAAGCAGAAAAGAAGAAATGCCACTAAAATTTAAAAAAATATTACTTTAAACCTACCTTTGTATTCGGAATTAGAAAAATGTAAGGCCGGCAACTGCCCCCCCCCCCCTCACCACCACCCCGGCGGATACGCCACTGAACATACCCCAAGATTTTAAAAAGTCAGCGCCTATGGTTGCAGAGAAAACTTACGGAAAATACCCATTATAGCTTCTTCCTGGAAATGTTGATCACAGCAGCTGAAGCTGTTGAATGGTTTAGATTAAACTCTATGATACTTTCCACAATAATTAATATTCAGACTGTTCGCCTCGCATTGTTGATGGACAGTGTACTAAAGTTTGATAAGGCAAATAAACAGAAAAATCTATAGGACTACGAATGCAGGTTCTAAAAGGAAAAAAGGTAGTGATTTAAAGTAACTGATCGGGATTTAATCAAGGCAATACACGAAGCGAAAGTGGTGGCATGTGAACATTATGTTAAGACGGAATATCGAGGAGTAATAAAAAAAATTAAAAAACCACGGGACATTATTATTATTAAATGAAAATAGGGTGGAGACGTTGCTCTTAATAGAAGAGGGTATATTTTAAATTAAAATGTAACAGCACTAACACATTATAAAACAGTCTGCTCTTAAGTCCACACTTAATAACCTCAAACAAGAGAGAGTCTGCTCGCGGTTCCGTCCTCTCGACACGCCGGAAGAAACGAAAGACGAGCGAAAAAACCTTTCCACAGATTAAATATTTCGATAAGGAGGGAAACACGGCGACAAGCGTCGCTGATTGATAAAAAAACTTAATTATGTATAGATACAGTGTGCTTCAATGGCAGTGAAACTTGGTATCTACTTTAATGTAAACCGATTCACGCTGCGAAAAAAATAGTTTCAGTTTTGACCACAAGGTGAAAATCTGACGCTGTACAGTTTTCTCGACTAAAGCTCTGTATAGTAAAAATATGGCCAGCTTGTTATCGACGGCCATGCTGGGCCTATTCCGTTGCTGCTTACACAGTGACCGCATAAATTTTCCGCGCGCTTAGAATATTTAACAACTGATTCGGAAAAATGATTCAATGACAAAATTAAATTTTTTCACATCTTTTCGTGAGATATATTCGATAGGTAATGAGCTGGTTTCCATTCGTTGTTGTTTATAGTTACACAAAAATGTTCAAATGTTTGTACAGCTTATGGGACTTAACTACGGGGTCATCAGTCCCTAAACTTACAAACTACTTATGAATTAACTAATACTAAGGACGGCACAAATATCCATGCCCGAGGGGGGATTCGAACCATCTACATCTACATAGATACTACGCAAATCACATTAAAGTGCCTGGCAGAGGGTTCATTAACAACTTTCATAACTTTTCTCTAATAGCGCGCGGGAAGAAAGAACAACTAAGTCGTTCCGTTTTCGATTTGATTTCTCTAATTTTATTGGGATGGTCGTGTCTCCCTAAGTAGGTGGGTGCTAGCAAAATATTTTCACACTCAGAAGTAAAAGTCGGTGATTGAAACTTCGCAAACAGATCACGACGCAATGAATAACTTCTTTCTTTTAATGATTTCTACCCCAATTCTTGCAACATTTCCGTGACGCTTCCTCCCCCCCTCCGTAACGTGATAAAACAAAACGAGCTGCCCTTCTCTGAACCTCCTCAATGCCTTCCGTCAGTCCCACCTGGTGAGGGTCCCACAAGGGGCAACAGTACTCAAGGATAGGACGCACAAGTGTGATGTAGGCAGTCTCTTTGGTGGAGCTGGTGCATCTTCGAAGCGTTCTGCCAATGAAACGTAACCTTTGGTTCGCCTTCCCCCACAGTATTTTCTATGTTTTCTCTCCAGTCTAAGTTGATCGTAATTGTAACTCCTAGGCATTTGGTAGAATCTACGACCTTAACGTTTGACTGATTTATCGCTTAATTGAAGTTCAGCGGATTTCTTTTAGTGGTCATGTGTATTACTTCGCACTTTTCTTTATTTAGCGTCAATTGCCAATTTTCGCACCATGCAGAAATTTTGTCTAAATCGCTTTGCAGTTGCTTTTGATCCTCTGTTGACTTCACTAACCGATAAACGACAGTATCATCCGTGAACAGTCTAAGGGAGCTATTCAGATTGTCTCCTAAATCGTTTATAAACACGAGGAAGAGTAGGGGACCTATAACGCTGCCCTGTGGAACGCCAGACCGTAGTGGCCGTGCATACCGTGACTGGAGCGCCTCAGTCCCCTCGGCCACCGCGGCCGGCTATAGTTACTATGCTACATCAAATTAAATAAACTACTGAGCAAAATTTTGAAGAGCTCGCAGACGAAAAATAGCATTGCGCAGTCTTTGCGTATGATTGATTTTAGGACATGCAAAGTGGCGGGTGAAATGTAGGCAAGATATCATAAATTTTATTTCATGTCGAGAGCAGAACGATAACTCATTTCATCCTCTAGATACAGGGTGTTACATCCGACGGACAGACACTAGAAGTGCGCGCAGTAGTGCCCGTGCAGACTTGGCGGTTCTACGAAATACTCGTCATCCGATTTTAAGAAAACAGTTTGGTACGTGGCTCCGGATCGAAAGATATCACCTATAAATTCATTTTAACTTGTACCGTAGGCCAATATTCGAACATACTCGTAACATTTCCTCATAGGAGCAAAGTATAAATTCAGGAAACATTTGAAACAACGGACAATTCTTTATTTTCTTGCGTATTATGTACTTAAACGTTTAAATCTTGCATGAACCTCGAGAAATGCAAGGAGATACCCACTACATGACTTTTACCAAAAGTGCTTATACAATACCAATTGTATCTGCGTGTCTAATATTTTTCTTGCGTTAATTAATAATACAGTAAACAGAAGTGATATCTAGCGTTCCCCAGGGAAGCGTTATAGGTCCCCTAATATTCCTTGTGTTTATAAACGATTTAGGAGACAATCTGAATAGCTCCCATAGATTGTTTGCGGATGATGCTATCGTTTATTGGTTAGTGAAGTCAACAGAGGATCAAAATTAACTGCAAAGCAGATGTGCATAATCGATTTACAAATTTCGGTTTTGGAAACCCATGTAAACGGAGTGACAGTGTCGTCGCTCCGTGTATTTTCGTACGCTATTTCTGTTCTGTTTATTGTAGACAATGGAAGTGATAAAAACAACGAAAGGGAGGCCGTGTCTTCTTAAGGATGGTCGTCGCAAGCGTATTTATAAGAAAAATGAAGAATATATGAACTGGATGTGCGTCAATTACGAACGGAGTATGTATAGAGGCTGTCTAAAAATCACAAATGGTGAAATCGTTGCTCAACAGCAACATTCTAGTCCACCTGACAAAACAGATATGAGGATAAAGAATAGAATGCATAATTGCAGAAAAATAATTCGTGAATAAACGACAGTGTCGGTATCCCAAATTTTTAAGCAGGAATTTCAAGGTCTGAAACATAAAGGATTGGAATTCGTTGCAATTATTCCGAATTACGACAGCTCCAAAACTCAATTGTGTAAGGCGAGAAGAGGAACTATTGGAACAATCCAGAACCGTGGCTCTAGTTCGTAAATAAGACTTAGTGAAGAGCTTTTAAAATTAAATTTGAATATAGATCATGTGTCTGTTGCAGGAAAGACAATTCTGGTATTTGATTATGAAGAAGATCCTTCGCGAAAATGAAACTGTGCTTATGTTTGGAATATTTTACAGCTGTTCGAAACAATTCAAACAACTGTACATAATCCATGTTGATATCGGAAGTACATTTCCTTTGCTCCCATACAAAAGTCAAAATTCATACGAAAGACTTTTTTCGGGATTGAAAAGTAAGATGCCTGGCTGATCTTCAAAAACTGCAACGTTAGATTTTGAAATGGCTACAATTAAAGCAATGAACACAGTATTCCTTATAACATAGCTTTCCTGTTGTAATTTTCACTTCAGCCAGTGTCTGGGGAAGAAGATACAAGAACTGGGATAAACGGAAGACTACAGGGAGAGGGAGGAAGTCCGATTGTTTGCTGCAATAGCGCATCTCCCACATAGCACTCTCGATGAAGCGTCATTTTAATAATGGAACAAACGTGCCCAGTGGAGAAAAGACCACAGCATTTGCAGACTATATTGTGGATCAGTGCGTGGTAAATCCTAACATACCTCTGGAAATTTCGAAAGTTTTTAACCAACGACACAGAACGACGAACGCTGTCGAAGGCTGGCATAGAAAACTGACAAAAATTAAAAGACAATACACAAACATATGAAGACTCTGGAGATTTAAGAAGGTGTTTAAAATCTCTAGCCATTTTACAAAAAAATTGAATAAGAACTCGTGATTCATACATGCAAATGTGAAAAAAAAAAATAAATACAATAAATAGGATTAAAAAAAAAAAAAAAAAAAAACAAAGAAAAATATCTAAACATGTCTATGTACTACGCACATAGCCAGTCCTAAGCCTGGATAAATTTTTAATGAATGTTCTTATTTCCATGTCTTTAGAAAAAATCACAGTTACGATATTTATTTGTAGTCGGAAAGACGAGCGTCACCATGGAGGATATCTAGAGATTAGAAAAGTTGGATGATAAAAAATTTACCGTGATTTTCTGTCTGAAAAATTTTCTGTGGTCCATAAAAATAGTTTTGTTTTAAAAACAGTTGTTTAGCTACAGTACACATTTTACCAGAATCAATAATTTCGCAAAGTACGAGTAAACTAACCGATTCTGGAGTGTCTCCATGTGTTTCATACGAAACTAATTATTTGTATTTGGCAGATCTCATTCACAAAAGTACGCTTTTAGCTGTGATTCTAAAGTTCTAATACGAACTCTGCTCTTTAACGACTCCTTAACTAAAGAAAACTAAAATTTTACTTCGTAATTGGTACACCAACAAGAAATGCAGATGATAAACGGGTATTCAATGGACATATTATACTACAACTGACATGTGATTACATTTTCACGCAATTTGGGTGCATAGATCCTGAGAAATAAGTACCCAGAACAGTCACCTCTGACCGTAATAACGGCCTTGATACGCCTGGGCATTTAGTCAAACAGAACCTAGATGGCGTGTACAGGTACACATGCCCATGCAGCTTCAACACGATACCACAATTCATCACGAGTAGTGACTGGCGTATTGTGACGAGCCAGTTGCTCGGCCACCATTGACCAGACGTTTTCAGTTGGTGAGAGATCTGGAGAACGTACTGACCAGGGCAGCAGTTGAACATTTTCCGTATCCAGAAAGGCCCGTACAGGACCTGCAACATGCGATCGTGCATTATCCTGCTGAAATATAGAGTTTCGCAGGGATTGAATGAAGGGTAGAGTCACGGGTCGTGACACATCTGAAATGTAACGGCCACTGTTGAAAGTACCGTCGATGCGAACAAGAGGTGACCGAGACGTGTAACCAGTGGCACCCCATACCATCACGCCGAGTGATACGCCAGTACAGTGATGACGAATACACGCTTCCAAAGTGCGTTCATCGCGATGTCGCCAAACACGGATGCGACCATCATGACGCTGTAAACAGAACCTGGATTCATCCGAAAAAATGACGTTTTGCCATTCGTGCTCCCAGGTTCGTCGTTACGTACACCATCGCAGGCGCTCCTGTCTGTGATTCAGCGTCAAAGGAAACAGAAACCATGGTCTCTGAGCTGATAGTCCATGCTTCTGCAGAAGTCGTCGAACTGTTCGTACAGATGGTTGTCTTGCAGACGTCCCCATCTGTTGAATCAGGGATCGAGACGTGGCTGCACGACCCTTTACAGCCATGCAGATAAGATGCCTGTCATCTCGACTGCTAGTAATACGAGGCCGTTGGGATCCAACTCAGCGTTCCGTAATTGCCTTCCTGAACCCACCGATTCAATATTGTGCTAACAATCATTGGATTGCGACCAACGCGAACAACAATGTCGCGATACGATAAACCGCATTCGCGATAGTCTACCATCCGACCTTTATTAAAGTCGGAAACGTGATGGTACGCATTTCTCCTCCTTACACGAGACATCAAACAACGTTTCATCTGTCAATGCGGGTCAAATGCTGTTTGTGTATGAGAAATCGCTCTACGGCGACGTAGTTGCGAAACATGTATAATAGAGTCGAACAACAGAAATTAAGTAATGATTGCTGTCATATAAGGGAACAGTTAATTTCAGTGTTACCGCCGTACAACTACGTTATACCTTGTAACTTGTTTAAAACTCTCGGAGAACTACTATGCGTGAAGGGATTGGGGGGGGGGGGCGGCATGGGGAGCCTCAATTTGTTATGCCGGCCTGGGCCAGTAGGAAACCTCACGATAGGAAACCCCACGACACCGCAAGATGTCGTGTGAGAAAAGGGCAAGCTGAGATTCACCTGAACGATGTTTCCTAAACCCGTGCTGATTCGTAGAAAGAAGCTTTTCCGTCACAAGGAAATTTACTGTATTCGAACTGAGTAATGTAAATTAATATATATCAGGTAACATATGACCATGTAAGCTTTAGTAATAATCAGTTTTAGATTAGATTTTGACAGAACAAAGAAATAAGTTTTTAATACTAAATTCACTGTGTAGAAAAACTCAAGAGTATGCATTCTTCGTTTTAATCAATCTTGTTATAGAATTGAAAAACTCGTGAATCATAGCTACGCAAAAGTTAGGAATAGTTTCCTATCAATATTTTTCAAGTTATTATGATAAATGTAATATTCATTGTTGCGTTTCGTGTTTAAAAATATTTTCTGTTATTAGAAACACGTCGATTGCTTAAATATTACTGAAAGGTGACGTTATAATTTATGTTTTTCATTGCTTATGAAATGTTATTACGATTAAGATAATTCAATGTAAATTTAATATTTTGTTTCTAAAACTCTAACAATGCACCATTAAGAATTTATATAATGGCGGCCCGCATAGGTCATGGAAGCGCAGTTTTGATTTAGATTTCGGCGCAGTCACTGTGCCCTTCAGCACGTTAACTTTTCATTGTTGAAGTGATTATTGTACAAAGGCCAGTTTATTGAAAGTGTTTGATTACACTAGATATTACACTAAGAACAACACACACACACACACACACACACACACACACACACACACCCATGCCCGAGGGAGAACTCGAATCACCGGCGGGAACTGTGGTGTCGCACAAGTCTGAAGTGCGCGCCACGTACTTTCGCCGCGCGCCGCCATGCAAGCACGGCGCGGCGTTCTTACAACGTCAGCCACGAGCGCCCTCTGCTGCAACTCCACTCGGGGCCACCACTGAACTGCATCGGTCACTTGGGATTCGTACAGGCACTAGGAAAGACTTTCATCAGTAGGCAGGCCATTACCTAGTTCAACTATGTATCAGCATTCTGCAGTCATGATACTTGTAAAAGTTAAGTATTATTAGATTGATAAGAAATACATATCTTGTTCTAATCTAGCTTAGTGTTTCTAGTTTCTGCTGTCCCACTGGCTGGTCACCTCAGACTCTGTACCCGCACACGCGTGCATCCTATTTCCCTGTGTCGGTCTCTCTCTACTCAGCCACCGACACATAGGACAACCGGCGGAAACGAGACACGAAATGGCGACGAGGATGGGATACAAAAGGAACTTTCGCCCAGTCCGTAATGAGACTCAGTTATTGTGTACGCTATTGATTTGAAATTATGAAGCACAGATAAGTCTGAGTCAATGGTATTCATCGTTTTCTCGATTTTGCAGCTCTTATTCTTGCCGCATTTGCACTATAAATTTTCTGGGTATGAGGTCCGCCTGATATGCAAAACACTACTTTTACACTGTACTTTTGAGTAATTCACCTATGATGATTGTCTAAGACCGAAACTAGTCCATTTTTAATAAACAGTTGATTGTTCAAGATGCATTTTTTTGTATCCCAACCTCATCGCCATTCTTGTGTCTCGTTTCCGCCTGTTGTCCTGGATGTCAGTGGCCTAGTAGAGAGAGACCAGCACAGGGAAATAGGATGCACGCGTGTGCAGGTACGGAGGTGACCAGCCAGTGGGACAGCAGAAACTAGAAACACTAGGCTAAAATAGAACAAGATATATATTTCATAGAAATAGGATAATACTTAACTTTTACAAGTTTCAAGACTGCAGAATGCTGATATATAGTTGAACTAGATAGAGGCCTACCTACTGATGAGTCCTAGTGCCTGTCCTAATCCCAAGTGGTTGATACAGTTCAGTGGTGGTCACGAACGGAGTTCCAGCAGAGGGCGCTCGTGGCCGTCGTCGTAAGAACGCCGCGCCGTGCGTGCATGGCGGCGCGGGGCGAAAGTACGTGGCGCGCACTTCAGATTTCTGCGACACCACACATTTAACCCGGCGTGAATGAGGTGAGAAATTGTTTCCACAGTTATGAGGTCGGTATGAGATACCCGAAACTCTGATGACGAATTTTTGATACTACAATCGTGTATTGAATATTTTTTCTACTTGGGATATTTATATTGCAGTCTATTAAACAATATGGATAAGTAAAATACTGTGTTTGCGAAGTATTGCTCTTTATTTTCTGGATATTTTCCCCTGATATTCTTTATTTGATTATTTGGATGTGTAGGTATAGTATTCAACATACTGTTTGTTATAAAAAGACTCCAACATTCAGCCTGTGTTTTGGGTTTGTTTGCAGCATCTTTCACGTCTGGAGAATTAATAATAATATTGTCTTGAACGAATATGAACACTTTGTCTAGGAGTATCCTTTATCCATTTCGTACCATCTTTGGAAGTATAAAAAGTCCCACGTACCTCACATGACTGACTAAGATACCCTAACGCAAATTTTGGCTCTTCCAAATGATCCAAAATACACTCCTGTTCCGAATAACTTACTTCTCTTCTTTGTGAAACGTTGTCAATTTCTTTTTCACTTTCGGAGTCACGGGAACTACCGTTTGAACATTTTTCTAAAACTTCTTCTAGTAGTTCTCGTGGCTGACGTTTATGTTCTTCCTAAGACATTTTGAGAAATCTAAACTCTAAAAATAATTCAAGGAATACTATAAACAACTATAATGAGGTCGGGTATGAAGTACCCCAGCCACATTTACACACGTGTATCTCCCTGTGAACAATAATCTTAACACTCCATCTTGCACCCCTCCCACTACGGTCAGGGGTTCGAATCCCCCCTCGGGCATGGATATTTCTGTCGTCCTTAGTATAAGGTAGTTCGTAAGTAGTTTGTAAGTTTAGGGACTGATGACCCCGTAGTTAAGTCCCTTAAGCTTAACAAACATTTGAACATTTGCATCCCTCTCCCTTACCTCCAGCTACTGTGACAGCAAGATCTGTGTGCCAACAATGACATCCACTAATCAGCGCTTACAAACACCTCGGGTATCACACACATGACCTCACTCACGCCGGGTTAATTAAATATTTGACGGCTGTAAACTCATACCTTACCAAAACATAGACTTGGTACCTTTGTACCCCTTGAGCTATTGATCTGTACACGTAATCATTTGTTGTACCGTTACAACAATAGATCTTGGTAATATTCATCTAGCCGGCCGCGGTGGCCGAGGAGACTGAGGCGCTCCAGTCACGGTCTGCACGGCCACTACGGTCGGGGGTTCGAATCCCCCCTCGGGCACGGGTATTTGTGCCGTCTTTAGTATAAGGTAGTTGATAAGTAGTTTGTAAGTTTAGGGACTGATGACCCCGTATTTAAGTCCCATAGACTATACAATCATTTTGAATATTCATCTCGGGCGTGCAGCCGGTTACCGTCGTTAACTAAACACGATATTTCGGCAGACCAACTACTGGCTGTCATCTTCAGGTGAGAGAGCTGATACACTTACTCGCCTGAAACTGAGGCGAGTAAGTGTATCAGCTTTCTCACCTGTGCCGGTCGCGGTGGCCGAGGGGACTGAGGCGCTCCAGTCACGGTCTGCACGGCCACTACGGTTGGGGGTTCGAATCCCCCCTCGGGCATGGATATTTGTGCCGTCCTTAGTCTTAGGTAGTTCATAAGTAGTTTGTAAGCTTAGGGACTGATGACCCCGTAGTTAAGTCCCATAAGTTCTACAAACATTTGACATTTTCTCTCACCTGAAGATGACAGCCAGTTGGTCTGCCGAAATATCGTGTTTAGTTGACGACGGTATCCGGCTGCACACCCGAAATGAATATTATCAGTTATTAAGCAGGGAAAGTCTACGCAACCACAACAATAGATCTTGAGTGAATTGTAAGACTCTAAGAGGGTGTATTTTTTTCTGACAGTTTATTTTCCATCTTTGCGGCTAAGTGTAGCCTCCGAAGACAGACTACAGCCGAGCGAGGCGATCAGCTGAAGGGTGGCCCTCAAGCCGGGAGACACACTCGGTAGACAGACAGATGTTCCGGATGCTGCTGGAACCCCGACCCCCCCGACCCCCGGGGGGGGGGGGCGGGTCCTCGTGTTCATTAGGAGGCGACGTGCCGTCGACCGGGTTACTCGGATCCCGCTGCCAACTTCGCTAAGCCCTCCAATTTGTAGCGAGTGCCGCTTTCTTGGGCGAACTTGTGTTTGGCTTCGGCGGCCGTAAGCCCCGGCGAAACGCCGACAGCTTACCAACTGTAATGCTCTTATGAATATGAAACGGGCGCGCAGGTAGGGGACAGCCGCGAGCAGCACGCGCGCCGACGCCAGCAGCATTAGGGCCAGCGGTAAACAAGCAGCGCAGAGGCGACATCTCAGGACACCTGCCCCCTGCCACCGGGTTCGAATCCTGGACCGACACAAACTATTAATATTCCAGGAAGCTTCTTATCAATCTCGTCCTGCTCATTCACCCTTGAATAAGGCAGAGTGTCCGTGTGTTTGTTTGAGTGTACGTGTTGCATAAAAATCTACCGTTTTGTTCCAATCTTTGTGAAATTTTGCACACGTAAGCTTCGATCCATGAGGACGGTCGCCGTAAGTGTGACACTTACAAGGGAAACACCAAGTATGGTACCAACGGAATTTGATGGGTCGTAGGTATGTTGTGAGGGAATTCCTCCAGACCATCAAGCTAAAAGGATTTGTTCCAATGGGCCTTGATTTCTAAGAAAATCGAAATCAAATTCGTAGCAAATTACCTGGCGTAGCGTGTCTACCTATGCATGCCCGTTACTGCTCAGCGAGACAGCGTGGTGTAATCGGCATTCCTGCTTCGGCCGCCGTCCTGTCAACACCTCCGGGACAGCGGGCCGTATGTTTACGTGTGCGACGAGCGGTGCTTCGCGGCGGCCGCGGCAGTTTCGTTGGTGATTTGTAAGTATGGAATTAGATAATTCCGAGGAACGCAAAAACAACGTTCAATGTGAATTCGACAGTAGCGTTGCTAGGCCTTCAGATTACGATGTTCATCAATGGTTAAAAAACGAAATGAGATTACTGGAAAAGGACGTTCTTGGAGTGCAACTAGACACTTTTCTAAATTCCGTGTTTCTAAAATTGAAATCTACCGAATTGTGTGCCGCTCTTGTTCAATATAACGACGGTATCAGAAAGTTCAAGCACTTTAATGGCACTGTCAGTAATGTCAAGATATCTAGTGCAGGATACGGCATATGTACTGTGCCGTTCGAAATTAGGAATGATATCATTAAGAGACATTTAAGTCCGTATGGTGATGTGATCGACGTAACGATGGAAAAGTGGTCGAGTGCTTATGTGTATCAAGTAGACAACGGTGTGAGAAGTGTCAGGATGATAATGAGGACACATATTCCGTCATTTGTGTACGTTAACGGCCATCGAGCGTTTGTCACTTACAGTGGGCAACCTCAGACGTGTTCTCTTTGCAATGTTACGGGACATTTCCGGTAAGATTGTCCGAGACGCAAGCGGCCAGTTCAACTGCTACGGGACGGAGGTGAGGAAGACACAACGTACGCAGCGGTGTCACTTGGTTCTGTTCCCGCCACCCCCAGACCTGTAGTTCAAATGTTCAAATGTTTGTTAAGCTTATGGGACTTAAATACGGGGTCATCTGTCCCTAAACTTACAAACTACTTATGAACTAGCTAAGACTAAGGACGGCACAAATATCCATGCCCGAGGGGGGATTCGAACCCCCCGACCGTAGTGGCCGTGCAAACCGTGACTGGAGCGCCTCAGTACCCTCGGCCACCGCTGCCGGCGCAGACCTGTAGTACTGGAGACAGTATCTGAGGCCGGTATAGACGCCATGGACACTGCACCTGTCGCAGAACATTCCGAAGTGTTGGGACACGTTGCACCTGCCAATGTAGCCGCATCGATACCGGAATTTCCACCTCTTGCAGTTCCGCGAGACACAGAGGGAAAACCCGTTCATATCCTTAAAGCGCCGATAGTTACCGAACCTGAACAGACAATTGAAACCCCGATTGCGTCATAGATTTTTAAAATTCACGATGTGACGTCAGTTGCAGATTCGAATCAGGCCATGGATTGTGGGACAGGATTGCATCCCGGACATGGAGCTGACCCCGACGTATCACGGCCACAACGAGATGGAGCTTCGGAAGAAGATAGTTCTTCCACCCGGTCACGCAGTGCCAGCAGCTCTCGCAAACTGGAGTCGGACCGTCACCAAGACAACGACCGTAGTCCGTCGCCGGGAAAGGAGTCTGCGTCTTCCAAACGCAGACCAAGGAAAAAGTTGTCAGAACACACCGGAAAGAGCGGCGACGTAGACACTCGGCAACATACGGAGGGGCGGCAGACTTCGCGTCATGCGCCAGAATCGAAAACAAGTGACGCGGACAGCGGTGCGAGCAGACCGTTCGCCAATTGAAAGAAATTTTATCGAAAACTGAGACGGAAGAGGAAAGCTGAGGAGCAACACCACAGAAGAGCTCACCCATCCATGCTTCCTTCCAGGCCTGAATCGTCTGTAGAATCTATGACTGTTCAGTCAGGGCGTTTAGGTAGTGACTTCTCCATGGACGTGGAGGGAACGTCATTGCAGCCTCCTGTCGTCGAAAGATCGACTGGGCGGAGGAGGGGGATTTGCGGTGACGGGACTCAAACCCGCACAAAATGTACGAGCTGTGGTTGGGGTACAGAACCGCAAAGATGGTATCGTGTGTATAAACGAAATTGATAGGCGTCGTTCCGTACGCGCCGCCTGATGTTGGTAGTTGGAGGTTTTAATTTTAAATTCAAAGTTTTAACTGTGCTTAGTGTATTTCTCAGTGTTAACGTCGATACCCTGCATCGTTGATATGTTTTATATATACAATGTGTTTTTTATGGCTATGTTGTACTTTTTAACGGTATTTTAGTGAAAGCCACGGATATCAACGTATTCTAGTAACGAACGCCAGTGTTCCGCGGTGTATATCATACCCCACCACGAAACAAATCGCCACTCTTGGATCCTCAAACTTGTCGTTCATTCAATTTTTCTCTAACTTTGAATGATTTCCTAAATTTGTAACTTATCTTTGGACACGACATTATAAGGCACAATTGCGACGTATTTATCTTATGAAATATACTTTTGTACGTTTCTCTCGGATATGAATCTTTGGACAAATCATATATGATGTAATCTTATAACGACTTGGCAGTCGGATAACATGAACGAGAAGACAACGACGAGGAAAGCGCGACAGTCAATAGAAGGAAGAACAGTAAAGAGGATATTGTTTATTGTGTTCAAAGAGATGGTTTCGTGTGTTTTCATTTTCTTTATGAAACCCTGACAGGACTGAAGGCCTCAGGGCAGGACTTACAGCATACTGAAATGCTTTTTCGTTGCAGTGCATGCTTTACATATTATATTTTATAATTTCTATACGCATGAACCGATGTGACCAAAGTTGTGAATTTGAGTTTGGTCAATGTTCTGTTTGCGAGTGTGGAGAGAAGACACACTGATATCCGTTTATTATTATTTTTATTTTTGGAATTACAAAGACGAACAGACTACTTTTAGAAATGAAGTTTCTTACTGTAGTCGCCGAGGGAAGCACTCTGAAATATGGTTTCGTCTACTCAGATGTGTAATGCAGTATGTTTCATTTATCACTTTTACTATAATCTCTTTACTGAGGAAAATGAGTTTGCCGTTCGTCTTCAAGACATACTGTGGACCAATCATGCAAAAGTTTGTTTAGTTGTGATTTTCCAAGAAGAAGAATTTTACTTACATATTTCCACGATGGATCAGAAGAAACCAGTAAAAAAAAAAAAAAAAAAAAAAAAAAAAAAAAAAAAAAAAAAAAAAAAAAAAAAAAATAAAAATAAAAAAAAAATCGGCAAGACGCGAGGCTCCCACGCAGGCGACCTGGGTTTAAGTCCAACATGCCGGCCGCGGTGGCCGAGGTGACTGAGGCGCTCCAGTCACGGTCAGCACGGCCACTGCGGTCGGGGGTTCGAATCCCCCCTCGGGCATGGATATTTGTGCCGTCCTAGTTCGTAAGTAGTTCATAAGTAGTTTGTAAGTTTAGGGACTGATGACCCCGTAGTTAAGTCCCATAAGCTTAACAAACATTTGAACATTTTTAAGTCCAACATGGGTCAATTACTTTTCACACCTGTCCGACGATTGTGCTTAATTATGTATTTTTATAACGATTCTTATGTCAATGTTTGCAGTAAATGGTCAGGATAAAAACATGTAACATTCTGTCAATATGTTATGTATTGCGCGACGATTATTTTATTCATTTTGTTTCTTCGAAGCACACTTTTAAGGCGACTGAGGCATATTTCGAAATCAGTAAACCGTCTTTTGTTAATACCTATAATATTTGAGCAACATTTAATACCTATATTTACAGTTCCAGACCGTGCTGTTTTTATCTCCTCCTATGACCTGTGTACCCACGTGACGCGTCCCAGTGGACTATTATGCTACGGCCAGTCGGTTAGTCATTCCTAGCGTGTCGTTCATGCGTGCGGCAAGTAGTGCAACGTGGAGAACAAATGCGCTATGATAGAAGCAGGCCCATCACACGAAACCTCTTCGGAAATGGATGTGTGTGATGAGCAGTCAAAAGGTGAACTCACTAACGCCTTAAAATAGCCTAATGTTTGCTGACTGTTTACTCAAGCTGTAACGAGTGGGTATAGAGGCATATAATTATGCACAATAAAAGAAGAGAAATGAAGAAAAGTGAAAAATAAATGACCCGAAGGGGAAGATATATTTTTTCTTTATATCTTTTTGTTTGCTTAATTTTTTTTATTATATAAAGTAGCGATTACAATTTTTAAAAATTGTACTGCCGCTAGGTATCGAACCCGGATATCCTGCATGGGAGACTAGCACCTGCCGGTTAATATATATATATATATATATATAGTAGATCTATGCTTTGCGATCGTTACTTCAATTTGTTCTTGGTTGTTTAAAGCATATTACACCACGCCACGCTGTCTCGCTGAGCGGTATAAGTAGACAGGTTACGCGTGGTAATTATAGGAAGAACAACAAAGAAAACCATGCCCGAGTGAGGACTCGAACAACTGGCGGGAGCGGCCACGAAATCATTGAAATGGCGCCTCAGAAAGAGCGGTCATCCCCGTGTGACAGGACATTTTCAAGTATAATTGTTCAAATGTTCAAATGTTTGTTAAGCTTATGGGACTTAACTACGGGGTCATCAGTCCCTAAACTTACAAACTACTTATGAACTACTTACGAACTAGGACGGCACAAATATCCATGCCCGAGGGGGGATTCGAACCCCCGACCGTAGTGGCCGTGCTGACCGTGACTGGAGCGCCTCAGTCACCTCGGCCACCGCGGCCGGCAAGTATAATTGTATTATTCAAAAAATTGTGATGAATAAACGAAAAATTGTTCTTATTTATGTATCAGTCGTCTTACTGTGAACATGTTCAGAGTGTTTGTGTATTACTGTTCGACCAGGAACGACGACGGGTCGCACATGTCCTAAATAAAGATGGAAAAAGTATCCTTCTCGGTTTCAAGCGACAGTTGAAGTAAGCACATATACGTGCTTTGCGCTTTAGGAAACCTTATAACATGCAAGTAATGGTTCTCGTTTGCTTTTATAGAATTAGTTGCATGCCACCACCATCAGCGATAACAATTTGCAACATATAGAATAAAATTCACTGAATAACTCGCTACAATGAAGTTTAATGTTGGCAGTGCCTCCGACGTTCACAACAGTGTTCGAAACAATATTGAACGCTCATTCGCTGTTGGAGAATGCGTGATGTAGATGCTCAGACGAAGCTAACTCGGCCGTCGTCGTTCCTTGTTCCAACTATAGTGCCTGTTAATAAAATTCTTCTGGATTTGAGGCCTCACTGTCAATTTTTTTCAGACTAAGGAGATAGAGATCACTGCTTAATTTTCACCTAAGCCCTAAGAAAATTACTATTATAATTAACCACATGGCGTGGTGGCAACATAGAACCAGGAGACTATTGGCAAACATTAATAAAATTCTTCTGGATTTGAGGCCTCACTGTCAATCTTTTTCAGACTAAGGAGATAGAGATCACTGCTTAATTTTCACCTAAGCCCTAAGAAAATTACTATTATCATTAACCACATGGCGTGGTAGCAACATAGAACCAGGAGACTATTGGCAAACATTAACCGGATATAAGCAACAGCTTAGCAGTTTTGAAGGAATGCCACTATTTTAAACTCTTAATGCATGTGAAATTTACTATTCCCCTTTACAGAAAGATCTGTACAATCGTAAGCAAATCTGGACAGAAGCAATATTTTGCCAACAGTCGCGTGGTGTGTGTGTAGAGATGTTGGGGTAAAATTTTACAGTTCGTACCGTGGCATAGTGTCGAGTTTCCAAATGTTGGCAGCGACCGTAGCCGACCATTCGTAGCACAGACGGTGACAGCCAATCAGATATTAGGGCATGACAGTTTTCTTTACATAATGTAAATTTACATCATTTACTCGTAATAAATGGTTAATTTTTTGCGCTGACCATGAAGTAAATATAATTAATGCTGCTATATAGTTGACAGGTTCTCTTTCCTCTTTTTTTTTTCTTTATTGTTATTTCATACTGTACATTACTCTTCAGTCGAGAGAACGTATAATACATGAACATGAGGGAGTAAAACATGAAACGGAGTTAAAACAATAGAGATTTAGACAATACGATAAAAATCGGAGGAATGACAGTTTTGAAATATGAATAAAACATACGTAGTCAGTTAAAATAATGAGGCACGGTGACGTTTAAAAACATGTATTATCAAAACACAGACAAGACAAATCTTCAGATGATGTATCCTGCATTTCTCTTCAAGTACACACCATAAAAAATGCTCAGTTTTCTATCTAGTGTCGGTGTGTATTTGAGATGTTTTCTCTTATGTGTCTCCTGTGGTTGATGAAACCATACTTCTGACTGTCTACACATTGTTTACAAATATTTACATTTGTTGTTGATAATACTTGATCGAGCATGGTTGACATGTAACCAGTGCAAACTGTGGAAGCAGTCGTAACGTCAGGATTCTTTCCATTTGGATGTGTCTTCTTTGATTCTTTGCTACAAATATGTACTTATTTCAGCGTGGCAACAAATAAAGTTACTAATGATACGTTATTTCACTGTGGAATGATTTTGTGGCGCTTTTTTATTGCAGTATTCTGTTGTCACTTTCGTCTTTGTACTCAAACTTCCTCCACCAAAGTTCACAACCAAAGACATTGACAGCAATTTTACAAGTTTGTTGACTAAATACGTTTAGTAAACGCCAGATAAATGTATACTAGTCTTTATGAAAGTTGTTACAACATATTAACCACAGATGCAAATCCATGATCATGGTAGTTCGTCATAACAATTACTGATCATTGTATGTTTCGCAGTTCCTTTAGTCCATGTACTTGCATTTTAATCAATACAAATATTTCAAACCTTAGCTAACGTACTTCTAACTGGAACTGTATTACTGATAAGTACTTGAGATTTCAATACCGCGTTTTTATGAAATATACTACCATGCTCGTCAATTCGCAGCTTAGATTAAGTCTGACGAAACTTGATTCATATCCGTATTCAATAGTCAATCTTTATTTAAAACGTGGAACTGTAAATACGTAAAATTCTATAGTGGATGTGGCATACCAGCTGTCAGCCGATACTCCAAATAATAAGGCGGGCGCCAGTTCACTTTGCCTCAAAAATGGTGGACCTATCGCCGCTCGGTGGAATTGAACATCTCTGATCTCCATAAAAACTGATTATATAGCTCTGGTCTCCGAACATAGAAATACATCGTGCCTGCACATTCACATGTTTTGCTCAATTATTTTGCACTGCCAGCTATATCATAAATTGTCAAACGAATTTCCATTAGTTTATACGTAACAAAGAATTGTTTGCTTACTTGTTTTTCTTAACTTTATGCGACGTAGTAGGTTGGTATAGGAGCGGAATTGAAACGTAATTTCTTCTCGTTTTCAACTAATATTTCGCAGCAGCCAGTTTATACTTTGGGAAGAAGAGAAATTTTAACATCCACCGCTGGCATGCTCAGATCATGGATTTGAAATATCTCCGGATTGCGCATTGCGTTCTGCGCATGTTCTCAATAGAGCTGTGAGAGTAACGAGAAGTTCCGTATTCATATGTACAGTTACTAAACGAAACAGTACTCGTTGCAAAAAGAAACAGTACTCGCTCTCGTTACCAATGTCACTCAGAAATATGGTCCCTACACTGCCTTTGAAACAGTGAAAAAAATTTAACTATTGCTTTTAATATTACTTCGACATTTAAATCTGTCACGTAGGTAGTGTGTGACTGCTTTTTGAGGCGATTATAATACATGATTAAAACCGAGCGAGATGGCGCAGTGGTAACACACTGAACTCACATTCGCGAGGATGGTGGTTCAATTCTGTGGTGTCGCACAAGTATGAAGTGCGCGCCACGTACTTTCGCCGCACGCCGCCATGCACGCACGGCGCGGCGTTCTTACGACGTCAGCCACGAGCGCCCTCTGCTGCAACTCCGCTCGTGGCCACGACTGCTGCATCGCCCACTTGGGAATCAGATAGACACCAGTTAAGACTTGGCTATCGGATAGGCACTAGAAATCATCAGTAGGCATAAACTATGTATCAGCCTTCGCAGTACTGAGCTATGTAAAAGTTAAGTATTACTAAGTCTCTATGAAATATATATCTCGTTCTAATTTATTCTAGTGTTTCTAGTTTCTGCTGTCCCACTGGCTGGTCACCTCCGTATCTGCACACGCTTGCATCCTTTATTCCTGTGTCGGTCTCTTTCTACTCGGCCACCGACACCTACGACGACCGGCGGAAACGAGACACAAAAGTGGCGACAAGGATGGGATACAAACAATTCCACCTCTGGCCATCCAGATATAGGTTTTCCGCGATTTACCTAATCACTCCAGGTTCCTTTCAAAGGGCACCGATTTCCTTCCCCATCCTTAGCTAAATGACCCGAGTGTAAGTTCCGCCTCTAATGACCACGCTGTCGATGGGGCGTTAAACAATAGTCTCATTTTTTTTGTGATTAAAATACAATTGTCATACAAACTGATCAAAATTTGCAACACCCACCCGCACCCTTCATTTAAGTGCTGTCCCCGCATATCTCACGAAATAAGCTTCAAACGAAAAAACTATAAAGAACAAAACTTTTCTAGCTTGAAGGGGGAAAACAGGTGGCACTATGGTTGGCCCGCTACATGGCGCTGTCAAAGTACAAACGGATATCAACTGCATTTTTAAAGTAGGTACCCCGATTTTTATTACATATTCATATTTATTGACGTACTAGACGAATGTTTTATTTGGAACACTATTGTCGCTTTGTTATAGATGGCCCTATAATAGTCACAAACGTATAAGTACGTGGTATCGTGTAACATTTCGCCAACGCCGACGGTATTTCCTTAGTGATTTCGTGATACAGTACTCGTGTTAAATGGACCGTTTACCAATTCAGAAAAGGACAATATGGTATTTATGTATGGCTATTGTGATTAAAATGCCCAAAAGGCCTGTGCTATGTATGTTGATCGTTATCCTGGAAGACATCATCCAAGTGTCCGGACCTTTCGTCGAATAGTTACGTTATTTAAACAGACAGGAAGCGTTCAGCCACAAGTTAAACGTCAACCACGACCTGCAACAAATGATGATGCCCAAGTGCTTTAGGTGCAGTTGCGGATAATCCGCACATCAGTCTCAGACAAGTTGAGCGAGAATCGGGAATCTCAAAAACGTTCGTTTTGAGAATTTTACATCAACTTAAATTTCACCCGTACCATATTTCTACGCCCGCTAGATGGCGCTGCATGGCGAAGACTTTGAACATCGTGTACAGTTTTGCCACTGGGCACAAAATAAATTACGGGACGTTAACGAATTATTTTCTCGCGTTCTGTTTAGTTACGAAGCGTCATTCACAAACAGAGGTAACGTAAACCGGCATAATGTGCTCTATTTGGGAACGGAAAATCCACGATGGCTGCGACAAGTGGAACATCAGCGACCTTGGCGTGTTAATGTATGGTACGGCGTTATGGGAGGAAATAATTGGACCTTATTTTATCGATGTCGATGACAATCTAAACGGTGCAATGTATGCTGATTTCTTACGTAAGGTTCTACCGATTTTACTATAAGATGTTCCACTGCTGACAGAATGGCGAAGTACTTTCAACATGATGGATGTCCGGCACATGGCTCGCGTGTAGTTGAAGCGTTCTTAAATGGAATATATGACAGGTGGATTGGTAGTAGAAGCACCATAGCATGACCCGCACGTTCACCGGATATTACATCCCCAGATTTCTTTCTGTGATGAAAATTGAAGGATATTAGCTATCGTGTTTCACCGACAACGCCTGAAAACATGCGTTAGCGGATTGTCAATGCATGTGAGAACATTACTGAAGGCGAACTACTCGCTGTTGAAATGAATTTCGTTACGCGTATTGCCAAATGCATTGAAGTTGAAGGACATCATTTTGAGCATTTATTGAAGTCATGAGGCAATTACAGGTATCACGTAGTAACAGCATGCGTTCTCATAATATATAATAATTTCACAAAAGTACATGTATCACATTGGCACAACCGAAATAAAGTTCAAACGTACCTGTGTTCTGTGCTTTCATTTAAAAACCTACCTTTTACCCACTGTTCGTCTCAAATTGTGAGCAATATGCTTGTCAATATTACAGTGCCATCGAAAAAAGTGTTCCAAACAAAACATTCATATTTATTTACGTACTAGACGAATATGTAATAAAAAATGGGGGTATCTATTTTAAAAAATGCATCTGATATCCGTTTGACCTATGGCAGTGCCATCTAGCGGGCCAACCATAGCGCCATCTAGCGGGTCAACCATAGCGCCATCTGTTTTCCCCCTTCAAGCTAGAAAAGTTTTTTTCTTTGTAGTTTTCTCGTTTGATGCTTATTTCGCAAGATATTTGGCCCGGTCGCTATCAATGGACCACCCTGTATACCTTTATATTTTCGGTAGCAAATTCATGTCGGTATTCCGAAATGTTGTTTCACTTCTCAGTACTTTACCAAATACCATTAATAAAGGACATGCTCTATGACCTATGCTTTGATGATTAATTAATTGTATCTTTGTTATTTTCTCAAATCTGACACTAAGATTTTTTCAGAACTCCATTTCGATTTGTCGGTTAAAGTCCAAGTAAACTCATGTGATATGGGAATAAGATGAATTACAGTGATATGAGACTAAAAACATATTTCCAAGAATGTTCCGTTCACCTGTATACTAAGATTCTGTCACGGTTTTGTTTCTAATTAGACACATCATGCCTTAAACTGCAGTGGCACACCCTGTAAAAAAAAACTGGCAGTTACTTTTTCATAGATTAATTCAACCTCTGAAAGTGAGAGAAGTATAGACGAATCAAGAACAGTGTATCCATTCAATCAGGATGAGAAACAAGACTTTGATATATCCTTTTTTTAATACAAATACATTCGTAGCACACGCACTTACATTTTATACTGGGAACCAAATATGTACTACTTTTGCCTGCGGACACATATGATTCTTAAAAATGTTTTTTTTTTCACTCACAGAAAAATTAAAAACATTTATACATTTTACAAAATACTTCACACATATTTTGGACAGCTTATACATCATTTACTAAATAAAAACAAAGGGTTCATGCATATCATACATACAGTCCATAAGTGGCGGCAATAATACAGTTTTCAGAGACTTTAAATTGGTTTTTCATATACTGTATCAAATAATTAGAACACAGTATTTTAATGAGCACAAAAATTGAGGCAACAAGCCAGGTGACTGTAAACTATATTAATACAATCTGAAAACATTAACAAATGAATTATGGTAATCTCTAACGATCATCATTCCTAATCAAAACGCTTAAGCAAAAGCAGAATGAATTTACAGAAGGAATACATTATTATACAAGATTTTGAGACGTAAGTACAAACCATCAATACAATTATTTCCTGATTTAACTAAAGAAGCAGTTTTGGTATCGAATCACTTGCTATCGTCTCGAAAATATTTTTGATCGTGTTAAGTATTATGGACGTACAAAACAATTTACAAAATTTCCGAATCTACAAATCCTGACACATTATCTACAAAACTGGCCCTAATGCCGAGCAGTTCCAATACACACGTTTAAGTCCATTCTGAATTCCATGAAATATTACACGAACCTTAAGTCATATTTCTATCTCAGTTCCCGAGAAAAATGTTCCAGTGCAAATCTTCGTCCAAAATAAAAACATAATTTCTTTTTTATGGCACATTAACTGCGTGAGACACCAATGTGCTGGCAAGGACAGGAAATATGAGTTGTATTTTCAGAATGGAAACTTCCATAAATATGATCAAAGAAATATGATGGAGCTTCCTTCTGTTGTCACAGAAAAGAACTTCAATTTAGCGTTTTCATTTGCTATCTAGGGAATATATATTCAGCTTATTATAAATATTTCCTACTCTTCACATCATTCACGTAAAGCTTGTACTTTGTTCCATGAGATCGTCACAAAAAATAAGAATCTTGATATAATCATATCGCTTGCCAAAAACACTTGGTGTATTGTTCAGTTACCATCAGCGCCTATACATCAGAGAATTTACAACTACAGTCTCAAACATGAAGGTACTGTACATTCTCATTCACATCTTTAGAGAGCACAGATAACTAATACTTTCCGACTTACGCAATATAAAACTGCTCATATCTTCTTGGTCAATTGTTGTTAGTTATTAATACATCTGCCGATAAGGTGAAGGCAAAATTAATTCTTCTAGAAAAACATTTAGAACAAATATTTATTCCCATGTAGTGTGTTTTGTGGGTAATTTGCTTTATATATTTTTACTGAGAAGTTATGTCCTGGAGTAGTGATTTAACTTCTGAGGAACAGAATTAAACTCGCTAAGATAGATGGAAAGTGTTCAAGGGTCCCAAAAACTGATGACCCATATTGCGCGGAATGAATCTCATTCAGAATTCTAGCTCGTGCGAAGTTACGGCTGTATCGTATATTCACGCTGCTAAGGAAACCTCGTATGCTATCACTAAAATGTGTAAGCCAGACAAAATTCGTAAAACATGAACAGGACTACAAACACCGCTTCCATTGCACAGTCCATCTCCATACACTTCTGTAACTTCTGTCTCACTCAAATGTAAATAAAGTCAAGATGACGCTGTAGAAGACGAAAACACTTAAATGCCTACAGTCATGGGAAATAAGTGTTAACAGAGTTACTTTAGACTAATATCGATTAAAACTACAGTAAATAAGTACCTTGATACCAGATCTATGACCTTGGCAGCTATGTCCAGGAGCTTCTTCATATGGGATATCTGCTTTTGTAGATGTAGGCACGTTAAATTGTACTTTACATTATTGTAGATGATCACTGTTTTGTACGTGCAGTCTCACGAATCTCTGGCGTAAAGCATACATGGAGCATTTGGCACTATTTAGATAAGAGGACGGATGATCGGAATTAAATATTTTGTAAATGCCAGCAGTTGTAATTAGATCCTATTTCGCGTTTACCATTGATTGTACTCCACCTAAATTGAAAATCATAGATTTCTCTAAAAGACCAAAAGCTCGGTTATTGTAAACCAACAGTCACAACTGGTTCCAAACGCATAATATCGTGGGTATAAATTGTTACTAAACCTCTTAACATCATATAGAAGTTTGTTGTGATATAGCCAGATTGCAAAACCTAGTATACAGTTTGATGATACATATAAAAACTTAAAATAGTTTTCTCTGGAGCATATCCTTTGGAGTTACCGACGAGGAAATATGGAAGGACGACATTGTGTGGTGCCAGGTCACAAAAAATGTCTGAATAATTCCTTCAGAGGGCTTAATCAAAGTTTTCAAGTCGTTGCGAGATTCTGTGCTGCACTAGCTGGCATGATGTGTTTTTGTTTGTATCTAACCATACAACATCTCGTTAAGAAGATATGGGGAGAAGAGTTACAGCTTCTTGCTTAAGGGTAGATGTCAAGGAGTGGAGTGGAGGGGTAGGGAGATTTAATCGAGCTCATGTATTGCAACATACAGTGTAGTATATCAGGCCACTATCAAGCAATCAGAGTCTTAAATCATCTAAACACCATAGAGGGCAAATTGTGGCCTTGGATCTGTGTATGAGTTTCAAATTTAGGTATCATCATATTTTACAGCACAGAATGATAATGATCAGCTTCCAACAATGAGTTACCTTATCATCACTGTTCACAGTATCGTCAGAGATGTCACTGATAAATTAAATATGAGAATCAACTAAAGAGACACTTCACAAATTCTGAGCGAAGATTATGTGAGTAGTACAGTGACCAGCATAGACGAGCACCTGATGACTTATATATCACAAAGACAGTATCTTTGGACTAAGAACCAAACATTAACATTTTTATGTTCTGCATGGCGCCATGTACATTAGGGTTTCTAATGTCATCACTTGTAGGATGGCTGGCTTAGGGCCATAAGGTACCAGGTGTTATGAAATTTTGTAGCTGGGAGATCACGTCACAAGTGGAATTGGTGGGGAAGCATAACAGATAGTGTAGCATACTGCATTACTGTGAGAAATTGCGCCAATGCTACCCAGAAACATTCTCATTGGCTGCCCCCCACCTCTGTGTAAGGTCCACTCTACGTTTCTTTAGTGATAAAAATTAGGTAAACTATTGTATAGAAATTGATATGATTTACTGTAAATATTATGTTTAGAGTAAGGTTTATTATGATGTGTTTTGTTTATTTAGAAAAGCTTTAATTATGTAAAACAAATGAATAAGTATGTTGGACAAGTGGCGCTTCCCGCCAAAAGTAAGAGTACGCGGGAACGGCACTGCAAGGTAGCAGGCAGTTCCGTGCGAGAGTTCAGAGAGAAAGTTCCGCAAGACAGTTCAGAACGTATGGAATTAGGAAGATTAACAGTTATGTTCTGATGAAATGTTCGTACAAGGGTATAATAAGGAATAGTGTGATATATAACAATAAATTATGAAACAACTGGCATCCCGACTTTTTGAAATATTAACTACGGGCCTAGTCTCCAGTTCCAAAGCTTCCACAGCACATTACTTCAAGAGAAGAAGAGCCACGACCAGTGCGTTGGGGACATCAGATATAACAAAGAATACAGGTTAGTGACCAGAAAATTTTAATACACGCATTGACGATGCAGGTAGTTCCCTCACGTGCAGTGCTACGCGATTAAATCTCGCGACATTGGCAAGAGTGTGGTAGCAATATCGCCGCGGGAAGTGTTGGAGTGAGAGAAAGGGACAGAATTTAGGTGAAGGCCAACTGACTTTTATCTAAAGTTCTTTCCACATATCTTTCATCACTTAAACTCCGCCGTACACTGCATAATAAAACCAAAAACGAACATCATCATCTGATGATTGCTGCATGCCTTAAATGTGGTCATCAGCTGCTGAGGAGGTCTGCTGACTTATCATATTCCCTATCAAAAGACTTGAAAATAGATGTACAGTAAGGAGTGTTTTAAGCTACATTTTGCGGATTTCCCACAACTTTAGGCATTTTAGCGTACACTGAAATATTAAACGAGAGTTAATATTGACATTAGACCCTGATGTGAATGCTGAAGATTACAGTGTAGGGGAATTGGGGAAAAAAGATCTGTCAAAAATCAATATGGACAATGAAAAATGTACACTAAGGAATTTCAGTCTTGCGCATATCTTGCTATTAAAAAATTAGTCGAAGCACGTCGAGTGAAAAAAGTTCCAGCATCAGCCCGCTGATGATGGTCTCTTCCCATTGAAATGTAACCGAAGTGCAGTGTAGACCATGACAGTTGGCAGCACCGCCGGCGTGTGTGTTGGCAGGCCTGGCGCAGCTGCGTGGCCCACTATCTGCGGGTGCGCTACCTGTTCTTGCGGGCGGACAGGGGAGGCACATCCTTGCCGTAGCGCGCCAACACCTCGCGCTTGAACGCCTCGAACTGCCGGCCATTGTGAGAATTCTGCCGCTCGCGCCACGAGGGTCGCCCTTTCTTCGTCTGCAGGCCCCAGTGGATAGTGAACACTGGTGACAGCACCTTGAACTGGTAGCCCGCCACATACATCTCGTACACCTGTTGAGCAGAGGATTTGGCCTTAGTCTAGTAACACTCGGAAATTTTCGTTGTGTAACGTCATACAGGATCATATATTGGGCAACCATTAGAAACATTAATAGAGTATATTGCTCTCGACTTTTACCAAAACTTTTCAAATGATTATGTGTAATAGTTTGACGTGACACGATTACCAGTATAAAAGAGTTGTAAATAATAATATTAACAGTATCTTTCAATTTAGTTTTAACAGAAAATTGTATCTCTTTGAACATTTTATTTGCAATGGTTCGTGACGGATCACACCACTGGGGCGCAAGCCTGTGTGACGTCACTGAACCCTCACGTGACCAAGGCTCATAGGCTCGGTCCGGTTTGCAGGTTAAAAGAAACACTCTGGCCAGGCCCACGGTAGACAATTTGCTGTCATTTAAGCTGGCTCGTCCGAGAGTTATTTAACTGAGTTTATCCAGCTCCTCTAATATTCATCTTCATTACTCCACTATTTGGATATTTTTTGTTCTGAAAGGTTAGTTATTTCATAAGACCAATTTCCCAGGGACACATCGAAGATTTTTTTCTGAGATACCCTGGGCTTGGGCCTTTTAACGATTTTGGGGAAGGGGGTCGAAACACTTCTCGCTACGTCATGGTTTGTTCAAAGTGTGTACAACATGTAGTGTCAGTTCATGTGCGTCTGTTCATAATGTTGAATCAACAAGTTCTTTGGACATCGTGATCGCCGTAAAAAGTTGTGAAAAATAAATATAACATATTTCTTCCTTTAGCTGACAAATGGTCTCTAATTGGAATACCTTTCCACCATAACTAAATAATAAACATACACTAGTGTTTCTGTAACCAATATTTCCGGCGGACGACATTTTGTCTTTCTCCTTGCTTTAGGGAGAACCATAATTACTAGTTGCTTTTCAGTACTTTTATTACACACCCGTGGAGTTATTTTGTCTATTATTGAACGCTTAGGATATTGTATGTCCTATATTAAAATTCTGTTTCTTTGTTCTTGCATATTGTTCCGTACCGGTGCGAGGCGCCACAAGGGCGCAGCAGCGACCGGACGCAGGGTCTTCAGGTAAGGGCGGCCGCTACCTGCTCGGCCCTCGGACAATGAAACTGCCGGCACTGGGCCGGTGGGGGGACTCGGCCGGTGACCGCCAACCTGTTCGGACGCACGTGTATCTGCCTCAAAATGTAGCACTTCTGACAAATACAGTCCACTTCTACCACAAATGTACTTTTATTTCTTAACGCCTTTCCTTTGCAACGAATGATTGCATTCGTCTGGACTGTGGAAAGAGCGAGGCAGCGCAGAATGTACGCGCGTTTTGCGGCTGCCCACATTTGGTCCTCCGGGCGCGAATAGAACCATTCCGACGTTTGACTGTACATACCGCGAGCTAAGAGTATCCGGTTTCGTGGCTTTGTATATTGATCTCCGAGAGTAACATGAATTACGAGTGCCTCCAGTGCACTAACAGTGCTCTATGCCCGTAGTACAGCCGTCCGCAGTACAGAATACGCGCGAATCGTGTCGATCGTGTTGTGTAGTGCATCTCAACCAGCAGACGCCGTGAAGCAGCACAGCCCAGCCATTCCCGCAGCACAACACGCCAGCGAGCCGCGCCGCCCGCCGCCGACTCCTCCAGCAGCTGCGGTCCACTCGGCGCATCACAAGGTACCGTCGCTCTGCTCTGCAAGCAGCCTGGCTCTCTTTCCTTAATCTTCTATCCCGTGCACTAATATCCTGTCATGGATCCTGTCGAGAAACGTAGCCTAGTTAAGAAAAGAGCAGTCATCAAGTCACGAGTGACTAGAATTTCAACATTTCTCAATAACTTTCAGGACGGATCCAATCTCAACGACATTAGAGTAAGGCAGTCATTGCTAACCACAAGCAAAAATGAATATCATGACATTCAGACGCAGTTAGAAATTTACGATCTGGAAGAATCCCATGATGCTGACAGAGAGTCATTTGAAGACTTATGCTTAGATGTTGAATCTAAAATAACTACATTACTCGAGTCGAATGTTGTGGCACCTCCTCATTCGGCAACTTCATACAATGCACCTGAAATGAAGCTCCCTGCAATTTCATTGCCAACGTTCAATGGTAACGTTGCAGAGTTCATGCACTTCTTTGATACCTTTAAGGCACTAATTATTAGCAATGACGCCTTAACTGATGTCCAGCGTTATTATTACTTGTTGTCTTGTGTATCTGGTGAACCACGTAAGTTGATTGAAACTTTACCAGTTACAGAGAGCAACTTTAAAATCGCATGGGATCTGATTATTAATAGATACAATAATCCAAAGTTAATTGTAGATTTGCATATTAAACAACTTCTGAACCTGCCAAGCATCAAAACTGAATCAGCTAAGGACTTGCGTATGTTAATCAACCAGCTGATGACAAATATGAACGCAATCGAGGTTCTGAACGTCGGCATTTCACTGCATGAGGTGTTACTTTCACACATTTTGTTGGATCACATTAGTGTGAATCTCAGAAAACAGTGGGAATCTAAAACAGCTAACATCACTTTTCCTCGTCTGAAAGATTTGGTGGTATTTCTAGAAAGCAGCTGTCAGACGTTAGAACTAATTCATTCAGACGCAATGTTACAGCATTTCCACCAGCCGGCCGCCAAGCGTACTAAAGCAGAAGGTTACAATTTGCAACGAACCTTCCTCTCAACATCATCCAAATGTGTATTCTGTGGCGCAGCTCACGAACTAAATAAGTGCCCCAAATTCAAAGAGAGTGATATTGTAAGCAGACTAGACTATGTGAGCAGAAAAAAGCTTTGTTTCAACTGCCTGCGCACGGATCATAGGCAAAGGGAATGCCGTGCTGGGAGTTGCCGCATTTGTAAAAAGCGCCACAACACGTTATTGCACAAGGAACGAGCCAGTGGCAGTGGCAATAGAGAGCAAGAAACGTGTGTACCAGAACAGCAGACATACTGCGCCGTGAAGGGAAATCAGCAACTTACAGAAGTACTATTATCGACTGTCCTTGTAGACATCGCGGACAATAAAGGGAAGGTACACCAATGCAGAGCACTGCTTGACAGTGCATCACAGATGAACTTCATATCTTCTAGCCTGGCAGATAGGATGGGCCTACAGCTCAGTCGGCGTCCGATACCAATAAGTGGAATCAGTGATGTTCAAACGGTAGAATCGTCACATGTTTGTGAGGTGAATATTTCCTCAAGAGTTGGTAACTACAGCACAAATGCCGTCTGCGCATTACTTCCACGTATAACAGGGACACTTCCATCAGCATCCTTTGAAATTTCCTCATGGCAGCTTCCTAGGCACCTAAAGCTAGCGGATCCAGCCTTCCATAAACCTGGTGAGATTGATCTACTGCTTGGAGCATCGATCTTTTTTGATGCACTGAAGCCAGGGCAGATGAAGAGAGGGAATCATTCAACATTACAGGAGACATCGTTCGGCTGGATTGTTTCAGGCAAGATACCTCATCTGTCTTTGAAGTCCAAGGCACGAAATGTACTGTCATGCCTCACACGCACTAATCACTTTAACACTCAGGTTGAAAGGTTCAGTCAGCAAGAAGAAATGAATGTTTCTGTGCGAACGAAAGAAGAGCGTTTGTGTGAGGAGTATTTTGAAAGAACCATACAAAGGAATGCTAACGGTAGATACGTGGCGAGACTACCAAAGAAAAACAACCACGCTGGACTGCAAGTATTGCAAGGAGATCGTAGAGTTACTACATGGTCGAACGATCCGCAAGAAAAGCAAAGTGATCTCACTTCATCTGTTTTTAGACGAAGAACAGTTGTTAAGGGTGGGCGGCAGGTTGGAACAGTCAAATGCTTCATACATTCAAAGGCATCCCATGATTCCGGCTCCTAAGCACCATGTAACTAAGTTAACAGTCATGGGCGAGCATCCAGGATCATAACTCATATTAGCAAGTTTCAGACCAAGGTACTGGATTCAAACAGGAAGCTCAGTCATCAGGCAAATGATTCACAAGTGTCTCCCTTGTTACCGATTGAAGGCTGCTACTGCAACCCATTTTATGGGAAAACTACCTTCAGTTCTTGTATCAAATTACCTTTCTTAATTGTGAGATTGAATATGGTGGAAAGAGATGTAAAACGAAGGCAAAGGTCTACATTGACTTGTTGTTTGCATGGCAACAAAGGCAGTACACATGGAGCTTGTCACTTATCTGTCCTCTCAAGCGTTCATTGCTGCTCTCCAAAGATTTATTTTACGACGAGGTGTCTGTGCAAGCTTGTACAGTGACAATGGAAAGGCGTTCGTGGGAGCAAGGAATGATCTGCATGAACTCCACAAATTGTTCAGCACTCAGTCCTATGTAACACAAATCGAGAGCTGTGCATCACAAAATGGGGTACAGTGGCATTTTATCCCTCCTCATGCGCCACATTTTGGTGGATTATGGGAAGCAGGTGTAAAATCCATAAAAACGCATCTAAAGAGAGTAGTGGGAAACCAAGTGCTAACGTTTGAAAAACTATAGACACCTCTAACTCAAATGGAAGCGTGATTAAATTCTCGACCTAACTTCCTGATGATTTTTCGTACCTTACTCCTGGCCATTGTCTTATCGGTGAACCCTTGACAACAGTCCTAGAGCCAGGCTTGCTTCCGGAGCCATCATCCAGGATGTCGAGATGGCAGCTCATCCAGCAGTGTAAGCAGCACGTGTGGAATCGCTGGTCACACGACTACTTGTCACAGCTGCAGCAGAGAATAAATGGACGTCAACGAAAGAATCTGCAGCCGGGTACACTGGTTCTCCTGAAGGAAGACAACTTGCCACCTCTCGTGTGGCGGTCTGGGGTCATTGTTTGCACTCACCCTGGTGCTGACGATTTGGTGCGAGTGGTTTCAGTGCGCACAGCAACAGGAACCTATAAACGACTGATGTCGAAGATTTGTGTTGTTCCACAGGAAATGTAGACTTTAGTGTTCATAACCATTCAAGAACTAATTGAACTTGTGTTTCTTTCATGTACATCGGACCTGAGTTCCTCAACCATTTATTGTGTTTTGTTTGTGTTATCTACCTTGTGTTTTTTGTGAATTATGTATAGTGTAATTTATACAAATTAGGTGGGCGGAATGTTCCGTACCGGTGCGAGGCGCCACAAGGGCGCAGCAACGACCGGACGCAGGGTCTGCAGGTAAGGGCGGCCGCTACCTGCTCGGCCCTCGGACAATGAAACGGCCGGCACTGGGCCGGTGGGGGGACTCGGCCGGTGACCGCCAACCTGTTCGGACGCACGTGTATCTGCCTCAAAATGTAGCACTTCTGACAAATACAGTCCACTTCTACCAGAAATGTACTTTTATTTCTTAAAGCCTTTCCTTTGCCGAATGATTGCATTCGTCTGGACTGTGGAAAGAGCGAGGCAGCGCAGAATGTACGCGCGTTTTGCGGCTGCCCACACATATTTACATAAATCATATATCTATTGTCAATAAGTTTTCAAATGTAAATGTTCAAATGTTTGTAAAGCATATGGGACTTAACTGTGGGGTCATCAGTCAATAAGTTTTCATTCTTGTGTATATTCATTGAAGTTTTGAAAAGTAGGTTTGTTTTTAATACAGATGTATACACACAAGTGGAAGTGATTTTCTTTCAAATACTGTTTTTTCAAGTATTTACAATTCTAGATTCTTTACATCGATTATTATTACTTGTCCCCAATTTTCTGAAACTCGTACGTCTAAATTTGAATGGTAAGTAACCCACGAAAGTAAAAGTAAAAATTACTAACGTTACAAAATAGATCTGAATATTAAATATACCGTTCACAATATGAATTCAAACAGGAAAACGACAATTTGCGACATAGATAGAGTTTCGTTGCTGGTGGTTTGTCATGGGGGTTGGCCTACCATAGCGCCACTATCTATCATAGCAGCCTGGGCACGCCACTGTGGCGTGACGTCAAAATCATACTGATATCGTGGTATCAATTTTTTTCTTGGTATATATCGTATTGTTGGCCACGTAAGGTTCAATTTACGTCACAAAAGAAGCCAGTCTCAAGTGTAAATAAATTACCAGTCAATCGTCCCGAACGTGTTAAGATCCAGAAGAAGGGATCAGTTGACTGCAATTCTTAGAGAAATTTTTAAAATGAAATGATAAATACATTCGTACAATGTTTTTTTTTTTTCATACAAGACAGTTATTTCATACACTCAAGTAGAGTCAAGGAAAGAATTAATCTTCGCTCCTACTCTGCGCAGATTAGGAATTCTGGCAGCTAAAGAATTCTGGCAGAATGCGAGTAAACGTACATACGATAAAACATTCTTTTTTAATGGTGCTTTCAAAAAGAGGAGGTCCTATCTTGCGCGAGGCCCTGTGCAAAACTTGCGAGCGGGGCTGTCCCACATCATCCCCTCCCTCCCTCCTCCAGCAGCGGTTATACACCTTCGTCACGTTCAAAAGACCGTGCCAAATATCTCAAATAATTAGCAGCAAAATAAGAAACGGTTACCGGCAAATGTTAAAGTGTTAATTACTATATATAGTAAAATTGCGTTTTCCCTTCCAGCAGTGCACATAATGCTTATTTACCAATGGTTTATGGGAGGTGAAAAAAACATCAAAATACTACAGGTATCCTAAGTAATGAGGCACCAACTTCATTTTTACAATTCCATTCGTAATTTTTCTATGTTCCCGCAGAACGATTAAACAGTCACAGAATTGAAATGACAACTATAGCTTAGAAGGTGAAACAACTACGATTTTGGAGTACCAAGAAGTGTTTGTAGAAAAAACACTAAGATGCTTGTTGAATAGCTATGTTTGGGTGTTGCACCTAAACTAACAAAAAAAATGCTTTTGAGGCCTATAAATAGTTACTATATCACCAAATGAGTCACTGATTCAGAGCTTAAGTTTTACTAAGAACTGCTGTAGTCTTCCAAATTTATCTTACAACAGCAAGAAGAGGAAGAAGAAGATGATGCACCACTGAGTGACAAATATGTTATTTAATCAAATTCTTCAATGAAACAATGTTTTATAGACCGCAATTTTTTTAGCTATTTTCATCCACAGAATACTTTTATGTTAATTGGATTCTATATGAATTATTTAAAGTATAATAAAGGGGTAAATACAACGTCAAGCATTTTTAAAGTTCAGAAAGAACTTCTAGATGTTTCAGATTATATACGAATTTTAATTAATTTTCGTTAGCAGCTAACTTTAGTTCAAGAACACCATGTTATACTCATTCCAGATGTTATAAATTACAAGTTTCATTAGTAAAATATAAATTTGTTGAATATATACTATAATTCTGTAAAATACTTCAAATGGGAAACTAAACAATTTCTAAATTTATCTCAGAGAAACAGTTTTTGTCTTTTCAATGCATTAAGAAACAGGTTATAAAATATTTATACTACATATGGTATTACTCTTTTCACTTAACTATTTTACATTAAAAATGGGGAAACTTTAGATTTGTTGTCAACTTTTAATCATTTCCACAACTCTTCAATATGCGTCGTCACCTGCCCTTAAAAAAATTCAAGCTGCGCCCTCATCACGCAAGGTGACCCTCACCGTCTTTTTCGACGTCCGATACTCGTCGGATTTCTCGAGCATGGAGAAAATGTTAACAGTGGCGTATTCTGTGAGACACTCTGTAGCCTACGCAAGAGCAAACGGCCTGGGCTGCTCACGGAAGGATTGGTTCTGCTCTATGATAAGGCGTCCAAATATCTCCAGGGTCAGACAAAGTGTACTGGACAAGTTCAAGTGAGAGCAGCTTGAGCATCAACCTTACAGCCCCTGCGCCTTCCATCTGTTTGGTCCGCGAAAAGAAACATCTTGAAGGCAAGCGCTTCAACTCGAACGACGAACTGAAAGACACAATAGATGACTGGCTCTTGTCAAAGCCACAGGAATTCTGGAAACAAGGAATCCTTCGGCTCGTTAAACAGTGGGATAGTTGTCCTCGGGCCTTTGGTGATTACTTTTGAATAAATACTTGAATTATACCTGCATTGTCATTTCGTACCTTTTAATATCAATACACCTCGTACATTGGTAGATCGAGTAACCAATGATGCAGTCCTAAATGTAAAAGGCGAGATAAGAAATTAGTAAGTTGGCTAGAAGAAGGAATAGATTGATTGGACATTTTCTGAGGCATCGGCAAATCGAAAGTTGAGTATTTGAAGGAAATGGTGGGAGGGGGGGGGGGAGTTTAAAGCAAGAGTAACAGATTTTAAGTTGCATTCATCTACATCTAAATGGGATACTCTGCAACTCACATTTAAGTGAATGGCAGAGGGTTCATCGAAGCACCTTTCTACTATTCACCTATCATTCCATTCTCGAATAGCGCGCCGGAAGAAAGAACACCTTAATTTCTCCGTTCGAGCTCAGATTTCTCGTATTTTAATGTTTGTAAACCTATGGGACTTAACTGCTTGGTCATTAGACCCTAGCTTACAAACTACTTAAACTAAGGTAAACTAACCTAAGAACAACACAAACACCCATTCCCGATGGAGGACTCGATCCTCTGACAGCGAAAGGCTGCGCGCACCGCAGCACGGCTCCTCAGTGCGCATGGTATTCCGTCGCGGCCTCTCGTATTTTATTCTGAAGATCATTTCTTCCTATGTAGCTGACAGTCAACAATATATTCTCCCATTCGGAGGAGAATGTTGGTGATTGGAGATTCGTACGTAGACCACGCCGCGGCGATAAACTCCGTTGTTGTAATGATTCACATGCCAGATTCTGTATCATCCGTGACGCTGTCTCCCCTGTATCGAGACAATACAAAGTAGATGCCCTTCTTTGGACTCTTTCGATATCTTGCGTCAAACCCACTTGATAAGGATCCCACACTAGGCAGCAATACTCCAAATGTGGACGAACAAGCGTAGTGTATGCAGTCTCTTTAGTACTTCTGGTGCAACTTTTAAATTGTTCTGCCAATAAAACGCAGTCTCCGATTCGCCTTTCTTACGACGTTATCTGCGTGTTCTTTCCAGTTTAAGTCTGATGTAATAGTAATTCTTAGGTATTTAGTGGAGTTTAATGGACTTCTTTTCGTACGCATGTGGACAACGTCACACTTCTCATTATTTATAGTCAATTGCCAATTTTTACACCATACTAATATCTTATTTAGATCGTTCTGCAGTTGGTTTTGATCTTCAGGTATTTTTTCCTTGGTATTTTAAAGCCATCGAAGGTAGCAGGCTGGCAGCAGCTTCATTGCTGCTCTTCACCCGAGCCGGCCGCGGTGGCCGAGGTGACTGAGGCGCTCCAGTCACGGTCAGCACGGCCACTACGGTCGGGGGTTCGAACCCCCCCTCGGGCATGGATATTTGTGCCGTAGTAGTTTGTAAGTAGTTCATAAGTCGTTTGTAAGTTTAGGGACTGATGACCCCGTAGTTAAGTCCCATAAGCTTAACAAACATTTGAACATCTTCACCCGAGCGCATTTACAAAGTTGACAAGGCGATAAAAACAGAGAAAGGTGATAAAGTTTGATGAATTTAAACACTACAATGGAGATTAAAATGAAGAGAACAGACATAAAGCAAACAAGGTGAAGTAAAACATACTCAGAATTAAAACTGCGGCGGTGGTTAAAATTACACAGAGATAGAAGTTAAAAATCCAGGGTAGTTGAAATCACATTGGTGGAGCACACTACACGATGCTGAAGACACTGTTTAAAACACGTGGCAACACTATTATTCTGCCTTATTGGCAGCTGCTTAAGTATTAAAATACCACTTGGGCACAAAGCACAAACACTGTCACAACACTAAACGGAGCACTGTTAAAACATGTTGAAACGGGGGCCCTGCAGTGGGAAAGCGTGGTGGGAGAAGGACGGGAGGGGAGGGGGAGAGGGAGGAGAGGGGGAAATGCAAGGACTCATCGTAGGGAGAGGAGAGCCGAGCGAGGTAGTGGATAGGGATGAGAGGGGGGGGGGGGGGAGGAAGGGAGACGTACACGTATGGGGATGGACTCAGGTTGAAAGGAGGGGTTAGATGTCGGGACGAAGAGCGTCTTCCGGGAGAGGGAGTTGACGGAAGTTACCCTCGGAGAGGACGTGGAGAGAGTGGAGGTGAAGGGAAGGAGGGATAATAAGGTATCAGCATGTCAGAGGTGGGAGACAACTGGGGTGGCGAGATTCTAGCGGAGGTGTTCAAGGAACTTCATAAGGTGAGAAAAGGGAATCAGGTCATAGAGGATCCGCGTGGGGGAGATGGGAGGCGGATACAATAAGAGAGGCGGAGGGCGTGGCGTTCTAGAATCTAAATGTTCAAATATTTGTAACTACGGGGTCATCAGTTCCTAAACTTACCAACTACTTATGAACTACTTACTAACTAGGACGGTACAAATATCCTTGCCTGAGGGGGGATTCGAACCCCCGACCGTAGTGGCCGTGCAGACCGTGACTGGAGCGCCTCAGTCCCCGCAACCACCGCGGCCGGCGTTCTAGAATCTGGAGGGATTCGTAGTGGGCAGGGGGAGCGAAGACCCAAACAGGATGGAAGCAGCAGTATGATTAAGCGGTAGGTGAAGAGGGTGGTGGAGTGGTTAAGACCCCATGTCCTGCCAGACAGAAGCTCTAGGAGGTTGAGGTGGAAGAGGCCTTTTTCACGGATGGATTGGAGGTGCAGTTTCCAGGAGAGGAAGCAGTCAAGAGTGATGCCAAGGTACTTGAGGGTTTTGGTTTGTGGGATGGAACGGCCATGGAGTGTGAGGTAGAGGTCGCGGTCACGAAAGGAAGGGGTGGTGTGACCTATGATGATTGCCTGGGATTTTGTGGGGTAACACTAAGGAGTCACTGGCTGCACCAAGAGGAGAATTCGGAGAGATGGGTTGTTGGGAGCGAGCGAAGGAGTGGGCGATGGCAAGGAAAACAGTGTCGGCAGCATATTGGAGGAGATGGACAAGAGGCTGTGGTTGTGGCATATCAGCCGAATAGATAAGGTAGAGGAAGAGGGAGAGGACGGAGCCCTGGGGCACACCATCTTTAGATAACTTTACTAGACGGTAAATGACGGCGTCACCTACAAACAACGTACGAGAGCTGCAGAGATTACTTATTTGGGGCTCAAGATGCTTACACGAGGTAGAGTACAGTAGAAAGCTGCATGAAATTTACTGAGTTATACCAGACTGTTTAGTACCACCTATGTTCTGCCGTCGTTTTTAAAAAGATAATTCTGAAGACCGTTCGTCCTTGTTGCCACGACAAAGCTATCGGCGTTTAGAAATGCTTCGGCGGTAAACGACCGTATGGTTGAGGCCTATCGAACTATAAATGTGCTGATGGGGTTAGAGGCGGTGGGGTGGCAGTGGAGCGGCCGCGAATCAATGCCTGCCGATCAGAGATATCGGATGACAGCGCGGCGTGGCGTGCGACCGCAGGCGCGGCCACACAAAGGGCGCGCTCGACCGCGAAATACGCGCAGCTGGCGATTAGGCCGCGGATAGCCGCCCCGCTGGGCGACAGCGCGCCGCTGTGGCCGCCTGGCTAAACACCGCGCTCCACCAGCTGCGGCGACAGGTGGCGTGGCAGCTAGCGAGATACGAAACCGATAAGCCAATGTCCAGGCGCATATCTTGTCTCGATACAACACGGACATTGAACTGAGGGAGAGGTACTGAATTATAATTTGTGCCGCGCCCAGGATAGAACTAGCGATCTCTTGCTTATTAGGCAAGTACTTCAACTACTAAGCTTCAGCAGCCTTATGGAAACGGCCGTTCCTCCAGACTCCAGACAGTGTTATTGGTCCTCTGCTATTTCTTATTTACATAAATGATTTAGGGGAAAATCTAAGTAGCTCTCTTAGGTTGTTTGCAGATGACGCCGTCATTTACCGTCTAGTAAAATCATCTGAAGATCACAACCAACTGCAGAACGAGCTGAATAAGATATCACTACGGTGTAAAAATTGGCAATTGACTCTAAATAATGAGAAGTGTGAAGTTCACATGAGTACGAAAAGAAATCCGTTAAACTTTGTTTACAACATAAATCAATCAAATGTGAAGGCCGTAAACTCCACAAAATACCTAGGAATTACTATTACTTCAGACCTAAACTGAAAAGAACACGTAGATAATATCGTGGGAAAGGCGAACCAGAGACTGCGTTTTATTGGCAGAACCCTTAAAAGATGCAATAGAACTACTAAAGAAACTGCATACACTACGCTTTTCCGTCCATTTTTGGAGTATTGCAGCCCAGTGTGGGATCCTTATCAGGTGGGTTTGACGGAGGACATCGAAAGAATCCAAAGAAGGGCAGCTCGTTTCGTATTGTCACGATACAGGGGAGACAGCGTTACGGAAATGATACAGGCTCTGGGATGGGAATCAGTACAACAACGGCGCTTATCGCTGCGGCGTGGGGTACTTGCGAAACTCCAATCGCCAACATTCTCCTCCGAATGCGAAAATATATTGTTGAGTCCCACTTACATAGGTATAAATGATCATCAGAATAAAATACGAGAAATCAGAGCTCGAACAGAGAGATTCAGGTGTTCTTTCTTCCCGCGCGCTATTCGAGAATGGAATGGGAGATAAATAGTATAACTGTGGTTCGATGAACCCTCTGCCAGGCACTTAAATGTGATTTGCAGAGTATCCCATGTAGATTTAGATGTAGACTCACCTATCCGAATTTTCCTCCTGGTGTAACCAGTGTTTCCTAACTATCAACCCTACTAAATCCCAGGCAATCATCATGGGTCGTACCAACCGCTGCTTCTGCCACCACGACCTCTACCTTACTTTCCATGGTCGTCCCATCCCGCAAATCACCACCCTTAGATACCTAGGCCTCGCCCTTGATCGTTCCCTTTCCTGGAATCCTCACCTTAAAACTGTCCGACAAAAGGCCGTCTCCCACCTTAACCTTCTCAAGCTCCTTTCCTCCTTTCCGGCCAGACATGTTCCTCCATGTTCCTCCCTCTCTCCACCTCCATACTCTCCACATCCTATCCGAGGGTAACTTCCATCAGCTTCCTCTCCCGGATGACGTCCTCCGCCCTGATATACACACCCCTCCTATCAACCTTAGCCTTCCTTGTAGATTAGTACCACATCCCCCTCCACCCATCCTTTTCCCTTCCTTCGCTTGGAACCCCCCCCCCTCTCTTGGAGTCCTTTCATACCATACCATCCCATCCCCACTTCGCTCCCTTCCCCTCCTTTCCTACCCACCGCACTTTCCTTCTCCTCCCCACTCCACTGCGGGGCATGCTCAGTGATTTTAATTCTGTCAGTGATTTTAAGTGTGCAGTGACAGTGATTCGAGTGTATGTGTGTTTTTAAAACATCAGCAACCGCCGCATAGGCAAAACATAGTGTTGCCATGTGTTTTAACTGTGTCTCTTCGTCTCGACGTCATCACTCCGTTCGTTCAACATGAACGTTTTATCCACTGTGGTTTTTTAAGTTCTAAATATGTACATTTTGTCATCCTTTTCATAGTCATTGTCATTCCACCCATTTATCTCACCATGTCTATTTTTAAATTCTTCCTATTTGTTACCTGTTTCTATTATTTTACTTCTTCTGTTCTCATATCTGTATGCTCTTGTCTGAAGAGCAGCATGTTCGCTGCTGCCAGCCTGCCCCTTCTGGCGGTTTTAAAAAACAATAAAGGAAAAAAATTAAAATATGGTTATGGTGATTACACGGATTGTCTTACAGTATGTCTGCCTCCATAACACAAACCTCAAGTCTGCCTCATATACAGGGTAAATAACTAACTATTGCCACCAGGGCCGTATTTAGGCAACATGTGCACCTGCAAAGGGCGTCAAAATTTCGTGGGCGGCAAAATTTTAAAACTTTTTTGTGTTAATTGAACATCATTATTCAGAGTTTCTATTGTAACAATAAATTTTAAAATTTAGGTTGTTATGTTGATAGCAATGGCGTATCCAGAGAGGGCTTTTGTTTTAAATTCCAGATGCCAGAGGGGTGGGGGAAGGGGGGGAGCATAAAATAAATTACTGCACAGGGTGTTGCATACCGTAAATACGACCCTGATTGCCACCAAGAATAATTATGAAGGTTTTTTTTTCTTTTTTATTATTATTATTTTATAAATGGGATGCTGTAGTTTGGTACTTACTTTCTGAAAGAGGCTATCGATATGAATCCAATGATGTGTAACAGTAAGACTTTTGAAGGCCAAAGTAGGTCAAAATGTGGCATGAACGTCCATTTACATAAGATTTTCAAGTGATGACCATTAATATCAATACAGCGCTGGAATCTTATATCATGGAGTAAGTGGTATTCTGTACTACTTCAGTACTCATCTAAGCACATCAAAGTAGGTTAGAATCCTACCTGAGGCACGCACTTCAATTCAGCGCCTCAACTTATAATCAAAAATTTGATATGTTGAGGTTACATACGTCTCTATAAAATGAATTTCTTGTTTCATGTTAAAAATTTTAAATTGGACATTGCAATGATGAAGAGGTGATAAACAACGTTCCAGTTTTCAGTGTATAGATGTAAATAGGACACCTAATTTATTCCAAGAATCACGACACAGTTAAAAAATACATTCAGCACCATGAGGGAGCAACTGTGAGAGAAATTTATACTACAAAAAGTGAAGATGCTCAATTGCATTCTGCACTAGGATGCAGTGAAAATATGTGTTAATGTTATTGATGATAAAGAAACTGATAAAACCTTAGTAAAAGAAGAATAAAATGAAAAGAAAGTTATAATATAACCCACATTAATGATGGAGTAGAAGAGAAAAAAGTAAGTATCCTAATAATTCAAGTATTTAAGGTATTAGATTTGGGAAGAAATTGCAACTAACATTATTCTTCAAGTATTTGCCATTAGGAGAATTCTGTTACAAAAGTTAGTTAACAACAAATTCAAAAGGACACAGCTGCTGTATTTAGTTTAAGATGCAGAATTTGAAGTTCAAAAATATATGTTTGTAATACCTCAGCTGTGATTGTAAATCATTTTAGAGCTTAATTAAGGCCAAGTTAATAACTTATTAATGAAGAAACAAAACTCAAATTGTGCAGGAAGGCTTCTGCAGCTATTGTCATTCTCAATAAAATTCTTCTGGGAATTAGACCGCATTGTCCATATATCAAATTCCACTGATGTTTTGGCCACTGTCACAAGCAGGCTTCTTCTGGGTGTTTGTGTCACCCAGAAGAAAGCCTCTTGCAACAGTGCCTGAAACTTTGGAGAAATTTGATATATTGATGTTGTGGTCCACAGCCTAGAAAATTTTATTAAAAGAAATCAATCTTTTGGAATTAGCAGGAAAGGTTAAATCTGACATTCATTGCACTATACCCAAAGTGGAAATTTGTTGCATGTAGCTAATGCAGATACCAATTTTATAGTGGATGCAAGGAAATTTTATTAATTCATGGAGGTTGGGGAAAAGAGACCTATGAACGCTGACAACAGTTTGACCAAGTTTATTTAAATTAAATACTTCAGTTCTGTTGTCATACGTAAATGTGGGATGTTGGCAAGTCCATATAAATCCAGAGTCTTGCAAATACACTGCATTTTTATTTGAATGTAAATACTCCAATGTCAGGTGTAAGAGTATCCATGTCACAATTCATAAGAGCTATTGACAATGAATTAAGTAAGAAAGGAACTTAAAAGTGTGTAATATTGTATGTGGATGGAATTACACTCGTTTCAAAAATGTAACACAAACATCTTGACTTCATAACTGAAATATTACCCAGATTAAAATAACTCAAGAAGTTTTACAACATTAAATTAATTGAACCAGTTCCATTAAAAGTACAAGAAACTACTGAATTCCTAGTAGCATAAAACAAAAATACATCCAATTTTGAAATTGTAAGCTTCTATAGGTATTTGTTTCTGCAAGTGCACTGAATGTGTTGACCTTGACAACTATTAAAGGAAGGTACCCCCTTGTATTGTTCAGATTATACAGTAGTGTGCTCTCCATTTTCGTACTTTTTTATCACTGTACAGGTCGCTTGTACAGCAAGATCACTTTCAGTACAGAACAAAAATACTTATCATTCGAATTTAAGAAAAATATGATTTTTTTCATCTTATACAACTTTATATCTTTGCTCAAAAAAGATCTGAATATCTTTTTGTTACTAGGCACAGTTATTGTGCTACATCAAACTAAGCAAACTATTGTGCAATATTTTAAAGAACCTGAAGGTATTAAAAAACGCATTTTATAGACCGCACTTTTATTTTAGCTTACACACAGCATGAAATTATATCTAAAATGCAGAGCAAACCAATAACTCATTCGGCAGTCGTGACATTACGTCTTATATCTGATGAGGATTCAAGTGAACTGATCCCAGATGTATCCATGTAGACTTATCGAATTTTTAGACAACTATTTAGCAGTGAATTTTGTTATTGACTTAACTTTTGATGCCTTCATTCAATAAACGATTTTATTTTCGTCAGTCATCACAGTTACTCTGCTGTATCAAATTAAGTACACTACTGTGAAAAGCTTTAAAAACAGTACAGAGACATAAAGGCAATGCCTATATGTTTTGTATGGTTTATTTTAGCTCTTACATTAGAATGTATTGGATGTAGATTTATCGAATTATTTAAAATTGAGAACAGAACAATTTCTCTTTTCATGCACAAGATATTATGGTACATTTTATATCTGATGTGCAATGTGTTCATTTCGGTCCCTGATTATCACGAATCATGTCGTCACAAAAACATTCAAGAATGGTTCAGGACATCGAAACGTGTTTTTTGCAAATGATAGCTTGCTAAGAGGCAAGTAAATGTATGGCAAATTCTCCACACTTTTTATTGCCCAACATATAGAACTTGCTTATTTGCAGCAGAAAGGTTGACCAGGTCATTTAAGTACATTAATATCGTATGATGTATGAAAAAGAGTAATTTCAGACCTACTCAACTGGTTTCGTGATCTACCCAGATAACCTTTAGTATTATTCTGTAGCAGTTTAGGACACTATGTAATCAAAGTCAGAAGTAATATGAACTTATTATTGGCTACATATAGTGAAATGTAGGGAAATATTTGAAACTAAAGCTAATGTAATATTAGCCAAAAATACTACCAGCTGCCAAAACATAGATGTAGCTGATTGTTACATGAAAGACCTGATATATGTGTGGATTCAAATGAAAAGTAACAAAGTGGAGGAGAGGGTGAAAAGTTTTTCCTCTGTAGAAAGGCCCAATGCACATGATACAAGGAAAAAATCCTAAACTCATTGTCAATTAATTAGTAGGACTAGTGTGAACACTAAAGTACTTGTCGGATGAATCACTTGGAGGTAAAAAAAATTAAACTAGAGAACTTTCTTGAAGACCAAGTTGCGAGTTTCATAAAAAGAGGATCTAACAATTTAATCGAAATCAGTACAAATCTACATGCTTATGTACAGAACATAGCCAGTAATCTATGTGCTTGACATCATTCAAGCCAGGGGAAAATAATTATAACCCTCATTTATAAAGTGAGGAGATAAGACGACTTGTATGTTTGAAAAATAGTTTTTGTTACATGTCTTAATATTTGTTTTAATATTTATATTTGCCACTCTCTGCAGATTCATGTACTACTTGAAAAAAATGAAACATTCTGTTGGAAATGATTGTTTGCACCAAATAGATTAAAAATACAAAAGTTGAGGTTATCATTATTTACCCCTGAAGTATTCATATCTTTCAATAGGAATCTGTGGAAGCAGAGGACTCAAGACTGCTTGTTTAAAATCCCTTTATTGAGAGCAGTTTCAGCAAGTCTATGTTGCCATCTAAGTCTCTGAATACTTAAATGACACATAGTAATATTTCGTCATGTTTATTTTCTTCTGTCTTTGACATGTGATATAAATGTTAACAGACTTGAAGATGGCAACATATATTTGATGAAAGCAGACACAATTAGAGAATTTCAAACAAAGAATCCTGCCTAATCTACTTATGCAGATTCACATTGCTAGGCTAGTGAAGTACTGTTGTATTTAGGTACCAATGTTAACGTAGACATTCTGCAACGCAGTAGAAATATTAGAAATATATTTGACTTGGTGTCACCAATAACGGTTCTATACCTCAAAAATTCGACAGGCAAATGGAAGTATGGAGTAAACATAGAGGCTCCTTACCAGTAGAGACATGAGTTTCTAAAAGTAGGTAACTATTCCTAATTTTGGAAATGGCATTCACTGTTATTCTTGGTAACTATAGGGGACACAGTGTTATGAAGGCATTATTATACAGAGACTTTTTGTTCAAAAATAATGGTAATTATGAGATGTCATAGATGCCAATGGAATCAAAATAAGGTGGAAGAACATTACTGAAATAGCACGAATATGATAAAAAGAAAACATATAATTGGAAACAGAAATCATTTTCTTACCACACCAACTGAGATAAAGAGAGACATATGTAGAGAAAAAGATAGCATCAAGGATTGGAGGAGAGAGAAAGAGAGATAGAAGATCTGAAGGGTTTTGAAAAGGATTAACAAAATATAGTGAAAAGTTTTAATGAGTCTTCTCATGTAACAAAGTTCTCTTGATATTGAGAGTGAGCTTAATTGAATAGTATGGAGAGGTCTGAGAGGCTATCCTAAATTTGGAATATTCAAGTTGGGGTTGAACTATGTCCTCTTGTTAACAAGAGGATTTAATTATGGCGTTATTGAAAATTAATTATGATGTATAATATATCTGCCCTTTATCTTAAGTGTCCATTTTAAAGGAAAAGTGATTCCTTTGGAGTAATCACGTTTTGTTCATTATAAATATGCTGTTAAATAAGAGTGTAATCAATTTATTACTTCAGTCTAATGCAAAATCAGATGATATTGCCACAAATGATTTGTAATCATGAGAGGGCAATACATCAAGCCAGTGTGATAACTCAGTACATCAAGCCAGTGTGATATCTCAGTGAAAGCCTCACTTCAATCTTACTCTCAGGTTTACTGACAATTCTGTGAATGTTAACGGTTATATTACGTGGTCAGAACACCGATATGTCAATAAGCTGGTTAATACATTTGCTCTGAAAAGTTATATTTAACTCATTTTCATAATAATATTAAATACCTGATTATTAGGCGAAATGAATAAATATTACCACTTTTTTTCTTTACATTACAATGTCAGATTATGTTAGAAGGAAGAAGTTATCAGATGTTCCAACTTGAAAGCGTCATATCAAGGCTGACGAATAGCTATTAGTTTGCATTGTTATCATTTCAAGACCTGCTGGTAGATGGATCTTTCATCATCCTGAAGACAACAGCTTCAGGCATGTCTGATGGAATTTGAATGCATTAATGCTGAAATAAATAGAAGTCGAAATGTCACAGTCATAGCTATTGTAATTACATGACTTACATTATGTTAGAGGATATCTGATTTTGTTTCTTTATTATTTTTCATCTTATTACCAGAGTTTTTGTAATAAGGCATTGTATTAGACATCTGATAAGATTTCATAATTAATTATTTGAGTACCAATTATAATTTTTGTAATTTCAATTTATATGGGAAGTTTTTTGGTATAGGTGATTACTGAAATCCACAATAATTGCATATAACGTAAATAAGGTATATGATACTATACTGATAAGAAAAGAACACACATACTTATAGATTTTTGTTGTGTGAATAAAATAAATAGATCCAAAGGACATTTAAATTCTTCTAATTTAAAATATTTCAGAGAGATATATATCATTCATAAGAGAAGTGAAGTCTTCAAATAAAGTATGCAGCATATTCTAGTAGATATGTATTGAACCAGTATCTGCAAACTATCAGGGAAATATTTCTTACTAGTAGAATATTTCACTGTGGTTTGTATTGGCATACAGAAGATTCAATCATCAATTAGATTCACATAAGTTGTTCACTTAAATCGACTTATAGAAATAGAACTTTAACTAGTTTCGCAGTAAGTAATGTAGTGAAGTTATATACTTTTACAAATACTGACTGCAACTTTGAAATTTGTCTTCCACAGTGTAGAGGTTATGAATAGTTACAAACAACAAGCTTTACATCCTATTAGTATGGGATTTGCATTATTTCTACTAATTTTAAGCTCAAGGTTGAACAATGATTTTCCACACTTATATATTAATTTTAAAGATAACCTTAAATGAAAGTTTATGACTAATACTTTCAGCAATATTGGCAGTTTGTGTTAGGAACATCGAATACTTACTGTGGTTTCTCCCATTCCCTTTCTGCATTTTACATATTCTTTACCTTGGCCATTCAAACATATTTTGCTACTCAAATATAAAAAAACCTCATCTACTACTTTTATTATATCATTACCTAATCTGATTCCTTCAGAACGCCTGATTTTCTTATGCTACATTCGATTGCCCTTAATTAGTTCTTGTAAATGTTCATCTGGAAACTTTCTTTCAAGGCCTTATCCATTCCATTCAATTGCTCTTCCGGGTTCTCTGCTGTCTCTGACAGTATTACAATGTCATTGGTAAACTGCAAAGTTTTTGTTTCGTCTCCCTGAACTTTAATGCCTTTCCCAGTTTCCTCCATCTCTAATGACAATGCTGTCAATGGGACGTTCAACCCTAAGATTGCTTCCTTCCTTCCATCCTGTATCTGCCTTGCATTCTTTCACAGCTTGCTCATTGAACTAACTGAATAACACTGGAGAAATGCTACAACTCTTTCTTATTCCCTTACCTATTACTGCGATCCTTTCATGCTCTCTGGTTTTTGTTCAAGTTGTATAAAAATTTTCGTTCCCTATATTTTACCCCTTCAAAATCTGAGAGAGTTTATTCTAGTTAAATGGTGAGAACACGCAGGAAATATCGCACAAAAAGCGAAGCAAAGTCGATGTTTCATTGGCTGAATACATAAAAGACACAGAAGATCTACTAAACAAACTCGATACACTACATTTGCCCATCCTATTTTGTATTCACGGAAATTACGCAACAGTTGCAGTGAAAATAATAGATTTCAACGCAATCTATTTTCAAACCTTCCATCACTAATTTACAAATATGAACATATTTTTTAACACCCACCTACATAGGTAGACATGAGAATCATAATAAAATAAGAGAAATCAGATCTAAATCTGAAAGATTTCGGTGTTCCTTTTTCCTGCATGCTACTACAGAATGAAACTGCAGAGAAATATTATTAAAGCAGTTCAATAAACCCTCTGTCAGGCACTTAAATGTGATTTGGAGAGTAAATATGTAGATTTAAAATAAGATTAACATTAGACCAGACTTGGAATAGCATTGGTTTAATAAAGTACACTGTGAACCCATTTCGTTAGGGATTGATTTTTTTTTTTTTTTTTTTTCACTAACAAACTTTCAATTTACTTTTCATTGAGTTGAGACTGCGATAGACATCAGTATTGTTGGTAGTGGAAGTTTCAATAATGTGTTCAATGTTCAGTAATTTCAAAATTGTAGCTTCTGTTCATACTCGTATTTGCTAATAACTAGGATGTGATCACTTACACATATCAAGAAGTACATTAAAAATTATATTCAGTTTATCACATTTGCTGTATACATGCCTTTGAAAAGAAGATATAGGATCATAATACTATAATTGTGGCATTTTTTCTGCAGTCAGTGAATCAATATCAGAAAACACTTATCAATCAAACCTTCATTGGTAAACGCCTCCATGTTGCTGTGTTTCACTACCAGAAAATAAAAAAATAAAGCAATTCTGAATGCAAGCCACAAGTGTAGATACGCTTTCCATTTGTAGATAATTTGAGTATTGAGTGGTTTCAAAGAAATCACAGTGATTATAAAAAGATTGGTTTCACATCAGGGAAAACTTTGGTGTAAGCACCACTATATTTCATTATTATTACCATTACGTTTTAAATCTTTGCACGAAAAATTTTTCAGTATTTCAGGACATCCTCTGAAGACTACTTTCAAAAATATGAAATGCATCTAGGTGCACAAACAAAATTTTAAAAAATCATATACAGTATTGGTCAAGATGTGATGTACGGATTGGAATTTTAAAAATTACATCACAGGAAGTGGTCTCTTGTAAAGTGATCATTGTTTTCGCTTAGAGTAATGGGTGTCATCTTCTAGTATCTGGGGCGATATGTCACCCTGTATGGAAATGGAGCAGAACGGATTGCAACTTCATTGAAATTTCCTAACGCATTTCAAACGAAAGTAATAGACCATAAAATGAGAATGGAACAGATCAGAATGTCAAAAGTGTGTTTCAAATGGAATAGAACAGTACTGATCAGAAAGATGAACACAAATTGTTTACAATGTCAACAGTTACCAAAACCAAGACAACAGAACAGTAGAGGGTGGATTGTAACATCAGTAAGGTTCCCCAAGATATTTCAAATGATATCGTTCCTACAGAATTTCATAATCAACATGTTCTTAGTAAAAAGAATTGCATTGAAACTGGTGGAAGAACAATAGGACCATCTGCTAACAATCCATAAGAACCAGAATATTGTTCTTATGAGTGTTGTTCCACATAAGAGATGAAATGTCATAAAACTAATAATTATTTAATTTTTATATAAACTGACCAAATAATAATCCAAAACTAAGCCCAAATAAAATTATAAATGGATAAAAAAGTGGTCTTACAATAGCAAGATAAATTAAGGAAAAAGTTTAAGGCTTTGCCTTCAGAATATTGTTTATACTATTTGTAATTAACGCATTTCCACTAATATACAAATATTCTGGAAATGTTTTTAAGCTGCTTTCTCTTTGTCCCTATGTCTTATAACTGTTATGATTCAACAAGATTTTATTTTTAGTGACAATCTCTTCACACTGAAATGCTTTTTATATATTTTTTACAAATGTAAAGTTCTGTAATTTTCCCAAAATAATTGCCTTTAAAACTTTGAAACTCAAACTAGCTTAGCTATATATGTCAAACTTGCATTTGTATTTTTAAATTCCAATTTGATATTAAACCCCTTCTCGTAATAAGCTTAACTTAAAACCAGACCCCCAACAGCAACAAACGCTTCATCTGGTGACATAAGACTCCTGTCTGGTAAGTAGCAGATGACAACAAGAATTGGTAGTCAAAATGAACTTATCTCTCAGGACAGTGGCAATTAATTTTCGTAAGACTACTTACTACAATAAAATCACTGAATGTAACCATTTTGTTTGTTATGCAGCTTAAAGGTAAAGAGACAACATCTCGTCTATTTTACATTATATATTTCTTAAATTTGCTTGTTTTAAAGACTGAAGTTTGTTTCCTAGCACATGAATATGTAATAGCTAGAAATTCACACTTTTTATAACCATTTATATTTACTTATATATTCCCACCAACATTGCAGGCATATTGTGTTCAGTACATGTATTACACAAATTCATTCTTCCTCTCCCTGATCGTCCACCGAGCGAGGTGGCACAGTGGTAACATACTGGACTCCAGGAAGATGGTGTTTCAAATCCAGCTCTGGCCATCCAGATGTAGGTTTCTCTTGATTTCTCTAAATCCCTCCAAGCAAATGCCAGGATTTTTTGTTTCAATGCCATTGCCGATTTCCTTCCCCATCCTTACCCAAAATAAAATCTGAGTGCAATCTCTGCCTCAAATTACTGCACTGTCAACAAGACGTTAAACTCTAATTTTCCTTCCTCCTTCCTTCTGTTGCTCCATGACCTACCTCCCCACTTGTGCCATCTCCTCCACCCCTCTTTCTGATCAGCTTCTACAACTATTCCTCTACCCACACTCTTCTTCCACTCTCCCCATCCCATCCTTGCCCCTCTCTCTACTAACTGCCACTTTACCAAACTCTCTGCTCATCTTCTCCTCTCACCTCTCTCCTCTCTCTTGCCTTCTTCTTCATTTCCACTCCCTGCTTATCTCTACATTTCAGACTCTTGGCATCTTATCCTCACTACACCCATCTCATTCTCTGACTCTCACATCCACTGGGCCTCTCCCTCAGTCTTTTCCCCTACATCTTCCTCTGTTTGTACATATACTATCCCACTCCACACTTTCTCCTTCCTCCCTCTCTCTTTTTCCATCACTTCCATCCCCTCTCTCTCCAAACAGATTTCCCTCTCTGTCCCTTCCCATTTGTTCTTTTACCTCACTGTCTTCCTTTCTCACCTACCCTCCAAGCCTCTCCTCGTTCCACCTCTTCCCTCCTCCTCCTCGTCTCTTTCACACTCAGTACTTCAAAACCTGCAGGCAACTGAGAAGGGGGGATAGACCACAGCAGGTCACCTAGCACTATTCAGAGAAAAATTTGAAAGACTGCAGTAGATATTATCTAACAAATGATGGGTCCAGCAGTCGTACTTTGAAGACCAGCAGCTTAGATTCAAAATGCTTAGCATAGTAATCAAGTTTGTGCTTACCCTAGTATAAATAACTATGAATTTGTGTTAATGAGGTTCCAGGACCACAATAATTGATGAACCATAAGCAAACATTAAAAGGTCAGACATTTACTAGTATCTTACCTATGTAAGTTGGTTTTAACTACCAATCATATCTCGGACTGATGTTTTTATGTCTTTGGAAACAGACTGGATCAAATTAAGCAACATATACGTTTTATTTATTTATAACTTTCTCTTGCAGACATCATATGCATTAAAAGATATATATACTAAATCACATTGATATGAGGTAAACATCATCCATAATTACCGATAAACAGTTCTTAACTGTGGTTACTGTTAAGCTGTTAAAGAAATTTGAAACATTTCAGCGGAGAGTTTCAGATTGTGCATTGAAACAAATATTTCAGCTTAATGTCACTGTCAAAGAAAATAGAGGTTTTCATGTGAGGCAATGCAAAACACAAGAATAAGTGCTGTAAGATATGTATAAATGAAAAACAGTTACTTGAAGCTCAATATCTGTTTCAATTGGCCAATTTGTATTTTGCAAATCAGAATGCAGATTATATTTTTACATGCGTTGAACATGAAAACGACTTTGTGGATGACAAGATATATTTAAAATAACTTCGGTTTAAGAGAGAAGAAGCAATATAAATTTCCCATTTAACGATTGCGCCAAAATTGTGAAATACTTTTTACATCAGACAGGCTCAAAATAATACAGAGATACTTTCTTGTCAATCTCAAATTTAATTTAGTAGGTCATTAGGTCATTTTTTTCTCATTTTGGATTGTGGGTATTGAATCATTTTGCCTAAAGTTCATTTCAATACAAACGAGTAGTTTAAATGTCTAGTAACAGAAGAATTTATAAAATAAGGCAAGTACCAGGGAATTTGCAGATTCCTAATATTTTCTGATGTGTTCAAACATTTTCATAACTTTTTAAAAGCTATTTAAACTTTATCCTGTCCATTACATTCATTCACCTATTTTGGCATAAATGGTGTACTGGAAATTGCTAGACGAAAACTGTATGTAATGACTGATATGAAACATTGTCTATTCTTCTTGAAGCGAAGCTGTTGCAAGACACAGATTCACAGTTATGATGACAAAACTGACGAATCTGACATTGTATACTTGGGAGTAGCCATTACATCTGACAACATTACACTATCAGCAACTGTCCATTTTCGATATGGCTTGAGAGTATAACTTTCTACACAGACAAAATACCAGATGTTTCCATCATGCAACAATATTTAGACACAGATTTCAAATATGTTAGAATACCCATGAACTGAATTTATATTTTCCCTTATATCCTGAAAAATGCCATCGTCGTAAGTTATCAACAATAAAAAGAAATTAAGTTTGAACTTATATAATAACAGTAATATATTATTCATTACAGAAATCTGAACTAATACACATGTCATAAATTCATATTAAAAACATTGTAGAATTTTACATTTGGACAAGCTCCCTGGATGATGTCATACACAGAGATTAATGCACAGGAGCCTACACTAGCAATTATTTTCTGTAAAAAATTCAAACCCTGAAAATCAATATGTTTAGGTGAACCATACAAAATATGTGATAACTGAGAACATCCTGCAACCTCTTTGAACTAGTTTCATAGAAGTAAATAACAAACAGAACAATTTTCAAAAGGTGTGTTATTTTTTAAGGAAATTTATTTGTTATTCAATTGCACAGACTTAATTTAGATTTTGAAGCACTCATAACAATCGTAAAGGCTATTTTAGTTGGTAATCATATTAAAAGTCCAAATTTTTAAGAATTTCATAATTATGCACTGACATTGATTGATGTTTTAGTTATACACTCAAGCATTAATTATGACACTCAATGTATGGAGCAAAGGATGTTAATCACCAATGATTACCAGCAGTTTGCGTTGATTTCTGAGGTTAAAACATCTGTACAATACGTAGTTTATTCAAAAGGTCTTTTAATATCTACTGTTATGCAACATAAGGTAGGTTTAGCAACACTAAATGATAAAAGTTACATACTTCCAGATAAGATGAATACCTTAGTATGGGGTCACTACCACCTAGCAAATGATGATGAGATAATGACAATGTTGACACTCGAAGGTACAGTTTAAAGAGTGTAATGACATACAGAATGGCTCACCGCCATTGGCAAAGATTCACAATTATGAACAGCATTCTTAGGTGGCAAAACAGATACCACAAGGGTAGCACACTTAGAATTATGAGTGGCTGTTGTCAATTTAAGAGAAATTGAGGTTTTCTTCACCTTAAGAGATGCATTGATGAATCATTGTGGTAACTGAGAAGACAGATGTGTACAAGGGAGAATTCTAGCCATACGTCTGCGCTGTCCTTCTTGAGAACTAATATATTTTAATTAGCGGCATAAAGTTTTTTATGCTGGTCGTTCCACACAGATGCACACAATGGAAAGTAACTGTAGTTGTTGTTGTTAGCATATTTGAGGACATGACATATAATGTTAAAAAATTCCACAACAGAGAAAAGAATCATTGGAGGCTGTGACATATGCACTGCAGGACAGTACACCTTACTAACTTTGCTAGTTGAAGGTAGCTGCAATTTATTTATTATTTAGCCTTTTGAGACTTATGTAACAATGTGAGATGTTCTATGAAATGTTTCATGTTTATCACTACAAATGTGCTGCTTATTTTTACTTTTCAAGATTCCCAATGACTCATAGATTTTAAAGTGTATTGTACTAAAAGACAAAATCAATTATTACAGTTGTCAATGTGTGACTTTGTATAGTTAATGATGAATTGGTTTGTATAATTTGATATTAGGACACCATAGACCCAAACTACATGATAAACTACTAAATGTGCCAAAACTGGTGCAGAAGTTGTATGAATACCTTAGCCTATGGTCACTACCCCATCGAAAATTTATATAAATTAAACATGATTCATAATTGTGTGTGGTTTGTGGGTGACAAATGTAAAAGCTGTGAATTGAAACTGGAGTGAATAACTAAACGCTGAGGTCACTACTGCCTGAAAAATGTAAAACAAAATTTACTCATTTGTAACACTCATTTTAGTGTGTATGTAAAATATGAAAAACAAAATACGATTTTCAAGTAATATGCATTTTAAATGTTGTGAATTGCTTGGCCTGACATCAGTAATTAACTGTAACTGATCTCAGTACCTATTTGAAAAGAAAACATTGAATGCAATTTGTAACTGCTTTACTATGTGACAATAAACAAACATAATGAATTACTTTTATTTACTTCAGCTGTCTTCTATATCTGAAGCTTTGGTATCTTATAAGGCAGAGAGAGAAACCGACAGTGGGAGGGAAGAACGATGAATTTTTTAGAGACTTCCAACTATAGAAAGCGATGCGCACCACAAAAAGTTTTGCTGTGCCTGCACATGTAAAATGAAATTCAGTGAGGAGACTGAGGCACGCCAGTCACGGTCCACACGGCCACTATGGTTGGGGGTCCGAATCCCCCCTCGGGCATGGATATTTGTGCCGTCCTTAGTATTAGCTAGTTCATAAGTAGTTTGTAGGTTTAGGGACGACTGATGATCCCGTAGTTAAGTCCTTAAGCTCTATAAACATTTGAACATTTGATTTGAGTCCAGCTGTATATATGAACTTTGAATATTCTAGAATGCTTTGCATATACTTTACATTTGTCTGCAAGCTCTGACCTTCAACATACCAACCAGTGATACTAACCAGTACAGCAAATTAAATGTGCCAAAAGTCATGGCTGTGTACTAGTCATCATGGTAGGAAATGACAGGCATCTACCGAATATCTGTTTTGCTACTATTTTTATGGATATGTTATGAATGTGAAATCACAGAAAAGACATGCATCTTATGACATCAGGAATATGACATCACAGATAGGGGTCAATGGCATCAATAAATAAGGGAATGTCTTTTGACTTCATGTGTCTATGGTTATTTAAGTGCAAAGTGATTGCCATCTTGTATTATAATATCAATAATATATCATAATTCAGTACCACGTTTAAATTCAAAGGGAGGTAGAATGACTAGGTCACACTTCTACAAAATCATAAACTACAAAATAGAAACTGGAATAATTGATTTCACTTCAATATTTCAATCATATTATAAATGAAATACATACATAAACAAAAATTAGAAATTAGAAGGACAGGCCTAACATGCTTTACTGGTATAGCAAAAACATTATGATTTCAGATATACTTCAAGAGAAACAGAATATATTAAATGTTCTAAGAAATTATTGTTGTGAATGATTCTTACTAAAACTAACATTACTTTGTGATATTCCACAACCAAACACACAAAGCATTACTAAATTGTCAACCATAAGAAACACATAAGAATATTGTGGCATACCAAATTGATAAGAAAATTTTGTGTATCACTACATAAAGATGAAAATATAATTGTGCTGTGAACTCTGAGAAGTGGTAAGTCACAACAACTATGAATTTTCTCATAATTTAAATGTTGAGACTTGCAGAAAATTGTGAAGACATACAAAATAGAAAAAATCATATGACAATGAGACAGTGAGTTATCACATATGCAATACATATATTCCTTAATTTTGTTACTGACACACAGCTTAGTCAACAGTTATATCAGTTTAATACAAATACGTTAAAAAAAATATTCCAAAGAAAACTTAATATGAAGCTATTAATAGAGCTTAAGTTCATTTTGAACTGTTTCTGATATGTACAGCCTATGCTATTGCTATCAATGGAAATCAAAGCCTAACTGTAAACTGTGCACTAATGGACATCAGTTCTAATCTAATCTAATCTTCAATATTATCATGCAATCAGACATATGTGGCACATTCTACAGTGACAAATCTAGAAAAATTACGTCTAAGAAAAGTCGACTTCCGTAAAATCAGAGCTCAAGACTTTTCAGTTGGTAAATTTAATCGACGTAGAAACACTTACAGTCCATGTGTGTCAAAAATAAACGCAAAAGAGCTTGACATCTTATATTTAATTAATGGACATCTGAATTCGATTATCTAACTAAACATAATCCCATAAAAGTAAAGTATAATGAAGTAAGATTAAAATATTTTAAATAGTAGTTTATGCCAGCATGGGATCTGGAAGTCATAATGTTTATAGTAGACACCAATATGTCTAATATTGATATGAGCACTATAAATGTTAGTAGGTAAGTAGATAGGCAACAATTTATGACTAGGTTGTTGAATAGATGCTTTTATAGATACTACTAAAATAACTGTATTGGTTTTAAATGATATCGCACTAGTTTTTTGGTGGTGGAATGACTTCATCGCAAACCTTGTAATTTTTTTAATCTTACGTTTTTCATGTGACCTACATACTTTACAAAAGGAGAACTTTTAAAACTGACCGAGCACTCTGAAGCGCCTTTCTGCGGAGCGCGCGATTGCTCCCCGTCAGAGGTTCGAGTACTAACTTGGGCTCGGGTGTGTCAGTTGTCCTTAGGTTAGTTTATGTAGTTTGTAAGCCTAGGGACATAACCTCAGTAGTTAAATCCCATAGATTTAAAAATATTTGAACAATTTATTGAAGTTTAATGTATAACATGAGCCGCCTGTAAGGTGAAAAGTCTACCTGCACTGACTTAGCACATGTCATGGGGTAGCCAGCTACTATCGTATGGGGCTCGTTTGGCCCTGTGCGCTGCAGTGAGACGCCAAAGAACAGAGTCTGAAAGTCCTTGGCACTCCTGGGGGGACATATGATACCTAATCGTTTCCAGAGCTGCAGCCAATACTGTTCTGTTCCTATTTGCAGGATCCACGGCCGGGAGCCTACGTTCCATGACATCAGAGCCATGCTCGATGAGGCTTAAAGCTGCGCTCAAAGGATAGGCACTCAGTATTTGGACCTACCTGCATGTTTCTGGGACTATTGAGAGGCGACGTGGGAGCGATATCACTTGAAACACTGCAGAACCGTCAAAGTGTTTGAAGAACAAAAATGGATGGAGAGCTCAACATACCGCGGGCCATTCAACGTTCCTTTCACAACTGGTTGGGGGGGGGGGATTGCTAACCAGGAGAACACACACACAGACCATAACTGCCACCTCCGCCTTGGACCACAATTTTTGGCAGGCGGGAACCATCGATTCATGTAGTCTACACTACATTCAGTGGCTCATAGCGGCCACTGTATCACTGTCCAACCCTCGAAATTTGCGACAAATGCTCGGTGACGTTGTGTAGACATTGACAAATGTGCATGGTGCCATCTATAATACACCATGGAATTCCAGAGGTAGAAGTACCTAGCACGACATATGTTCAACAGATTCACGATTTACTGCACTGTTGCCTTTCTGTCACTGCTAACGATACGTCTCTAAAGTCACGGTTATAGAGGGTGGCTGAACGGCCGGAAGTTCGTTTGTTGTAGACTGTGAAAGCCTCATTCAAACAGTCACAATACAGCCGGTACACGGTTGAACATGTGAAGCTGAAATTTATGGCAGATTAAAACAGTGCTGCGCCGGGATTAGAACCCCAGACCTTTGCCTTTAGCGAGCAAGCTCTCTACCGACTGAAGTAGTCTGGCACACTTCACGCTGGAAAAACTGTGGCGAAGCCACGAGTCCCCAACATCCTCACTTCCAGTAGAGCTAGTCCTACTAGGTTCGGAGTAGAACTTCTGTGAGGTTTGGAAGGTAGCCCGTTTTGAATTATGCCATGTAGGGGAGAGCGTGTCACGGAAATGAGGAACGACTTGGGGTGGAAACCATTAAAAGAAAGGCATTATTCTTTGCGGCGGGATCTATCTGCGAAATTCCTTGAACTCGCTTTCTCCTCGAATGCGAACATACTTTGTTAACAGCCATCATCATAAAACAAGAGATATCAGATCGAAAACAAGAAGATTTAGGTGTTTTTCGCGTGATATTAGGGAATGGAACGGTAGAGAAACGTTATGAAAGCAGATCGATGAACCCACCGCCATGCACTCGAATGTGATTCGCATACATTAATGTAAATGTAGACGTAAAGGCAAGGTACTGACGGAAGTACAACTGTAAAGACGGCCCGTGAGGCAGCCCAGGGTAACTCAGTCGCTAGTCGTCGCAAAAGGTAAAGGTTTTGGGTTCGAATCCGGAACAGACAGCCAGGAGGAAGTTTCATATCATTTCACACTCCACTGCAGAGTAAAAAAAATGAATGTAGAAGAATTCAAAGCCCATATATAGCGGCTATCGAGACGAATCCAAAGAGGGCTGAACAGTGAGATCACTGAAGGTCAACGAAGGTCAAAAAGGTGACATGAACGTCCATTAACAGAAGGTGTTAGAAGTGATGACCATGAGTATCAATGTAGTGTTGCAGTCTTCTTATCATATACTGAGTGGTATTTCGTATCGCTTCGGCATTTATCGAAGCACATGCTTTGAAAATTTTCTCTCGTACATCGTGTAAATAGTAAATATTCGCCGAATACGGCCTAACTATCTATCTAACGTGCTGTTTTCAGAATGGTCTGTGGTATAATTTAATAAAATTAACTGAGACAGAATTATTAAAAGTAAAATGACTGCAAGAAATAACGAAATCATTTAATAAAACTAAAATTCCTGGTTGCTGACTTCAGTGTTGTCCTGTCACAGGTACTTCAGCTAATCAAACTTTAAAAATCTGCTACATATTAGCCAGAATGAGGGAGATGTTTACGTTATTGTATAAGTAAATGCACAATGTTTATTAATTTGCATAGATTTCCTTTTTCAGATAAATGAATATTCAAATTTCATATCAAGGTAATATTTGTAGAACAGGTGAATTTGAATAACGTTCCAGTCCTTATAAAAAAAATTAAAAAGAAAGTATTTCAGGTGTGCACACTTCTTATATAAAGTCAAAAGCATTAAGGATCTAGAGTCCTCTCTCGGTAGCGGTGGAATTGATAAACATCTACACGGGATACTCTGTAAATCACACTTAACTGCCTGACAGAGGGTTCATCGGACCACTTTTATACTATTTATCTCACATTCCATTCTCGAATAGCGCGCGGGAAGAAAGAACATCTGAATCTCTCTGTTCGAGCTCTGATTTCACGTATTTATTCAGATGATCTTTTCTACTTATGTAAGTGGGAGGCAACAATATATTTTCGCATTAAAAAGTTGACGATTGTAGTTTTGTAAGTAGCCCACGTCGCAGCGATAAACGCCTTTGTTCTAATGATTCCTATCCCAGATCCTGTATCATTTCCGTGACGCTGTCTCCTCTGTATCACGACAATACAAAACAAGCTGCCGTTCTTTCGATTCTTTCGATGTCCTCCGACAAAGCCACCTGATAAGTACCGCACATGAGCAGCAAGTGGTGTGCAAATTCGAGAAATGGAAGTGGAGTACTTGAAGGCCAAAGCAGCGGAACTGGCAGAAGATCTTAGCGAGAAAGAACTTGAAGTTGAAAGTTTCAGACAACATGCGCTAGCAGTAGACAGAGCCTTGCAAGATTCCAATGCATCAGCAACATTAAGTTTAATTTATAAAAATAAATTGGTAGAGGAGTATTCCAACCTTACTACAGCGTTAAAATATATCTTACCATTCTAGTTTCTGTTTCATCTGCAGAAAGAAGTTTCAGCAAGCTGAAACTAATTAAATACACTTGAGGAGCACGACTGCTTAACAAATCTGAGTATAATAACCATAGAGCACAAACGAGCTGATACTTTAAACTATGATGACATCAAAACAGTTTTGCAGCAAAAAAAGATCGAAAAGCGAAATTTTGAATTGATTTTTGTACGATGAGTAATCTTGTATTATTTTTGTATTTATTAAAATTGTTCTGTTTTCTTTTGATCTTAATTCAGTTCATGTTGTGAGATTGTGATATTTATTTAGAAATATGTAACCCAATTAGCGTCAAAAAGTCGATTCTTACAGGGGGGGGGGGTGAAAGAAGTGGCGGCAAATTTAAGCTTGCCCCCCTTGGCAAACGTCCTAGATGCGACCCTGGCAGCCTCTTTAGTAGTTCTGTTGCATTTTTAAGGGCTCTGCCAATAAAACGCAGTCTCTGGTTCGCATTATCTACGTGTTATTTCCAGTATAAGTCTGAAGTAATAGTAATTCCTAGGTATTTTGTGGAGCTTACGGTCTTCACATTTGATTGATTTATCTTCTGAACAATTGTTAACGAATTTCGTGTTGTACTCATGTGGACGACGTAACACTTCTCATTATTTACAGTCAATTGACAATTTTTACACCATAATGATATCTTATTCAGATCATTCTGCAGTTGGTTTTGATCTTCAGATGATTTTACTAGATGGTAAATGACGGCGTCATCTGTAAACAACCTAAGAGAGCTACTTAGATTTTCCCTTAAATCGTTTATGTAAATAAGGAACAACAGAGGACCAATAACACTACCCTGTGGAACGCCCAATATCGCTTGTTTTAGTCAATGACTTACCATCGATTACTGTGTCCTCTCTGACAGGAAATCCCTTATCTAGTAGCAAATATGGAGCGATGTACCATTACCATGCAATTTCATTAAAAGCTGTCTTCCTTCCCCTACTTAATAAAAAATTTGCAGTTACATGTGATACGAATCACCGGCACAATGACGACCCAGAACGACTTCTACACAACTGTGTTGCGCAAACGAAACTCGTGCGCTGCCTGTGCCTCACTGCCCCAGACCGTGTGCTGAGTCAGCCAGACCGTGTGCTGAGTCAGCAGGTACGCGGCGCCGCCAGAGTACCTGTGTGTTGCGCGTGTAGCCGTAGCCCATGAAGCGCTCGTCGTGCGGCGGCGCGGTGGCGGGCGCCACGTAGAACGGCTCGTACAGGAACTCGAAGTTGGTGACGTTGTGGCTGACGTGCACCTCCTGCGGCTCCCCCAGGCCGCCGCTCTCCTGCCACCTGTTGGCCAGAGCGGGCACTATCAGCACGCGTACAGGACTCCACAAAGCAGCGTCAGGAATACCAGCAAACGACGAAAGAGAACCTGGCGTGGCAGTCGCAATGTGACACTTCTCAACCGATATTTATGAAATTATTCGATTAAAAATATTTCAGCAAGAGAACAGTTTGACACGATCACTTCGTAACGGTATAGGAATTTTTTTTCGTTTGTTGTAATTTTGAAACCACTGGATGGTGGCAGGCTGATAGTACATTAAAATTTTACATGAAGAATTAAAACACTGACAGAGAAAATTAATGCTGAAATGTAAAACATTGTGAAGGAGATAAAATTGGAGATTTACAAGAATACAGAGAGAAGAGTAAAACACATTTGCTGAATTTTAAAATGGCCACGGTGGTTAAAAATATACATATATATATAGTGTTATAACTTTCTGGGATTAAAACACACAATTGGAGGATGGGAGATGATGACGAGAGCACACACTTAAAAGCATATGGCAACTCGAATACTCAGTCTTTTTGGCAGTTGCTGAAGTTTTATAACTGGAGACACTGTACACGAACACTGGCACTGACACTGTAACACTGACAATGCACTGATAAAATCTGATGGCACAGGTTCCCCACAGGGTATTGCGTTGGGAGAGGAGGTGCAGAGGGGGAAGGAATGGGGGAGAAGGGGGGATGAAGGAGGATAGCACAAGCACTTCCAGGGAAGTGGAGGGAGGGGAAAGCCAAGCGTGGGGAGGAGTGGGATGGGAGGGGTAAGGAGACGGGACATATAAATACGGGGAAGGATTAAGGTCGGTAAGATGAGTAGATGTCAGGATGGAGGGCATCATTTGGAATGGGGAGGTGACGGAAGTTACTCTCGGAGAGGATGTGGAGAGTGTGGAGGTGAAACGAGGGTGGATAACAAGATAACAGTGTGGCAGAGGCCCAGGATGCAACAAGAGATGGGATACAATTGAGTGATGGGAATTATATTTTCGGGAGATGTATCGGAGATGGAAGTGTTTGAGGAACTTGAGCAGGTGTGGGAAAGGAATAAGGTCGCAAAGTACCCACGTAGGGGAAGGGCGGCAGATGAGGTAAGCGAAGAGAAGGGCATGGAGTTCAAGGATCTGGAGGGATTGGTATTGGCCTAGGGGTCTGGAAACCCAAGTGGGGTGGAAACAGCACAAGACAGGATGCATAATGGATCGGTAGGTGAAGAGGATGGTGAAAGGGTTAAGTCCCCATGTCCTGCCAGAATGAGGAGATTGAGGTGGGAGAGGGCTTTATCACCGACTACTTGTAGGTGGGTTTCCAGGAAAGGGAGCAGTCGAGGATAAGGCCTAGGTATTTAAGGGTTTTGGTTTGCTGGATAGGACAGTCATGGAACGTAAGGTAGAGGTCGTGGTGCTGGAAGGACAGGGCGGTGAGACCGATGATGATTGCCCGGGATTTGGTGGGGTTAACAGTGAGGAGCCACTGGTTACACCAGGTGGAGAATTCGGATAGATGGGACTGAAGGAGATGTTGGGACCGGGCTAGGGAAAGGGAGAGGGCAAGGAAGGAGGTGTGGTCAGCATATTGCAGTAGGTGGACAGGCTTGGGTTGCGACATGTCAGCCGAGTATATGCGTATAGGAGGGGGGGGGGGAGGACGAAGCCCTGAGGCACCCCAGCAGAGTGGTAAAGCAATTGAGAGTCGGAATTATTGATAGTGACGAGTATTTTTGTGTTGCATCAAATAAACTAAAGATCTGCGCGATATTCTGTCGAGTTTGCAGAAGTGGCATTGCCAAAACTTTGCTTATGGTTGATGTTACGTCCTACGTTCCCGACGTTAAAATATAGGTAAGATATCGAAATTTTATTTAAAGGTAATAACAAAAGTAAAACTCATTTCCTCTGAAGATATCGTGTTCCATATCCGACATAATGATTGAGGCAGTATGTCGTGTTTATCATGTAAGCAGACTTCGTCAGTGCTAGGTAAATGTAGTACTTGGTAACAAGGACATTTCTATACTGCTGCTAACAGATAACTGGTTACAGAACCCTGTGTGAATCAATCTAATAACTATTTTGCTATATGGATTGCCAAGGCAGCTTATGTTGAAACTATTTAATTTCATTTCATGACCAATTACAACAGAACTAGCTGTCATCTTTAGGTGCCCTCTACAACACGCACATAACAGAAACAAATAAATTAACAGTTTACAATTATGTAGAAGGAACACTTTGTGCACATAAATAATAGCATTTCATAAAAGTACATACCACTTCATAAAACTGGGTGTCATATATGTCTCTGTCTGCTACACGATACTGTCCATTGATTTAACAAGATCAGATTAGCTTAAACGATATGTATTATCTGGTGGCTCATACACATTTAATTACTTTTAAATATTTGGGTCGTGTGTATAACACGGTATAAGATCAAAAACAACTTTGTTGCATTGTAAACTTTTAATTTACTATTTTCGGTATTCCACTTCTAAAGCTGTTTCAATAATAATCCGAGTCATCATTAAAATACACTGCTTGACAAGTGTTGATGCAACTAGAAGCAGTGGTCAAGTATTATCCCATTTAATTATGCATGCATAACATTGATCCATACATATCATTGATGTGTGAGTAAAAGAATATATTTACACTTTTCTGTAATGTGTAGAAAGCTCAACAGAACGCCATCTGTTGCTCTGACTTTGGCACCAGTCAACTTTTAAAAAAAAATTCTAACCGTACTTCCAAATCCAAACGTTCCCACTTCTGGCATCAAAATATTCTTAGTATCACCCTTAAAAGATTTTCAAAAAAATGTTCAAGTGTTATTAAGCTTATAGGATTTAACTGCCGGGTCATCAGTCTCTAAACTTACAAACTTCTTATGAACTAACTTATACTAAAAACAACATAAACATCCAGGCCGGAGGGAGGATTCGAACCTCCGACGTGGAACGACTTCACGCCTCGGTGAATAGCGCCTCAATGCGCATGGCCACTCCACCGCGACTAAAATATTTTCCCTTATTTCACCCACTTAATGGTTGAATTTCCAAAAATATCGAAACACGTGTTTTTAAAATTCCAATCAAAAATCTAAATCCAAAGTTTTGTATTTTCAAAATTGCCTTAATAGCAACGTATTTTCAAAAAACGCTGATGCCTGCAGTGTAAGATAAACAACAACTACAAATTTCTAGCTTCTTTCATCTGTAGGTTCAGTTTTCAGCGCCGTTATCTGTCTTTTAGAAACGGATCGAGAACACGAAATTTCTTTCTTACCCTTTGGCATGTTACTTGGTAGTTTTACTTTTCAAACTGCAATATGCACTTTATTCGTACGCTTGTTGCAGAGAAACAACTGAAGAATGGATCACGTTTCGCTGTATATAATCTCTTTGCTGATATAGTGTCAAAAGTCATCGCTGGTCTTCAGTCCGAATTTTATATGAGCTGGCGAATTTCAACCACTATATCTTCCACGACCCTCTTATAGCTGTCGACACGGAACTGCTATGGTGTACAACGGGAGACTTTGTACTACAACAACACAGAGAGATAGTTCGCCTCCTTTGTGTAGTTTTTGCTGAAGAGCAAATTATTGACACCCACACGTAGAATTTTATATACGTCGGTAACTTTATCTTCCACCCCCTCATCGTTATCAACCCTCTACCACCAAAGTGTACAATGGAAGGCTGATGCCTACTACACATACAAACACTATTCGTTTGCGATGTGTAGTTTTGGCTGCAGAGTGAAATATAGGCACCAACACCTCAATTTTTAAATATATTAATATATAGTGCAATGTGTTATGTATTATCGCGGGACTATAATTCGGTAGTAGGAAAAGAAAAGGAAGAATAGTATGGTCTGGGCAAAAGGAATGAAAGAGGAAGCCGCCTGGTAGAATTTTGCACGGAACATAATTTAGTTATAGCAAACACCTGGTTTAAGAATCACGAAAGAAGGTTGTATACGTGGAAGACACCAGGAGACACTGGAAGGCACCAGATAGATTTTATAATGGTAATATACAGATTCCGGAACCAGATTTTAATCTGTAAGACTACCCAGGGGCAGATATAGACTCTGGCCATAACTTATAGGTCATGAACTGTAGGTTAAAACTGAAAAAACTGCAGAAAGGTAGGAAAATAAGGAGACGTGACTTGGATAAACTGAGGGTACCTGAAGTTCTTAAGAATATCAGAGGGAGCTTTAGGCAACCATTGACAGAGGCGGGGGGAAATAAAGTAGTAGAAGAGGAATGGATAGCTTTGAGAGATGAAATAGTGTAGACAGTAGAGGACAAAATAGGTAGAAAGGCAAGATCTACAAAAAAATCCTTGGATATCACAGGAAATACTAAATTTAATTCATGAAAGGAAAAAACATAAAAATTCAGTAAATGAAACAGGCAAAATTTAGTACAGACGACTAAGAAAAGAGATTGACAGGAAGTGCAAAACAGCTAAGCAGGAGTGGCTAGAAGGCAAATGCAAGTCTGTAGAGGAATGTTTAAACAGGGGAAAAACAGATATCACCTACAGGAAAATAAGAGAGACATTTGGAGACAAGAAAAACAGCTGTATAAAAAACTTAGATGGAAAACCAGTTCTCAGCTAAGAAGGGAAAGTTGGAAGGTGGAAAGAGTAGGGCTCTACAAAGGAAATGAACTTACAGACAATATTGTAGTAAGGGAAGAGGAAATAGATGAAGGTGAAATAGGAAATACTAAACTGTGGGGCTGGCGATTTGTCCGAAATTTTATGTGGTGAAAGAACACCCCAAACCCCTCACGTGGTTAAAATATTAGGACGCACAACTCGGAAAATCCCGAGAAAAATCGATCCGAAGTTTCTTAGGTGTCTTATGAGTATAAAATGTTATACCATTGGCGAGCCGCCGTCTGGCCTAGACGGTTTGATAGTTGCGCTTGAGACGACGGAAAGTGAACACGTGCTGCACGCTCCGAGTCAAATGTTCAAATGTTTGTAGAGCTTATGTGGCTTAACTACAGGGTCATCGGTCCCTAAACTTACAAACTACTTATGAACTAGCTAACACTAAGGACGGCACAAATATCCATGCCCGAGGGGGGATTCGAACCCCGACCGTAGTGGCCGTGCAGACCGTAACTTGAGCGCCTCAGTCCCCTCGGCCACCGTGACCGGCGCTCCGAGTCAAGTGCTGTTGTTTACATTGTGTTTGTATCTATCTGTGTGGCGGTACTTCGTCTTCGTGTATCGCGGAGTACATGCAATTAGCCCAGGTGGGTAAATTTGCACAATGGCCCGCATGGTTTCGAGAAAAAACACGCTGCAATTCGAGTTTAACAAGGAAACCAAGATTCCTGGAAATACGCGATTGGATTGTGGGTACTGTCGGCATCACCACGGTTCAAGTTCATACGGCGAATTACGACCTGGATTTATACTGATTTTTTGTGAAACTGCTGAATCCTGTCCTACTGGAGAAAATACTGCAACAAAACACGCCGGCCGCGGTGGCCAAGGGGACTGAGGCGCTTCAGTCACGCTCTGCACGACCAGTACGGTCGCGGGTTCGAATCCCCCTTGGGGTATGGATATTTGTGCCGTCCTTAGTCTTAGTTAGTTCCTAAGTAGTTTGTAAGTTTAGCGACTAATGACCCCGTAGTTAAGTCTCATAAGCTATACAAACATTTGAACATTTGAGCAACAACACAGCGGCCGCCTGCCGTTCCAACATCGTGATGGATCTGTAAGTAGTGTCAAAGTCTATAACGCAGATGTAGAATACAAAAATGTCCGGATTTTAAATCTCACGCCTGAAGTGAAAAACTGTTTCTTGCGAGAAGTGCTGTCTCAATACGATAACATAAAGAGCATTAGAAACGAAATGTGGCAAAACAACATCGATTGCAGGTATCAGATTGGTTAAAATAAACATAAAAAGTAACATTCCGTCGCACATTATAGTGTGTGGTTACGAGGTTCGACTATACTAGTAATAACCTGACTAATACAAGTAAACCTTTCGAAGAGGAATTCCCACCATTCCCTCGCGCTAAGGACCAAGATCAGAACCAGCTCAGTCGTAACAACCCTGAACTGTCTTTTATGCGACGCCGGACGGCTAATGGTAGCTCTGACGAAAGTGCATCCGTTTCAGAGAATATTGCTACGGACGATGTCAAAAATCAAATGTTCAAATGTTTGTTAAGCTTAAGGGATTTAACTGCAGGGTCATCAGTCCCTAAACTTACAAACTACTTATGAACTACCTTATACTAAAGACGACACAAGCATCCATGCCCTAGGGGGGATTCGAACCCCCGACCGTAGCTGTGACTGGCGCGCCGCAGTCCCCTCGGCCACCGCGATCGGCTGGACGCTGTCCAACAACCGGTAAATGTTAATGAATCCCGCAATAATCAAATACAGGAATCGATGATAGTCGAACATTCTTCGCTAGCAGAAATCAGCAGCGCTCAGGCGCAAGTAGAGGTTGCATTGCCTGCCGCGCTCTGTAGGGAAGTATCACAACAACTTGCTGTCACGGTATCGGATAAGGATGCAAACAGTGACCTGAGCGAGACACCGACTTGTCAACAGATCGTCGCCACGCAACCGGACTCCGAAAACAAACAAGTTGCCGGCGACGTAAACACACAACACGAGCCGGCCAGTGTTAATAAGCAAGCCGGAAACGTCAGTGTTTACCAGCAACCCGACACAGCGAGCAAACACGGAAACAGTGCGTCGGAGGAAATCGTTTCCGAAGAGGCGCGAGTGAACAAATCCACTGCCGGTACTTCAAAAAACGTGACCAATTTAGTAACCCCGTCAGGGCAGCCTACAGAAAAAGGCAGTAGAGGTAGCAGGAGTAAGACCAGAATCCAACCAAATCGGAATGTAGTTCGGAACAAGTCATAATGTAAAGAACCAACGGACAAAATCAACAGTGAAATAGACTCTTCAAAAGCTGCTTCGGTAATTGATTGGTTCGAGGATGGAGAGGAGCCGATGTGTCTGAAATAAGTTAACCATCTACGTGCTACTAGCGTACAAGTTTATTAGCATCAACATTAACAGAATAAAATCTGATCTGAAAATGGCACTGTTTAAACAGGTCGTATATGATTCTGAGGCAGATATCGTACTATTGCAGGAAGTTAAAACTCAGAACTTGTTCATTCCTGGATTTCAATACATTAAAATGTCGCTCTCGAACTCGGCACCGGTACGGCCATATTGGTGCGTGAAGGAATCCCCATATCAGACATTGAAAGGTCGTGGTCTGAGTTGTCAAATATATGGCGTGACGGTGATTAATTTGTACGCTCCTCAGGCAGTAGTCGTAAAGCATACAGATCCAGCTTCTTTAAAGACGCATTATATATCTGCTCCGAGAAAATCCTCCAAATATTATTATAGGATGCGATTTTAATTGTGTTTTACATCCGAAGGATCAAAGGTCACATTTTAATTTCTAAAAAGAATTACTCCACCTAGTATCCAAAATGGATCTTAAAGATACATGGGAATTGCTTTATCTAACTCTCGTAAAATTTATGTATTTCGCCTGGACAGAATTTACATTTCATCTCGTTTGAGTGGACGTGTCGTGGCTGCGGACGTCTTCCCAGTCCCCCTGTTCCGACCACTGCGTGTAAGCAACCACTATCAACCTGGACCCGCAACCTACCAGGCGATTCAAAGGGCTGTGGATGCTTAACGTATCGCCGCGGTGGAGTAGCCGAGCGGTCTAAAGCGTCTCGCGGTGGAGCTTGCGGTTACTCGCCTTGTGTGTGTGGGTTTGTCTTTTGGTTAGTTTACCTAGGTTTAAGTAATCCGTAAGCTACGACTGATGGCCTACGGTCTATGCATCGATATGCCTCAAAAGTAGAGTGGTGGACGAACTTTGCGAAGAGGCTAGGTGAGTGTTGAATCTCTTACTGTTATGAACGAGCGAGAGACGAAAAACGAACAACCGAATTCTACTACACCCTTTTACGGGAGTTGTATGCAAAAGCTAATACAAACAACATATATACAGCGCAAATAAAGGCGATTAAGGCAAAATTAATCAGTATCAAGCGCCGACAGTTAGAGGGGCTACAAACAAAATGTAAAGCGAACTCCGTAGTGCAGTTTGAGACAACCACCCTGTATCATTTAATCAAACACCAAACCAACGGAAGACGTTCCTTTATAGACGAACTGGCAATAGAAAAAAAATGTTCAAATGTTTGTAATTCTATCGGACCAAACTGCATGGTCATCAGTCCGTAGCTTACAAACTACTTAAACCTAGGAAAACTAACTTAAGGACAAACACACACACACCCATACCCCAAGGAGGACTCGAACCTCCACGGCGAGCAACCGCGCGATCCGCAGCGAGACGCTTTAGACCGCTCGGCTACTCCACCGCGGCTGGCAACAGAAAACAGTGACACGCTCACGCGTCAGAATGACATAGTAGCTGAAATATACAGGCAGTACACCAGCCTGTACTCCACACGACCGACGGATGACGGACTACTTGTTGAACTGCTACAAGTTATGGATCCAGAAATCACTCAAGACGATAATCGGGAGTTTTTAGCAGATTTTAGCGTTGAGGACACTTTCGATTTAATTATCAACTCACCGTCCAGTAAAGCCCCAGGACCGGATGGCCTCCCAAAAGAGTTTTAGACGCCTTTCTGGAATATCATTGGTACAGTTTTTATTGGAGTTTAAATGAAATAATCATGGGAGCTACAATCTCTTCAGACATGAAGGAGGGCACAATCGTTCTCGTCCCGAAACGTCGAGGAAGGAAAAGCTTTGATAACCTGCGACCCATTACCCTGCTTAACTTTGATTACAAGACCGTTGCTAGAGCTGTCAACACCAGAATGACTCCGTTGATTAAAAAAATTGTTAGACCACATCAGAGCTGCACCCCAGTCATATCCGCTATGTCAGCAGTTTCGCCTCAGTTACCAACCTGAAAAGTGCGCTTCAGTCACGGTCTGCACGGCCACTACGGTCGGTGGTTCGAATCCCCCCCTCGAGCATGGATATTTGTGCTGTCCTAGTCCGTAAGTAGTTCATAAGTAGTTTGTAAGTTTAGGGACTGATGACCCCGTAGTTAAGTCCCATAAGCTGTACAAACATTTGAACATTTACAAATATTTGAAGCGCTCTTAAAATGGTGGCCAATAACTGGAGAGCGGTGATGAAAAATATTAGAGGTGTCCTACTTGAATGTAACTGGAGGTCGGTTAACATTATTGAGAAAGTCCGGATAGTGAATATTTACGTGTTCTCAAAGGCATATTACGTTGCACAATTCTTCACAATTCCACAAATGCAAGGCAACAACATAATGCGTGCAGCAAATAGATACTTCTGGCAAGGAAGTATCTTTAAAGTGTTACATATCAGTGTAGCAACACCGAGACATAATGGAGGGCTTGACCTCGTCAACATCAAGAGAAAGGCACTGGCCTTGTTCGTTAAGCGGACCATAAGCATGATGGATGATAGCCAGGGTAACATCACGAAAGCACTTTTTGTGACATTGCGTCTGGCTTGCATGTTTTCCCCTATAGACGTTGGAAAGATAAACTATGAAGTACATCAGAGATATCTTCCTGCAAGTCACCTACACGGACGTTGTGAGATTAGCACCCAATAGAAATACTGGTAATTAATAGCATTTGATAATTAAACAGTATGAAGTTCACTGCAAACATTGACCATGCCAATGCACTAAATGTTACACAATTTTAATCTTATTAATTATGGTAGCAATTTATGTACACAGTTGGGTGACAACATTTATAGTTAGGCCATAGGTAGAAATTCTCCACGTTGAGATTTGCTGTGTGCTTGTAGCTGACTGGAGGCCAGCGAGCAGGCCGACGTTGGTGGCTTGTTCCAGTTTAGGATTTTCCAGTTCGTTTCCGGTGAGGGGAGAGAGGGACAATGCGAGTGCCAGGCACAGTGCAGTGCACAGCGTGAAATAAAATATTATAATACTCCTGGCATTTGAAGTAATACGATGCAGTTAGGAACCTTTAAGGCCCTCATTACAAAATAGCCTGTTGATAAATGAACAATACATTAGCTGATATAGTCACATCTAACGTAATATGTTTAATTGACAATGAAAAGTAATAAATTACCAACGAAGACAAGACAGTTACACAACTAGCATGGCAATGTTTGTTTATAAAAATAATATATTAACTATTTTTCATTTTATTTTCAATCAATCTTTTGTATTTTACCTTGAAATATTCAGTTAAATCAGTTATCTGTGATATAAGAAATTGCACGATTATGATAAACAGTACAAAGGATGCTTATACTAATATAAAAACGTAAGAAAATATTTGTTTAATGTGTAGTGTAATTATTTTGATTTTAAGTAAAGTTTTAGAAATGTATTGGCTGAGCTCTGTACGTTGGCAAATCGGTTAGAACAGCTCACATGGGGAAGTTGATGACGTAGGGGTAAAAACCCCGGCAGTTGAGCTCTTGGCGCGCGCACGGCACGAGGGCAGGAAGTGACGACTCCGGAGCACGTGGGGAGCTGGCTGGGCGGCGTCGCTCTGCATTGAGTCGGCATGTGGATCTCGAGGTGGTGACTTTAGATTTGTGTGTGGCATTCGCCACGTGTGGTTGCTCGTCGTAGACTGCACCAAGTTGAATCGAGTGCTACTGTGTGTTTGTGAATATTTAGCCAGCGGAAGAAGGTGTGCATTGCATTGAATTAAAGTGACTGTGATTTGTTAATGTAACACGTGTCGTCGCATAGGCATGAACATAAACGGTGTTTGAGACAGCCACATGGTGTGAAAACAATTTGCGACAAATATTCATTTTGCCTCGGAGCTCACAAGCTATAACTTTATTTGATAAATGTGTCGACGTACAGACGTATCAGCCACAGGGATCTAATATTGTGAAATAAACAACATAAAGTGAACTTTCACGTGTTTCAAAAATAGTAGTTAGTACACCCCTTTCTCTCTTGAACTTGATTTTATTATGAATTTGTTTTGTTAATCATATGCAGCGAAGGACAGCTGCGAACGTATGATATCATCCCCTAGAAAACGAGTCAAACAGTCGCAATCACAGTTCCAGTGTTTTTGCATCTTTAGGAATTTGGTTCGCAGCTGGTGGTTGTGAGTTTTAAAAATTAAACTTTCCATATTTTAAACTCTCACCCCGACCTTCACACTCGCAACGTGAGTATTATTAGAAGACCTTTAATAACACGACATTTACAACGAGAGTGGGAAAAGACGGAAAAACCAAACAACACTGAACTCAAGTATCCTGACACTAAGTATGCGAGAGTGTGGGCTAATATTAGCTTGAAAATGCACACTTGACGTAGCAGCCACATGGTATAGGGTGGTAAACGACACCGTCGTCACTAATGACAGACAGGGAAGAGTGACACAGACCTGTGCCTCCAGTGTGGTCGACACCTTAATTTATCTTTTCACTTGCGGTGGTCATGTACAGAACTGGCGGTGGGTCAGGAACCGACTAGCACTGTTGGCAAGGACCACCGAAGAAAACTTCAAGACAGACATCCTACTGCGGCCAGACACCAAGTTTTACCCCATCACAAAAAACAATACCGTTATGTGGCTTTTAGGTAACTTTTTTAGCTATGTGCTTCATGTCAGAGGAGAAGATGACTTCTACAGCTTTATGAGCTACATGCACATAGCATACTGGACCATTCAAAACATTACCAACACCAAAAAACTATTTGGAAACATGTTAGACATAGTGTTTGAAAAAAATGGAATAGGATAATCAACCCAGCAGAGTACAGAATGCTCACGAAGAAAATTTTTTATTTGTTTTTGCTTTAATTTACACTAAAGAAGAAATATATTCAGTTCCACTTCAATTTTAAGATAAACAGCATACAAGAATGCATTTTATTTTTGTTTATCCCTGCTGGGAAGAAGAGTATATAGCATTATTTATTGAGATATAAATAAAAACTATAGTAATAACAAAAAACAGACAAAAATAGGAAGACAGTATGAAGACATCGTCAAGTGGCTGTTCACGAGTTAAATGAGGACAATACAATATTAAAACGAAATGAAATACCTGGAAGAGACTGAAACCAAAGAATCAACTCCGGAATTATCTGCGAAAGCAGACAACAATCGAGAAGACGAACTCGGAAGCCGTCAACGATATGAGGTCTTCATGAAGAGAAGCCGTAGTAAGCAGTCATTTTTAAAAGAAGGGAAAAAAGAAGAGGCCAAAAGTAATGTTATTATTTTATGAAAAGATAAGTGGCCAAGAGATCAAAGATGAATCCACTATTTTTGCATTGTCTTTTGAAAATGCTAGTATTCAGTTTATTTTGTATTTAAAAAAATATTGCTAGGATACCAGGCTTTCACTCAGGAGGCCCGGGATCGATTCATTTTAAAAGAAGAACGTTTTGTTCCTGTTTGCGATGGAATTTGTCGTTTATTCTTCGTTTTTGTTAGAAAGAAAGTTGTTTTAAGTCATGAAAAAAGGACAGTCTGGTGTATATAGTAACGGTCGGTTGTGTGGGCGGCCTGATGGTTGGGCCTCGGACTCTTACGCCAGAGGTCTCGGGTTCGATTCCTCCTCCAGCACTTTTTTTCTTCTACTTTATTTTCTTTCGTTACTCACCAATTATTCAGAAAGTTTCCCAAACCTACATAATCTTTAACAAATTAGTTACATTACTGAATAAAAATTATTTTCTTTTTATACAACAACACAATTCATGGCGGTGGGTTTACCATTTTTCATTGTAACGTATATGAGGAGAAACAATGGGTTTTTAATCAGAATAAGGAAGTCGATTGGGAAACATTCAATTTTTATACGTATAATAATTATAAACAAGAACCGCAGTGGTAATTATCGTAAAAACAAACAAAGCAATAATTTTTGCGACATCATGCGCAACATATAAAAGCGGATTTTTTCCTATCACAGGGCGTTCGCATTAAATCTGTACAAAAACATGCCCCATTAACATTTACGAAAATGTTTCGAGTTTTCATAATTTTGAGACGAACCAGGCATATTGAATCATTCCTCGGAATATTGGTGACGATAATAGATGGTGAATTATAGAATGAATTTTTATACAATTTATAATTGGTGGAATCAAAAAAGAAAATGAAACAGAAGAAAATAAAGTGCCTGAGGACGAATCGAAAACGAGACCTCTGGCGTAGGAGTCCAGTCCTAAGCATCTACGCCAGACGGCGGATCGGCAATGGACTAACATTTTATACTCAATGAGGCACCTAAGAAACTTCGGATCTATTTTTCTCGGGATTTTCCGAGTAGTGCATCCTAATATTTTAACCACGTTAGGTGTTAGGGGTCCTCTTTCACCACACAAAATTTCGGACAAATCCCCGAGCCCTCGGTCGTGACGTCTCCTTGTGAGAGAAGAATGTCACAGAGCACTTAAAGACCTAAGTCGAAACATGGTCCCTGGAGTAGATGACATTCTCTCAGAACTACTCAAGTCTCTGGGAGTAACAGCCATGACAAAACTGTTTCACCTGGTGCGTAAGATGTACGAGACATTCGACATACCCATTTAATAATTCCCATTCCAAAGAAAGCAGGTGTAGACAGGTGTGAAAATTACAGAACCATTAGTTTAATAAGTCATGGTTGCAAAATACTAACATGAATTATTTACAAAAGGATGGATAACTGGTAGAAGCCGACCTCGGGGAAGACCAATTTGGATTTAAGAGAAAGATAGATTAAGGAGAGGGAAACCTACATTTCTAGCTTTTGCAGATTTGGAAAAAGCTTTTGACAATGTTGATTGGAATACACTCTTTCAAATTCTCAAATCAGCAGGAGTAAAATATAGGGAACGGAAGGTTATTTACAACTTGTACAAAAACCAGACAGCAGTTATCAGAGTAGAAGGCCATTAAGGGATGCAGAGGTTGGGAAGGGAGTAAGACAGGATTGTAGCCTTTCTCCAATGCTATTCAGTTTGTACACTGACCAAGCTATAAAGAAAATCAAGGACAAATTTGGAGAAGGAATTAAAGTTCAGGGTGAAGAAATAAAAACAATGCGTTTTCCCGATGACATTGTAATTCTGTCAGAGACAGCAAAAGACATGGAAGAGCAGTAGAACGGAATGGACAGTTGTTGAAAGGTATGTATAAAATGAACATTGACAAGAACAAAACAAGGGTAATCGCGTGCAGTCTAAGAAAATCGGACGATGCTGAAGGAATTAGATTAGGTAACGAAACAATAAAGTAGTAGATGAGTTTTGTTACTTGGGCAGTAAAATAACATGCGATGTTCGCAGTACAGAGGATATAAACTGAAGAATGGCAATGGAAGAAAAGAGTTTTTGAAAAAGAGATATTTGTTAACATCGAACATTAATTTAAGGGTAAGGAAATCTTTTCTGAAGTCATTTGTGTGGAGTGTCACCTTGTACGGGAGTGAAACTTGCGACGATAAACAGTGGGGTCAGGAAGAGGATAGACTCTTTTGAAATGTGGTACTACAGAAGAATGCTGAAGATAAACAGGGTGGATCGCGTAACTACTGAAGAGGTACTGAACAGAATTAGAGAGACTAGGAATTTCTGGCATATCTTGACTAAAAGAAGGTATCGATTGGTAGGACACATTCAAGAAATTGTGAATTTAGCATTGGAGGGAAGTGTGTGGGGTAAAAACCGCAGAGGGAGACCGAGAGATGAATGAAGTAAGCAGAGTCAAATGGATGCAGGTTGCAGGTCTTATGATGAGATGAAGAGGCATGGTCAGGATAGAGTAGGGTGGAGAGCTGCATGAAACCAGTCTACGGACTAAAGACTAACAACAACATATACAGGGTGTCCCATTCAACTGTTTTACCCCAGATATCTCTGAAACTACAAGAGATATTGAAAAACTACTTTTACGGTCATGAACGTACGGCAGTAGGTACTATGAGACACTCTAAAACCTGAAGAAATATTATTTTCAACACAAAGTTATGTTTTTTTTAAATGGATCCCCCATATTATTTCGTAAGCAATAGATATAATGAAAAATCACAAAAAGAATGGCGTCGGTTGCATCGCGATGCGTCAGTTACATCCGGAGAAACTGTGAAGCGAAGTTGACGTTCGAAATACAAGAGGCGCACTGCTACCACATGTCCGAGGCTAAAGCGAGACTCACGCTTGAGTCTCGGACACGCGCTAGCAGCGCGCCTCTTGTATTTCGAACGTCAACTTCGCTTCACAGTTTCTCCGGATGTAACTTACGCATCGCGAAGCAACCGACGCGATTCTTTTAGTGATTTATCATTATATCTATTGCTTACGAAATAATATGGGGTATCCATTTAAAAAAAACATAAGTTTGTGTTGAAAATAATATTTCTTCACGTTTTAGAGTGTCTCATGGTACCTACTTTCATAAGCCCCTGCCGTACGTTCATGACCGTGAAAGTGGTTTTTCAATATCTCCTGTAGTTTCCGAGATATCTAGGGTGAAACAGTTGAGTGGGACACCCTGTATTTTCTGTGTAATTTCTTACATCTGTCATGTAATGCCATACGATAAATAATAAATAGTAATAAGTGTTTTCATGAATACATGAAGATGAAATATTCTTAGAATTTTTATTTTCGTTTCCAATATAAGACTGGATAAATACTTATACAGGGTGTTACAAAAAGGTACGGCCAAACTTTCAGGAAACATTCCTCACACACAAAGAAAGAAAATATGTGGACATGTGTCCGGAAACGCTTAATTTCCATGTTAGAGCTCATTATAGTATTTCTCTTTAAATGTAAATTGAAATAATTCTGCAGACAATTCTCAAAACACCCAATTGTTTCTTTAGTAGTATTGCACTTCCATGTTAGAGCTCATTTTAGTATTTCTCTTTAAATGTAAACTAAAATAATTCGTGTAGGCAATTGTCAAAATACCCAATTGTTTCGTTAGTATGTACTGTACTTCCTCGATTCACCGCCAGTTGACCCAATTGACGGAAGGTAACGTTGACTTTAGTGCTTGTGTTGACATGCGACTCATTGCTCTACAGTACTAGTATCAAGCACATCGGTACGTAGCATCAACTGGTTAGTGTTCATCACGAACGTGGTTTTACAATCAATGCGACGTTTACAAATGCAGAGTTGGAAGATGCCTATTTGATGTACGGATAAGCACGGAGCAATAGCCGTGGTGCGGTACGTTTGTATCGAGACAGATTTCCAGAACGAAGGTGTCCCGACAGGACGACGTTCGAAGCAATTGATCGCCGTCTTAGGGAGCACGGAACATTCCAGCCTATGACTCGCGACTGGGGAAGACCTATAACGACGAAGACACCTGCAATGGACGAGGCAATTCTTCATGCAGTTGACGATAACCCTAATGTCAGCATTAGAAAAGTTGCTGCTGTACAAGGTAACGTTGACCATGTCGCTCTATGGAGAGTGCTACGGGAGAATCAGTTGTTTCCGTACCATGTACAGCGTGTGCAGGCACTATCAGCAGCTGATTGGCCTCCACGGGTACACTTTTGCCAATGGTTCATCCAACAATGTGTCACTCCTCATTTCAGTGTAAATGTTCTATTTACGGATGAGTCTTCATTCCAACGTGATCTAATTGTAAATTTTCACAATCAACATGTATGAGCTGACGAGAATCCGCACGCAATTGTGTAATCACGTCATCAACAAGTTTTCTGTGAACGTTTGGGCAGGCATTGTTGGTGATGTCTTGATTGGGCCTCATGTTCTTCCACCTACGCTCACTGGAGCACGTTATCATGATTTCATACGGGATACTCTACCTGTGCTGCTAGAACATGTGCCTTTACAAATACGACACAACATGTGGTTCATGCACGATGGAGCTCCTGCACATTTCAGTCGACGTGTTCGTACGCTTCTCAACAACAGATTCGGTGACCGATGGATTGGTGGAGGCGGACCAATTCCATGGTCTCCACGCTCTCCTTACCTCAACCCTCTTGACTTTCATTTATGGGGGCATTTGAAAGGTCTTGTCTGCGCAACGCCGGTACCAAATGTAGAGACTCTTCGTGCTCGTATTGTGGACTGCTGTGATACAGTACGCGATTCTGCAGGGCTGCATCAGTGCATCAGGGATTCCATGCGACGGAGGGTGGATGCATGTATCCTCGCTAGCGGAGGACATTTTGAACATTTCCTGTAACAAAGTGTTTGAAGTCACGCTGGTACGTTCTGTTGCTGTGTGATTCCATTCTATGATTAATGTGATTTGAAGAGACGTAATAAAATGAGCTCTAACATGGAAATTAAGCGTTTCCGGGCACATGTCCACATAACATATTCTCTTTCTTTGTATGTGAGGAACGTTTCCTGAAAGTTTGGCCGTACCTTTTTGTAACACCCTGTATACTGCACTGAAATACTGTACAATTTTTCGTTCAAAGATTTAAAACGTAACGAAAATAAATAATAATGAAATATAGACGTACTTACACCGAAAGTATAATTTATAGTTGTCCCTGATGTGAAAGCACTTTTTTTTTAATCAAGAGTATCTACAATTGTGGCTTGCATTCAGAATTGTCTTTTTTTATTTTCTGGTAGTGAAACACAGCAACATGGAGACGTTTACCAATGAAGGTTTGACTCATAAGTGATTCGCTGATTCGCTGACTGCAGAAAAATGCAACAATTATAGTATTATGGTTCTATGTCTTCTTTTCAAAGGCATGTATACAGTGATTGAATATAATTGAATATAATTTGTAATGTACTTCTTGATATGTGTAAGTGATCACATCCTAGTTATTAGCAAATATGAGGTTTTGAAGCACGAGAGTTGTAATATTAATATGAAGATGAGCAGAAGTTACAATTTTGACGTAATTTAACATTAAACACATTATTGAAACTTCCACTACCAACAATAATGATGTCTATCGTAGTCTCAACTCAGTGTAATTTAAATTGAAAGTTTGTTAGTGCAGAAAAAATATTACCCAAAAAATAGGTTCACAGTCTACTTCATTAAATCAATACTATTCCAAATCTGGTCTAACGTTACTATTATTTTAGATCTACATATTTACTTTGCAAATCACATTTAAGAGCCTGACAGAGAGTTTATTGAACCCTTCTCATAATATTTCTCTACAGTTTCATTCTGTAGTAGCGCAAGGGAAATAGGAACACCTAAATCTTTCAGTTTTCGACCTGATTTTTCTTATTTTATTATGATTCTAATGGCTACCTATGTAGGTGATTGTTAAAAAAATATGTACACATTTGGAAGTTAGAGAAGGAAAGTTTGCCAATAGATTGCGTTAAAACGAATAACGTCATTCTTTTAATGATTTTACCCCAACTGATGCATAATTTCCATGAATCCAAAATAGGATGGGCAAATGTAGTGAAGCGAGTTTGTTTAGTAGAGCTGCTGCTTCTTCTAAGTATTCAGCTAATGAAACATAGACTTTTCATCGCTTTTTGTGTGATATTTTCTGCATGTTATTTCCATTTGAAGTTTACTGGAATAAACTCTTTCAGATTTTGAAGGGGTAAAATATAAGGAACGAAAAGTTTTATATAACTTGAACAAAAACCAGAGAGTATGAAAGGAGCGCAGTAATAGGTAAGGGAGTAAGAAAGAGTTGTAGCATTTCCCCAGTATCATTCACTCAGTATACTGAGAACTATTTCCAGAACAAAGGTGTCCCGACAGGAAGACGTTCTAAGCAATCCATACGTCAAATGGGCATCTGCCAACTCCGCATTTGTAAACATTGCACTGACTGCAAAACCACGTTGGTGATGAAAGCTAACCAGTTGATGCTACGTATTGATGTGCTTGATGCTAGTACTGTAGAGGAATGTTCAAATTCAAAATGTTCAAATGTTTGTTAAGCTTAAGGGACTTAACTACGGGGTCATCAGTCCCTAAACTTACAAACTACTTATGAACTACTTACGAACTAGGACAGCACAAATATCCATGCCCGAGGGGGGTTTCGAACCCCCGACCGTAGTGGCCGTGCAGACCGTGACTGCAGCGCCTCAGTCCCCTCGGCCACCGCGGCCGGCTGTAGAGGAATGAGTCGCATGTCAACACAAGCACTGAAGTCAACATTACCTTCCTTCAATTGGGCCAACTGGCGGTGAATCGAGAAAGTACAGTACATACTAACGAAACAATTGCGTATTTTGACAATTGTCTGCACGAATTATTCCAATTGACATTTAAAGAGAAATACTAAAATGAGCTATAACATGGACTTAACTACGGGTTTATCAGTCCCTAAACTTACAAACTACTTATGAACTAGCCAATACTAAGGACGGCACAAATATCCATGCCCGAGGGGGGATTCGAACCCCCGACCGTACGACCGTAGTGGCCGTGCAGACCGTGACTGGAGCGCCTCAGTCCCCTCGGCCACCGCGGTCGGCCAAATTAAGCGTTTCCGATCACATGTCCACATAACATATTTTCTTTCTGTGTGTGTGAGGAATGTTTCCTGAAAGTATGGCCGAACCTTTTTGTAACACCCTGTATACCCGGGCAGTGCCGGGTTCAGCACCTAGTAAACAATAAAGTAAGCAGACAGAGTTTACCGGCGCGGGGTGAGCGTACAACCTGGAGAAGTTGGTGGCGAACTGGTTGAAGACGAAGACCTTCTGGTGGAAGGGTCGGGCGAGCCCCTTCTTGGCGAGGCGCACCAGCTCGGACTTGTTGGGCGGGAAGCGCACGCGCTCGTCCAGCTCGTAGGTGGGCACGACGAAGGCGCAGAGGCGGCCGCCCTGGCAGTCGGGCAGCCGCGGCCGGCGCAGGAAGGCGGCCACGCCGTCGGCCAGCCCCGCGCTCGGCACGATGTCCACGTCCGTCAGGAAGACGTGCGCCGACGGGCAGTTGGCGCGCGCCACGTTGCGCAGGTGGTTCTGCGGGTACGGCGCGCGCGTCCGCCACCTGCGCACACCGACACCGGACCACCGTCACTGTCAGCGAGGAGTGCTCAGATGAACAGTACGTACCATAAGTACCGGGTGATCAAAAAGTCAGTATAAATTTAAAAACTCAATTAATCACGGAATAATGTAGAAATAGAGGTGCAGGGTGTCCAGAAAAGGGCTCCCTCATTTCAAAATTAAATATCTCGAAATCAAAGATCGATAGAGGAATGCAGTAAACGGTATGTTTATTGTGAAAGCTGTAAGAAGTTTATACAGCAGTTCGAAATAATAGTTACAAAAGCTGCTTACAGATGCCGCCGCTGTACGCTGTACAGCTCATATCAGCATACATAAGTGAAATAATCGTATGAAAACACTCTTTGCAAACAGTGTTTTCAAAATGTTCACCATTGGCACTACAGAGGTGGCGCAAACGAAGAATGAAATTCGCCATCACATTTCGTAGTGTCTCAACCGAAATGGATTCACATGCCACAGAGATCGCAAGCGTGGCGGTATGCTACGGGTAGACCATGTCTTTCACTGTGCCCCACACAAAAAAAGTTACAGGGTGTCAAATCCGGCGAATATGGAGGCCAATCCATGCCTACACCAGTAAATTTAGGTTATTCCAAAGCAATGACTCGATTCCCGAAGTATTCGTCAAGAAAGCGAAACCCTTGTTCGGTCCGATGTGGTCGGGCTCCATCTTGCATAAACCATTCAGTACCTTGTCGATCTTCTAACGCTTGCTGGCCGGCCGTGGTGGCCGAGGAGACTGAGGCGCTCCAGTCACGGTCTGCAAGGCCACTACGGTCGGGGGTTCGAATCCCCCCTCGGGCATGGATATTTGTGCCGTCTTTAGTATAAGGTAGTTGATAAGTAGTTTGTAAGTTTAGGGACTGATGACCCCGTAGTTAAGTCCCATAAACTTAACAAACATTTGAACATTTTTGAACGCTTGCTGTGTGCCGACAATTTGTTCCAAAATTGCAACGTAACGTGCACCAGTGACCGTTTCTCGAATGAAAAAAGGGCCAATAATGCCTCTTCTGCATACTGCAGCCCACAGAGTAACTTTAGGAGAATACAGGGGTTACGCTTCACACCAATATGGCTTTTCGGAACCCCAAAATCGTCAGTTCTGCTTATTCACGTATCCATTCAGGTCGCTTCGTCTGTAAACCAGATACAGCCAACATCAAATCCTTCATTATCAATCATTGTGAGCATCTGATTAGCAAAGGCAATCCTTTGTTGCACAGCTCGTACGGGTATGGTCTGGTGCGTTTGAATTTTGAATGGAAACATGTGTAGGTTATTTCTTAGTATTTTCTGCGTGCTCGAACGCTTGAAACTAGTCTCAGATGCAATTCTACGGACGGATGACATTGGATTTCGCTGAATAATTCCAGAAACTGTGGCGATATTTTCAGGCGTAACTGCGGTTTGCTTGCGGCCAACATGCCCCACTAGATCATCAGTTACGCTGCCTGTTCGTCGAAATTTAGTGAAGAGCGTACGAATGGTTTTCGCATCGGGTCCTTATGGAACATTAAATCGTGCTTGAAAACTTCTACTTGTTGTTGTAGGACTCTCTTCTACCCTGTGGCACTCTAGCACCAGAAAAACGTGTTTTTCAATGGAGTACATGGTTTTAATCTCTTCCTTCGGTACGGTAACCTCCTTTCACGTTTCAATAGTGGAACTGATCGCTCTGGGCTTCGGATCACTATTTATACTAGGCATTACGTATGGCGATTACAGCGCCATCTGTTAGCAGCTTTTGTAACTATTATTTCAAACTGCTGTATAAACTTCTTACAGCTTTCACAATAAACATACCGTTTACTGCATTGCTCTATATTTTCTTTGTTTTCGAGATATTTAATTTAGAAATTAGTGTATCCTTTTCTTGACACCCTGCAAAAATTGACACACGTGCTTGGAATGACATGGGGTTTTATTAGAACCACATCTACCGTTATCGGGCCTTTTTTCTTTGAGGAACTGCGTGATTCTGGTTTTGTAACTGCTACCGTGACGGGTGAGAGGTACGCCGATGTTACACAATCGCATCACTCCTAGCCTGGCTGATAAACACCTGCTGGAACGTACGATTTCTGTGCAGGATGGCGCTCCACCCCATATTGCTATACGTGTGAAAGATCTCTTGCGCGCGTCGTTTCGTGATGATCGTGTGCTCAGTCGCCACTTTCGTCATGCTTAGCCTCCAAGGTCCCCAGACCTCAGTCCGTGCGATTATTGGCTTTGGGCTTACCTGAAGTCCCAAGTGTATCGTGATTAACCGACAACTCTAGTGATGCTGAAAGACAATATCCGACGCCAATGCCTCGCCATAACTCCGGACTTGCTTTACAGTGCTGTTCACAACATTATTCCTCCACTACAGCTATTGTTGAGGAATGATGATGAACATATTGAACATTTCCTGTACAAAACATCATCTTTGCTTTGTCTTAATTTGTTATGCTAATTATTGCTTTTCTGAACAGTTGAAGCGCCATCTGTCGGCCATTTTTGTTCTAATAAAACCCCATCTCATTTCAAGCATGTGTGTCAATTTTTACCTCTCTATCTACATTATTCCGTGATTTATTTTATTTATACTGTCTTTCTGATCACCCAGTAAAAAGAAATTCTAAAATTCGATACCCACGTGGTCTTCTTGTAAGGTTTCTATGCTGCCTATGCAGGGAGACTTTTGCCAATATTGGGGATTGATCAAAGAGAGAGTCTGGAACAAAAATTGCCTGATGAACTTATGACACGTAATGCATTGTTTCCATGCTAGAGACCAATTATTCAAGTATACTTTGAATAACCGGACATCACCAGTTGGGATTTTTTGTGATCTCTCAAAGGCTTTTGATTGTGTAAATTATGGGATTCTTCTAGATAAGCTTAAGTATTGTGGTATGAGTGGGACAGTGCACAAATGGTTTAAATCGTACTTAGCCGGAAGAGTGCAGAAAGTTGAAATAAGCAGTTCACATGATACAGATTAATCAATTAATTCTTCTAACTGGGGAGTTATCAAAAATGGGGTCCCACAAGGTTCGGTCTTGGGTCCGTTGCTGTCCTTATTATATATTAATGACTTGCCATTCTAAATTGACGAATATGCTAAACTAGTACTTTTTGCTGATGATACAAGTTTAGCTATCACACCTGATAAACAGGAATTAACTGATGAAATTGTAAATGATACCTTTCACAAAGTTATTAAGTTGTTCTCTACAAATGGACTCTCATTAAACTTTGATAAAACTCAGTATATACAGTTTCATACGGTGAATGGCATGACACCATTAATAAATTTAGACTTTGAACATAAATCTGTAGCTAAGGTAGAATATTCAAAATTTTTAGGTGTTTGCATTGACGAGGGACTGAATTGTAAGAAACATATTGAAGATCTCCTGAAACTTTGGAGTTCAGCTATTTATACTATCAGAGTCATAGCAAAATTTGGTGATATACATCTCAGTAAATTAACTTACTACGCCTATTTTCATTCATTGATTTTATATGGGATCATATTCTGGGGCAATTCAACATTGAGTAAAAAAGTATTAATTGCACAAAAGCGTGTAATCAGTATAATTGCTGAAGCCCACCTAAGAGCATCCTGCAGACATTTATTTAGATATCTAGGGATCTCCACTGTAGCTTCACAATACATATATTTACTCATGAAATTTGTTATTAACAATCCGACCCAATTCAAAAGTAATAACAGTGTGCATACCTAACAACTCTAGCAGAAAGGATGATATTCACTATTCAAGGAAATCGTGCATAGACTATTCCGAGGCGCTTTAACCGCTAGTGATGCGCTGGGCTAGCGGTAAGACGTCTGCCTATTAAGTATGGAGGTCCGGGTTCGATTCCCGGTCACATGGCATGTTTCAATTCAATGCTTCAGATTTATCATTCATGTCTTTGACATATAACGGACTTTTCCTCATGTTAGAGAGTGAATTAGATTTCAGAGATTACAGTTCTTTTTTTTTTTTTTTTTTTTTTTTTTCTTTTTTTTTTTATCGAACCTTCTAAAGGCTACAGTTTAGGTAAAACGAAAAGGCATGATACATCACGGACAGTGCAGTGTGCAATGTGGGGCACATAAAGAACGTATCTTTTTGGACACTGAGAGGAAATTTCGAGTTAATGGGCTATGGCAGCAGACAACAGACTCCTTTATCAAGTTCGATTACGAGTTGATATTGCAGCGCTCAGCAACTTTTTTTAATAAACACCTGGAAAATGAAAAAAGAACACCACGAATTCGTCCACCCAGGAGAAAGAAATTTTATTAATAGATTCTTCAGGGTGTATACGCGATCATACAGACATAGCCATAATCAAGTGAGTACAGAAACCAAAGCGTGCGCAATGTCGACGCTAGTATCGTGCACATCCTCTTTTTTCAGAAATGAAAGCTGCAATTTTGCAATGGAGACGATCGTAGAGGTGCCGAATGTAGTCTTGCAGAATGGCCTGCCATGCAGTTTCCACCTGGTGCTTGAGTTGGGCCACATTGAACATTGAAACCGTCATTCAGCACGTCTTTCTACTATCCATGAACCAACAAAGCGCTATGATTTTCCAACAGGACAATGCACATTCACTTGTTTCCGTGCCATCGAACGTGCTCTTCAAGGTGTAGGCCCCTACGTCAACTATCCTTGCTCAGCACGATCCCCAAATCTGTTCCCCTTTGAGCATGTTTGGGACTGGATGAAACATCATCTTGCGCGGTCTGCATGGACGACACGAAATCTTAACCAACTGTGGCACAAGTAGAAAGTCCATGGCAGGCCTTTCCGCAAGACGAAATTCGCACCTTTATAATTGTATCCTTGTAAAAGTAGCAACTTGCATTGCTTCAAAAGGAGGGTATACACCATACTAACTCGACATTACACACGCTCTGGTGACTGTACGAACGTGCGTATGGCTCTTTTTGGGTGATCGTATGTGTGGATAATATTTCCTTCTGCTGGGTCTTGGTGTTCTTTTTTCTTTTCCCAGGAGTGTATGTAGAAACAGAACAGCAATCTGTTCTGCCGGCCTCTGGACGCCCCTACAAGTCCGACTAACCTACTAACACATGAGATCTACCGGTCGCATAATCATACGGCGTTACGGTTAGAAATGTAGAAATGTTCGTAAATCTAAGGGACTTAATTGCTACGCTTATTAGTCCCTATGTTTACTAACTATTTAAAATAATATGCTAAGGACAACACACACACACACACACACATGCTGGAGGGACGACTCGAACCTCCGACGGCGAGCAGCCGCGCGTTCCGGAGCAAGCTTCTAAACACGCGTCATGGTAAGCTACCAGAACAACATAAATGGAACTACATTTTCCGGATAGAGCGGCCATAACCACAACAACATAGAAAGATCACTCCGCTTAATACCGTTTGGGCAGGACTGCACTTATACATATATCGCTCTGATTCTTCATCTAAGTCTGGAGTTTTGATCTCTAATCAGTTTAATTACCACTTGTACTGACTGGGAGTGGGAATAAACTGTGTTGTTCAGTTCTGAGATCCTTTCTCACAACACAACCAGTCGCAAATATTTATTCACCGTGAAAGATCTAGATTTAGGTCACTCTGTATGCATTATAAATTCTTCAAACTACATTTTAAGGTCGCGGTGTCCGCCGCTGTAGCTCAGTGCCAGCGTCGCTGACTACCACGCAGGGGGCCCGGGTTCGATTCCCGGCAGGGGACTGGGTGTTGTGTGTTGTCCTAATCATCATCATCTCATCATCATTGGCACGTAAGTCGCCCACGCGGCGTCAATTAAAAGACTTACACTAAGGCAGCCGAACAATCCCACACGGGATCTCCCGGCCAAGAAAACCATACGCTCATTTCCATTTTAAGGTCGCGGTGGAGTGGTCGAGCGTTCCAAGGCTCCTATCTACTGAGCGCGCCGCTACTCGCCGTCGGAGGTTCTATTCCTCCCTCGGGTATGGGTTTATTTGTTGTCCTTAGCCTAAGTTAGTTTAAGTAGTTTGTAAGCCTAGTGACTTATGATCAAAGTAGTTAAGCCCCACAGATTTGCGAACATATGATTTTGTACATTTTAAGCACTGATTATGATTACACAGTGCCTCGATAAGGAAATATGTCCACCTTGTACAACCGACTTCTTTGCTAACTGGACGACGTCACCTGCTACAACCCTCATTAGATCGTGACTAAACCAAATGCTCCCTATACGACTGTAAAACATGGCTTGGTCAAATGAGTCTCAATTTCAATTGCCAATTTCCAAACGACGACGGATTCTTTATGGGTGGTTTGAACACCCAGATAATCCGACATGAATGACATCTTAATATTCATGGCATATAATTGTGAAATAGTTTTTTACACAGCATCCTACGCAGATAGATTTTCGCTATAGAGGCAGCATAGCTGCATAATCCTGCTGGATACTTCTAGTGACTTGTTGAGCCAATGCCAAGTTACGCAGCTCCGCTTCAACAGTAAAAAGGAGATCTGACGCGATATTAGGAAATATCACTTTAGCGTATATACATGATGATTCTGCCGCCTTTAAAAAGGTAAAGCAGTCAACAATCCGAAGATAGGTTTGAATACCACAGTGATTTTCTAGTCATGGTCCTGTTTGGAGGTGGTATGTCGTTGCCTTTCCCCTACCTTCGAACTGACTTACCCAGCCAGTTATAGGGGGACCTACAGTTTAACGTGGGTTCCAAACTACGGTACTACTCAGTATTTTTCACATGAGCAATACTGCCAGAGGGGAGACAAATGGAAAGTGACAGATAAAAATCCTAGGACCTGGCGGGGATCGAACCCGCAACATTTGGATTTGTAGTCTTGCACTCTACCACTATGTAGCCGAGGCGCATCTGCCGCCTTTACCACCGCCGTTTTATGTAACCTCGGAATGCAACACGCTACTCTGCTTGTAAACTGATTAGAATATTACACTATCACCACAGTCTAACATACACAGTCGCGGCACTCACTGCTGTGAAAGTTGTTACCAATTGACATTTGCAACGACATTAGGGCTCCTAATGGTGCGCATGGAGCCGTAACAGTAATGTTGTTTATAATTAATTTTCTATGTAATTAACCAAATAGTTTCTATAATTCGTGCATTTCAAGCATTAGTAAAATATCGAGAGACGTAAATAATCGTGAAATAAATGTAAAACTAGTCCAATTTCCCTGATTCAGTGATATAAACAACAACTCATTCATGAGGAAATACTGACGAATACGTGTATATTTTGCAGTCTTCTCCGCTGAAACTATGAGAACGTAAACAGAGGAGAAACATTAATTCCTGTTGTGTTCTGTTCTTATTATGACAGTCACTTTATTTGATGTGTACAAAATCGATATGGAGTCTAATGATTCGAACAGTTTTCCACTTCACTCGCCTTTGTTATACACAAATAAATTTTTGAATGTAATTACTTTTTCAATAAAACAGAAGCCTCGAACATTCCTGCTGTCTGAAGTTCAGATGTAGTATCAATTGTGGAATTGGTTCTGCTTTGTTGGGAAACTAGGTTTTTTTTTTTTTTTTTTTTTTTTTTTTTTTTTTTTTTTTTTTTTTTTTTTTTTTTTTTTACGGCGTTTTATTCTCACATTTGTGAGGTTTGTCCTTGAGTTACAACTATAGTGGCTGATCTGGTACATTAAATAATGTAGATATTGCATTCAATACAAGTTTCTTACATTCAACATTTACTGATCTGACTGGAACTGTAGTAAAGATATCTTGTCTCTCCTGATTAGAAAACCGACGTCTTTCTGCAGAAAGTTGGGTCTTCTATTGGTTATTAGCCATTTTTGTTCTTACTGGAAAATGAAATTTTGCTTAAAAACTCGTAGTTTTCGAGACAATCTTAAATAAACAGTCCTGTAAAATAGCGTTTCATACATTCCAATTGTTCTTAGGTAACCTAATAACGACAAACGTGGAGTTATTTTCGAATTATTACTGTTTTTTATGGTATTACATACCTACCCTGTCGTAAAAAGTATGTTAAAGGCAATTTAAACGATACAGTTCACTCTCATACGATATCGTATTCAGAAATGTACCTTGCCAGCCGCGTGGAGCGCTACTGTCGTGGCGTATAACAAAAATCTGTGTGAGTGTCGTGACTGTATATGTTAGCCTATGCTATTACCTAGTTTCAACCATTAAATTCGGTCTTTGTTGCACCCGGTCACTAGCAACACCACCTAGAGAGAAGGCCGCGGCGCTCGTGTGACGTCAGGCAGAGTAGGTTGCGCGCGCATAACTGACTGGCCCGCTGCTTCGGCATACTGGGCCGTGCCCCAGCGGCTACCCAGTCAGCTATGCGCGCACAACCTAGTCTGCCTGACGTCACCCGAGAGTGCCGCGGCCTTCTCTCTAGGTGGTGGTGTCACTAGGTAAGAATGTGTTTTTTAAGACTACGAACGAGCGATTTGTCATCATGCTGGACAAATACGGAACGTAAATAAGGGGCTCAAAACTTCACTATCAATGTTCAGTAAGCTGTTTTTCCAAACGATTCTGAATACGCCTGTCAGCTGCTGCAATACGTACGTAACTACTAATTTAAAGACTTTAACACTACGGTTATTTTTCAGTTTATTTCATTATTCTATGACCGCTTTCCAAAATTCTTTCCTCAGCAGATAGCTGCATAGCATATTGGCAGACAGTTGTCGTATTTTTCTTCATGATAACATATTAACAGATAAATATTGGTTTTTCAAATAGCATTAGTTGTACTTCAATTGGTTTTATTAGACCGGTTTTGGGCTCTTGGTGCTCTTCTTGTGACATCTGTACAGTAAAACAGCCACGTCTTAGCGAAAAAATAAAACAGAAATATAACGAGATATAAACATTCTTGTTGGGCGCTTTTATGATTTCTTATACTTTGGCGCCGCGGCGGAATAGCCGTGCTCGAGGCCGTTAGCCGTCGGAGTTTCGAGTTCTTCCTCGGGCATGTGTGTGTGTGTGTGTGTGTGTGTGTGTGTGTGTGTGTGTGTTGTGCTTAGGTTAAGTTAGTTTAAGTATTAGTAAGTTTAGGGACTGATGGCCACTGCAGTTAGGTCCCATAACATTTCCTTACACATTGGCAGTCTTATATGTTCTGTCTGAACGTGGTTGAAGCATACTGAACAAGTGCAGAGGTTACGCAGGGAAAAAAGAGAAGCTATGTTTGATATGAAACATAAGGAGAGGCACTGAATTAAAATATGTGCTGTGGCCGCGATTCGAACCCGGGACTTCTTACTTACTAGGTAGGCGCTTTAGACCACTTTTTTTTCGGGTCTCCTTCCTCCCCTTCAACCCGTCCTTCCGCTCGCCAATTGGTGCCTTCTCGGCCCGGCTTCTATGCCTTTAAACAAAATATTTCTTTGAAGATAAAACGAGGTTGTCTTTACTGCGTAGCAATACACTACTGTTAATGTCCATTTCTGCATTATTATCGTTTCTTCGACCGCCAAAGAAAAATCAGTTCGAATTGAACGAATAAGCGAGAAATAAGTGTAACTTCGTGTTTTTTTCACCTGATAGAGATAAAAAAATCATAATAAAATAAAAATTTCCAGGCACAGAAATTAGCTCTAATTAACTGAATATGCGTTCTTAGCTTGTGACGCAAAACAGAGATCTTCAGACACATATACAATCCAGACCATTCTGGGACGTATTATCTACATAAAAAAAATAAAAATAAAAAAATAAATAAAAAAATGCCTTCTTCGGCGATCAAATAATTCCGGTAAAATTTCCTCTGAAATGGCAAAAGGCATAATGATAATAACTGAAATTCTTCTGTGTAAATTAATGTTGATTAAATTTCTCTTTGTTAAAGTTCTGTTTGTAATTACATTATCGTTTTAATCAAGAAATTAGCGTAATGTTCCTTGTACTTTTTATTTCTTTGGATCATGTCATGTTGCATTGTCAGGTAATGTATGAAATCTTCCTTTCTCTTTGATTCTGTACTGAAGATAAAGTACATTGTATGTCCCATTACCCAGTTTACCGCGTTCCTCTTTGTCCTTGGGAATGGGATGCTATCGGGATGGAGGGCATCCGCTGGCGATATTGTGTGTGGCGAGGTTCTCGTGATGAGGGCCAGTTTTTGCCTCGCATACTCCTATATTCCTGCATTTATACTGCAGACGAATCTGTGTTCATCACTGTCGACTAATTGACATGTCGGGCACAAGGGAGAGTCTTGTAGGTGTATCTTATGGAGGCGGGACATCGTCGGGGTTTTTCTGTTGACCGTCATATACCACGCGGCCCGCACTTGGGAAGGTAAGTCAGGGCTGTGGATGTTTTCCCACGTTGTTTTCCAGTCATGGTTCGGGAGTTTCCTTTCTATCACATTTCGTAGTTTATTTTTCATCAACGCCTGGTATACTTCCTTCACTTTTGTCATTTTCCGTTCTGGAACTTTTGTTCGTAGGTAACTGTATTCGAGGAGGAAATACTGTAAGTGCTGCAAAGCGTGCGACAGATGACTTACATCGATGGGCGGTCGTAGGTCTGCTGGCACAGTTTCTTCCAAGAGGTGGGAAGTCCGACCGTTGGTGGGCAGTTTCCATTGCTTGTATGTTTGGCATACATATAGTGCTTGCGCCTTCTTGTACACATCGACGAGATTCAGGCCACCGAGTAGCATCGGAAGAGTCAAGGTGTCGTACTTAATTTTGAAAATATGTGCGCGACATACAAAGTGGCCAAGCGCTGCCAACATTCTGTGTGCTATGTTGCGTGGTATTGGCAGGACTTGAGCCACGTAGTTGACCTTGGCAGTGATATACGTATTCGCCAGTGCAACTTTTTGCTACTCATCCAACATCCGGACACTGTGCTGTTGTACAGACGCTCGAATTTTAGCCAATAACTGTTTATAATTTGCGGCAACGGTTTCTCGAATTGTCTTTCTAAAATCGACACCGAGACATTGCATCTTGTGCACCTCTTGCAAACGGGAACGATGAGTCAAACCTACGCCTTTGCCTATGTTCATTACACCCGATTTTTGCCAGTTAACTAATGCACCAGATGCCTTTTCATATGTCATGATGATCTGCAGGGCGGTGTGGACGTCATTTGCGTTGGTATCAGGAAGCCAACGTCATCAGCATAAGCCCGACACGCTAACTTCTGTCCATGTATCTGTAATCCGTTTAACTGCGCCGTCAATGTCGTTAGTAGAGGTTCTATGGCGATTGCAAAGAGTGACGCTGACATCGGGCAACCTTGTCTTACGGAGCTTCTTACGGGGATCATGCCACCTGGCCGTCCATTGACAACCACTCGTGATGTGCTATTCTGTAACAGGTTTTGTATTACAGCGAGGAAATGCACGGGAAAACCCAGCGATCACATAACTTTAAACAAATACCGGTGGTTGACTCTGTCGAAGACTTTATCAAAGTCCAAGCTGACCATTGCACATTCAATCTTGCATGCCTCCGCCACTGATATTAGGTCGCGGTAGTCCACTAGCGTTTGGTAAATGGACCTATCTCTGCCGACACTGGTTTGATAAAGACCGGTGACTTTACTCATTACGTTCTTCATCCTTTTTGCAAGAATACATGCAAAAAGTTTGTAATCACTATTTAAAAGAGTAATCGGTCTCAGATTGGCGATAGTTTTACTATTTGCACTTTTTGGAACTAATACCACCAGTACTCACTGAACTCTTGCGGGATATTAAGATCAGGTGTCATCAATTCATTGCATATCTCTGTCAGTTTCGTCTCCATGTGTGTCCAAAAGGTTTGATAAAACTCTACAGGGAGTCCGTAACACCCGGGCGATTTGTTCTTCGGACTGTGAAACAGCGCATCTTCCAGATCGTCTTCAGTCACTTGTGTTATTAGTTCGTCTGATTCCTGAGGGATAAGTCTGTTAGTTAAATTATTTGCTAATTCTTGAAATGCGTTGTCATCGATCATTTTCTCAGACAGCAACTCCGTGTAGGCAGTTTGAATCGCATTTCGAATGTCATTTTGATGAGTTAAACGCGTGCCGTCTCCAGTTTGCAATTCCGTCAGTATCTTAGTTTTACTTCGTTTACTCTCACGTGTCAGGTGATAGAATGACGTCGCTTCAAGTCGTAGTGAGTCCTGGATTCGGGATCTGACTTTTAATCCTTCCAACTGTTTCTTTTTAAGGAGTAGTAGTTTGGCTTTCACTTTTTTAATTTGGGCGTAGTTTTCAATGACTGTCTCGTCCAGTTTGTACAGTTCTCGTAAACTTGAATAATGGAATTCAATGGTTCGTTTAAGCCACCAGTTCTTGTCTCGTGAGTAATGTAACATGACTTCCCGTAATTTGGGTTTGGCACATTGTAGCCACCATTTTATAACCGAATCATATGACCGAAACTTGGTGAGACTTTCATTCCACGCATGTGTGAAGGCCTGATGACAACCTTGATCGTCTAAGTGTGACACATTAAGTTTCCAGGGTCCCTTAGTGCGGTACGTACCCTGTTTCTGCAAGTTTACGGTACAGATATAAGCCGCATGGTCTGTGAAGATAGTTGGCCAGACCTCACATTGCAGAATTCGTTGTTTTAGATTATCTGATACATATATTCTATCTAGCCTACTTGCAGAATGATTTGTTACGTACGTGAATCCAGACGTTGCTCCATACTTATGCTCCCAAGTGTCGATTAAAAATAAGTCCTTGACTATCCATTCTAATTCCACAGATTTGCTAAAATTTGGTGTCTGATCTTTGGGGTGCAAAATGCAGTTAAAATCTCCCGCCAAGATAAGCTGGTCATACGTTGTTGTAAATAAAGGAAGAATCTCTTCCGTATAAAATTCCGCCCTGCGACGCCTGTTACTGGATCCGGAGGGAGCATATACATTAATTATTCTAACATTGTTAACTGTTGCTGCAATCTCTCTGTGATTGACTAGCATTTCGATGTTATATGCCACAATTCCTTCTCTTAATAGGATGGCGGTACCCAAATCCGCACCAGTACCCGGGTTGGCGAAGACGTTGTATCCAAATATTTGTTCTAAATTAATGTCTGCAACCTCCTGAATAATAGAATATCTATATCTGCGTAATACAAACAATCTTGAATGTGTTGTAACCGGATGGAGCTACGACACTTATTAATATTTAATGTGGCAATTTTGTAGGCCTGGCGATCACACATGTATGGATGTGAGATGTGAAAGATCTATAGATTAATAGAAATCAGAGTCAGCGTCTTTCTCCGCGTCCGTGGTTTCCATGGCCGAGGTATCTGTAACAGCGGGATCCGTGGTCACTGCGTGTCCTACGTTACCAGCATCCCCGGAAGCATCTTCCAGAATGGTGTCCTTGTCTACATCCTCTACCTCGTCTGACCAGTCCACACCGGTGGCAAACTGAGCCGACACTGTCTTGCGTGGGTCCTGCTCACGTGACTTCTGCGCCGGTTCATCATTGTGTTTGGGAGACGCCTAGTTAACTATTACCTTGGCAGTGTCTGCTTTTAACGGCACGGTAAGTTCTACCTGTTTATGTGACGGAGGCTGATTCTGTGAAACTGCAACAGTGGGTGGCTTTTCGGTAATTTTATTCTTAACTTGTTTCGCTTTTTCACGCAGGGGAGCTGACTTCTCCGCAGCTCCTTCTTGCGCCAATCTGCGTTTCTTACGTCTGCGAGGTGACTTAGCAGATTCATTGTCCTGCCTAGTCTCCGAAATCGTCGGCTGACTTTCTGGTGTTTGTCTGTCAGCTGTTTTCTCCGCCCCCATATTTTCTGTACGTACTGCGGTGTCTTCCGTTTGTGTGGGCGACTGCTGCACTACTTCAGATTCTGGTGCCTTTTCTGTCGTACTTTCCGAAATTTCCATTGGTGTTCCTAAGTCGTTCGCGACGACATCGCTGGGCAAGTCATCTAAACAAATGTCACTAACCGGTGGCGCAGTCAGTTGACCACGCACCTCTGCTACATACTTTTTTGGCAAAATCGTCATTTCTAAAGTCTTAACAGTTTCACCGGTTGGTAGCTGTGCAATGCGCCGTTGAATGCACTCAGCACGCACGTGACCTGGCTTATTACAAAGTGCACAGGTCTTTGGTTGACCGTCATACATAACGATACCTCGAAACCCGCAGACGTTTATATAAGACGGAATGTGGGGACATAGCTCTACTTTTAACTGCCTTACACCATTCAGCACGGGAAGTTTATGTGCGGAAGACCACCTCTCGGCAACATTACTGAGAACTCTGCCATAGGGAGCAATGACGGCGTCTATTTCACTGGCAGGTACCTCAAATGGCCACTCAAAAATTCTAATGGTTCTCACTCCAAAACAGTGACGTTACCTACATTACCATCTCTGTGGTTAAATTTCAAGGAGCCACCTGTGTCTAGAACGACCTTCTCGCATAGTTCGGAAGATGTCAGCTTAACGAAAATCACACTATTTACAATCGACATGTGGTATCCAATAATGTCCTCTAATCGACTCTTTGCAACAGCAATCAACCAATCTTCAAATTCAAAAGACGTTATTCGGGAAAATTTTCGTTCGAAAATGAACTTCAGAGTGTCTCTTCTACTAATTTGATCCATTATAACCTTCCCATGTCACCGCAACTTCACAAGAAAGCAAGCGCTGGCGTAAGCGAGCAGCCTTACTTAAGTATTAGTATTATTAAAAATACTACCAGTTGTAAACGTGGATCTGCCGCGACAGCGACTCCTCTGCTGCTATGGTGAGTTTTATCATATAAAAGCGTTCCATTAATTCCCATACCACACCCCTTTAGTTCTCAGTCATTCTAGTTCAAATAACCCTTACGTACTTTGTACGTTTACCTCTTTTCAGGCGCCCAATGACAACAATTGTTAAGATTTCTCCTGTAGATAGCTCTGTGGCTCTATCAACCCCCCAAGTAAGTCTGAATTTTCAAATCTACTCACCTTAGCCACATTAGATTCGCTGCCCGCCAGGTACACGGACTGTAACAAAACATTTGTCTTTTTCCAGTCTGACGATGCGCTAACGGCGCGAAACGCGTTATTGGATAATAAAATATTGCAACAGAGACTGAACATTTTTTAATCATTGCTGAAAACGTTGAAATCCTCCGAAAAATATCGTGTGCTAACTACTGCTGCTCCAACAAGAGCATGTAATTATGCTCTAAATAGAAATTAATTGTATTGAATATCTTGCCCGGTGGTCTTGGGGTAAAGTGCTCGACGTGAAACCGAAGGAGTGCGGGTTCGAAATACGGTCGGACCACCGATTGTTTTTTCAGTCTGCGTTTTAACCCAGCCTTCACCTCTCAAAGATGTGAGGAGTCGCCAGAAATGACACGTGGTTCGGATTCCACGTTAAACTGTAGGTCCCCTTTCCCCGGTTGGATAACTGAGGTAGGCTAGGGACACGCAAGTCGCCGCAGTGGCGTCCATTTGAAATACTTACACCAGGCCAATGAGCCACAAGAAATTATTATTATTATATTAAATGAAATTTTACTTCATTTCTGCACTCCCACGTCAGAGTGTTCCGACGAGATTCCAGCTAGATATGGGAACCCTAGTTGTATTGTACATAGAACACCACCATCTCGGTGGTCTTTAATGTAGGTAACAGTAACAATGCTGCAAGTGACAAGCCGTTGACGTGTATCCATCTGCGAAGAATGTACATCCCCATTTACCTAGCTCCGTACACAGAAGTCTAATAGGGTTAGTCGGTTGAATTAGTATGTTATTCAACGTCACAATGGACTTGTTTAATTAAACAGCACTTAACCACGATACAGACACGACCTCGTGTCTGCTCAGTTATCCAACTCACTAATACACACTGGATACGCGTACAGTCATTGCCTCGTACTTCGTCATAGTGTTGCAATATGTTGGAGAACCCCATTTCGCTTTTACTGTGATTCGATTATGTCTCCCAACATTATCCTGTTCGACAAAGCACGTCACACCATTGATAAGCAATGATCACACTTTCCTTCATACTGTTTTCAAGAAAGTGTGCATTTCTCAAGCAGTTCCAGATCTGTAACGATCGAAATTCGGACACAAAAGACTGTTTTTGTTTGCTTTTCACCTGTAGAATCGCCTCACATGTTATGTAACATTCCTCTGTTACTCTGTTATTGGGTTGTGAAAAGTTATGACAGAGGCGTTATATGCTCTTGAGTACCATTTCTCCAGATAGAGGCTCGTCCATTGGTCGATCTGATCTGCGTGAGTGAACAAAAGTCCGGACTGCACTCATTCACCCGATAATTAATTTTTTTGCCCTTGGACTACGTTCCAGAAATAAATTGATATGGTCCGAATACCCCAGTTAGAATTCCGTAGGTTGGAATACATGCTGGAAATGGTAATCCCCTCCCACTTATTCCCCATTATCACTTATCACCCTTTGCCTCACTATCAGCTTGTCTGATAATGGACTTAACAGAATCACGACTCTTTAAGGGCCGGATTTCAGTCAGCCCACTTCATTCCTCGGAGTGTAGACTGATAGCAATAAAGGGTGAAAAATCATAGAGTTTGCGGCGGCTGCAAATAATTGCAGCTAAAACCTTGTTAGAGGCTGTAGTGGAGCAGGGCCTGGCCTCACCTGATAGTTTCGGCGGTGCGCATGCGCACGAGGTCGCCGAGAAGGGCACCCGGCATGTGGCAGTCGGCGTTGAGCAGCGCGGCGCGGCGCGGTTCGTCTGCGGAGGGCGGGCGCTCGCGCGGGAAGACCAGGTGGAAGGAGACGCGCTCGCGCACCGCCGCGTAGCAGCGCCGCAGGAAGCGCACGTAGCGCAGCACCAGCGACAGCTCCTCGCCCGCCGCGAACAGCGACACAGACATCGGGCCCGTCCACTGGTGCGCCACCTGCCACACACAACAGAAACACTGACATTGGGCTCGTCCACCAGTCACACCCAACAGCAACACCAGCACTGAGTTCGTCTACCTGCCACACAAAGCAGCAACAGCAACAATGGGCTCATCAACCTGTCACACCTAACAGCAACACCAACATTGAGCTCATCCACCTGTCATACCCAGCAGCAACAGCAACATTGGGCTCATGAACCTGTCACACCCAACGGCATCACCAACATTGGGCTCATCCACCTGTCACACCCAACAGCAACACTAACATTGGGCTCATCCACCTCCCACACACAACAGCAACAACAACATTGGGCTCGTCCACCAGTCACACCCAACAGCAACACCAACATTGGGCTCGTCCACCTGTTACATGCAACAGCAACACTAACATTGGTCTCATCCACCTGCCACACACAACAGCAACAACAACATTGGACTCGTCCACCAGTCACACCCATCAGCAACACTAGCATTGAGCTCGTCTACCTGCCACACACAACAGTGACACCAACATTGGGCTCGTCCACCAGTCACACCCAATAGCAACACCAGCATTGGGCTTGTCCACCTGTCAACTCAACAGCAACACTAGCATTGGGGCTTGTCCACTTGCCATACATAACAGCAAGACCAACATTGGGCTCGTCAACCAGTCACACCCAACAGCGACACCAGCATTGGGGTAGTCCACCTGCCACACCAAACAGCAACACCATCATTAGGTTTGTCCACCTGCTACAAACAACAGAAACACCAACATTGGCCTCGTCCACTATTGCGCTACCTGCCACACACAATGACGACATCAATATGGAACTCATCCACTGGTGTGCCAGCTGCCACACACACAACACTGATACCAACATTGGGCTTGTCCACTGGTTCGCCACCTGCATACACAACGGTAACATCGACATGGAGCCTGTGCACTGCTGCCCTACCTGTCATAGTCAACAGCAACACCAACATTGGGTAAACCACCTGTCACACCCAACAGCAACACCAACACTAGGCTCATCCACCTGCCACACCCAACAGCACCACCAACATTGGGCTATTCCACCTGCCACACCCAACAGCAACACCAAAATTTAGCTCGTCCACCTGCCACACACAAACAGAAGCACCAACATAGGGCTCGTCCACAGTTGCGCTACCTGCCACACACAACAACGACATCAATGTGGTACCCATCCACTGATGCACCACCTGCCACACACAACACTGATACCAACATTGGGCTTGTCGACTGATGCATCACATAGCACACAACAGTGACACCAACATCGGGGTCGTTCACTGGTGTGCCACCTACCACACTCAAAAGACATCAACATTAGACTTGTCCACTGGTTTACCACCTGTCATACACAACAAAGCCCACTTAAGGACCGACGTATCTTTCATATAATGTATCACTGCTAGGTGAAAAGAAGACTAAATTTGCACAATACACACAAATATACTGAAAAGCCAAAGAAACTGCTACACCTGCCTAACAACGTGCACGAGCATGGTTAAGTGTCGCAGTAAGAAATGGCTATAATTCGACTATAACTGCATCACACATGCTTCAGGGCTGTGTATATATCTGTAAGAATACGAACGAATGAACATCTCTACTGAACAGCACGATGAAAGGCATCCAAGATATGCTCAATAATGTTCATATCTGGAGAGTTTGCTGGCCGGCGGTGGTTTTTAAGCTCAGAAGAGTCTTCCTGGAGCCACTCTGTAGCAATTTTGGACGTGTTGGATGTCGCATTGTCCTGCTGGATTTGTGCAAGTACACCGGAATGCACAGTGGATATGAATGTGTACGTACTTGTCACCTGTCGTATCTAGACGTATATTACCACAACCATCTCTGTATGATGGTGCTTGAAAATGGTCTAAAGACCGAAACAAGTAGATTGGACTATATTAAGAAACAGCTTGTGTTCAAACACAAAGAATTTTCAAAATTATCTAACAGCTGTGAAACTCACCTAATCGTTTTACAGCTTTACAGCCATGAGGCTTGGTGTAATATAAACGTGTGAAGCAAACAAACGCTACTCCTCGGAGACGCACTCATAATTCTTACAGCCAACTGAGCGAGTTTGAGAAGAGTAAAAATGTACCTTCCGAGTGACGGGTTAGTCCTTCTACGCAAACAAGTTGGACATCCTGCGTCATTTGTGCAATGATGCTGGTTGTCATGGTCACCTGAACAGTCTCAATTCCAGAAGAAGTTCTGGACGTCCACGCCGCACAGACCTCCGCCAAGATGTATTGTAAGGGCAAAAGTGGCAGATCGTAGACCTACCACAGCACAGATATGACGGTATGTGAGCCCAAAAGTAACAACGCGTTACTAGTAGTGGAATTAAAGTAAGTTCGCCTCTAGCCCGTCTTCCACTCACACCATATCACCTACGTGCACGGCTTGTTCAAATGTTTTTTAAGCTTATGGGACTTAACTGTTGGGTCGTCAGTTCCTAAACTTACAAATTACTTATGAACTAACTTATACTAAAGTCAACTCAAACATCCATGCCCGAGGGAAGATTCGAATCTCCGACGGGTAACGGTCACTCGCATCGGAGCATAGCACCTCAATGCGCTCGGCCACTCTGCCGCAGCGTGCACGGCTTGACTGGATTACTTGGTTTGGCAGGCGGATTACTTAGTATGGCGGGCTTCAGTAGTGAATGCTGATTCTGTTTGAACGCAAGTTATGATCGTTTGTGGGTACGACGTAGACATGACGAGCACTTTTCCGTAGAGTGCTTTCAACCAAGGCACACTCGCCCCACTCCAATCGTAATGGTCTGAGATGCGATGAGCTACAACTTTCGATTTCCTTTGGTGTTTGTCGAGCAAACGGTATCCAGCACTCGGTATGTGAAGAATGCTCAAGACCCATTCTTCTGCCATTCTTACAACAGAAAGGCGATGTTTTGTTCTAAGAGGATAATGATCGCTCACATACTACGCGTGAAACTCAACAAGCTCTTCAAGGGATGCATACCTACCCTTACCAGCACGATCTGCGGACTTATCTCCAACCGGGATCGTGTGGGATATGACGTGATGACAACTGCCATATGTGACTTATCAACCAACATCTCTTGCAGAACTACGTGAACTGGTGGAGTAGGTGTGGTATAAATGTATCCCAAGAAAATATTCGCCATCTGTAGAATCGAATCGATGGCAGAATCACCTCCTGGAGGCTATACCACGAACAAATATGGATGTTTCAGCATGAATTTACACCCGGTACCTTAGTACTGCTTGAGCTATTGATCTGTAAATTTAATAACTACTTCAACAATAAATCCTGAGCGAATTGGAAAACCCTAAGAGGGTGCACTATTTTTTTCGGCAGTATATACTGTATAATTTCGCGTGGCTCAGCGGTCTGGTGCAAGTGTTTCAACTCGACGCCACGTCGGCGACTTGGGCGTCCTTAACCAACTCCCGTTATCAAACCATCGAAAGAGGACCTACAATTTAACGTGCAACCCGAACCAAGTGCTTTTTGAGTCTCCTCCCATCGTCGAAAGTTGAAATTTGGGTTACAACTGCGGCTGAAAGATCACTTATCTGGCCATATTTTGTAACCGGGACCCTTCGGTTTCCAGTCGTACGCTTTATCGGAGACCACTTTTTTCTTCTTTTTTCGGGCGTTCTACATTCCCTTATAGCCCAGTAATTCTCTAACATACTTGCCTTCGTCGGCAAGCTTCTTAACTTTTGGTCTATTGTTTCACTAGAATTTTATGCTTTTTGTAAAATGAGAAGTTTTTTGTTCAACTTACTGATCACCTCCCAGTTCGTCTTCTAAAGATATATCTGCTTTTCCACAACCTTTCCGATTGTCATTCTCTACATGAATCTCCTCAGTTTTTTCCTTAGTCTGATTCTCATAACTCTTAAGTCGCCAGCCATCCAGAACGGTGCAGTGCCATTTTTTTATTACTTTGTGCGCTCTGTAATGACTTTTATTGCTGAGAGAAGTGAAACTTATTCCTTTTCGTCCATAAGAAATACATGAAATTCTTCTTTTGTCTATAGACTGTTGAAGCTGTTAGGAAAGGTGTTTAAAATAATTTCGAGATTTTGACGTCGTTCCGTTTGATAAAATTGATAAAGTAAAGAAAGGATGAAAATAAAAGGGATCGTATAAGCATACAATACGGATAAAACTGATGGAAAAACTACGTTCTCTCCGAAATCAATAGAGTAACTTTCATGAAATTAGCAAAGTTCTTCCTGTAATTTTTGTCTTTGTCAGTAGACGGAGTTGTGATGTACCTCCAAAACTCATCCTTACTTTTGTTTTGACATTACATAATGATCCGAGTGATCCGAGTGAGCCAAATGACTCAGTTTCTTTACGTGGTGGGATACGGGATCTTTTTTGGATACAGGGAGTAATGTAATTCGCGGATGTCCTAGTGATGGTTGCCGACTTTTGTCTGATAACGTTCCAAAAATCTGTGGCATTTTCGCACATAAAGCGATGTTCCTCAATTAAGTTACATGTGGTACACTAAGGGGAGTCTAACAACTGTATGGCGTGAAGTTTGGAGTTGGCCGGAATTTTTCGGTTGACAGCTCGACAAGGGTAGACGGTGGACGCGATGCTACCCCCACCATCAGTATCTTTTCGCTTCGCTATTCGATGACTCTTTTGTCACTCTGATGTGCGACCCCAAGAGGGGAGGGGACGCAAAGTATTGTTAAAGAATCGCTGTCACTGGAGGACGAAGTGCATGTTTGAAATCTCTGGTCTCATAATACAAATCATAGGCCTAATAATGTTAACATTTATTTTGTAGTAAAATTACGTATCATAATTCGTTGTTTGTGGTAATAAACATGTCGTGTTAACGACGAAGAAACGAAAAGTCAGAAAACTATTTTCAGAAACCAATCGAAAGTTAAATTAACAAGATGTGGTCATAATTTTGAGAAATTCAGAAGAAAAGGATCTCCTTCTTTACAAATTGACTTTACAGTAGGAACTTGCTTAGCGAGGATAATTCGATTCTAAGTCTTCCCTCCAATGCGTAACACTGTGATTATGCAACAAATATTTTTCTGTCGGTATTCGTCTGAAATGAGGAAACTGTGTTCCATCCCGAAGCATAAATTAACGAATACATCCAATAATGTATAACAGTGATTTTCAACCTGTTGCTCTTGACCCCGGGGGGGGGGGTTTCGTCAATTCTTGCTCGGGGTGGAGGGGGGGGGGTTCGCGGTCGTAGGAGGATGCAGTAGCAGCATGTTAGATAACAAATGTACTTTTCGTGACGTTCAACTTCTATCGCAGAAGTTTCACAGACATGTGGCAGGGTTTCCTGAGAGTCGCTTAAAAAGCAAGTCATCCATTAGTGGAAAATTGGTTTTGTTGTGACACTTTTCGTGTGAGCCTTAATCAGACATCGAAAGTGTCACTGGTATAAGATGAACCTATGGCACTTTTGACTTCTGTTGATGGGCCAACCGAAACGCGAAACAATGAAGCCATTTTTTCCACTTCATGACGGCTTTTTAATTAAGCGACTTAAGAGCGTTTGTACAGTACTGCAACAGTTATATACATTGGTCCCAATCTTCTTGCATGACTCTAACATGTTCAAATATTGTTATGTCAGAAAAACATTTAATGACTAAATATTATTTTTAATCGGTACATAACAATGCTACTGGACCATAGTAGTTCACAGCTGTGAACGCGAGGGGACTGAGGCGCTCCAGTCACGGTCTGCACGGCCACTACGGTCGGGGGTTCGAATCCCCCCTCGGGCATGGATATTTGTGCCGTCCTATTTCTTAAGTAGTTTGTAAGTTTAGGGATTGCTGACCTGGTAGTTAAGTCCCATAAGCTTCAGAAACATTTAAACATTTTTGAGCTGGGAACGAGTTTCCCATGCAGCATTATTTTTCCTCGACTAATAACAATACCATTTTATTACTGAATGATAGTAATTTGCTGCAGGTTAAGAATTTTCAATATGCTTTCGAAGAAATCAAAACTTTATTTTCATTCTAGAAATATTAAGGAATGATGCATCAGTTTGTGGTAATTCTTTCCGCAATCAGTCGTAAATATATATTTGTTTGCAAATCTAGATTTCGACCACTGTGTGGTCATTATCATTGCTTAAAACCAATTAAAATACTTAAAACATCTCAGGTTTGATGGTTTCATGTTGCTACAAATGTATTACTGAGATCTGTTATTCGCGACAGCAAAACATCAAATACTTTTAGTCATATTTTTCTTTCATTTTTGATTCGTTTCCGCTACTGCAACTTTCACCAGACGTGAATGGTTGCGAAGATCTTACAAGGAGACCACGTGGGTATCGGATTTTATATTTTTTTATATTTCAGGTACGTGAAGTTAAGAACTTATATAACTATCAGTCATATCCATTTGACGCAACTATCAAAAGTTCTCGAGAGAATCAACTTTGAAGTACACGTAAGTACCAATAATTATATTACTTGAACCATCTGTCGGTGTAGCTCAGGTGTTAGGTCACACCCATGGAGTCGGTGGTTTGAATGCCCTATGTTGCCAATATTTTTAACTTTGTTTTCGAATTCATTTGTAGAAAACATTTCTGGATTCGACGTGTTGTCTCAGTTTCTCTTTATGTGTAAATTGACGAGCTGAGCACCTTGTCGTCAGCTAGACCGATGGTTGAGTAGGTTAAGGGCTTGTAGAGCCATTGGTAGCTATGGAGTTGACTTTTCAAAAACAGCGTCGTAGCTCTTCACATGACTATCACCGTCAACTAATTGTGAAGTCAATATTGTAAAAACTGTAACACGTTTTTTGATTGAAACCATCATTATTTTATAACATACTGCCTGTAAACCCGGCGTTGTCCGGGTGCTTATTTATCCTACACTCTCGTAGTCCACATCCGCTTCCCCCCTCTTTCTGCATCCACCTCTTTCTCCCCCATCTCTCTGTTCGTTTCCACCTTTCCCTCTCTCGGCAAAGGTACTCTGTCATGTACCATACAGAAATTTATGTACCCAGTGATCTTCCTCTTGGTTTAAAGGTCACGGGTGCAAAAAGTCATAAAGATTGGAGCAAAACTATGCATTTTGTAAAATTCCGTAAGTTAAGTACCCTCCACCACTTACCGAACGAATTGTTTACAAACAGTGACATCCCTCTTGTTTTTAAGGTAGGGTGTGCTAACCTTCATCAATATCTTAACAAAACTATAGATTTCTATGCAATAGAAACGCAGGATCACATTGAAAGACGCACTTTCTTGTTCTCAAATATTCCAGTTTTACTTCATACAACCCTTGTTCTGAGAATAACAAAAACAAAACAAAAAACAAAAAGGATCTGTGAAATCGATCGAGCCGTTCTCAAGTTATGGCGTGACCAAGGTATTTAGGAATCCATTTTTATGTTGCAAAGTACCCTCCCCCATGCACCGTATGAAAATTAAGGTAGACGGTGACCTGATCTCTTGTTTTGAAGGTCAAGCGTTCGAAATTTCGTGAAAATCGGAATGAACCTGTAGATTTCGTGAGTCTGTGGGATACGTATGCTCTGCTATGCACCAGTCACAAAATACTTTCTTAGCTGACGTTTTCTACCTATAATTTACATATTTTATTTACATTTTTACGCCCACATTGGAGCACTTTAATCAATCCATACACATTTAAGCCTTAATCCTAGTTTTAGATTTGGCTACCCTCTTCTGCTCCCAAAACTTCTTCATCCTTTCCGACCTGGCTGCCCTTTCTTCATCTGTTATGGTGTATTTTTGCGTGTAAATATTTTTAATTTAAATCTCGCGTCCTTGAGTTTCAGGATCTTCTTCTCCTCTCTGCCTTCAATTTGTTGCATTGTCAAGCCTAACTTATATAAATCATCTTTAACTTCTTTAAACCAGCTGTTCTTGGTCTTACTTTTCCAAAAGTAGCTGAACAGTTGTTTCAGTAGCCTGGTTTCTGGTAGTCTGGAAATGTGACAGAAAAAAGCAACTTTCCTTTTCCGCATTGTGTCAATTATTGACTCAGTTTCTTAATATACAACTTGGTTAGGTAATAGTCGCCACTGTCCCTCTACTTGGTATTTTTTGTTCATTATAGTTCTAAGGATTCTTCTGTCTGCTTTCTGTAGTTTGTCTGTTGTTGATTTGGTGTTCATCTTGAACAGTGTTTCACTAGCATAGGTTGCTTCAGGTTTAATAACGGAGTGGTAGTGTTTGATTTTTACATTTATCGAGAGACATTTCTTCTTGTATGTTGGCCAGGTGATGCGTTGCGTTGTTTCAGTTTAGTTGTTCTGCTTTCTATTGACATTTTCTCATTTGAATTTCAACTTATAACCACTCCAAGATATTTGAATTTATTTACAATTTTAATTTGTTTATTATAGTTCAGTGTAATGGCTGGTGTTTCAACCTTGAAGGATGGATCATTTCTGTCTTTTCAAACGAGATCTGTACTCCGACTTTTGCTACTATTTTTTCGAGTTCTTCAATTTAGTGTTTAGCCTCCTCCACGCTATTTGCGAGAAGCGCTAGATCATCGGCGAAGGCCAGACAATTTAGCTTGGTGTTTCTGCCAATCTTTATGTTTGGTTGGCATTTCTTATTCCACTCTCGCGTGACTTTCTCCAGTGCACAGTTAAATAGTAGTGGTGAGAGACCATACCCCTGTCGAAGTCTTGTCCGGATTTCAAATGATTCAGATAGTTCCTCTCTGAATTTAACTTTCGATTTAGTGTACTTAAGGGTGAGTCCAATAAGATTAATGAGTTTCAGGTGCAATCCAAATTCCGCAAGGATTTTAAGTAGTGACTCACGATGGATACTGTCATACGCTTCCTTGAAGTCCACTTCTTGTTTCTCACTCTTTGATGTTTCATGATCCACTTAAGGCTGATAATTTGATCTGGACAGCTTCTTCCAGGGCGAAATCCTCCTTGATATTCTCCAAGTTCTTGGTCGAGTTGTTCCTGAATTCTTGTGAAAATAATTCTAGACAGGATCTTATACATGACATCAAGCAGCGAAATCCCCCGATAGTTGTTCGGATCAGATCTATCACCCTTTTTGTGGATTGGGTGGATTATAGCTGTATTCCTCTCTTCTGGCATTTTTTTCCGAATTCCAGATGTCTACTATGTGCTTATGGAGGATCTGAAGTGTTTGATTATTTGCATTCTTCCACAGTTCTGCGACCAGCTGATTCTCCCCAGCTGCTTTGTAGTTCTTGAGCCACCTAATTGCTTTGATCACTTCGCTGAGATCTGGTGGTTTTATCTTCTATGGATTTGTTTTGTTTTCTGGTTGTGGTTCGAAATTTAAGTATTGTTTTGGTTCCTCAGCATTTAGTAATTCCTTGAAGTGATCAACAAGAATGTTGGCAATGTCTTGATTACTGTGCGCTACTATTCCATTTTTATTTTTCTTCATGAGTGTGGGTGGAGTATACTTTGATTAATATTTTCTAAATGTCCTGTAATAGTACCTTGTTATATGTTGTTTGAATGATTCCTCTATGAAGTTTAGGATTTCTTTTTTATGGTCTCTTGATTCTTCTGATTTTCTTGGCCGTTTGTCTTCTGGTAATGTTTAGTTCTTCTCGAGATTTTTCAGTTTTCTTTTGCTGGTCATTCAGCCATGCTTTGTGCCTTTTCTGTATTGCTTTATCACATTCCTCATTCCACCAGGCATGTTTCTTTCTTCTTCTGACAGGGGCAAGCGCCTCGGCAGTGTTTTTCAGTTTATCAATAATCTTTCCCAGTTCGTCGCTTGGAAGTGTTTTGGATCGTTCTGAATACAAAACATTGTTGATTAGTAGCTGGTGTCATATTTTCTCCCGCTAGTGGATTCTGATGGTTTGTTTTTCTTTCTTGGGGTTAACTTAATTTTTATCTTTGAAATGTAATGATCTGAATCGATGTCCACCCCACGAAGGACATTGACGTTATAGATTTCCTTGTGGTAATTTTTATCCATTGCGACATGGTCTATTTGACACTCCCCCATTTTAATATCAGGGCATTTCCAGGTCATTAACTTGTGCGGCCTTCTCTTAAATCTTGTAGTTTTGAGAATAAGTCCATGATCTATGCATAGTTCAATTAGTCTTTGACCATTCTTGTTGGTCAGTTTGTGAGCTGGCCATTTACCAGCAACTGTGCGATATTTTTTTCTTTCCCAATTTTTCCATTGAAATCTCCAAGAAATATTTTAATATGGGTGTCAGGGATGTTTGATATCAGTTGATTCAGTTCTTCCCACAATGTTTCCGTTCCTTCCTTACCTTTCGTGTTTTTGTCATTTGTTGGGACATGGACATTAATCAGCGTACATATTTTGTTCTGTACTTTGTTAAGCTTGCTGTTCTTGGGGAATACGACGAAAAGTCCTCCATTGAGTCTAATATACTATTATGAACCAGAAATCCCATTCCAAATTGCGGGACACTTTTTATTACTCTTTCTACCTATAAACCATATTTCTGCCAAATTTCAGCTTCATAGGTGAAGTAGTTTTTGAGATTTCATGTTTATTCAGTGAGTGAGTGAGCGTCCTTTCGCTTTTACGTAGATAGATATCAAGAAATCAGATTGCTTGATTTTGGATGCAAGAGAATTAAGGGAGACTTGCAGACAAAAATAAATAGTAACATGCAAATATGTAATGCTAACTTTATTTGATACAAGTTCATGCCTGATGCGACAGTTTTACGGCATCTACAGCGCAACTGTTGTGAGCGGTATACTTCTTTTCGCTTCATCATTTTCTGGGAGGGTGGGTGGGAGGTTAGTTACAAAACGCTTCATAAACGTCCGAAATAACATGCAAACTTTGTTGCAGGTCCCTAACTACTCCCATTTTCCAATAACTGGCGCATAAATCTGGGTATTCTCACGAGGTGGCCTCTCATTATTTATGACGTCATATCTGCTGACCTATGTGTCATGCTTTTTTTGTTTTTCGGTCAGGGACCTTCGTGGCCGTATGGTGAACAGTTCACCAAAATTTCATTGCAATCGAATGAATTGTTTATGAAAACATAGAGGACACACAGACAAACATTCAGTTTAGAATAAAATACAAACATTCATATAGATATAAAATTACGAATAAACAACAATACCTGTATTTTTCATAAAAATTACCATTAGATATTAAAATTATGTAAGTATTCGAACACAACGGAAAAATAAAAAAATTACGGCTAAAGGATTTTTTAAACTTCAATTCTATGCTAAACAAAATAGTTCGTACTAATGATTACCACCGACTAAGAACGCTAACACCTGAGCTACACCGACAGATGATAAGACAGCTTAAATTATTGGTACTTACGTGTACTTACAAAACTTCGATTTTCTTGAGAATATTTAAGAGTTGCGTCAAATGGCTTTGGGTAATTGTTATTTGTGTTCTGAACATCACGAACCATAAATATCAAAAAAATTCTAAAATCCGATACTCATGTGATCTCCTTATTAGATAAATCAAAGAAATAAAATCAAATAATTTGCCTTTGGGATCAGTGACATAGCTTTACATGGTCCTGGGGCGTCGCCAGACATTTTTTCACGCAAAGAACGTCACCGGTTGAAAAAGGTCGTATACCTCTGATGGATAATACTGTAACTGTGAAACCTTAACTTTTCCCGGCCTAATGAATGTTCAAACAACTTACGTGTATGCTGCCAGGTGACGTCGTCGACAACCGCCGATATTTCGGCAGGAGGACACCCTGTCATTCTCAAGGCACAACTGCACTCAAGGAAGCAATGTGCAAGCGTATTTAATACCTCGGTTTGCAAAGTGTGAACAAGGAAGATAACACACACACACACACACACACACACACACACACACACACACACACACACAGTACAAGTCACTGCAGAGTCAACACAACCAAAGACGACCAAATATCAAAATTATCGATAGTGACAGTTAATCAACACGTGAGGCAGCAATCATTTTGTCCCTCTGTTTTTTTACGAGAGACAGTGCCGAATTCCAAGGTGAATTTAAACAAAAACCACCATCTCTGTTTATATTCAGTTCAGTATGGAGGTGGAAAAGAATGGCTGTCTTCCTTTTCTTGACGTGTTGGTCAGAAGGAAGGTTGATGGTACATTGGGACATTCTGTTTATAGAAAGCCTACTCACACCGATTTGGATCTGCGAGCTGATAGTTGTCACCAGCCAGTTCAGCGTGAATGAGTACTTCGTACCTTGGTTCACAGGGCACATGTCATTTCAGACCATGACAGTTTGTCAGCTTTGTCCCATCTCGAGGAGACTTTTCGTCAGAATGGTTATAGTGAGAGACAGACAAAACGTGCATTGCGCTATCAGCCTTCTGTGCAACGGGTGATTGCCGATAGTAATGAAGTGGCACCTAAATCTATGGCCTTTTTGCCTTACGCAGGAAGCATTTCCAACAAGTCTTATTTTGCGTAAATATGTGAAATGTGTTTTTCGACTACCTTCTAAGATGAAGGCCCTGTTGGGGTCCGTAAAGGATGATCTTGGTTTGCGTAAGGCAGGAGTATGTCGTATTCCTTGCAGTTGCGACATTTCATATATTGGTCAGATAATCAGGACTGTGGAAGACCGTGTATTAAACATAAACGTTACACGCGCTTACAACAGCCGAACAAATCCGCTGTTGCAGAACACAGTCTTGGCACCGGTCATCTTATCGAATAGAACAACACGGACATTCTGGCATGCAGTTCCACCTATTGTGATAGTGTTATTAAGGAAGCTGTTGACCTTATAAATAAGTGATGGTGGTTTTTGTTTAAATTCTGCTTGGAATCCGGCACTGTCTCTCGTCAGAAAACAGAGGGACAAAATTAATGCTGCCTCACCTGTTCATTAACCGTCACTATCGATAATTTTGATGTTTGCTCATCTTTGGTTGTGTTGACTCTGCACTTACTTGTACTGGGTGTGTTATCTTCCTTGTTTATCCTTTGGAAACCGAGGTATTAAATACGCTTGCGCTTTGCTTCCTTGAGTGCAGTTGAGATCTAGCACCAGCAGAAGGGAAATTTTCCAACTAGCACCGACTGAGCCACTAGAATCAAGACTGATAAGACTTACAGCAAACTTCGGTATATCACGACTTGCCACAGAAACGAAAACAACAGATCTTCTTCATGAGCCACCAATTAGAACGGGATATCGTAGATATAAATATCCATACCCCCGAGCACTATAGTAAGAGCAATTGAGACAATTTATTCTGGAAAGTATACATTTGAAGGAATTTTGGATGAAGAAGACATTCTCCAACATCTTAGAATCATTGAAGATTAGTTGTTTTTTTTAACTGTTGAGGTTAAGTAGGGAGGTTTTTTCCCTCAGTTATATATATACTTATATTATTTTTACTACATTTTTTTTATTATACTACCTCCCAGAGACATAAATGAAATTTAACCTTTAGAAGAAATAAATTTCTTTAAATAATTTCAAGATTTGTTTTTATAATATTGAAAACAATAAAGATTTTAAAACCCAACAGATCCAACAATCCTTGACCCAAACGAACCTATAAAGGTCGAAAACGGGCCCGCCATCTCAGCAGAGTGGAATGAAATATTTTAAAAAAAAAAAAAAAAAAAAAAGTAGTGCCTTGATAGTAGCAGGGTGTCCTCCTGCCGAAATATTGGTGGTTGTTGACGCCGTCACCCGGCAGCACACCCGTAAGTTGTTTGAATATTGTAACTTTTCTCTTACAAGAAAGTTTAACTAATAGAAACGAACTAAATTTGTTGCGTTTGAAACATCACACATAGTTGTTTTGCAGTTCGGGGAAGGGGGTCGACATAATATTTCTTACTTGAAAGGGCGTCACATATTGAAAAAGGTTGGAAAACAGTTTTAACCCTACAAGTTTGCTACAGAATGAGCGGCCAGCTGGCTGCGGCCACAGTGCGGAGGTTACCTGTACGAGCGAGCTGAGCCTCTCGAGGGAGCTCTGGGTGGCGAGGCAGACGGGCCAGGTGGCGGACAGCTCGGCGAAGCGGTCGCCGGGCACCAGCGAGTCGACCACCTGGTACAGGCGGCGCGCGTCCCACCGCGCCAGCCGCAGGTCGCGCAGCGCGGCAGCCGGCGGCGTGGGCGCGCAAGACGCCGCCGACGCCTCCTCCGCCTCCCTGCTGGCACCACGCGCTCTGATACATCTCATCTACATCTACATACATACTCCATAATCCACCGTAAGGTGCGTGGCGGAGGGTACACTGTACCACTACTAGGCATTTCCTTCCCTATTCCACTCCCAAACAGAACGAGTAAAAAAATAATGCCTATATGCTTCCGTACGAGACCTAATTTCTCTTATCTTGTCGTTATAATCACTGCGCGAAATGTAAGGTGGCACCAAGGTCGTACTACACTCAGCTTAAAATGCCGGCCCTCTAAATTTACTTAACAGAAATTCACGAAAAGAACGTCGTCTTTCTTCCAGCGATCCCCAACTGAATTGCCAGAGCATTTGCGTGACACTTGCGCATTGGTCGAACCTACCAGTAACAAACCTAGCTGTTCGCCTCTGAACTGCTTCTATGTTTTCCTTTAAACTGATCTGCTGCGGGCCCCAAACACTTGAGCAATACACTTGTCGTACAAGCGTTTTATACGCGATCTCCTTTACAGATGAAGTACATCTTCCCAAAATTCTCCCAATAAACAGAAGTCGGCTATCCGACTTACTCCCAACTGTCCTTACATGAAACTTGCTGGCAGGTTAAAATTGTGTGCCGGAACCGGGACTCGAACCTGGGACCTTTGCCTTTCACGGGCAAGCGCTCTACCGACTGAGCTATCCCGACACTATGGAAAGTAGGAGGCGAGGTACTGGCGGAAGTAAAGTTGTGATGCGGCATCGTGAGTCGTGTCGGGATAGCTCAGTCGGTAGAGCGCTTTCCCGCGAAAGGCAAAGGTCCCAGGTTCGCGTTCCGGTTCCGGCACACAATTTTAATCTACCAGGAAGTTTCATATCAGCGCGCACACCGCTGCAGAGTGAAAGTTTCATTCTGTCCTTACATTTTCGTTTCATTTGATATCGCTCTGCATTGTTACGCCTAGATATTTGAACGACGCGACAGCATCAACAAGCTCACTACTAATGATATATTCAAACATTATGGGATTGTTTTTCCTACTCATGCGCATCACCTTACATTTTTCTACATTGAGAGCTACTTGCCATTCTTAACACCAACTAGAAATTTTGTCTAAGTCATCCTGTATGCTATTACAGTCAGTTAAAGAAGACACCCTCCCATACTCCACAGCATCATCAGCAAACAGCCGCAAATTACAAGCTACTCTGTCCATCATATCATTTATATAGATAGAAAATAATAGCGGTCCTATCACACTCCCCTGGGGCACTCCTGACGATACACTCGTCTCTTATGAACACTCCCAATTTATAATTGAGGAGTGACGTTTCAAAACGCGGTAAGTCCACTCGCGGACAAAAATTAGTTTGAAGCGAATTTCTACTCTACAAAGTGTAATACATCGAGCTGTGGTCTTGTTTTCATTCTAAACGATATCTTTAACCGTTTCAATAAAGTGCAAATTTTGACTCTTGGTTTAAAGTGCAATAAGGCCATCAGTGAAACTGATTCAAATCGTGATAAGTCCATTCACTACCGATTACCAACGAAAGTTTTTCAGTAAGACGAATAAAATCTCTGACGCCAACACAGAATACGTTTTAAAAGTTCACTACAATGTATCTGTTGTATAACCGTAACACTTATTGTTGTGGCCACAGTATTGTCACATGAAAAGATTGGCTGGCCAGCATCTTGTTTAAGTGGGAGCTTGCTGTTTGTGAAAAATATGACTGACGTGGAAGGGACCACACATCTGGATCTGGGAAGCGGCAGAAAGGCGCTGAGAAAAGGAAGATAGAGCACATGGAGACAGATTTTTGTGAGATTGACTGCTGAATTGATTATACTACACATACTACGTGTTTCGATTTAACTTCTGGATAGGAATCCCCTCAAACGTGTACTATTTAAATCTTTCAGATACCGTGATAAGGACCGTGAACTGCTGGAGTTTGAGCCTCCTCGTGGACACGAAGAAGGAGGCTTCAAATGCTGTAGCATCCCTGAATACCATCTAATCAGACATAGTATTAAAGGCTACTGACACTTTAACAAACTACAGCAGGACAGGACACGTGTTCCTCCTTCATTTGTGCTGTGTCTTATTCGTGTAAATAAAAGACAAAGACTGTCTTCTTGCTTTGTTTTTTTATTATATAAATTTGTTTCAAAACACATGTCCTTTAGGCTGGTGCAAAACAATAAAAGTTCATAGATTTCAAAAATTCAGTTGGCAACACTGCCCTTAAATAAAGAGGGAGATTTGTCTCACAGATTCCATTCTTTTAACTTCTTGAAGCTTAGTAAATTCTCATACACAAATCATAATTTACTGCATAACTTTGCCTAGTACTAGTTTTTTGCTCCTCCTGTAAAATTTTTATTTGTGGATTAATAGCGTTTTGAAAAGTTACTCCTTAATTACTTGACACTTCACGCGTTGCAGCTTCTTTCCTCCAATGGGGAAGGCGTCCATTAAACGTGACGTGATAACTTCGCTCGACACCCCCCCCCCCCCGGCCTTATCACACGTGATATTTTTCAAAATGTGTATTTAATCTGTGTTTGATTATATTGGGTTTACTTTAACACAATTTGCTGACTTTTGATCCACAGCAGACGTCAATTTGCAGCAGGGTTTTGGAACATGTCCTGAATTCAAATATCATGAATTATCTCGAACAGAATGATCTATTGACAAAGGCCGAAACGGATTTAGAAAATATCGTTCATGCGAAACACAACTAGCTCTTTACTCACACGAAGTGATGAGTGCTATCGACAAGGGTTCGCAAATCGATTCCGTATTTTTTAATTTCCAGAGGACTTTTGACACCGTATCTCACAAACGGCTTTTAATCAAATTGCGTGGTTATGGTATATCGCCGCAAATGTACGACTGGATAGGGGATTTCCTGTCAGAGAGGACACAGTTTGTCGTAATCGATGGTAAAGCATCGACTAAAACAGAGGTGACATCGGGCGTTCCACAAGGTAGTGTTATTGGTCCTTTGCTGTTCTTTATTTGCATAAACGATTTGGGAGAAAATTTAAGTAACTCTCTTAGGGTGTTTGCAGACGACGCCGACATTTACGTCTAGTACAATCATCTGAAGATCAAAACCAACTGCATAACGATCTAAATCAAATATCACAATGGTGTAAAAATTGGTAAATCACTCTAAATAATGAGAAGTGTGAAGTCTTCAACAGGAGTATGAAAAGAAATCCGTTAAATTTTGTTTACAAGATAAATCAATCAAAAGTGAAGGCCGTAAACTCCACTAAATACCTAGTAATTACTATTTCTTCAGACTTAAACTGGAAACAACACGTAGATAATGTCGTGGGAAAGGCGAACCAGAGACTGCGTTTTATTGGCAGAACCCTTAAAAGATGTAACAGAAGTACTAAAGAAAATTCATACACTACGCTTGTGCGTCCTTTTTGGGAGTATTGCTGCCCAGTGTGGGATCCGTATCACGTGAGCTTGACGGAGCCATCGAAAGAGTCCAAAAAAGGTCAACTCATGTTCCGTTGATTTACCTGATAAGATGTCAGCCACTGTGGAGAGGATGGTCAGTCCTGTTTCCTTTTCTTTTTTACCACTGTCTTTAGTTTCTCACTAACTTTCATACCAACAGAACCTGGGACCAAGTTATTTTTTTCTGTCACCTCTTCTATCAATCGCAGTTGCATGTACACTGGTTTCCCTGAACACCAGAGATTTAATAATAGAGATTTTATGGAATGTCGTTGGAAATTGTTGGGTGTTTTAGAACATCTTTAGCTGAAGTAATACTCACTGCTTCCTCCAGCAATCTAAGAAGAATGTTTCTAATGTCTGGATTTTTTAAAACACATATACTGTAAGGTCCTAATATCAAAGTAGGTATTTTAGGTACTATAAAATTAAAATTTTCAATAAAATAATTGCATAATTCTTAGCTTGGGAAGACCGCGGGAGAATTTTTGGCATAATAATTTTATTTATTTAGATTTTTAAAATTTAGGTACAATCAGGTATTTTAGGTGCTATAAAGCTAGCGTTTTCGATCATAAATTTGCATAATTCGAGTATGTATAACTTTTATTGCCTTTATTTAACGAGGAGCAAAATAAATTTTTACGTAAAATCCGAGGTCATCTCATCAGTCCCTAGTCTTACAAACTACTTAAAGTAATGATTTTGTAGGAGTGGAGAGCCTCAGTCACATAAAATGTTTAAAAAGAGCTGACCGCCATTCGACTGAAAGTTTTGTTTATTGTCTCTACCTGGTTTCGGCCTTAGGCCATTTTCAAGTGTTGTGCTATCCTTTTAAAAAGACATTATTTGAATTAATATAATGTAATATGAAGTATAAATATAAAACACATTACAGTGGTATAAGTTGGTTACTTATATAAAAGTTTTATGATGGTTTTCCTTACGTCTTGGACATAATAATAGAAACAATAAAATATTTGGAGTTGAATCCATGTCGGAGTTATAAAATGGGTGACACATTTCTCACCACCTCTTAATTTAAAAATAATAAAATAGATATGTGTTCACCATAAAATCACAAAGGCAACTGGTTAATGAGGACAAAGGATACAACAAAGATTATCACAAAACCAACTGCAAATATCTGCCATCACATTCGTATTTGGAGAGGTATCTGTGGAACTGTATTGCTGGATAGATGGATTATCTTTGGAGGTTGAGCACAGTGTTGTTGTTTACATTGAATCGATGGATTATCATGTCTAGGTTACCTACAAGTTACAAAGTTATTTAAAAAATAAATTAATAAAATTCAGCAACTAGTTGTTTGTAATTATTTATTTTAGACGACCGGTTTCGGACGCTTGAGTGCCCTTCTTCTGGTCTGTTTTAGTATTGTTGCTTAATGAATGTAGCTACATGCTATTAGGAGAATCAACACTCAGTGATTCTGGTTGCTGAATTTTTCTAATTTATAACCTGAACAGTTGCTGAAATGATACCACAGCACTTGAAAATGGCCTAAGGCCAAAACCAGGTAGTGACAATAAACAAAACTTTCAGTCAAATAGCGGTCAGCTCTTTTAAACAAATACTTAAACTAAGTTAAAGTAACCTAAGGACAATACACACGTACATACCCGAGGGAGGTTTCGAACCTCCGACACGGAAGGCAGTAAGATCCGTAACGTGGAGCTCCAGATCGATCGGCTACTCCCGCGCGGCGAAGCATTTGAATACCGTGTAGATGTATGTAGTTAGTGTAACATGGGTACAGACACTGGAGTGTGAGTAAAGCACGAAAATATTGGACAGTTGGCAGTGCTTATTCTTTAAGGTTACTGACCTCCTGCGCGGCTGCGGGCCGGGCCCGCCCTCGTCGTTGACGATCTCGAGCACGGGCGGAGGCGGCGGCGGCGGGGGCGGCGCGTCGCGGGGGCGGCAGTCCCCGGCGGCGAGCAGCCTGGCCGCCAGCAGCAGGTTGCAGCCGGCCAGCGCCGCCACGCACAGCGCGCTCACCGCCCACAGCCGCCGCGGACGCGCCTGCCACCAGTGCCGCCAGCACCGGCAAGCCGCCGCCTGACACACCAGCAAATGTTCAAGTGTTTGTACAGCTTACGGAGTCTTCAGTCCCTAAACTTACAAACTACTTATCAACTAGCTAACACTAAGGACGGCACAAATATCCATGACCGAGGGGGATTCGAACCCCCGACCGTAGTGGCCGTGTAGACTGCGACTGGCGCGCCGCAGCCAGCCAACACCACCTAGAGACAAGGCCTTACAACAGGCCGTGCCTACCTCACACTTAGAGGCCGCGGCCGCCACCTCACTGGCTGATCGCTGGGGCACGCCGACCGTCACGTAGCGGCCGGCCAGTCAGATGGCGGCCTTAGCCTCTAAGTGTGACGTAGGCAAGACCTGTTGTAAGGCCTTGTCTTCTAGGTGGTGTTGAGCCAGCTCGGCCACCGCGGCCGGCGCGACAGCATCCGTGCGCCACTCGCAGACATCGTAGACATCTGTCTGCGCCAGCTTGGCAGCGAGCAGCAGGTTACCGTCCAACCGGGCGCTTGACAGTAGCACACATAGCTATCGCGGGCACCCCTGCCAACATTTCCGCCATCACTACTAAGCCACCGCTTGCAACAGTAAACCATTATCTACAAACTGATTGCAAGCCTGGCAATGACACAACGGTCAGGCACATGATGCGCCTGCCACCAGTGCCAACAACGCCAGCAAGCTGCCGCCTGCAACAGTCACCATTAAGTGCCAATTATGTGCCACTTCAATACACTTGTGATTCCTTAATTTCTCCTGGCGAATAATAACTTCGAAAAACTTACGGGTATGCTGCCAGGTACCAAAATCGACGACGGCCGATATTTCGGCAAGAGACCACCCTGCCATTTTCAAGGCGAAACTGCAGTAAGGAAGCAATGTGCAACTATCTTTAAAACCTCGGCTTTCAATGAGTAAACAGGAAAGACAACACACACCGAGCAACCAAGCACACAGCGCCGACACGACCAAAGATGAAACCGGTCAGAATATCGATAATAAACATCAGTTCTCGACAGATGAAGTCGGATTAGTTTTCTCCCTCTGTTTTTTGACAAGTGAGAGAGCAGGATCCCAAGCGGAATTTAAGCAGAAGCCTCCATCCCTATTCATAAGGTTGTCACTTAGTTTTATTTCTATCGCTTCCTTGATAACACAGTCCCAGTAGTTGGAAGTGCATACCAGAATTTCCGTTTTGTCATATTTCATAGGGTGACCTGTGTCAAGACAGTGTTCGGCCACAGCAGATTTGTTTGGCTGTTGTAAGCGTGTGTGACGTTTATGCTCAATACAACGGTCCTCAACAGTCCTAATAGTTTGACCAACATATGACATGCCACAGCTCTATTGGATACGGTAGACACCCGCCTTACGCAAACCGAGTTCATCCTTAACGGATCCCAACAGTGCCTTAATTTTTGAAGGTAGACGAAACACACATTTTACATTAATTTTACGCAAAATGCGACCGATCTTATTAGAAGTGCTGCCAACGTATGGCAGAAAGGCTACTGACGTGGGTGCCGACTCAGTGTTATCATCACTAGCCCGTTGCACATGTGGTCGATAGCGCAACGCTCTTTTAACCTGCCCTTCACCATAGCCATTCTGTCGAAATGTTACCTCCAGATGAGACAGCTCAGCGGGCAAACTTTCTGGGTCAGAAATGACATGAGCCCTTCCTTGATGTGTTGGTCAGGAGAAAGGCAGATGATACGTTGGGACATTCGGTTTATAGGAAGCCAACGCATACTGATTTGTATTTGCAAGCTGATAGTTGTCACCACCCAGCTCAACGTCAAGGGGTTCTTCGAACCTTAGTACATAGGTTTTAAAGATCGTTGCACATTGCTTACTTACTGCAGTTTCGCCTTGAAAATGACAGGGTGGTCTCCTGCCGAAATATCGGCCGTCGTCGATTTTGCTACCTGGCAGCATACCCGTAAGTTTTTAGAAGTTGAATACACTTGTCTGCCCAAGCTTAGCGACGTGCAGCAGGTTGCAGTCGAAACTGTCCTTGCTCAGAGCCTATAGCAACTACTAGTCTTGTGAAGTTCGCGAACTAACTAGTTCGGAAGAGCTCTCCCACAGGCGAACTACGCGAACTAGTTCGCAGATCCCTCGCCTCTTACAAAGGGAACACCAGGTATGGTACCAACGAATTTTGATGAGTCGCAGGTATATTGTGCGGGAACTCCTCCAGACCACCAAGCTAAGAGGATTTGTTCCAATGCACCTTAGTTTCCACGAAAATCGCGATCAAAGTCCAGCGTGTAACAGCTATACCTGTACTGAGTCATCAGGAGCCCGTGAGCCTCCGTGGTGTAATTAGCAAGGTGTTCGCCTGTCCGGCGATTGACTGTGTATAATTATATTCCTTATTTCATGCTGCAAAGATAAGGTTATATCAGGTAATTACAGTTACATGTGAACGATATGCTACGAATGACTACCCGCCTGGTAGCAGCATAATAATCCGCAGGGACGCGTGAAGTGGACACACACTGCATTCGACGGTGTAACAACAGTGGGGACGGGCACTGTAAAAGCAGTTAGCAAATGCTGAACAAATGTTACAGCTGATAACTACAGACGGTTTAATGGCCATTCTGTCGCCGTAAAAGTATGCTTCGAAATAAGGAATAAAATAAAATAATCGTGCGCAATACATATTGAGCAATTAACATAAGCTATTATCATGACCAATTACTCAAGAATTAACATAAGAGTGGCTAGTAAAGCATGTAATTATGCACAATCAATCGTCGGACAAGTGAAAAAAAATTGGTTCCAAGCTGGTTTTGAACACGAGTCGTATGCGCGACAGGCTAGGGCCTTGCTAATTTATTTATTTATTTATTTTTCCATCCGGAAGATCTATGGTTCGCGGTCGTCCGTTCACTTTGTTCGTGGTTGTTCGCTGAATCGTTGGCTCAGCTTTTTATTTATTACAGAGGGCGTTCAGCCCTCTGACCGGGCGCGCTGAGCCATGGCACCCGGCTACTAATTACACCACGCTGGCTCACGTGCCCCTGATGACTCAGTACAGGTATAGCTGTTACGCGCTCGACTTTGATCGCGATTTTCGTGGAAACCAAGGCGCATTGGAACAACTCCTTTTAGCTTGGTGGTCTGGAGGAGTCCCCGCAGAACACACCTGCGATTCATCCAAATTCTTTGGTACCAATCTTGGTGTTCCCCTTGTTAGTTCGTCCGCTCCTTTTCCGAAGACTGACGGGGAACAGCGAGAGGACGCGAGAGCGCGCAGAATCGCGTGATTCCCTTCTGCCAGTTACCTTCATTTCGAGCTGATATGCGGCTCAGCTATAGTTTAATAGTTCACTGCCACAAGAAATCTATTTTAAAAATAAAGTACTACGAGTACTCTGTATGCAAAGTTGTTGAATACCATTATATCACCCATTCGTGTAAATAACTGGTTTATTTTACTAAGTATTTGATGTCAAATTGACCAAAAATACCGGTAACAGCACACGCTTTGGCAACACTGATTCATTATATGAAAAAGCTATCATAAAAGAAAAGAGCTGTTTTAGTAGCGGTAGCAAAAGCCAAAAACAGCGAACGAACTAGAAGGAGAGGACGAACTAGAAGCAGCGGACGAACTAGGAACAGCGGACGATTATGCCAAACGTATCTCGCTTCATAGTTCGTTGGATTCTTTTCCGAAGACCGACGGGCAATAGCGAGAGGGCGCGTAGCAGAATTAAAAATCACGTCTTTACCTTCTGCTGATGAGTCATTTAGAGGTGAGCGTCTGCCTGCTATATTACATCAGTGCTACAAAATTTCAGTTTTGATGTGTTCTGCACTCTGCAATATCTGACTAATAAATTCCATAATGCCAAGATATAGAGTTAACTCTAAACTTAAACGCGAGAAATTATTCACAAACTGTTTCTTTTGGTATGCGTGTTATCGTTAGCGGCTCAAGCAGCAAGCGCATGAAGCAGCTTGGTGGGGGAACTTCTCCCTCCGTCTGCACGCGCAGACCACGCCGCTCAGCCGTCACTGCGAGTGGACGAACTAAAAGACCGAACTAGTTCGCGGCTCTGTCGCGAACTAAAGTGAGCGCTCCCGATCGCGAACTATTATTCGCAAGTGTAGCAACTACAGACACCCCTGCCAACAATGACTCCATCGCTAGCAAGCCACTGCCTGCAACAGTAAATCATTATCTACAAAATTAGTGCAAGCCTGGCAGCGAGCAGCAGGTTGCAAATATAGTCCGCGTCACGTAGGAAGGCGCCCCAGTTTTCAGCCCTTCTAAGCATCCGCTTCTATTACCGCACTGGAAGCCAAAAATATTCATTCTCTAGGGATGTTGCTGGCTGCAAGTTACGCACTGTTTCTCCCGCAGGCCCCACTGTTGGCGCTCGGTCATAGCTCCTTCCTTCAACGCTTCCCCTATCGCTCCGACTCTCTGCGCAGAAGCACCTCCTACATGACGAGAACTATAGACACAACGATCACTCACAGTATAGCACTCAGAGCAACAAGGAAGCGCCTGCCATCTGCCGCCTGAGGCAGCAGACGACTGTCCACCAACTGCGCACATGTAATTAACAAGTGTGACAACCAGCAGAAGGCTGCAGCTGGATATGATGGCGACTTATTCTGCTCAGTACCCACAGCTGCTATGCGCGTGACTGCCGCCAGTGCCGCCAACACTGACAAGCCACTGACTGCAGCAGCACACCATTAACTTACAACTCTGTGCAAGTCGATAATACTTGTCTGCGCAAGCCTGGCAGTCAGCAGCTGGTTCTATAAGACCTGGGCAGCCAATTACAGTGCACTGAGCGCCTACAGCCATGGGATCACCAGCTAGCAGTGTCACCAACACTAGCTGCTGCCTCCAGAGCACAATATTAACTACCAACTGTTTGCAAGATGTTAACATTTATCTGCTTGTCTGTACTAATTTGTATGCGAGCAATAGGTTGCAGCTAGCGAGGACTGCCATAAACAGTGTGCTCAGTGCTCACAGTGACTACAATGCTGTCATTTTGGCCCAATTTAGGTTACGGTAGTAACACTAAAAGTGGGCCTTTGCGATCGTTTTTTGACAGCTCGAAATTTAAATGAAAATAACGACTTAACCATTCACCTGACACGAAAACTGAAGAACCGAATTTGTAGAGGAGAAAATTCTCCACAACTTTGCTCTTTTATGTTTTCTTCGTGTCTCGTAGCGTTTCAGAGATATTTGCAAAAATAACGGCGATTTTGGGATATATGTTTGTCTGTCCGTCCGCTTGTCTGTCTGTCCGTAACGTGTTCCCTGTTTTTTAAGACGAACCGTTCAACCGATCAGCACCAAATTTTACAGACATGATTGTAGGCCGCCAGAGACCAGAACCTCTCTTTTTCAAAATTTTCGGACAAAAAATACGGTAGTAAAACCAAAAAAAGCCGTTTGTAATATACTTGTAATTGCAAACGAACCGTTCATCTGACACGAAAATTGAATAACCTGATTGGTAGAGGAGAAAATTCTCTACAACTTCGACCTATTATGTTTTTTTCATATCTTGCATCGTTGCAAAGATATTTGCAAAAATAACGGAGATTTGACACCCTCCACTGATTTTACGAAAACCAGCAGTTCGCAGATGTCACGTGACATTCCACGCCGAGAACTCTCTCTGGCATAGCCATCTTGCGTTGCGTATTTGATGATTTTCTTATTATGACTTACACGAAGTTATTTCAAAGAAACGGCGCACTGAAGAATTAACAAAAACACGTCGTTCTTCGTACGAAAAATGATAATCTAGTGTCAAAAAATGCCACATTAGCATCAGTTAACAACTGCCATCAATAGTACGAAAATTAAGGGCGAATTTCGTAATTGTTCGCCGTAGTATAGTAGGCAGCGTGGTGGCTTGTGAAGCACATGGTCCGTGGTTCGGGACCCGCCAGTACAAAAAATCTCCTTTTTTCCTAAAAGGGTTACGTGTTGGGTGCATAGATATTATCACAATAGTAGAGTCGTAATCATATCACTATAATTTTTTATCATTTACATTATTATTTTTGTCCGAAATGTTTGCAAAAAATTATAAAACTACAAATTTCAAGTGGGCCGTAAAACACGTCAAAATGCTGTCATTTTTTCTCTGACCTGGTGCTGTGGCTGACTGATTTCATACTTCGTTTCCAGACTTTTGTTAATAAAATCTCTCTGTTAAAGTTCGGAGTCAATAATCAGTATACTTTGAGACATTCAGAAAACAGAAATTTATCTAATACTCATAATAACTTTCCTTAATACAAAGACAGACTTACGAACAGCAAGTAGTTGAATTTTATCGTCACTAACACATAAACAAAATCTAAATTTATCGCAATTACTTATAACAACATTTCTGATTAATACTAATGAAGTAGATTACGTAATATTAGCCTTTTCAAAAATTATAATTCCGATTTATATACTTGTTCGAGTGGGTTACAAAGAATGGGAGAATGCTTGAGGGACATACATGAAGTATGAACGTTATAATTTTATTAAAATAAATGTGGAAGTGTTCATGGGAATATAGTATAATCAGGACTTGTGTGATGCATGTCTGGTATGATCGCTTTCGTAAATAAAGCTTCTAGAATGATTATTATGTGCAAAATTAATTATTACTTGAATTTTAAGAACGTTTCGGAATTTTTTTTTTTTCACTTTCATTTAAATTCTATATATTAAATTCTTATATTAATGCATAAATTCATACCAGTAATTTGATTGGTGGACCTGAGGATACTCGCATACAAGCCAGGAAGATTTTGAATTGGTTACTCGTGTAAACAGGCAATCAAAATGAATAATTTGCCGCGCTCGAGAAGAAGGCTTTATGATGTGGTGCACAGAGTCTAGGAGTCGCTTCGTAGCCGTGATGACGAACAGCCCATTTTTGCATATTATTTACGCGGTTCTTTCGGTAATACTGGCATGAAAAAAGTGATTGTCTTTTTGAATTGTGTAAGCTTAGGATAGGTTGGATTTCATTAGTTCACCAGTTACACACGTGTGCTTATATTATGTCTTACAAAAACACTACATGACATCATAAATTAAAACTTCCGGGCAAAGGTAACGTGGTCCGTCTGTAAAACTTCCTTCTCCCAACGTTTCGTTGCCTACTGCGGACAACATCTTCAGGGGTCGTCGACTCACCCCTCAAGATGTTGCTCGCAACAGGCAACGAAACGTTGGGAGAAGGAAGTTTTACAGATGGACCACGGCATCTTAGCCCGAAAATTTTAATGAATGAAGACGCCGGCCGTGAAAGCCTGCATGTTATGACCATATGTTCGGGAATATTCCAGAACTGTAGGGCGAGCTACTTCTATAAAAAAAAAAAAAAAAAAAAAAAAATTAAATTAAAAAAAAAAAAAAAAGACACTGAACGATTGGATGTAAGACCGCGTAATAATTGGTGGGTCACGACTAGTCAGACACGTTTTTTCAGAAATAATATTTTTTTTAGAAATAATAGAGGAAAGTCCATATAATTCTGGAGATTCGCTGCAATTAGCCCCAAAAACTTTGTACCCAACGCCAGACTCATAAACTTGCAGGAACTGCTCGCATGAAAGAAGTTCGCGGCCTCTGCGAGGTACCTCTCGTCGATGAGTTCATGGTGCTGCTTTGCACTGATTGCAGAAATACCTGCTTCTGCAGAGTGAAGTACTTCCTGAAGACTTTCGAGATAGGTGAAATCATTTTCACGGCACCGTAACTAATTACGGGCATAGACGAACGGTGAACATGTCAGGGTTGGTGGATTGTAGACAGGACAGCTCGTTCAACTGCAAGACTCAGACAAACGTAGCTGTAGACAGGGTACAACAAATTGAGTAACATTTTAGGAAAGTCAGTAAAGAGATAAACAGTTGAATGTTGGCTAGTTCACATGCCAGAGACGTAGGCCAACTGCTGCAGGATAAATAAGGATCGGATTACCAGATTAGCAGTTTTTTTTTTTTTTTTTTTTTAAATCTAGCGCTGGCCCAGGTCAGGTAAATGATGATTTAGGTTCACTGTATAAAGATATTACCAAGGATTACAACGTCGTTATTGTGGGCGTGTCAGGCAATATTACCGAGAAAGATAGTGGGTACAACGTAGACAGTGACCTGCTAAAGTACGTTTCAGCATCGAGAGATAGCAACGTTGAGTTTGTGACTGTTCTGAGACACCATGGTATATATACATAGGAGATTCGCAGAAGCGTTTTCCTTCCATAAAATGCAGTCTTTCATGCGTTCATCTTAATTAAAGCATGCAAGAGGAAACTATTTCACGAAATGTGTGTGGATAACTAACATACGGCTCTAAAACCAAATGGAGACTTTTACACTCAGACTTAATATATTCTTCGCAACAAGTTCTCGTTATCGTCGAAGTTCCTCTTGTATGTCACGAGAAGCAGCCGCTTTAATTAAGATGCACGCAACAAGGAAGAGTGCATTTGCTAGAATACACACTCTTACTGTTATGACGAGCGCAGGTTTCAGAAGCTACAAACATGAGGCAGTTAACTGGGGTTAACTGCGGAGGTCACGACTGGGCCTCATATTTAAATGAAAGCGCACACAGCACACACAATGAAGATCAGTAGACAACCGTCTACGCCCTAAATGTTAAAGCAACAATATAGTAGCCATTCGTTGTATTTCACTAACGCTGATACATGCAATACTTTATTCAAAACTAGCTTCAATTACAAAAAATATGTAATTCTAGTCATTCAAATACAAATTCATTACAGGTGCTGCTAGATAAAATGAAGACATCGAGAAAGACCATGTTAAGCTAAACCAGTGTTTAGAAACAATTACAGAATTTCTGGATTTGTACATCGCGATTAACGTCAATACAAGTTCTGCTTATACAATGAATCAGTTTCAATATGTTATGACCATATAGCACAATCTCACGAAAAAATCACCTAACCTTAACATGGAATAAATATCTTGCCAACAAACCTTAGTGTGACAAATTTGACATATCAGTCGCTGATAAATCGCACCGACGTCCCAAAATAGAATTAATGTACAATAATCTCATCTTTTCTTATTGTGCCTAATGATGTGGGTGAAACTGCTTGAGAATTAACTACTTGACACAACGACTTTGTCTGTCGATATGAAGTACAACGTAAGCAAAAGTCTTGGTACAACAACAAAAAAAGTAACTGTTTAAATGCCCTTTCAAGCTGGCTGCGAAACTATAATATTTTACGTCATATTTTTTCAAGAGAACTAATAGAAGTGCACTGTACCACTGATTGTAGAAACTATCTCAATAAAATAAATCGCACTGGCGTGTTTTACGGCCCACTTTAGGTTTTCCTGTACCTTTATGAGTTTTTGCAAACAATTCAAACAAAAATAATAAAAACATAAATAATAAAAAATTAAGATCGATACGATTACGACTCTACTATTGTGATAATATCTATGCTCTCAACACGTAATATTTTCTTTGACTGTGTATAACAAACAGAGAAAATTATTTAATATTTGAGTTCACCGTTAACAAACACATTTTTTTAACTTTTACCTCTTTAAAATATTATTTTATTATCTCTCCCATATTCTCATCATCTTTTTACGTTAAAATATTACAACCTGTCTTGTCGTGGTAGCTCGTCCTATATTTCAAGTTCATTTTCTATGCCTGTATTGGTTTACATAAAATCAAGAGGCAGTATCAAATCGCCATTATTTTTTCATATATCTCTGAAATTGTGCGACTTATTGAAATAACATAACAGTTGTTGAAGTTTTTCTCCTCTACAAACACTTTTATTCAATTTCGTTGTTTGCAATTAAGTTTCCTGCTATCAAAAGGCCATCACAAACGGCCTATTTTTAGTGTTACCAATCATCATGAAAGAAGGCTGTATATGTAGAAGAGACCAGGAGACACTGGAAGGTACCAGATTGACTTTATAATAGTAAGGAATAGATTTAGAAACCAGGTTTAAAACTGAGACATATCCAGGGGCAGATAATTATAGACTCTGATCATAACTTATTGGTTATGAACTGCAGATTAAAACTTAAGAGAGAGCAGAAAGGTAGAAAAGTTAGGAGATGCAACCTGGATACATTGAAGGAACCAGAGGTGGTTGAGAGTTGCAGAAGGAGCATTAGGCAAGGATTGGCTGAAACGGGGTAAAGTAATACAGTAGAAGGATGAAACACGTCCACTGAATGTGTGGTCGTGTTCCATTTTGATCGATTCATTAACCTAAAGTGTTTCTGCAACATTAATGTTATCTATCTATGTGTTAATTATTTTATTCTTTTTATTAATGATCAATGCCCCATGTTTATGTATGTTTGCCCCATATTTATAAATGTTTCAACCTGTGTGATTGAACTTGTGTGTTCATGTGAATGTGAATATGTGCTCTTAATATTGACTGCCTGCCACGCAATGGCTTACAGTCGCCGCCTCCCGCTTTAGGTCTCGTTTTGCTGTAGTTAAGAACGCTTGGCTTCGTTTGTCGTCTGCGCTGTCGTCTGCTGGCTGGCCAGAGACAAGCTTACTTGCAAAGGTGGCGAGGTGGCCGTGTTCTTAGTGTCGTACCAACCTAATCTAGGAAGAAAGGAGACCTCTCTGGGAGCGGTTGTAGAGGGAATTGTCTTGGCCAGGTAGCAAGGTCTGGTAAACACTAGTCTCTGAACGCACTCTGCCTGCTTTTAGCGCAGTCTACTTTCGGTGTATGGCGGGGGGGGGGGGGGGGGAGCTTTACTCTTCATTCTGGTTCCAACGACTGAGGAAGTAAGTACTCCGCTGAGGTGGAAGGCATGCTGTTAGGACTTTCATTTATTTGTGATCAGGAAGTCTTGGGTTTCCAGTGATAGTTCTTTTGATTAATTTTTTCGCTAAGATGAAGTGTTTCTTAACTTACAGAACTCGAGTAAATTTAGTGTAGATTTATTATTTGTATTTTCATTCCAGTGATGATTGCATGTCCGGTTTTGCTCAAGTTAGTATACATGTGTGTGGCCTTCAGCCTTTGTGTAAACCTAGTACGTTAATATTTTTCAGATTTTCTGATTTGATTCCATCTTGTCTTGTATGACTGATTGCACCACATGCTTTCGTAACGGTCGTTACTTCGGCCTTCAGCCATGGTTTTATTAATACCAACTGTCTTCTATATGAATTCTCGCATGTGTTTGTTAAGCCTATGGGACTTAACTACAGGGTCATCAGTCCCTAAACTTACAAAGTACTTATCAACTAGCTTATCCTAAGGACAGCACAAATATCCGTGCCTGAGGAGGGATTCGAACCCCCGACCGTAGTGGCCGTGCAGACCGTGACTGGAGCGCCTCAGTCCCCTCGGCCACCGCGGCCGGCTCGCATGTGCTCTATTCGCTTATTCTGAAATAATTTCCTTTGTAAATTCTATGCAATTAACCGTGGTCACACACCACATGGTACTTAAGAATAGTATGCCACTGCCTTCACACACATGAGTTTGTTAGTGCACAGTATAATTTAAAATTTTGTGATCAAGATACCCGCCACCTCATCAAGACGCAACCAACACTTCGTTTTGCCACTGCTTTCATATGTTCCAGGATTGTAATGTACTGCTAAGCTTTATGCATGTGTCTGTGAAAGAATGAATGTGCTTTCAGCTACCCATTGTGTATTTGAAAATTTCCTCCCATGTTATTTCTACATTTATAAAGGGCAGTTACAATTTTTAATACATGCAGTAGTTATATGTTTTAATTCACTATTGTACAAGGTATGTGCTTAATTTGGTCTCCCCATATTTATTTGCTTGTTATTTTACTGAATAGATTATGAGTTTCAAGTATCAAATCTCTGCCTTATGCTCCACATCGCATGTTTATTTATCTATTCATTTATTTTGTGTTTGTTAAAATGTTGGCTGCTCCCTTAAGGAGTGTGCAGTTAGATAAATTTCCATTGCGCTTGTACTGTGGCCACTCATAAAGTAATAAAGTAATATAGAGCAGCAGTGAGTGTTTTAACTTACATTTGCAGATCTCAACTGCCCAAGATTTTGCTTATTTTTAATAACGGACTACTTTCACTTGGCTTACTGCTGCCAGGATTCGTCCTTCTGGCGTCTCAGGAATGTGTTTTTTTTTTTTTTTTTTTTTTTTTTTTTTTTTTTTTTTTTTTTTTTTTTTTTTTAGACGCTCTCCCAGTCCTTTGAATGTGTGTGTGTGCGTGTGAATGAGTAGAAATCGCAAGCGCTAGTGTACATTCATTGTGTTTTCAGTGCGTATTGTCAGTGCACTTGTTTTCTCTTTCAGTAGAAATCATTTTACTATATGCATTTTTGTGGGGCAATTACGACTGCGTAGCGAGCGAGAACAAATTTTGCGTGTGAAACTCTTACACAGGCACCATGGATGGGTGGCCAGGAACTTGCTTTGGAATTTCATTGTGAGTATTTGTTCAAAATGTTCAAATGCTTGTAGAACTTATCGGACTTAACTACGGGGTCATCAGTCCCTAAGCTTACAAACTACTTATGAACTAGCTAAGACTAAGGACGGCACAAATATCCATGCCCGAGGGGGGATTCGAACCCCCGACCGTAGAGGCCGTGCAGACTGTGTCTGGAGCGCCTCAGTCCCCTCAGCCACCGCGGCCGGCGTGAATATTTAAACGCATGTGTGAATATTTATTGTTATTCCCAAAAATGGATAGCGTTTCGGTCGCAGCAATTGAAACATGTAAGCGAACAGCAAGGAAAGGAAAAGCATGAAGGTCACGGGAATTAGATTCGGTGGCTTAAATGACACTGGGAACTTGAAAACCGCATACAAAGCGCAGGCGATGGATCAATTAGAGACGAGCAGCCCGCCAGAAACCGCCAGCCGGGGCCCTCTTGTGTTTCGGATTATGGGACTAACCCAGGGGCGACCGCTTGTCGGCTGGTAGCCGCGTTACCTGACGCGCTCACTGCTCTTTTCAAATGACCGCGCAGATTAGCGAACAAATGGGAGAGCAGTCGAAACAGGTCACCAAACAAATGATAGAACAGTCGCGCAACATTGATGAGCTACTTGACGAAATGAAAGAAAAGGTCCCGAATCAAGAGGCGCGGGTATTGCAAGAGATAAATAGCCTCCGCAAGCATCTGGCATAAGGAGTGAGTAGGAACAGCGTGGAGATAGAATCCGTACAATCTTGCATTGAAAGCGTGGAGATGCAGGTCAGCGGTCTTGCCGAACGCGTCAAAATCGTAGATTCGCGTGTCGACAAAGCGCTCATGTAGGTAAAATCAGTGCGTAAACACGTCGAAAAACACGTAGGAACGGTTCGAACCACTATCGGAGCGGTTTATGGCCAGCCGCACTGATGAACCACGTCTGCCCGCATGCAATAACAGCCGCGCGGCACACGGCACTTGTAGCAGCCGCGACGGTTGCGCGGGGCGCAATTCCGATTCTACTTTTGAAGACAAAAGTGAAACTCACCGGGCAAGCTCGAGCCGTACTCAAAACACAACTGCACATTGTTATTGGGACCCAGCACCGGGCTTCGATAACAGCCACTTTCTGACCGTAGGGAAATTTGAAGTGTTCCGGACTGTGCTCGGTGGAATACATCCACAGGCTTGCGTAGACCAATATGACTTGTTTGCTGTTACCAGGGATGGAGTGTTGGGGTATCAGAACAGTAAGAAGCGAATTTCTATTTTAATTTCATTTTTAATTTTAAAAAAAGAGAAGGAAAAAATTAATAATAATAATAGACAATTATTAATTAATGTTGTGAAGAAAAAAATTCATCTGTGGAACTAAAAGAAAAAAAAGTGGAAAAGCAGTATCTTTGCTTGTTAATTAGCAGTCAGTCTTGTCTTCTCGAGCAATTAGAAGTGATGAGCTGTCTCGGTTTTTTTGTAAACTTTCAGTTGTGATGTAAATGTTTTTAGAAAAATACAGATCTTTCTCAAGAGTGAAAAGTTTCGTCTTAGTTTATTACTTAGGCCTTAATGTGAACCACATAACGACCCTGAGATGTGATGAAGCAATCAACAATAAGAAGACATTCAGAAAACTGTCGGTATTTTTTTTTCTGCATGAGTTTATTCTAAAGTTTCTTTGAAGTTTATTAATATTGACTGCAGTTCTTCTTTGCTAATTTTCATTAACAATTTTTAATATATATATTTTTCTGCATGAGTTTATTCTAAAGTTTCTTTGAAGTTTATTAATATTGACTGCAGTTCTTCTTTGCTAATTTTCATTAACAATTTTTAATATATATATATATATATATATATATATATATATATATATATATATATATTAAAAATTTTATTGACTGCAGTTCTTCTTTGCTAATTTTCATTAACAATTTTTAATATATATATATATATATATATATATATATATATATATATATATATATATATATATATTAAAAATTTTTAATGAAAATTAGCAAAGAAGAACTGCAGTCAATATTAATAAACTTCAAAGAAACTTTAGAATAAACTCATGCAGAAAAAAAATACCGACAGTTTTCTGAATGTCTTCTTATTGTTGATTGCTTCATCACATCTCAGGGTCGTTATGTGGTTCACTTTAAGGCCTAAGTAATAAACTAAGACGAAACTTTTCACTCTTGAGAAAGATCTGTATTTTTCTAAAAACATTTACATCACAACTGAAAGTTTACAAAAAAAAAAAAAAAAAAAAAAAAAAAAAAAAAAAAATATATATATATATATATATATATATATATATATATATATATATATATATATAAAACGATGTTTCACACTTGTCACTTCTGCCAAACTGGCCTGAAGGGTATAAAATCGAGTTCGTGTGCGGACACCTGGAAGGCGAACCCGCGATGCAAAAGAAGTCATTCCCACGTTATGGCGAAAGCTATGAGAGCTTCTGCCAATACTTTTTAGCCTAGTACTGATCAGAGAATTAACAGGATCACCTGCGCCACAACATACAAATGATGCCGCCCTTCGGACAGTCGAACTTTGTCAGACCGGTCGAGTTTTTTCAAAACATGTTAAATAAGATCTATTATTTAACCAACCCCTATTCGGTGCCTGAACTCATTAGAATTTGTTTGGGTAAGCTGCCGTGACATCTGTGCAATGATCTCTTAGCAAGGAGATGCAAAGACGACATCGAGCAGTTTCAAGCCATCCTACAAGATCTATAATTTGAATATGACCCCCAGGAATAAAACTTTCCAGTCAAACAGGGAAATGGGAATAATAATAATCAAAATCACGCACCAGAGAAGGAGGAAAATAATGGTTCTAATAGTCAGTTCTGGGGAAACGGCCAGTGAACCCAACAAAATTGGCAATGGCGCAATAAAAATCAAAACGGGTACAAAAGTGACTTCTGCAGAAAGAAAAAGCGCAAGTGGGGGAACGGCAATAACTGGCACGCCGATAAGAAGGAACCGCGTGAGGAAAACTCCAAGTGCGTTCACTGTGAGTGGCTGTACATGCTGCCACAGGGTGTCAAAGTGCGTTCGCCCGACCCGAAACATAACAAGAAAACAGATGCGCAACCCAGACCATCGACGTCAAAACAATGACATTCTCGTTCTGGTCCTTCCTGCTCGGAGTCTGACGACGAACAGGGGATGGAACAAGTCAGACTGATAAATTTTGACGACGTAACGGAAGTCCTCTTAAAGAAGGATTCTATGGTACTTATTTTTCTTGTGTATTTATTATAGGTTATCGGTTCCCTGTTTTTATTGTGTATCTTGTGTATGCCTTCCACTGCTATTCGGTGTTAAAGAACGTGCCGACAACGTGTTGCTTAGAAGACACATTTACAATTGAGGATTTTTATCTGTTTTCCACTGTTTTTCGGCGTTAACGAAGGCGCCGACAACATGTCGCATAGAGGACGCATTTACAATTGTGTATGTTGGGTGTGTTTTTCCACTGTTTTACGGCGTTAAAGAACGCGCCGACAATGTGTCGTGTAGAAGACACATTTGTAATATTTGTTATCCTTTTTTTCACAGGTGAAAACGTCTACACAAGGGAAAGATTTGGATTACAAGAAATCCCCATAAAATGGCAGAATTCTATCATAGAAAGAGCAGTATGTGAATATCGTTGTCAGATGTAGATTTTTGGCCGGCCGCGGTGACCGAGGGGACTGAGGCGCTCCAGTCACGGTCTGCACGGCCACTACGGTAGGGGGCTCGAATGCCCCCTCGGGCATGGATATTTGTGCCGTCCTTATTATAAGGTAGTAGATAAGTAGTTTGTAAGTTTAGGGACTGATGACCCCGTAGTTAAGTCCCATAAGCTTAACAAACATTTGAACGTCTAGATTTTTGTAGCAGTTTCTGACCTACCGGTGATGACTTTTCGATTTTTTCTTTGTTCCTTGGGTGCGTCAAAGCAAACAAAACAAAATAAAATTATTCATTTGGCAAGCCATTATCTATTGGCTAAGGTTTACACACATGGCGTATGATTTAAAACAGTTCATTTACGTAATACAAATGGAAATGATAATTTACATGCAGAACAGTATCTACTTCATATTTTCCATGTGTGCAACATTTCGCTCAGGTTGTAGTTTTCTCATAAAATGACATTTTCAAAATTAAGTAATAAAATTCACTTTTTCCTCCTATGTTGTAAATGTGGACATAACTATGCCTCTTAAATTTTGATGGATTATTTCTCACAAATTTCATTAGCGCATATATGCACCGTTTTGGTACACTTCAAATGCACCAAAACCGCAGGTGAACACCACATTTTATACACTATTCGCTTCTTCCTTCTGAGTAACGACTTACCCAACAATGTTATTTCATAAGATGTTACTGAACAGAAAACTCAAAATAAGAGACTGTAGGTTTGTTTCAAATTCGAAGAAAGAATGTAGCTTAACAGGCGAGAACTCATTAATATGTGTCCTTACAATTTCGAGCATTCTCCCCTGCTTACTGACACCATATGATGAAGTAATTGTTGGTATAACTAATTCTTGTGCCAAATTAAATTTATTCTATAAAAATTTAGGAGTAATCCTTTCTCGGATAACCACTTACTAATCTTTCTCTCTAATTGGATTGTCTTAGAAATCATCTGCCAAAAGTGCGAGTTCTACTTCTTGACTGATAACACCATGGTCGTCCATATACGTACGGATTTTAAGATTTCCGCTACCTTGGTTTCTTTCAAGAAGAGTTTCACCTCTGCTTTCACTCTCACCCCCACCAACCACAGCTAAGCATATAACTTGGAATTTGTCCGAATGTCGTCCAGTAAGAAAGAAGACACTAATCAGTAAACCAATGCACGTAAATATGTCAGAAGTTGGAATAGTCAACTAATGTATCTAAGTAAATTAATTAATGTGATACTAGTACTTAGTTACCTGTTGAATAATAATTTACCTGACTGTGTTCCTGCCATATCGGAACGCTATCGAAGTGGTTTGATCCTCTCGGGACATTTCTCGTGGGTTGTACTGCGGTCATTATTTTTGCTTGATTTGAAGAACGTTGTTATTTATGAAAACACTTCCAGTACCTAGTGTTGCCGAAATCTGAGATATTACTTGGTCTGTATCAGTATGCTGTCTCTCTTGTCCACAAAGCAAGGACCAAATCGCAGCTTGAAGAAGTTTACTTGGAAGCAAGAGTAATGCCTTTAGTTGGAAGTATAAGATTTTACTACTAATTCTTCTCGGAATCTTCTACAACGTTCTGTGCGTTATTAGAGACGTAACTGCCGTCTTTTAGATGAGCAGAAGTGGACATCCGTAATCTTTTGGCAGTGTTACGTAGGTACAAGCGACTGTAAAGAACTTTAGTGCTGATCGTAAACGTCTTGTTTACAGAGCATCGATCAAAGACGATTCCTGAGAAGAAAAAAAGACGGAAGCTTCTTTACTACCGAGGTCTGACTCGTATTGTAGACATCACTAAAATTTTAATGCCGACTGAAGTTATGAAACTGTTACGTAACGCGTCTCTGAACTGGCACTATGGAGGCTTAGCTATATTTGCACATATTTAAGCGACCGAGTAACTACGGAAATCAAACGCCACTTCAAATTTCACGCAAAGGCTCAGCATTTTTATAGAGCTCACTGGTGACAAAACTTTACGAGCTTTGCATCACACATACAGAAGCAGCTTCAAAGACTTTTATGACTTTAGTGACCTCGATTACGTAGCAGTTGTTGACTATGATTACAGTTACTTACTTTACATATGGCAACGGCCTTATCGATCATACGCCTGCTCTACGAGTCTCTTCCACAACTTTATGTCGAGTGCGCTGTGTGACCAGTTGATGTCGTTGTTTATCCTGGCCGTGTCTTCTCGAATGTTATCTCATCAGCTGCTTCTGGGTCTGCCTCTTCCTCTCGATCCAGCTATTGTTCTGCTGAATGCCATTCTCGATAATCTGCTCTCATTCTGGCATTATGGCCTGCCCAGTTCAGCCTTCTCTTCTTGAGCACTTCGACGAAGTTACGATGTTTGTACAGCTTTACAGCTCTCTTAACTCCTCTCTTAATTCTTCATTATTCTCCATTCCATTTCATTTTAATCGTATACATGTCCAGAAAATTTCCTTGGTAGTTTTATTTCGAATGTTAACAATCAGTTTTTCTTCATCTTTCTTTCTAAATCTTAATATTTCACATGCATATAGCGTCACCGGTGTAAGGGTTGATTGATATAAGCGGATTTTGAAGTTGCTGCTAAGTGATCTTTTCCTTAGAATTTTGTGGACACTAAAAAGCGTCTCGTTCGCTGTTGCTAAACGGGCATCTATTTTGATATCTGTTCTATTATTGTTTATTTTTAAAAAAATCTAAGAAAACATGTAAAAAAAACCATAGCTAACCAAAGGAATAAGAATATCTTGCAACTATAAAAGGGAACTGTATCTAACGGCAAGAGGGAGTACTGATCAAGAAATTGTACAGTATTATAAAAATTAGTGTGCAATACTAAGGAAACTTATTAAAAAGTCCAGAAGCATGTGTATCATGTCTGAGGTCAGTACCTCTGATAATAAAATTAAAACTATTTGGAATATTACTGAAAGGGAAACAGGGCAACTAAAAGCACAGGAAGACTGTATTATCAGAAAACTGAATGATAAGTGTACTAAAAATAAGACAGAAATGGAAAACATTTTTAATAATAATTTACTAAATGTTGTAGAGAAAATATGATCTAGATGTTCCTTAGAAGAGGCCAAGTTATTAATAAACTGTAATTTAATTGTAATTCCACCAACCTCTCCCCATGAAATCAGTAAAATAATAAACTCACTGAAAAGTAAAAGCTCTTACGAAATTGATGGCATTTTCAGCCGGGTATTTAAAGCTTGTTCCCCACAGATAAGTAGGATTCTCAGTCACTTATGTAATAGCTTTCTGAAGCAAGGTATTTCCCTGATAGACTGAAATATGCCATTGCCAAATCATTGTATAAAAAGAGGATACATCAGATGTTAACAACTACCGCCCAATCTCGGTTCTGAAAATTTTTGAGAAAGTAATGTATTCAAAAGTAGCCTCCCATATTTGTATAAACAAAGTGTTCAACAAATGCTAGTTTGGTTTTCAGAAAGGCTTTTCAACAGGAAATGCTTTATACCCCTTCACCGATCAAATATTAAATGCTCTGAATAACCGAACATCGCCCATTGGTATTTTTTGTGATCACTGAAAGGCCTTTCATTGTGTAAATCATGGAATTCTTCTATATAAACGTAATCATTATGGTTTGACTGGGGCAGTGCACAAATGGTTTAATTCATACTTAACTGGAAGAATGCATAAAGTTGAAATAAGTGGTTCATGTAATGTCAAAACATCAGCCTATTCCTCAAACGGGGGGGGGGGCGGACTATCAAGGATGGGGTGCCGCAGGGTTCGTCTTTGGTCCTTTACTGTTCTTGATATATATAAATGATTTGCCATTCTACATTGATGAAGATGCAAAGTTAGTTCTTTTTGCTGATGATACAAATATAGTAATCGCATTCAGAAAATAAGAATTGAGTGATGTAATCGTAAATAATCTTTATCACAAAATTTTTAAGTGGTTCTCTGCAAACGGACTCTCATCAAATTTCGATAAAGCGCAGTATATACAGTTCTGCACAGTAAATGGTACAACTCTAGTAATAAATATAGACTTTGAACAGAAGTCTGTAACTAAGGTACAATTTTCAAAATTTTTATGTGTGTGCATTGATGAGAGATTAAACTGGAAGCAACACATAGACGGTGTGCTAAATCGTTTGAGTTCAGCTACGTATGCTGTTAGGGTTATTGCAAATTTTGGCGATAAAAATCACAGTAAATTAGCTTACTATGCCTATTTTCATTCACTGCTTTTCTAAGGCATCATATTCTGGGGTAATTCATCATTGAGTAAAAAAGTATTCATTGCATAAAAGCGTGTAATCAGAATAATTGCTGGAGCCTACCCACGCTCATCCTGCAGACATCTAATTAAAGATTTAGGTATCCTCACAGTAACTTCACAGTATATATATACCCTTATGAAATTTCTTTGTTAATAATCCCACTCAGTTCAAAAGTAATAACAGTGTGCACAGCTATAACATCAGGAGAAAGAATGATCTTCACTATGTACGGCTAAATCTGAGTTTGGCACAGAAAGGGGTAAATTATGCTGCCACAAAAGTCTTTGGTCGCCTACCAAACAGGATCAAAAGCCTGACAGCCAACTGGCATTTAAAAATAAATTAAAAGAATTTCTGAATGACAACTCCTTCTACTCACTGGAAGATTTTTTAGATATAAATTAGTAAATAAAATTATGGCATGTAAAATTTTGTAATTTAACGTCTTGTACAGACAACCTTCATTAACCTGTCACGTTCCACATCATTACGAAGTGTCGTATTCATGATCTATGAAACAAGTATTAATCTGATGTAATCTAATCTAATCTATTGGTTTTACTGAAAATACTTCTTTAGTACTTGAAGCGCTCAACAGTCTTAAACGTGACTCCATCTACAGTCAAAGGTGCCTCTTTTCTCCTTTTCATATTTAAAACCAGGTATTCTGTCTTTTCTTCATTAACATGTATCTTGTTTTCTCGGCAGTTTTGTAATAGTCTTGCAACATTCTGATTAATTCTGTTTGGGAACTGCTTATTAATGCTACATCATCTGCATAGGCAAGCCTAGTAATGTTACTATCCTGTAAATGGATTCCTTGCGAATTAGTTTTGGTAAATTCTCTATCGATTATAGTTACAACGGTAAAATTAGTCTAACATGTGAGTCCCGTCGCGTCTCGAACCCGCAACCATACCTTTCGTGGACAATGTTCCTGTTTACTGCACTGTCTTTTTTTTTATTATATAAGAGTCTCTACAGTCTCCTCATAGTCTACCTTTCAATCTCCATTATAAAGAAATAAGTGATTCATATTAAGTTTTCGTTAAAAGGTAAAATAATTTTAAAAAATCATGAGTGCATTAAATCTTTTTTGTTAATATTTCACTGTAATGTATGGTTTTTGTATTAAGCTAAGTCTAATATCTTCTATCTTTGAGTTGCGTAACCGCACTCTTGTGTCTTTTGAGCCGAGCGGTCTAAGGCACCTCGCTGCGGAGGGTGTGTGTGTGTGTGTGTGTGTGTGTGTGTGTGTGTGTGTGTGTGTGTGTGTTGTCCGTAGGTTAGTTTCACTTAGTGCAAGTAGTTTGTAAGCAACGGACTGATGACCACGCAGTTTGGTCCGATAGAATTACAAACATTTTGTCTTTTGACGCTGAAGCGCCACTAGTAGTCAGTTGAAACTGGAGTTAGTTGTTTTGAGGTCGTATTGTTACTAGATGATACACAGACGTGTTCGCTGCCTCAGATAAAGGGCGAGATGATTGTAAGTGGTGTAGCGGTGTGTCTCACCATTCAGGAGTCCTCATGCAAAAAGCTATTGTATGTTACCTAAAAGAAGGAGATAAAATTTATTTTGCTTGTTATCGGTATTGTTGCCGTAGCGCCATTGTAATGCTAATTTTGGTTTCCAGTATGTTATCGCCGGAAAAAGTTCTCTCTCCAGAAAATCTGAAATTTAATTTCTGTGATCGTCAATGTATTTCTTTCAAAGTTTAAAGTTTTTTCTGTATAATTTGTAAAACAATCCCACCAACTATTCCGGTTATGATTGTAGACCTTTAGTCAGAATACAGATCAATTTAGTTAAAATCGTAGATCCGTTATCGTCTTCTTTATCTATATTCACGTAGTTTGAGGTTTTTTCACTGAAAGTTTCATTTGTTAGTGTTATTTTATTATGTATTGCATTTCATTGTCAGGTAGTAAAGGCTTGACAAATTATCCACAAGCATTAGAACTTCTTATAATTAGTGTTAATTTAAATTACGCGCTGCGCTTCTTCTGTCACTTTCTTGAGAGGCATTATCCACGAGGTAAGTGCCAAAAGTGACAGGGCCAAAACCAAAAGATTCATCGACAATTAATGTTCCATGCTCTTACGTGACGCAAAAATAATTTTGTTCTGTTACTAAAGGGTAGGGTTTTCTTTCTGTTGAAGGAAGTCTGCTTTATTTCAGCGTCACAGAGTAATATTAAAATTGGTGTGCAAGGCCTTACCTCAATACTAGCGACTCATAATGAAAGTAGGTTTACTTGCATCTTTCGTTCATCTTTCGTTGAACGTCAAATGATCAAAATTTCATCGCAATCGGATGAACATTTCTCAACTTCTAGTGTTAAGTACATTTAGGAACACATTAAAAAGGAACTTGGTTCAAATTTCAAATTTTGCGACTTTCCTTTTTAACTGTCCCTCTTTTTTTCTCAAATTTTCCAATTTTCCGGTAGACTTCCCAAAAAATTTATTTCGTACAACCCGTGTCCTGTCAAATCGTACTCAAGTGATGCGCTTACAACCATGTAGCAATTGATTTTTATTCGTAGAAAAAATCGCTTTCGGATTTCCAAAATTTTCCTACTTTACGGGTAACTTTCCAAATTTTTATTTGATGCGAGCCCTCCTCTTGCTTTCAAGATGAAATGTAAAAAATTTTATCGTAATTGGACGAACGGTATTGATAGCTCACTGGAAAAAGCTGTTTCAGTTTTTCCAGATTTTCCTCTTTTCTGGACAACTTTTCCATATTTTATCACCGTTTAAACCTTCCCTGAACTTGCACGAATATTTCAAGACTAAATTTAACCAAATCGGTTCAGCCGTTATGTAGTTTTAGCGAGACTAACGAACAGAAATTCATTTATATATATATAGATCTAAACACTTGAAAATTGCGACATAGTACACCGAAATTAGTCGTGTGTGTAATAAATACAAAAAGCGACTGTTGGCTTATGAGCATAATATTCGGATGTCTCGAAAATAAATTAACCCTAGACAGTTGCACTCCTGGTCGACAATATGTCGGATTACACAATCTCGCGATGTCCTATGGTCAATACATTCTGCCTCATCAGTGTGAATCACAAATTGTGTACCGAAACTCTTATTCTTTTAATAGATTTGAGATTTGTACAGTCGCGGAAAGCTGTGATGGTAGGAGATGGGCAAAGAGAGAGAGAGGAAGAGGAGGAGAGAAATGGGGGGGGGGGGGCGGTGGAGTGGCCGAGCGCTCTAAGGCCCCTTGGTACGGAGCGCGTAGTTTCTCACCGTCGGAGGTTCGAGTCCTCCCTCGGGTATGTATGTGTGTGTGTGTGTGTGTGTGTGTGTGTGTGTGTGTGTCGTTCTTAGCATAAGTTAGTTTAAGTGGTTTGTAAGACTAGGGACGGATAACCAAGGCAGTTAAATTCCTTTAGATTTACAAACATTTGAACATTTGGGGGAGAGCGAGCGACAGAGACGAAGGAGATGGACAGAGGAGAATGGAGGAGAATGTGGGAGAGGATATCTTGAACATTAGTTGAAACTTCCGGGTTGAGATGCGTGAAACTTTCCCCTGACATTTCGCCTTCGACTGCGGAAGGCATCCTTGGAAATGGGGCGGCAAGCCACAGCATCTCAGAGCGGAAATTTCAAGTGTGATCGATATGATAAACAGTTGGATGGAGGAAATGAACAGAGAGACGAGGAGGAGATGAAGGACAGAGAGAGACAGGAGGGCAGGAACAGCTGGACAGCGACAGGAATGTGGAACAGCTAAACAAAGAGGGGGAAAGGATGTGATGGACTAATGTAAGAGTGCAATAAATACATAATGTGGGAAATGTTACTATAAATTACACGCAACATCATTTATTTCAGAAGGAAGGGAGAAGGAGGTAGCTAGATAGCGATGGGAGGAGAGAGAGAGTAGATAGAGAGGCAGAAGGAGATAGCCTCAAACATTCTTTATATTATTTACTCCATCTTCTGGAACATTTTGCATATAACTACTCGGTTGCGTCATAACAGTTTCCCGTGCAGATGCGACCTACTTAAGTTCTGTCAGATTTTCTCTTTGTCTCTAAATCGCAGTTCAGAGAGATATGATGGGCATATTCGTGTAGTTTGATTTCCTTTATTAACATTTCTTTTAAATTAATAATTTTTCGACTGCGAGTAACACAAAAATTTCGTATGACAGTGTTATCCGCCATACTCCTAAACTATTCGACTTATCTTAATGAAATGTTGCGTACTGTCTCTGGTGTGATACAGCGTAAAAGGTGGGATAGTTTTATCTTGGTTAATGACATCAATATTTTATTGTAAGTTAAATATTGTTTTCTGGGGTTGGTAAGCATCGGCATCGGCACCGGCACCGGCACCGTGTTTCCATTGTATGTGATTCATAGCAGTTTTACGCTGTTCTTGCTGAAATTTTGCAGAATTTGCCTTAAAATAAGAGGAAGGCCACTGTTTTTATAAAATTTCGTACGGTGCATGGCGGAGGACACTTCACAATACACGTATCACCATTTAACCCATCACTTCGAAAGTTGGCACATGGAGAAGGTTCTTGAAGTCAATAAAAATCTTCAGAGTGTGAGACCACATTGCCAGTCTTTGAAACCTTCCGTTTCGGCCTTTAATGCAAGTGATCTTCCTCTGAGTACTTGTCAGACAAATAACTAGAGAAAGACAAACCTGCAACAGTGGCCGAAACGTCGGACAGTTTCAAATACTAGCAATGCGGTCTCACACTCTGAAGATATTTATTGATAGTGACAAATGGCTTGTTTTCTAGTATGCAATTAGGGTTTGCACTTTGTATTATTATCCTAATTATATACTGTTGTTTGTGTGTATGTGATATTTCTTTGAGTATCACCTAACACTTGCACCGCAAATATTGCTGAAGCAGAAAGTGCAGTTGATGTACGGTTTTCACAGAATGGATTGGTAGCCAAGAACTCGTATTATTGCCAATAAACAGATTGTAAAAACACATAGAAAGAGTATTTTTTATGCAAACATACAATTTTCAAATGGAACAATGGTTGTTTCTGTCACGCACTGGAATTTTTGACACCAGCTGTATACAAAGAATTTTGAATGACATTTTTATCACGTTTAGTTTGGCAGCTACAACAGATCAAAATTTTGGGGGCGTAGGCTACGACAGCGTAGCTAACATGCTGGTGGTCATGATACAGTTTGCCGTGCCCCAGGGACTATCCACTCGGCCATGTAGCTACGCTATCGAAGCCTCCGCCCCCGAAACTTTGATCTGTTGTAGCTGCCAAACTAAACGTGATAAAAATTTCATTCAAAATTCTTTGTACACAGCTGGTGTCAAAAATTCCAGTTCATGATAGAAGCAGCCATTGTTCCATTTAAAAATCTCTATGTTTGCATAAAAATACACTATCTAAGTAATATTACAATCTGTTTGTTGACTAAAAATACCAGCCCCTGACTACCATTCATTCTGTGAAAACCGTACATGAATCGTACTTTCCGTTTCCGCAATATTTGCGGGGCAAGTGTTAGGTGATTCACCCTGTATATAAAATTAGCAAGCAGTTTACTAAGTACTAGCTTACCTGTTATTTCCCATGGGCTTAACACCTATTGGAGAATTTAATTTAACAATTATTATGTATAGTGCAACGTACTAAGCTCGAGTCAAAAGAATACCAGGTAGTACAGATTACATTGTATCTCCGTTTATTTTATTTTATTTTATTTTTTTTTTTTTTCCTAGCACAACGGTGCTGCCTTCCCAGTAGGTCACCAGTGGTCTTTTTTGTTTTCACTGCATGCATTTAAGCATTAAAATACACAAAAAATTATTGAAGATATTCACTGACACTAGGACATTATGCGCCAAATTAAACGCACACTTTTTTTCCTATTAGCAGGTGAACTTAGAGGTCCTTAAAACGTATATAAGGAGACTGAAAACTATAGTAGGACCTCTACCTACTAGAACGAAAGGAAACAAATCTAGTGTGGGATGACAAATAGAGAAAGATGGTCACTTCCTGCAAACAAACTAAAATAATCCTCTAAAAAGAGGTGCTCCAGAAGCACCATGCCACGGTATGTCCGCGTCCTTTGTATCACTGGTAGTAAGTAGGTTGGGTTTACCCGTTTCGCTACTATACGTCTTACAACCAGAAAACGTTGCCCCACAACGTTTCTGGTATTTATTCCCAGACAAGCTCCCGGAAGAATGCGAGAAAAGCAACTGTATTGCAGTCGTTTCAGGTGGAAGGAGCTGAGACATTACTCATCAGATACGTCCCATACAACAAAAATCAGAATCATCAATAAAGGTGCACTTGACAGTCTAACTAGATGAATATTCTAAATTTGAAGAGTTCTTTTTTTTTTATTATAGCTGGAAACCAAGTTGTTATAACTGACAGGTACCATAGAGGCCAAAACCCCCTGTCCAAACTCGTTCCTTCAGTCACCCCCCTCCATCCTTTCCCAGATTTTCATTTTTCTGTTGGCCTAAACGAACGCCTTCAACCTACAACGCTTAACATCCCATCCTACACCAAGTACACGAAGCACTTTCTGGAGCCTCAAATCCATCCTCATGCCACTCACACCTGAAAGCGTCCTTGTCACCACAGATTCCACAGCCCTCTACACCAACATTCCCCAGACCTCTGGTCATTCAGCCTTAGAACAGTACCTTCTCCAACTCCCACCTGTAACCCTCCCAGAAACCTTATTGCTTGTCACCCTTGCCAATTTCATCCTCACCCACAATTACTTCAGTTTTGAGGACCAGACCAACAAACAAATCACGGGGGCAGCTATGGAAACCAGGACGGCCCTTACCTACACCAACCTTTTCATGGGGTGCCTAGAAGAGAGATTCCGTAAGACGCAGCAATAGCACCCCTTCGCTTGATACATAGATGACATCTTTTTCTTCTTGACTCATGGTGAAGAAAATCCTCTGAAATCCTTCAAAACCTCACCTCCTCTAACTTGAAATTCACCATGTTCTTGTTCAGAATACATCTCCCTTGATGTTCACCTTCTTCTTCACTCTGACCCATATTAAACACACAAACAAACAACAGTGTCTCCACTTTGCTAGGTATCATTCCTTCCATATCAAACGATCCCTTCTCTACAGCCTACGCATCCATGGTAAACGCAGCTACTCCAATGATGAATCCTTCACCACCTACACCAATAACATGTCCATAGCAATAAATAATTCAAACAGGAAGATGATAATGGCTTTAGAAATGTGGTGCTACAGAAGAATGTTGCAGATTATGTGTGTAGATGAGGTACTGAACAGAATTGGTGAGAAAAAATATTTTTGGTATGCCTTGACTAAAAGAAGGGATCGATTCGTAGGACACATTCTTAGACAGAAAAGAATGGTAAATTTAATATTGAAGTGTGTGGGGTAAAATTCGTAGAGAGAGACCTCGAATAAAGTAAGCAAATTCAAATGGATGTGAGTTACCGTTCTTATGAGGAGCTTGCTCAGTATAGAGAAGGTTGGAGAGCTGCATCAAACCACTCTCCGGTCTGAAGACCGTTAACACAACACAAAAGAAGAATAACGCAGGTAACATTTCTTTTAGTCCCTGCATCAACCACAAACGGCGCACGCTATTTCCTTGTGCTCTTTGTGGAGCGGAACTAGTGAATAGGTTAGCTGCAGGGCAATGTAATTCCTACATTCCACGATTGCGCTAGGCATTAAGCAGTACCGCACGCGATCATGCCTACCCCACCTGGTACTAGGAACTTTAATTGGTATCCGATAATGGAATTTTTATCGGATTGTCGGCTAAAATTAGGTTTAGAGCCGGCCGCGGTAGCCGAGGAGACTGAGGCGCTCCAGTCACGGTCTGCAAGGCCACTACGGTCGGGGGTTCGAATCCCCCCGCGGGCATGGATATTTGTGCCGTCTTTAGTATAAGGTAGTTTGTAAGTTTAGGGACTGATAACCCCGTAGTTAAGTCCCATAAGCTAACAAACATTTGAACATTTAGAACGTCAGAGAGAGTGAAAGTCCGCCTTCGTGCGGCTTAATTGGGGCATTCCAATAATATGAGCACCACAGTGACACTGAGAAGCATCCGAACGACAAAGAAGGTGACTGTGTGCCATCCAAGTATTGCCGATACTGAGCCGGCAGAGTCCCTGCGAGGGGCCCTCGTAAAGCACTTACACACGTTCGTTGTCTCCTTTATTGATGTCAATTTATTGGGCATGAGAGGTACGCCATTCGGTACACCACAACCCGAGAACTCGGATTCGTAAACCAAACGGAGATCAGTTGCGGGTATACCGATCTCCTTAATGCCTCTCTAGTTAACCTGTCAATTAGTTCTTCTATTGCGACTTGTCCTGGAGACCAGAGAAATACTGCTGACCGTCCACGTTGTTCAACGGCATAAATAGACACTTGGATGGCCATTATCAAAAAATGGCGAGGGAAGCACTGGTCCAGAGCTTGTAGACCGCTCAGGGAGTCGCTGCAGATGGTCTCCCCGGGGCAAGAACAGATATGATCGAGTGCATGAAAGATGACTACCAACTCTGCAGCCGTTAGGCAAGGAGCGCATTTCGTTATTTCATGCATAAGTAAAGCTAAAACGACCATCTACCATCGAGCCTTCTGCATATCACTGTCTATGTTGAACCATACACTTGGCTCAGAAAGAAAGTAGAGTCGTGACAGAACAATCGCTTTGTAATATTGTAGCAGTCTGCACCCCAAGTAGCGATGTTAAGCCAGAGGACGGTGTTAAAGTGTAGCCAGCACTTCTACTGAAGCTGGCGAATATGGGGAAGCCATTTAGTCGGGCGTCAAACACTAGTCCCAAGAAGCGATGAGTTTCCAATTTAGTAAGTCGTCGTCAATAAAAGATCTGGGTGTGGGTGGACTATACGACGCCGACAGAAGCACGTAACACTGGTCTTGGCGACAGAAAACTGAAACCCATGGGCGAGAGCAAATGACTGCACCTTGCGTATGGCTCCCTGCAACTGGCGTTCAGCAGTAAGTATACTAAAGGAACTAAAATATATGCAGCAATCGTTATCATATAATGAGGGAAATACTGACGATCCTCCTGCTGTTGTTAGGCCACTAAAATAGGGGAACGCTCAACATAGAAATCTTGGGTCCCCATTCTCCTGGATATGAGACGAAATATCGGAGAGTTAAAAACTTTGGGATAAAAATCGGGGGTGAATTCCAGATTAACGCCCTATGTAATGTTGCGAGTATGTGGTGTTGCCAGGTCGTTATAAGCGTTTATTAAGTCAAGCTATCAGGTGGTGGCATCTAGTATCTACAAAAGGTTGTCTGGATGGCAGACTCAAGGTATACTAGGCTATGCATGGTTGAACGCCCCTTGCAGAAACCACCATGGCATGGAGTCTGTAGGCCCCTAGATTCAAGGAGCCAACACAACCGCCGATTCTCCATGCGTTCTAGCAGTTTACGTAGAACGTTGGTGAGGCTGATGAGCCGATAGCTATCCACATAAAATGGGACATTGCCATCCTTAAGGATGGGAACGATAATTATTGTCACTGACTGGAATACACCATCGCTGGGGACGCGGCTGAACAAGGCTCGACCTTGTGGCTTGGACGCCTCTGACATGTTTTAGCATTTGATTGTGGACACGGTCTGAGCTAGGGCCGGTGTCGAGTCAATGTGAAAGAGCGCTGAGAAACTCCCAATCACTGAATGGAGCGTTATATGTCTCAGGATGGCGTGCTCCACATTCCGTTTCAATGTACGGAAGCCCGGGTTGGTAAATGTGTGGACGCAGATACGCGAGCGTAGTCCCCAGCAAATGCCTTGGTGACTGGAAATGTATCCACACAGATAGCTCCATTTGTAGAAATTTCGGAGATACTTTCTGGGTATGATAGCCATAACAGGCGTCTGACCTTTGTCCAGACTTGCAAAGGTGAGGTATAGGACCCATTAGTTGAGGCGTAGTCCGCCCAACAGTCTTGCTTCAGTCTTTTTATCTGCGAGCACGAGCACTAAACCGTTTAAATGAGATAAGGTTCTCAAAAGATGGGTGCCACTTCTATATCTAATCAAATTTAAGTGCATAGCGGAGGGTTCATCTAACCGCTTTTGTGATATTTCTCTACCATTACATTATCTAACAGAGAGCGGGAAAAAGGACCTGAACCTTTTCGTTTTAGATCTTTTTTCTTTTATTTTATTAAGATCCACATGTATCCCTACGTAGGTGGGTGATAAGAAAAATATGTTCACATTCGGAAGAGAAACTTGGTGACAGACATTTCACAAATAAAACTCGCCGCGGCGAATAACATCTTCCTTTAAATGATTTCCATGCCAATTCGTGCATCATTTCTGCGAAACTCTCCCCCTATGTCGCGATAATACAAAACAAGCTGCCCTTCTCTGTTGTCCATATCATCCATCAGTCTCATTTGGTCGGGATCCCACAATGAGCAACAATACTCCAAAATAGGACGCACAAGTGTAATGTAGGCAGTTTCTTTAGTAGAACTATTGCAGCTTCTAATTGTTCCGTCAATGAAACATGGCTTTTAGTTCGCCTTCCCTAGAATATTTTCTATGTGTTCTTTCCAATTTAAGTTGTTCGTAATTGTAATTCCCAGGTATTTAGTTGCATTTACGGCATTTAGACATGATTTATCTTATAAATGAATTGGCTCAAGTTGCTATCTTTAATGGCACTTGCTATTTCCGTGTAATTAGTACCACTAAGATACTGTCGGCGGCACAATGAGGAATGAAGAATTGTATGCTCCGCCGCAGATACAATTATCCTAGTGACACTCTCGAACACCATGTCGATGTTGCCATGTGAAAGATTTCAACGGTGGCAACAGGGGTGTAGGCTTCCATGTATGGCCTGTTTGAAGCCAGTCGGGAAAGCCGTCCTAGGGACTAACGCTGGGATAATGACAGAAGGATAGGAAAATGAAAACACAAGTCATCATGTATTTTCCAGGGGACAGATGGTAGAAGGCCAGACCTGCAAATCCACACGTCAGTGGCCGAATAAGTATTACACTGAAATGTGTGAGAGCACCAGTGTTTAAAAGAAAGCGGTCGAGGTTGTAAAGTATTGACATCTCTACCGCGGCTAGTGGTGCCACCCCACAAGCTGGGAAGTTGGGAAATCAATACATGTTTGGATGCTTCACCATCCAGAGAAAGATAGACATTTCAGATGTTAATGACCACTGTGGTCCTTACTCTGACAGCCATAGCCTCTAAAGGTGTTTGAAAGGGGCACAGGCGTACTGTAGAAGAAGTAAGGACGTATATACATACGCCACCTGATACCCTGTCATAGTCGGCATGATTCCTATAGTAACGCCGATAGTCGTGCAGGCGGGGTCCGCATTGTTGGGAACCAAGTTTCCTGTAGGGCGATGCAAAAGGCACGTGAAACACTGAGAAGTCTTCGTAACCGCGGTTCCACTGGTGGATAAATGGTCCGATAAGCTGACCACGAGTACACTGAGAAGATAATTTAATCTGCAGGATGCCCCCAGTTGAGAAATAAATGAATCAAGAACCATTTGTTCTGCGGATTCAGTTCGAGAGCTAGATCTCCGAATCGTTCTCAGAAGTAGGGAGCAGTGGCGTAGAAGCCACCAAATTTCCGTTTTTCTTCTTCTTACATTCTCACTTATCTCTAGGTTTCCAGTGCTCTAAGAGCTTCTCTGAAGTCATTTCAGGGATTGATGACGATCGAGGAGCTATTCGACATGATCTGGTGCAAGTTTAAATAAGGTCATCACCAAAGAGGGCAGCAACGAAGTGACTGTAGCGAACGATGAAACAATTTGCACCGCATAGGCTCACTCATACTTTTTTCTTTGCCTCTGTGTAGGACAGTTAATCCATAGTCTTAAGTTCCATGATCTCCTTTTCTTGTGTAGGATGGTGTAGTCTGGCGAGCAGGGCGAATGGAAGTGCCCGCAGTTGAAACAAAAGGAAGGGGGAACACAAGCGGGAAGCCATGCGTCCGACGAGCTGGACAAAGTATATACCTCGCCATTCTAAATTGGCGTTATTCTTCGTCGGAATGAGGGAGAAGATCACGGTGGAAAAGATACCCTGGACCATTCTGAGACTCTTATTCGGAGTGATAGATTCAGAAACTTCTCACAGTTTGTCACAGGCAAGCAGCGCCCGCGAGTGGGCAGTAGATGCTGCATCGAACAGAACTGACCAATTTCTCATCTCAGACATACCAACCACTTTTCCAAGCAAAGAGGCTTTGTGAACATAAAATATTTCCCATCAATCCGTGAACACAGAAGAACTTCTGGAGAGTACAGTTGATCTCTGGTCTGCTGTTGGTGTACGCAAGGCACGGTATGATTTGCGGTATTGTTTTGATCGACCGCCAGGAATACCCGATTTTGACCGCTGCCTCGTGAGTCATCCATCCGGCCCTATGCCTCACTCTCCGACTAGGGGCTCTCCTCACGGGCGCCACCCAACCACAGCGAAAGTCACCTGGCGGGATGACCAGTGCTGTAGAATTGTGCATAATAGTTCGCGATCTGGAGCGATCACTTTAGTTCGCGGCTCTGCCGTGAACTAGTTCGTTCTTTTAGTTCGTCCGCTCCCACTGACGACTGAGCGGTGTGGTCTGCGCATGCAGGTGGAGGGGGGAGTTCCTCCACCTAGCTGCTTCATGCGCTTGCTGCGTGAGTCCCTAACGATATCACGCAAACCAAAAGAAACAGTTTGTGGATAATTGCTCGCGTTTGGAATTATGGAATTTATTAGTCAGATATTGCAGAGTGCAGAATACTTCAAAACAGAAATTTTGTAGCACTGAACTATATTATCTAGCAGGCAGACGCTCACCTCGAAATAGTTCTCAGCAGCAGAAAGCAAACACGTGACTTTTAATTCTGCTGCGCTCCCTCTCGGTATTGCCCGTCGGTCTTCGGAAAAGAATCCAACGAACTAAGAAGCGAGATGCATTTGGCATAATAGTTCGCGACCGGTCGCGCATATTTTAGTTCGCGACCGGTAGCTCTCCTTTTAGTTCGCAGCTCGGCCGCGAAGTAGGCCTTTCTTTTTAGTTTGTTCGCTCGTTTTGGCTTTTGCTACCGCTACTAAAAGAGCTCTTTCTTTCGTTATGACAGCTTTTTTATATAAATGATCAGTGTTACCCAAGCGTCTGCTATTACCCGTATTATTGGGCAATTAGACATCAAATCCTTAAGCAAATAAACCAGTTATTTACACGAATCGGTGATACAATGGTATTCAACTACTTTGCATACAGAGTACTCGAAGTATTTTATTTTTAAAATGTATTTCTTTATTTATTTAATAGGTCAATGAAGGAACATTACTGAGTAAACTACAGTTTTATAGCTAATTAATTCTATACGGGTTCGTTACTTTACAGTGTTAGTGTCGCTTATACGACGTTATCCTCAACATTCTACCCCGCGGGCCGTCAACAGTATCATGCAGGCGAGAGAAAATGGTTGATGCATAATTTCTCGCATATAAATGCAAACAATGTTACGTTTTGAGTTCTCTTTACTTCTTTACCCTATGGAATGAGGGTTATATTTAGACACTGCTGAATACCAAGAAAAGAAAATTTGTGGCAGTAAACTATGAAAGTACAGCTGAGCTGCATCTCAGCTGGAAATGACGGTAACTGGCAGAAGGGAATCACGCGATTCTGCGCGCTCTCGCATCCTCTTGCTGTTTCCCGTCAGTCTTCGGAAAAGGAGCGGACGAACTAAGAGGCGAGGGATCTGCGAACTAGTTCGCGTAGTTCGCCTGTGGGAGCGCTCTTCGCGAACTACACAAGACTACAATGCTGAAAGTCCTGATGCCTCACGTAAGACTCTTTGGCATGCATGAGAAGTTCACGCAACTCAGGCATCAGCAGTACGATCCCTTTCTTGTCAGAGGGCTACGACCTTGACGGTAAATGAGGACCACCTTCCCCCTCCCCCCACAAACAAACGCACACAACGGTCTGACTGTCAAGCCAGATACTGGATGCAGATAAAACCATTATGATAGGTGGTGCAGGATGTGACAATGTACAATGGACATAACTAGTGCACCACACGAGGTGTTCTTGCCCAATAGCGGATTCAGGCTGCAATTACAAGTCCATTTCATAATGAATGCAGAAGGTCTTATTGCCCAGTGAATACAAGAAGTACCACGGAACAAATCCGTATGACCCTCTGTAAAATTTGGAAATCGGTCAAACCACATATCTATATGACCGAAAAGTTTGTCGACTCCTTATAGTCGCCTCTTACGACAGGCAGGAATACCTCGGGCCTATTCTAACCCCTGAACCCACAGATGGTGAGAATAATATTGCATTATTTAATGTATATAGCTACGGATCCTCACCAATCTCTGTTTCTTCGGAGCAGACGTAGAAAATAATTTTTATTCACTATACTCACGTCCATTTGACAGTCGAAAGCAAGATATAAAAAACGCAAAAATACTGCAGTTTCTCTCTGCCAAATCTTTGGTGCGAGCAAGAGTTACTAAGCTAGCTCTGTTCTTTGCACGTCGCACAATCTTCAAGTGTCCTGGATGATTATTGTATGTATGAGGAACCGGGAAAAAACGCCAGATGCCTTTGACAACAATTTATTGACGACTGCAGTAGCTGTCGACCACTTAGAAATGTAACAGCGGATAAATATGCTACAGTGCAGCAAAACATTCAGTATTGGACAGGAAAAACCAGTGAATATGTAAACTTCGCCTTTGCTTCCTTCGTCGCGCGGACTCCCGCGTCGGGGGTTCGAATCCTCAAATGTTTGTGAAGCTTATGGGACTGAACTGCGGGGTCAGCAGTTACTAAACTTACAAACTACTTATGAACTAACTTATACTAAAGACAACACAAACATCCATGCCCTAGGTAGGATTCGAAACTCGGACTCTGGAGGCCGCGCAATCCGCAACATGGCGCTCCAGACCGCTCGGCTACTCCCCCGCGGAATCGAATCCTCCCTCGGGCATGGATGTGCGTGTTGTCCTTAGGTTAGTTTAACTTAGTGTAAGTAATTTGTAAGTCTAGGGAATCATGGCCAAAGTAGTTTCGTCCCATAGAATTACATAAAAAAACAAAAGCAAAAAAAAGTTCAAATGTTTGTAAAGCTTAAGGGACTTAACTGCGGGGTCATCAGTCCCTAAACTTACAAACTACTTATAAACTACCTTATACTAAAGACGACACAAACATCCATGCCCAATGGGGGATTCAAACAAACGACGGCGGACAGCCGCGCGCACCGCAACACGGCGCTCCAGTACGCGCGGCTAATCCGCCGCGGCAATAACAAACATTTGAATTTGCTCCCTCCGTGAGTTAACAGTGGCGGTCATTAGTCAGCATGGAACCCATACACTTTCCGAGCCCCATGAAGTCATTGCCAACCAACGTCGCTGTCATCGGAATGAAAAAGGGATCCTACGTACCACCAGGTAGGGTGTCTCGTATTCAGTTGCTCATGACTGTACGTCCTTGAACAAAGGCATATGAAACTTCTTACCTCTTCCTGGTCACATCTGACTATGTGTTCCATGCCCAACGACCTCGCTGTCGATGGAGCTTCACAGCCTAATAAAAAAAAGAGATAAAATACATAAACAGCTACAAGACGCAACACGACAACATAGAATTCTCGAAACAAAATAATGTTTAATAAAATATAAATACTCTGATCTTTTTAAAAGAAATGCATTTTGTTTTAAAATTAAGAAAACATTACCTCGTTGAAGTAGCTTTGTCTGTGAGTTTATACATTAGGCCCAGATATTTCAATGGAGTGATATTTTCTTAATTTTAAAATAATGTTGGGACTCACGTGTAAAATCTTGCATCTAAGGTTATTTGACGATTATTCATAATTTTCTTTACATAAAATTCAATATCTCGTGTCTTATGCAAGAATTTTAGCAAGTCCTAGTCTTCTTGAATCTCGATAATCTGCTGCATTACCCATCTTATCTCTCAAAGTTATCCAAACCTCTTCTGTCTGCCTAATTTTGTCTCTCAGAAATTTAACAACCGGTGGTTTTTTTTTTTTTTTTTCGATTCACTAATGTTCAGTCCCCTTAATTCCATACATTTCTGCATTTTCTTACTATTTAATCTGGAGTATTGTCAATATCTGCCACTCGAAATGCTTTTCGGTTTAATATCTGGTTTCGAAAGTCCCACAAGCAATGCCGCTAATCACATATTGACTGCCGAATGTCAACGTAATGCGTCAGTTTGTTTGTGTTGCAAACAAAATTATTCTTAAGGCGTGCCCATTCGATTGAGATATCTCGAATTAGACTCGTGCGCTAATAGTATAATCGTTACATAGTAATATGAGCGGCAAAATATTAACAACGAACACAGTACTCCAGCAGGGATCGACAAGTGAGTGAGCACAAGTTGCGATCGCAATTGAAAATATGGCGTTTACATGTGCATTACAAATATTCACACAATATTTGCCATCTATAAGTAGGCAACACTCTACAATCAAGCACATGTTCAGTCACCGAATTCAAAAAATTAGTGGTTGCTAGCTATTGGCCAAAAATTACGAGGATGAAAATGACCATGGAGAAGTACTGGGTAAATTGTGTATCTTGGACTGGGTATGTTAATTTCTTAAAGTGATTAAGTTACAGTTAAACTTCCCAGAGAAAGTAACTTAGTTACAGTTCTAGTTTCTACCCATGACGTAACCGTATCATTAAAAATTACATTGCAGTTACTTTTACAGATAATTTTTACAGTTATTTTTAAATCCTATAACTGTAACTCATCTGTAAGTAAATAAAGAACCATATACATACAGGAAAGGATAACTGTGTTCTATTGTGCTAAGTTTCGCACAGTGTTAACACATATAGATAAACACCATTCTGATTCAAATTCAAAAAAATGTTCAAGTGTTTGTAAATCTATGGGACTTAACTGCTTTGTTATTAGTCCCTAGCTTACAAACTAACCTAAGGACAACACACACACCCATGCCCGAGAGGAGACTCGAACCCCGACGGCGAACGGCCCCGCGCACCGCAGCAGTGCGCCACTGCCAACCTTATTGATGGAAAGCAATCTTCAAACATTTTGGAAAATAATTAATCAAGTTTCAAAGGTAATGTAAAACTGTCAGCCATAACCAAGTTAAAGAGAATCATTAATCCTAAAATTCATGAAATCAGTAATTCTGATAACGAACAAAACCGCTCATCAGCTACGTTAGTTGTCTGTTATGAAAAGTAGAATATTCAAGAACATGAAATTTGTAATACCGAGTCGTATTTTCCACACTACCTGGCGATTTAAGAAGAATTTTTAATAAAACAGTTACTGATTTTAATTATGAGGTGTTCATTTACTTTCGTTTTTGAACACCCCTAATACATGAAGTTTAATGTGGGTTCTTCGTGGAATTAGATTATCCGTGGTTTTCATGTCCCCAATTAATGAGGCAATCAAGAGTGTACTGTGCCTAACGGTAACAGGAAGTCAAAAAACCTAGATGTGCATGTCTTTATTCGATCTGGAGATTAGACTGCTTTGTATTCTCTTCCAAACGGCGCACAGTTTGCAACGAAACGACCAACGTTTCGCATCCGACGTCAAAATTTCAAACATGAAACAGCATAATAAGATCAAGGCATGCTAGTCTCTGTCTACTTCTTCATGTTCCGAAGATATGGAAAAGAATGGAACAGCAAATATTGTGTATTATTCTTGTGTGCAGCATCAGGAGCCGTCATCATGTTCTAGAACATTATTCACCAGTGATAATGTATGGGATGCAAGAGTGGTCTGCTGATCAATTATAGGTCGAACTCTGGTGCCAAGTCAGCAGGATGTTAAAAAACCTTACGTGGTTTGAAATGGTATCAAACAGCTTTCGGATCCTCCCCTAAGGCGATGTTGCCGCTTTTGTCCACAGCTGTTGCAGTACCCCCGGGTTGGTCCTGGGACGGAGGGCGGCCCTTGCAATGTCATTAGACATCGTGAAAGATCAGAAAGGGGCGCTCCACGGAACTCACCAACTTTGAACGTGTTCAAGTGATTGGGTGTCACTTCTGTCAGAAGTCTGTACGCGAGATTTCCACGCTCCTAAACATCCCTATATCCACTGTTTCTGATGTGCAAAACTTGAAGGGATACTTACAGCACGAAAGCATACAGGCCGACCTGACTGACAGAGACCGCCGGCAGTTGAAGGAGGTCATACTGTATAATAGGGTATCTATCCAGACCATCACACAGGAATTCCAAACTTCATCAAGATCAAGTGTTATGACGGGCTGGAGGTGAGAAAACTTGGTTTTCACGGCCAAGCGGCTGCCCACAAGCCTCACATCACGACGCCTCGCTTGGTGTAAGGAACGTTAACATTGGGCGATTAAACAGTGGAAAAACGTTGTCTGGAGTGACAAATCACTATACAAAATGTGGCGATCTAATGTCAGAGTGTGGGTATAGCGAATACCCGGTGACCATAATTTGCCAACGTGTGTAGTGTCGACAACAAAATTCGGAGGTGGTAGTGTTATGGTGCCGTCGTGAATTTCATGGAGGTGGCTTGCACCCCTTGTTGTTTGGCGCGACACTATCACAGCACAAGCCTACAATGATGTTTTAAGCACCTTCTTGCTTCCCACTGTTGAAGAGTAATTCGAGATTGGTGGCTGCATCTTTTAACAGCATCGAGCACCTGCTCATAATGCACGGCCTATGAGACAATAACATACCTGTAATAGACTGCCTGCACAGAGTGCTGACTTGAATCCTATAGAACACCTTTGGGATGTTTTGAAACGCCGACTTCGTGCAAGGTCTCACCGACCTACATCGATACCTCTCCTCAAAGCAGCACTCCGTGAAGAATGGGCTGCCATTCCCCAAGAAACCTCGCAGCACCTGATTGAATGTATGCATGCGATAGTGGAAACTGTGATCAAGATTAAGGGAAGGGCCAAGGCCATATTGGATTCCAGAATAACCGATGGAGGGCGCCACAAAATTTTAAGTTTTTTCTTTTTTTTTTTTTCTTTTTTCAGCCAGTTTTTATCACATTGTATAGTTCATAGACACACGTGCTGTGTGTCGGGGTGATGTATCATATTGGAACACTGCCCACGGTGCCGTACCATCAGAGACAGGACGTGCGAATGCGGAATGTCTGCAGAAGCACGATTGGAGGTGACTTGAACGCATATCCTATGGCTCTGAACATTATGATACAAGGGGTTGTGCCTGTTTTTCCCCTCACAATTTTGTCAGAATGTACCTATGCCCTTGACGTCAACAAACCCGAACGCGATAGTCGTCGGGGGTTGCTGGACTCATCACTGAAGGCCGGCCGCGGTGGCCGAGGGGACTGAGGCGCTCCAGTCACGGTCTGCACGGCCACTACGGTCGGGGGTTCGAATCTCCCCTCGGGCATGGATATTTGTGCCATCCTTAGTATTAGCTAGTTCATAAGTAATTTGTAAGTTAAACATCACTGAACATAATGTAATGCAACTCAGCCTCTTCCCATGACTCCCGGTGCTGTTGTTCTAGTGTCAATAGTAACCGAAAAAAAATGTTCAAATGTTTGTTAAGCTTAAGGGACTTAACTACGGGGTCATCAGTCCCTAAGCTTACAAACTACTTATGAACTACCTACAACTAAGGACGGCACAAATATCCATGCTCGAGGGGGGATTCGAACCCCCGACCGTAGTGGCCATGCAGACCGTGACTGAGGCGCCTCAGTCCCCGCGGCCACCACGGCCGGCATAGTAACCGACACATGGGGCTGTATGACACCAAGCCACCAGATGCGAGTCGTCGAGTTTAATAACAACAGCTGACAGTTGCACACACGATGCAGTATGTTTACAAAGCATGGAAACGTCATATTTACGTTATTAGAATTTGTATAGACTTTGGAAGTCTTTAAGCGTTTGCTAAGAATTTATAGGTGCATTTTTGTTGTTTTACTTTACACACACACACACACACACACACACACACACACACACATATTAATTTTGTAGTTTTTTCGTTAATTTTTATATTTTCCTAAGTTCCGTTTATGTTTCCAGAGAGTGCATAGGCATCTGCTTGCGTTAGTTACAGGAATTAGAAAGGTTATACAGATTCTAATAACGTAAATATGACGTTTACATGCTTTGTAAATATACATCATGGCTACAACTGTCAAAATACCAAATCAAAATTAAAAATACCAACCAATTTTGACAGTTAATAATAGACAGACCATCTAGACGAAATAAAAGCTTAATTCTGGTAGGAGGTACCCACATAAGAGTTTACTGTTATACAAAAAAAAACTTGATTTCAGCAGTAAAATTAGAAAAAGATCCGTGTGAACTACCGGCTACTCTCTGCTGCAAAACCTTGTTCCCTGGCCCAAATTGAGAACTGACTTGGTTCAAATTACTCTAACAACAGGAAGTTAAAGATACAGTGGCCACTATACATAGCAGGTCACACGAAATTACACGCAGGCATTTATAAATAAGCTACCACAATTAAAGTTACTTCATAAAGGTGGCTAAGAAAAACATTTTTGGCGCAACGGAACTTAAACATAAAAAATTGCATCTGAGCTTGTTCTCAGCACTGGTGAAAAACAATATTAATAAAAGGGGAAAGGTGCTCGAAAACTACAGTTTATACGCAAATCAAAATTATACTAAAATTAACTTTACATGTTCTAATACTGACGATGCCCAGCAATGAATTTTACATAAATTACACAGAACTTAACACTACTGGGGGGGGGGGGGGGAGGATTTACAAACAACACTCACTCGCTCACACACACGCAGTGCAACAGCGAAACTCACCAAAATCAGCAGAAGCAGGCGCTGCTATCGTAGGCGAAATTCAGCAAACCCGGAGGTACTATACAACACAATATAGAATAAAACTGCGAAGATGGCTCTGGTCTGTCGTGCCTGATTTGAGATGGTGCGTGAGTATAGAAAAGTTAAGTTGCATTAAATTAGACCGCGAGCAAACACGCTAACGGCTACACACGGCTACGTTCCATGATCGCACTCCACTGAAGGTGAAGTGGTTAAAAATCGGATTCATTACACAAAATCACGGCGGACTCTTTAAGCTGCAATCTGAGAGTAAACAATCTAGGCACTGGTTTTATGAGAAGTGGCGTTAATTCAGGTGAGTAGCTGTAAACCCCAGAAGTCGGAGTTCGGACCCACGTGGTTCCGAAAACCGATAAAAATGTATAAATTCAAATTCCGAAAATAAAGAAAATTAACTACGGCATGCAATCCCTAGAACTGCGTAGAATTTCATAAGGAAGTTACTGAAATGCAGCAACATGCGATTCGGAGCGTTCACTGAGACGGAAGAAGTCCAGTCTCAAAACCCGGAAAAGTGAAATAATTACAAGTCGGAAAAATAAAAACTACGGCATGCAACCCATAGAAATATTCAGAATTACATAAGGAAGCTAATGAAATGCAGCTACACGCTATAGGGAGCGATTACAGAGACGGATGACATCCAGCCTCAAAAAACCAGAAAAGTGAAATAATTACAAAGACGGAAAAGTGAGAATAAAATCTACGGCAAGCAACCCTTAGCAACACTTAGAATTTCATAAGCAAGCTATTGAAGGAGGTTGTACAAGGCTCGGAGAAAATTACTAACAAAGACTGAGTGCATACTACAAGTTCGGAGAAGAAACAGCAAAATTAAAATAGGCGGGGAGAGAAGATCGCGAAATGTTAGTGGAAATCAGAAGGATACACGCATAGTTACTTACCTGATGGGCATGGAACAAACAATAGTGGAAGCTGAAGGCTTTGTTCTAAGAACTAACCACGTGGAACACATATCACTCACGGAAGGCAACGATAAGAAACATTTTGCATGCACTGTTCAAAAATGAACATATCGTCTGTTAGAAATCGGGCCCCACAAAGCTAGAAAGAATTTACACACAGTTCGTACACCGCCAAATAATCACAAAAGGTTTGAATATACCAGGTCGTATTCAAACTGCAACTAGTAACACATACACCGCGTTTATCTGTTGGAAATCACTGGATTGAAAAACTAGAACACATTTCTGCAGACGATCGGAAAAAATATTTCGAAAAATGAATCTAAGTTAAAGAGTCTAATTTAAACATGCTAGTCAACGAATCGCTACCATCTCCGAGGACACAAGAGCAGAACCAACCTTACCTCACCATGATCCGAGCACCAAGCGAAGACCGAGCGGCCAGGAAACTGGCAAAACTCACTAAAAATGAGATGGTGGGGGAGACACTCACCCTGGAGAGGGCTCGTCGACTGGCTTGTAACCAAAGGATGTAGAAACCTCTTTGGTAGCATCAGCAGCAGGCGTTGGTAACGACTAACTATCGACTCTGAGCCAGAGAGAACCATGCAAAGCTTGCTATTACTACCCACATTCAGACAGCCAATAGATTTCGCACACCACTTAAAATTAAAATAAGTACTCATTCTCACAGGGACAATAATAAATTATTAAAATAACAAAATCCTAGCAATATTAACTAACATTCCAGAAACTAATATTTTAAAACATGAAATAAAAATGCTATTCCTCACGCCTTGAAAAGAGTGGAGTTCTAGTTTTAACAAAATGCTAATCTAGCGACATTAAATAAATTACAATTTTATAAAAAATATATGGAAGACGACAGACGGTCGTCTTTCAATATACGTAAGAGAATGTTAAGGTTTACTGTAAACGGCCGGTAACTTGATAATGTCAGTTTAAGCCGAAACGGGAACGTCGTGTTCAAATAAATAATATTACATAGCAGCGATTTGGTTAGTTATTGTTATTATATCATTTGCTAGCCTTTACTAAGCTGCGGACCGCATTGTTGTGGTTTTTGTTGTGTTCTTCAGTCCGCAGATTGGCTTGATGCGGCTCTCCATGCTACCCTGTTCTGTGCAAGCCTCTTCATCTGAGAATACGAACAGCAGCCCACATCCTTTTGAATCTAGTTACTGTATTCGTACCTCGGTCTCCCTCTACGATTGTTACTCCACACACTTCCTTACAGTGCTACGTTGACCATTCCTTGACGTCTCAGAATCCCACCAACCTATCCCTTGTCTTAGGATATGCCAGGAACTCCTTTTCTCCCCAATTCTGTTGAGCACCACCCCATTAGTTACGTGGTGAATACATCCTTCGTATGTAGCACCACATTTCGAAAACTTATTGTCTCATCTCCTTATCGTCCACGTTTCACTCCCATACAATGCTACGCTCCAGACAATTCCTTTCAGAAAGGGCTTCCTAACATTTAAACTAATATTGGATGTCAAGAAATTTCGCTTCTTCAGAAACGTTTTTCTTCCCTTAGCCATTCTGCATTATATATATATATATATATATATATATGCAGAATGGCTAAGGGAAGAAAAACGTTTCTGAAGAAGCGAAATTTCTTGACATCCAATATTAGTTTAAATGTTAGGAAGCCCTTTCTGAAAGGAATTGTCTGGAGCGTAGCATTGTATGGGAGTGAAACGTGGACGATATATATATATATATATATATATATATATATATATATATATATATATATATATTTACTTCGACCATCAGAAGTTATCTTGCTACCAAAGTAACAAAACTCATCTATTACTTTTGTTGTATCATTACCCAATCGAATTCCTTCAGTATCACCTGATTTTCTGACGCTACATTCCATTACTCTCGTTTTACTCTTCTTAATGTTTATATCTTCCAGGTCTATTGCTTCTCTGACGGAATTACTGTGTCATCAGCTAACCGCAAGGTTTTCATTCCCCCTCTCTGTACTTTAATTCCCTCTCCAAATTTCTACTTGCATTCCTTCACACTTTGTTCAGCGTACAGATTGAAAAACATTGGGGAAAGGCTACAACCCTGTATAACCCTTCCCAACCAACGCGATCCTTTCATGCCCTTCGACTCTGATAATTGCTCTCTGGTTTTTGTACAAGTTGAATATAACACTTCGCTCCCTGTATTTTACCCTTGCTACATTGAGAATTTGAAAGAGTGTATTCCAGTCTTGTCAAAAGCTTTCTCCATATCCAGAAATGATAAAAACGTAGGTTTCCCTTTCCTTAAACCTATCTTCTACGATACGTTTTAATGTGAGTACTGCGTCGCGTGTTCCTACATTTGTCCTAAATTGAAACTGATCTTCCCCAAGGTCGGATTCCACCTGTTTTTCCATTCGTCTGTAAATAATTCGTGTTAGTATTTTGCAACCATGACTTGTTAAACTGATAGTTATGTAATTTTCACATTTGTGCGGGCCGTGTGTAATATAAAATCACGGGAGATTGTTGGGGCTACTATGTTCACAGATTGAAGGTGCCGAAGTCGTGGATTCCCGCGTTACTTCACGTCGAATTCTTCCTCAGCGTGGTGTTTCTTGACTGGCCCGAACCTGCACTACGTGACTGGGTGCCCTCATATAGCCACTGATTCCAAAATCGGGTCCCTGTGACATCTCAATGGACCACTTGTCTGGCAATTGCACGATAGCACTACCCCACTTCACGAAGATCAACGATGAGGCCTCTGTCAAATACCTTCACTTGGTGGATGGTCTGCCTAACGCGTCTGGGAAGCATCACGGGTGTTTCGTATCGTACGCAAACACACGGGTCTAGCCAGGAGGTGGTTTCTAGGGTTCAAACCCTTCCTGAAATGTTGACAAAACTAACAAAAACTGGCACCATTTTGTATCAGGACAAAGCTCGTCTACATTTTGCCAAGGCTGAGAAGCCCTTAGACAAGGTCTACACAGTTCCGATTTGCCTTCTATGTGACTTCCATATGAGCCTGAAAAGAGATGTTCATGACCATGGGTATGTATCTGGCGAAGAGGTGTACACTTGAGTAACAATCATGGCCCTGTACGTAACTGCAAACATTTGAGTATGGAGAATTGACCGTATTGTTAGTCACATATTACAATGTCAGTAAGCAGTATTTATTGATGTTCCTATCTAAAAGAATCTAGGTTCCTGTCTATTCAAACAGTAATTGTACACTTTTTTTGTCAACTTGCACGCATGGCAAAAAATTGAGTGCGTCTCCGATCAAGCTCCAGTCACTGCCTTTCTGATTGCAATCCGAATTTCGATCCGAATTTTCTTATCTTCATGATATGATTAGCCTTGTTCCTATTTTGGACAATAAGTAGATTTTTAAAAAGTTAACTAATTTTGTATCTAAACCCTGATGACTCTCTTGTATACAGTCCATTGGAATAAAATATAATATTTACAGTATTAGTGCCGTTTGCAGTTCTATTACGAGTTCGCGTTATTGCAATGTTCATTCATTGAAATCCCCTCCCGAAATCATATCGTGGATACGCAAACACCTTGCTTCACTGTTTCACTCATAGAATTTGATTAGATCAACTTCGCAATAATAGGTTAGTCACACAACTAACGTACTCTGGGGGGCTTTCTGCACATTACAGAGCCGTATAAATTTATTCAGAGTGTGATGTGTGTTTGTTTCATATATTACCGTTTTTCAACAATTTTTAACTAATTTTTATTTTTGCCGATTACAGAGCCATCCATCATGAAACGATAAAAATGTTTCATTCTCCGAGAATCTAAATCTGCAAAAAATAAAAAAAGGGGCGGGGGATCATATATAGAATTTAATGTCACCCCCCTCCCGCTGGGACTATGCATCTGTATGTTAATGGATGTCCCTCTTGAAAGTGAACAACTTTTATTGCAACTTTTTTCAATCCGATTTGTATTTTTCCAAATATCCTGAAAAAATGGCTCTTTTCTATGGGACTTAACTCCGGGGTCATCAGTCCATAAACTTACAAACTACTTATCTACTACCTTATACTACTATAAACTAACTTATACTAAAGACAACACAATCACCCATGCCCGAGAGAGGATTCGAAGCCCCGACGGGAAACGGCCTCGCACAACGGAGCATAGCGCCTCAAGGCGCTCGGCCACTCCACCGTGGCCAAAGTGCCTCACCCTGTATATTATTGTGCAACTTTATGGAAATAATAACGCCGTTACCGTTCGTTATCTTTGAAATCATATGTTTGGGCGATATTTGTAAGCTCTCTGGACTTAAATCCGGCATCACCTATGGATCGTACGGCTGGTAATTTCGAAAGCAACTGCTACTTTTCCGTCAGCAGCTTCGGTGTATCCGTTATTTGATGTTCAGCAAGATAACGTACCTCAGAGGATCGTATGTTGTGCCGCCGGGTACACAACACGAACACGTCTGGCTCATGTCAGATGTTGAATGAATTCACGTTACAGCTGCTATCCTGACTTACCCCAGAGGATGTTCGAGAGCTGTCCTCAGCCGGCCGCGGTGGCCGAGGGGACTGAGGCGCGCCAGTCACGGTCTGTACGGCCACTACGGTCGGGGGTTCGAATCCCCCCTCGGGCATGGATATTTGTGCCGTCAGTAGTGTTAGCTAGTTCATAAGTAGTTTGTAAGTTTAGGGACTGATGACCCCGTAGTTAAGTCCTATAAGCTATACAAACATTTGAACATTTGAGCTGTCCTCATCAGCACGTTCTGAAATTCCCTCACCCAAAGAAACTTGTATATCATGGTTTGGCGAGAGCACAGTTCCCCAGAAACTACGAGTTATGAAGTCTGGCACAGAGCATGAAGATAAAACCCGACTGCTTTTTTTACTTTTTTATTATTTTTATTTTTTATTTATTTATTTCGCTCCCATAACATTTGTTTTAATACGCTACTAAATTTTGTAGACCGTTTCCGTCACTGTTCTGTAATAAAAAAAACGTTTATGGAACTAAGTTTGGCTCCATACCATGCGGGGTTAATGTCAATGGCGCTACAAGAGTCATCCTTTCTTCATTTTACAATACATACACAAAAGTTTCCTCTTGTTCCTGGTGTTGTAATTTTAACAGCCAATAGTCTACATATCATTCATTTCTCCTCGCTATTATTTTGTAGTGCAAAAGCATTATTCGCTAAATTAGACACAGTTGCTGTTCCTGTTAATAATGTTTTAATGTGGCGCGCGCCTATGGGTAGCATATTTTCAGGGCTTGCAAATGAAATTCGGTTCAGTTCGGAGCAATTAATTTGTGGCCTCGTGGAGTTTTCTAGTCGTGTCTCGACTGTCGCCCGCGGTTGTTATTCAGTTTTAAACAGGTAATTGCGTTATCGACATACGCATTAAAATTCATACTGCTACCTCCGCAACTATACTCCCACCGCCAACGAACACGATAGCAGCATCATATAACGACTCCTCCTCTGTAGGAAATGCTGCAGGAGGTATACTGCATAACAGTCGTCAGCAACAGCTTATAAGACTCCCAAGCAATACAAATAAATATACCGGATGATCAAAAACGCAGAATAAATTTGAAAAATCAATAACTCACGGAATAATGGAGATAAAGAGGTAAAAATTGACACACATGCTTGGAATGACATTGGGTTTTATTAGAACCGAAAAAAAGTTCAAAATATGTCCGACAGATGGCGCGTGATTCTGCTTTTGTAAGTGCTACCGTGACCGGTGAGAGGTACGCCGATATGTTACAGAATCGCATCATCCCTAGCCTGGCTGATAAACACCTGCTGGAACGTACCATAATGGCGCTCCACCCTATATTGCTAGACGCGTGAAAGATCTCATGTGCGTCGTTTGGTGATCATCGTGTGCTCAGCCGCCACTTTCGTCATGCTTGGCCTCCCAGGTCCCCAGACCTCAGTCCGTGCGATTATTGACTTTGGTGTTACCTAAAGTCGCAAGTGTATCGTGATCGACCGACATCTCTAGGGATGCTGAAAGGCAACATCCGACGCCAATGCGTCACCATAACTCCGAAAATGCTTTACAGTGCTGTTCACAACATTATAAATCCACTACAGCTATCGTTGAGGAATGATAGCGAACATCATCTTTGCTTTGTCTTAATTTGTTATACTAATTATTGCTTTTCTGATCAGATAAAGCGCCATCTGTGGGACATTTTTTGTTTTAATAAAACCCCATGTCATTCCAAGCATGTGTGTCAATTTTGACCTCTCTATCTACATTGTTCCCTGAGTTATTAAGTTTTCAAATTTATACTGACTTTTTGATCACCCAGTATATTCAGGTTTTAAAAATAATGTTCAAGTGTTTGTTAAGCTTATGGGACTTAATTGCGGAGTCATCTGGCCCTAAACTTACAAACTACTTATAAACTAACTTACACTAAATACAGCGCAAACATTCATGGCTGATGGAGGATTCGAACCTCTGATGCGAGAGGCCACGCGATCCGCGACGTGGCGCTCCAGACCGCCCGGCTACTCCCGCGCGGCGTGTGTCAGCTCTACATTGACCAAAATGCACAATAAAAACTATTAGTACTGCCTTTCCCTTATAACACAAACGCAATTCATTTTGCACGCATACAACCAGATTTAATGATACGAATCCTCTGACAACAACACGCTTTACTGCTGATGAAATCCCACCAATTGCTTTTCCCAGCTTGGTAGTAGGAATCAACGCCCAGTTAGAGACTTGCGCTTCATGGACGTGATAAAAGCGCAACTATATTTTTAATAGGCTGACGCTTCTCCCAGCTGTATCAGTTCTATTAATATCCTACTACACATCGTTGACCACTTCCGTCACTGTCATATAAAAAACTTTTATGGAACAATCTTAATTCCCTAATGCAGTAAAGCGTAGATGTTAACTCTGTTCACAGGCCCTTGTCGGTACTTCAGTACTGAGCGACTGTTAGTTATTTATATAAATTTCAAATCTCAGTCTTTCCTTTCTCTAACAGCTCGACGGAACACCTGAATCATTCCGTTTTCGATCTGATTTCTCATATTTTACTATGATGATCATGTTGTGACCGCTTCTCAGCATCATATTAATTTAAATAAAATAACGACTTGCACTTCATTCACTTTAATCAGGTTAATCCGAAGAACAAAGATATGAGAATAATAAACAACAGAAAATATATCAGTATAAAAGATTAATTAAAGTTCAACATTTATGATAATCTTTGTCGTCGTCCGTCTGCACTGTACGTCATTCAGATCCATATCAATTTTGCTGTTCCCACACAGCCCCCTTCCGGTAGAGCGGAGCCCCAGGTATTCGTGGAAATTTGTAATGAATTTTCCGCCCTGTTCTTGTATACCGCAGTGTTTGATTTCCTTCACTGTGAATGTCATGTTCCGAGTGCTGTTCTTTATTTGTTGTTCTGGGCATCTTCTATGTTGTCCAACTAAAGGTAGTTGATTGTCTTTTGTCTCTTCTTTTGACATTTCTTCTTTCATAATGTGAGCAGGTTTTACCCTTTCAATGGACACCGTAACTTGTTTATCCTGTATTTGCAATTTCATTGTACCGATATGTCGATTGTGCTGTAGTAGCTTGTATGGGCGTGTATATGGTGGCTGCAATGGGGCTCTCACTGCGTCAGTTCTTAGCATTAAATGCGCACACTCATTCAAATCACGGTGTACAAATGGATTGTCATTTCTATGTTTAATCGGTGACTGGGGCCTTACTTCTGCTAATTGAGTCCTTAGTCTTTTTAATAAGTAGGGTAAGTTAGTCCGTTGTTTTCGTTCTTCAAAAAATTCACTAGGGAGTCGCAAGGTTTCCCAGTACACCAGTTCAGCAGTAGACTCCCCTGAGTCCGAGTTGAAAGCTGTGCGAAGGTCCAATAATACTAGCGGAAAGGCTGTTGACCGGCTTTCTTTGTGGCACATCAAAGCACTTTTCAAAGTCCGGTGCCATCGTTCCACCATACCATTACTTTCCGGGTGGTATCTAGTTGTACGATGACGCCGGAACCCACAAATGATTGCCAGTTCGAGGAACAATTCTGACTCAAATTGTCTGCCTTCGTCAGTGGTGCCACGTACCAAGCACCCAAATCGTGCTATCCATGAGGACAAAAAGTTTCGACTAATTGCTTCTGCTGATATATCTTGTAGTGGAATTGCCTCTTCCCACCTTGTACATTAATCAATTAGTGTAAGACATGGGTAGCGGACCGACTAAATCGATGTGTACATGTTCAGAACAACCAGATGGTTCTTCAAAATGTCCCAATGGTTTCTTTGTATGACATCCAACCTTACAACGGTGACAAAAAAAAGGTACGTCAGTGTTCACTTTCGATAATCTCTTTTAATTTGCGGCCAACAAAACGATCAGTTAGCAATTTGATACCTGCCTTTTGTCCTGTATGAGCCAGATTATGTATACTGTCAAACACTTCGCTCCTTAACCTCTCGGATATAAAATGTCTAGGTTTACCTTGAGAAACGTCACACGAAATTGTAATTATTGCACCTTCAGGTCCCACTTCTTGAAGTTTCAGTCCTGTGGAGGGGTTCTGCCAAAAAGTATGAAGTTGTGCATCTTGCTTTTGTTCTCTTTCTAATCTGTGATAATCTACACTTTTTGTTATCATGGCGATTCGTGAAAAATAGTCGGCGACAACATTTTCTGCTCCTTTAACATGACATATGTTGGTCGTGAACTGAATTATGTAGCCGCGGTGGCGTAGCCGAGCCAGCCGGGAGCCGTGGCTCAGCGCACCCGGTCAGAGGGCTCAATGCCCTCTGTAATAAAAGAGCTGAGCCAAGAACAAATCCAACAAGAACGAACAAACATGATCAATGTCCGCAACGAACAGAACTACCCATACAGAGAAAAGAAAAAAGCGGTCTAAAGCGTCTCGCTGCGGAGCGCGCGGTTGCTCGCCGTTTAGGTTCGGCTCCTCCCTGGGGCATGGGTGTGTGTGTTTGTCCTTAGGTTAGTTTACCTAGGTTTAACTAGTTTGTAAGCTACGGACTGATGACCACGCAGTTTGGTCCGACAGAATTACAAACATTTGAACATTTTTGAATTATGTACTCCAGATGACGAAATTGTCTAGGTGCCAATCTGTATGCTTAGAGAAAGCAAACGTGAGTTATTTATGATCTGTTAACACAGTAAACGGTCTGGCTTCTATGTAAGGTCGGAAATTTTTTATTGATTCGTATAGTGCTAACAATTCACGATCGTATGCGCTCCAGTTTCTTTGAGTCTTAGTAAGTTTCTTCGGAAAAAAAATAAAAAAAAAAAATTAAAAAAATAAAACTAACGGTTGTAAATTTCCGTTTACTTGCTGATCCAGCGCCCCTCCGATCGCTTCTTGACTCGCGTCTACTACTAGAGATAGTTTTACATTTCTCACAGGGTGGGTCAACAGTATAGCTTGCCAATTATTGTGGTGCTTGTAAAGCGGCCATCCCTGGTAAATGATGACGGTAAACATTTATTACGCCAAGGATCTTGTGTAATTGTCGCAAATCTTGTGGTGGGGGCATCTTCTGTATTTGGTCAACTTTCTCATCCAACGGACGTATGCCAGCAGCCGAGAGAATATGACCTAAATACGTAACATTATCTCTTCGTAATGTGCACTTATCTTCAATTACAATGATTGCATATATGTTTAGTCTGACAAAGACTGCTTTAAGATGCTTTTCGTGAAATTCTGGCGTCGTCGAAAACACCATAATGTCATCTAGATATGCAAAAGTGAAGTTTAACACTCGTAACACCTCGTCGATAAATCTTTTCCATGTTTGGGCTGCATTTTTAGTACGAATGGCATGCGCAAAAATTCAGAAAGGCCACAAGGTGTTGTAAATGCAGTCTTAGGTACGTTCACTTCAGCTACCGGTATCTGATGATACGCTTTTTGACAGTCAATAACATAGAAGAAATTCAATCCTGCTGGTACGTTCGTAAAATCACGAATGTTTGGTATCGGTTATCGATCGGGAATTGTTCGTGCGTTTAATCTACATCTATATATAAAAGGCTTGTGTGTGTACGTGCTGACAGACTTTTCTCCATGACCACATACAGCCACCCACTCGTGGTTGTGGTTGTAGATAGCCCTTGGTCTAATGATGTTAGTAAAGGAGTTTGGTCGCGGTGCGTGGCAGTGGGTGAGTGTGACGAGCAAAAGTTCGAAAAATATGCAATAAATACTCTTAGAAAGAGCTATATATTCTGTGACTTACGAACTTTACGGCACGAGTCAAAATCTGTTTATTTTTTCATGCGGTCTTTTCAGACTTTAATAACGACGAGGAAAATCAAATACGCAATTTTTTAAATAGATCACATGTTTCTGTCAACCACACATTACCGACTATGAACAGAGACACAAAACAAAGATAAAAATCCAGATAGACTCAAAGATAAAAATACTCGTGGAACAATGATCACTGTCGTGGAAGAGTGCTGGAAACACAGACAAACATGAATGGATGTCTCTTAGGCCATATATATTGATATGCCTGTGCCAGTAAGCTCACTGGTCTGTGCTAATCAGTGATCTCTGATACATATGGCCGCGACACACTTGATATCGTTTGACAGCTGGGTCTTCTATGCGACGTAGTCCTACTCATATCCCGGCGGCCTCCTGTGATAATGTTGGCAACAGATGTTGAATAACGAGAATCATGTGACATCGTCATAAGCCAATCGCGTGACACGCAAATATTTTGTCGTGAAATCAAGCATACAGCAGGAACAGCAGTATTTATCTACACTCTATGTGGTTCGAACATCTTTGCAACGATTTTATATCGTGTTATTCATGTTGCCAACATAAAAACACGAGGCCGCCAGGGTAGAAAGTAAAATTTTACCGAATCAGATACATCCGTTGTTGTCACATCTCATTATGACCAGCACTTTCACGCGAAACTCTTTTGTATAAAGTCTCATGATTCACACAGTCTTACAATTCATTCCAAATTCCTATTCAAGAAGATGTTTGTGAAAACTGTTACAAATCAATATTCGCACTTATGGAATATCGTTTTCAGAAATGTAGTTTGCCAGCCGCTTTCGACGGGCATATAAGCTAGTTCTCTATAATCTCCACACGGCCTCTAACTACCATCTTTCTTTTTAACCATGTGTAAAGGTGAAGGCCAGGGTCTGACTGATCTCCTTATCACCCCTGTGTCTAACATACGATGAAACTCAGCCTTTGCATCCGTGAACTTATCTGGTTCTAATCTCCTCGGCCTGCAAGAAATTGGGCGGAGGGGGGGGGGGGGGAGCGGTATCGCGTTTATGCGATGCACTGTTTTGTGTGGTACTACATTTTGTACTGTAGCTGGTAGATATTTATTTTGATCTGCTTTAATCATTTAAACAGGTTTATATCCGTCAGCGCCGATTTTTCTTAGATAACCCGATACAAATTCTTCTCCTTTCCTAAGCTGAGCCGCCCGAATATCTGCACTGATGCTATTGGCATAAAGGCAATATGCTCCTAAAATATGCTCTGATACATCAGCTATAACAAATGTCCATTTACGAACTGCATTAAATCGTAGATTCAATACGTTTGTATTGGCTGTTTGCTGCTGTGAGACAAATCAACGGATGTTCCCTACTTGTTCTACTCGACTGCACAGGCATGGTATTTACATCAGATCCAGTATCTACAAGATAATAACATGAAGTATTTACACCCTGAACGTAGAGCCGTCTGGACAAAGGTAAAAAAGAAGTGTCTGTACTTCCATGTTACGCGCGGAGCTTGCGTAATTGTAAGCAGGTGTACATTTAGCTGCTCGCTCACCAAACCTCCGGTGGTACCAACACAGTTGGTCGATCTTCTCCTCCGTCTCGTACGCGTGTGTCCTTCCCAGTTATCTTGTTTTTCTAGTCCACCTAATTGTTTTTTCAACTGTAGAAAATGAGATCTTATCGTGTGTTTACGTTCCTTGCTGATTGATGCCGCCTCAAAGTGATCCGTCACTGATATTGCTTCCATCGCCCCAAATGTATCTGTTGTCTTAATCGTTGCGAAAACTCTGTCGTCTAATCGAAGAACGTGGATCATATCTTGACCGTCGTCTGCCGCTACTGCTGCTCTGAATGCCGGTGGAAGCTGCGACGTCCAAACGTAATGAAGCGTAACTTTTGGAAAGTCTTCCTCTGTTACTATACTTCTTAAATGTCGCCCGAATTCTACAGAGATCTATCGCCTCGACGTTCGTTTCTTAACACTTGATGTATCCGTTGATCCAGAGGTTTGCTGAGTCGGTTTATTAACAACTGCTTAAGGTGAGTATATTGATGCGTCGACGGAGGGCTTTTAAATGCGTCTTCAACTATTGCCGCAAGTCTGTAGTCCAAATCATTAACTGCTATCGCAAACTTTTCGCTATCGTCCGTAATTCACCAAAGAAGACGAAGTGAACACTCCAGTATTCAATCCAAGAACAGATGCCAGCATGCGAAACTTAGAAGTAGATGTTCCTGGAGTAGTAAAACAACTTAAGTCACTAAACAAAAACAAATCTTCCGGGCCAGATTGTATACCAACTAGATTCCTCTCAGAATATGCTGATGCAATAGCTCCGTACTTAGCTATAATTTACAACCGATCACTCAGCGAAAGATCTGTACCCAAAGACTGGAAAGTTGCCGAAGTTACTCCAATATTCAAGAAAGGCAATAGGAGTGATCCCCAAAATTACAGGCCTATCTCACTGACGTCGATTTGCAGTAGGATTTTGGAACATATACTTTGTTCGAATATTATGAACTACCTCTAAGAGGACGACCTATAAACCAATAGTCAACACGGATTCAGAAAGTATCGCTCTTGCGAAACACAGCTTGCCATTTATTCACATGAAGTGTTAAGTGCCAACGACAAGGGATCTCAAATCGATTCCATATTTCTGGATTTCAGGAAGGCTTTTGACGCTGTACTCCACAAGCGGCTTCTAATGAAATTGCGTGCTTATGGAATATCTTCCCAATTGTGCGATTGGATTCACGATTTCCTATCAGAAAGGACACAGTTCGCTGTAATTGACGGTAAGTCATCGAGTAAAACAGAAGTGATATCTTGCGTTCCACAGGGAAGCGTTATAGGTCCCCTACTCTTCCTCGTGTTTATAAACGATTTAGGAGATAATCTGAATAGCTCCCTTAGACTGTTCGTGGATGATGCTGTCGTTTATCGGTTAGTGAAGTCAGCAGAGGATCAAAAGCAACTGCAAAGCGATTTAGACAAAATTTCTACTTGGTGCGAAAATTGGCAATTGACACTAATTAAAGAAAAGTGTGAAGTAATACACATGACCACTAAAAGAAATCCACTGAACTTCAATTACGCGATAAATCAGTCAAACCTTAAGGTTGTAAACTCTACCAAATACCTAGGAGTTACAATTACGAACAACTTTGACTGGAGAGAACACATAGAAAATATTGTGGGGAAGGCGAACCAAAGGTTACGTTTCATTGGCAGAACGCTTCGAAGATGCACCAGCTTCACCAAAGAGACTGCCTACATCACACTTGTGCGTCCTCTCCTGGAGTACTGTTGCCCCTTGTGGGACCCTCACCAGGTGGGACTGACGGAAGATATTGAGAAGGTTCAGAGAAGGGCAGCTAGTTTTGTTTTATCACGTTAGGGGGGGAAAGCGTCACGGAAATGTTGCACGAATTGGGGTGGGAATCATTAAAAGAAAGACTTTATTCTTTGCGGCGTGATCTGTTTGCGAAGTTTCAATCACCGACTTTTACTTATGAATGTGAAAATATTTTGCTAGCACCCACCTACTTAGGGAGACATGACCATCCCAATAAAATAAGAGAAATCAGATCGAAAACGGAACGATTTAGGTGTTCTTTCTTCCCGCGCGCTATTAGAGAATGGAACGGTAGAGAATAGTTATGAAAGTGGTTAATGAACCCTCTGCCAGGCACTTAAATGTGGTTTGCAGAGTATCTATGTAGATGTAGATGTAGAATACCATTATGAAAAAACGCTAGATCCAACATCGAAAACCATAGCTCCCGGTTTGTCTGCAAGGAATTGCTGAGAGCATACTTTCATATGTGTTCGGAACCATTTTTTTTTTTAAAATCTTCTGCGCTGACTGTGCAATCTGCCGCGCGACTCTCGGAGGTTCGTTGGGGCGAATTACTCCGCTGTCGTCTCATTTCGTTACGTAAATCTTGCATTTGATTCTGTAACGTGTGTTGTAGCTGTGTTAAATCCAACACCTGGTTGTCACGTTCTACTCTACGTTGCGGCGAATTTACATCCTCCCGCGTATTTTCTTCCTCTTGTGCGTGTTCGTCAGTCTCTGGGGTCAAAACATTGAGGCCGCTTCTTAGCATCATATTAATTTAAATAAAATAACGACTTGCACCTCATTCACTTTAATCAGGTTAAGTTAATACAAAGAACAAAGGTAGGAGAATAACAAACAACAGAAATCATATCAGTATCAAAGAGTAATTAAAGTTCAACATTTATGATAATCTTTGGTGTCTTCCGTCTGCACTGTTCATCATTCAGATCCACATTAATCTTGCTGTTAACACAATGTCTCTATGTAGCTAGGTGCTAACAAAATATGTTCGCATTCGGAAGAGAAATTTCGTAAAAGAAATTTCGCAAATTAATCTCGCAGAAACGAATAACGCCTTCTTTTAAAAATATCCCCCCTCCAGACGTTCATCATTTCCGTGACACTCTCACCTATATCGCGATAATACAAAACGAGCTACCCTTCTCTGAACTATCTCTATATCCTCCGTCAGTCCCACTTAGTGGGGATCCCGCAATGCGCAGCAAAACTCCAAAATAAGACGTACAGGTGTAGTGTAATCAGTTTCTTTAGTAGAATTGTTGCATCTTCTAAGTGTTCTGCCAATCAAACGCAGCCTTTGCCTCGCCTTCCCTACAATATTTTCTATCCGTTATTTACCGTTTAAATTGTACGTAACTGTTATTCCTAGGTATTTAGTGGAATTTACGGTCTGTTGATTGGACTGATTTATTGCGTTAATGAAATTTAACACTTTGAAGACCGGCAGCTTACACTGTGGGTCCAGTGGTACGGCCATTTTTACCTAACGTTTATTTTAATTATATCGGTTAATGATAAAATTAGTAACAACAATCATAATTTCCCATCTCGGTTTCACAAAAAAATGTCAGAGACTGCAAAGGATCTGGAAGAGCAGTTGAATGGAATGGACAGTATCTTAAAAGGAAGATATAAGATGAACATTAACAAGAGTAAAAAGAGAGTCGTGAAACGTGGACGATAAGGAGTTCAGACAAGAAGATGATAGAAGCTTTCGAAATGTGGTGTTATAGACGAATGATGAAAATTAGATGGATAGATCACGAAACTAATGAGGAGGTGCTTAACCGAATTGGGGAGAAAAGAAGTTCCTGGCATATCCTGACTAAGAGAAGGGATAGATTGGTGGGACACATTCTGAGACATCAAGAAATCGTCAACTTAGAAGGAAGTGTGTGGGGTAAACATCGTAGAGGGAAACGAGGGACGAATACAGTAAGCAGATTTAAAACGTAACATCCAGAAGATGGCCGCTTGCAATAGTGGCCGAAACGTCGTTGAAGTATTTGATATATATTGACGATGCGGTCCAACACCCAGAAGAGTTTTATAAACAATGACAACGGCCGCGGAAGCCTTCGTTTACATCAAAAGGATGTAGGTTGCCGAACGTATTCTCAGATGAAGAGACTTGCCCAGAACAGGGCAGCGTGGAGAGCTGCATCAAACCAGCCTAGGGACTGAAGACCACAACAAGAACAACAACAACAACAAAATGCGTTTCCTAGTTATGTGCAAATTCGCAGGTAATTAGCTTATAAAATTTCTTTATCACTCAAAAAATGTGTCATGCTGGCCGTGATGGAGTAGCCGAGCGGTCTAAAGCGTCTCGCTGCGGAAAGCGCGGTTGCTCGCCGTGGAGGTTCGAGTCCTCCCTGGGGCATGGGTGTGTGTGTTTGTCCGTAGGTTAATAGTTTGTAAGCTACGGACTGATGACCACGCAGTTTGGTCCGATAGATTTACAAACATTTGAATTTTTTGTGACGTACTTGACTGGACAATAAACAAGAAACGGCATCAGTAACATGAACACTGATTCTCACGGCTACATCAATGCACAATGGCGCAGCATGTCGCGGGAGCTGCTATGTGTGTCTTGCCGTTTCTTTTGACGCAGTTCTAAAACTAGAACACAGAAGACAACAGCAGTCAAGGGACATAAGGCAGTCGTCCCACGCAAAACTACCACAGCAGATGGCCTGCTTCCGGACGGATAATAGGATGGGAGCGGCGTGCAACAGCCGCCCGACCTACACCAACGCCGTCTGTAGAGAAGGCCTCCGCGCTGGTGTGCCACGTTACTGGTTAGCCTAACGCACTAGATATACCGAGCTGAACAATCCGCCATATTGAATCCGAATCCGACGAGTGTTGTATGATTTGTGTGGCGAAGCGAAGTGAATCAGCGAATATTTTGTGGTTTCATTGTTTCACAGTGTGAAATGGTTGGTGAGCTGCTCCAAACTGCTCGAATAATAGAAGACATGCTCGCTAATACGTTTTACCGGTTTCCTTCAAAAATAGATCGGCATAAAAGGTGGCTTGTAAATTCCAGACGCCAAGTATGGGCGTCAAAATCGAGCAACTGTTTGACGTTAAGAAACAATTTTTTTTTTAATTTGTATTAGAAATAGTTATGCTGACAGGGAGGTAGTAATGAAAATATAAGTAAGCATTGTAAGCAATGGTTTAATTTTGCGACAGATTGTTAACATAACACGACACACGGTGTGTTAAAAGTAAGCTCCTTTTCATGATTTTATTTAGATCAACTAAGAAGTTATTCTAAGGACTGTTAATTGTATTTAAAGTGATGCATGAGTGCAACTGGCTTTACCCACCTAGAGGTTTTTAAATTACATTATATTACTTCATTGTTTTATTTAAATGTGACTCTCAACACGGTAATATGTAGTCCTAAGCCAAGCTGTGAACAGGATAATGAACTTCGCAAAGAATGCGAACAGGAAAGGAGTCGTATATGATAGGCATTAAATTCAAAACTTTGCATGCAACATTCACTTTATTTCTAAGTGCATGCTACCAGAGAGAATTTATTTAGTCGTTAACTAAGGAAAGCAGACGTTCTAAGTTATTAAACATATTTTTGACGTAAAATCTTTTCTGAAATATGGCGTGTGTAAAACATGCGAGACATTAGAAGGAGAAATACGGGAAGTACAGAATCGCAGTTTAACACCATTTTGTAACTGTTTTCGATTGCAACTCATAGTAACCGTAAACGTATGTAGACGTACCATTTATAAACCAGAAAATACGATAATTGTAACATATGTGGTAAATATTTAGAACGGGAGCATATGCCTTAATTTGGAATGTAAGTGAATGTATCACATCTGTAAATATCCATCTGATCACCAACTTTAATTTGCTTGCCTATGACAGTCAAATGTAAGCAAATAAATTTACTATGCTGAATTATTTTCTGCATTAGGGACGTATATTTAAAAGTCTTAAGAGCGTGTTAAATAGCATAAGTATTCCGTAGTCCTTAAATGCGCGCCTTCAACGTGGGATTCAAAATGGCGGATTGTTCTGCTTGTACTATACAGTGCTCTAGGTTAGCCGGTGCGAGGCGGTGGACTGCGCCCCATCGGCCAGCCAGTGAGCTACCGACTGCGGCCTACTCTGTGTGACGTGGCACACCAGCGCGGAGGCCTTCTCTACAGACGGTGTAGCCTACACTCGGACGCGGTCGTTTTGAAGCAGTTCCGTAGTCGTTTTGAAGCATTTGCTTGGGCTCGATCGCCAAAGTGTGGAAGTATTTCTTTCAGTGCTCATGTGGATTACTTCGCCCTTATCATTATTTAGGATCAATTTCCAGATTTTGCACCATACAGTTACTTTAACAAAATCTTTTTGTAGTTGCTATTAATCTTCTGGTGACTTTACTAACTGATAAATGACAGCATCATCCGCGAATAGACTAACAGAGCTGCTCACGTTGTCTTATAAACCGTTAATAAGTATAATGAACAGTAGGAACCCCATAACATTTCCCAGTGGAACGCTAAAGATGACTTTCCGTCAATTACTACATACTGTGTCTTTTCTGACAGGAAAGTATCAATCCAGTCGCACAAATGTGGCGCTATTCTATAAGCAAGATATTTTATTAGATGACGCTTGTCCGGTACAGTGACAAAAGTCTTCTGGAAAACTAGAAATAAGGTAAAGCAGTCAACAACCCCAAGATTGGTTTGAACACCATGGTGCTTTACTAGGCATTGTCCTTTTTGGAGGTGGTATGCCCTTGCCTTCCTCCGACCTAACTTACCCATCCAGGTATAGGGAGACCTACAGTTTAACGTGGGTTCCGAACCACGGTGCTACTCGCTATTTTTTCACATCAGCAACACTGCCATAGGGGAAAGAAGTGGAAAGTGACAGATAAAAATCCTAGAACCTGGCGGCGATCGAACTGACGACCTTTGGATTTGTAGTCTGGCACTCTACCACTGTGCAACCGAGCAAACAAGAAATAGGGAAGCGATTTGAGATCCCTTCTCGATAGCACTCAAAACTTCGTGTGATTTTCTCGTATATTTTGCAAGAACGATACTTTCTGAATCTGTGTTGACTATGAGTCAATAGGTCGTTCTCGTAGAGGTAGTTCATAACGTTGAAGAAAGTATGTGAAACTTTTGAGTTCATCTACTTATGCTATTAGGTTTATTGCAAATTTTGATGATAAATATCTCAGTAAATGTGCATACTAGATCTATTTCCATTCACTACTCTCATATGACATTACATTTCGGGGCAATTGAAAAATGTTCACATGTCTGTAAACCTGTTGGACCAAACTGCTACGGTCATCAGTCCCTACTCTTACAAAGTAAGAACAATACAGACACCCATGCTCGCGGGAGGACTCTAACCGCTGTCGTGAACGGCCGGTCAGTCCGTAGCTTGACGCCTCAGATCACGCGGCCATTCCGCGAGGCTTTGGGGTAATTCATCACTGAGTAAAAAGGTATTCATCGCACGAAAGCGTGCAACAAGAATAATAGCCGGTGTCCACCCAATCTCATCCTGCAGACATTTTTATTTAAGAAACTAGGGATCTTCATAGAAGCCTCTCAATGGTGGAGATATATATATTGGGTATAAATTTCTCAATAGATCTCGAAATAATTTCTTTGAATTTAGCCCACTTCTGATCCACACTCACATTGTTAGTTTCGAAAGCGTTAAATGAATTTTTATCGGTTTCTTTGAATAAATATAGTTTTCGTTTAATTTTTCTGAATTTGAGAAATTCGATATGTCTCGCTACGATAACTCTGTGTTTACTAATTCCTGTGTCTGTTTTGATGTTCTTTATTACCTACAGGCTATTTGTTGCCAGGAGGTCAAGAATTTTTCACAACCATTTACTGTTCTAGTGGATTCATGAACTAATTGCTCGAGATAGTTTTCGTAGAATGTGTACTATGTTTTTGACTTGCCTCCCGTTGTGAACATGTGTTTTTTTTTTCTTTTTTTTTTTTTTTTTTTTTGCCTGCACATAGTGGGACTGTCTGCTTTAATTTCGCAATAAATAAGCCACCACCTATTTTATTAAATCTATTATTTTCGAACACCATTTGTCCGTTTGTAAAAATTTCAGCTGGACTTATCTCTGGCTTTAGCCAGCTTTCACTACCTGTAATGATTAGAGCTTCGGTACTTTCTATTAGCGCTTGGAGCTTTGGTACTTTCCCTATACATATACGACTTTTTTTTTAATCTGTGTTCGTTCTATCTGCTACCTGTACCCCTTTAGACTAAAATCGCCCAGTCCTCGCCACACAGCCCCTGGTACCGTGCTATGGGTCCTGCTTACTGCTTGTAGTAGACGCCTGACCTATTCAGCTGAACCCGGAACCTCACCACCCGATGACGAAGTCAAGGAATCTGCAGCCTAAACAGTCTACAGGGTCTGATTCATACCCTCCACTCGGTTTTGTAACAGAGGTTCGCAGTCGGTCAAGTCAACTATGCTGTAGATGGTGAGTTATGTCTTCATCTTGCATACAGGATTGGCAGTCTGTATCACTTCAGATAACCATTCAGAACCAGAGAGATTCTGTTTCGATCCAAAGCGGCACACATCGTTGGTACCGATTTGAGCCACCATTCATGGCTCTGGAACGACCCTTTCCACATCAAGAAAGACTCCACCCATTATGATATCATTGGTTGCGTTATGGAGAAACGTGGAACAAGCTCATCGCCCCCAACTGTTATGAGCTTACGTAACTTGGAGCCACTACTCTCAAATAGTTGTTCTTTTACAATAAGAAAACAGTCTGGAGCACATCATTTAAATTTATTGTTTACCGTTTTTTATTCTGGTGTAGACCATCGCCAGATTGAAAGTGGTGTGTCTACTTAGGCACACTTTCTTTGGGCCTTCATTTGTAGAATTGATTTATTAGAATTACTCTGTAAAATCTGCACTCCATGTCAGTTGGTACTCGAGTGCAAAGATGAAGCACCACAAATCAGGTTTAACTTCATTATATTTGGGTAGAGAATAGTATTGACCTGTGTTACCCATTGTTAGAGGAACGCACAAGAGCTCAATTTCAATTAATAATGTAGTGAAGAAAAATATAATGTCTACTAGTGCAGTTTACATTGTGCGGACGTTACTGCTAAGGCGACATGGATATATTTTAACAGAAAGATCCCACAACTTTACTAATATATGAAATTTATTACAAACAAATGGATGTTCAGAAGAACCGGGTGGTTACAAGTAAACTTTCCCTGCTTAACATGTTATAACGCGGAAAGAGTTTTCCGTACAAGTACCAAACTTGGCAGCATTAATGTCCAGAGTATGAGGTGCATAATTTCCATGCATCACAGTGCCACCTCCAATTCCAACTATGACCACCAGGTACCGTGGTCAGGCATCATGATTCATTAACACCTCACCAGTCGTAGTGCACAAGTTGGCGTGTCAACATGAGCTTAGGCAGAAGGAGTATGGTATTATTGGTGAGTATCGTATTATCAAAACAACAGTACTGCTGCAACTGCACTTTGAGAATATCGCCGGCTGAAGGGGTTTGAAAAGGTCCTCTTTCTCCACCAACCGTGCGGAGCATGATGAAGAAGTTCGAATCAACTGGCGAACCGAACGGCGCTCCAGTAAGGGGCAGTTAACTGGTTGCACCACGGTGGTTGATGATATCCCTAATCCTATGGTAGACAACACTGCGCGCAATTACCGATCTTCATGTAGTGCGCATGCTGTGCCACAACAGTGGCGCAACCTGTACGGAAAGTTCTTCGAATCATTCTCAAATGGAATCCGTACACGATATCGTACAGCAGTTTGAACCACAGGGCGCACGATGTGTTGACTTCCCTCTCCACTTTCTCGCAAGGAATGAAGTTAATGCCTTCATCCTGTAGACAAACAGCCAGACGAAGCTCATTTTTCTCCATGTGAGATGAACAGAATTGCCGAGGTCGGGATCTTCACCTCCAGTCACTGTGCATGAAGTTCCTCTTATGGTGAATGTATCATTGTGTGGGTTGGCCAACGACTATGTTCATTATTGGCCCACTGGTTTTTAAATAGGTTGGCTCTCAGGGACCATAAACGTGCGGTGTGGCCGGCCGCGGTGGCCGAGGGGACTGAGGCGCTTCAGTCACGGTCTGCACGGCCACTACGGTCGGGGGTTCGAATCCCCCCTCGGGCATGCATATTTGTGCCGTCCTAGTTCGTATGTAGTTCATAAGTAGTTTGTAAGTTTAGGGACTGATAGCCCCGTAGTTGAGTCCCATAGGCTTTACAAACATTTGAACATTTTCGTGCAGTGTGACTGGTCACCGCCACTGCGGTATGCTTCGCCAGCATTTCGTGCCCACTCTACAGAAGAGAGAAGCCTTGGACTCAACAGTTTTCCTGCGAGATGGGATTCCATCGCACATCGCTCGTTAAGTTCAACTGCGTCTCCAATACACATTTGGAAACGATCGAATTATCACCGATGTCGGCCGGACGATCAAATGTTCAAATGTTTGTATAGCTTATGGGACTTAACTACGGGGTCATCAGTCCCTAAACTTACAAACTACTTATGAACTAGCTTACACTAAGGACGACACAAATATCCATGCCCGAGGGGGGATTCGAACCCCCGACCGTATTGACCGTGCAGACCGTGACTAGCGCGCCTCAGTCCCCTCGGCCACCGAGGCGGCGGCCGGACGATCATCGTATTTCACGTGCCGCGCAGTAATGGCCATGCTGTTTAACCCTAGAGCAGTCGCGCATTTTCATGGTGCAGGAGCAGTCGCGCGGCGCAGTGAATGCGCCACGTACGTTGATTCAATTCTATTACACTTTTCACATGAACTCATGACAGTACTAATGTTTATAGTTAATTTTCTAAAAGGTAGATGTACTATCACTCACTGAGGTATTAATAGTATTGAAATATTACACATTTGTGGATAATTAGTACGAATTTATTTCAACACCACAATTCCAAACACTACATGTCTAATAAAGAAATATGTATATAATATTTATCATTTTCATTGCAAGAAAAAAAGGTCCCTTATTTAAAGTGACAGTTAATGACACTTCTTATTATAAACGTAAATGAAAATCTTCCAAAATGAAACGTATTGCAGCCAACTTATTAAATTTTCTTCTATCTGCTCTAGTTGTTTTATCATCAAACGAATACAACGTAGCAAGAACAGGAATCGCCTGTAGCTCATCACAACTCTTGCTTCCTGATCCATCGGTATTCCACATCTCCATTACATTCGTATGATTAGCTTTCTTTATTCCGAAAAGATAAAGTAAACCAAGTAGCGCCAGTGTTTCAGTTCTCGTCGTTTCTTTTTTATCTCTTTCTATTTGATAATCAGGTATGAGTTGAATGTATTTGTTTCTGTAATGTACAATTATATCAATCATTTCCATGATAATTATCTTACTGAATCCAGAAATCTCGGTTGTTACATCCCTAGCAATAGCCTTTGGTCCTGGAAATGTGTTTACAATATTTTTACTTCTGGCTTTGCTTGTAGCTGTGCTAACTACTTTCATCCACATAGTTGTTTTGTCCCTTTCCACGAACCAATCACCACTACAACCTGACTGACAGTTACTGTCTTCATTTTCATCAAACTCGTACTCTTGTTCACTTTCAGTGTTATGGCCACTTTGAGTAATTACCTCTTCTTCATCATCAGTGTCATCATCCGATATACTGCCTCCATCTTTCAAAAAATCTGGATCTTCATTCAAGAACCACTCGAGTTACTCGTTGGTTAAACGCTTCCTTGCCCTAAAGTAAAGTATTCTCATGAACACAGACCATAGGAATAACGTAACTGAAATACAACACTACGTTTGAGAAAGTAAAAAAAATACTTACACGACCAGTCGCACGGCGCACTGAGTGCGCCAGTTATGACAGCGCTTCACAAATTCTCCTGTTAAGAATTTCCTTGAGCACCGACAATTACCAGACTACACACACAACAATAGTGAGCATAACAGTGGAGGAATAGCTAGAGTTCCAAACGTCTCCATTGTTACCAATATAACGAACACCATGTCTATTTCAGCGCGACCACTCGAGTGTTAAGACGGCATGGGCGTAACTCGTCGATGGTTTGAGTCCACCCTCTGGCATAGGTGTTGTGTGTGTGTGTGTGTGTGTGTGTGTGTGTGTGTGTGTGTGTGTGTGTCTGTCTGTGTGTGTGTGTGTGTGTGTGTGTGTGTGTGTGTGTGTATGTGTGTGTGTGTGTGTGTGTGTGTGTGTTGTTCTTATGATAAGTTAGTTTAATTAGTTTGTAGGTCTAAGAACCGATGACCTCAGCAGTTTGGTCCCGTATATTTACAACCATGTAAACATTTTTCTCCCACTCCCTGTGATTTCTGGTTGTGTGGCTCATCTGAAGCGCAGCATATCAAGAAAGGTAGCCAGCATACCAACGGACGTGCTTCGCTCTGCTATACAGTATACAATTCTGCGCTTTCAGACTCTTCTGGAACTGATGGGCGCCATATTAAGACTCTTTCGTAGTAAGTGAATTATTTACATCATTTCTCCTCCCCATGTGCTTGACATTAATTTTTCCAAGTTTGGTACTCGTAACGTAATCAATTTCCGTGTTATGACGTGTTAAATAGGGAAAGTTCAATTATAACCACCTGATCCTATGACAGTGATTGTTGAGCACTTCTTTTTTTTCAAAAATAAGCGTTTTGGTTAACTGTCAGATTTAAATTTCATTAAAGGCTGTATATACTCGCAGGCGAATTGTATAAGTATTGCCCAGTATTCCCATAAAACGTCTCATTGATTTATATTACTTAGACGTTGATCTTCAGCTGTCTGGGCGTGTTAGCCATAGGTGTTTATATTTCATTTCTTGCCACATGTGTGCAACGAAATTATACTAAAATATGTATGCTCACAAACCTGCCTATTTAAATCGCATATTGTCGCAAGTTCATAACAAGAAGTAAGCAAGCCTTTTCAAATATAGAATGATAGAAATTCGATTGCCAAATTAAATAACGGCTGACAATGCAAAATCATGTGCAATGTTCTGGCACGCTGCAGTTCTATGCTCAGAGACAATAGTTATACAATCCACTGACATATATTACTAGACTGGCAATGCCGTATAAGTATCATTGGTGTCACTCACGTCTGGCAGCCATATTTCTATTCTATAGACGTATAAGCAATAGTGTGAGATATTACAGAAAACATACGTATAAATACGGATGAACTAACGCAACTACGCTGTCCTTACAGTCTTAACATAATGGTCAATTCTTGTGTTGTATATGGATGTAATTTTTCGTACAGAAAACGGAAGAAACATACAGTAATTAGTAGGCCTAGCATTAATGTGCTGCTTTTATTAACATGTTAATTTCATTTAACTTCGGCATTTCTTTCAGTATTATTGTCTTTATAAAAGAGGTATTTGTCATAGAGATGAGTTTCACAGAGCCCTGAAAGACCTAGGTCGGAACAAGGCCCCTGGAGAAGATGACATACCCTTAGAGCTACTAAAATCTCTGGGAGAGCCAGCCATGACAAAACTATTTGAACTGGTGTGTAGAATGTATGAGACAGGCGAAATACCCTCAGGCTTTAAGAAAAATGTAATAATCCCTATTCCAAAGAAATCAGGCGCAGAAAGGTATGAAAGCTACAGAACGATCAGTTTGATAAGTAATGGTTGCAAAATTTTAACACGAATTATCTACAGGAGAATGGAAAAGCTGGTAGAAGCTGACCTCGGGGAAGATCAGCTTGGATTCAGAAGGAACATAGGAACCCGGGAGGCAATACTCACTTTACGTCTTATCTTAGAAGATAGATTAAGGAAAGGCAAACCTACATTTTTAGCTTTTGTAGATTTGGAGAAAGCATTTGACAATGTTGACTGGAATACACTCTTTCAAATTCTGAAGTCGACAGGGGTAAAATACAGGGAAAGGAGAGTTATTTACAACTTGTACAAAAGACAGACCGCAGTTATTAGACTCGAAGGGCATGAAAGGGAAGCATTAGTTGGGAAGGGAGTAAGACAGGGTTGTAGCCTTTCTCCGATGTTATTCAATTTGTACATCGAGCAGACGGTGAAAGAAAGCAAGGAAAAATTTAGAATAGGGATTAAAGTTCAGGGGGAAGAAATAAAAACATTGCGTTTTGCTGATGACATTGTAATTCTGTCAGAGACAGCAAAGGACCTGGAAGAACAGTTGAATGGAATGGACAATGTGTTGAAGGGAGCATATAAAATGAACATTAACAAGAGCAAACCAAAACAAATGGAATGCGGTCTTAGAAAATCAGGCGATGCTGAAGGAATTAGATTAGGTAACGAAACAATGAAGGTGGTAGATGAATTTTGTTACTTGGGTAGTAAAATAACATGCGATGGTCGCAGTACAGAGGATATAAAATGCAGAATGGCAATGGGAAGAAAAGCATTTTTGAAAAAGAGAAATTTGCTAACATCGAATATTAATTTAAGTGTAAGGAAGTCTTTTCTGAAGGCATTTGTATGGAGTGTTGCCTTATACGGGAATGAAACATGGGCGATAAGCAGTGCGGACAGGAAGAGAATAGATGCTTTTGAAATGTGGTGCTACAGAAGAATGCTGAAGATTAGGTGGGTAGATCGCATAACTAATGAAGAGGTACTGAACAGAATTGGTGAGAAAAGGAATTTTTGGCATACCCTGACTAAAAGAAGGGATCGCTTGGTAGGACACATTCTTAGACATCGGGGAATCGTAAATTTAGCATTGGAGGTAAGTGTGTGGGGTAAAAATCGCAGAGGGAGACCAAGAGACGCGTATAGTAAGCATATTCAAGTGGATGTGGGTTGCCGTTCTTATGAGGAGATGAAAAGGCTTGCTCAGGATAGAGTAGGGTGGAGAGCTGCATCAAACCAGTCTCCGGACTGAAGACCACAACAACAACAATACGAACCTTTATTATTTTGAGTTTTCTTATGAAATGTACAGTGTGTTTTCATAAATACAGTAATCAGTTGAGTTATTTTGCTGTTTTAATTAACCTGTTTCGATCAACTTCGGTATTTCTTTCAATAGTATGACCTTTACAAATGTGCGATTTGTCGTGGATAAGACGTATCTTTATTCTTCTGAGAAGTTTTCCGATAACTACAGTTTGCCTAAATTGTATGTCACATACTCCTCTCATAACACGATTCTACAATATGTGTTAAATGAACTACTACGAAAGTATTAGTTCAAATGCAAAGCATGTTTCAAACAACTGATAAAGCTTACAACGTCAATTTTTGTGACAGGTCACAGTAGTGCCATACGGAAACTTTTTGACGTGAGGTGAAGCAAGATGACAGCGCCAGGATTCAGTCACAGAAGTAAGACTGCCAGTCTAGTAATACATGTCTGTGAGTACATCCAGGTTGCGTAGAGATCACTTTGCATTTCGCATCGTGTAGCGTGATCTTCCCAGATTTCTGTTTTAAATGATCCAAAATTAGTAACAGACACGATTCGCTATCAAAATACTGGCAACACACATTAGTGTACAAATTTAAGCAGAAATAACGTAAAAATTTCACTAGGACAAATTTCAACAAAACAAATGTTCAAATGTTTGTTAAGCTTAAGGGACTTAACAGCGGCGTCATCAGTCCCTAAACTTACAAACTACTTATGAACTACCTTATACTAAAGACAGCACAAACATCCATGCCCGAGGGGGGGGGGGATTCGAACCCCCGACCGTAGCGGCCGTGTAGACTGTGACTGGCGCACCGCAGACCGCTCGGTCACTGCGGCCGGCAGGGCAACTTCCGACATAACAGTTTGATCTTCTCAAAACTTAAATTTAAATAGAACACTTTTAACATTTAATCCAATGTTGACTTATGAAGCAGAGCTCAAGGTGCTGTCATTGTTGTTTCCACAGCTGTTTCCCTCCACATGTTGCCGCGGTGGGGTGACCGAGGGTTCTAAGGCGCCTTACTGCGGAAAGCCCGGTTGTTCGCCGTCGGAGTTTCAAGTCCTCCCTTGCCCATGGGTGTGTGAGTTGTACTTAGCATAAGTTTAAGTAGTTTGTAAGCCTAGTAACTGATAACCGCTGCAGTTAAGTCCCTTAGGTTTACAAACATTTGAATATTTTCTCTCCACATTTCAACATTGGAGTAAACCCGAAGATGTACCACACTCAGACAGAAACGGGTAGTCAATACATTTAAATGGTACGCTCTACACTGTTTTCGTTTTATCAATGACAAACAGAGCGCTGTTAGTTCTAAATGTTTCTGAAAATAAGTCCTTCGACTGGCATCGCTGGCTGAGTACAACCCAATCCTCCCAGCAAGGAAATATCCTTGGGAATACCATATGTGTTCGTTATATCATAACAAAATAAACCAGTGGCTTTGGTAATGTAAAAACGGACACATATCTGTATAATTATTTTAAACAAAAATGCGGGTACAAATGTGTAGCCGGCCGCGGTGGCCGAGGGGACAGGCGCTGCAATCACGGTCTGCATGGCCACTACGGTCGGGGGTTCTTATCCCCCCTCGGGCATGGATATTTGTGCCGTCCTTAGTTTTAGGTAGTTCATAAGTAGTTTGTAAGTTTAGGGACTGATGACGCCGTAGTTAAGTCCCATCATAATCTATACAAACATTTGAACATTTTGAATTTGAACAAATGTGTAACCTAATTTATGTTAATGAGATGGACTTATCAACTAGTCCCAACGATTTTATTACCACGACAATGAATTTAAAAAAAAGAAGAAGAAGAAGAAAAACTTGGCTGAAGAGTTTCATCACTTGATAATAGCCTAAGGTAGAAACCTGTTTGTGGAAATATTTCAGTCAAACGGCGGTGAATTCTTTTAAAAAGTCTTATATGACTGATGGCCAAGATGCATACAACATCCAATTTTTTTCGTTCGTCCGACGATTTAGAGAAAGAACAACAATGCGATCTTCCTCTGTGAAACAGCTTTCGATCAATACTGTTTGGTTACAGAGTGTCTCGACATATGGTTTCCATCCGTGTACTGATTTAACATCAAAACTTCAGCGGACATTCTGTCCTAATGTAGAAAATGAAGTATTCTGAATCAATGTGTCATTGTCTATTATATTAATTTTTCTGTCCAACTGGACTGTTCTAAAATTGAGTTTTGTCAATCAGAATTATTTAGTGACAATAAAATAAAATGAACATCAGAGGTCTAATTACTTCATTGAAATAAAACAATAATTGCTTCATTAAAACATTTTGTGTTGTGACTCTGCTATGTGCAAGAAAGTCATCAGCAATCTGACTGCATATCTTCGGACTCAATCCACAACTTTATTTAAATACATATTGTGATAGTACTAATCCTTTCCAATACACCCTAAAGCAGCTTTCAGATATGACGACCACTCTTCGTTGATGACGCCGTGCTGGGCTCCATTTGCCTGGGCTGTGTTTCATTTGATCCGATAATGTGTAATCATCCTTTTGTTCACTAGTTGATAGTGCGAGACTACGTCGAACGCCATCCAGAAGCAGAGCAGCAAGGTATCAATCTTCGCGCCTCTATAAACTATCTTTGGAGTCTCATGCACTAAAAGAGCTACCAGAATTTCGACAATTCTCCGTCCATGTTATTTCCACCAGAGACTTCGAAGTTCCCAATAGGCAATACCATCTCCTTGTAGGAATCATAAATCGACTGCGCCCTTAACAGTAAATGATCATGGCGAGGAAACCAATAAAATGGCGCCAGAACAAACGGCAATATCCTTAGGAGGAATCAGCAAAGTAACCGGAAGTAGCAAAGTAAGGAGACACGCTGAAATTAGTGTGGTGTCGCACAAATCTGAAGTGCGTGCCACGTACTTTCGCCGCGCGCCGCCATGCACGCACGGCGCGGCGTTCTTACGATGTCAGCCACGAGCGCCCTCTGCTACAACTCCGCTCGTGGCCACCACTGAACTCGATCGGCCACTTGGGAATCAGATAGGCACCAGTTAAGATTTGGGATTAGGACAGGCACTAGGACTCATCAGTAGGCAGGCCTCTACCTAGTTAACCTATGTCTCAGCAGTACATTTAGTTGGCAGTCATGAACTATGTCAAAGTTAAGTATCATATTTCTACGAAATATACAACTTGTTTTATCTAGCTTAATGTTTCGAGTTTCTGCTGTCCCACTGGCTGGTCACCTCCGTACCCGCACACGCGTGCATCCTACTTTCCTGTGTCGGTCTCTCTCCACTCGGTCACCAACACCCAGGACAACCCGGCGGAAACGAGACAAAAATTCGAATATTGGGACAGTGTTTATCATAATCAAATTTAAAAAGATAAAACAAGAGAGTAGGTAGCGGAGTTAACGTCTGAATACTGACAAAGTATGAGCAAATAAATTAGGTAATAACCACGAACTGCAGTTAAGTTCGTGAAATGCACTTCCAAACTATACATCCAAAACAAGAAATTAGATTTCAGATGTATAGTCAGTATTTATGTCGACACAATATGTAAGGTAGCTCACGGCATGCGACGTCGCAAAGGGTATTTTGATATGTAGACTTACGTGACTTTCGTCAAACGTGTAACTCTATATGGCGATGACTCTTGGCTCTGTCTTAGCCTGGAACGTAGCCAACTGCCCTAGAGGCATCGACACAGGTCCCACTTATCTTCCCCCTCCGCTCCAGCTCATCGATAAGGCGACACGGCAACCACCATGCACACCCTACTATCACCTTGTCACTACTGTACAAAAATGCTCTCTAAGGCATACTAAAAGTTTCCCTGGCTACAGTAAATCTCCTCGCTACACACGGTGGTTCTAGCCAAGCAATATGCAACGCCCAGAAGGACTCGAGATATTATAGCCTAATTTACTGGAGAGACAAAATGTACAAAGATCACATAACTGACAATACAGCCCCATTTGAAGTGAGTGTTGCGACCAGTCCTGCCTATAATCGCTGCTGCCCTTTCAGTATTGAATCAAAAAAGCTCTGAATGTTATAGAGCCGGCCGCGGTGGCCGAGGGGACTGAGGCGCTTCAGTCACGGTCTGTACGGCCACTACGGTCGGGGGTTCGAATCCCCCTCGGGCATGGATATTTGTGCCGTCATAGTTCGTAAGTAGTTTGTAAGTTTAGGGACTGATGACCCCGTAGTTGTCCCATAGACTATACAAACATTTGAACATTTTGAATGTTATAGAATATAAAGAGAGGTAATTAATTACAATTCGTGCCGTGGCCAGGATTCGAACCCGGGATCTCCTGCTTACTAGGCAAATACTTTGCCACTTTTTTTTTTTTTTTTTTTTTCATCTGGTAGATCTATGGTTCGCGGTCGTTCTCTCATTTTGATCGTGGTTTGTTCGTTGAAGGGTTGGCTCAGCTTTTTTATTACAGAGGGCGTTTAGCCCCCTGACCGGGCGCTTGAGCCACGGCGCCCTTTTTTTTTTTTTTTTTTTTTTTTTTTTTTTTTTTTTTTTTTTTTTTTTATACTTAAACCTAGGTAAACTAACCTAAGGACAACACACACACACACACATCCATGCCCCAGGGAGGACTCGAACCTCCACGGCGAGCAACCGCGCGCTCCGCAGCGAGACGCTTTAGACCGCTCGGCTACTCCACCGCGGCGTACTCAGCTAACAAAGCCTTACGGATAACTCGGCTACGCGGACTGTCTTAAATCACGTCTCTTTCCACAACACAACACCCTATGAAATACGTATCAAAGTTGGCAACGCTCTCCAATATTGGAATAGCACCCCAGCAATGAACGTGAATTGGATCAATCCCCCCTTTTCCTCAGGCAGAGGTGGTATAATCATCAACAATAATTCCATTCCCCGAGGAAAAGGCGATATTGTTCCCATTCACGTTCATTGCCAATACTGGAGACCCTTGGTAACTTTGATACTTATTTCATAAGGGAACACTGAGGTAGAATTAAAGTATGTGTTGTGGAGGCAGACATGCTGGAAGGCAGCGTAACTGCATTATCTGTAAGGCTTTGTTAGCTGAGCGGTTAAAACGTCTGCCTAGTAAGTGGGAGGTCTTGGGTTCGAATCTCGGCCGAAACACAAATATTAATTCATTGCCTCTCCTTATATTCAATATCTTTGATAACATGAGGCAATATACACTCCTGGAAAATGAAAAAAGAACACCATGAATTCATCGACCCACCAGAGGGAAATTTTATTGACACATTCTTGAGGTTGTATACAACACACTATCACACAGGCAGAGCCGTACGCACGTGAGTACAGTCACCAGGGCGTCCACAATGTTGGCGTTAGTACCGTGTATACCCTCCTTTTGTAGCAATGCAAGCTGTAATTATCTCATGGAAACAATCGTAGAGGTTCAGAAAGTGGCTATGTGGAATGGCCTGCCATGCAATTTCCACCTGGTGCCTCAGTTGGGCCAGATTTCGTGCCGCTCATGCAGACCGCCCAGCATGGCGTTTCATGCGGTTCCAAACATGCTCAATGGGGGAGAGATCTGGGATTCGTGATGGCCAGGATAGTTGACGTACACCTTGAAGAGCACGTTGGGTGCTACGGGATACATCTGGATCTGCATTGTCCTGCTGGAAAAGCATATCACATTGTTGGTGCGTGATTGGTAGCAAGACAGGTTAAATGATGGTATCAGTGCACCGTGCACTGTTCAACGTTCTCTAGACGATCACTAGAGGAGAATGGCGAGTGTGGAATATTGTGCACAATGATGCACGATCATGTTTGCCGTTAGAGTGTCCACCGCTCACGCTCCAACATCGTCCAGCCCACCTCCAATGGTGACATGGTAGGCTCTTATGAAGGGACGAATGATGTGTCGTCTGCAGTGATGCGAGTCGTCGCTACCTCAGTGCCAATGATGGTCGTACACGTTTGTGGTGTCGTGCAGGGGAGTGCGAAAATCTGGATTGTACGTGACAGAGGCAAAAGAGGCCGACACCTGGCATCATGGTGTAGGGCGCCATACCCTACACTGGACGATCTCCTCTGGTATTCGTATTGGTAAAATTGAACAGTACACGGTACATTGAAACCATCATTCAACCTGTCTTGTCACAATTCAAAAACCAACAAGGTGATGTGCTTTTCCAACAGGACAATGCACGTCCATACGTATCCTGTACAACTCAACGTGGTCTTCAAGGTGTACGTCAACTACCCTGCCCATCATTATCCCCAGATCTGTCCCCCTTTGAGCATGTCTGGGACCGGATGAAACGTAACCTTGGCGCGCCGTCTACACGACCGGCACGAGATGTGGTTCATCTGAGGCAACAGATGGAAATTGCATAGCAGGCCATATCGTAAGACTTCATTCGGCACCTCTGCAATCGTTTTCGTGAGAAAGTTGCACCCAGCAATGCAGCAAAAGGAGGGTATACACGATATTAGCGTCGACATTGTGCACGCTCTGGTGACTGTACTGACGTGCGTATGGATCTGAGAGCGTGATAGTGTGCTGTATACGTCCTCAAGAATGTGTCAATAAAATTTCGCTCTGCTGGGTTGACGAAATCATTGTGTTCTTTTTTCATTTTCCAGGAGTGTATATCTCACGGAATCTAATTGTTGGCTCTGAATGTGATGTTGCGGTATATCAATACATGCTGTTGCTGTATAATGCCAGTCGTTGCGTAACCACCGACCACACGTTTTCGATAGGTGAAAGGAGACCATGCATCAATACAGTCCGATGGGCGACGGAAAAGTGTTGACCACTGCGTGCCATGTATGATCGGGCGTTATCCTGTTGAAATGTCGTCGTCAGCAAGCTCTTTAGGTAGAGGGACAACAGGCTCCAACTCTTCAAAAATGTGGCGATGGCTGGATAGTGTACGCGTAATACGTATGAACTAGGGGGTTGCAGGAGAGGAATCCAATCATAATAGGGGATGCAGGACCCGTAATATGTGTAAGGCAAGAGTTCAAAAGTCTCAAAAGAAAGGAAGGAAGCTTAGGGTTTAATGTACCGTCGACAGCTTAATCATTTTGGGTATGGCTGCGGAAGAAAATCCATCTCCTTTCAAAGAGACTATTCGAGCATCAGCGTGATTTAGGGAAATCACAAAAAAAAACGTAAATATGGTTATCTATAGGTGGATTTTAACCCCCGTCCTCCAGAATGCGAGTCCAGTGTATTTCCACTGCGGCACTTCGCGTGGTTTCAACTGTTTCTTCTCACGGTATCTCCAAACTCCCATCTGACCATCGTGATAGTGCAGGAGAATCTGGATTTTTTGGAAAAAAGAAAATCGTTCCAATCCCAATCCCGCCTGCGTCATCACGCTGGTCGGGTTAGAGTGTAGAGACTCTGTGGTGAGAGTGCAGAACCGTTGCCTTCTGCATCGCCATACTCGTTACGCTTCAGTGGTCTTGTATTCCACTCCGGTGCTCTCTTACTGCACACTTCAGGAACACTAACCAGCACCACCGAAAGAGCGGCGTGCTTGTGCCACGTCACGCAGAGGTGGTCGCTATCACGTACCTGAGCGGCTGGCTGGTGGGGCACTACGCCATTCAAGTACGTGATAGCGACCTGCTTTGCGTGATGGGTCACAAGCGCACCGTGGCCTTCTCTTTCGGTGGTGTTGCACCAACCAGCCAGCTCTACATCTCTCATGTGTTGTCAACTTCAGCTATCAGTTCTCCGATTGAAGTGAATCTTCGTCCACCAAGAAAAATTTTCAGTTTTGGAAAGAAGGAAGTCTACTGCGGGTGTGGAAACAAGTCATTCCTTATTTCGTGAAATTTTGCCATGGGGACGGCACATGTGATCAAGCGCACATTGTCCAGACGGATAATGACTTTCTTCCTTGCTAAATCTGGCCTTTTTCGCGTATCTTTTGTTGCAGTTTGTCCAGAACGTTAGAATACTATTCTCCAGTAATTGTTCGCCCAGTGAGGAGAATCCCCATCACATCCCAGAACACTGATGCCATGACTTCCAGCCGAAAGAATTGTCTTTGATTTCTTTGCTGGCGGAGAATCAGTATGTTTCCATTGCTTTGACTGGGTATAGTAGTGCACCAGTTTTTCATCCAGCGTCAAAAGTCGCGGCATCAGTCTTGCAATTTTTTTTTCTTTTCTAATTTTTCAGTTAAAAATGTTATATACCCTTTCAAATGACATCTGGCTAGCGTGAACAGTTTCGATCACTTTCGATCGGCGATCCTCCATGACCATTTCGTGCACTTTTTTAAATGATATGTGGACTAGTGACACATCTTAGCCGACCACTGCGTGGATATTTATCTAAGATCTCTCGACCAAAATTTAAATTCATTTGTCCACTTGGCAACAGCTGAATATGAAGGAACAGAGTTCCCCACGTATTATGGTAATCGGCATGAATGTCTTTTGCTTTCATAGCTTTCTTTGCCAAGCACTTAATCACTGCTCGAAACTTGATTTTTTTTTCTTCGCAAACCACTACGCGGCAACAACAGAGCCACGTCACTGCCACATCTCTCTTGCAAGAGAACTGAATTGGCGCATGTTGGGCAACAGTCAAACGGATATCACGTGAACAACTCGTAACGCTAGCGCTGACCTCTCGTGGTCACTCTGATAACTTTTCAAATCACCCTCGTAGTTTCAATTACGTAAGTCTTTATACAACGAGTTATCTCTCGAATTAATTTGGCTGTGTTATATCCAGTTTTCAGTGTTGCACTGTGGACTGTCAGCAGTATATTATACCACCTAGATTGTGAAACTAGCACGTCAATTACATTTATTAATTACAAAGAATTTTTCATTTTCAATTAATAAAATTAAACAACTCAAGGGTTCAGGCGTAGAAATGTTATTAAGTAACAATAAATAAGTTTACTTCATAAATCTCATCGGTTTTATACCTCAAGAATTTATACAAGATGTTTACGTACTTCTGATTGGCACACTTTTAATCTTTACCCATATGTTTAAAATTAGTTTTTGATATCGTATTGAAACACCAAATAACGTTCCTTCTAAAGTCATTAATTAGAATAGCTTGGTTCACCATCATCTATTCAAGAGTCAGCAATCCCTGTGTTTCATTTTATCGTAAATCTTGAGTACCATACGCTGGCCACCTTCGCTATATCGGCAGGTTAGTCTTTCTGATTCTTCCCTATGTTTCTTGAATCTATTGCAGTGAGGTTGCAGTGTCGTTCACTTACTGTTCAATTCATTTTATCGTCTTCGTATGGATACTCTTCAGATATGGTAAACATGAAAGTAGTTTTCTGTTTCACTGCCATATGCTTAGCGTGCTGGATGTTGTATGTGGAGCAGACATAACTTGGAACTATTCTTCGTAGTTTTTTCTGTGGGGTAGGATGGTAAAAGATTTCTCTGTACACGTAAATGCAGCCCATTGATCATTCCGAAAATTTCCGCAGGTGGGAAAGCTAATAAACTTTCAATTAGACAGACGCTATGGAGCTAGCCCTCTAATCAGCAGTGGAAAGTACACGAAATTATAATAATAAACTCTGAAGTGAAAATGCAAGGGAGTTTAAGCTTAGATTACATGGTAAGTACTGTTAGAGTGATGTTGTTTTGGTCTGTGCACTCTTTAATCACATTGGGAACTCATGATCGGCAGAGGTAAGAGTACATCGGTAACGAAGGACCTCTTACTATCCCACATTTGATGTTTGGGGTTCATCTGGTTGGGGCAATACGAAATTTAGATGGGGTCGGATCATTGGATGGTATTCAACCTGTAATCGTCATTACATACATATACATGTTTTCGTGGCTCATATTGAGTTATGTGCACATCATGTAGTCGAGGATTGTGTGTAGCATTACAGTCAGATTGGTGCAACAATTATCACAGCTAGCCAGTAATGATAAATTCTGTGGTTGTGTTTCAAATTCAGTATGATATTATTTGATCACCCAATGCTAGTACGGTCTTGCACTCCTTATGCCATTCTAATTAACTGTATCAATGTTTGTGTGCGGTACTAGCTATATGACCATGCTTCGCATTGGAATTTCACGAATGGCTTCGCATTTTGTGAATTGTTTTTACCTCCGTCGGTACAAACTGCAAACCAGAAGATTCGTTTTCAAATCTCCGATGAAGCCTCTGATAGAAATTAAAACAACAAATAAATAGGTTTGAACTATGTTGCAACAGGGGAGCCGGCCGCGGTGGCCGACGGGACTGAGGCGCTCCAGTCACGGTCTGCACGGCAACTACGGTCGGGGGTTCGAATCCCCCCTCGGGCATGGATATTTGTGCCGTCCTTAGTGTTAGCTAGTTCATAAGTAGTTTGTAAGTTTAGGGACTGATGACCCCGTACTTAAGTCCCATAAGCTATACAAACGTTTGTTTTTTGTTTTTGCAACAGGAGAATTAAATGAGTCAACACCTCCAAAACAGAATGCAAGACTAATATCAGGGGGTACTTGTGTACACCAAATAGGATGTACGTACGTCTGGAGGTTCTTAGACTGTCATTGCGGGATCTGAGTTCTTAACATTGTGAGAAAAGTATAACACGTGGGAGACTGAACATGGATCTCCCGCTTTAAATCCAACATAGTGACCACATACACCACGACGGAGTGGCTGTTTGAATACATTCGATGTTGCATATCTTTAGCTTTTACCGTACACTGCTTCTATTTTGATTATTTTCACAGTTCCGTGTACGTTCTTCCTTTCGTCCATGCTTGATCTGTAGTCAATTTTCTGACGGGATAGCCACTGTGCTAGCTTACCACTAAATATGAGCGGGGTGCGATGGGGAGTTCCCCATATAAGCAGACCACATTACCAAACTTTCATTTCTCTGTTCCAGTTATGATGAAATGAAACTCGTAAGTTGTCCGAAGATTATCTCAATTTGCTTGTGAAAAGCCGTGAAAAATGAGTTAGTACTTTCGTAAATTTGCATATCCAAACAGATAAACGGAGATACGACAGTTTTCGTTGTAGTCTTCAGTCCACAGACTGGTTGGATGCAGCTCTCCACGCTACCGTGCTCTGTGTAAGCCTTTTCATCTGAGAATAAGAACGGCAACCTACATTCTTTTGAATCTGTATTCGTCGCTCGGTCTCCCTCTACGATTTTTACCCCAACACTTCCTTCTAATGCTACGTTGACGATTTCTTGGTGTCTCAGAACGTGTCCCACTAATCTATCCGTTCTTTTAGTCATAATATGCCCAAAAAACTCCTTTTCTCCCCAGTTCTGTTCAGCACCTCCTCATTAGTTACACGTTCTACCCACTTAACCTTCAGCATTCGTCTGTAGCACCGCATTTCAAATGCTTTTATCATCTATCTACCTAAACTCCTTATCATCCATGTTTCACTCCCGTACAAGGCAACAGTGCACACAAATATCTCCAGAAAATACTTCCGTACACTTAAATTAATATTCTATGTTAACAGATATCGCTTCTTCAGAAGCAGTTTTCCTTGCAACAGCCATTCTGGATTTTATATCTTCTACTTCGGCCAAGTTATTTTGCTGCCCAAATAACAAAACTTATCTACTACTTCTATCGTCTCATTACCTAATCTAATTCCTTTAGCGTCGTCTGATTTTCTTAGACTACATTTCATCATCCTTGTTTTACTCTTGTTAATGTTCGTCTTATAACCTCCTTTCAAGACTCTGTCCATTCCGTTCATTGCTCTTCCAGGTCCTCTGCTGTGTCTGACAGAATTACTTTCCTGGACTTTAATACCCTCTCCAAATTTCTCCTTGCACTCCTTCTCAGGTTGTTCAATATACAGATTGAACAGCATTGGGGATAGGCTACAAACCTGTCTTACTCCCTTCCTAACCACTGCGTCCCTTTCAAACCCTTCGACTCTAATAACTGCTGCCTGGGTGTTGTCGCAAGATTCGCTCAGTTTATGTGTAAAAATTCATGTAGTAGTTTTGCGATTAGTATTTTCAAATTAACAGACAGATAGGACGGTTTTATATTAAAAATAAAGTTTGATATCTTTTTCTTCCATGATCCGATTCTTAAAAATAAAGGCTAAATGTTGACCCAATCTGCTCGCAATTTATGTGTTAAAACCCCATTGAAAATTCATCAAGTAGTTTCGGAGTTAGCGTGTCCAAACAGACAAACATATGGACGTGACTAACACATGGATACAGCACCTGGTGCTACACTACATCATCTTCAGCAATACGTAGAAGAAACATGGACTGCTGTACCCTAGCACACATACAGCCTCTTTGAAGCATCACCGAGGCCTCTAACACCGGTTACAGCCAAAGATGGCGACAACACTCAATACTGATATCAACATCTTTCTCGCTTCACATGGGGCTGTATTTTCAATCATCTGATCTCTGTACGTGTTATCTCCCAAATAAATTTGGTTGTGATATCTCCAATCCTTACTGGAACTGCGTTATCGATGCCAGCAGTGTAGCCTATATGTAGCACGATAAGAATCACACTGACGGATAAAACGAAACAGACAAATGAAATGTAATAAAGTCGTCGCACATCAGAGGGTAGCACTATCTTGGCTTTTATGTGAAGCTTTCCCAATAAAAGTGTGGTGTCGCACAAGTCTAAAGTGCGCGCCACCTACTTTCGCCGCGCGGCGCCATGCACGCACGGCGCGGCGTTCTTACGACGTCAGCCACGAGCGCCCTCTGCTGCGGTCCCGCTCGTGGCCACCACTGAACAACATCGTTCACTTGGGACTGAGATAGGAACCAGTTAACACTTCGGAATCAGATAGGCACCGGTGAAGACTTGGCTATCGAATAGGCACTAGGCAGGCCTCTAGCTCAACTATATATCAGCATTCTGCAGTACTGAGTTATGTAAAAGTTAAGTATTGTACAAACTCTGTGCAATATATATCTCGTTCCAATTTAGTGTTTCTAGTTTCTGCTGTCCCACTGGCTGCTCACCTGCGTACCTGCACAAGCGTGCATCCTTATTCCAGTGTCGGTCTCTTTTCTGGTCGGCCACCGACATCTACGACGGAAACGAGACACAAAAGCGGCGACGAGGCTGGGACCCAAAAAAAAACATTGTTTTTCTTTTTGTTGTTGATATTTTCAGGTTGAAATTTAAACTATTTGTAGTTTCTCTTCACTGTCCTGCATGATTTCCATGTCGTCAGCAAAAATAAAAACCAAAAATTAAAAAGTACCTAGACTTTAATTTGTCCCAATTACATTGAGATATTCTATCCTTCATCTATTCCCTGGACAGGTCGTCGATGTAGATGTTTTACTGCCCGGAACTTTTCTCCGTGAGTAATATTACCTATTATAGTTGATACTAGGAACGACGGTGGTCGAGTTTAGGCTTGGTGTGGGATCATCGTCACGGATTCTCCTACAGCCAATGAGCGTCCAGTATTGTTCTGAACGCTCTGCTGTGACTGCCAAACGCATTGCCAAAATTAAACATGATTGTACCGAGTTTTCAGTGGAGAACCATTATTTGGAGAAGCTAAGGTTTCTTCGAGCGCAAAGAACGTATACAGGGTGGTCCATTGACAGTGACCGGGCCAAATATCTCACGAAATAAGTATCAAACGAAAAAATTACAAAGAACTGAACTTTTCTAGCTGGAACGGAGAAAACAGATGGCGCTATGGTTGGTCCGCTAGATGGCGCTCCCATAGGTCAAACGGATATCAAAAATGTTCAAATGTTTGTTAAGCTTATGGGACTTAACTACGGGGTCATCAGTCCCTAAACTTATAAACTACTTATGAACTACTTACGAACTAGGACGGCACAAATATCCATGCCCGAGGGGGGATTCGAAACTCCGACCGTAGTGACCGTGCTGACCGTGACTGGAGCGCCTCAGTCACCTCGGCCACCGCGGCCGGCCAAACGGATATCAACTGCATTTTTTAAAAATAGATACACCCATTTTTATTACGTATTCGTCTAGTACTTAAAAAATATGAATATTTTATTCGAAACACTTTCTTCGCTTTGTGATAGATGCCGCTGTAATATTCACAAACATATTGCTCACAATTTTAGACGAACAGTGGATAACAGGTAAGTTTTTTTAAATTAAGACACAGGACATAGGGAACTTTTCAACTTTATTTCGGTTATTCCCGTGTGATACCTGTACTTTTGTGAAATTATCATACATTATGAGAATTCATGCCGTTACTGCGTGATTACCTGTAATTCTAAATGTTCAAATGTTTGTAAATCTATCGGACCAAACTGCGTTGTCATCAGTCCGTAGCTTACAAACTACTTAAACTAAGGTAAACTAACCTAAGGACAACACACCCATGCCCCAGGGAGGACTCGAACCTCCGACGGCGAGCAACCGCGCGCTCCGCAGCGAGGCGCCCTAGACCGCTCGGCTACTCCACCGCGGCTACCTGTAATTACCTCATGACTTCAATAAATACTCAAAATGACGTCCTTCACCATCAATGCACTTGGCAATACACGTATCGAAATTCCTCTCAACAGCGAGTAGTTCGCTTTCACTAATGTTCTCACATGAATTGACAATGCGCTGACCCATGTTTTCAGGCGTTGTCCGTGAATCGCGAAAACAAATATCCTTGAGTTTTCCCCGCAGAAAGAAATGTAGGGATGTAAGATCCGGTGAACGTTCAGGCCATGGTATGGTGCTTATACGACCAATCCAACTTTCATTAAATATTTCATTTAAGACCGCTTCAACTGCACGCGAGCCATGTGCCGGACATCCATCATGTTGAAAGTACATCGCCATTCTGTCATGTAGTGAAATATCTTGTAGTGAAATCGGTAGAACATTACGTAAGAAGTGAGCATACATTCCACCATTTAGATTGCCATCGATAAAATGGGGGCCAATTATATTTCCTCCCATAACGCCGCACCATACATTAACCCGCCAAGTTCGCTGATGTTCCACTTCTCGCAGCCATCGTAGATTTTCCGTTGCCCAATAGTGCATATTATGCCGGATTACGTTACCTCTGTTTGTGAATGACGCCTCGTCACTAAACAGAACGCGTGAAAAGAATCTGTTATCGCCCCGTAATTTATTTTGTGCCCAGTGACAAAACTATACACGATGTTCAAAGTCTTCCCCATGTAAATCCTGGTGCACAGAAATATGGTACACGTGAAATTTATGTTGATGTAGAATTCTCAACTCCGACGTTTTTGAGATACCCGATTCTCGTTCAATTTGTCAGCTACTGACATGCGAATTAGCCGCGACTGCAGCTAAAACACTTACTTGAGCATCATCATTTGTTTCATGTCGTGGTTGATGTTTCACTTGTGGCTGAATACATCCTGTCGCTTTAAATAACGTAACTATACGACTAAAGGTCCGGACACATGGATGATGTCTTTCAGGATAACGATCAACATACATAGCACAGTCCCGTTGGGCATTTTGATCACAATAGCCATACATAAATACCATATCGACATTTCCTACAATTGGTAAACGGTTTATTTTAACACGAGTAATGTATCACGAAGCAAATACCGTCCGCACTGGCGAAATGTTGTGTGATACCACATACTTATACGTTTGTGACTATTACAGCACCATCTATCACAATGCGAAAAAGGTGTTCCAAATAAAACATTCATATTTATTTACGTGCTAGACGAATATGTAATAAAAATGAGGGTACCTATTTTAAAAAATCCGTTTAACCTATGGCAGCGCCATCTAGCTGGCCAACCATAGCGCCATCTGTTTTCCCCCTTCAAGCTAGAAAAGTTTTGTTCTTTTCAGTTTTTTCGATTGATGCTAATTTCGTGAGATATTTGGCCCAGTCACTATCAATGGACCACTCTGTATACGCGCACGTCTGTTGTGTCTATAAACGTGCGGAGTTACTTTCCCCATCTTTTTCCTCACGTGTGCGACCCGCCATCGTTTCTGTATCGAACTATAGCAGCAAATCCTTACAGTTCCATTCCGCCTCTTCCAATAGCTCTATTCTTGTGTACTCTTCCTGAAGATTAGTGCACTGCTCAATTTCAAATCACTTGGTGAAGGCTTTTCGGAGGGCCGTTAGATATTCGATTATGTAGGGGGTGACATTCAAAGACACAAATAGTTTATTTCGATTTGAGAAACAGTACCTAGCTTGGGGCTATTGGATTGACGAGGAAGTCGCTGGACGGAGTATGTAAAATAAAAGCAAACTTTCAACATTTAAAAACTGTTAATTTAAAAAGTTATCACCAGAATTAATCAATTGGCTTAGTTGATCTTCATTTGTACTACCTATTTTTATCGTTATAGATGATTTTAAAACGAGTAAACAAGTTTATTCTGTATATTAACATTCACGAGAACGTTACGTAATCATTTTTCAGGAAACCAACTACTGAAACAATCCTGTCATAAATTAGAAAATACACTACGTCATACAATGAGATTTAAACACAGAATTATTGCTCTCGTGTTTCGGTATCTGCGTCACTAAGTAAGAAGCAAGTGGATTTCATGAAATCTAAAGAGTGTTTTTAAATGTTCCTGTTTACGCCAAGACAGAATGGCAACATGCAGAATTCGTGCGACCATTTTTGAGTATTATACGAGTGTTTTATGACACCCACGACGTCGGATTAAATGAAGACATCAAAGCAATTCAGAGGTGCGCTTGGTAAATTTACTGCAGGTAGATTCTATCAACACGCGAATGTTACGGAGAGGCTTCGTGCAGACTGCAAAACGATTCCGCTGCCGTCGACTGCCGTAACTACCGCGAAGACTAGATATTAGATAAGAGAAATAATGGCTGGTATGGAGGTTTGTAGATAGCTGTTTAGCCCGCGCTCCATTTACAAGAGCAAAGGGAATGGCTATTAGTGGTGCAGCATACCCTCCGCCACACATCATGTGGTCGCCTGCAGAGTATAAATGAGAGGTGGATGCAGATGAACACTTTACAGTAAAATATATCTGCCGCTCAAGACAGGTGAGCTTTTAATGCCGCACTTATCACTGAGAGTCCGACACAGTGTCACGATAATAACTTCCAAAAACAATGTAAATGACGCTACTACAGCAGCAAGCAATGGGTTTCAAATGAGAAAGACAAAAGCAGACTAAAGCTGCGAACATTAGCTTTCTAGAGTCGGACATAGGTGTCACAAGAAGAGAGAGAATGAGAAACCCGGATATATTGCAACAAGTGAACATATGCATTTGAAAAATTGAGGTTGTACATTATCCCTCTGAATGGAACATCGGTCTAAGATAGCGCCAAAGTTGACTTTAAGAATGCTATTGAATTTCCTTTCATTGTAACTCTAATGATGTAAAAAACGTTTTCCTGGACGACGAAAATATAAACAATCAAACACTGCAAATGACATTTCTTTCTAGAAATAAATTTGAATCTTTTTAAAAAAAGCTACGATTTAAAAATATGTTATTATATTTAATTATACCTGAAATAGTGATAAAAACTATATATAAGACGAAAAACTTAAACGGAGAGAGAAAAATGTGGTTTACATGTCCTAGTGCTCTCGGAAACCGATGTTCCTCGTCAGCCCTACTGCAGAAAAAAGATGTTCCGGTAAGAGGGTTATAGAACCCAGTAATGAGGTAACCAAATGACAGTCTCCCTAAACAGTACCCCGTAACCATCAACAACAAGAGGAAAATATTGGCACACTACACGCAAGAGGGTTTCAGTATATGACTAATTGAAGCCATAACAACAGCGCCAGTTCGAGAATAAGTTTCCACAGAAGCTTCACACCCCAATCCCACCCATTCTCACCCTCTCCTTCTTCTCTACCGCTTTTCCCTGGACTCTACCCAGACATTAGACTTTTCCTTATGCTCCTGTTAGGACCTTCAAAAACAAATCTACAATCCTGGAAAATGAAAAAATAACACCATGAGTTCCTCATCCCAGCAGAGCGAAATTTTATTGACACGTTCTTGAGGATGTATAAAAGACACTATCATGCAGTCAGAACCATACGCACGTCCGTATAGTCACCAGAGCCGGCCGCGGTGGCCGAGGTGACTGAGGCGCTCCAGTCACGGTCAGCACGGCCATTACGGTCGGGGGTTCGAATCCCCCCTCGGGCATGGATATTTGTGCCGTCCTAGTTCGTAAGTAGTTCATAAGTAGTTTGTAAGTTTAGGGACTGATGACCCCGTAGTTAAGTCCCATAAGCTTAACAAACATTTGAATAGTCACCAGAGCGTGCATAATGTCGATGCTAGTATTGTGCATACACTCCTTTTGCAACAATGCAGAGAGCAACTTTCTCATGAAGATTATAGAGGTGCCGAATGAAGTTTTACGGTATGACCTGCCATGCAATTTCCATCTGATGCCTTAGTTGGACCAGATCTCGTGCCAGTAGAGTAGATTGCGCAAAGATGACGTTCTATCCGGCACCAGACATGCTCAATAGACATGCTCAATGGGGGGACAGATCTGGGGATAATGGTGGGCAGCGTAGTTGATGTACGCCTAGAAGAGGACGTTGGGTTGTACGGGATACGTGTGGACTTGCATTGTCCTGTTGGAAAAGCACATCGTCTTGTTGGTGCATTAACGGTGACAAGACGGGTTAAATGAGGGTTTTAATGTACCGTATACTGTTCAATTTTCCGGCAATGAACACCCAAGTAGAACGGCCAGTCTAGGATATGGCTCCACACACCATGATACCAGGTGTCGGCTCCGTTTGCCTTTGTCACGTCTCTCCCAATTTCGCACTCCCCTGCACGACACCACACACGCTTACGACCATCATTGGCAGCGACGACTCTCATCACTAAAAATGACACGTCTCCATTCGCCCCTTCATAAGCGCCTACCATGACACCATTGGAGGCGGGCTGAACGATGTTGGGGCGTGAGCGGAGAACACACTAACGGCACACATGATCGTGCATCATTGTGAGGGGAGCGATATTCTACACTCACCATTCTCCTCTAGTGATCGGCTAGTGAACATTGAACAGTGCAAGGTACACTACAACCACCATATAACCCGTATTGCTACCACTCATGCACCAACAAGGTGATATGCTTTTCCAACATGCTCTTCAAGGTGTATGTCTACTACCCTGGCCAGATATCATGTTGGGCGGTTTATATGAGCGGCACGATATCTGGCCTAACTGAGGCACGCCGGCCGCGGTGGCTGAGGAGACTGAGGCGCTCCAGTAACGGTCTGCACGGCCACTACGGTCGGGGGTTCGAATCCCCCCTCGGGCATGGATATTTGTGCCGTCCTAGTTCGTAAGTAGTTCATAAGTAGTTTGTAAGTTAGGGACTGATGACCCCGTAGTTAAGTCCCATAGACTATACAAACATTTGAACATTTTTTGAACTGAGGCACCGGGTGGAAATTCCATGGCAGGGCATTCCATATAACCATATTCGGAACCTCTAAACTCTTTTTCATGAAAGAATTACAGCTTGCTTTTGCTGCAAAAGGAGGGCATACACGGTACAAAAGCCAACACTTTGGACGCTCTGGTGATTGTACTCACATGCGTACGGGTCTGCCTGTGTGATCGTATGTTGTATACATCCTCAAGAATGTGTCAATAAAATTTCCCTCTCTGGGTCGAAGAATTCAAGATATACTTTTTTTTTCATTTTCTAGGAGTGTATATCTTGATTAGATCGGACTCCAAAGAGGCGAATTAGAAATATTCAGACATCTCGGCTGTTTCAGGCTATTGAATTAAATGTAACGGGTAAGTTCAAAATTTCTGGCGGATTTGGAATCGAGCCCGGATTTACCGCTTTGGGCCAGCGGATGCCTTAACCATTAGGCTACCCGTGCACATTTCTCGTCCTGTCCGATCTTAAACTTATCGAACACTGCTACTGTAGAGACTCTGTGCATTACTCGACTTGAATCCAACTATACCTCTATTATTGCGGCTCGATAGCACAGTGGTCGAGTGCCATCCTGTAAATCCAAAAGTCGCGGGTTCGATTACCGCCAGGTCCTATGTTTTTTATCTGTCATGTTCCACTTCTCTCACCTCTGGCAGTGTTGCTAATGTGAAAAATAACGTGTTGCACCGTGGTTCGGAACCCACGTTAAACAGTAGGCCCCCCTATAACTGTCTGGGTAAGTCAGTTCGAAGGTCGGAGGAAGGCAACGGCATACCACCTCCAAACAGGACCATGCCTAGTAAAGCACTTTAGTGTTCAAACCAATCTTCGGATTGTTGACTGCTTTACTTTTTTTGCCTCTTTTGTCGAAAGGGGTAGAACTTAATTGTGCGACCGCACAGAAATTGTCGTCTATTTCAGGCATACGGCATACATACAATTATGGATATGATGCCTCACCCTTGAGGGAATACAGGTAAAGCTGCGACAATTTCCTCTGGTCTAAAGAGGGAAATTTGTGTACGAGTCTCGTTCCGGCATAAATGATTAACTTCATCGTCGAACTTAATTCTATGCCCTGATACAGCCGAGATATTTTAATATTTTCAATTCGTAAATTTACGGCTGTTAATGTCAACCAATTGTGTCCATATTTCCATAAAAAAAACGTTATTCCCAAGTGGCCGTTTATTATTCAAAACGAATGAAGAACAGCAGTCAGCACCACATCGTCACACACAAGGAGTTCAGAATACAGGAAACGTCCGGCGGTTTTGCTGTGATGTACAACGTGTTAAAAGAGTGCCAATTAGCGTTAATTATTTTTTCATACACATTGCGATGATTATTTATTACTATTTATTCAAGAAAGTATGTTGTTTGAAAGTAGATATTTTGCACTTACTGTCAGTTCAATGCATTGACACTAACAAGGGAACATTATCAACTCGACCTCATATTTTCTTGAGAAAAAAATACAGGAGCTAGCTATCAACCCCAGAAATCTATATCAAGTGAAAATTTGGGCCATTATTCAGATACTACGGAGTTACGGCCTCCTCAAAGTACAGCTTTTAAACATTCGCGCGCTCGGTTTGTTCCTCACTCGGCCCGCTTCACTGCGACCGCTTAATGCCTGAACGTCCTAGTACTGTGAGCAGAGGGTAGTAAGAGGTATGTGTTCGCGATGTCAATTAACCCACAGGCTGTCGTGCGACATCTCCAGGAGCGATTAAATGTCAAAGAATTAGAGTTCTTTAAAGTCGTCGCCGGTAAGCATAACCATTTGCAGTTATTAGACGTACTATACACGGTAAAAGAAAATACGTGGCGCTTTCTTTATTCTTTTCCTTATATCTTTCAACTACGTTGCAGATATCATAGACAATTGCAATGATGAAGATGTGCTGTATATAGAAGAAAATAGCGAGTGGACGTTCGGTGCAGATTTACAAGGGTGACGTCGACGATAACGACGCTGCCATTTCACCACCGTCAGATTCGTCGATCATTTCCACTGCTTCAACGGAGCTTGGGCGTGGTATTGAGGTCGTCAGTGATGGTGAAAGCTGCTTTGATGATTTTAAATCGTCAAATACCGCTTTGCCCGTCTCCGTAACAGAAGAATAAATGCAACAAGCTGTTTGCGTTTTATACAGCCCGTCACAACTACAGTGGAAACGAATGAGACGGTTTTTCAACAAGCAGTGTAATGTAATTTAATTTTCAATACCTTTTACGCATATCATTTTGTTATATGTAAAACTGACACTTGAAGTGGAGTAAACTTGAAAAAGTTACAGAACATATTCATTTTGTAATATTATTTCCTCCTCCACTTCCCTGACTCTTCAAACACCCGAGCGCGGCATATGTTTAAAAGTTGTACTTCGAGGAAGCCATAACTGCGTAGTATCTGAATAACGGCCCAAATTTTCTATGATATCGATTTCTGTAGTTAATATCTAGCTCATGTATTTTTTTTTCTCAAGAAAATATAAGGTCGATTTGATGATGTTCCCTTGTAAGAGGGTCGACTTAACCATACGGTGTTTTTAACGGAGAATTACGGTAGCATTCCACAAAAAAATGTTCAAATGTTTGTAGAACTTATGGGACTTAACTAGGGGTCATCAGTCCCTAAGTTTACAAACTACTTATGAACTACCTATGACTAAGGACGGCACAAATATCCATGCCCGAGGGGGGATTCGAACCCCCGACCGTAGTGGCCCTGCAGACCGTGACTGGAGCGCCTCAGTCACCTCGGCCACCGCAGCCGGCAGCATTCCACAACTCACCAACATGGCGGATAGGCTTCAACTGACGCATGTGCTCGGCATTGATGACGCCTTCTCCCTTTACTTTAACCTCATTGGATACACACGAGTTCAATAAAAGCCAGCAAATACCTGGAGAGGGGGAGACGATGAGCCAGCCAATACCCTGAGAGGGGGAGACGATGAGCTCTGACGCCACGTTGAATCGCATTCGAAATGAGGTCGATCGGGTTCACATCTGGCGAGTTGGCAGGCCAGCACATCATTTGCAACTCGCCACTGTGATCCTCTAACCACTCCATCACACTCCTGGCCTTGTGACATTGCGCATTACCTCGTTTTAAAAAAGTGGCTCTGTCGTTGGGAAACGTGAAGGGGTGTGTTCTGAAACCGGTGTACGATTCTTCGTAGTAGTCATGGTGCCTTCTACGAGCTCCATTGCATCCATTGATGTCCTTATGAACTATCCCCACAAAATTATTGCCCCTGTTGCCAACTTGTCTCGGTCTCACAGTACAAGTGGGTGTCAAGAAGCTGTCCCCTTGAAAGATAACGGATTCGCACCTCCCCCTCCCCATCATCATACTATCATACTAAGCGACACACCGCCGCTGCGACCACATCAAATGATGATGCTATACCTGGCGTCATATAAGAAGGCACTTCCGCGCATAGAGGCGGAGCGATAGGGAAAGCTTGGAAGGGAGGAGCTATGGCCGAGCGCCAACAGTGGAGCCTGCGGGAGAAACATTGCGCAACTCCAAAGAGGTTTGAATACAGGGGGAAGCCCTTATGCTGAAAAAGTGAAGCCTGCCTGCGCCAAATTGCTATGTCTTGGAGAAGTGTTCGTATTGTAGAGCTAATGTTTTATGTCACTTAAATCAGGAATAAAACGTCCGGCGGTTTTGCCGTGATGTACAAAGTGTTAAAAGAGTGCACATAGTAAGTTTTGAAATACATCATGATGACCACGCAGTTTAATCCGATAGATTTACAAACATTTGAACAAATTTTTTTTTTTTTTTTTTTTTTTTTTTTTTTTTTTTTTTTTTTTTTTTTTCACTGACCGTCAGTTCAATCCATTAACAGTAAGAGGGTCAAAGGGTCAACTTAACGCATATTTTTAACGGAGAAATAGCATGCCACAACACACCAAGTTGGCGGGCAAGCTTCAACTGACGTATGTGCTCGGCATAGATAACGCTAACTCAAATGTTCAAATGTTTGTTAAGCTCTTGGGACTTAACTACGGGGTCATCAGTCCCTAAACTTACAAACTACTGATGAACTACCTTATACTAAGGACGGCACAAATATCCATGCCCGAGGGGGGATTCGAACCCCCGATCGTAGTGGCCGTGCAGACCGTGACTGAAGCGCCTCAGTCTCCTCGGCCACCGCGGCCGGCTTACGCTAACTCCCTTGCGCAACTCGCGGCCAGCCACGCACCTACAGAATGAACATTATTGGCTGTCATTGCGGTAATGGAGGAGGATGGACATAACGGCTGAAAAGTGGACCGCCTTCGTAGCTGACGCCGACTATAGTCTGGAAAATTCTATCGCAGTTTTCGATATCGTCGTTTAATATGTTATTTATTCGTTAGGCTACTCATATTAGGGCCATGAGGCCCTCTCTTACATCGGACCAGGGTTTTACACATGCAATACTTTTTTACATCTGAGTTGTCTGTAATATAACAGTGATTTTAATAGATAATCGATTAACAAGGTATTAATAACGTTATTTAGACAGAGTGAATAGATGTAAATAAATAGTACGGACTTAATCTTATTGCAGTTGATACTAACTGTACTATTGAGACAGCTTCTGCTGATGATGATGTAATAATAGAAACAACAACGTTGATATTAGCAGATACAAAATGTACTTCTGAATATGCAGAAACTGATTAAGGCTTAGTGAATTCTGGTAGAAGGAAGTTAAGAAAACTGTACCTAGCGGTAGCAATGGCAATCGAACAATAGCAGGAATGAGGTATGGGTGTGACATTTTAAACCTTTGTGGCCCAAGGAACCAAGTTAAGTTGTGAAACAATTTTATTTTGTATAATTACATTACAAATGACATATAAAACCAATATATCAAGTGAGAAAAGTACTCGAGTGCTTTTTTTTTTTTTTTTTTTTTTTTTTTTTTTTTTTTTTTTTTTACTGCGCAGCTGATTTTTATGTCGCTTTCCCGCGAAAAGCTGTTACCCGAGCCGGCAGCGAGTTGAATATCTTGACGACAGAGTGTAGTCTACTCCAGGACCGTGGTGGTTTTACAGAGCAACCACTGAGCCTTCTTTGAGACGTTAAGTTAAAGGAGGTCTCACTGTGAAACCAGTTGTACGCAAAGGGTTAATAGGAGCTTAGGGGAACAGGGACTGGCGTTATTATTCAATGTTCCATTATTTGTCGTTGGAAGCCAGCAGTGTTATTCAGTTAGGAGTGTATGGTGCAGTGTGTGTTCAGGCACACTGCACTCTGGCCAGCCACTAAAGTCTGATATCTGCTCCGCCACTGTTCGCCGAATACCTTGTGTTACCAGTCCGCCCAACCTACGACGTAATGAGGTGTGGCCGCCCAACCCCTCGGCGTATGGACATAGTTTCACCTTGATTTCGCCACTTGTTGAAGACAAATGTTCAAATGTTTGTAGAGCTTATGGGACTTGACTACGGGCCCATCAGTCCCTAAACTTACAAACTACTTATGAACTAGCTAACACTAAGGACGGTACCAATATCCATGCCCGAGGGGGGATTCGAACCCCCGAATGTAGTGGCCGTGCAGACCGTGACTAAAGCGCCTTAGTCTCCTCGGCCACCGCGGCCGGCTGTTAAAGACACCACAGCACTTCTCCAACACCCGACAAGTCGCACAGTGAAGATAAATGCTTTTAGCGAAAGTCGAATAATCTAGCCCTATCGTATTCCTTAAAATTCAATAAAACTGCTCTACCGAGGAAAAAAAAGGTCAAATGTATGTAAATCTATCTGTCTCAGCTGCATGGTTATTTGTCCGTAGCTTACAAACTACTTAAACTAAGTTAAACTAATCTAAGGACAACACACACATCAATGCCCGAGGGAGGATTCGAACCCCCGATGCGGGAGGCCGCGCGATCCGCAAAGTGGCGCTCCAGACCGCTCGGCTTCTCCCGCGTGGCATTGTTCTAGCGTTAAACATATTGGAAGAATATGAAAATACGATATGTCATTTTTTTAGTTTGATAATGGGATTTTTTAATCTGTTACTGAAGTTATTTTATTTATTTATTTATTTGGTTATTTAACCTGACCAGATTAGGGCCATAGGGTCCTCTCTTACATCTGACCAGGAACAACTTAAACAAAGGATTTAATTACAAAAAACACTGCATTAATAATATTAAATAATAATAATATATGATAATAATAACACAAAAATCAAAGTAATACTAATAATAACAAGAGATATTTACATGGAGATGTTTAACCCATTTGAGTTAAGTTTAATATAAACAGAAGGGGGAAAATGATTAGTGAAAGAGGAGAAGATTGAAAAATGACAGTGCTAATGGATGTGAGGAAGTGGGGACATATATGAATGGAGATCTCTGCTGGCGAAAGGAAAGGGAAACATTTATGGGGGAGGGGGGGGGAGAAGGAATTGACAACAGTGGGCTATTGTGACAGAAGGTGAGCCATTAGCTGTCTTTTAAAGTTTTGAATTGATTTTATCTCTCTTAACTTTTGAAGAAGATTGTTCCACAGACGTGTTCCCGATACAGAAAATGATTTAGAGAAGATTTCAGTGTTATGTGAAGGTAGAGAGAGAGTTTTATTTTGGTGAGAGCGTGTGTTTCTGCTGTGCTGTTCAGATAGTAATATAATCGTTGAGGATAAGTATGAAGCTTTGCAATGATTGAGAAAGCGATGCAGCAAACATTGTGTATGATAGCTTCGACGCTTATCTGCACGTAGCCAAGATAACTGCTGGTATGCGGGACTTATATGGTCGTAGAAACGTAAGTTACAAATATATCAGATACAATAATTCATCGCCAGCTCCAGCCTACGTGAATTTTCGTGTGATAGTCCTTGCAGAATAGCATCACCATAATCTAGATTGGGAAGTATTAGTGTCTCAACGAGCTTCTTTTTCAGCTGTAAAGGAAATGTTTTTTTGTATTTCTGCAGTGAATGAAGTGATGCATATACCTTCTTACAGACTGTCGTTGTGTGCTCTGTCCAGTCTAAGTGCTGATCAAATATTACTCCTAAGTTCTTTGCTGAATGAGAGAAGCGTATTTGTGTGTCGTTCAGTATTAAAGGTGGAAGTGTTTCTCTGAACTGTGGAGTGATGAGTCTTTTATAGGCCACTAAGATTGCCTGTGTTTTTGATGGATTCAGTTTCAAGCCCATGCTATATGCCCATCTTGATAGTGAAAGTAAGTCTGCGTTTACATGCTGGATGGCTGTGCTTAGATTTTTAGGACGTTCACTGAGATATAATTGTAAGTCATCAGCGTATAGATGATATTTACAGTGGGACGGAACAGTGGACACATCATTAACAAATAGTGAGAAGAGTAACGGCCCCAGTACAGATCCTTGTGGAACCCCTGATACAACATCCCTCCATTTCGACTTATTTTTTGCTGTTATTACACACTGTTTACGGGTGGTGAGGTATGAGTGGAACCACTCAATAGCACTTGTAGAGAAATTTAGATTAGATAGTTTAGCGAGTAAAATGTCAAAATCGACATTGTCGAAAGCTTTGCTAAAATCTAAAAAACACACAATTGTCGCCTGTTGGTTATCCATAGCATGCTTGAGATCGTCTGTAACTTTTATAAGAGCAGTCGTCGTGCTGCGATTTTGGCTGAAACCCGATTGATATTCGTCTAGTAGGTCGTGTGATGTTAAATAGCTAGTTATCTGCTCATGGACTACGTATTCCAAGGCTTGGATAGTGATGGTAGGATGCAAATAGGTCTGTAGTCGGAAAGTTTTGTGGCAGATTCCTTTTTTGGTAATGGTTTAATAAGACCATGCTTCCATAATGTTGGGAAGGTACTGGAAGTCAGAGAATTGTTAAAGATGTCAGTTATAATTTGTAGTAGCGGGTCGATGACACTACTAATCATGTGTACATTAATATTATCATGGCCTGCAGCTGCTGAACGAATTCGCAAAATCGATTTCCTGACTGTGTTTGGACTTACCGGCTCGAGAGAAAATTTTTGGTTTGTATCAGCCACCGACATTTTAAGGGAATTAATAGTTTGCGTCTTTGTGCGTTGGTCCATTACAAATGTCGGTGTGGTAAAATGCACGTTAAGGTCTTCTACAGGAACTACAGGTTCGGTAGCAGATTTTGATTTGCCAATTCCTAGACCTCGTATTTTTTCCATAGGATGGCAGGTCTGTGAAGGTCTTTGGTTGAGTGAGCGTGCCTGAGTTTCGCATTTCTCACCGATTGACTAACACGGTTTCGTTGTTTCTTGTAGGCGAGTTGATTTTCGGAGGTCGGGTGCCGTTTGTATTCCCTGTGTGCTGCGTCTCTGACGCTCATAAGGTGTTTGATGTCGTCTGTAAGCCACGGTGCAGGCTTTCTCTTTACTTTTATTGTTTTAAGGGGAGCATGTTTATCATACAGGCTGGTTAATTTATTAGTGAACTCACATACTTGAATATTAACGTCGCAATTGTTTCCTGTTGGTATCAGCCACGAAATATCATAGGCATCTGCTGCAAGCTCAGTCATATTCATATGCTTAAGATCTCTAAAAGTCGTCATTTGCGATGTATTCTTAGGGCACTTCAGTGAATAGGACATGAGTATAAGATCGTGGGAAGATAATCCAGGCGCAGAGATCTGATCTGAGCGGATTACTCTGTTTGGAGACTTGGTTGCAAGGATATCAATGAGTGTATGAGTGTCTGCTGTATGGTGGGTCGGCCCAAGTGGAACCAATGAAAGGTTTGAAGAGGAAAGTATGCGAGTGAATTTTGACGCAGAAGGACTCTTTTGTAAGAAGTTTATGTTTACATCTCCAGCTATAACTACGTGTTCATACGAGGGTGCAAAACTTGACAGTGCAGATTCAAAGCTTGAGAGTTGCCCAACCTTAGGTGGATTGTATATTACACAGATCAGACATTTCCTATGGAAAGCCTTAATTTCTACGAACATGTATTCGGGCTGTTTGTCTTCGTTTTTGGACGAATATATGCTGCCACTCCGCCGCCTCGTTTGTTACATCTGTCCTGTCTCAGAAAAATGTAATCGTCATGAAGAGCTAAAGAGCTAGAAAGTATGCTTGGTTTTATCCATGTCTCTGATAGAAGTATAACGTGAAAACCGAGGTCCTGGAATATGCAGCGAAATTCAGTCAGGTGCGCTGATAGGGACTGGACATTTGCATGAGCAATCTGTAGCGTTATGTCACATTCTATCGGAAAAATTAGACAAAGAAATCTAAATTTTTTGGGCTCGGAAAACTTTAGCTTGGTCTGATGAGATAACCGAGAAAGAATACCCGTTTGACATTATTAAATGAAAGCATGCATAATCCACTAGTTTTTAATTAATTTATTTATTTTTAATATCTCCATGTCTGACAACATTCGCATAGTGTCTACCATAAGATCCTTAAAATCGAAAAATCCCAGTGGCTATGATAATATATCAATAGATTTGATTAAACACGTTCTGTAACAGCGGAAAGCGTATTTTACACAGCAATAAACTCCACCAGTAAGAAACATTTTGCATGGACGTAACTGAAAATGGAAAGTGTAACACAAATTTGTGTGCAATACGAAATAGGAAATCAGGTGACTTTAATTCCCAATCTAACTTTCGGTTGGAATGACAATGAAAAAGTCTAAAGATCAGAGAGAAGGCATCAGAGTGTTGGCGTGGAGTTGTGTGGCACCAGTGATCACGACACCACTATCGCCAGGTATCACAGTACCGGGCGCGGGAACACCGCAGTTAGCAGTACCACTTGCTGAGTAGCCGCCAAGACCGCCAGCTGACTGGCTGGGCCTGGGGCACGCCCACCGCCTCATAGCGGCCGGCCAGTCAGCTCGCGTTCTCGGCCTCTCGGTTTGACGTAGGCACGGCCAGTTGTGACGCCTTCTCTTCTAGGTGGTGTTGGTCTACTCCAATTGGTTGATGCGTACGTACATAGCTGCCAAGTTTGTCCTGAGAGGATGGGTGCATCACTTCATCAGGAAGTGCATAATTTTGTTGAGGAGTGTGCTGCTACAGTGCTACAGAGTGCCTCAAAATTCATCTCCAGACACTCCCTAGAGTCGCTTCTTTTCAGGCCAACGCTAAAAATTATCGCCGAGTGTCACAAGAGAACTTTGACGTACCACTCTCTGTCTGAAACTCAAATTTTGTCTTTAATTAATTAACACCCCACGATGTGTATTTATTTGTTTTAAGAAATATCAAATGTCATTAATGTGGAGGGATAGTTACTGTTGAAGTGTACCTACACAGCCTGACAAATACTCCCACAAATGCACTTAAATCTTAACTAAAACTCAAGGTATTTTAGTTACCAGTAAGTATTGTTTATTGTTCCCACAACGCGCTTCAAAAGATTAAACCCCAGGATCAGGTGGAATTTTATGTTATACTGTGCACATTTGGGTTTTATGACAGGTTGACTTGTTGCACTGTCTACGAGAGAAAATTAAAAAAAAGTTTGTGACTTTATACAATTGTTCACTGAAGCTATGTATGTATACAGGGTGAATCTAAATTCACGCACTCGGGCTTCGCAGCGCGATTCCTCACATGCTAGCAGTAAAAAATATGTATCTCACAAAATTTCGTCCTGCTCATATTTCCGGCAGTAAATGGATGTCGAAGATTGAGATGGGTGCGTGTCCCTTACGTCAGTGTGTTTCAGAATTACACTACAACACCAACAAACTTCCAGGGGATGTGGGAGGTGTATTGAGGAACAAAGTGAGCGTAGAAACCCATGCCCGGAAGCGCCATTCATCGACGCTACGGACAGTCCAAGGTACAGGCACCAACTCCTGCAGCTAGACATCCCCTCTAACAACTTCGACGCTCTGTAGCGTCATTGGATGACGTTTCCGGGCATGGGTTTCTATGCTCACTTTGTTCCTCAAGACACCTCCCACATCCCCTAGAATTTTGCAGGTGTAGTAGTGTATTTCTGAAACACACTGACGTATGGGACACGCGTCCATCTCAATCTTCGACGTCCATTTACTGCCGGAAATATGCGCAAGGACGAAATTTTGTGAGAGACATTTTTTATTGCTAGCATGTGAGGAATAGCGCTGTGAAGCCCGAGTGCGCGAATTTAGATTCACCCTGTATATTAATTCATACTGTGCATTGTATACTCGTCTTCAGAATATCATCATTTAAAGCATATTATGTACCTATCTGCACATTACCATTTTAAAGCTTTTACTGTGTGTATCTGTATAAAATGTTAGTCTATCTTTAGTGCATTATGTCATTGGTGTAAGTTCTTTGTATCTGTTGGAAGTAAACAAATATGCTGTCATATATATGAAGCTATTGTAGTCCGAGGAACCTGTGACCACTGGAGATACGATATTTAATGGTTTACATTAAACTTCAGTGAACAATTGTGCAAAAACACAGTCTGATTTAGTGTTTTGTATTTTCTCCTGCAGATAGTATAGCAGGTGGACTTGTCATAAAACCCGCATGTACACAGTATAATATAAAGTTCCCGCTTTAACGCTGTGCAGTCAGCCCTTGAGTGGGGGTTATCTGTAATAATAAGTATTCCTGGGAGGCCATTATCCTAAGCTTCAATGGCATATTAGATGACATTATGTCATGTTCAAATGTTTGTAAACCTACTGGACCAAACTGCTATGGTCATCAGTCCCTAGCTTCACACTTCTTAACCTAACTTACACTAAAGACAGCACACACACACACTCACAGAAACACACACACATGCCCGAGGGAGGACTCGAACCTCCAACGGGAACGGCCGCCCTGTCCGTAGAATGTCGCCTTAGACCACGCGGCCATTCCGCGCGGCTGTGTCACGTTATACAAAGCGACATGCATCGTGTTACTTAACATATGCACGAAAATGTCCAGATTGTTTGATTTAAATGTTTTTTAAGCTGCCAGATAAGTTCAGAAACTAGGTCTTCTGTTTTGTATCTTTGAGTCTGGACAGGGATTTATTTAGTTTTGTGCAGTGGTAGGGACATTTTTCATTCTGGCAGTAGTACAGATTAGTAAATGGCTAAACCAGTTCACAATTCATAGTGCTCTGGGTCATTCCACGCGAAGTGTCCAAGGACTCCCAGCTCGACCACCTTCAATTTTGATTAAATTTTTACAGTATGTACCTGAGGGCCAGATATGAACGTATACAAAGTTTCAGGCTCACCTGTAACTTGGTTCACGTACTAAAGCTATTTCTGTGAAGACCACTTTTACCGACAACGAAAAGTCGCGGAAAGATCAAGTGTAACATTCCACTGTTCCTAATGTAAAAGAGCAAGAACCTTAGTTCTTGGTATAGTGGTACAATTTTTTGTGCTCTACACACAAATGATGCAGATAGAGTACAGAAAGCAATGCATTTAGCATAATCTCAATTCAAAGTGGGCAACAAATTATATAGCGAGAAATTTGCCTCATAGTTTGAGGCATAGGTAGTGGAGAAACTGCGCTGTGTAACTCGTCTGTTGTCAAACTATTGTCTGTCTGCGTGTTTACTATATCACCAACTTTGTCCTGGCTTATGTATTTAATTTCTGTGCTGCGATCCTGTGAATATTCTAAAAACCATGAAAGTGTCAAAATATACCCGTGTTCAAAGTCATGTATCTCAAAATGGACACCTACGACATTATTTACATTGACACCAACAACAAAGTACATTTCATTAAAAAAAAAAAGGAAAGAAAAGAAAAAAACCGTGTTTTCATTTCGGTGTCTCTTTGGGTAAGGTGCGAATATTTCGTCTAAACTATTGTCTTTTTTGTAATTCGAGAAAAATGCATGCGTTGGTTCATGGTGGCTATGCCACTACCAGACTCAGTGACTCGTAGCCTCATCGCCTAGGAGGCATGTCCGAAACCCATGCAAGGTCAGCTACATGGGAGTTTCTTTACTGGAATATGGGAGTCCAGCAGGTTTCCAGGTCGGAATATGAGTATATATCAGGTTCCAAAACTGAATGTGGGTATCCAACAGGTTCCCAAGCATTGATTGGATCTCTTTGTGGTTCCCAAGCCATAATACAGAATTATTCAGTTGGTAAATGCTTTAAATTTATTGCCGATGTCCAAAATTATTGCGTCTGGCAAACTGCATTGTCGCCCAATCATTGAAGCAGCTGGAACTGTTATTATTGCAATTATCTGTTGTTCTGGGATCCAGCAGATGTCTCTTCTAGCAGGCCAATTAAATGTTTGCGCAGCTCCATTAGGATGCATGAAATTACTCAATGCATCTTTTTCTTCACATGAAACTTCAGATATTTCCTATCCAGCATTTTTTATCATAAACGCAAGAGACCTACTGACCACGCTGTTGTTCAGTAATGACAACATTTTTAGTAGATACTTTAGCATATCGATTAACATTTGCTATAAAAGACAATGAATCATTTATACTCTTTGAAGTCACTTTTCATCACCTGTCATAAAATGGTGATGATCTCTTGTACCAGACACTGTACATCCAACCTCAAAACGTTTTTCTTCGTCAATTTTTGCATATTCAATAATTTATTTTTTAATATAAATAAATTCAATGCCATGCACATTTTTTTCAATGTTCAAACAGATCAGCTGGTGTCAAGATTTGGTTGTCAAATGTGGAATGAAGGCTAGCTCTTGCTGCTCGACGCTTAACTGTGCCCACAATTCTATCACATGGTGATTTCCCATGGCTTGTTCCGAAAAAATTCCATTCGCCAGTAATTCCAAAATCATTTTTATGATGGCAAAGATTTGTACTGTGTAGCAGAACCGTCACTAAAATAATGAATATGCTTAATTTCTTTATAACTGCACTTCGCCGGCCGCGGTGGCCGAGGAGACTGAGGTGCTTCAGTCACGGTCTGCACGACCACTACGGTCGGGGATTCGAATCCCCCCTCGGGCATGGATATTTGTGCCGTCCTAGTTCGTAAGTAGTTCATAAGTAGTTTGTAAGTTTAGGGACTGATGACCCCGTAGTTAAGTCTCATAAGCTTTACAAACATTTGAATTTGAATTTGAACTGCACTTCAGCGAGTTGATCAAGTACGTTAAAAACACATGCACTGCAACTGTGTCATGTCGGAGGCAGTCACTGATTGTGCAATGAAATACTGATTCCCCATGCCATTTAACGACAGACAGAGCCGCAAAAGGACTAAAAGCTGTAAAGGAACTTTCCTTAGAAGAACAAGAATTACTTACTAGACGGAGTAGTTTACACTCTACTGAAAATGCTCAAATATGCTTCCATCATGCACTCTGAATCTAAAAAGTGAACAATAATTTGTTGAAGAATTTGACGCGGCACAAAAATGCAAACAAAAAAATTTGCCGGTTGAAATAAGGAAAATTAGGCGAAATTTTTTAACCTAACCTAAAGAGACACCAAAATGAAAATCATTTTTTTCTAATAGAATGAAATATGTTCTGTTGAATGGTGTTAATTAATATAAGGTGGTTGGTGTCCATTTTGAGATATGACTTTGAACACGGGTATATTTTGATACATTCATGATTTTAGGAAGTTTACAGGATGGTAGCAGAGTTATTAAACACCGAAGCCAGGACCAATTTTTTGATATACTAAACACCCACAGCTGGTCTGTAGCATACTTTCTCCTCCACTACTTACGCCACGTTAAACTATGGGGCAAATTTTTCGCGACGTGATTTGTTGCTTTGAACTGAGATTATGTCAAATGCATTGCTTTCTGAACTCTATCTGCATCATTTGTGTGTAGAGCACAAAAGGTTGTACCACTATACCAAGTACCAAGGGTCTTGCCCTTTTACATTAGGAACAATGGAATGTTAAACTTGAAGATTTCTTCGTGACTTTTCGGTATCGGTAAAAGTAGGCTTCACAAAAATGACTCTAGTACCTGAATCAAGTTATAGGTGAACCTGAAACTTTCCACACGTTCATGTCGGGCCCTCAGGTACATACTGTACACATTTCATCAAAATTGAAGATGGTCGAGCTGGGAGATTCGTCTAAGTTGGGACACTTGACGTGGAATGACCCCTCTGTTCTAGTTGCAGGATGCCTATCTAAAACTTTACAGGGCAACAAAAATTCCATTTTTCATATTTCTTCTAATTACTGACTGAGTTAAAAAATTTGAAATTTTACTATACTGTACTCATTAATAGGTTAATCTAATATTAATGATTTGTCACAGTAATATAAGAATTATTGTTAAAAACTGTTTTATGTCTCGAGGCTGCGTCACTCGTAGCGCGGGTAGTATCCACACTATTATCAGCCAGTCGTTTGATTAAAGCACTGAGCATACGGCTTCCCAAGTGGTGTCGGACATCGCGAAGCGTCGTCTAACTGCATCACGGGTGACGCGAGACTTTTAAAATAAATGAAAAACGTGTGAAAAACTAATACAAAACACCACCTTTATAGACTTCCTTTTCCAATAAGTTTTATCCGATTGTAGTTTTCAAAGTGACAAGCCAGGATCGCACACTAACAATTTATTAAATGACGACCGGTTTCGATGCACTGTGTCACCATCATCTGCGCCGAAACCGATCGTAATTTAATAAATTGTTAGTGTGCGATCTTGGCTTGTCATTTTGAAAACCCGACTACGTCAGGTATCTTAAGTTTTATTCGCCAAGATCGCTTCTAAATATATGGCGATAACTTGTTTTTGCGAACTTTGATCGCCATCTTTAGATCACATACGGAACAGACAAGTTTGCAAGTCATATACATTCCTTATCATAAATCACATGCCACTAGTATGTCTTGTCATATAATAAAAATATTTAAACGTACACACAGTGCACAATTCGTATTAATGTAGGAATTCAAACAATGTTAAAATGACACGGTGTGTGTGTGTTTATATCATTGTTTCAATTATTCTATTGATATGAACTGTGCACTGTGTGCAAGTTTATATATTTTTGAAACCTCGTGGGAGTTAAAACTGTACGTCGGAGAGGGATTCGAACCTGGGACCTCTGCCTTACCTGGGCAAGCGCTCTGCTGATCGTGAAGCGTGCTAGGATAGCTCAGCCGGTAGAGCGCTTGCCCGCAAAACGTCAAGGTACCAGGTTCGAATCCTGGTTCGGCACACAGTTGTAACGTCCATGAAGTTTCATATTAGCGCACACTACTTTGTAGAGAGAAAGTATTCCTTCTGGTTATATATATTTCGTTGTATGACATGACGTACCAATGGGATGTCACACACATTATTTTTGTGATAAAACAAGTGTAGGACTGACAAAGTACTCCTTATGTGATATGAAGATGACGATTATAGTTCGCTGAAAATAGTTTACAAAATATATTTACACGCGGTGTAGGCAAATAAATAGTCTTGGACAAAGAAGTGCATAAAGTTCATATTTCGATATCGCCTGCCACAATGACAATGACTGGTAATCACCAGCAAAACACTAAGACTTTGAATCTGCAATTCATCAAAGTTCACAGCTGATAAAATTAAAAAAACAGCCACCAGTTGCAAAATATAGGTTAAATAAACCTTTATTGCCCGCGGTTTCGACAAATGTAAATTTGTCTTCTTCAGAAAATCATGGACCGGTTAATTACATGTCGACGGACATAATAACGCAGAGCCATAAATCCCATTTCATAGCCTCATCTACCCGTGCCTTCGCTCGAAACAAACGTTCATAATAAAAATTCTGATTACTTTTCTGCTGCCGAAACGACTATCATTAACGTTTTATTTAACCTATATTTTGCAACTGGTGGCTGTTTCTTACCTGTTTTTCCCGTTTCAATACAAAAAAAACCTTTCTTTCTTTTTTGCAACCATAGAATCTCTTTTATTAATATTAGTGAAAGATGTCTCCTTAAACAGTATATATTAGAACATGATAAAATGTTTGGAAAGAATTAAACAGCTGAATGTCCTTTTACAAAAGTTTATTTCTTTTAAATTTTAGTAGATGTCAATTAACTAAGTCTTCTGTCGCATACTGTTCACTGTTAAAGATGCAAAGTGTGATTACGAAGGATCGTCTACCTTTTATCCGAAAAAGTGGGAATAACATTCATATTACAACATATACTGACTGGTTAGATCATAGAAGCAAAAATAGCCCAAGGCTGTTTCTGTCTCTGTCAATATCTTCAGCCAGAAGTACAGAACGTCCAAATAGAATTGTTAACACTAGCATGCCAATAGAGGTCATGGGTCAACATGCAGTTCTTCATCGACCTTCACGGCACACAACAACAGCAACAGGTCATTTTGGTCAATAACTTCTCCACTTGTTGGATATAAGGCGTATCTGCCTTTGTTCTTCGCGTAACTGCTTTATAACGTTAAATTCGCCTTTTGTACTAGTTGTGTTTCAGATAGCGCCACTACGTCAACACACGTTAACTACACTTGAAATACTTCGACCAGTAGTTTTCAAGAACAGCCCTTTGTCTTACCCATCCTTTGGAATATATGCTCGGTATTCTATTGATTCACGACTTTACTTGTTTCTTTATTTTTCTGTATTAAACATATTAGTAAGCGTGCAAAGCTACAAGCGACAGATTTTCACAACTAGAGTTGATGAAGCAAGTTTGCCCGCTAATTTGAAACAACAGCATAAAACATGCAGCCATTTCGTTAACACTTCCTGCTGTTACTTAAACAGAAAATATTACATTACTTATCAATTATTTTTTTAGAGAAGCACTATATATCTAATTCAACTGCTAATACACATAAAAATGGTAAAATGAAAGTGGCATTAATATATTTGCTCTACTGTTTTGTTATTTTTTATAAATTGTTTTGTTGAAGTGCTTATTAATGTAGCAAGGTTTCCTGATTAACTGAAGCTGCTCACAACGAAAAGAATGGACGAAGATTCACAATAGTATTCGTTTAAAGGTAGTAACATTTACTATGATATGTACTATCATTAAATATAGCGTCGAACTGGGTATTATTCTTACAGTAAAAAAAAAAAAAAAAAAAAAAAAAAAAAAAATAGAACACAGTGATCACTAACGGAAAAAGAAATCCTATTGTAACGGTACAAGTGCGAAATGTAAAAAATTATTTCTTACTACCGGCACTTTCGAATTCAACTGTTTACGAGAAATTGGAAATATGAAGCAAACTTGTAAAGGAATTCACTCTGAATCTAAAAAGTGAACAATATTTTGTTGAAGAATTTGACGCGGCACAAAAATGCAAACAAAAAAATTTGCCGGTTGAAATAAGGAATTCGCCATTAATTTTACACTCAGTGCATCAAACCTCTAGGTATTACGCTTGCCAAAGGCCCTCTAGTGTGCGAATGCAGGAACGTGCACGCTTAGTTTAAGTTGCACGCGAACGACTGAAGCTGCGACGTCAGTGAACTAGCGGCTGCACTCACCTGGACCATCGAGGCCAGCGTTGGAGGGCTGCCTCAGCGCCGGGCAGCCATCTTGGCGGCGCGCGCCCAAACGGCCAGTGGTTCTGCCGGCGGCCGCCGCGGCGCGCTGCCGTCGCCGCTCGATATCGCGATCTTGCTAGCGACTTTCGCTCATGCGCTGTCTGACGTAGGCGCATGCCTTCGGGCTATTAACGTTTAGAGCCTCTGGCGGCGCGATATTAAGTCTGTTAACGGACTGAGACGTCCTTCGACGCCCGCCTGTCCCCAGCTGACCATGGACAGACAAGCACCTAGGAGAAGAGTGGTCATGTTGGTTGCGTTCCTCCGGGGTATAGTATAGGGTTGCCAACTTTTTGGCCCACTTTAGGTTACGGTAGTAACACTAAAAGTGGGCCTTTGCGATCGTCTTTTGACAGTTCGAAATTTAAATGAAAGTAACGGCCTAACTATTCATCTGACACGAAAATTAAATAACCGAATTTGTAGAGGTTAAAATTCTCTACTACTTTGCTCTCTTATGCTTTTTTCATATCTCGTAGCGTTTCAAAGATATTTGCAAAAATAACGGCGATTTTGGGATGTCTGTCTGTCTGTCCGTAACGTGTTCCCTGTTTTTAAGATGAACCGTTCAAGAGATCAGCTCCAAATTTTACAGAGCTGATTGTAGGCCGCCAGAGACCAGAACCTCCCTTTTTCAAACTTTTCGGTCAAAAAATAGGGTAGTAAAACAAAAAAAAGCCGTTTGTAATATAATTCTAATTGCAAACGAACCGTTCATCTGACACAAAAATTGAATAACCTGATTGGTACAGGAGAAAATTCTCTACAACTTAGCTCCCTTCTGTTTTTTTTTTTTTTTTTTTTTTTTTTTTTTCCATATCTCGTATCGTTTGAGACATATTTGCAAAAATAACGGAGATTTGACACCCTCCATTGAATTAACGAAAACCAGCCGTTCGGAGATGTCACGTGACATTCCTCGCGTATTTGATGATTTTCTTATTGTAACTTACACGTTGTCATTTCAAAGCAACGGCACACTGAGGAATTAACAAAAACACATCGTTCTTCGTACGATAAATGATAATCTAAAGTCTACAAATGCCATATAAACATCAGTTAACAACGGCCATCAATAGTATGAGATTAAAGATCCAGTGTTTTGAGTTATAGCCGTAGCGTAGTGGGCAAGATGGTAGTTCGGTAGTTCGAAACTCGCCACTACTTAATTTTTTTTCCTAAAAGGTTTTCAGACACTCTTATTAATTAATTTATTATTATTTAGATTATTATTTTGGTCCAAAATGTTTGCAAAAACTTATAAAACTACGAATCTAAAGTGTGCCGTAAAACACGTCAGTGTGATTTTTTGGTCAAAATAAGGGAGACTTCGACTCGACAAAATGAATGGGCCTAACACAATTTATTAGCATCTTAAAACAGGTTTATTGCATGGACCAATCACAAAACTTCTTCATAACAATTATAAACTGAATGTTTACAGAATTTTTTTACTTAAAACTATATTTGTTTATACTTTTGGCAGAAGTCTGAAGTTTGCGATCTTGTTCCACAAAATCTAATACTTTATTTCTGATACCAACACAAGGTTCGAAATACCTGATTACTGTAGGAAACATTTTCCTGTTCTTGAAATTCGGCGCATCCGAAGCCGCAGACAAAAAGGCGCTACACTTCTCTGGATCATTAAGCACGTCTAAGAAATCACTTACACTTCTAGGCGCTAATACGTTTTTTGCAGTGGACTCGGCATTCTTCCTACCACAACGTATTGTTTTGGCCACATTCGAATCCATAAATACGTTCTTTGCAAGTTTACTTGCACAGTCCATGCTACTATAACTTAGATTGTGTTTCACTGAATGATACACAAACGCTGACTCACCCACTGCAACTTTGTCGGATTCACTACTAGTTGGACTATCACTCAGGAACTGAAAATAGCTGGATATCTTAGATGTGTTACTTCCCCAAACTCTGCTTTTGTGTCCTTCGGTGTTGGCGTGCTGCTGACAGTCTGTGTTACCACCATGAGCTACGGTGAATTCACGCTTGCAAAGGGTGCAATACGCTTTATAATTGTGTGCTTTTACAGGATTAATCCATGAATGAGTTTCTTCCCATTTCTTCTGATATACACAGAAGTACTTTCCTCTCTTTTTAGGTGGAGCTTTCGATTCTTCCATTTCACGTAACTCTTTTTTTTTTTTTTTTTTTTTTTTTTTTTTTTCCCTATGGGTACTTCTGTCCGTTGCGGACGCTGTTTGTGTTTGTTCTTTCTTTTTCGATGTTTTCCTGGCTCAGCTTTTTTATTACAGAGGGCGTTGAGCCCTCTGACCGGGGTAACTCGGATGAGGCACAATGACAGCCGGCCGCGGTGGCCGAGGAGACTGAGGCGCTCCAGTCGCGGTCTACACGGCCACCACGGTCGGGGGTTCGAATCCCCGCGCGGGCATGGATATTTGTGCCGTGCTAGTTCGTAAGTAATTCATAAGTAGTTTGTAAGTTTAGGGACTGATGACCCCGTAGTTAAGTCCCATAAGCTGTACAAACACTTGAACATTTGCAGAACGACAAAGAAACAAGATAATCGCAACGTGACTCGCGGCACCGTGTTTGTGTTTTGTATTGTGTTCCCTACAAACGCTGTAGTAACTGTATCGATAATACTATGCCGTATCGATTAATCAATGTTGTAACGATAGCAGGGCCGGCCCCAGTGATTTTGCCGCCCTGTGCAAAAATTTAAAGCGCCGCCCCCCCCCCCCCCCCCACACACACACACGCACACCTTCATTTTTCGACATTTCAGCTTTATTCAAATGTTACACTCGTGCGTCTCTTTGTAGTAAATATGTCTTTAAGATGAAAGCAGCGTCAATGTCACAGAATACTATAAATGTCATGGAGCTTGTAACACAAAGTTTTACAGTTTTCATTACTAGATATCAGGCGGTAGTAAATATTAGCATTCTGTTCCTTTGTGTTTATGCTTATATCTACATCTACATAGATACTCTGTAAATCACATTCAAGTGCCTGGCAGAGGGTTTACTAATCACTTTCATAACTATTCTCTACCTTTCCATTCTGTAATAGCGCGCGGGAAGAAAGAACACCTAAATCGTTCCGTTTTCTATCTGATTTCTCTTATTTTATTGGGATGGTCATGTCTCCCTAAGCAGGTGGGTGCTAGCAAAATATTTTCACATTCAGAACTAAAAGTCGGTGATTGAAACTTAGCAAACAGATCACGCCGCAATGAATAACGTCTTTGTTTTAATGATTTCCACCCCAATTCGTGTAACATTTCCATGACGCTTTCCCCCCGTAACGTGATAAAACAAAACGAGCTGCCCTTTTCTGAACCTTCTCAATGTCTTCCGTCAATCCCACCTGGTGAGGGTCCCACAAGGGGCAACAGTACTCCAGGAGAGGACGCACAAGTGTGATGTAGCCAGTCTCTTTGGTGGAGCTGGTGCATCTTCGAAGCGTTCTGCCGATGAAACGTAACCTTTGGTTTGCCTTCCCCACAATATTTTCTATGTGTTCTCTCCAGTCAAAGTTGTTCGTAATTGTAACTCCTAGGTATTTGGTAGAATCTACGACCTTAAGGTTTGACTGATTTATCGCGTAATTGAAGTTCAGCGGATTTCTTTTAGTGGCCATGTGTATTACTTCACACTTTTCTTTATTTATTGTCAATTGCCAATTTTCGCACCATGCAGAAATTTTGTCTAAATCGCTTCGCAGTTGCTTTTGATCCTCTATTGACTTCACTAACCGATAAACGACAGCATCATCCGCGAACAATCTAAGGGAGCTATTCATATTGTCTCCTAAATCGTTTATAAACACGAGGAAGAGTAGGGGACCTATAACGCTTCCTTCTGGAACGCCAGATATCACTTCAGTTTTATTAGATGACTAACCGTCAATTACAACGAACAAAATCGAGAATCCAACCGCACAATTGGGGAGATATTCCATAAGCACGCAATTTCATTAGAAGCCGCTTGTGGGGTACAGTGTCAAAAGCCTTCCTGAAATCTAGATATATGGAATCGATTTGAGATCCCTTGTCGATAGGACTTAACACTTCATGTGAATAAAGGGAAAGCTGTGTTTCGCAAGAGTGATACTTTCTGAATCCGTGTTGACTACTGGTTAATAGGTCGTTCTCTTCGAGGTAGTTCATAATATTCGAACAAAGTATATGTTCCAAAATCCTACTGCAAATTGACGTCAATGAGATAGGCCTGTAATTTTGGGGATCACTCCTATTGCCTTTCTTGAATATTGGAGTAACTTGGGAAACTTTCCAGTCTTTGGGTACGGATCTTTCGCTGAGTGATCGGTTGTAAATTATAGCTAAGTACGGAGCTATTGCATCAGCATACTCTGAGAGGAAACTAGTTGGTATACAATCAGGCCCGGAAGATTTATTTTTGTTTAGTGACTTAAGTTGTTTAACTACTCCAGGAGCATCTACTTCTAAGTTTCGCATGCTGGCAGCTGTTCTTGGATTGAATACTGGAGTGTTCACTTCGTCTTCTTTGGTGAACGAATTACGGAAAGCTGTGTTTAGTAATTCTGCCTTAGCAGTACTGTCATCGGTAGTATTACCACTGCTATCGCGTAGTGAAGGTATTGTTTGTGTTTTTCCGCTAGTGTACTTCACATATGACCAGAATTTCTTTGGATTTTCTGCAAGATTATGGGACAGGTTTTCGTTGTGGTAACTACTATAGGCTTCTCGTATTTGTTTTCTTAAATTAATGTTAATTAATTGAAACAGTGACGTAGTCGAACGCAAGAATACGCCTCGCCCTTCTTCCGCTTCTCACAATACTCAGTGACGTCACTCGGAAGCAGCCGAACGCTGCCGAACACATTGGCTCAACCTTCTACGTAGTAACCTTGCACGTTTATTTTGCTTGTAGGGTAACACATACCACTGTTGTCTGTATTAATTGTCTATCAATCTGTAACAATTCGTATTTCCAACTTACTTTCACATTTCTACATTTATGCAAAACACTTCCACTTTCCACTTCCACTTATCGGAATTACATAGAAATTAAAGAATTTGCAGCCCCTAAAAACCTGCCGTCTGGGCGACGGCACGGTTCGCCCCCCCCCCCCCCCCCCCTAGAGCCGGCCCTGAACGATAGTCCTGCAACGAGATTTGATAAATATGCGGCAGGTTTAAATCTTAATCGGTGTCATTTTCCTCAAATACGGGAGATACAACTTTCAGTATAAAATAAACACGGGAGACGGGAGTTGGCTTAAAAATTAAGAAAAATACGGGAGTTCCCGAATAATACGGGAGAGTTGGCAACCCTAGTATAGTCACTAGGAGAGTCGACTCCGTGGGTGCTTCGGTGTTCGTGCAGCCTGTAGCACCCCGTTCTCCTGCGTGGTATCGCGAACTACCGGCGATTGGAATGTTGCCGTTTTCACTGGCAGACGACGCTCTTGATAGTCACGCACTGACTTATGCCCGATTTCACCAAGCGTCGTTTATGACTTTGACGAATGTTTAATCTTTGACGATCGTTTAATTTTCATTTTTGCGTTTCATCGACGTCTGTTTACTGTAACGATCGTCAAACTCGCCGTCAAAACTGACGCGCCGATTTTGCGTCGTCCAACCATTTGGCGAGTCGTTTATACAAAACAGGTTTACTGTAGTTTGAATATTCAGGAGGTTTTGTAAAACATACATATTTTATTGCTGTGTCATGTCTTCTGGCTGTGAAGATGAGAGATAACTTTGAATCAGACGTATTGTACATATTTTGTAAATAATGAAATGCCAAGATCGCAGTATTTCGTCTTTATTTATGAGAGACGACCGGTTTCGATGTGCACTGACATCATCTTCTGGTCTCTAACGGTGAACATAAAATATATGGTTACAACAAAACACCAACAAAGGAACATGCCATATAACTGTATAGGTAAACATATGTCAACAGTTAACATCAAAATGTTTTAATGTTTGTAAATCTATCGGACCAAACTGCGTGGTCATCAGTCCGTAGCTTACAAACTACTTAAACGTAAGTAAACTAACCTGAGGACAAACACACACACCCATGCCCCAGGGAGAATTCGAACCTCCACGGCGAGTAACCGCGCGCTCCACAGCGAGACGCTTCAGACCGCTCGGCTACTCCACCGCGGCCAGTTAACATCACATACCTGCACTAAACAGTAACATTATTATATAAATACATATTGTAGCCAGTTGAATTGTACTGATGGGTTGTCGCACATTATCAGCCGTTTGGTTGTCACATATAAAACTCGTGTAATCATATTTAAATAAAGAGCCACCATATTGCACAGTTGTGACAACAAGCTACTAGCAGGCGGCGTTGTGATCACTTACAACTGTACAATATGGTGGCTCTTTATTTAACCACTTAATGCCGGTTGTCGCAAATTCGCCTCATACCGTTGTGACCCATATGTATGGAAGAGTAAGTGTTTTCAGAGTCCAGCGCCGGTTGTATCAGTTTCTACAGGGACCGGCGAATTGCGTGTGACGTGTGCTACCATCAGCCGAGCACTGACTGTCTTTCTGTGACAACATTTGCGTATTGTGTGCGTGTTGCTAACCAAGACCTGAGTTTCTGTTCATTGTTCCGTGAAATACAGCTAAATACAGAGGTAAGTTTCATTTTGAAAATTATATTTTGTTTTTCTAATATCTTTTACGTATTTTATATCACATTTAGATGTGATAAAGCAGATAAAACTTTCAGTGAACACGTAAATACGGTTTGTGTAAAATTTGCATCATCAGCCACTTGGGCACTTCTATGGGCAAATGCAAGCGATAAAATAAAACGAAGAAAGGAGGTGTTGCCAGTGCATTTGCATCTGCTCATCCGGTGATCACAATAAAAAGATGAGACCGAAAGAAAAAGCACGCACTCATGTACCATGCCGTAGCATTGTTACAGTTTACAATACATTCATGGGACGGGTGGATTTACTTGACGTTCTAATTTCTTGTTACAGGTTTTTCGTAAAGTCGAGGAAATATTACCATAGATTGTTTTTCCACCTAGTTGATCTTGTGATAGTGAATACGTGGTTGCTGTATCGAAGGGATTGTGATGCTTTGGAAATTCCCCGTCGCAAACAAAACGATCTTCTGGAATTCAAATCGAGAATAGCAGATGCTCTCTGTAAGCAAGGAAAAGACATGACACGAAAAAAAGAGAGGTAGGCCCTTACAAAGTATGGAAACGGAAATCCAACGTAAGAAGCGTCGGGGTCCAATGAAACCAGTCCCTGATAAATCTACCCGTACCGATGAAGTAGGTCATTGGCCTTGTGTAACAGGAAGGCAAAGATGCAAAAGACCCAGCTGTAAAGGGCAGACAGTCATTATGTGTGCGAAATGCAAACTTGACCTTTGCCTAAACAAAAATTCCAATTGTTTTAGGCAGTTTCATGAGCAAAGATATGTTGATCCTCTGCATTAGATTTATAAGTAACCATAATTGAAATTCAAACGCATTTTCATTAAATCTTATGAGAACAATAAAAAAATTTCCCTCAATGAAGAGTTGTAAGTGTTTTATTTCTCAAATTTGACACATACATAATTATACTAACATTTCTTATATTTGAGGTTATAAATGGTCTAAGACCCCAATATTGAGCACAATATATGATTTTTTTTATTTTTTTCTGCAGTAGAAATTAATTCAGGCATTAAGTGGTTAAATATGACGATACGTGTTTTATACGTGACAACCAAACGGCTAATTTTAATGTGTGACAACCCACCAGTACAATCCAACTGGCTACAATATGTATTTATATACTAATGTTACTATTTAGTGCAAGTATGTGATGTTAACTGTTGACATATGTGTACCTATACAGACAGTTATATGGCATGTTCCTTTGTTGGTGTTTTTTTGTAACCATATATTTTATGTTCACCGTTAGAGACCAGAAGATGATGTCAGTGCACATCGAAACCGGTCGTCTGTTATAAATAAAGACGAAATACCGCAATCTTGGCATTTCATTATTTACTAAATACATTTATAAGATCGCTCCCTGCCATGAGCAAATTGTATAATATTGTACATAGATTTGCTAGAAAATCTAGGGCCTGAACGCGAAATTTCTGAGAGCAATGATCATTTCTACACAATGAATGATATAAAATTCATTACAAGGTACAGTTTGTTCAAGAAAGTAGCATTAAAACTTCTGGAACAAATTGAAAATAGGCTATAGTATCCAACTAACAGAAACAGACCATTAACCCCAATACAAAAGCTGCTTTCAACTCTACGATTCTATGCTACTGGATCTCTACGAACGGTAATAGCAGACTTAAATGGGGTTGCGAAATGAACCGTCTGCCGATATATCAAGAAGATTTCAGAAGCTATTTCGTCGCTGAGACCCCTATATGTGAAATTCCCGCAAGAAATTACGTCTTTCATTTTCTAAATAAGGCCCAAAACAAACTTTTCTCATCATCAGAAAATTTAGATCCTCTCTTTATTTCATCGGCACGTTATTCCATTTTCTTAGCGTTATTATTGCCCGGTTTCACCAAACTTACGAATCACAACTTTGGGCGTACTGAAAAACCCGCTATTTACGTAGCGATATTCATTTGTTCAATCGAAAACTAGAGCATAATAATGAAAACAAACGATAAAACTCGACAGTATCGATTTAATACACGATACTAGACGCTGTTCCGATTGGAGCGTCTGTTAAAATAAAAGCCGCGTCAATTCATTGAGACTGGCGATGATGAAACGCTGTAGCTTTTGATGGTACGTCAAAATTAAACGAGGCGTTGAATTTGACGTTTGTCTAACATATTTAGACGAAGTTTGGTGAAACTGGGCTTTAGAGGACGAATGTTTCTGTCTTCGTTCAAATGTTCAAATGTTTGTGAAGCTTAAGGGACTTAACTGCGGGGTCATCAGTCCCTAAACTTACAAACTACTAGCTTATCCTAAGTACGGGACAAATATCCATGCCCGAGGGGGGATTCGAACCCCCGACCGTAGTGGCCGTGCAGACCGTGACTGAAGAGCCTCAGTCTCCTCGGCCACCGCGGCCGGCTCTGTCTTCGTAAATACAGCTTTATTAATAGCACTTCTAACGTTGATTGTCGGAAGTTCAATTTTAGTTTTATACCCGGTTCGCTTTCCAAAATGCAATGCTGATGACTTGATTCCCAACTCTAAGCGGAAAATGCCGTACACGAGAAATTGTTTGTTCAAGTTATCGTCTGGTCGATTTCACTGCCATGGAGTAGTACATTATCTCTGTTCGTGCAACGATCAATTGTCTGATACGCACGCAATATTTGACGGTGTATTTCTAGCTAGAACACAACCTACCGTCCCTGTTAGTTAACGTACTTCACTTCTTATCATCTTAAGAGTATTTCTTTGGCATTCAGTTTTAATATTAACGCCACAGTTTATGATCTAGGTTTCAGAAATTACTGCAACCAGTCGCCTTTTTTTCTTCTTAATGAAGATTTATTAAACAATTACCGGTTTCAAGCTGCCTAGCAGCTCATCATCAGATGGTATATATTTAGTGCAAATTATTTTGCACTTCCTGTATTTGTTCATTGTTCCTTTTACCTGGCTAGGTAATAAAATAAAACTTTTATCCATTATGTTGGAACCTGCGACTGTATCTTGAAATAGGCGACTGGTTGCAGTAATTTCTGAAACCTATTTCAAGATACAGTCGCAGGTTCCAACACAATGGATAAAAGTTTTATTTTATTACCTAGCCAGGTGAAAGGAACAATGAACAAATACAGGAAGTGCAAAATAATTTGCACTAAATGTATACCATCTGATGATGAGCTGCTAGGCAGCTTGAAACTGGCAATGGTTTAAGAAATTTTCATTAAGAAAAAAAGGTGACTGGTTGCAGTAATTTCTGAAACCTATTTCAAGATACAGCCGCAGGAGTTTTATAGTTTATGGTTGTTTCAGAACCTATCATCAACACCAAACAGTTTATAAATCAAAGATAACAGCTTTCGATGAATCAGTTTAGGAGCACAAATACTGACAAAAACAAGTCACTTTAAATGAAATCACATATATTGACACCTTTAATAATGATTATGGTAGGTGAGTCCTATCACTGATGATATCTAGTCCCTTCTCTATATTCACACGCAGTTAAGTTCGCCACAGTCAATTCCCTATGTTTTTCACACTGCAAACGGTCACTGAATTATGGTTTGTAGTTATTTAGAATTCACTTATTAATAGTCTCTGCCCCAATAGCTAGCTCAGTATTTCAGCACTTAAGTCCGTTTTGAGTTCAAGTCCAAATCATTTGAATTACGTTTTAAAAGGTACGAAATTAATTTTTTTCGTAACTATCAAAGATATTCTTTAAGTACTTAAAGATCGCGTAACCTGTACTTGTAATCACGATGTATCACAAATGTAGTTTCGCAAAAGACTTTTAGCAAATCGCGAACTATTGCTGTACGTACTATCTCAAACGATGATTTGAACGAAAAGACCTTAACAATCAATTTAGTCCTTTATATAGCTTATTTTAACCAAAAACTAAAGCTCCGCGTTACTTTGCATCGAACACTACTCTTTAATTTATATTACAAAAATTTTGATAAATTGATCTCCCGTTCCCCCTTTTCCTCTAACAAAAAAAAAAAAAAAAAAAAAAAAAAACATAGAAATCAATTCCCTTTTACAATTTAACCGATTAAAAGTCCAATTTCAACCTAAGGGGTTACAACCCCCTTCCCCACCCTCAACACGCCAAATTTTTGCGGGTGCTCAGCACCCAACTGTCAAAAGTTATGACAAATCTTTATATATAAAAATGAATGTTTGTCTGTATGTCCTCTATAAACTCGAAAACGGCTGGAGCGATTTTGGTGACATCATTATACAATTCAGATTAGCCCAGAGGGTGTACCTGTGAAGGTTGGTAGCGATCGGATCAAGACTTTCACTGATTTGAAGATATTTACTGATTACAGGCATAATGCGGCAGCGCCGGCAACAAACAGATAGTGTCGGCTGAGTATCCTCCAGGCGTCAAGTCTCCGGGTGCGTAATGTGGTAATGTTCGCTACGAAATATTTGCTTTCCGAGGGTAATTATTTTACTGACCGGACAGGAATACACGCAAGAACCTGTCCCAACTAAACATTTTTTTCTCTCCATGGCATTGTAAAACATGCTGTGACTAATAAATATTAGACAGCTATGTCTAATAAATCACAGGGCAATTTACTCTATACTGTGGAGTGTATTTGAAATCTCCGTGTTTCTCACACGGAAAGATTTATGTAGCTTGCTCAGGGGTGGGCTCACCACAGAAAATACTGAAATTAAATGCTGGACAAATTACAAGAAATATTGTTTATAGTCAGGGAGGAAGGAAGATTAGTGCTTAATGCCCCGTCGACAGCGTGATCATTAGAGGCGGAGCTTACGCTGGAATTGTTTGGGTAATGATGGGGAGCCGCGGTGGAGTAGCCGAGCGGTCTAAAGCGTCTCGCTGCGGAGCGCGCGGTTGCTTGCCGTGGAGGTTCGAGTCCTCCCTGGGGCATGGGTGTGTGTGTGTGTGTGTGTGTTTGTCCTTAGGTTAGTTTACCTAGGGTTAAGTAGTTTGTAAGCTACGGACTGATGACCACGCAGTTTGGTCCGATACATTTACAAACATTTGAACATTTGAATGATGGGGAAGGAAATTGGCCGTGCCCTTTGAACGAACCACCCCAGCATTCGCTTTGAGAGATTTAGGGAAAACACGAAAAACCTAAATGTGGATGGCTGGAGGCTGGTTTGAACCGTTGTCTTCCCGAATGCGAGTCCAGTGTGTTACCACTGCGCCATCTCGCTCGGTGTTGTTTATAATAAAGCTGTGATTTAAATGACTGTATCAATGTTACATATCATTTGTATTTTGATTTCTATCTTTGTTTATTTGGATATTGTACTTAAAAATTTTGTATATTATGCATGAGAGCCTTATGTGTTATATATTCTCTGATAAATATAACATGTTTTTAGGGATAAAAAAGGGAGGTAGACGGAGAGATAAGGGATAGGATATGTACTAACTCAAAGAGAGAATAAATAAACAAATACCCGTACAACGCCGGGTTTTCAGCTAGTTCGTATATATATATATATATATATATATATATATATATATATATATATATATATATATATATATATGTCGGTATGTCCTCTATGTGTTCATAAACCATTCATTCGATTACAATAAAACTTCGGTGAACTGTTCACCGTACTCCCACGAAGGTTTCTGAGCCAAAAACAAAAAAGAGTACGATACATAGCTCAGGAGATATGACGTCAAAAATAATGAGAGGCCACCGCGTGAGAATACCCAGATTTATGCGTCAATTATTGGAAAATGGGAGTAGCTAGGGACTTTCAACAAAGTTTGCATGTAATTTTGGAGATATATGAAGCGTTTTGTAACTGACTACCCGCCCCTCCCCCCCCCCCCCCCACACACATACAAAATGATGAAACGAAAAAAAGGCTACCGCTCAAAACAATTTCGCTGTAGATGCGGTAAAATGTCGCATCAGGCGTACCGAACATCCGATTGCGATAAAACTTTTGTCAACTCATTGCTTGCACTCGCGCGAAGGTTATAGGCATAGTAAAATTAACTTCGTGTGGAGCATGGCAAAGGGTGCTTTACAATTATTTAATTCATTTCTCACGCCTTCACGCTGAAGTAACTGGATGGAGATGAGTGAAATTAGGAACAGAGATAGCTTATACCCTGATTAATACATGGGCTACCTTTCGTAAACCACCGTATGGTGCGTGGTGGAGAGTACCTTACAATGGAGTAAAACGTTTGTTACTCTTCACGCTGAAACGGCTGGACGGAATTGAATGACATGTAGCATGAAGATGGCTTATACCCTGATTTAATACACGGGCCACCTTTCGTAAGTCTCCGAGGTGCATGGCGGAGGATACGATACATCAACGTCCAAATCGTTTTACTGGTCACTATGAAAGTCGGTACATAAATGTATGTTTTCATAAAGGGGATACAAGCCAGTGAATTTAGCATGACGGAGGGTACCTTGCGACTTTGACACCGTTTGACCAGTCACCATCAAACTTGGATGATATATGTATGTTTTCACGTATAGAAGGGGGAGGAGTAGGTGGAGGAGCAGACGGATGGAAAGCGGATAAAGGAGGCGAAGGCAAAGATGGTAGAGCAGGAGATGGAAAGAGAGAGGCCAAAGGAGGAGAATGAAAGAGGGGAGATGGTGACAGATAGGTGAAACAAGATGAACAGAGGGAGGGGAAGGAGGAAATGGACAGAGAAAGGGACGGAGGCGACGTGGCAAGGAGCATGTGCACACAGAGAAGGGGAAGGAGGAGATGGACTAATAAGTACAGTTAAATTTCACTAAATTTGAAATTTAACTATCGACTAAAAATCGATATTTGTTTCTATCATTCGTCATCAAACAAACTAACACTTTCAAATTTCACACGTTATTTTCACAATTATTTCTTCTGCGGCAGCAACGCTCCGGGTGCCAGCTAGTAGCTTATAAAGGTAATAACAGAAATTCTTCGCTGAAACGTGCGACTGCGCTCCCAAGCATCTCCTACTGGCTTGAGTTGTAAACTACACTGGTAGTGAACGGCCGATTAACACTGTGAGATGCAGAACACTTTCATCATTCGCCGGCCGGCCGCGGTGGCCGAGGGGCCGAGGCGCTCCAGTCACGGTCTGCACGGCCACTACGGTCGGGGGCTCGAATCCCCCCTCGGTCATGGATATTTGTGCCGTCCTTAGTCTTAGATAGTTGATATGTAGTTTGTAAGCTTAGGGACTGATGACCCCGTAGTTAAGTCCCATAAGTTCTACAAACATTTGAACATCATTCGTCGGCATACTTTATAAAATCAAATGGTTGAAAATGGGAGTGTATGTGCTACATACGGCTGAAACAGTGAACCACAAACAGCGATGCACACCGAAATCTTTCTTCAGGAGCTGAATATGATAGTTTAAGGAGGCTACTACTAGGCCTACTGAGATCGTTTACTTTTATTAAAAGTGTGTTTACTGCTTAGATTTGCCCCTTTTTATAGGTCCTTTATACAAATAGAGGAAATCGGTTATTTGTAAGCGAATAAAACTTTGAGAAAGAAGGGCTCAGAGAATTTCAATAAAAGCTATGTATTATGCACGAACTACTGTATGGAGAAAGATTTCAGAAATAAGATTTTGTAAGCTAAGAGTAAATATTGTTTCATTGCTTTAAAAATGGTGGTTAGTGTACATTACAGGAAATTAAAATTGCTACACCAAGAAGGAATGCATATGATAAACGGGTATTCATTGAACAGAAGTATTATACTAGAACTGACATGTGATTACATTTTCTTGCAGTTTGGGTGCATAGTACCCGAACAACCACCTCTGGCCGTAATAACGGCCTTTATTCGCCTGGGCATTGAGTCAAACAGAGCTTGGATGGCGTGTGCAGGTACAGATGTCCATGCAGCTTCAAGTCGATACCCCGGTTCATCTAGAGTAGTGACTGGCGAATTGTGACGAGCCAGTTGCTCGACCACCATTGACCAGACGTTTTCAATTGATGAGAGATCTTGAGAATGTGCTGGCTAGGGCAGCAGTCGAACATTTTCCATATCCAGAAAGGCCCGTACAGGACCTGCAACATGCGCTCGTAACACGTCTGAAATGTGTGTGCAGCGCAATGTCGCCAAACAGGGATGCGACGATCATGATGCTGTAAACAGAACCTGGATTTATCCGAAAAAAATGACGATTTGCCATTCGTGCACCCAGGTTCGTCGTTGCGTACACCATCATAGGCGCTCCTGTCTGTAATACAACGTCCCAGCTGATAGTCCATGCTGCTGCAAACGTCGTCGAAGTGCAGATGGTTGTTGTCTTGCAAACGTCGCCATCTGTTGACTCAGGGATCGAGAAGGAGGGCGCTGGGATCCAGCACGGCGTTCCGTATTGCCCTCCTGAACCCTCCGATTCCATATTCTGCCAACAGTCATTGGATCGCGACCAATGCGAGCAGCAATGTCGCGATACGATAAACCGCAATCGAGTTAGGCTATAATCTAACCTTTATCAAACCTGGATATGACTGCACCAAGGCAGTTCTCGACTCACTATTTTCTCACAGAAAACTACATTTAGTTTTTCGCTTCATATACACTGCCTGACAAGAAACAGTGAACCCCCTGAAGGAGTGGTGCAATATTATTACTTTTCAGTATACATGCATTTCATTGATTTGTGAGTCAATGATTAGATTTACAAGGCTCTGTTTTGTGTAGAATACCCACCAAGTGAATTTTTGGTGTCACCGCCCTGTTGTTGCTAAGTTGATACCAGTCAATTGCCGTGAGTCACACAGTGTAGCAAGACGTTTATTTACAATACTAAGCATCCGCAATCCTTCGTAAACGCGTTATACAGCTTAACTACGATGTGAATGCATTTGAAAGAGTCACATTGTTGGAGAGCGTGAAATGGTCGTATCGTGCAATTGCCAGGCATGTGGGCCATTCAAATGTTACCATGGCTCCATGTTAGTATCAATTGGTACAGGAGGGCAGGTTCAGGTCAACCAAGAAATATCAAGCTAGTATGTTGTGCCAAACGATGTGGAATCTCATGACCTCAATGCAAGCGTTCTGGCTTTTTGGAGCCAGTCTCCTAAATTTTATTAAGGCGGTACTAAGGAGAGTTCTGGTTGCCACTGGGTTGTGGGATGAGATAGTTGCCGGTAGTAGGTTTGAAACAGTACATTCGCTTTGACGATATGAAAGAAACTAAAGAAAACTCCCTTCTTTCTCTGTTCCCTCTGGTTAGTGATAATTATTTACTGCTTATTTCATTATATGTCTCTGACTAGAGAGGAAGAGAGGAACGGCAGGGTTTCTTTTGACTCTCGTTTTTGTTCTTCTATCATGAAGAAGAAAGACTGTTGAGCTCCGGATTTCTTCTGTACAAACGATGAAAGTGAGCTGTACCATGACCTTAAGCATATAAAATTAAAATTTCTTTATTTCACTTAGTTTCTCATTTAATTTCACTCTATCCAACCTGCCTCATTAATTCTCTGTTTATTAATGTGTAGATTTCATTTGGAAGCTATTTTGCTAGTTTCGTTTTGTGCCGCAATTACCATTGAAATTGATCATTCCCTTTTAAATCTGCTTTCATATGCAGTCTTTTTTATTCTTTTTATTAACTCAGATTATTTACGGGTGAGCAATATTGCGCTCCGAGGTCACGGTTGTAATTTCTTGTAAACACGGTCAATGGCATCAAACCAGGCTGTGTTGCGATAGCGATCTGCTTTTCAAATCAGTAACTGCGTTAGGGTTTATATCTGTTTTACAGTGTTTTTAGAAGCCTACATTTGTCCACGAGAGCAACGACTAGAGGTAATGGGTGCAGTCTTACCGTTTTATAACGTTATCTGCCATCCTTTCCAAGAATCTGCGGCTTTTTTAATATTATTTTCAATCAGATACAAATATTAATTTCTTTGTGTCAGATTATTGCAAAACTAGTAAACATTTTCAGTTCGAACCATACTTTACAATTGTTAGATTGTGTGAGAAAAAATACTTACAGATTCTGTCCCATTTTGAACATGTAATCAGACATCTGGTGTTATAAATCAAATGTTTATAAATCTCTCGGACCAAACTGCATGGGCATCAGTCCATAGCTTACAAACTACAGGGTGTCTCACGAAAGACGCCTGCCAGGCGTCTGCAGATCGAGTGGTACGGGCTCCCAGCGCCGCCACCGCATCCGCCGGCCATGGCAGCGCCCGATTCTCGGACTCTATTGTGCCACGGGCACATACACTGAGCTAAAGTCTAAAAAACATTGTCATCTGAGTAACCTAAGGTCACCTTTATTTACAGTATATGTTCAAAATGATGTCCCTCTATGGAAAGAGCGGCCTGAAATCTCTTGAACATATTTGCGAACACTCGACAAATTTCGGCTGTCGAAATCTGGGAAATGATTAGTCGAATCCTGTCTTCCGACTCTTCGAGTATATGAGGATTGTTTGCATACACCTTTGTCTTTTAACATTCCCCAAAGATAAAAGTTTTGCCATTCGTGCGCCCAGGTTCGTCGTTGCGTACACCATCACAGGCGCTCCTGTCTGTGATGCAGTGTCAAGCGTAACCGCAGCCATGGAGCTGATAGTCCATGCTGCTGCAAACGGCGTCGAACTGTTCATGCAGATGGTTGCTGTCTTGCAAAAGTACCCATATGTTGACTCAGGGATCGAGACGTGGCTGCACGATCTGTTACAGCCATGCGGATAAGATGCCTGTCATCTCGACTGCTAATGATACGATGCCATTGGGATCCAGCACGGCGTTTCGTATTGCCCTCCTGAACCCACCGATACCATATTCGGCTAACAGTCGTTGGATCGCGACCAACACGAGCAGCAATGTCGCGATACGACAAACCGCGATTTCAATAGGCTACAATCCGACCTTTATCGAAGTCGGAAACGTGATGGTGTCCATTGCTCCTCCTTAAACGACACATCACAACAACGTTTCACCAGGCAACGCCGGTCAACTGCTGTTTGTGCATGAGAAATCGGTTGGAAACTTTCCTCATATCAGCAAGTTGTAGGTGTCGCCACCGGCGCAAACCTTGTGTGAACACTCGGAAAAGCTAATAATTTACAGATCACAACAACTTCTTCCTGTCGGTTAAATTTCGCGTCTGTAGCACGTCATTTTCGTTGTGTAGCAATTTTAATGGCCAGGAGTGTAATAGCTTAGGTTCCGAGAAATGAACTTTCGCAAATTCATAATGGAATCGATACATGCGGAGTTTGGATAGGTCTAGTATGTGCACCCCCACGTAGATAGGTTTCATGAACTCTACTGCAGTCCTCTTTACCTCCACAGCAACATAGTTCTCTTTGAATATTGTGACCCGATTAAAGTTTGGTCTGAAAATCAATTTCCCTATGCCATGCGCCCCTTTCCACTCGATTTTAATTTTGATATCGTGATATTTTCTAACATTTTCCATCGTTCTGCCTAAAATTGCATTATTCTATAATTTATAAAAATCTTAGTGAAAATCATTTGTCGCGGAAGCCCTCTTTGCGGTATTTACATCAATATACTACTTCAACCAGGGGGACCACTTGAAGGAGATGGCCCAGGTGATTCTAATAAGCTTCATCCCTAAGCTGAGACACTGCTGGAGATTACAGTAATGGATGTTGTACCTCTGCTTATGCCCCAGCGTTGTCAATAGTTTTGGGGTAGAGCCTTCTTGCGGAACTTGTTGGTCTGGGCACAAAGGCAAGTCGCTTGTCTTATCATGCAAACTAATTGGGTATTCGAGATCTGCCTCCACAACGTAATCAACATCGGAATCCGCTGGCATTATATCACCACCCATTACTCAAATTACTAGATAATCTCTCGCAATCTCTTGTGAATAGCCAGCCAAACACTCCAATCGGCAGTGATTGTTGCATGGCATACCCATACAAGTTGTTTACATCTAAATACATGATGTAACTCGTTGCAAGAGATGCGTCGAAAATCTCACCCATTCATGGATTGTTCGGTTTGGCGTGTATATGTATACTTTGGCATAGCTCACCACGGATCTGCCAATGTGCTTATTTGAAACAGATTATAGCGACTATCATGAGCAAAATAATAATGGCGGTTCACAGTCACACAGATTTAAAGGTTTTGTAAGCCCCACATATTCACAGATACGTACAATGTTAGTTAAACGCCATATCTAAAACTTAGAAACTATGTAAAGAAACACACACTGAAGGCACTTAAAACCATATTATGCTCTCAGCTATGCCACCACGTTCATAAGATTCAAGAAGCAACAGTACAAGAGATTTGCTCTGTAATCTGTGATCTGAAAGAATCCATACAGCAACTTTCAGAATCATGAACAGATACACACACACACACACACACACACACACACACACACACACACACACACACACACACACACACACAATATCAATTAGCGTTCTCTCATTCACACATAATTAAAAGGCTTCTATCAGCCCCACACATTCACAGACGCAAACAATGTTAGTTGAATGCAATATCTACTACTTAGAAACTATGTAAAGAAACGCACACAGAAGGCACTTATTTCTTCTAGTGATGATCTGGATTTGTCTCGCCGTTCATAAGTTTCAATACAATAGTTATAGACCATCTCCGCAAAACTGCGAACTAAAATAGTGCATGAGAATCTATCTACAAACAGTGATCTGAACGAATTTATACAGCCGGCCGCGGTGGCCGAGGTGACTGAGGCGCTCCAGTCACGGTCAGCACGGCCACTACGGTCGGAGGTTCGAATTCCCCCTCGGGCATGGATATTTGTGCCGTCCTAGTTCATAAGTAGTTTGTAAGTTTAGGGACTGATGACCCCGTAGTTAAGTCCCATAAGCTTAACAAACATTTGAACATTTTTTTGAATTTATACAGCGACTTTCAGAGACAGGAAATAGAAGTACACTGAACTATTTTGGAACGCACACAGAAAGAAAAGAAAACTTTTACACGTGTCGAAGAAGTTGATCATTGCTGCTGCTACCGGCGGAGGACATCAAAATGTTCAAATGTTTGTAAATCTATCGGACCAAACTGCGTGGTCATCAGTCCGTAGCGTACAAACTACTTAAACTAAGGTAAACTAACCCACGGACAAACACACACACTTCCATGCCCTAGGGAGGACTCGAACCTCCGACGGCAAGGCAGAGGACATTTTCCACTTCTGCTGCTGCTGCTGCTTCCAGTAGGAGAGATGAAGAGAGAATGAGAAAATTGCAGTTCTTCTCAGTCCTTACCTAGAACACCTCTAGATCCCCACCACCACCCCAATACTGATTACGTCAACCAATGAGAGCACAGTATCCATCCCTCCCACACGCTGTTGGTGGTGGGAGGGGGGGGGGGATTATGCGTAACAGAGCGTCCCCTAGCGAGAGCTCCTTCATCTACTCACTTGAAACCCAACAGCCACTAGGACAGATTTGAATCACTCATGTGACTGCTTACAATTATTAATATGGTTCTGAATCACTGGAGATAAAACTTGTCCCATATGCTGTATTCGTTTTTGGAAACGAATACGATCTAGTGGAATTTGTGGCCAGTAACTTTTTCGTGCTGCTTTGTAAGCGTAATTCCAAACAATTAGAAAATGATCTTCTTTTCCGTAGGCATTTAAAAGGCACTTTTCTTCCCTCTGCATTCATTAGCAAACCGTATTTGATATTATCTGTAAAGGAAAAAAAGTGAGAATGAATAATATTGGAATAATAGCGGAGTGAATAATATCGTAAAAAAATAAACAAGTAGGTTCATTGAGAATTGAACCAAGATTTATTACTGAATACGATTGAAATGATAAGTGGTTATGAGTGTAGGGCGTAATAGTCGCTGCACGTTGACGCTCAGATCTCGGCGGCCAGGTGGCGAAAGCGCGTGAAGCACGGCTTAGCTGTCCACAGACGACCGAGATAGATGTGTAGACCTGCCTTGCCCTGCGCGACCGCAGAGGGCAGCGCGAGCCTCCATCTTGCAGAATCGGGCCGCGGTGGAGTAGCCGAGCGGTCTAAAGCACCTCGCTGCGGAGCGCGCGGTTGCTCGCCGTGGGTGTGTGTGTTTGTCCGTAGGTTAGTTTACCTAGGTTTAAGTAGTTTTTAAGCTACGGACTGATGACCACGCAGTTTGGTCCGATAGATTTACAGACATTTTTGCAGAATCGGCCGCTCGCGCCCCTCTGGGGGGTATAAAAGACGCGCGCGTCTCTCATTGAACTTGGTGTAAAGTGGTAGTACACACATGCAATAACATTACTCACATGCGGTGTTGGACTCTCTCCCTTCGAGCTCCTAGACCAGACTGACCAAGGTTCCCGCCAATTTCGTAGTGCAGGAAGGGGTGGGACCATAAAAATTTTTGGAAATGACCAATAGCATTCAAAGAAAATTCAAATTTCCCGGGAGACGCCATGTTGCATTACGGTAGAGGAGTTGGGGAAGTAGGGGAGTGTTATCCTATGTCATCACCGGAAGTGATGTCACCGGTAGTGACATCACTTGTAACGGTACCTAACCGCCATCTCCGACAGTATGACGTCAAGATTTCACCACGTCTCCTGGTTCTATGTCCTTTCTCCAGACACGACGACGTCACTCACCCTAGCCGACTCCCATTCTGGGAGCGAGCCTCAGTCATGAGAGTCCCCGGGTTCACAAACCGTGCTGTACAGCACAGCACTGTCACCACCACAAGTGGGAACTGATTGTTCAGAGTTACCCGTGATCGAAGCAGCCGTTGTTAGTAGGTCCGAGTCAGCAGACGTATTGCGAAGCAACCTGACTTGTGTATAAGAGGAAAATAAAGGTGATTAAACCACACCCAATCTTTACATTGTCCAATAATACCCTGTTACCAAGATAGGTCAAAGGAAGGAAGGAAGATTTGTGTTTAACGCACCGCCGACAGTCTGGTCATTAGAGGTGGAGCTTATGCTCGGGTTGTTTGGGTAAGGATGGCGAAGGAAATCGCCTGTGCCCTTTGAAAGGAACCATCCCGTCATTTGCGTGGAGTGATTTAGGAAAATCACAGAAAATCTAAATCTGGATCAGACGTGGATTTGAACCGCCAGCCTGCCGAATGCGAGTCCACTGTGTTACCACTGCGCCACCTTGCTTGGTATCATAGGTCAAAGGTATGGCTCAATCCATCATCCTGTTTCGTTTCAACATGGTGAGCTCATCTGGAACTTCACTCTGTTTGGAACATTGGGCTGCCTGAGAAGCAAATCAAACGTTACTTTGGCCCATACAAGGTCACAGACAACTATCTGGGATTACTTAAGAAGTTGAAGATTGCGAGCCAGACACGGAGGATGAAAAGATAGGGACACAGTCAAAGTACTGTGAATGAAGCCATTCAGAGTGCCCACAGCTCAGGACAAATTTTAAGTTCCAGTACGACTCAACAAGGTAAAATGCAACGTAACTGGTTATGTCCACTTAAGTTCGACGATGTCCAATGCCAGAATGAGCATTAGTCAAGCTATGCAGAGCCAACAACTCGTTCCCACAAGTCGACATGAACACCGAGACGTTGTTCTTCTAAGAATTGAGTAACGTCAAAAATGAAGTGCAAAAAGACAGCAACATTTGCCATAGTAGATAAAAAATCTGGATCCTGAAACAAAGCGTCCTGTATTCGAGATCCACTCTGACTTTACCCCTTAATTTGAATATAGGTCTACAGTTCTGCTTGTATCAGGAAATGATGTTCCAGAAATTTCTTTACCTGCAGTCACAATAAGTTCATTTCAGTGCTCTTGTACGTATGTGACAAGTGGTTAATAAATCATCGCTGAGTTCAAACCATTGTTCGTTAATCAATTTGCTATGTCCTAGACACTGCTACATGACAGTTCACTGAAAACAAAATAACATTACTAATAAAATACAGCCCAACAAAAATTGTTTCCACACTTACACCAGGCAGATCCATAATTAAGGTCTCTCCCATACACCCATTTGCGGAAAAAAAAAAAAAAAAAAAAAAAAAAAAAACTTAAAAGTATCATTATTTTTGATCGTTATAAAAATAAAGTTATAATTTGAAAAGTAATGTTTCGTTAAAATGTTGATATATAGCATGTATCAAAATAATGAATTGTAGATTAGATTGAACTGGGAGCACACTACAACACGTAACAGTGACTTCTTGCAGCATTGCAATTCCTCTTCCATCATCTGTCCACCGGACTCTCCATTGTTATCGTAACATCCCAGTTTCCACCTGATAATTACTACAACAAAGTTGCTAGTATGATTCAGGCATCTAGTAAGTCTACTCGACTTTGCAACACACCCATGTCATAGTTTCAGTGCACTCATCTACGTCTGTATTACCCCATGAGTTCATTCGCTAACTTCCTCAAACTCCACGTTTGTTCAAAGTTCCCTATCTGCATACTGTGAAAATCTACTAATAATCTAGTCCCAACTACTTTCTGAATTTCCCTATTTGTCATATTCAATAATTTCCTTATATCGTCTTGATATGCCATCAAACACGATATTCAACAACGTCCCCTCTGCATTCAGCCGTGTTCTCTTCCTAAGAAGCTCTTGCCACCACCTCTATTGCGTGCCGCCGGCCGCGGTGGCCGAGGGGACTGAGGCGCTTCAGTCACGGTCTGCACGGCCACTACGGTTCGGGGTTCGAATCCCCCCTCGGGCATGGATATTTGTGCCGTCCTAGTTCGTAAGTAGTTCATAAGTAGTTTGTAAGTTTAGGGACTGATGACCCCGTAGTTAAGTCCCATAAGCTTTACAAACATTTGAACATTTATTGCGTGCCAGATGCGCTTCTGCAACTGCCTGTGTTCTTCGTGAAGCTGCTTCAAGTCTTCCTTCAGTACTTTGCGGCATTCGATGAAGTTTCTTCCAACCTACTCGCCTCATTCCCACATGTTCAAAACTACAGGATACCCCACCAAAAAAAGAAGAAAATTTGGATTTTCTACAGTAACACCCATTTTATGTGCAGTACTGTGTGTTATGTGCAGTTATATAATTTTACACTGTTATGTTGTGTATATTTCTTATGTAATCCACACATTATTAATTGTTTCTTTTCAGGATGGCTCAACTAACGAATTTCCAACGTGAGGTGATAGTCCTTTACAAGCAGAACATCCGACGTGGGGACTCAGAAATGCAGGGACTTTTTCCACAGTTATTCAGTGCAATAAGTGAAAATCAGTTTTTCGATGTTGTGTCAGTACTAAGGAGGGAAGGATTACCTGCTACAAAAGTGCGTAAGCGAGGATCTGGCGTGACGTGTCAAATCGCGACACCTACGAAACGGAAAGTGTTGGAGCTTGCTGTGACACCAGAAAAACACAATAGAAGACACAGCAGCCAGCGTGAAATTACTCGTGAACTACACATATCTAAAGGTCCAGTGTTTCACATTATTCAAGAACCGCGTCGAAGTGCTATAGTGCTATAGAAGAATAAAGTATGTTCTTACTGAAGCACACCAGGTAGATCGAAAAGTGAAATGTGCGTCTCTGATACAACGTTTCCACGATAAGTGGAAACAAGTGTGGTTTTTTGGTGAAGCATGTTCCTCTCTCCATGCTCAGATAACCCGGAAAAATAAACGAATTTCCATGCTGTTCAAGTTAAAACAAACATTTGCGAGAAGGTTCTAGTTGTAGAATATGATAAGCAACAGCCGTCAATCATGTGCTATGGCGCAGTCTCTTGGCATGGCAAACCAAAATTACGGTTCATTGAAGGCGACGCACCAGGTCAATGACATCTACCAAGATACAGTAGAAAGAAGAAAACAGTGTATAGAGAAGAGATGTGCACCCAGATGTTCCAAGACATTAACACAGTTATAGGAAGTGGGAAAGAGATGGAAACGTTACATAGAAAAATTATAAGAAGATCCAGAAGAGATAAGTAATCTTGAAAACGAAGAAAATGTTACAAATGATCCGTTAGGACCCTCATTAACAAAAGAAGAATACCTGAAGGCTGTGAGATAATTAAAAATAACAAAGCACCAGGCTGCGATGCAATAACTGGAGAAATGATACAAGGATTGGATGACGAAACACATAACTATATCTTCAAACTAATCCAAGATCTGTATGAAACTGGAGAAATACCGGAAGATTTTAAAAAGACTATCATAATTCCTATACCAAAGATTTTAAAAAGACTATCATAATTCCCATACCAAAGAAACCAGGCCTATAAAATGTGAAGAACATCGAACATTGAGCATATTATCACATATGTCAAAAATATTAACAAAAGTAGTATATAACCGAATATAAAGTAAAACTGAGCAGAATTTGGATGAAGTTCAATTTGGATATCGACAGAATAGAGGAACAAGAGAAGCTTTCTTAATGTTAAGACAAATCATGGATAAAATGCTGGTCCTAAAAAAGACCACTGTTTATGCTTTAGTGGACTTAGAAAAAGCCTTCGATAACGCTGCATGGAATTTTATGATGGAAATTATGACTAATGTTAGTTTAGATTTCAGAGACAGACGGATAGTGCATGAACTCTACAAAAATCAAAGAAAGGTTATAAATATACATGGTGAAATACAAGAGGCTTGCATAAAGAAAGGAGTACGACAAGGATGCAGTTTATCACCAGTGCTGTTCAGCTTCTGTTTTGAGCAGTAAAAAAAAAAAGGACTGTAAAGAGTCTATGGAAGGAAATAAGATCAATGGAGTAGTAATTAAAATGATAAGGTTTGCTGATGACATAGCCATCAATGAAGTCAGCCAAGAAAATCTGCAAAAGGCATTAACAAGAATGAATGAGATCCTGCCAGATAAATATAACATGAAAATCAACACAAAGAAGACAGAGATCATGGTATGCAGCCACGAGCAAATTACAACTGACATTAAGATTAATGATGTACCAATGAAACACGTTAATGTATTCACCTACTTAGGAAGTAAAATCACGCCAGATGGAAAAAGTTCAGCAGACATAAAAAAGCAGAATTCCGCAGGCTAAAATATAATAAACGGATGCTTCTTACATCGAGAAATATAAAAGAAGATCCCAAATTTATAACATTCTTTGTGTGAAGTATGACATTGTATGGCTCCGAAACTTGGACACTCGGCATTTGCGTCAAGAAAAGACTAGAAGTATTTCAATTGTGGTGTTGGAGGAGGATGCAGAAAATCTCTTGGACGGTAAAGATGACAAACGAAGAAGTTCTTAGAAGAATCGGCGAAAAAAGAGCACTTTTGAAAACGATAATTAAGAGAAGGGACAACTTAATAGCTCATCCGTAAAGGCCCAATGAGTTTATAGTGAATGTTATGGAAGGAATGGTTGAAGGAAACAGGTGCAGAGGAAGGCCCAGATTACAGTACTTGAAAGAGATTCAAAGAGATATAGGAGTGGAATCACATCAGAAAATGAAGAGGCTATCCGATAGCAGAGAAGTGTGGACGAGAAGAATTGCTGTCAACCATCCTCTGGATTGAGAAAGAAAAAGAAAGAGAGAGAGTTAATCACGAATAGACATGGCAACAAGACGGTGCGAAGGTCCATACAGCAATGGATACTGTAACATGGATTTGAACTAATACTATTGACTTCATCAAACCTGACGACTGACCGTCTGAAAGTCCAGATCTCAACGTGATGGATTATTGCATTTGGGGTATACTGCTACAGAAGGTTCAAGCAAACAGGAGAGACATCACAATCATTGATGGCCTGAAAGTTGTACTGACAGACGCCTGGAACAATGTTACACGTCAACTATACAGAATACCACCAGACATTGGTTACAACGTCTATGCCGCTGTATGGAAGCCAAAGGGAATCATTTTGAGCCATTCCATTATGAACGTTCTAGTGACAGTATCAGTAAAATATAAATTAATATAATATTAATATTATTAATATATAAAATATAAATTTAAGCGTGTCCATATATAATATTACACTCCTGGCCATTAAAATTGCTACACCACGAAGATGACGTGCTACAGACGCGAAATTTAACCGACAGGAAGAAGATGCTGTGATATGCTTTCCAAAGCATTCACACAAGGTTGGCACCGGTGGCGACACCTACAACGAGCTGACATGAGGAAAGTTTACAACCGATTTCTCATATACAAACAACAGTTGACCGGCGTTGCCTGTTGAAAGGTAGTTGTGATGCCTCGTGTAAGGAGGAGAAATGCGTACCATCACGTTTCCGACTTTGATAAAGGTCGGATTGTAGCCTATTGCGATTGCAGTTTATCGTATCGCGATATTGCTGCTCGCATTGTTCGCGATCCAATAACTGTTAGCAGAATATTGAATCGATGGATTCAGGAGGGCAATACTGAACGCCATGCTGGATCCCAACGGCCTCGTATCACTAGCAGTCGAGATGACAGGCATCTTATCCGCATGGCTGAAACATCGAGCAAACACGTCTCTATCCCTATCCTATTTCAGATGTGTTACGGCCCGTGGCTCTACCCTTCATTCGGTCCTTGCAGGTCCTGTACTGGCCTTTCTGGAAACGGATAATGTTCGACTTGTGTCCTGGCCAGAACATTCTCCAGATCTCTTAACAACTGAAAACGTCTGGTCAATGGTGACTGAGCAACTGGCTCGTCACAATACGCCAGTCACTACTTTTGATGAACTGTGGTATCGTGTTGAAGCTGCATGGGCATCTGTACCTGTACACGCCATCCAAGCTCTGTTTGACTCAATGTCCAGGCGTATCAAGGCCGTTATTTCGGCCAGAGGTTCTGGGTCCTGATTTCTCAGGATCTATGCACCCAAATTGCGTGAAACGTAATCACATGTCAGTTCTAGTATAATATATTTGTCCAATGAATACCTGTTTATCATCTGCATTTATTCTTTTAATGGCCAGTAGTGTAACATTATTAATATATAAGATATATATGTAATATGTAAAATATAAATTACAAGTGTGTCCAACTTATATTACAGACTCTAAAGAAAATTTCTGCTTTTTTTTTTTTTTTTTCCTTGTGCATCTACCACTATGAATCATAATCACGGCATTCGCTTATTTCGAGAATAGGGCCCCGTCCTTCTAGACGTTGAGTTCTCACTGCTCCAGCGTCACCAACGCTGAAGAGAAGATGTAGCCGGGTCTGGAAAAAAGGGATTGCAAGCACTCTTCCTCCCCTACAAACAGCGTTCGTACACTTAGGTCTCTCTGAAATTGGACTTTTCGAGGTCTATCAAGTAACTCATTACAATATTTCAAGGACAAACAAATTCTTTATATAACAGAACTATTGTAGCGCGAGAACACTTTTTTTTTCTTTAATATGCCTAAGTTTAGGTCTTTGTGGATGATTATACAGGTTTACAGCCGTTTAGTTCACCCAACGTGATCTCCGTATCCAGAAAGGCCCGTACAGGACCTGCAACATGCGGTCGTGCATTATCCTGCTGAAATGTAGGGTTTTGCAAGGATAGAATTAAGGATAGAGCCATGGGTCGTAACACATCTGACATGTAAAGGCCACTGTTCAAAGTGCCGTCGAAGCGAACAAGAGGTGACCGAGACGTGTAACCAATGGCACCCCATGCCATCACACCGGGTGATACACCAGTATGACGATGACGAATACACGCTTCCAATGTGTGTTCACCGCGATGTCGCCAAACACGGATGCAACCATCATGACGCTGTAAACAGAACCTAGATTCGTCCGAAAAACAGACGTTTTGCCATTCGTTCTCCAAAATGTTCAAATGTTTGTTAAGCTTAAGGGACTTAACTACGGGGTCATCAGTCCCTAAAATTACAAACTACTTATCAACTACCTACAGCTAAGGACAGCACAAATATCCATGCCCGAGGGGGGATTCGAACCCCCGACCGTAGTGGCCGTGCAGACCGTGACTGAAGCGCCTCAGTCCCCTCGGCCACCGTGGCCGGCATTCGTTCTCCCAGGTTCGTCGTTGCGTACACCATCGCAGGCGCTCCTGTCTGTGATGCAGCATCAAGTGTAACCGCAGCCATGGTCTCCGAGCTGATAGTCCATGCTGCTGCAAACGCCGTCGAACTGTTCGTGCAGATGGTTGCTGTCTTGCTACGTCCCCACCTGTTGACTCAGGGATCGAGACGTGGCTGCACGATCCGTTACAACCATGCGGATGAGATGCCTGATATCTCGACTGCTAGTGATAACAAGTCCATTGGGATGCAGCACAGCATTCCGTATTGCCCTACTGAACCCACTGATTCCATATTCTGCTGAAAGTCATTGGATCGCGACCAACGCGAGCAGCAGTGTCGCAATACGATAAACTGCAATCACGATAGGTAACAATCCGACATTTATCAAAGTCGGAAACTTGATGGCATGCATTTCTCCTCCTTACACGAGGCATCACAATAACGTTTCACCAGGCAACTTCAGTTAACTGCTGTTTGTGTATGAGAAATTGGTTGGAAACTTTTCTCATGTCAACACGTTGTAGGTGACGCCACCGGCGCCAACCTTGTGTCCATGGTCTCAAAAGCTAATCACTTGCATATCACAGCATATTCTTCCTGCCGGTTAAATTTCGCGTCTGTAGCACGTCATCATCGTGGTGTAGCTATTTTAATAGCCAGGAGTGTAATTACGAAAAACGTACTATTCATTTTTTTTTATTTTTTATTTTTTTATTTTTATAGGTAGTGGCCTAGGCAAATTTAAGAAGTCAGGCAGAAAGACAGGAGTTTCTTATATTATTTCATTTTCAATGATATTCCAGGACGAACTTTGAAAATCAAGAACTTTCGAGGCCTTGAATATACTTGGCCCGTTTTCAAGGAGTGTACGAACCCTTACAGAAGAACCTACCCTGTATTCATAAAACAACAAGAGAAAAAAATAGAACGATTACTCTACAACTTAGGTCTTGAAGCATAAGGTACAGGACCAGTATCCAACCCCTTCTCCACCCCCATCCCTCACCTTCGTTTCTTGTTTGCCCTTTCCTTCTTCCCTTTGCTATTCATGACCGGTCCAGCTACATTCAAAACTGAATCTATTGCCTTCTTAAATAGTTTGTACGGATTGACAAGCACAGTGGTCAACCTAGTTGGCGACTGCAACTTAACATTTACAAGTGAAGGTCTGCATTAGGTACACAATATTGTCACCCATTAGCCAACTTTGGAGTGAGATAAAATCCCTTTGTGTCTCACTACTTCCGTCATTCCAGTGCCTCCCCCACCTCTGATTAAATTGAAGTGTGGTGGCATCTTCCATCCATACACAAATTCGTAAGGCGATAACCACATGCTGGATGAACTTTTGAGTTATAGCTGACATCAAAAAACTGAAGAACACGACCCAGTGATTTTAGTCAGAATTTTCATAACGGCTTAAATTTTACTTGTTCTCCGATTCACACGTTCTACTCTTCCGTCGATGTAGCAGGATCATCAATCACTTCTTCACTTTCAACAACTGACACAATTACTTCATGAGGTCCAACACTGAATTCGATGATGGTTAGAGACTATAGCCTCTGGAACACCAAATTTCAACTAACAGTTTCTTTAACATTGCCTGTTCCAGCGTCACCGCTGGTTGATCTGATATGGCGATCATTTCAATGTACGTCGAAAAGTGATGTATGATTGTTAGCACAACATGGTTACCTGCTGGCTTCTTATTAAATTGTCCCATTAGGTCCAGTCAGATTAATTGAAAATTGATTGAAGTCTCTAGTAGTCTACGTAATATCATTTTACGTCGATTCAGATCTACCCTCTGTGCTGTTGAGCAGAAAACTGGTAATTCTAATGGAAATGGAATTTCCATCAAATTAAGCCAATAGATCGCTCAGTGGACTGACACAGGGGATCATTAAAAATGTTCAAATGTTTGTATAGCTTATGGGACTTAACTACAGGGTCATCAGTCCCTAAACTTCAAACTACTTATTAACTACCTTATACAAAGGACAGCACAAACATCCATGCCCGAGGGGGGATTCGAACCCCCGAACGTAGTGGCCGTGCAGACCGTGACTGGAGCTCCTGAGTCCCCTCGGCCACCGCGGCCGGCGGGGATCATTAGTTTTTAAAACAGAACGTTTGTTGCAGTAAATGCTCGTTGCCTTAGATGACAAGGCACGGTCTTCAGGAATCCGTGACTGAAAATGTTTAGTTAAACATCACACAAGCCAGTAGTGCTGACAGGTGCAGGAAGTCATAAACATTTGCTCAACTGTGTGGAGGGAAATAGTGTGGCGAACACTATATAAATCCAATGTTCCAACCAATCAAGAGTCTGGTGGTTCCATCTGAATCTATGATACCACTGGTTAGGCTGCCATGTAGTACGATTGTTATGCTGCCAGCTGCCAACTTCCATCTTGAAGCCATAGCCGATCATCTATGAGCCAGCTACTCATTAGCAAGACTGCTGCTGCTAACATCAGGGATGGTGGAGCCTAGATAGATCTTCCTTAAGTGAAGTACTGGTCTGTCCCCAAGGAAGGAGCAAAAAAAAAGACAAATGTTTGTAAAGTCTATGGGACTTAACTATGGGGTCATCAGTCACTAAACTTACAAACTACCTATGAACTACTTACAAACTAAGACGGCACAAATATCCATGCCCGAGGGGGGATTCGAACCCCCGACCGTAGGGGCCGTGTAGACCGTGACTGGAGCGCCTCAGTCTCCTCGGCCACCGCGGCCGGCAAGGAAGGAGCGTTGAGCCAGCTGCAATATGTGTGGCCTCTAATGGTGAACTGCCAGAACCGCTTTCGACTGTACTCTAGGGGACAAGATTCTGCGCGAACTCACGCCTTCTGACATCCAACAATCAGGGGCATGCTGGGGTCAGGACAAGGACCTAAGTGTAACTACATCTTCGAGAGCACTGAGGTCCATTTAGGTTACTGTCTGCCCGCGACAAACGACGGCATGCACTGACATGAGCAGCACGTAAGACGACATCACAGCACATTCCGTGTTGAGATTGTTACGGCAGGCAGCGTGTCGTGTCCGCTGGCGCAGTGAAAGTTCAAGCCAGGTTAACCACGATGAAAGCCTGTGCATTTATATACTGAGTAAAGGTCAATGAAACGAACACTGATTTCGCGCCTGCCTCAACTCAGTGTTCCTAAACCTACTTTGTGGTCTGGAACAACTGTACCCCTACAAAGAGTCATGAATGCTAATGTCGCCTAAGTCACCGCCATCGAGGTTTGACATTTATGGTGCAGCACTGGTCACCAATAAAACAGGGTGAGTGACTCACGTATGAGATTATTTTGGTTTTGTTCGTGGCCAAGTAGGAAGGGCGTGCATATGAACTTGAAAGTGACATTGGAACTCGCAGATCTAGTCGAGGAAATGGTAGTATTTATGTCCAACTAGGTGTGATTCAATTCAATTGTTTGTGTAGTCTATGGGACTTAACTATGGGGTCATCAGTCCCTAAACTTACAAACTACTTATGAACTACTTACGAACTAGGACGGCACAAATATCCATGCCCGAGGGGGGATTCGAACCCCCGACCGCAGTGGCCGTGCTGACCGTGACTGGAGCGCCTCAGTCTCCTCAGCCACCGCGGCCGGCCAACTAGGTGTGAATTTTGTAATTTTTCGGGCCATGAGTTACCTTGTACTCAGGTGGTGACAGTAAAGAGTACTGGGGCTGTGGGAGTTTCACCCCACTGAGATTCGCGCGTCTTTTGTTTTTTTTTTTTGCGGGAAATTTGAATTACGCCCCACCCCTCCTCCCTCGGCCAATTGCCGAACCACAGATCAAAGGATGCCGCCAAACTCGAACAATAGCGCACTTAAGGATGATTGACAGTTTACATTTAGGTCCTTTTGATTCGCCACTTGTCCGACTGCTTATCAAAGGACGCCGCCATAACGCACTTAAGGATGATTGACAGGTTGCAACATCTCCCTCGCCCACACACGACACCCCGCCCTCCCCGCCCCCCCCTTCCACCCCTCGGTGCCGCCGCCAGACAGGCGGCACCTCCGACAGGTCCAGACCTGTAGACCCATCGACATGTCGGTACTCGCACCCTGGACCACACACCTGGCCGGTTCGACGCCCCCCTCCACCCCCGGCACCGCCGCCAGACAGGCGGCACCTCCGACAGGTCCAGACCTGTAGACCCCTCGACATGTCTGTACTCGCTCCCGCGACCCCTACTCGCTCGGCCGATTGCCGGACCGCCGCCTCCGCCGCCGACAGATGTTACCCCCTCCTCCTCCATGCTAGCGACCGGTTCTCAAAGGACGCCGCCACCCGCCCTACCCGCGAGAACAAACAATACCGCGACGATTGTCTTGAACGCACCGACACCGCCCCCACAGGCCGACCCCTGCTCTCTTTTTACGGCGACCGCGCCCCGACAGGTCAGCAGCCAATTAAATTGCATATTTATTATTAAGCGCGCCGCAGCGATCCGTACGCCAGATCTCGATTTATGTAACAACAACAATTTCCGCCGTTTATTATTATTCTTGGAAAAAAATAAAGCTACCATAGTGTTCTTCGTATGCTAAAAAACAATTTAGAACAGAAATGCTTAGCTGGTCTCGTATACTACAGCATGTAGTAGTATTAAATATTAAAACTCGTATGCAAAATTTGCAAGTAAGAATTTCCACTCCAATCTCTCTCCATGCTCTTCGCATAGACTACAACCGACAGACGTGTTTAATAATAATAATAATAATAGCGCAGGTTACGGTAACGAACGCCACAAACTTACGTATCCATCTTAACATATACTCTTTCGATATACAAAAACAATTCTAACCAGAGCCAATTAACGAAAAGAAAAGAAATTGTCCGTTTCGGAACTCGACCACAACCTTGCATCTATAAATGTATCTCTTCGTTTAGACGATGCAAGCAACAGCCATCGAACGGGATGTAACTTGTATGCCAACCACTCTTTCGATAAAACAGCAACAACAGCGGCAGCAGCAGAATACGACATAGTGTTTATACAAAAATTCCAAATAACGAAATCGGCAATGACATTTAGCACAAAGTCTCTAAATAAACATCTGCAAGCACCGTTAACAATCGTCCAGAACGCAGAGCGCTCTCTCGGCAGACTACATAAAAGAAACATATGCTAAGTGTTTAAACAAAAACACCTAAGTTACATCTCCAAATGATCAAAACCTTCTATGCAGACGCACCATTCTGACAAGGATAGCTCGCAATGCATTTATTTAATGGAGCTGAGCCATGCCGAAAGTTCCGAAATTTAACACTCTCTCTCTCTTTAGCGATCTTGCCCTGTTACGTTTCCTTCTTCTTAGATCGAGGTATAACTGCGCATTCCGAGAGTTCGGGTATTTTAATTTTACCTCTTATTTCCTTGCTACAGCAGTACATATCCCATCTAAGAAATCTCTATGTACTGTTACGATGCAAACTACATTTATCTGACAGCGCCCCAGAAGGCATTTAATCCCTATTGTGCAACGGAGAGTCGAAATAAAAGAAAAATACGTGAAATAATTTACCGATTCCGACCGTCTACACTAAAACTTTACGAAATTATTGGCCTAACAACACCCTTATTCGACAATACAGCAACCACAGAACCGAAGTTACCTGCCCAATGCAACACAGATTTCCAGCTCGACCCGCCCTTTACCCACAAAATTCCTACTCCGAACTAAGATTTATTATTTTAATTACAAGTAGATGTCCACCGCAAACGAAGACGCTAACCTACACGCCACAACACATGATTCTATATAGGACATGGAGTGTTTACAATTTTTGTATTGTTTATTACAGTACAACTGAGTACATGCAACGTAATGTTCGCAAACACTTATATCGCAACCAACTCCCGCACACTTCGATCATAACCTGCTCTCTAAGGAATGGATGGGAGTCACACACAGTACAAACACGTTTGTCGTGTGTTCCGCTAATTTCGGCCAGCACAACGATGCGGGACCAATCCCCCCGCCTGTTTACTGAAAAGGAAATATTTTTCCCCACACTATCTGTTTAAACCGGGCTTGCACATATACAATAGCCTCCTTTTAAAAGCATGTGTCTTCGCCATATAACCCAGTTTTCGTTTACCCTTCTTCTTCTTCTTAGGACTTGTGGAATAACGTAAACGATATCTACGTCTGTGGATAATAAAGTCCTGGAATGCTAAAAAAAAGTATAGTTCCTTGCTCGACTCTACAAGTAATTTACAGTCGAAACTAAAAAAAAAACATAATGTCCGAGAGAGCGGTCAATTTTCTGGTACTCTTAATACCCAAGTATCAAATCTAAAAGCGTTTGCACACTACAACGGCGCACTTGGTAAATACCGTATCTTCTCTTTTAGAACACTTAAACAATCTTCTTACACAATCCTCCATCCTGGTAATACCATCTTCTCGACCCGGCGAAAAAATAAAAGTCCTAACAATCAACTGCCTGGACTCTTTATAAAATCGATATCTTTGCTTACACCAGGGCTCGTGATTTTTCGACAAATTTATTTTGGTTCTACAATTCGACGCCAACCACGTTAAGCAGTCGTTTCCTCGCCTGCAACCACTTTGATATTGCTCCTCCCATCCGAAAGTCATGCTCGGATACGAACGCCACTCGGTTAAAGTATTGTCCAAAAATCCAGGAGATAGAAGCCATCTACACGAAGCTGCTGCTGTAGTATAGATGGGAGCGCCTCCATTAAAAAACATCGATTAGCTGCAGTTTATAAGATATATACCCACAGGACGTATATATTTCCCCCCCCCCCCCCCCCATGTATTCCAGAAATAGTAACTTCGTCTTATCTCCAACGTTTGCAGTATCGAACTTGCGGAATTTACTACACACACGCGCGCGCACTCCATTGGCTACAACTAGCGCACTTTAAGTAACGAAACTATAGGAGTTTTATAAAACACGTTGATTTTCGACGAAAGAATTATGATTTACCGCAGCAGGCATATCCGCTACGTAACGTGTTGCACACCAGCCGTAAAGTAGCCAACACTAGCATACGATTAAACAGACGATGCTTCGACGAAAGATCAATGCACCACCAAAGTCAGTTTTCTTTAGAGCTTTACCGTGACATATATATTTAGGGTATATCAACACTTTTTACTTACATTCCGTCCCATCTAGCCTAAAGCACTCTCTGTAAGCGCCAAACATTTCCAACACAGTAATAGAACTATACCTTGCAGTCAACACGAACCTACAACAACAAACGAATCTAGCCATTCCAACTCGTTTTTTGTCCCAACTAGCATGCTGCAAGCTATGTATACGTTCGTAACAACCCAGACAGAGCTATCCTTACATCCGTCACTAACCCAGTACCAACTCTAAACAAGTTACCACAGATGGTGTTATAACCGCGATCAGTAACAGACAAGATCTCCCAGACACACAGCGTTTTAATAAAGTTTCGATCTCTCTCTCTCTCTCCACCCAATAACTACGTTGGTTGCTTGACCTGTCCCTAACATCCAACCACAACTTTGTTTCCAATGCATAGCCCGGCAGACAATATTTCTGGAACGCTCTCTATCAGCCAATAGACTATATACCTCGAGCATTCGCGCACAAATCACCATCGTATTCCACTCCTTCTAACAAATTATTACTCTCGATAAACATCTGTAACACAGTGTAAAAAAATGAGCGACGTGCACACGCACAGAACAGCTAACAAGAAAAGATCTAGATCCAAGCCAAGTACTGGGGTAATAAAAATACCCGAAAATTGATCGGTGTACAGGTTAAACCTTCCAGATAGAACGTTACGTTCTATCAGCTTTTAGTTTCCATTGTCTACCTGTAAATTAGGTGGAGATTCGTAATACTGGCAGCGGCAAAGACGATATAAGTAGTACACTTAAAAGCTACATTAATGCAGGGGAAACTTACTTCTCCCAATCCAGAACATTGTTCTCCACACTGCCTCCAGATATAGATATCGCCGAATTAGGTCTGGTACCTACAAACAATGTTATTCTGCAAGCCCAGCGAAAAGAATAAATGTATAACACAGGCTTAAGCCATCCCCCATTAGAGAAATTACATCGCTACGTGCAGTTAATGTCTTATGTGCGCGAAAAGAAAACTGGAAATGGCGGATATCGAGACCAAGAGAAGGAAGCTAGAATATATGGCTAAAGCAACTGCCATAAAGGACGAGTACAAACTAATGCTGGAGAAAGACGAAGCTATGGCATATGTGTAAGCCCGGCTTAAACGGAGGGTGTGGAGAAATCTGGTTACGGCTGGGACTTATAAAATATTTGCTTTTTACAGTAAACAGTCATGGAGATTGGTCACGCGTCGGTGTACTGACCGAAAATAGCGGAAGACACGAAAAACGTATTGCATTATAGTTTGGAGAAGGGACTACATTGCATCCAAATGTGGTGGACTGGGGACAGTCATTTGCAGAGTTAAAAACGGATGGAATAACAAGCAATCGTTTGCAATAATCGTAAAACCTAGTGTTCCATACGGAAATTACCACAGGAGTTGGTAACGTACACACATAGCGACGCATAGTGCTATAACCAGGAAATAATGGGAAAAGTTAAAATACACGATTATTCTCGTCTAGAAGCATTGCCCGAAGGTGCAGGAGGAAACGAAGATACGTAATGGAGTTCGAGAACATACCTTCCCTCTACCTTTCGAACTTCTGGCTGGAACTGGATCTAAAACTACGAGTTACAGCGGAGAAAATTAAAGTTACACATAACAAGAATAATAAAGAACGATTTGTATTCTGTGTCTAGCTTCTCGAGTAGAAAGTTTCGGTCTTATAGGGTTTAGGAGAAGATACCAGAAGACATGTTTCTTGTTAGCAAAGAGCAGTATCTCCTCGGTAAAGTATCTGTTAGGGAGGTGTAATTCTGTGTTGTTCTATTCTACAGCTAAGCAAAGCGTTCGTTTAAATCGATGTTGCTCGGTACATTGCTGCATGGATTGGGGTTTGACTTATTACACATTGGTTCATCTTGTATAAATTTCGTTCTTCTTCTTCTTATCGAATTTCTAAAAAAAAACTATGTTTCGTTTCTGTAAGAGCTACATCGCAAATTTGCGCACATCCTACTGTCTGTATATGTATCTGCGTATAAAAGTTTAACGACTGCTCGTACGGTAAAAACATCGCTTGCGTCAGCTGCGAGGAAGTCTATCTTCGCGAAAATAGCTCTCTTGTATTCGGAATCTGGCGCGGCCAGGAAAAATTAAACCGAAAACTTCTCCGGGTCAGGTGCGAGCGTGGACAGGTATGTTTACATGTATAGGACGTACACACGCTCCAAACCGGCGTCTACGATGAGTCAACAGGTCCGCACTCGCCTACAGTCAGAAATAACATGGAATGTGATTATGCATGCTAGCTAGCTTGCGCGAAGTACCTATTTCGAACTGTTTAGTCGTGCGATACGATGCAACGCAGATGTGGTCCACAATTGTGGAAATACATATAGATACTTCGTAGCATGGATGTGGGGCATTTATATCTTCTTTTAGCTGTGTTTACGAATGGACGTCTCTCGGTAGCGTATCGGAGATGATTGCAGTGGTAAATTAATGTTCTTTGGTCGATAAGCATCGAGTTAGAGGATTAGTTACCGACATTGGAGGTGCATTTAATCGTATGTTTAGTCTAAAGGATTGCTCTTGGAGATCGTTAAAAAAATCTGGTGTTGCATTAGTTCGAAATGGTGTAGACTATTTTGCGTTGCTGCTTGTAAGGATTATAAGAACTTGGCTTGGATCTAGATCTTTTCTTGTTAGCTGTTCTGTGCGTGTGCACGTCGCTCATTTTTTTACACTGTGTTACAGATGTTTATCGAGAGTAATAATTTGTTAGAAGGAGTGGAATACGATGGTGATTTGTGCGCGAATGCTCGAGGTATATAGTCTATTGGCTGATAGAGAGCGTTCCAGAAATATTGTCTGCCGGGCTATGCATTGGAAACAAAGTTGTGGTTGGATGTTAGGGACAGGTCAAGCAACCAACGTAGTTATTGGGTGGAGAGAGAGAGAGAGATCGAAACTTTATTAAAACGCTGTGTGTCTGGGAGATCTTGTCTGTTACTGATCGCGGTTATAACACCATCTGTGGTAACTTGTTTAGAGTTGGTACTGGGTTAGTGACGGATGTAAGGATAGCTCTGTCTGGGTTGTTACGAACGTATACATAGCTTGCAGCATGCTAGTTGGGACAAAAAACGAGTTGGAATGGCTAGATTCGTTTGTTGTTGTAGGTTCGTGTTGACTGCAAGGTATAGTTCTATTACTGTGTTGGAAATGTTTGGCGCTTACAGAGAGTGCTTTAGGCTAGATGGGACGGAATGTAAGTAAAAAGTGTTGATATACCCTAAATATATATGTCACGGTAAAGCTCTAAAGAAAACTGACTTTGGTGGTGCATTGATCTTTCGTCGAAGCATCGTCTGTTTAATCGTATGCTAGTGTTGGCTACTTTACGGCTGGTGTGCAACACGTTACGTAGCGGATATGCCTGCTGCGGTAAATCATAATTCTTTCGTCGAAAATCAACGTGTTTTATAAAACTCCTATAGTTTCGTTACTTAAAGTGCGCTAGTTGTAGCCAATGGAGTGCGCGCGCGTGTGTGTAGTAAATTCCGCAAGTTCGATACTGCAAACGTTGGAGATAAGACGAAGTTACTATTTCTGGAATACATGGGGGGGGGGGGGGGGGGGAAATATATACGTCCTGTGGGTATATATCTTATAAACTGCAGCTAATCGATGTTTTTTAATGGAGGCGCTCCCATCTATACTACAGCAGCAGCTTCGTGTAGATGGCTTCTATCTCCTGGATTTTTGGACAATACTTTAACCGAGTGGCGTTCGTATCCGAGCATGACTTTCGGATGGGAGGAGCAATATCAAAGTGGTTGCAGGCGAGGAAACGACTGCTTAACGTGGTTGGCGTCGAATTGTAGAACCAAAATAAATTTGTCGAAAAATCACGAGCCCTGGTGTAAGCAAAGATATCGATTTTATAAAGAGTCCAGGCAGTTGATTGTTAGGACTTTTATTTTTTCGCCGGGTCGAGAAGATGGTATTACCAGGATGGAGGATTGTGTAAGAAGATTGTTTAAGTGTTCTAAAAGAGAAGATACGGTATTTACCAAGTGCGCCGTTGTAGTGTGCAAACGCTTTTAGATTTGATACTTGGGTATTAAGAGTACCAGAAAATTGACCGCTCTCTCGGACATTATGTTTTTTTTTTAGTTTCGACTGTAAATTACTTGTAGAGTCGAGCAAGGAACTATACTTTTTTTTAGCATTCCAGGACTTTATTATCCACAGACGTAGATATCGTTTACGTTATTCCACAAGTCCTAAGAAGAAGAAGAAGGGTAAACGAAAACTGGGTTATATGGCGAAGACACATGCTTTTAAAAGGAGGCTATTGTATATGTGCAAGCCCGGTTTAAACAGATAGTGTGGGGAAAAATATTTCCTTTTCAGTAAACAGGCGGGGGGATTGGTCCCGCATCGTTGTGCTGGCCGAAATTAGCGGAACACACGACAAACGTGTTTGTACTGTGTGTGACTCCCATCCATTCCTTAGAGAGCAGGTTATGATCGAAGTGTGCGGGAGTTGGTTGCGATATAAGTGTTTGCGAACATTACGTTGCATGTACTCAGTTGTACTGTAATAAACAATACAAAAATTGTAAACACTCCATGTCCTATATAGAATCATGTGTTGTGGCGTGTAGGTTAGCGTCTTCGTTTGCGGTGGACATCTACTTGTAATTAAAATAATAAATCTTAGTTCGGAGTAGGAATTTTGTGGGTAAAGGGCGGGTCGAGCTGGAAATCTGTGTTGCATTGGGCAGGTAACTTCGGTTCTGTGGTTGCTGTATTGTCGAATAAGGGTGTTGTTAGGCCAATAATTTCGTAAAGTTTTAGTGTAGACGGTCGGAATCGGTAAATTATTTCACGTATTTTTCTTTTATTTCGACTCTCCGTTGCACAATAGGGATTAAATGCCTTCTGGGGCGCTGTCAGATAAATGTAGTTTGCATCGTAACAGTACATAGAGATTTCTTAGATGGGATATGTACTGCTGTAGCAAGGAAATAAGAGGTAAAATTAAAATACCCGAACTCTCGGAATGCGCAGTTATACCTCGATCTAAGAAGAAGGAAACGTAACAGGGCAAGATCGCTAAAGAGAGAGAGAGTGTTAAATTTCGGAACTTTCGGCATGGCTCAGCTCCATTAAATAAATGCATTGCGAGCTATCCTTGTCAGAATGGTGCGTCTGCATAGAAGGTTTTGATCATTTGGAGATGTAACTTAGGTGTTTTTGTTTAAACACTTAGCATATGTTTCTTTTATGTAGTCTGCCGAGAGAGCGCTCTGCGTTCTGGACGATTGTTAACGGTGCTTGCAGATGTTTATTTAGAGACTTTGTGCTAAATGTCATTGCCGATTTCGTTATTTGGAATTTTTGTATAAACACTATGTCGTATTCTGCTGCTGCCGCTGTTGTTGCTGTTTTATCGAAAGAGTGGTTGGCATACAAGTTACATCCCGTTCGATGGCTGTTGCTTGCATCGTCTAAACGAAGAGATACATTTATAGATGCAAGGTTGTGGTCGAGTTCCGAAACGGACAATTTCTTTTCTTTTCGTTAATTGGCTCTGGTTAGAATTGTTTTTGTATATCGAAAGAGTATATGTTAAGATGGATACGTAAGTTTGTGGCGTTCGTTACCGTAACCTGCGCTATTATTATTATTATTATTAAACACGTCTGTCGGTTGTAGTCTATGCGAAGAGCATGGAGAGAGATTGGAGTGGAAATTCTTACTTGCAAATTTTGCATACGAGTTTTAATATTTAATACTACTACATGCTGTAGTATACGAGACCAGCTAAGCATTTCTGTTCTAAATTGTTTTTTAGCATACGAAGAACACTATGGTAGCTTTATTTTTTTCCAAGAATAATAATAAACGGCGGAAATTGTTGTTGTTACATAAATCGAGATCTGGCGTACGGATCGCTGCGGCGCGCTTAATAATAAATATGCAATTTAATTGGCTGCTGACCTGTCGGGGCGCGGTCGCCGTAAAAAGAGAGCAGGGGTCGGCCTGTGGGGGCGGTGTCGGTGCGTTCAAGACAATCGTCGCGGTATTGTTTGTTCTCGCGGGTAGGGCGGGTGGCGGCGTCCTTTGAGAACCGGTCGCTAGCATGGAGGAGGAGGGGGGTAACATCTGTCGGCGGCGGAGGCGGCGGTCCGGCAATCGGCCGAGCGAGTAGGGGTCGCGGGAGCGAGTACAGACATGTCGAGGGGTCTACAGGTCTGGACCTGTCGGAGGTGCCGCCTGTCTGGCGGCGGTGCCGGGGGTGGAGGGGGGCGTCGAACCGGCCAGGTGTGTGGTCCAGGGTGCGAGTACCGACATGTCGATGGGTCTACAGGTCTGGACCTGTCGGAGGTGCCGCCTGTCTGGCGGCGGCACCGAGGGGTGGAAGGGGGGGGGGGGCGGGGAGGGCGGGGTGTCGTGTGTGGGCGAGGGAGATGTTGCAACCTGTCAATCATCCTTAAGTGCGTTATGGCGGCGTCCTTTGATAAGCAGTCGGACAAGTGGCGAATCAAAAGGACCTAAATGTAAACTGTCAATCATCCTTAAGTGCGCTATTGTTCGAGTTTGGCGGCATCCTTTGATCTGTGGTTCGGCAATTGGCCGAGGGAGGAGGGGTGGGGCGTAATTCAAATTTCCCGCCAAAAAAACAAAAGACGCGCGAATCTCAGTGGGGTGAAACTCCCACAGCCCCACTACTGTAAAGTGTGAAAACCGTAAATTTGTGCATGTAGCATGCCACTGCAGCGAGTCTCGTGGGGCGATGATTCGTCAGAAGAATTAGAATATCTCACCTAGTGGTCTAATTTCCTGCTTGTTGCATAATGGAACGACCAGAAAAGCATTGATCCAATTTGAGTCAGACGGTGGAAGTTTTCTAAGAGGTAAGTAGCCACGCAGTTACATTATAAGGCGGAAACACAAAGGGAACTGGAAAGCTTATTTACCACTCCAGCACTTGCAGGATAGAGACACCAAGTCCTTGGTTGATGTACTTCGTTTCATTAATCCCATGGCAGCGAATTTAATTGCATCATTGTCGGCGAAAATATCAGAGGATGTATTAACTTTTGATAATGTAAACAGGCAAGCGAGTTGCATTAATGGTCTGACTCTGCGTGTCTTTCAATGGAATGGCAAAATTACAGCTGACTGGTGATTCGAAGACGTACATCGCATATTATGAGACTTTAAATAAGGTTAAAGTGTTCGACCAACTTTGCGATATTGCAAACAGATTAGTGCCAGGTTTTTAGAGAATAGCTAGCTTGTGGGGTTGACTCAGAAATGCTATGTGTCATTGGAGGCATTTTCTGATAGGATACATAAGTTGAACAAGCAAACGTATCAACTGATTGGCAATGCAAAGTCGTATAATTCCCCTTGAAAGAAGCTGAAAAATAGGACTTTAGATGTGTTTGTACATGGTATACAGATGGATATGTCAAGTGGGTGGATGAGTTATCTATCGCAATTAGTTTCCACACAGTGGGAAGTAATAGAGATGGCGACACGGGAGTGTAATGAACGGGGCGTGTTTTCTTCCGATGTAAAGTGCTATGGCCGACCGCGGTGGCCGAGGGGACTGAGGCGCTCTAGTCACGGTCTGCACGGCCACTACGGTCGGGGATTCGAATCCCCACTAGGGCATGGATATTTGTGCCGTCCTAGTTTGTAAGTAGTTCAGAAGTAGTTTGTAAGTTTAGGGACTGATGACCCCGTAGTTAAGTCTCATAAGCTTAACAAACATTTGAACATTTAAAGTGCTATGTGTGTTGATGCACGGGTAATGAAAAGAAGTAATGTCGCCAACCAAAATGCTATGAGACTGACGAGGTTAGGTAGAAGACAAGTGCCTCTAAGAGCAATGCCAAGGGAGGCCAGCTATGATGAAGAATGCGTTAAATATCAGAGGGGCTGCATCACCCGTCAGAGGGCATTCCTAGTAAAACAATATACTGCTAGTACAGATGCAGAGACGAGTTGTTGTTTGGTGGGTGTAATAGCAAAGAGGAAACAAACATTCTTGGTAGACATGGGTGCACATGCGTCAGTTGTTACTCTGGACCTCTCTGGGAGGAAAAGCCTTCATTCTCCAAGATATAAACTGCATGTAATAGGGAAGAAGAGGTAGAATCATTGAGGACATCACTGCTTCCTTTCCGTATAGGGACTGAAAAGTTTAAGGAGCATATGGAAGTGTTGTCATGCATTGGTGAAGGGTACTGCGCAATTATTGGGCTCGAATTTCTGAATAAACATCACATTATAATCGATCTTTAGCAGCATACAAACTTTTGTGTCCCAGCCTCGACGCCGCTTTTGTGTCTCGTTTCTGTTGTAAGTGTCGGTGGCCGAGTAGAAAGACCGACACAGGAATAAAGGATGCACGCTTGTGCAAGTACGAAGGTGAGCAGCCAGTGGGACAGCAGAAACTCGAAACAGTAGAGTAAATTAGAACGAGATATATATTTCACAGAGACTTAGTAATATTTAACTTTTACATAGTTCAGTACTGCAGAATGCCGATACATAGTTGAGCTAGAGGCCTACCTAGTGCCTGTCCGTTAGCGAAGTCTTCAATGGTGCCTATCTGATTCCGAAGTGTTAACTGGTTCCTATCTCAGTCCCAAGTGAACGATGTCGTTCAGTGGTGGCCACGAGCGGAGTTGTAGCAGAGGGCGCTCATGGCTGACGTTGTAAGAACACCGCGCCGTGCGTGCATGGTGGCGCGCGGCGAAAGTAGGTGGCGCGCACTTTAGACTTGTGGGACACCACACAAACAAACAGGGAGGTACTAGGCTTCCTCTAGAGAAAAGAGCTGCAAGTGATGAAAGGCGAGCCTCTCATTACGATGGTAGATAAGAACTATACTAAAGATTGGTATGTGTGATAAGGTACCAGCATGTACAGTAAATGTCTTGGTTAGTGTGAATACAGACTTATAAACACGTTTCTTGTGCATGATAACCAAATATCTTTCAGAAGCCTTTTCAAGGACCATTGAGAGTGCTACACTTACTTATGAATATACATGAAACAAATAATAGAGGATTGACCCATATGTATGGTTATCAACAGAGTTTCATACTTTGGTGCAAAATTCCATAATAAATTTGTGACAGGGATAGCCAACAAACTAGTGACCACCTCCTTTGGAGTGTAATATATATCACAAGATCTTTAGGTGTGCTGTGCCCCTTCAGCCAGTAATCAGTCTGTGTATGTTCACCAATGGAGTTGTAATAAAGTGTCTCTTTCTTGCTCTTGGTAGTTTCTCTGGGGCTACAACCCCTCTAAATCCCCTAGTGGTGACTTGGTGACCCCAACTGCTTTATACTGCTCCCAGACATACGTTTGAGTGTGTTTGACTTTTTTGCTTTGGATCTGCACAACAGTTGACATTGCATCACAATGGACTTGGACTTTGTTACTCTGAACATTTCACACAGTGCTCAGGATTTGAACAGTTGCCATTCGCAACAGAAGTATGTCACATGTGCTCAACGTGTGCCTGTGTTGAACACTAATAGTGCAAATTTCAGGCACGAATTTGAATTCTCAGCCCACCACTGCTCCACCATGTGCTTCAGTGTATCACTCTACGGCACACGTGGACATAGGTGCCGACGTCTCGCTGCTTCCGTTGTCTAGGATGACTGGCACTCTACTCCCTCACCAAGGAGTTCTTTGAGCTGTCAACACCTCTCAGCTTCCGTGTGCTGGTTCTACCTCGTACTCTGTTCACCTGTCTCCGAGTGGGTGTTAAAATGGAACTTTTTCGTGGCTAACATTATGGAACCCATACTAAGCATGGATTTTCTGGCTCACCACAAACTTTCTCCTGATATGCATCAAGTCATCTTCCACCATACCTCAAACAGACACGTCCTGTGTGACTCACTGAATTCTACCTCTTCCATTGTCACAGTTGCCGAGTGTTTGACAAACATTAACGAGTTTCATAAACTTTTGTCAAAGTGGTCTAGTGAACATGATGAAGTACTTAAACTCTGCTGTGAAAGAGAAAACATTGTTTGTGAGTGCTCTGATCCTATCAAACAGTCAGATTTGTTTATGTCAAAGTGGGCTGCCAAACATGAACAAGTGTTTTGCCTTTGGCGCAAGGGAGAAGACATGGTTTGCTGCCTCGCTGATGCTGAATCCCAACTGTCATCTGCCAAGCAGCAGTTTGTGCCTCTCTGATAGTTTGGTACCCCCTCCCTGCTTCTATGCATAGATATGTAAACGAAACTCAATTGTCATGACGAACCCAAGTGCTGTCAACACATTGCGCACATGCTGCCCTCTCACACCTGCTCTGCAAACCTCAACACTCCACAGTAAAATTGAGAACTGGAACTTTAACTTCCCCAGCCTCAGGACAGCCTTCCCATCACATCACCATGATGAACTGTGCTAAGAAAATTATTGCATCTCTTGGTAAACATGCTCCTGCTTGATCTATCAAAGTGTTTTGTTCAATGTGCGTAGTGTTTCAAGTGTGTGTGACAGTGGCTCCCCCGCCCTTGTTGGCATCCACTTGCAAAACTCTCCCATTCTGCTTGCTGCTGCCCAGCCATCATCTGGTCACCACACACATGTGGCGCCACCAACTGCATCGGCAGCCACCCCTACTATTACCAGCCAGTCGATCTGTCGGCTGCCACAGCTTGGCAGCCATCTTGCTCATATGAACCAGTGGTGCTTCCAGCAACCCTTGTGGCAGATGGCAAAACCTCACCAGCACTTTGCCTCATGCCAACAGCCACAACAACTGACTGGGTAGCCAACCACTCTGTGGCTCAGCTGTCACTGCAGCATACAATGCCTCCTGCCGAAACAGTGCATGCAAACATTCTTTCCGCCACATCCGCTGCACACTCGCGTGAACCCACTTTCAACTCTGCCACTCTTGCTGCTGATACTGTTTCACAGCAGTGTGTTTCAGTTCTCATCAATGGCACTGTACTTGAACTACGACTAACAGATGACATTCCCAACAGGAGGAAACCATACCGTCTGTGTGCAGAGAAGTTTGCCGTAGTAGAGGCAGAGATTTCTCAGCTACTCAATTCCAGCATTATTGAACCTTCATTGAGCAATTGGTCTTCTCTAATTCACTTAGCTAAAAAAAGGTTATTGTTCTTAGTGTATGTGTGGGGACTATCGGAAGTTTAGTGCCATGAGCATCATGGACAGATACCCAATTCCAAATGTCGCAGACTTTACCCATGCACTTACGGGCACAATTTTTTTTTTTTTTTTTTTTTTTTTTTTTTTTTTTTTTTTTTTATGTAGTGGGCTGTAACTATTAGATTCCAATGGCTCCAGAGAACATTGAAGAAACTGCCATCACGATTCCGATCATTTTATATCATTACTGCTTCTTGTGCCCCACAGACTTGGCAGCACTTTATAACCCAGGTTCTGTTTTGTTTACCTCAATGACATACTGATTTTTAGTGCTCCTGTCAAAGAAAAGAAACAACACCTGCAGAACCTTTGTGACACTCTAGCTAGGGCAGGCACTGAGTTAAATGATAACAAGGACCAACTCCACCAAACCTCTCTCCGCTTTCTAGGCTACACAGTCTGTGCAGATGGCATCTCCCCTCCAGTTGAGAAAGTGAACTCTGTTAAGAACCTACCTCACCCTTCAAAATTCAAGGAACTACGACATTCGTTGGGCACAATAAACTATTACCGACATCATTTGCTGGGTGTTGCTGACATTCAAGCTCCACTTACGAATACGCTAGTGGGCAAACACACCTCTGGCACTCGCTCCATGCCCTGGACACCAGAAATGACTGACGCGTTCTCAGCACTTAAAGAACTTTTAGACCAGGCTGTTAACATTACTAACCCCCACCTGGATGTGGACATTTTTATCACAACTGATACCAGTAACACAATGACCGGCACAGTTCTCAGCCAGTCCCTTGCTAGTGTTACTTCACGCATACAATTTTTTTTTTTTTTTCTAAAAAACTTAACAATGCTCAGAAATAGCCTTTGAATGTGAACTGTTGGCCATTTACGAGGCAATCAAATACTTTCATTCTGACATCAAGGGCCGTCCTTTTTATGTTGTCACAGGCCACAAGCCTCTTGCAGCAGCAATTCAGGACACCCTGGGCCATCCCCCCTCCTCACCACTTTCGCTACCTAGACTTCATCTCACAATATGCAACAAACATCAGGTACATCAAGGATGTGGACAACAATGTGGCTGACTTTCCATATCAGGTTGATGCTATTTTCTCACTGATCAACCTTCCCAACCTTACCAATGATAATCACCTAATGACAACTTGTTTCCAATTCTGCATCCTCTCTCCACCCCATCTGCACCTCTTTCGGAGTGTCATGGGAAAAATTTGGTGTGATGTTTGACAGGCAGAATTTGTCCCCTAATACCTTGGCTGCTGCAAAGCAAGATATTCCAAAATCTTTGAGCACTTCCTCAGGATCAGGTCACCCCCCCCCCTCTGCTCACTTCACACGAGGCTTCCCCTTCTCCTCTTCTCCTGCTCACAGCTCGAGCAATTCTCCTTCTACCTCTTCTTCTCCATTCAAGGGCTCCCTGACATCCCATTCTCCCCCTTTCATGGATTCCAGCGCCTTCCCCTCCCTCCCATCCCAGTAGCAGAGTTCGAGATGCTCATTCCTGCCACCTACCCCCCCCCCCCCCACCCTGCCACTGACATATCAGATTTCTTGCTGGAAGGCTTACTGTACATAGTTTGTATAGCCACAAGCGGTTCCCCACCTTCTCACCAAACAAAGTGCGAACTACTTGTTTTGTGCTCCCCCCTTCAGTGGATGTGGACATCTTGTGTGCATTTCTCCTCCCTTAATGTGTATTGTGCATTGTCATCCCACTCTAGTCTCCTGCATGCCCACCCACCTTCTTGATCATCAAGACGACCCCCCCCCCCCCCCCCTCCATGACACTTGGCAGACTTCTCGCCACTTATACATTCAGTCGAGCCTACCCGATGATACAGTGGAACTCACCATAGTCCGGATGCCTAGGTCTGCAATGTTGACTGCTGCCATCACCCTGCCCCCCTCCTTGTCTCAGGAGTAGTACTCCTTTGGAGTGCAACATCTATCACTAAGATCTTTCGATGTGCCGCCACACCAATTTGTAATCAGTCTGTGTATGTTCGCCATTGGAGTTGTAATACAGTGTGTCTCTCTTGTTCTTGGTGGTTTCTCTGGGGATACAACCCCTCTAAATCCCATAAGTTGATGACAACCATAAAGAAGGAAACAAAATCACCAAATATTCAAAAACAACATACCCACTTCTGGATTATACCAGAATATTTGGATTCAAATGGAAGATTACATCCGAATGTGGGTATTCTTATTACCTAACAGATGCAGTAAACGTTTTTACAAAAATATATGCATTGTAATAAACCCCTTTTAATAGATACATTGACTAAGTTCTTCAGAAATGGAAGCTTAACGTAAACAAAGGAATTAAAATATCAAATCAGGAATATCTGAATGTGCTCTAATTGCAGATGACATTCTTATTATTCAAAAGAATGAAGATGACCTCCAAAGATCAATATATCAGCTGAACAAAATATAATTTTAAAATTTCTAATAATAAACTAAAATAATGGCTTTCCAAGGAAAATACGCAATCAAATCAAAAACTGTCTTGGATAATTCACCTTTATAAAAAAAAAAAAATCTCTTCTATCTCATATTTAAGCTGTGGAAATAAGTTCTGATTTTGAATCTGACATTGAAAATACAAAAATTCCAAGCTGTCTGTGGTACCATACACAGAACATTTTGCCATAGAGTACAAAAAACGTACTATTTTAAAATTTTATAATGTGATGGCAGTTCCAGTACTATCTTATGGAAGTGAAAGCTGGGTTACTACAAAGAGGCAGGAAAATAAAATCCAAAGTGCAAAGATGAGGTTCCTGAGAAAAACAAAGGGCTGCACTAGAAGAGATATGATCAGGAATGACAACATCAGAGAAGAATTAAATATTTTCAGCATCAACGAGAAAATCACACAATATCGTGAAAACTGGAGGCAACACCTTCTTAGAATGCCAGACCACAGAATCCCCCAGAGGATCCTGAAATACAATCCAAATGGTAAAAGAGATATTGGAAGATAACAGAAAAAATGGAAATGACAGTTTGTGAGTTTGGTACAGGCAACAGCCCAATCCCTGAAAGGAAGAAGAAGAAGAAGAAGAAGAAGAAGAAGAAGATGATGATGATGATTATTATTATTATTATTTGAATTCACAGATGTAAATATGGAATAGCTCTGATGCCTGTATGAAACTAATATTTACTTTAATCACTGAATGTAGGCTATCAAGGGAGTTGTTGAATTATTGCTAATATTAAATTCTTGGGAATAAGGCCATGGTGTAGGGCCTAAGCCTCTGCCTGACAATTTGTCTTCCACTATTGAAGACATCTTTAGAGGCTTTGTAGAAACAAAAAGCTGGTTCACACTTATGTCAGCTTAGCAAGTCATACTGTTCATGCATATCTATGAAACAGCCAGTTTGTGATGTCATGAGACCTCTGCATACAATTCATATGTGTTGAATAAATATCAACAATAATCCTTACTTTGTTGGTATATAAACAGCTGATAGTATCCAGTACAGAGTAAATGCTGGAGTTTTGAAGTATTAATTATGAACAAGGTGAGTAGTATAAAGAGCTATGTTTCATTTTTATTCCAAAGTAGCTATCTTTCTCTTACTATACATCAATGTGTATAAAATAATCTACCTCTTGTTGAAAAGCTCTCAGATTTCCAGTTATAAGTGTCACTATGAAGCAACAATACAGTTTTGAAGACCATCAGTGATTATCATCAGGTGAAATGATGAGATGTGGATGTGATATTCATACTGTAGGAATTACAGGTGGTAAATTCATACTAGATGAAGTTTGGAGCTTGTTGATATAAACTTTGCATTGGCACTTCTAGTTAATTTGGGAGATAAGTATCAACTAAAGCAGAGAAATTGCACTTCATTTATAAAATAAAGAGTCTTATTGCTTGCTTTTAGGTGATCACTGGCATGATGTCCATAGAGCCCCCACCTACTCCATTTTTACTGTGTACAAGGAGGAGGAAATTGGTGGTGTTTTTATTATGTAGCATCATGAAAGGACACTTGAGCCAAAATGTGAACAACCAATCAGGCAGTTGTATGAGACCCAGTGGGAACTACGGCAGTTGCATGTGACCAACTGGGCCATGGCTGACACTTTTGCAAGAACTGATCAGGCTGTTTGCTGAAGATGGTGGAATTCTCTGCCACTGCTGAGAGCACTATGTTATGTAATATAGACCAAATATTTGTTGTAGTTGAAGGTGTCATCTTAAATTATATAGACTGGATAACAAGTGTGACCAACAGTGTCAATGTCAGTGAAGTACATGAGATACCAAGTATGGCCAATAGCATTGTCATTGGTAACGGAGGCTGGTTCGTGTGATAGCTGTGCTGTGTGGCTTCCAGCAGTGTAGTGTGTAGGAATCATATGACAAAAGTGCAGCTAGCATGTGACTGTCCTGTCCATTTGCACAGGAAGAGGCTAGGGAAGCAATTGATTTGTTAAAAAAATAAAATAAAAATTAGGATTGATGGGATAATGGCAGAAACATTATATGATCTTAAACAACTGCAAATTGTCCAATACTTAACATTGATATTGAATAAACTTCTGCTATAGTGTAGGGTGCCCATATCATGAAACGTGACTTAGGCAATCATTATTAAAATGTGGACAGAAAGGGATTCCAGGTTTGCTAAGTCTTACTGACCTCTATGCCCCATGAACATTTTAGGGTAGTTCCACGAACGACTTGTGTGTGTAAGTTTATCCAAATGTAGAGAACTTCTTGGGCTCCAACAAGGCCAGTTTAGTTTTAGGTCTGACAGGTCAATTGATGATGGTAAAAATCAGGCACTCAGAAACATTTCCTCCTCTGCGGTGAAATATGCAGAACAGGTGATGACTGATATTCAGGGTGCATACAGTAATCTACGGTGGGCCTCCATGTTCTCCAGGCTATGGGAATTGTGAATTCTAAAGTGTCTGTACCTCAGCCTTCTTGATTATTGTAAAGATCAGGATCACAACATTCCATCTACCTCCACACACCGAAAGCCACCTTATGGTGTCTGGTGGAGGGGACTTCGTGAACCTTTCTCACTTCTTCCTGCTCTTCCGGTCATATATTGTTTGTAGAACAGGCAGTTGCCAGTACACCTCTGTGTGGGCTCCAGTCTCTCTAATTTTATCCTTGTGGTCTTTCTGTGAGATATACATAGGAGGAAGCAATATATTGGTTGACTCTTCGCGAAATGTATGCTCTAGGAACGTTTACAGGAACCCGTACCATAATACTGAACATCTCTCTTTCAGCATCTACCACTGTAATTTTGTGATCATCTCTGTGATTCTCTTGAGCTTACTAAGGGAGCCAGTAATGGATGGATGAAAAGTTTGATTTTGATAGTGACTAAATGACAAAGGTTATCAGCCCCTTCTTCCAATCATAGAGAATACAATAAAAATGGCTACAATGTTGTATAAATCAATGTGTTAAAATTCATCAAGCTAAGGATGGAATACATCAAGAAATAAAAGTATTAAAAAAAACATATAAAAGGAGAATGATTGTAAGAGAATGCCAGAGTGCCTTGGCCGGATGATCACAAACAAAAAAGTAGAAAATACCACCACTCTGTTACATGTTGAAACCACCAGCCTGAAAGTCTTCAGCAAATGGAAAACAGATAGATAATGGACACTGTACTAAAGCTCAAATGGATCAATACAAACCACTCAAATGAATAAAATTTAAAACAGCGTCAACCATAGAGGCATTGTCAGCTGAAACAAGAACTAAATTGTCAGGGAGATAACAATTCCACCTCCGAGTGGTTAAATTGGGACATTGCAGCAAGATATGGTGGGAATGCATAGTGTGGGCCTGTGCATTGTTGTTCTGGGCTGAATTGAACAAGTCTGAAGAAAACTGCTGAGCTGTGTGCCGAGGCATCAAAACAAATCCTCGACGAATTGTGGGGCAAGGTGAGATGCCACAGTGAAGCCCAATGGAAATCGCAGAAGCATGTTCATTGTTATTGTAACCATCAGATCATGTAGTGCCATATTTTGTGAATTAACCCAACGGAGGCAAGCAAAACTCACTGAAATGCGCACAATAGCACAAGAAACTCAGTAAATGGTCACCAATGTGGTTTTATCATGGGTTTGGAGTCCCAGAAAACACACTTGTCTGTACAACAACACTTTTATTACTTCCAGTGCAAAGCAAAGATACAGACTAATACAAATTCATGATGGCGGCTGAGAGACGGCTCGCGCAAAGATGATCGTAAAGATAAACTTTTCATCTGATGTCTGCAGATCAGACATGCAGGATATACTCATGACTATCTGCAATGATTTAAGAGATATCTATAATTGTATTTTATGGGAACTGGTAACTGATTTTATGATTTTTAAGTCTGAACATGAGGCTTAGAGCCTCTTACATAAGGCAACATATTTCTTTTTTCTTTTTGTATCAATCTCCCAACTGTTAATTATATATTATCACTCGTTAATATTTCACATAAAATGAATTAAAGAAATGGCTTTAGGTCTACTATTTTACAGATTTCATTATAAAATGTTGATCTGAAGATGATGTGGCAACATTGAAACTGATCATCTGTCATGTTTGTTGTGATGAGTACAAGAAATAAAGTTTGATTTTAAAGTTATTGATGATCTATTCCCTCTTGTAAAATAGTATCAAAAAATGAATTATCACATATCACCCTATGATGATGTCTGTCTGTATAAATAAGTGGAATATTGATTGTAATGATTATCTAATCCCAATATTTCATTACAAAAGAAGTGAAAACAGCGAAGGCACCTAAAGTAGCCAAATTCATGGCAAACATCATATTTAAACATGGAGCATCAAGAACTATTCTTACAGACCCAGGAAAAATTTCTCATTTGATACTTGTGGTTCAGATAAACAGTTGGTGTAACATTACACATTCCATGATGATCACCCATCTTCTTCAAACTAATGGGCTCACTGAATATCTTAATAACACACTAACTGTAAACCCATCATCACATGAGTAGTTACTTATTCTAGTCTTGGTCCATCTCTCCTTCCTTTTTTTCCTCCCTATCCATGTTTCCTTTCCTTCTGTCTCTGCCCACCTCTTCAACCCCCCCCCCCCCCCCCCCACTCTCTCTCTCTCTGTTCAACTTGTCCATCCTCTTATTCTGCCCATCTCTATCTTCCCCTCTCTCTGTCAATCACCTCTCTTCTCTACATTGAACGCCTCCACCTCCTCAAATCCATCTATGAAAAATATGTAACTCTGTTAACTGTCATGGTGATCAGTGGTGTCTAGTTCATTGGAAGGTGCCCCTTCCACACACCACACAAAATTTTTCATAGACAGTGATTTTTATCCTATTTTGAGTATCAAGTGTGCAAAGTCTCATTGCAATTCGATGAACAGCATGACAGCACATAAAATACGGACAAACATGATGCAGCAATTTCCCATGTGTCTCAGTGTTTATGACATCATATCTCCTAAATTATAAGTCATACAATTAAATAATTTTGTAGTTACCTTCATTGGCAAAAATGGATTCTGTTTGCAAAAATGTTATGAATACATTTAGTAGCAAAGAAGTAATAAATTTACATGGCATTCATAATGTGGCAGTTTTTCACACATCTCAGTATTCATTACCTGAACTATATTTTGTACAGTGTCACAATAATACCTAAAACCTATGTAAGTGCAAGGAATATATTAACAAAGTTTCATTGCAATCCAATGAACAATATGGCAACATTTAAAATACAGAAAAAACAAACAAACATTCATTTTTATACATTAGATTGGCTCACATGCTGTCCATATAATGTCAATGTCAAGAAGAGCAACTAGGGTGAGGTGCTGGTTTTTGCAAAGTTCACCTACAAACTGTCAAACACGAGACACTGGAATCACGGAATTCTTCTTAGTGCATGGTCATGAAGCAACAACAACAATGGACACTTTCTTTACAGTTCAGGCTGATGACATGGATAACAAGTAATTGGCAAATTAATAATCATGGCTGAGGAGGTTTGGCAGTTGGCTCAATTCTGTACACTGTCATTGGCCTTATGGGTTTTTCATGGGGTGTGAGCCCAAGAAAACACACTTGTCTGTATATTAATACTTTATTAAACCAACAGTTCAAAAGCATAACACAAACTGAATGTAATTGTTGGTGGCAGCCCAGAGGCGGCTCGCCCAAAGACGGTCGTAAAGATATGATTGATTGTTCAGAGTCAATTACAGCTATCACCGCCACAACCTCTATACTATGTGGATGGCAGGCAATGCTAAACCATGTGCAAAACATATGAAAATGTAGGCAGGCTGCAGTTTGTAATGTATATACCCTATAAAATTTCGTTTGTTTGGATTAATGAATCGTGCAATACCTTCTTTAACCAAGCTTTTATCTATGTATATTGATGTGATTGTTTATGAAATGTGATAATATGTTGTTAAACTATTTTATTACAACAATGACAATATTCTTTGAGTTATTTTGTTAAAACTATACATGTTCAACACCTGAGAGCGGTATTAAACAACATTGTAATTCTAACACAAATTTTGTCACTAACGTTATCTGATGTCTTCTGTTTACAATGCAATGACCATAATGCAATACGTTGCTGACTGTAAAACTGCATAATTACCTTAATTTAACCATTTTAAATAATGTACACATATATTAATACTGCTCTAATTGTCATATATTTGACTTACCTAAAGGCTCGTCGACAGAAACATAAAACACACAAACATTCGAGCTTTCGCCACCACTGGTGGCTTCTTCGGGAAAAAGAGGAAGGAAGGAGAGAAGAAAGGGAAGGATACAGGTTTTAAGGAAGTGGAAAAGGAGCCATTCCAATCCCAGGAGTGGAAGGACTTACCTTAGGGAACAAAAAGGAAGGTAAAGAAATACACACACACACTCACATATATATATATATATATATATATATATATATATATATATATATATATATATATATATATATACCCTATATATATATATATATATATGAGAATCCTATTATTACATTTGTCATAATTTTGTTTATCTTTACTTGAGGCAAGATTCATTTATGTTCCACAAACAAATTATTGAAACTGTATTTAACTATTTCTGGTTCTAGAATGTTCTCGAAACTGTATTAATACAGGCGAACTGGTGCGAACATAGTGAGTAAGTTAGTATGAAAGTAGTCATTATGTAGTCAAGAAGCAGCCTTACTTTTGTCATTATGTAGAACACAGACAATCAATATCATGTCAACTTCTGTTTGTGTGATTCATCTAGAATATCAATAAAAATACATAAAATGAAACGTGTCACATGTGTGGTTTTATGACTTTGAAGAACCTGTCATCCTAATGCTTTTATAAAATAGAAACTTTGCAGGTAAGCTATTAAAACAATGAGATCTACCATTGAACAACTGAGACAATAAGGTAATGTATACAAAATGTGGTTTTAGTGTAGTATAAAACCATTATAAGTTCTATTCTTGAACGCCATAGTTATACATCCTGGTTGTATAGAGATCATTGTACACTGCAGTTTCAAGATAAAGATTGTCAAAAGTAATACATACACCATTGCCCAAACTTCTGAGAATATTAATAGCTTACCAAATATTTTCTACCATTTTGTTGATGTGTCCAGCATAATCACACAAGGCCACTGGAACAGGAAGGAAAATTTTACCCTTTTGGCAACACAAGACGGCTATCCAATATTACTTACAAAGTTAAAGATCCCAACCCTGACACAAGACAACAGAAAGTTAGAGACACAGTCCATCTTCTGCAAATGAAGCCAGACAGAGATTCTATGGCACAGGATAAAATCACCTGAACAATGTAAAAGACAACAAAAATGGTAAGGCCAACGTAAGGTTGAGGACGTCCACTGCCAAAGTAAGCACCAGTCATCAGGAGCTGTAGAATGTATTACACAACTCATACCCCTGCAAAAAAATGTGAACATCAAGACTCTGTTCTTCTAAGGAGGGAGCAATGTAACCAATGTTATAAATGAAGTGCTGGATGACAGAAATAGCAAGATGTTGTGGATAAAGTAATGAACAATGAGGAAAAAGATCATGGAGTTGAGAACCAACTGTCTGTACATTTGAATATACAGTTCTAGTACCTTCTAGGTATATTGATAAATAATGTTCCACGGTTGGGTTGGGTTGTTTGTTTGAGATAGGGGGACTAAACTACTGAGGTTATCAGTCCCTCCAGTGGGGAGGGGAAGGAGTGAGGATAGGAGAGGAAGGGAGGGGAAAGGAAATGCAGTCCGGGAAGTAAAGAAGGAAGGAAGACTGCATTAGCTTGGGGCCCCATGTTTGCCACGCACGTACTCACAAAAGAACCGTGAGTCCCCTGAGGGCAATAATGTTCCAGAAGTTTCTGCAGATATATACAGCGCCTACTGTTTAAACCTCTGGCCACAGTCAGTTCATACTATGTTCTTGTATGTGTGTCACAAGTTAATTAAATAGCCATGTTCCACTACTCTTCTACATAATAATAATATATCTCATAATTTTATTGTTCTGAATATTAGAAACCTGAATTTCAGATGAATATTTTGCAAAAAAAATCAGTTCTTATCGTAAGTTTTATCAGGAGTTTAAGAATATGGAAACTTGAAAATTGTATAATAACTTATTTATTGCTGTGGGGGGTGGGGAGTTGTATGGCTGAAGAAATGCAATCCAACAATTTTAGAAATTAAGCACTATGAAGTTGTAAACTGCATTTAGAATATTTTTGCTCCAGTAAGCATCTCATTTGGGCCCATTTACATCTGATTTGAATAAAGTGTTAAAACAAAAAATAGCAAATGAATGTAGGCTTATGTTCATTTATTGGAAAAAATCTTCATTTTAAATGTCTAGTTACTAAACACCTCCCTTAACCTAATATCAATAAAATGGCTTGTGACGAAGTTCTTATCTTATCTTAGAACAGAAGAAAACAGGGGCTACAAATGTATCAGATAATTCACCATTTTCTAATGCTGGTTAATGTGGAGTATGGTGGTGGGGATTCAGTACACAAGTTGAAGACAACTGAATTTACTAGCCAGTTTAAAGGCCTTCTTAAACATTAATTATTATTATTTTATTATTATTATTATTATTATTATTAAATTTTTTTTTTTATGTATGTCTCACATGTCTATTCACTGCCCTCTGTTCACACAACGAATTAGTTACCCTAACAAAATACTCAGAAAATATCCATAAACAAATTCAAAAATTTTCATGTCCACTTTATCGTAGGAAACAAGAAACTCCTTTGGGCACTAGGGTGTTGTGTTTCAGTGGTTTCACCTGCTTTTCAGTGCCAATGAGTTGTTTCTTTCATTGTGCAGTAATACATCATCTGAATTATGGCATTATTCCTTGTTTTTATACTTGGCTAAGGTAGCTTCGAAGCCTTGGATTGTACCCCTTTTGAAATGTCTGTTTTGTGGATATGTAGTACACGAACAATTTGGTTGAAATGAACAGAAACAACAGAGCAGCTATCGACACCAGTTAACCATAAAAGCAATGCTACCGTTTATACACCAATATTTGACATAAGAACCCAGATGAGAACAACAGAGATAGTTGGAGAATATGAAAGAAAGATGCCTACATCTACAGGAGTGTTAGTGCCAGTCTCAACAGAATCAGCCAACCAGCAAGTTGTATCTCCTGCAGTAACAAATAAGATGACAACAACAGCAAACATAATGGTCTGTACAAGAATAAATGTGTCTCGTTCCTGATTTAATGATTTTTTTTTATGTACCAGCCTGAAGAAAGAAGCCATCACCTTAAATAGTTCCAAATGTTTCCTGCTATATGCTTCAAGACAAACTCCACTCAAGCCCCAGTCGAGAATTAACAACACAAACAAAATATCTAAGGTAGGGTTATCAATTTTTCATCACAATGTAAGAAGCCTCCTGTTGTATCTCAAAAGTACTTTATTGAATCACATGTGATATATATCGTCCACTTGTTGACCATTTGAAAACTCGACTGAAACTGCCTTGCGTCTCGCTCGTCCGCAGGCCGCTCGCCAGTCACCTAGTTAGCGCGCCGTATGTGGCAAGCCAGCGGGCGGCAGAGATTTGAATGGGGCGCAGCCACAACACATCTCCCCCCTCTTAAAAAGGCAAGATAAGAATGGAACAAATGTTATTACTCTTATATAACATACTGTGGCGATAAGATTGCAAAAACTGGTACATATAAATATCAGTAGTCACGCATTGTGTACAGTGAATATAAATTAAAGAAAATGCTATTTACAAGAAAATACCCTGAAGGTAAGTCACTGACAAATATATGCATTTATTGTTAGCTGTCTGCTGGAGAGAAACATGAGGCATAGGCACATACTTTGGCGTTCAAGCTTTGCACACGACTATTACCTCATGTGCACTGCTACTCATTTGTATAAAAGAAAACAAAAAAACTGAAAACGCACTTCTACGTAGCACAGGGTTGTTGCAAAAAAAAGTTTTTTCTTTATAAACACTCAAACATTGGAAAAATTACTTGTGACATGTGTGGCTGTTTTGTTTTTTGATACACTGCATGGCACTAGTGTCCATTTCTTTGGTATTTGTCATGAAGTCTCTTGAGGGGACTTTGAAGTATGGCCTGAAGTGGCCCTTGTGATGTGGAGTATGTCTGGATCCCAGTATTGGAGACTCGCCCTCCTGGAGTATGCCCTACTGTGTATGCCAGAACGGAGGGAACATCGGTGACATTGGTATACCGGATTCCTCATTGGTTGCAACTGTCGGTGCGTGGGACAGCTTGACAGGCTCTTTGTTTGCCGGTGATGTTGGTGTCTGTTGAGGAAGGGGTGCTGGGTCAACGTCCATGTCTTATGTGTCAGGTTCAGTATCAGGGGACGTCCTTGGTAAGGGCAGGACCCGCTTTCGGAGTTGGTCGTAGTGCCAAGCTACTTCTCCTGAGGCCGTGTGAACCTTGTATAATCGTCGTCCTTGTTGTTCCAATATTCTTCCTTTCATCCACTTCTCGCCTCGGCCATAACCTCGCATCCATATTGTTGCACCAGGGGAAAATTTTCTGGAAGTAGCAGGGGCTTGTGCAGTGAGTGGGGGATGAATGAGGTGTAAAAGTGTGCACAGCTGTCTGCCGTGCAATAGCTCTGCAGGGCTGTGCGTACCCATAGGTGTGAAACGGTAAGAGGCTAAGAAGTTGGTAAGTGCCTCTTCAGTGGTAGCAGAGGTCAGAAGTTTCTTCATTTGAGTTTTGAAAGTCCTGACGCGGCGCTCAACCTCGCTATTAGATTGAGGTTGAAATGGTGGGGATGTGACACGTTTAATGCCCCGGGGGCACAGAAGTCTGAGAATTCAGAGGATACAAACTGAGGGCCATTGTTGGATACCAATGTTTTTGGGTATCCTTCAAGGGCGAAAACCTTTGATAACACAGATAAGGTGGCTGCTGTTGTGGGAGAGGATAATCTGGAGACAAATGGGAAGTTGGAATAAGAGTCGACTACCAGTAACCAATAGTTGCCGAGAAAGCGCCCAGCAAAGTCAAAGTGAACAAATTCCCAGGGGTGCGTGGGCAACGGCCAAGGAACTGTTGATGTTTTAGGGGCAGGAGCCTGGGCGGCATATACCTCACAGCTCACCACCATGCGCGCGATGTCAGCGTTGATGCCCGGCCAGTACACATGACTCCTGGCAAGTAGTTTTGTTCATGAGATTCCCCAATGTCCTTGGTATAATAGTTTCAGTACTTCATTCCGTAGGCTGAGAGGGATGACTACTTTCAGTGTTGCCTCTTCTGTAGAAAGGAGAACCAAGCCGTTGTGAGAGGTGAGTCACAGTCGCAGTGAGAAGTAGTTCCGAAGCTGATCCGACGATGGGGTCGGGGCTTTTGGGGAGGCGAGATAATACATCCGCATTGGCATGTTGTGTGGTTGGGCGAAAGTGGATCTCATAATTAAAACGAGAGAGGTACAAGGCCCATCTTTGCAGTGGATGTATGGCCTTGTCATGTAAAGAAGCAGAAGGGCTGAAGAGCGAAACCAGGGGTTTATGGTCCGTGATTATGTGAAACTTTGTGCTATATAGGAGAACACTAAATTTGTGTAGGGCATACACTATAGCCAGTGCCTCCTTTTTAATTTGTGAATAATTCTGTTGAGAAGAATTGAGTGTTTTGGACACATAGGCTATGGGACATTCTGAACCGTCCTGGTATCGGTGGGCTAGTACTGCTCCGATGCCGTGTTGTAAGGCATCTGTGGCAAGAACAAGCAACTGTCCGAGGCTGTATGAAGCTAGGCATGGAGCCTGAAGCAGAATAGTTTTCAGGTGGTGTAACGCCGTTTCACATTCTTCTGTCCAATGATATGAGACATTTTTGCGGAGGAGCCTATGGAGTGGATGGGCCACCTCACCCACAGACGGTATGAATTTATGATAGTAGGCAATTGCACCCAGGAAAGCTTGCAACTCTTTAAGATTTTGAGGTCTTGGGAGCGCCTCTATAGCTGCCACATCCTAAAGGAGTGGGAGTATCCCCTCGCGGGAAAGCTTGAACCCTAGATAAACCACCGAGGGGTGAAAAAACTGTGATTTTTGTAGGTTGCGCTGCAGTCTATAAAACCAAAAAGAGTTGTTGTAGATTTGCAGGATGTTCCTTGGTTGTTTTGCTGGTGACCACAATGTCGTCCTGGTAATTTACACACCCCAGTATGTTGACGAATATTTGCTCTAGGAAATATTGGAAAATTGCCGGTGAGCTTGCCAGATCGAAGGAAGACGTTGATATTGAAAAAGACCGAATGGTGTGTTTATAACAAGAATCTGACAAGAAGGTTCGTTCAAAGACAGCTGGTGATAAGCCTCATATAAGTTTATTTTCGAAAAATATTGGCCTCCTGCTAGTTTTGCAACAATTCCTCCAGTTGAAGCATAGGGTAGGTGTCAATTAAACATTGTGAATTGACGGAGGTCTTGAAATCAGCACAGAGGCAGAGAGAACCATTTGGCTTGCATACAACAACAAGTGGTGCCGCCCACTCACTTGCTGTAATGGGAAATAGGACGCCCGAGACTGTGAGCCTGTCCAATTCCTCTTTTATGTCATCACGCAAGGCTACTGGAAGTGGGTGTGCATGGAAGAATTTCAGCCTTGCCGTGTTTTTGAGAGTTATATGGGCTTCAAAGTTGTTGGCGCGTCCTATGCCTGGCGAGAAAAGCTGTTGGAATTCTGTGAACAAAGATTCTGAACTGGAGTAAGGTATTTCTTCTGAGATGACATTAACAATGTCATCAACAGAGAATCCAAACAGTCAAAAGGCATTGTACCCAAATAAGTTTTCTGACCCACTATTGTCAACCGCAACCGATTTGTAAGACACATCTAATTCCATCTGTCCTAGCAGCAAAATTGGCTGCTTTTTGTAAGTGCGTAATTTGTGTGTGACAGGGTTCAAAGGGGATGAACCTAGCAAGATGTATACGTCTGATGTGATAAGAGTAGCCGCCGATCCAGTGTCTAATTGCATGTGAACTTGCTTTCCCAAAATTGTGACTTCAATGTAAAGTTTTTAGAAGCAGCTAAAATAGTGTTGACATAAAGAACAGAAGAGTCATCTTGCTCATTCTCCTGAACTACTTGTACTAGCTTTGATTTGCACACATAAGATATATGTTCTAGCTTTTTGCAACTGTGACAAGTTGCCCAGCGTTGTGGGCAGTCATTTCTAGTGCGTTGTGAAAAACAACGTAGGCAAGAAGGTAACGAAGACTGTATATTGCCTTGTTTACTGTGAGTGCAGTCCTGTTTGGCCCATTTATGGGAAGGCTGTGTGCGTATTGCTGCAACTTCCTCATCCCCAATGCGTGAAATGATGTCAACATGTGTCCTATCAAGATGACCGTCACAAACATCGCCCCAAGACTCAATTTGTGCAGCTGCTGCTTTAGTAATTTCAAATGATTGAGCAATGTGCAACACCTCGTCTAAAGAAGGGTTATCCAATTGAATAGCTTTTTGCCGGATGTCTCTATCCATCGGGGAATGAAGAATGGCATCCCTAACCATATGGTGTGCATATGATTCTCTGTGTTTATCCATTACAAAGTGGCATTTTCTGCTAAGGCCCTGCAATTTGGCTGCCCATGCCCTGTAGGACTGGTCCGGTTTCTTTTTGTATTGATACAACACCACTCGTGATGCAACTACATGAGCCTGCTTTTGATAGAAAGATGAGAGGGAAGCGCACATTTCATCAAAAGATAGGGCTGAAGGTTCTTTCAACGGTACTAACTGGATCAGAAGACGATACAACTTTGGGGAAATCCAAGACAAAAAAAAAGAGACTGATATAAATGTTGATCGTCAACCCCAAATGCATGGAAGTGTTGGCGAAAACACTTTTCATACTTGCACCAATCTTCTGCAGTCTCGTCATAGGGAGGAAACATTGGCATGTGCAACACCAACTGTCGAGTAGACTGGAATGAGATGAGCAGCTGGTGAAGTGCTGTGTTTTGCATCTTGATCTGTTCCATCAACTGAGTTAATATCTGTTCCATAGTGGTCCTGGTAGCACTTTTCATAGATGTGGGTATCGTAGAATATCCCATCCTCATCACCATTTAGTGTTGTATCTCAAAAGTACTTTATTGAATCACATGTGATATATATCTTCCACTTGTTGACCATTTGAAAATTCAACTGAATCTGCCTTGCATCCCGCAAGTCTGGCAGGCTGGTCACTGGTCGCCTAGGTGGCGCTAGTTGCGGCTGAGGGCAGTGCCGTATGTGGCGAGCTGGCGAGCAGCGGCGATTCGAGTGGGGTGCGGCCACAGCACTTCCCTAGCAGAAAAGACCAACTGATTATCAACATAATAAGACTATAAATAATGCTCAAGTATTGTGCTTTACTGAGCATCATGTAACTAACAATCGTATCATGCCATCTCTACCTAGCTACAACTTAGCAGCCCATTTCTCTAGAACAAATAAAGGAATGGGGGGAGTAGCAATACATACATGTTAAGAAAATTTTAGATTGCAAATCTGCAAACAACACTAAATACTGTGTGGAGCAAAATCTAGAAGTATGTGCTTACTGAAATAAAGTCTAATCCCAAACCAGTAACAGTCCTGGGCACCTTCAAGAAGTATAAGAACTAAAAAATTCAAATGTTTGTATCGCTTATGGGACTTAACTAATGGGTCATCAGTCCCTAAACTTACACACTACTTATAAACTAACTAATTCTAAGGACGGCACAAATATCCATGCCCGAGGGGGGATTCGAACCCCCAGCCGCAGACCATGCAGACCGTGACTGGAGCACCTCAGTCCCCACGGCCACTGCGGCCGGCGTATACGAACTTTTTTGCATCTCATGCACCAGATTCTGTCAGTGTTATATACCAAAACAAAGGATATTGTAGTCTTAGATAACTTTATGTTGACTGTCTGGCTAAATATAATAACAGAAGTACAGGTAACTTCCAAAATGCTGGGAAAGCCTTAATATGTAAATGAAAGTTGTTTATTGTTTCGTGATTTCTTGGGAGATAAATGAACTATTGTGTATGTTTTACTATTAACTAAATATAGTTAAGGGATTTAACTATGTAAAAAGCTGTGAATTTCAAGGGCTGCGTACAGGCTGGCACATTCAGATGTTTTTGGTAAACAATTTATCTGATTCTTTTGCTAGACACTAAGAAATGGTACTCCTAAGCATTATAAACAGTTTTATTACAAGGTACATGTTTCTATTTTCCAGTTATTGGAGCAAATCAGAAATTTCAATGGCATTTTTCCACACATCAGATACAAAGGATTTTCATGGTAGTAGAAATTCTTCTTGAAACACAATTAAGTGTAATTTTCAGAATCAAATTTTCACACTGCAGCAGAGTGTGCACTGATATGTTTATCATCATCATCATCATCATCATCATTAGAGACTGATTATGCCTTTCAGCGTTCAGTCTGGAGCATAGTACCTCTAATAAAATTCCTCCATTATCCCCTATTCAATACTAACATTGATGCCTCGTCTGGTGTTATGCCTTTTATTTCAAAATCATTCTTCACCGAATCTAAGTACTTTCTTCTTGGTCTACCTCAACTCCTCTTACCCTCCGCTGTCGAGCTCATGAGTCTCTTAGGTAACCTTGCTTCTCCCATGCGTGTAACAAGACCCCACCCGATCTCAGTCGGTTCGCTCTTACTGCTTCATCTATGGTGTTCATTCCCAGTTTTCCTTTGATTTCCTCATTATGGACACCCTCCTGCCATTGTTCCCAGCTATTAGTACCTGCAATCATTCTTGATACTTTCATATCTGTAATCTCTACCTTGTGAATAAGGTAACCTGTATCCACCTAACTTTCACTCCCATACAACAAAGTTGGTCGAAAGATGGAATGGTGCACTGCTAACTTAGTCTTGGTACTTACTTCCTTCTTGCATAAGAGAGTAGATCTTAGCTGAGCACTCACTGCATTAGCTTTGCTGCACATCGATTCCAGTTCTTTCACTATGTTGCAATCCTGTGAGAAAATACATCCTACCTATTCTAACATGGTTCCTCCTATTTGACACTCAATCTGTTTAAATCTCTTTCCCAAAGACATTACTTTCATTTTGGAGATGCTGATCTTCACATCATAATCCTTGCATCTCTGACTGAGCTCTGAAATATTAGTTTGCAACATCTGACACATCACTGAACGTTTCACCTACATTGAGCAAATCTTCAAAATATTCCCTCCGTCTGCTTCAGGCATCCACAGGATTGACTAGCAGCTTTCCTGGCCTGTCCAAAACACTTGTTAATTCCTTCTTCCCCCCCTTTCGAAGATTGCTGATTACGCTCAAAAATGGTTTTCCCTCGGCTTGACCCAGAGTTTCTAGATTATTTCCAAAGTCTTCCCATGATTTCTGCTTGGAGTCTGCAATTATCTGTTTGGCTTTGTTTCTTTGAACATAACTTTCTCTGTCTGCCTGATTTCTAGTATGGAGCCATTTTTGAAATGCCTTCTTTTTCTTTTTACAGGCTGCCTTGACTGTGTCATTCCATCAAGCTGTCTGCTTCTTCCTGCCTTTACACACTACTGTTCCAAGACATTCTCTAGCTGCTTCCAGTAGTGTGTCCCTGTACCTTGACCATTCCTCTTCCAGTATGTCTAATTTATTATATTCAACTAACTGGTACCTTTCCAAGATCATTGTTATGTATTTGTGCCTAATTTCCTTGTCTTGAAGCTTCTCCACTCTTATCCTTCTACACATGGACCTGACTTTCTGCTCTTGTGGCCCCACAAAACCAATTTCACTGCAGATTAGATAATGATCAGTATCATCAAAGAACCCCTGAAAACACGTGTGTCCTTGACTGTCTTCCTGAATTCCTGGTCTATTATTATATGGTCAATGACAGATCTGGTTCCCCTTCCTTCCCAAGTATAGTGGTGAATGTCCTTATGCTTAAAGAAGGAGTTTGTGATAACTAAGTCCATACTGGAACAGAAATCCAAGAGCTTTTTTCCATTCCTGTTGGCCTCCATATCCTCTCCAAACTTACCCATAACTTTTTAATAACCTCCTGTTTGATTTTCTATCCTGGCATTGAAATTACCCATGAGTAAAACACTATCCTTATCCTTCACTCTAATAACTACATCACTAAGTGCATTGTAAAATCTGTCCATCTCATCTTGATCTATCCCTTCACAGGGTGAATACACTGCCACAATCCTAAATTTCTTGCTGGAGATGGCCAAATCTATCCACATCAGTCGCTCATTTACGTATCTTATTTAAATTATGCTGGGTTCGATTGCTTTCCTGATGTAAAATTCTACACCCCACTGTGCTCTTCCTACTTTGACTCCTGACAAGTAGACCTTTTATTCTCCGACTTCATACTCTTTCTCTCCCCTTACTCTAATGTCACCAGCAGCTAAAACATCTAACCCCATCTTATTTGAAGCCTCCATCAGCTCTACCTTATTCCCAGTGTAATCCCCATTGATATTAATAGCTACCCATCTCATTCCAGATCGTTTGACATGTCGTATCGGAGGAGTCCCTGGTCTGTCAATTAGAGGTGGAACTCCATCACCTCCGAAGGTCTGAGGCATTTTGCTCTGATTGTTACCAGCATGATACTGAAGTACCTGGGAAGCAGGTTGCTAGCCTTACTTGCCCAGGGCCCCACTGGGTTTTACCCCTAACGGTTGAGGGACTAACCGGTGGATTTGGTAGTCTTTCCCGTCTGAGCACACAGGTGGCCATGACTCAGAATATGTCTGAGATGCCCAACCTTATTCCAAAGTAACTGGTATCCCAACTGTCAGGACCACTTACTTGGCCACTCATACGTTGCCCATGGTTCATGAACTAGGACATGACTACAGGAACCCACACCATGAACCACATGTAACTTCCTGGCAGATTAAAATTGTTTGCTGTACCTGGGATTCGAACCTGCAACCTTTGACTTTCACGGGCAAGTGCTTTACTGTTTAAACTATCCCGACACGCTTCACAGTCCGTCCTCACAACTTTACTTCTGCCTGTACCTCATCTCCTACTTTCCAAACTTCACGGACGTCCTCCTGCAAACCTTGCAGGACTAGCACCCCTGGAAAAAAGGATGTTGTGGAGATATGGCTTAGCCAAATCCTAAGGGATGTTTCCAGAATGAGGAGTGCTAGTTGTGAAAGGTTCACAGGAGAACTTCTGTGAAGTTTGTGAAGTAGGAGGTGAGGTACTAGCAGAAGTAAAGTTTTGTGGATGGACCGTGAAGCGGGCCAGGATAGCTCAGATGGGAGAGCTCTTGCCAGCGAAAGGCAGAGGTCCCACATTTGAATCCCGTTTCTGACCCACATTTTTAATCTGCCAGAAAGTTTCAAGTGTAATTTTGTTGATTGCAAAAGCTTTCTTGAACACTTATCTCATTTTGCATAGCAAATTTACAAAAAATGAAGAAGAAATAGATTCAGTACAACACAAACACAGGAAATCTGATCTTAGGTTTTGAGGGAATATCAAACTTAATGCGACATACTTGTATTTACTGGCTGATTGTTTCTGACCCATAATTGGGTGACCATTTAGGATACATTGCTTTTTTCAATTTCTGCGTTGTTTGGTAATGACACAGCTACTTCAGTTACTGTACTGTTCATTCACTACTGTATTGTTCATCCACGGTAAGTTGACGATTTATGCGCTGCCTGTTGGCAGTGGCAGGAGGCGTGGGCAGCCTAACATTGACAGTAATACGAAATAAATTGATGTCCTTCAAGTAGTGCAAATGTTTTGTTCTGCTGGCATCACCAGATAAAATTGTCTTCACTTAGCAAATTAATATACTTTCATCTAATTACCCATGCACTACTAGTTTCGACGCACTATGGCGTCATTCTCAAGTTCCTATGATTAAAAAAATATTACAATGATTCAACCACATTAAACAGTGAAAAGTTTAATAATCTATCAAACCATGTGCACCGCACGGGAATAGCCGTGTGATCTGTGATGCAACATAGTGGATTACGTGGCCACTCCCACATGATTCTGTCTGAAATGATAAATAATATCAATCCATCTTTGACCTGGAAAAGTTTTGTTAGCCATAGGCAGATCCAAGGTGGGGGAGGGGGGGCCAAGGGTTGTTTGCCCCCCTCTCCCTGCCCAGCAGCTGTCTCTCTCTCTTTTCTTTTCTTTTTTGCTGATTAGCTAGTGTGCTACAACTGCACCGAGTCTTCAAAACTGTGAGACTTTTGTTTGATTGGGCATGGGGTAAAAAGGGGTGGCCGGTACGAGTCTTACTACTGAGCCAGAGTTTAGCTGAGGATGAGAATTCTTTCACCCCCCCCCCCCCCCCTCAGCAGGCCGTCCTGGATTCGTCCCTGGTGTTAGCAGTCCATTCACTGATTCTTTCACTGTTATAGATTGTGCATGTATGCTCAATGGAAACAGTTTTGACAATTATTTGTGATAAGTACCTAAAGTCTAATGAACCTTTCGCAAACAATTTCCCATCATAATTAAAACTAATAATAAAATAGACTAATACAGGTGAGATAAAGTTCTAAATCAGAACATAATTGTTAAATCCGGGACAAATAGGTGTACCGAATTACCTTGGAAAAAATTTGGGACAGACACACAAAATTTGTGACTGTCCTGTCGGTACGGTTGGTCACCTTAGTTAATACACACATTAAACACCAACAAAAGGTAATAACTAAGAGCATCAATCAAAGTAATCGTTTAAGGTAAGTGTTTATCATAAATATCTACTACAACTGCCTGTGGAATCTTCTAAAATTCCTTTCGATGAAAAATATTCAATATTTTTTTTTTTTTTTTAATTTCAGTAACCAAAAAATTGAATCATTTAGGGCTGGACTTGGGGCCCCCTTCAGCACCGGGCCCTGGACCCATGGGTCCACCCAGCCCCACCCTTGTGGAGGCCATGCACAAGAGGGTAAGGAAAATTTTCATTATGGCACCAAAATGTTTAACTCTCTCCCAGAGCAGATAAAATCTTTAAGAGATAATGAATCTCTGTTTAAAAAATAATTTAAAGATATATTGATAAATATGTCCATCTACTCACTAGAAGAGTTCTATGAATTAAAAGGGAAGTGTGTACCTACTTAAAAAGAACTATCAATTTTTTGTACTCAAAGAAGTGTGTTTTTAATTTTTCTAACTTAAAAGGTATACAATTGTATAATTGTATAATAAAAATTTCCTTTTAATTATATATTATCTGTTTTGTTATTTAACTTTTTTACAATTAAAGTGTTAAAAATTACAATTATGTAAAACATAATAATGGAAAGTCCAGGTTGGAATAAATAATATAGTGAGGACAGTTACAACTCACCGCAAAGACGTGGCGACGAGATGCGACAGGCACATACAAAAGACACACACATACAACACATTCAGCTATCGGCCATGGCCTTCCTCAGAAATAGAGCACTCACGCAATCACACAACACAGTCATACAACCATCACCTCCGACTGCCACACTTCCAGTGTGGCAGTCGGAGGTGATGGTTGTATGACTGTGTTGTGTGCCTGTGTGATTGCGTGAGTGCTCTATTTCTGAGGAAGGCCATGGCCGATAGCTGAATGTGTTGTATGTGTGTGTCTTTTGTATGTGCCTGTCGCATCTCGTCGCCACGTCTTTGCGGTGAGTTGTAACTGTCCTCACTATATTAATTATGTAAAACATTTTTGTGTAAAGACGGATTGACTGTCACAAGTGACTTGCTCACAAACAGAGATTAACAGAACATGAATAAAGATAAGCTATTCTGAAAAAGAAACTGTAGTTTCATTTAATTCATGTTAATGAATTTCAGTTCTTTTATCCTTCCCTTCCCCGACTTGCTGGAAATTCGAAGTTGCATGCTAAAATTTCCCTTCCTTTGTTACAAGTACACCACACTCCCAGGACTCAAGTGTCTACTGTTCGGAACTACTATTAGAGCAAACTGCATTCAATCGGAAGAAACTGCACTTAGTTCAGCAGCTAGTCCACAATGTGAAACTGCAGCAGAAAAGAAGACCAAAATAGTTCCAATAGTTCACTTACATGGAAACTGCTTGATAATCAGGTAAATACAAAAAGAAATAATGTAACTCATAACCACACAGACAATCATTTGTCAAATGATGTGGCCAATGATGATGATGATGATGATGGACAACGAATATTGGTATATGGTTTCTCGATCATAAATTAAGAAATTCATGTTTTTCAATTATTGGAAAGGGGGTTGAAGTGTATTTGGAAAACAAATCATTGAAAAACTAGGAAAACTGTTTTGAAGCTACAGGAACGACAAATGATACTTGGATTTTTGCTCGGCATTTCGGACTTTCTGAAAATATCGAACCACTTGAGTTAAGAAGAACTATCTCAAAAGGAACTAGTCTATTTACTACTGATAGTGTCCATCCTGGGTAAACAACAAAAACACAGACACTTGAAGAGTAGTTTCGAAGGAAGTTTTATTTTATTCACAACTCGTGAAATAGTTACATTCCTAATCTGTTGCCTTGCGCTTCAATTTCTGAAATTCAAGTATACTGGCAATATTCATAAACAAATTATGCACTGTAAAAGCCTAAAAGGTGTATGACAATACTTTTTTTCGATTTGTTTTAATCAAGTCACGTGCATCAGGGATCCCAAGTTCACGAAAGTTCACTGGATTGGCACTTGGTATCGTTGGCAGCGTTTGATACTAATTGCTTCAGAAGTAAAAAACCGCTTCCTGTTATATTTACTTGAATCAGAACGGAATACAAGAAAAAATTTTATGAGCAGTTTTTGACGTTCATAAAGATGTCATTCAAGGAATACAAGGAAATTTGGCCGAAGATGTTGGTAGCGGTGAGTACTACATCCATATCTGAGAGCGATGCAGCGATGTAACGTTGTATGTTGTGGTGGAGTTGTCAAGATTTGTAAATACTTGTTTTGGATCAGACACATGGGTCGGATGGGTGGAATGGGAAGTAGCATGAAAGATAACAGTAGTTTTCACCGGACTTCTCTCAGTTCCAACATTGTAGAGTGCTTCTGATAGAGATATATATGCATTTCGTTTCGTATGACATCAGCTGACAGGTTTCTGCATGTAACATTAAGTTTATCAGCCATACAGTTTTATTTCGAAATAAGATGATGGAAGACTTAAACTCCAAATTTAATTACGTGTACAGTTCATCACTAGAAACAAAAATTCAGATCAAAATGTGAGTTGATGTATAATGTATGTTACATTCGCTATATGAATCTTATTCTAAATATATCATTATGACTACCTACATATTATAAACTGTCGACTATTTTATTTTTTCGTGTTGTGATTGAAATTCTATTTGTCGTGTATTGTTGTCACTAATGGTAATATAAGAAAACCTTTTTTATGTATTTAATAAATTACGTTCTCTGTGATTTTTGTAAGATACCTAGAACAGACAAATTTATTCAGTCTTTTAGATGTTGTTACCATTTTTGTACAGCGGGACGCTGGAAGGAAAGCGCCAAAAGCCAGATTATCAAAAGCTACTGACTGATCCAATGTTAAAGTATTCAGGGTTGTATCAAGACGGCTGTGCTGATGTTATGGTAGTCTGTCAAGTTTTTGCAGATGGACGGCCTATTGCTTTACCTGTTTCAACTTCGTACAAATCTTTTTCCACGAGATGGAAGTAAGTAAATATAGAATATTTACGTTTAAAGGTTTTTGCACTATTGGCCAAACATTTGTTTCAATGAACTTGATATGGAGAAACAGTAAATTTATTATAAGAGGAATAAGTGAAACATTCCTTGGTATCGTATATTTCATACTTTTGTTGTGTAGTTTAAAGCAAATCCAGTGAATGTTTGTCCTTCATTGTATGTCTGCCAGTAGTTCCTGAAAACAATTAGGCCTGCATGAACAAGTCCAGATTGGCATGAATGGCCTCCCCCCCCCCCCCCCCCCCCCCCCGGTCTGGTGAATGTTTCATAGATAGAAATGGAAAAGGCTCATTTGCAGCTGTCAAATTCTCTTTTGTCTGTAGAGAAGGTAGTGATTTATGTTTCCAGGATTGGTCCAGAGTCTAATGTAACCACCTGCTTTACAGCTGGAATGAATGGCTGACTCTTCCTGTGATGTTTAGCGATCTACCCAGGAATGCTCTTTTAGCACTCACCATCTACGATTGTATTGGGCCTGGGAAAATGCAACCTGTGGGAGGGACAACCATATCATTGTTTGGAAAACATGGTCTATTTAGGCAGGTAAGGAAGCCATTATCTTTGTCCATTATTACACTTAAAGTGCAACTGTCAGGTTAGGAGGTAATGTGGTAAAATTTTACAATGCTTCTCGCCGGGCTCCAGTTCTTATGTTGGCAACAGATGAAGAATGAAGTGTAGAATTGCATTAATATTTTTCACGACCTACAGAGTGAATGTTATTGCTGCTAGTTTCACCCGCAGCAAAATTAATACTGTACCTGCTCTATGGTTGACAGGTTCTTGTATGTACCCTTGTCCGTTCAGAAAAAAAAATAATTTTTGTTTTAATGGAAGTTGTCATGAAAAAACATTTATTGGTCATCTGAGTTGCCATCATTACCATTGGTGCCAACGTAACCACTACAGCCTGGCGAGAAGTATCGTACGATTTAACCGGTAATGTTACAGCAGCACATTAATTTCATTATTGTATCTAGCCATGATCTAAATTTCATATTTGTTTTTAAGGGTATGATAGACTTGAGGGTATGGCCAAACCAAGAAGCAGATGGTAGATGTCCAAGCAGTACTCCAGGAAAGGCAAGAGATCATGGGAAAGAAAAGATGCAAAGACTTGCAAAGGTATGAATCCATCTGTAAAATTTTACATTCCATGTTGCGGCGCAATGTTAAGTGTTGTGTTGACAGCGACCATGGTGGACCAATGCTAACACAATAACAGCCAATCAGATATCACTTTTAAACACACAACCATAATTGGTAATCTAGTTGTAAGCAAACTAGGCCTATTGTCTTTAACTTGGATATGTCATTGGTCACAGCTTAAGAGTTGTATCCTGGTCTTTAAATGACCTGTAAATTGACCTTATTTATTCGTAATGAATGAATAGCATGAATCTGAAAACATTCAGATACTGCGTGAATAAAAAGTTCAGCTAATTTTATTGGCTGCCGTGCACTATCACCTCATTGGCTGGTCACACGCACTGGCCGTAAGCAACGCCTGAACATTCAACACTATGCCGTGACACGGATTCTAAAATTAAGCCTAATCCATCTGTTGGTAAATAAATTTGACAAAATGCAAGCTAAAACTTAATTCTCTCTCCCTATCTATCTCTGGGTAGAGATATGTAGTGTAACAGCTGAAAGAATGTTCATCCAAATTTGATTTATTCTACAAATAAACATTTTTCAAGTGTAATCATAGTACTTTTTGCACAAACAATACACTATGAATCTGTAAAGTTTATGGGTGGTGGATCTCACTTAAGGTAGTGGTGTCAAATTTATGTTTGTGTGCAAAATTGTACCCTCGTTCTTTCTTGCAATCTACAATGCTGGTATTAAATTTTAATGTTGTAGAATGCAATAATATAGTAATTTGGTTGAATATTGCTTAGCTTTTCAGTCAGTTATTTAACGTTCATTTAGTCGTATAAAATATCTTGCTATATTTGTAAAATATTTAGATAAAAACCTTCTGTATTGCAGCTTGCAAAGAAGCATAGGCATGGCTACATCCCAAAAGTAGACTGGTTGGACCGTCTCACTTTCCGTGAAATAGAAATGATCAATGAAAAGGAAAAGCGAAACTCGGATTACATGTACCTCAATATTGAGTTTCCGGTTGTTGAACTGGATGGAGTTTCGGTTAGTATTATTCCATAGAGAACAAACATTGTAAATTACTTCTTATCTTGTTATAATGGTTTGACATATAAAATTTGTTCCAGCATTCTGTTGTGTATTATGAACAAGATGGAGATGAAGTTTATCAATTTCGAGCCCAGGCTGACATTGTGACAGTACCTGATAATGAAATATTGCAGGTATGACTTTGTGTTTAACATTGTCCATGTTTCTTTCTTGAAAATGCTTGGTATCCACACAACTTTATGAATTCATCCATCCATTGATGTATTCTACTCTTATGTTTCATATGTCAAGGTTGCCACATTATATAACACGTTTCTGTAGTGACGAGAAAGCCCCTGCTGCTTGAATTTCCAGTATTCCTGGACCACCCTGTAATTGATATCATATGTACTTTTCTGTGGACTAAAGTGGCACATTGAAAACTTTCTGCATGGGTGAAAGTTACCTCTAACAAGAACACTAAGTCAAGGCCCAAACATACAGGAGCAGCTATACCATCAGAGCTCATTAACACCTGTGTACAGTAGATCCTCAGAAATTGGTAAATTGTATGTTGTTTAATGTTTTCTTGATAGTTTTAATTCTGCGACTTCTAGAGAAAGTGCTGAAGCTTAGGTGTGGTATTGCAACATCATCATTTATTCAGTTATTCTTCATTTAGCCAGTTGTCAAGAACTTGTGGCTCTGGCTTGGTATGATCCTCTGTGTCAAATGACAGTCAATGAATACTGTTTTTAGACAAAATATGTAATATTTTCTAATCTATTTGTGATTATATTTCTAAACAGCCTGTCAACTGTTACTGGTAAAATTAGAGATCACTGTCAAGGGTGCACTGTGCTTGTGTGTGTTGGCCCTGTGATGTAAGCAGTGATGGCCATTTGAGATGCTGCAATAAAATGGCAGAAGGTAGTTATTTATGTGCATAAAGTGAGACTCCAATGTTTCAACGAAAAATATGATGGGCTACTAAATTTTCACCACATAGTTATTTCCATTGCAATTGAGTAATGTTTAAAGCACTTGTTATTTTTTAATTAAATTGTGGGGTTTGGTAGGTGGATGGCTGAATGTTCAGGGAACAAATTGTATTGTAAAAGTCCATGACATGCCATGTGAAAATGTAATTGCCAACCTAAACACACCACAGAAGTGCTGATGAAAATCCTGACTATGATCTCGACTTAAGTCATTACACTTATACCCAGTTCATTCATTTCCTTGTCCAGATCAAGTTTTATTTTTCCAATAGTTAGCCACCGGCATGGCTTTGTCATTGGCTTGTAGCAGGTCACTGAAACTGCAGGGCTCCGGCAATAGTCGGCACATATGCAGATGTGCCTCGTCCTGAACCTCTCTGCATTCACAAAGAGCATCATCATCGTTAGTCAACAGGCCCCACCTGCGCAGATTAGTTTTACATCTAATCAGGGAAGCTTGTTTCCAGGTGCCATTTCCTCTTTTGGTGTTATTGGCAGTCCGGCCTGTTCATTCTTCCATTTACAGGCTCTGTTATCTTCCTGCGAACCATCAAGGATCTTAGTTCTTGCAATGAAGCTGAGTGACGTGCCCATTCAATGGGTGTCGGTAATCATTCTTTCTTTATTCTCTCAGCGTCTGCTGCCACCTGCCTTCTTATCCTGGGTGGGGCAATTCCAGCAAGGAGATGCATATTATCTGTTGGTGTGGGTCTGAGACAGCCTGTAACAATGTGCATAGTCTCATTGACACTTACATCAACCTGTTTAGTGTGGGCGGATGCATCCCATACTGGTGCTGCATATTCTGATGCTGAGGCACATAGAGCAAGTGCTGATGTTCTCAGTACTGATGGTTGAGCTCCCCATTCAGTTTGTCAGCCTGCGGATGTTATTTCTGGAGCAAACTTTGGCCTTCGTATTTCGGCAATGTTGTTTGAAGGAGAGCGTTCTGTCAAGTGTAACCCCAAGGTATTTAGGTGTTGGACAGTGCTCTAGCTTCTTACCATGCCACATAACGTCAAGATCAACTCTATTGCATAGATGGAAAGATGGAAAGCACATACTTGTGTTTTACAAGGTTTTGGATTTAGGTGATTGGCATCATAGTATTGAGAAAGTTCTTAAAGACCACTGGATAGTTTTTGGGATACTTCATCAAAACTGGATCCCTGGACAGCCACAGCTGTGTCATCAGCATATACGAACAATCGTGTATCTTGAGGGATAGGTTGGTCATTAGTGTACACATTATACAAGATCGGAGAAAGTACACTTCCTTGTGGTAAGCCATTCTTCTGCAGTCGCCATCTGCTGTTCTTGCCATTTAGAGATACATAAAATCTTTGATTCTGCAGAAGGCTACCAATAACCATTGTCAGCTCACAGTCCCCTGTGAGATGATGCAATTTGCACAATAACTTTCTGTGGTTTACCGTGTCATATGCAGCAGTAAGATCTATGAAAGCTGCTCCAGTTATTAATTTTCTTTCAAAGCCATCTTCTATGTGCTGCGTTAAATTGAGTATTTGCCCACAACAAGATCTTCATGGTCTAAAACCGGCTTGTTCCTTTATGGTCTTTCCATCAATTATTTGAGCCACACGGTTAAGAATCATCTGCTCCAGCATTTTGTAGAGATGGCATAGAAGTGATACTGGTCTGTAACTTATAGGATCCGATATCTCCTTGCCAGGTTTTAGTAAGGCCACCACCCTCGCCTGCCGTCATAGTTTTGGGATCTTAAGCTCCTTAATGCAGGCATTAATCATTTGCAATAACCAATTTCAAACTGGGCCCAAAATGTTTTGTGCTCTGTTCTTAGGTCATCAGTTCCAGCGGCTTTATTCAGTTTCATACTCTGAATGACGTCTTCCAGTTCGGTTGCTGTGAGTGATGTATTGAGGAGGCCATCTTTTTGTTCTTGGGGTATAGCTCTTTTCCTTCCCCCCCCCCCCCCTCCTATTTTCCCATTCTTCAGAAGTTGGCTAGCGATCTGATTTGCTGTTACTCCATTGTTCTTCTGTTTATGGTCAGTTGGGTCCCCACTCAAGTAACTAGATCTCTCCTTTCAGTTTCTTATATATGGTGGTATTATATCTTTTATCCTGAATACTTCATCTCCTTGATTCACATTGATACTCTGTTATCCAGCTAAATGCTGTGTGTCAGCAGTGCTCTTCAGATAACCGCCTTAATTGTTTTGTAGAATCTTCTTTCCTTTTGGGGCTTAATTTCTGGTGAATAGTCCTCTTCAATAATATCTCTTAAGGCCTGAGTTATCCAATTGTTACTCCTCCCTCTTTCCCATTCTCTTCAAAGAGCCTTCTTAACAGATTCCAATATTAAATGTGTGAAGCTGCAAAATTGGTGTGCTATGGTCTTTCCTAAAGGCAGGAATAATATTGTCAATGCTACTACCTATGACAAGAGGACCTTTCCTTCTCTGGCTACCCCTTGGGAATGTGGCCAGGCTCGTCAGCTCAGGGTGAAACCCTTTCCATGCTACCTGGTCAGCATCAGAATGGATGGAGGCACATTCACTTCCATTAAGCCGTTCTCTGTTGAACACACAGAAGATAACTTTGGAGAAGTTGATGCTCATTAAAACACTCTGCTGCCCAATGTGCAGCTCTTCGTGGCTGTGACCATCTTGCCAGCCTCCCACTAGTCATTAAATATTGTTCAGGGAGTTATTTCTCACTGTAACCTCCTTCAAACAGATGAACTTAAGTCAAATCTGGAACTGTGAGGTGTCCATTTTGTTCACAATGTTGAGAGGTCCTAATGATAATCCTATTCAGGGATCTGTTTTGGGACCGCTGCTGCTTATTTATATAAATGATATCTTAAAGTATAACAGGTGATTGTAATGTATTTTTGTTGATATCAGCTTGGCAGTAAAGGATGTTATTTTTAGTATTGACACAGTATCAAATAATTCAGTTCAATAGAGAAGTTCATGGCTTATAGAAAATAGATGTTAAATCACAGTAAAGCTCGTTTTTACAATTTGACACACAATTTAACAAAAGCTGATGTTTTAATTACACGTAATGGGCATGTGAGACTGAACAGTTTAAAATTTTAGTGTGTTCATATAGATAGTAAGCAGCAATACTTTACAACGCATCTGCTATGACCCATGAAGTCATCAATATGGTGGCAATTGTGTATGTACTTGTAGCCAATATGTCGTTCAAACTACTCGCATAACACATATAAACACACAAAAATTAATGTAAAATGACACTAACACAAGTGCGGGAATGTGGACGTTTTGGCGGGAACATTCTATATAGAAAAATGACAAAAAGCGAACCAAAACACAGAAAATTATAATTTAAGAACTACACAAAAATATGCAAAATAAACTAAAACAACCTACATAATCTACGCACAGAATTGTTCACTTGATCTAATAATCAAATGAAGAAAGATATACCAATCAACACTTGACAAATAGCATAAAACTAGTATCTAATACTTCAGTTAACCTGTACTACATGTAAAATCAAGAAAAGAAAAATACCAATCAAGGCCCTCTCATTTCCCATCAACATTAAAATGATATTGAATACTAAAATTGACCTATAATGAAGATGGTGATATCAATTCGGTGGCATTATTTTACGACGCGTTTCCACCAGTCTGCATTGACCCATGACATGAATCTGTGATTACTCTAACAGATTATAACAGAATGTACCATTGATTACAGGTTCCAGCCCAAAAATTCTTGCCTTCGTTACTCACTTGTGAAAATAAAATCCTCTGTTAACCTTTACCTTACGATCAAGGTGAAATACAGATCACTTGTTAAACACAAAATCTTACTCTAGAATCTGAAACTTACGAAGAAATTATGAACTAGCACCAATAAAAAAAAAAAAACCACGTTCTATAAAACATCCACCACAGAAGCACCACTCGATAGTCACGTGTGTGTGTGTGTGTGTGTGTGTGTGTGTGTGTGTGTGTGTGTGATACACAACACGTCGCCATCAAGAGTCAAAGCCAACAGGTGGAATTGCATGCTATAAATGACCCTAGTAGGCTGTTGTGGAAAGCCCATCTAAGACTGTGTTCAGAAACTAAATTCTGTTTTATTTACCATTAGAATGGTTTTATGACTTCAAGTTCTTTACTTGCAAAACAGTGTCAGTACAGCAACTGCCTGAGTGGCTCGGCCCCCCAGCTTAGTTTGCATTTCCCCATCGGGTTGTGTCCTAGTAGTGTCGTCCCACTTCCTTTTATGTCCTCTGGCACCACCGCCTCGTCGTATTTCCCGTACGGCCTCTCATGGCGAGCCACGAATTCCGGGGCACGTGACTTGTAAATTGCATTGATGTCTGAGTATTCCATACCGCCCCCATCCTCGGGGTGGGGGGGGGGATGGAATGTGGACATTGTGACAGTCATTGGAGAATAAGGGTCCCAGTCCTTATCCTTGTATTTCCGCTAGTCTGGCGGCTCTGGTGAGATGGCGCGTGAAGTGCGTCGATGCCAGGGCGGCAAATGGTGGTGGTGGTGGTGGTGGGCCGGTCGCTCAATGATCAGAGAGGGCGGGGACAACTCCCTCCGGCAGGTCGCCCGGAGCAGAAAGACAGGCCCATCCCCCAACGTCAATGCCATCCCCATCGTGATGCTGGCCATGGGGATCGCAACGGGGATGGGGGCATCGACTCCAGCCGGGCTAGACCTGCCCCCGTCATCCCAGCAGGTGTAGCAGGACTGGGTGGTGACACCCCTGCAATGCGGTGTTGGAGGTGTTCCCGGTGGCATGTGCAGTTGGCAGAGGCTGTGTGCAGGTCGAGAAGGTGGTAAAGGTAGCTGTGGCAATGGGTGACATGCGCGGGACTCCAACGCACAGTAACCGCACGCCTGGGCAAAAGCCAGAAAAGGTCGTACCTGGGGTCGGTGCGTCAGGTGGTTTCAGGAGATGTAGCAGGGAATGAGGCTGGCGGCCGAGAAGCCATTCAGCTGCACTCTGTCCTTCGATTGGAGTGGCCTGCTAGGCCATCAAAAATCATAACAGGGCATCATCAACTGACGCAGAGATCGTATCTTTCCACTTCTGTGCCTTTAATGTCCGCAGGAGTCGCTCCACCTCCCAGTAGATTGCAGATGGAACAGCAGAGCCCGTATGCTCAGAATGCCCTGGTGCATGACAAGACCGAAAAAGTCTGCATAGAATTGAGGGCCGATACGTCACGATCATGTGCGGAAGACCTTCAATAGAGAATATTTTAGTTAATGCCCAAATGGTGGCCTCAGCCGAAGTGGAACCCATCCAAACGATGTATGGAAAGTTAGAGAGGGCATCAACTACCAAAAGTGAATAGGAACCCAGGAAAGGTCCCGCAAAATCGACGTGTATCCGGTCCCATGGCTGGGACAGAATAGACCAGGGAATGTTGGGGATTGACTTGCTATAGGACGCAGATGTTAGATTTCCCGATTGATTCCTGGCCAAAAGACGTGGTGTCAGGTCAGGGCCTTAGTGCAGGAAAATTATGCAGTGCGCTTCATGTAGTAAACTCAATATTTGCGGTCAGAGAGTTGATATAATTATGACCCGCAGGTTGACGGCTTCTGTAGCTAATAACAGTACCCTGGCCGCTACTGAGAGCCGGTGCTGGACGAAAAAATAATTACATACCGGGTGCGATGCCCGGCTCGGTGGGCGTTATGGCTACCCTCGCTCTACGCTTGACTTCTCTCCTGAGAATGGGGTCTTTGTCCATGGCCGCCATTAGGACTGCACTAGTGATTGGAAACCTGTGTAATGTTCTTTCCTCATCCACAACTACGGGAAAACAAAGGATTTCTTCATTATCAAACTGTGGATCCACCCCAAGCGGAAGCCACGATAATGCATCCGCATTTGCGTGTTGCGAAGTGGGGCGGTATACTATATTATACTGTAAGAGGGACAGATGTAAGGCCCGGCAATGGAGACGGTGGGCAGACTTTCCGGTAAGTCCGCATCCGGCCGAAAGAGGGCCACTAGAGGCCAATGGTCAGTCATTAACATCAAGCGGTGAACGCCAGGGGCTGTTCGGTGCCGAGTACTAGTGTGACAGGACCGCCCCCACCCCGTACTGAGAGGTGTCCGCCACAACTACTAGGGGCACATCCAGAGAATATGGTGCCAGACTTGTGTGACACAACAACAATTGTGTAAAGCACTCAAAAGCGGCCTGACAGGCCGGAGACCATTCAAACAAGACATATATTTGCAATATGTCATGAAGGGATTTAGCAATGGAGACAACATGCGGAAGAAACAAATGATAATATGCCGATTTTCCGAGGAAGGCTTTGTTCCATGGGGCAGGCATGGAAGCTACCGCTTCCGCATATTCCTTTACGGGTGTAACGTCTTGCGGGGACACTTCTAGCCCATGGTAGACTATAGTCAGCTGAAAAAACCTGAATTTCACGAAGTTACATTTAAGAGTGCATTAAAGTGCAGGGAGAAGAAAAAAAAAACATTGCGGTTTGCTGAGGACATAGTAATTCTGTCAGACTTCAAAAGATCTGGAAGAGCAATTGAATGGAATGGACAGTGTCTTGAAAGGAAGATATAAGATGAATATTAACAAGAGTAAAACGGAGGTAATGGAATGCGATGTCGGAAAATCAGACAATGCTGAAGGAATTAGATTAGGTAATGAGACAATAAAAGTAGTAGATGAATTTTGTTATTTGGGTAGCAAGATTACTTCTGATGGCCAAAGTAAAGAAGTTATAAAATGCAGAATGGCTATGGGAAGAAAAGGGTTTGTAAAGAAGCGAAACTTATTAAAATGCAATATCAATTTAAATGTTAGAAAGTCCTTTCTGAAAGCATTTGTCTAGAGTGTAGCATTGTATGGGAGTGAAATGTGGACGATAAGGAGTTCAGATAAAAATAAGATAGAAGCTTTTGAAATATGATGCTACAGACGAATGATGGAAAATTAGATGGGTAGATCATGTAACTAATGAGGTGCTTAACCGAATTGGGGAGAAAAGGAGTTTCTGGCATATCCCGACTACGAGAAGGGATAGATTGGTTGGACATATTCTGAGACATCAAGGAATTGTCAACTTAGCATTAGAAGGAAACGTGTGGAGTAAAAATCGTAGAGGGAGACCGAGGGACGAATACAGTAAGCAGATTCAAAAGGATGTAGGTTACCAAACATATTCTCAGAGTTGCACAAGACAGGGTAGCGTGGAGAGCTGCATCAAACCACTCTACGGAATGAAGATCACAACAACAACAACATCATCATCATTTAAGACCGGCATCAAACGAAATATGAAAAACCTGTCGAAGGTTGGTGATATGAGCTGCAGGGGTTTTTCAAATGGCCACAATATCGTCTAAGTAATTTACACAAACATCTACTGGTTGCAAAAGCTGCTCTAAGTACCTTTGAAATATCGCAGGTGCACTGGAAACACCGAACAGCAGCCGCAGATATTTATAGAGTCCAAAAGGGGTGTTAAACACCAAGCAACATTGACCTTCTTGACACAGAGGTAATTGAAAATATGCTTCACTTGGAAATCAGATTTTCCGGTCAAGGCATGAGGTACGTATCCAACTGCCAATGTGCATTAACTGTTTGTTTGAAATCCCCGCATAGCCGTAACTGTTCACTAGACTTCCGCACAACTACCAAGGGGGAGGCCCACTCCCTAGATCTGATGGGGATCAGAACCCCTTCACTGACTAATCTCTCTAGATCCTGTTTTACTGTGGAATGCATACTGATCAGAAGAGGCCAAGCTCTTTTAAATATCAGTATGGTCCCCAGTTTGAGAGGGAGGTTTACCTCAAAGCCAAATTCCAACCCACTGATCTCTTGATGGCAGAAGACATCTCATAAGCCATGGTTATTCTAACAACTTCAATAAGGGTAGGATCTTCAATTTGTAACAGTTGTCTGCAGACTTTCGCGTCCGGTGCAAAGCATATCACCGCATCCCGAACCATTGATTCTGCATGAATCGTTGAGAGGTTTGGAAATAAAGCGGCAGCGCCTGGCCAGACCTTGAAGTTCCGTAACCCATTCCTTGTAAGATTGTGAAGGTTGTTTTCGATTCCTCCGAAAGGCGACCCTAGATGCCATGAGTAAGATTGTTTGACATAATAGCCCGAAAAAAGGAACACGTGTCAGAGAAAGACAGTGCAACGGGGTCCTGAAGGGGTGAGGGGGCAGAAGTTCGAGCAGCCTACGATGCATAGATGGCGGTAACCATGACAAAAAGAAGGCCTTTTGCTTACCCGGGTCCTGCACCAAAAAAACCACGAAATGTTGACGCAGACGTTACTCCCCCCCAGGGGGCCCACAGTTCTTTTGTGGGAACGTGTGTGGCGCGCACGGGGCCCCGAGCCGGAGCAGCCTTTCTTCTGCCCCAGGCTGCTTCACTTTCCCTCCCGGTTTATGCCTTCGCCCGGAGACGGGCATATTTCGTGAGATACGGTGGTTCTTGTTGTGGTTTTTCTTCCTTCGTTCCTTCCTTTCTTACCCTTAGTTTTCTGTCTTTCTCTCCTTGTACTCTCCTAGCCTTCTTCTCCTCATTAGTCTCCGCCTCGGCGTTTGAGACACTTCTTTCCTTCTCTCTCCATTTCCTATCCTCTTCTTCTTTCCTCCCTGTGCGTGTCTGAAGGCCGACCCACGCATTATCGTGCGTAACAGGTGACGGGGTAACGCGTAATTCCCCGCCCCGGGTAGACAAGTAGGGCACGTACGTACCCCCTGGTAAAGGCCAGGCCCAGGGAGGGGTGATTACCCGAGCTGGTACCTTCCGAACGTGCCGATTGGTCCCTCTGTCAGTTCTCAGGAGGTGTGACCTGAGGTGTGAACAATCACCTAAGGCGGGTAAGCCCTCGGAGAGGGCCCCCACTAGGAAGGAGCGCGCCATCGGAGACGCCGGTAATCACAGGGGACACTTCCGCGATGACTTCCTTATCTTCTTTCGTGACGTTGACCCAGAAACGTAAGTTAGACTCGCCTCAGCCTAAAAAGACTCTGCCTAATGTACCTAAATTTCTGGTTGTCTCTCGCACCGACGGAAAGGATTTCAATTCTGTCAATCCTTTCGTTATACAGAAAGGTGTAGAGGCAATTGCTGGCCCTGTTAAAACCTGTTCACGTCAGCGCAATGGCACATTGTTGCTGGAAGTGGAAAGTGCCTTCCAAGCCCAAAAACTGATACGTACTACGTTGTTGCACACTTTTCCAGTTAAGGTAGAAGCGCACCGCACACTCAACTCGTCATGGGGGGGGGGGGGGGGTAGTTTTTACGAGATCCCTTGACGGGTTGTCTGATGAAGACACCCAATCGTATATGTCCGATCAGGGTGTGACAGCCGTCCACAGGGTGATGAAAAAGGTCGATAACCAGCTGACACCGACTCGTACTGTGTTTTTGACGTTCGACAAAGTTGACCTCCCGTCGAAGGTCAAAGCAGGGTATGAAGTCATCTCCGTCCGCCCTTATGTACCTAACCCAACGTGCTGTTTTCAGTGCCACAGGTACAACCATACCCGTGAACATTGCCCAAATGCAGCAAAGTGTGTCACTTGTGGTAGGGACGCCCATGAGGGGGATTGCCCACCTCCGTCCCCTCACTGCCTAAACTGCAACGGCGACCATGCGGCTTCCTCTCGCGACTGCCCTGTATACAAGGATGAGAAGGTAATCCAGCAAATTCGGGTTACGGAGAAGGTATCGACATCTGCCGCTCGTAAGTTGTTGGCGAGTCGAAAGCCCACTGTCCTCCCAGCGGGTACATACAGTAAGGTACTAACCTCAACTCGACCTACCAAGGATTCCAGTACCCAGACATGTGACTTCACCTTCGCTGACACAGTTGTGCGATCCGCCAGCCCGAAGATTGCCCGTTCCACGTCCCTGCTTCCTCCTGCTGCTTCTAGGGTACAGTCTTCGTCAAACTCTAGTAAACCGCGAGCACCTAAACAAGACGCCCGGACCTTGAAAAAGGAACCCGTCCGTGAGGATTTTCTGCGTTCTCAGGCTTCCCAACCGTCAACTGCCTCTTCCCGCCGTCACTCTTCCAGAAGAGCTGACAAGAAAAAGAGTTCTTCTCCTTCCCCGCCGAGGCGTGACCCATCCGTCACGCCGTCCAACAGTTGCCGGCCTCGGCCGTCTTCTGTTTCACCGGGTCGCTCCGTCTGCCGGGCACCCGGCCCTCTACCGGCGGAGGAAACTGCCCCTCCTGATCAACTCAGGGAGGTGGCAGGCGCGTCGGTCGAACCTATGGTCCACGACCCTTTGCCCCTGGACAGCGATAGCAGTGCTCCCTCAAAATCGGGTCCTCAGCGGCCGTCGAGGTGACCCCGCTTGCTAGTTGGTTTTTATCCTTATTTCTTCTCTCATTTTTATCATGGCGCTCCTTCAATGGAATATTCGCGGCATTCGTTCTAATCGGGAGGAGTTAAAACTACTCCTTCGATTGCACTGCCCACTTCTAGTCTGCCTCCAGGAAACTAAGTTGCGTCCGCGTGATCGTGCAGACTTTCCACACTACACCTCTGTGCGGTTCGACTTGCCACCCATGGAAGGTATCCCAGCCCATGGAGGGGTTCTGATGCTCCTTCGAGACGATGTCTATTACCATCCCATTTCATTGCATACTCACCTACAGGCAGTTGCCGTCCGCTTCACCCTATCCACATTTACCTTTTCCCTCTGTAATATTTATTCGCCATCGTCATCTGCCCTTACTAGGGCAGATGTGCTACACCTTGTTGATCAGCTCCCTTCACCCTTCGTGTTGATAGGCGACTTTAATGCCCACCACCCCTTATGGGGCTCTCCGGCACCTTGTCGGAGAGGCTCCCTTTTGGTGGACCTTCTCCAACACCTCGATCTTGTCTGCATCAACACCGGTGCACCGACCTTCCTTTCTGACACAACACACACTTACTCCCATATAGACCTCGCAATATGCACTCCTCAGCTTGCCGGTCGGTTTGAGTGGTATGCACTTTCTGACACGTACTCGAGTGACCATTTCCCCTGTATCATCCACATTCTGCATCATTCCCCATCTCCTCGTCCCACCAGTTGGAACATTTCTAAAGCCGACTGGGGGCTTTATTCTACCATGGCTGTTTTTCACGATCGGGATTTTCCCACCTGTGACAGTCAGGTCGACTACCTCACAGAGGTTATTCTCACAGCTGCCGAACGTTCCATACCTCGTACTTCCTCTTCTCCACGCCGTGTCCAGGTCCCTTGGTGGACTGCAGCCTGCCGCGATGCGC